>CAWUFW010001969.1:0-1244684 GCA_963921515.1 Calotriton arnoldi | reverse complement strand
CCTCCTAGGTCACTTATCGGTCATCCAGGGGCGACTTATATTTTCTCACATCCACATGACGATGGGGCCCATAAACATCGCCTATCACACACACACACACACACCTGGATTTCCTTTACACCTTTACGAAATTCTATACTCCTAGGAGAAGCATGAGAACTAAATGGAAAACACCATTTATGTACCGCTGGAAAGAGCCGGGATACCTTATTACCTTAACCTATCGCTTTCTTAGTTATTTCTTAAGATATTCCTGCTCATTGTTTTGTCGATGGATCATCTAGTAAGAAATTAATTTGTAGTGATTAAGACCAGCTAAATCACAATAACCAATTACTAGTGTCACAATCATTTAGTAAAATAACCACTGAGTCGTTTGATTAAGAATCTTAAATTTTATATAATTTTAAAAGCAATGAGAAAGAATTTAGACTTTTTATTCAATTATTCATTCATTATTAATTCAAATATTTATTAAGCAAAATCAATTTTATTGCAGAAAGGAAATTTTGTCATGAAGCAAAAACCCTAATTACCTGCCTATCTTCCCTAATTTAGCCTAAGGATTTCTAACCTAAGTTTACGAATTAAAAATATCTTGATTCTCATACTCAACTGGAAAAATAAGACAGCAACAGAAACTTCAGCTCGTCAGCATCAGCTACCTGCAACCTGTCTCATCTAACAGTCTTTCAGCATCTCCCGCTCAGTAAATGGATCAATCTGGACCACCAAGCACTGGAAGCCACCAACTCCAACACCGACTCTGACTGCGACTCTCCAACTCCGACTGTGACCCCCTCCCACTAAGAGTAGGCCCTCTTATACCCTAATTCTAACTTTGCTAACTAATTGTTGCAACATTAATAACACGCTTTTCTTTCATTGGTCCATTCATTTCATCTATTCATTCTTAATCAAGTTCTCCCGGATCCAACTTGTTCTTTGGAATGTATATGATCATTTCCTTTCTCACAGTTCAAGACATGTTTCCATCCGCTTCGATCAGTACATTTGTAACTTCTTTCGATACATTCGAGAACTCTGCAGGCATTGTCCTTTCTCTTAAAACGGTTTCCCACGGTTCCTTGCTGATCACCACGGCACACTATCAGTTCAATTAGGTCACATCAGCCTTGACCATTCTTGCATCCTAGCCTCTCAGCCTCATCACGTGGTTAGCTTTTCTCCAACTTTTTCTCCCTTGTCACGCGTTTCCCCGCACATGCGCACTTCAATAACCGGCAGCCATTTTATATCGCCACTCGTTTATACTTAGAAGCACTATTTTGAAATAAACAAAACATAATTAAAATAGAGAAACATAGCCTTTTCGTTTCCCTCCCGTCATCTACGTACCCCAATTAGTTATTACCTAGCAGAAAGCAACATTTAAGCTGTTCCTTACTTACCATCACTATTGTTTTTGAAACAACACGTTTATATTCTATGAAGCACAAATCATGCATTTATTATTAATTTAGTACGCAATTAATTTTATGTTATAATTAGACACACAGACATTCGTTAATAGATTATTCAGCCCATATACTTGCGTGTTACCCTTCCCTCACGTACAGTGTTGATTAATACATTTAAACGAACATTTTATTAATTATTTATAAAATTTGTTAGGGGTTAAAAAATTTTATTTTCTCTGCTCCATCAACACCGACTCGTTCCTGGGACCGACCGACCCCAATCGGCGTTCCGACCGCCTCATTAGGATGCGACCAAACACTGTTCGGTCGCATTCCAGCATTTCACTATGGGAGCATGCATTACGGCCATAACCCAGCCATAATGCATGCTCCCATAGTGAAATAGGAGGTGCTGCTCATCCTTGCACCCCGTGGCAGGCACCTCACGGTGCTTGCCACAAGGTGCAGGGATCAAAAGGGGGGCACTGGGTGCCCCCTCGGCCTCCGACCGGAGGCCGTGCACCAAAGGGGGCCCTGCTGGGGGCCCTTAAACACGCTTTCTGACATTGTTTCCATGTCGGACAGGCCGCCTATATCTTAATTAGACGGTTGGAAAGTAAACAGAGGAGCCCATTACAATGTGGCTCTGGTCGGAGCCTTTTGAGCCGCATCATAATCGGCCCCAAAGTTGTTTAGCAAGTCATCATTTTTCTGAACAATCTCTGAGCATTTTGTGAGGTGGAATCCTGGTCACACAGTAAAATTGTTGGCATGAAATGAAACCTGTTTAGCCCAAAATGTTTTTAAAACATTTTTTATTGATGTTTTGATCTCAAAACACATAACGAGTCACCAATATTCATGTGAAGAGGTGGTCCAACAACATCCTTACAGTGACTGTTTGTAAACCCCGGCCATTGTCAGACAAGATCACTCAGCTTGCCCTCTAGTTATCACCATCTTAATCTTTACACGTTTATGTAAATGACTCTATAGGATTGCCAAGATTGCCAGATTTGAGTCCATTTCCAAGAGCAGCCTCTGCCTTCATAGATCTGTTCTCCGCAGGCATGTATCAGTCCATATCTTCTTCCTAGGTGTGGAGATATGGCGGATTACCCAAACCCATGCATTTGGTAATATTGTGCTTATCAACAATTAAACCAAGAAATACCCATAGTTTCACATACTTTGGAATACACCCCTCCCCAGATATTGCACAAGTTTGCTGAGGATCAAGAGAAGGGCCATCTCCCATGCAACCAGACATTGGCCACTATTGTCACGGTACTGAAGGAGGTAAAGTAGTGTGACTTGTATACCTCAGATAGGCCTCTATCACTGCTTTATAGAGCCTAAATACTTAGCGACTAGGTTAAAAAAGTGATCACTGGTCTTGTTCTGCTGCACTAGTTCAGCTTCATGCCAAATAGGGTAACTAGACTCAATGGGTGTAGGAGTGCACAAATAGTGTGCAGGAACCTACAGTGGATGCAATGAAGTATGATAGATTGCAATGGTCAGACATGTTTGGGGTGTTAGAAAGAATGGGATCTGAAATACAAAAAAGGTGATGGGATGACGGCTTGCAATGTGTCTAACCACTGGCAATTGGTCAGAGTAGTATTTCAGCCCATTGTTCTTTTGCCCACCATGCCACCTCAGTTTGGACTCAGCCATAAGTACATCAGGATCTGTAAGGAAAATCCTAAAGGCTGGACCTGCTGCCACTTCTACCCAGAACAAAGAAGTGGACTCCAGAGGTCAGTTGGCTGACTTATATTTATGCTACAGGGACACAAAACTGCAAGAAGCCACTTTCCTTAAATAGCCAAGCTGACCATATTCAACTGAACCTGCCCTAGACCCTACGCTGGCTACTGTTGGAGTGAGTCCTGACCTATAACCCTTGACCCGTGTTAGATTACACTCCACTTGCTTAACCCTTGAACCTTGGACCTAAAAGCTTTTCCAAGACTTTTTGCCTGGAGAACTGGCAAAAGACCGGTAGTAACCTGCCAAGCTCATCCACTGAGGGTGCATTGCTGGTGGGCATTACTTTGTTGTGGCTCCGGATATGTTCGTCTATGCTGCAGCAAATTCAAGTCAGCGGGCCTGATACCATCCAGCATCTGATGACATGGAATTATCTTTGGCTGCAGCCTGCTGCCTTGCCCTACGGAGATAATTTGGCTTCCATAACAGAGTCTTAGGGTCCGATTACGAGGCCGTAGGAAACGGCTCCGATGCTTGGTCGGAGCCATTCCTACGGCATCGTAATCCGCAGTTTAGATTCATTTCCTACTGACCCATTTGGATGGAGTCAGTCTGAAATGAATCCAAACTGGATTACCGAATGGCTTCCGATGGGCTCGGAGAGCCCGTCTGCCATTAGGAAAGTTTCCTGTAATGCCAAGGGCGGCTCATTCCGCCCAAGGGATTACAATGTCGGATTCCGACAGCCTTTCTGTGCCGGCCTTTCTGACACAGAAAGGCTGTTGGAAGTCGACTTTGGGGGCCCCCAGTAGGGCTCCCTTAAGTACAAGGCTTCCGGATGGCGGCCGAGGGGGCACCTATGGTGCACCCATGTTGATCCCTGCACCCTGTGGCAGGCACCTTGAGGTGCCTGCCACACGGTGCAGGGATGAACTGCACCTGTTCTATTTACAATGAGAACATGTTTTCCGGTCGGAATGCATGCTCCCATTGTAAAGAATAGGATTTCATGATTGCCCACCCATCTTAAACATGTACTTATGTGACGCTACTTATCATACGCTCCCTAGCATAATACATTTCTGTACACTAACCTTTATGTTGTCTGTCATCTTTTGTGCATGTATACCTAAATATGTTGATTTAGAGAACAAAGAATGGCAGCAAGGCGCAAATGTCAGAGGAGACGCGGGAGGAGCAGGATGACTCGTACGATTTGAATAAACTTTGTAAGACTTGATAATGAATTTTTGAACTATGTATGTTCCCTCACTTACGCTGGCCTACAAACTTCAAGCTATAGTGCAGTACAGGTATTGCCTATTTAATGCGACATATATACAGTTACACGCATATATAGTTCCTTCAAGAACTAGAAAGAACCAGGGCTCAAACTTTGATAAAGTCTTCACATGCTGGCAGTGCCTGTACTCCTAACAGTGTTGTAGTCTTTTATGTGCCTCTGACTGTAAAGCGCCTATTGTGCTGTGAAAGGTACATGCGATAAAGTGAGTAACATGCACTGCAAACAAGCAAGTAATTAAAATCTATGAAAGCCCAACTGGATTGCATGAGTAGGAACATGCCCAAATGGTGTTACTTCCACCAGGGGAAAAACCTCTTTCGTCATATCTCTTTGAAATATATACTATCGCAAACTGTTAAAATGAGTGTGATGCTATTAGAACTTGTGTATCAAGACTAGCAAACACACAGTTCAGGTGCTAGATGAAATATGCAGCCTTAATCCATTTTGAGAACACCAACAAAAATGTAATGAAACCTACATTTAGGGGCTGAGTACGATGGCGGGCGGACTTGGTCCGCCCGCCATCGTAGCGGTGTTTGGGACCGTCCGCCATGCATGCGGCGGTCCCGCCAACCCAATTAGGATGGGACCGCCACTGCTGCGGTCAGATTCCGCATCGTTAACATTTCAGTGGTGGCTGCTGACAGCAGCATCGCCGCGATGTCGAAAAGAGCATGTTGTGCATTTCACTTCACTACGTGGCAGGCACTACACTGGGCCTGCCACATGGTGCAGTGAAATGCAGGGGGGGTACCATGGGTACCCCCCCCAGTGCACCCACACCTCCCCCAACACAAGGGGGGCCCGCAACGGGCCCCCAGAACCAATCCCCGCCAGCCTTTCAATGGCGGGTCACCCGCCACGGAAAGGCTGGCTTCCGCCTGCATCGTAATTCGGCAGACAGAGCCTGCTTGGCTCCGCCACCATTGCAAGCATGCTGACCGCTCCCCCAGGTAATCGTAACGATTGCCTGTGGCGGTTCCGTGGCGGACGGGCTTTGGCTCCGCAGCGGTCGCGGTCGGGATCCCACCGCCATCATTATGGCGGTCGGAGAATCGCGGTCCGCAGGGCCGGCGGACATCACCGCCGGCCCGGCGGTGGCGATCGTTCCGCCATCGTAATCAGCCCCTTAGTGTTGTGTTGATTGCAGTGGTGCTGGAACAAATTTTACAGTTTGGGTTGCTACCATTATTTCTACATCACTGAAGTCATAGAGACTGTGAAAGATCCAAGCATCATACAAAAAACAAGTGTAGCAAGTATGTCATGCCCATTCAGCAGGAGAATTTTAAGGCCGTGGCATGTAGCTGGCAGTGCACTTTTGGAGAACTGGTGTGGTAGCACACTGTCATTTTCAGACAACACATTTTCTGTTGAAATAGCCACTAAATTTGCATAGACATGCAGTTTTCCAGATAAAAAAACACATAGCACAAAAGTGAGTATGTAAGGAAATCAGGTTTCAGTTAATATTTATTACTTGCACATCACCAAGTGTCTTGATTTCTTTTGAGCCTGTGAAAATCTTTCTTTCCATCACACTTCAGAATTACGAAAATGTTCCTCATTTGTGCTTCCCTAATTGCTGCTTTAATTTCAAATATGTGTATAGTTCATTTTAATGTTGTGTGTTAGAAAGAAACTGACATGCTACAGCCTTTCATTTCAATAGATGTCCTTTGTCTTTGAATGAGCTGCAAATGTGACAGGACATGCATCTTAATTGCTCATTCACCTTCTGAACTCCATTGTGATTATTTCTGGGAGTGCTGTAGCATCCCCAGTACTCCTACTTCCAGTGCCTATGGTTGATTGGTTTCATGTAATCAATAACTGTGTGTCTGCAGCAGTGACCGCTTGTGGAGGTAAGCGTGGTGAGACGGGGGAGGGGAGGAGTTGACAGACGACGATGAGGAAAAATAAAATGGAAAAAAAAAACACTTACCTTGCGCTCGCCACATCGCCGACTTGGGTAGGCCCTCTCGCATAACACTTTTGTTGAAAAATGAAATGATTGTCACTGTAGTCAGTTCATGGACAAACTAAACTTCCCACCATCTACTGTAGTAATCAACTAATACCAATACCTACTTCTGCCTGGGTGATAGTGAACTGAAAGGCACTATAAAATCCACTGCCAATTTTGACCATGGTCTAGCTGGAAAAGCCACAGGGTGGAGTGGACGAGTAGTCATTTTTAAATACTTATCACCTGTAGAACAAATAACATACTCTCTAACTGTTTAAAGAATGTTATTGTCCATGCTAGGCCACAAATATACAAAACATTTCTTCATTTTGGTGACTGTCTGTCCCAAATGCCCCTCATAACCACTTGAATGATCCTAGGTCTTAAAGATATGGACGATACAAATTTGTCTCCCCTTAAGATTATGGTCTCTTTTTCTAATGACAGCTCATCAGCAATCTTGTAAAAAGGCTGCAATCTGTACGGTAAAGACTTTTCTCTAGGCCACCCCTCCATAACATACTTCTGCATTATTTTCAGGTCTTCATCCTTCTCCAAACAGTCCATCCACTCACTTTGATCAAAAGTACCCTTTACACATACATCAACAACAGCAATCAAACATTCCTCATCCTCCTCCTCTGTGACGCACCCTTCAGTTGTTAATGATGACCTCAACAAATAATCTCCTCTAATATTTTACCCCCTGGGATGTGTTTGATGTCAAAATTGTACTGCAGTAGTTTCGAGCTAAGTCTGGCTAGATATCTGGTCACATTCCCACCCAAAATACCAACTAAAGGTTTGTGATCAGTAAAAGGGACACATTTACTCCCCCAAACAAAACTCCTGAATCTCTGAACTGCCCAGCAGGAAGCCAACAATTCTATTTTGATCACCGTAAACTTTTTCTCATTATCTCTCAACACCCTGGATGTAAATCCTATAGTTCTCTACAACTGGTAAACTTTCTGAGACAATGCTTCTCCTAAATCACTGATACTTGCATCAACTGTGATAACGCATTGAACTTATGGGTCATAAGGTGCCAAAATTCATGCAGACCAAATCTCTTCTCTAAGCCTGTTAAAATCTTTCTGCCAACCTTCATCCCAGGGAAAGACACTATTTTTCTTAAGAAGTTTTCTTAGATTTCTCGTCGATTACTTGCAATTGTTGTATGCATTTTGTGTAAAACTCGCAAACACCCACAAAAGATGAAATCTGTTCCTTATCTGTGGGTACTGGAGCCTTGGTAATAGCATCCACCAAACCTTGACGTGGTTCTACCCCTTTCCGTAAAATCAAATGTCCTAAATATTCAATGCTTGACTTAGCAAACTCACACTTCCTGCCTGCTCTAATCTTTCCAATACTGAACACATTGTTCGATCGTGCTCCTGTATATCTTTAGCCACCACAAGTATATCCTCTTGGAAAGCGACGACCTCACATATACCTTTCAACACAGACTTCATGATGCTTTGGAAAACTGAGGCGGGGGATGCCAAGCCGAAAGGTATGTGCTTGATTTGAAATGTCCCCACCGGAGAGACAAAAGCTGTGAGACGTCTGCAAGATTGTTCCAACACTACCTGATGGTAGGCAGAGGCCAAATCAATCTTACTGAAAACACTCACCCCCACAAAACTCATCAAATATTATCAATCCTTAGTAAAGGTTGTGAATCCACTCAAATGAAGCTGTTCAAAGTATGTAAATCAATGCAGACTCTCAAAGCTGCTGTCTTTGTCCTGGCAATGATTGGTGTCCCCGTTTCTCTGGGTTACCGATCGCCCAAGGGGGCCGAGAGTCGACGGTGCCCAGGGGTGCCGTGAAGCAGGAGGCATCGCCGGATTTCCTTCAACGGCAGTGAGAGGGGCGCGAAGCCATTGGAGGCTGCCCAGGTGACTCACTGTGCGGGGGGGGCTCTCCTTGAGCCTCGTCGGAGAGCCTTGTCGGAGAACCGTTGATCTTGCGCAGAGAAACACAAAATGGCGGCCACCATGTCTCCGAGGGAGGAGACGTCGATGACCCTCAAGCGCCTCCTCGTTGCGACCGGAGCTATTCCAAGGTGCTGACCCCCCCATCAAGGCATCTGTGAGAGCGGTGAGCAAGTCGCTGCCTGCTGCATCCGGAGAGGTGGTGATTCGACATAACGCTGCGGGGGACACCGAGGACGACGCTGCGATCACGGACGCAGCGCTCCCAACCGGAAAGGCGGGTGTCTGACGAGGTCACAGAGCCATGGGAGTGTGGCAGACACCGGCCAGCCAGATAAGACCCAAAAGCAGCAGAATCACCGGGTCCAGGTAGGATCGCGCCTGACCCTATAATGGCGGCCGTCCCCTTTGCCGAAATCATGACCGAATAAGGGACTCAACCAAGTAAGCGCCCTCGACTACCCTTCTAATTAATCCACTTCCCTAGGCTCCATGGTCTGGCCCATTGAGTCTACACCAGCGGGACTAGGGGTGGTTTAACCCCTTTGGAAGCCGACTTTCACTGCAGAAAAGGCTGTAGGGAACGCCCTTGCCTGCCTGACCCTAAGATGGCACCTGGTGCAGTATTAACTCAAGCCCAACAATATCGACGAGGCCGTACCCCGAGGGGTGAGTCTTCTGTTGCAGGTCAGCAGGAGAGATGAGTAGCGGTGGGTGACGGCCATGCCGCACAGTGGGTATGAATACGACAAACACCTGGAGTGGACATATACCTTACCCTGCGCATTTCCCCCACCCTCCACCCCTATCCGGCTCACCCATCATGACACTGAATCTGTGAATCTTGCCACCGACAATGGAGACCAAGCATTCTGGCCGATGCCCGGTGGAGCTACCTTGATAGCTATTGAGGAGATGGGCTGTGGCTTTCCCCCTCGGCTGTCACCTACCCAGCCGGACATTGGACAGACTTTCCTTCGCCTCTCCGCCGTATCTCCCTCCTCCTTACCCTTTTACATTGCCCCCTTTACCATTCTACACGCCATTAACCAACAGATGTAACTTGTAACGGATGTAACTTTTTGTAACAATGTGTAACTTGTAACTGATGTAACTTTTTGAAAATGTGTAACCTCATGTAAAGCGCTCTGATACCTACAGGTCTAGCCAGCGCTATATAAAACTCAACAAATAAATAAAATAAAAATGACTAACGGAGATAGCTAAAGTGATGATTCTATGGGTTCAATAGCCCCCTCTATGCACATTTTTTCCAACATGTTTGGTAATTCTCCCCTGATACTAAAAGGCACGTTCCTCGACTTCTGCTTAACAGGTTCTATATTCTCCTGAACCTTTATTTTATGCCAAAATCCTTTGATTTCACCCAATTTTCCTTCAAAAACTTTTGGAAATTTGTTAATCCATATGTTCTTTGAGTTCGAGTCAGACTCCATCGCTAACGAAACTTGGACTTCCCTTACTGGTCTTAACATCATGCCAAATAATTCTTGGTGGTACCAAAATGTTGAGCTCTTTCTTTGCAACATAAACATTTCCACAAATACCTTTCTCCGTAAACTGCAGTGTGGTCTCAAAATAACCTAACAACTCAATCCTTTTTCCATCATACTGCACTGGACACCTATCTGGTGCCATTAGCTCTTGGTTGACTATAATACTAACAAATGTTCAAGCACAAAATTATACAAATCATAAAACTAACTAATATTGAAAACAATACAAATGAAAAAATTATGCTAATGAATAATGAAAACTATATCACATAAAAAAATGTGCAAAATTATAAAGTGATACCCATACAGATTTAAGCAATATATGCTGCTTACTAAGACAATAATGTAAAAAGACAATAATAGACCAATAGTGCTCACACAGTTACACAACAAACATTATAAAAAAGAAAAAAACAACTGACAGTGTAAACAGAAAAACAATGGCAGAGGCAGATAAATTAACATAAAGACTTATCGAACAAAACACAAAAACAGAAGTAGCAATCAATGCTTCCTCTTCAATATGTGCCAAATGTAGGCGTCAACGACGTTTCAACCAAACTAAATTGGTATGGTCATCAACAGGATAGACAGTGTAATTATCAGAGCATCCAACAGAAATTTTAGATCATTACACTGTATGCACGGAGATTGAGCGGATGCAGGCCCATAGTTCTGGGCAGATATAAAATTATTTTGAATTTCTCTTGGGCCAGTTATTAAGCCCGCACCGGCCTCTATGTGAGGGTTATGATTTGTTCATATGTCCTCCTAGTATACCTACGGCCGGACTTCAGATTCATTCCAATATCTTTGATGCGATTTCCTCTCCCCTTGGCCTCAACTTAATATGCTTATGTTCTCAAATGAGTTTTTGACCTCAAGTGATCCACATGTTCTGTAAATAAAAATGTGTGCCACTAATAATGCTTAAGATCTATATTGCCACTGTTTTAGGACCTGTGGCTCATACCACCTAACAACTATGGGGAGAGGAGTTGGCCTAACGGCTAGGGCGTTAGACATCGGACCTGGGGAACTGGGTTCGAGTCTCGGTAATGACGCTGAACATCTTGTGATTCTGGGCAAATCACTTAATCTCCCTGTGCCTAACAAAAATGAATGTGTGTCCTCATGTAACGTAACTGGTGCTATGTAAAGCGCTCTGATACCCGATTCGGTTGCGGGTCAAGTTCACGCTATATAAAACTCTTCCAAAAAAAAAAACAAAAAAAAACCTATAAACATTGTGTCACTGATTACAGAGCTCCAACAGTAACACACGTTTACAGAAAAAATGTGAGACTGGAATGGTCAGAATTATTAGTGTGCGTGTCACTGCTTACCCCAAAACTAACAATGACACATGTTGAAACTCGATCCGTATTGGCTTTTAAAACTTCCATCTAGTGTGCTTGTCACTGATTGGATTCGACCCAGGCTACACGCAACAGCCCGATGATGTTAGTGTGCATGCAGCAACACGCCGCTTTTGGAGAAGTGCGCATGTCACTCATTATGCTCCTGTTCACGTATACACAATGGGGCATATTCTCAAGGAATTATCACCGATTTAGCGGCACTTTATCGCAGCCAAAGTGGCGATAAATTCATCGCACCATTCACAAGCTGGTGCTAACAGCCGATATCACCAGTTTTCCTGCGATAGCAGCCGCAAAAAACATCGCCATGGATGACACCGGCAACTAACGCTAATGAGATGCAGAGTAGGCGTTCCCGTGCAAAAACCCGCGGAAACACCACTTCGCAACATTCTCAACGACCAGCCAGATCAGCGATAAGAATCAAAAACATGCGATAAGGCGCGTTAGCAGCAGGGATTTTACACCTGCTCCTACCTGGTGTTAAGTCGGACGACAACCTGCACCATGAAAGGGAGCCCAGCCCAGAGCCACACCTGAAGAACAACAGATGCCATGGAGCCACTGATCATGCAGCTCGAGCCCCAAGAGGGCCACAACACCCACCGCCATCACACCCAGGCCCCCCACCTCCCCAGGGTCCCCCCGGACAAAGATATTTCACATCTACCTTACAAATTCATAAACACAACAATTCGCCTGATGTCGCACAAGTACAACAATTAACATTCATGTGTGGTCAGAAAAAGGAAAAACATTCATACATCTTAGAATTCCAAAAATAATTATTTTATTCAAATTTAACTCAACACTAATAATTGGAAGAGTCATGGCGGGTCTTCTCTGGACAATCTGTAAGTCACAGCCTGCAAGACAAAATTGAAGATAAGAAGGTGTGTCATGCGCTCAACAAAGGACAGAGAGAAAGAGAGAGAGAAAGAAATGGAGAGAGAGAGAGAGTGAAAGAGAGGGAGAGAGAGAGAGAAAGAGAGAGAAAGGGGGAGAGAGGGAGAAGGAGAGAGAGAGCAACAGAGGGAGAGAGAGACAGTGAAAGAAAGAGAGGGAGAGTGAGAGAGAGAAAGAGAAAGAGAGAGAAAGATAGAGAAAGAGAGAGAGACAGTGAAAGAAAGAGGGAGAGTAAGAGAGAGAAAGAGAGAGAAAGATAGAGAAAGAGAGGGAGAGAGAGAGACAGTGAAAGGAAGAGAGGGACAGGGAGAGACAGTGTCGACACTGCGCACCCAGGCCTCACAGCTCACCTGCTGCCACCGGTGTGTCTCCAAGCACGTGCTGGTATACACTGCAGTCACCCAGGTCCCTCATCTGAAACAGAGTCCACAGCTAATGATGGCAGAGTTCATATCATTGCACACAGTAACATCGCTTGCCCGCCCCTGCGCACACAGGCTGCTGCACCCCAGCCCCTCCCGCCGCCCAGCAGAGATTGCCCGCCCCTGCGCAACCAGGCCTCACTGCTCACCTTCTGCCACCGGCATGTCTCCAAGAGGGCCCACCACGTGCCGGTGCAAGTTTCAAGCCCGGGGCCCGCGACCTTGGCAGCCTCCACATCATGCAGCCCCGCACCGCGGTCCACCAGGTCGCACACTTGATTCTGGGTCTTGATTTTGCAATGGCAGAGATCATATCAGTGCACACGGAATCATCGCAGGTTGCACCCCCGCTCAGCTCTATAGGTGCCACTAACTCTGTGACCCGCGAGGCAACGCCACGTGGCTGTAGGCCCGCGCTGCCCGCTGGCTCAGGTCTACACTGCGGTCCACCAGGTCGCACACTTGATTCTGGGTCTTGATATTGCAATGGCAGAGACCATATCAGTGCACACGGCATCATCGCAGGCTGCACACGCGCTCAGCACTTTAGGTGCCCCTACCTCAGTGCACTGAAAGTCACTGTCCCGTGGCGGTAGGCCCGTGCCGGCCGCAGTGTAACCGGTGCCACCGACACTGTGCAATGCAAGTCATGGACCCTATATGATTAAGTCTCGTCATATGCCAGGCAGACGCAGCCATGTCACCTCAGGCAGTGTGGAACAACTGGGACACGTAGTGTTGTCGTCCCCCCCTTTATATGTAGGCCGAGTGGGCTGGCTCGGCGTACGCCAGGCCAGCGTAGGGGTGTGAACAATTATCCCTGGCCTCTGGGCGTGGTTCATATCTGGGCTGCCCAGGAAACCAACTGATGCATGTGTCTCTGTTGCAGTGTCTGCGCCACACGGCCCGCAATCGACAATGTTGCAATGTTGCATGCAGCCGGAGGGCGTCCTCGCACGAAGGGATTGTACAAGGAGCGCAAGGCCGCTTGGGGTCTTGGCTCATACATGCCAACTGTTGTGTGTGTTCATCGCTTTTGGTGCACCATAAGCCCAAGGCCTAGCCTCAATTGCAGCGCGAAAGCCACATCACATTCCCAGGATACAAGCAGTAGTCAGACTAACATTAGGGATGAAAGCCCCTTTGTCTCAATACAGAAGGCGGAAGGACATCTGCACCTCTGACCTTGGAATTGCATGCAGCAGGCACCCCCTGAGAGAGATACCATGGCAGATGATGACGACTCCCACACTACACACAGCGCTAATGAAAGATCAACGTATCCACACCCCACACACACAAAAGTCCTTGCTCGAGGTACTCCTGCATGGAATGGCATTGACACTTATGTACAGGATAACCCATACGTCCAAAGTTTGCACACTCATACGACTCATTGCTCCGAGCTGTGGCATATCATCCACATAACAGCCGCAGGTCAGAAGAGTGCCGGTTCTACGAGAGCGAACAACGCAATGTCAGAACATCCCGGGCACATGCACAACCCCTGTCACGTGGAACTGCACCGTGACCGAATGCTGCATTTGTTGGGGGCACTGCCACTGGCAGTGTTGCGCATCAGTTACCGTCTGAGCTTCCGTCTTGCGTATGTCACCTGCCTCCAGCCCTGGTTACACTGTCGATCATGCATATTCGAGTGGCCCATGGATGTCTGCCTATCCAACACAACGGTAGCTGAACTGGATTATGACATGTGTGTGCGCCCCCTGTTGGCCCACGACCAGGAGTGTAACCGTGATACCCGTTCATGGGATGCCTTGATATTTGGCGTATGTACTGGCAGTTGGGCATGGGAGATTGCACAAGTCCTCGTGTGCAGTGACCACATCGAAGCGTTCCCCTATTGGGCTTTGTTGCGGATTGGTGAAACTGCGTGGACGGAGCACATCTGTCTGGACCAGCTAATGGATTGGCTCGCCCCCATGTTAGTTGAAGTCAAGAACGATGTACTCTTGGAACTGATTGCCCATGAAGCTGCGCTCGCTTTCATGGACGAGTAACTACGTTCCTGCAGCCACAAAAGATTGTAACCCATAGCACAGGTCCCAACACCCTTTTGCATCTTGGAGAAATGGACACATATCCCACCATAACAGTGGACATGGCTGCATTCGCCTGGACTCGGAATGCATGTGCGTGCAACACTGCGGGTTGACACACACCTGTGCAAGGTGAGTGGACAGCGGCGCCTGGCTACGTTTCTCAACCTGACACACCGCTGGAGGGAGAGTACACACATGGCAATGTAGTACTACATGTGACCTTGTTGGACTCCTTCACCTGCTCACTGTCAGCAGAGCAGGCAGTCCGGTGGTACAGGACTATGCAGATCCCATGGGCTGTGAGTGTTGTCCCCTGACACGGTGCAATGAGCATTCGCCAAACACCACATGACTCGTCCAGCGAGGCAAGGTGGGCTGAGACCGTTGGCATCCGTAATGATTGGTGTTCATCTGTGCCTCCCCCATGTCTTGCACCTCTACATGTTCCTTTGCTGCCTGTTAGTGTATGATGCATTGGTCTGCATGTTGTGGCCCTTGTCTTGCCCGTACGGACACGCACATGCTAATAAAGTGTACGCAACTTCACTAGTGTTCAACTGTGATGAGTGTTGATTAGCATGCCAAATTGTGTGCCTCAATGAGCATTGTCCGTACACAGGGAGGGACTGACTGACGCATTTCACTTAGGGGTGAGTCCCTCTTGACAGCTCCACCTCTGAGCCAGACATTGTGGTTGGGAGAGTTGCTGGTAGACCTGTGCGCTTACGTGTCTTCAGCAATGTGAGTATGGTGTCCAACTTCTTGCCATGTGGATCAATGTGTTCCATCAAACCAGGCTGTGTCCACACAGTTGAGTGTGTGTAGGTATGCGAAGAGATGTTCTGTTGTCACATGTGATGTGGGACACTACTTTAGGCCTCCTACCGACTTTGACATTTTTACACACAGCCCTATTTAATACATGGACGTGGGGCTACGTTGGGGGGTTGCGAGATTGTTGTTCATGATCAATGAGGCCACAGCTAGTTCACACCTTCACAGTCATCTAATTGGCCATGTGTGTCACGGTCAAACATGTGCATTGATGTCATTTCCCAGGGTGTACCTTTTTGTGCAATCAATGTCCCTACAGTCATCCATACTGTTATACTTGATTGAACATAGACATGACACATCTGTGTGATTAGGAATGTTTTATTCACATTGTGTGGAGTGTCGGAGCTGGAGCAGTACATGGCCATGCACACCCCACATTACATGGTTGCGCAGTGGAGGTCCAAACAGAGTCCTTTAGGGAATGACAAGTTAATCGGTAGAGGAAGGGTTGAGTCCGCAGCCTGTTTGCTGTGTCATTGGTAACCAGAGCAGATATGGCAGTCCATGTTGGAATCCAGGTGAATGTCGCAGAGTGTTTCGGGGGACAGTGGAAGGTGTTGTACCAGGGCATGATGCAGAGGGCTGTAACAAGCAGAAACAGGTCATATGGCGGGGATGAATGCTACAACCTCCTTTTTGACATAGAGTCATTACCATCCACATCTTCGTCCTCTGATATGTCTTCTGTGTCAGGTGTGCCAGGTGTGTGTGGTGGTGTTATGGCTGCATCACTGTGTGCCACTGACACATCAGGGGGCGGAGGTGGTATGGCTGCATCACTGTGTGCCACTGACACATCAGGGGGCGGAGATGTGTGTGTCGAAGTTCCTGCAGCAGTCATCTGGGACATGCTCTGTGCCAGCAATGACAAGATGAGGATCTGCAGGGCATGGAAGGTCCCAGCTACATCTTGCTGGTGTTCAGCCGTGGCAGCCATCCTTCCTGCCTGCTTCCGCTCCATGTTCTCCATTGTCCTCCGCATCTGTGCCAACTCTGTGCTGTCGTCACTGGAGCCTGTCTGACCTACAGTTCTTGTATCCGAGTAATGGCTCCAGCGAGGTTAGCCAAGGATAGTTGTAGGGCATGGAGCGGACTGTGGGTGTCTGTTAGGGACTGTAAGTGGTCCCTGATGGGACTAAGACACCCACGTATGGCATCTAGTTTGGCTGCCATGAGGTCGAAACCCACCCGCACCTGTTCAGCCAGCCCCCTCTGGCAGTCTGACACACGGCGTTGGAATGCCATGTGTTCTTTGGTGAGGTGCTGGGAGCCAGCCGTGGTGGTGGGTGCTTCCTGCTGTGTGGTCTGTGCAGGGGGTGGGATCACCTCGATGCAGCTGGGCTGCCCTGCTCCTGGAGGTGGCGTGCGGAGGCTGTCCATGAGCCGTTGGAGGGTGTCGGAACAGATGGTCAGGGGGTCCTCTTCATCATCACTGAAGAGATGTCTGGTCTGCTCTGCAGGAGGTGTTGATTGTCCCTCTGCAATGTAAAGGGGAGATGCAGGTTAACAGTGTGTTCCATGTATGTGCACGCATTGTACATGTTTACATACAGACTGCATGACAATGTACATTGTGACTGTTTTGGAGGAGCTGGGTATTTGATGGGAGACAGTGGACATTACGACTACATGACGGATGTGAGGTTGTACTTGTACATTATCATCTGACAGTTTCCTGCTATGCCTGATGTGATTGGCCAGTTTCTACGCACATGCGGCACCAGTTGTGTCCTCTGTTCTGTGGTGTAAGTGTGGCACTTTGTACCACATTGTCGTCAATGTTGATGTGCTGTGATTGCTATGTGTGTGTGCTGCATTGTGGGAGAGTCACCCCTGCAGCTCTGATTTAGTGGCCCCTTATCCCTTTGAGGCGGTGTGCCTTTGACTTGTGTGCTTTTACGGTGCTGAGATGTTGGCGACTTGGGTCATTTGTGCTCTTGGACGGATTTTGGACTCTTGTGCATTGTTTGTCTGCAGATGTGTGGTTGACGTCAGAGGTTGTATGTGCACGTGGATGTGTCAGAGTGTGACCTGCTCCTTTGAGGATGTTATCCACACTGGGCCACCTCAGTGTCGTGGCGTGCCCCATGTCATGTATTTTGACTGCAGCCATGCTATCGGTCATGCAGTGTCACTTGCATTGTCAGTGTGGCTCACAGAGCTGCTGCTTTGCTGGGTTCAGCACATGTGCATGGGTAGGTTGTGAGATTGGTGATGGGGGTGGCATTTGTGCACATGGTGGATGGGGGCCTACTTGGTGTTTCTATGTGTGCTGCAGTGTGCCAAGGCCATCAGGGATATGTTCCACAGTCATTGTGGGTGTGCAGTGTGCTACACATAATTGTGCATGTGTGCCATTGTGCCCATCTCCCCCTGTCCCCCCAGTCCCTGGTCGTTACTCACCCTGTTGCTGTTGGGTCAGGTCATATCGAGCAGTGTCCGGACCCCCAACTCCTTGCCCCGTCTCCGCACTGATGACTGTGACCACCATTTCCTCCAGCTCATACAGCTCCTCCTGTGGCGCAGGACTCCCACCTCCAGTCGCCGTTGCTGCCTTCCGGTTGGCAGCGAGTTTCTGCTTGGTTTGGCTTTTCACATCATGCCAGCGCCTCTTGACCTCCTCCATTGACCTCCTCAACACTCCGACTGCATTCACGTTGTTCACGATGGACTGCCATATTTCAGTTTGTGTTGCTGATGACACAGTGGAGGTGATGAACAGTTGTTGGTAGTGTTCTGTCACCTCCGTGACGATGATCCGGGTTTCCTGCGGACTGAACCCCGTCTTCCTCTTCCTCTTCTCCTGGCCCTTCCCAGGCCCCGGGGTTCGTTGCTGGTCGTCTGTGGGGCTTGTGGGGTTCGCGTTGTCCTCTGCACTGTGTCCGGGTGCGTCCATGGTGCTACGCAGTTACATTATTTTATCTTTTTGTTTTTCTCTGCTTTTATAGTGCATTCTCACGCATGACGCGTGGGAATAGCAGGCCTGTCGCTGGTTAACACTGATTTTTGTATCGCCATTGGGGACATCGCCACTTTTTTCCCATTCGTGTTTTGTATTTTTTCGGCGTCGAGTACATTTTAACGCAGGCATTTGTCGCGTTATCGTGAGACTATCGCATTGTGCCGCCGGGTTGAGAATACTGCGTTAACACAGTGTTATTTTCCCGCAATAGACTGAGATGTGAGAAGTTGCGTTAAGCGAATTTGGCGATAGTTAACACACATTCTTGAGAATATCCCCCACTGTTGGGTCACAAGTTTTCCAACCACAAGATGGCGCCAGCGTTGCATAAAGTAACATAATAGACAATGTTGTGGGTGTACGCCACAGTTTTTGCACATAAATATAATGGCTAGGATCCTCTGTCAATTGTTAAACATGCTGCAAAACACTGAATAACATGCCCTCAAACCCTGGAAGAATATACTCTAGTTTAATATAAGTTAGGAGTATTGGTAGGTAGTGATTTGCAGGCACATGCATCAACGTTTTTTGCGAGCGCAAATGGTGCGATTCGCAAAAATCGGACGTTTGCGCCCACAAAAAGGGTTATTGCGATGCATCAAGGTGTAAGGCACCCGCAATTTAGGAAAGCGCAATTGTTAGATTTGGGGGTCTCTAGTTGGCAGAGGTAGGTACCTTTGACCAAATAGGGACCCTTGCGTCTAGTCAGGGTAAGGGGGTACAGTCCTAAAATAACCCCTGCTCACCCCCTTGGTAGCTTGGCACGAGCAGACAGGCTTATCTCAGAGGCAGTGTGTAAAGCATTTGTGAACACATACAGTAATCAAGTGACAACACTACAGATGGACACCACACCAGTTGTATATTAAAAATAAGTATCTTTTATATAGATTTAACACAAGACCACAAACGACAAAAATCCACAATACTGTACTTCAAAAATGGTAGAATTAGCTCAGTTCTCTTTAAGATGGTAAATGCGACACTTTGAGTTCAATGTACCTTTGGATGCGTAACGCTATACAACGAAAGTATTGCAGGGAAGGTGATGCGTCGGTTCCTTACACGCAAGAACGGTGATGCGTCGGGTCCCTACTGATGCGTAGGGGATGCATCGGTTCTTCTCGGCGTGGGGAGGTGATGCGTCGGTTTCTTACTGCACTTCCGTGGCGATGCGACCAGCAACGCCGTGATGCGATGAAGATCCAGTGCAATGAAACAAAGATGGTGTCTTCTTCTTGATGCGACACTATGCGTGCATGCCCGACGGCTGTGCGGCGACTCAACGATTCTTCCGAGCCGCGACAGGCCCTGCGACACGCTTCCCGGTGATGCGGCGGCGTCTGATGCGACGTCGATCCTCTTCTCCGGCGATGCGAGGCGCTTCGGCAATGATGCAACGGCCGTGCGGCGACTCAACGATTCTTCTGAGCCGCGACAGGCCCTGCAACACGCTTCCCGGTGATGCGGCGGCGTCTGAGGCGACGTCGGTCCTCTTCTCCGGCGATGCGAGGTGCTTTGGCAACGATGCGACAGCGGCAGTGGCGGCGACACTCTCCTCCGTTGATGCGGCGGCGTCTGATGCAATGTCGATCCTTTTCTTCGGCGATGCGAGGCGCTTCAGCTGCGGCGGCGACACTTCTCCTTCGTGAGTCGCGCTTCCAGCTCCTTGCGACACGCAGTCCCTCAGAAAGTCCAGCACAGCAGCAGGCACTTTCCAGAAAGACTCTTGGGGAGCTGGTTGGTGAAGTCTGTTGTCCCTGAGACTTCAGCAGGAGGCAAGCTCTTCTCTCAAGCCCTTGGAGATCTTTTACAAGTGGAGGCAGAGAGGCCTTTGCCTAGTCCAAACCAGTTCTGGTCAGTCCTGGAGCACTTTGTTGTCAAGACTCCTTCTTTCCTTTCACAGTGTAGGCCAGGGACATCAGACACACCACAGGAGGTGGAGCCAGCATTGTGGAGGAAGGCACAGCCCTATTCAGGTCCCAGGTGCAACTCCTCCCACCCATCTCCATGCAGATCTCTCTATTCAGCCCTGTGCTGACTCACCCTGTCTCCTGGAATCCCCTGTCACTCAAACTCCAGACAAGGAATACACAACCTAGCAGAGGCAGGCTTGGATAGTGAGGCAAGAAAATACCTACTTTCTAAAAGTGGTATTTTCAAACACAGAATGTTAAAACCAACTTCACTAAAAGATGTATTTTATCATTCTGAGTTCAGGCATACTAAATTCGTTTTTCTACCATGTTCCCTGGGTCAGTTAGGATTATAAGATGTAATAATCAAACTGCCCATTCTGGCCTATGGGGAACAGGTAGCCTTGCAATAGTGAAAAACGAAAATGGCTGTAATTCACTATTAGGACATGCCACACACACCAGGGCATGTCCTACCTTATACTTACAATGCACCCTGCCCTTGGGCCTACCATAGGGGTGTCTGATATGAAGAAAAGGGAAGGTTTAGGGACTGGCAAGTGGGTGCACTTGCCCAGTCAACATGGCAGTACCAGACTGCACACAGGCTCTGCAATGGCAGACCTGAGACACACTTTTACAGGCTGCTTCTGTGGGTGGCACAACCAGTGCTGCAAGCCCACCAGCAGCATTTGGTTTACAAGCCCTGGGCACACTCAGTGCACTGTACTAGGGTCTGACAAGTAAACCAAGCCAACCAATCATGGAATCACTAATCCATACATCAATTTACCATAGGGAGCACTTGCACTGTGGCACTGAATAGCAGTGGCACAGTGCCCAAAGCATCTATAACCAGCAAAAACACATGAAGCAACAGCAAAAATGGAAGGGAGACCTACGCCAACAGTGCCAGGTCTAACACGTGTCCCCTCCAGCTGAAATGTGGGGAGAACTACCCTACCTCCTGGGAGTTCTCTTCACTAAGGCGGAAAAATCTGGACGGACCATCAGCATTGGCGTGTTCTGTACCAGGGCGGTGTTCCACCGTGAAGTCCATCCCCTGTAGGGAAATGGACCACCTCAACAGCTTTGAATTCTCAACCCTCATCTGCATCAACCATCTGAGGGGCCTGTGGTCTGTCTGAACCCGGAAGTGAGTCCCAAACAGGTATGGTCTCAGCTTCTTCAGCGCCCAGACCACAGCAAATGCCTCACGCTCAATCGCACTCCACCTCTGTTCCCGTGGAAGTAACCTCCTACTGATGAAGGCTACGGGTTGATCTAGGCCCTCCTCATTTATCTGTGACAAAGCAGCCCCCACACCATGCTCTGAAGCGTCTGTTTGAACGATAAACTCTCTTGAGAAGTTGGGTGCCAGGAGCACGGGTGCCGTGCACATGGCAGTTTTCAGGGCCTCAAAAGCTTTCTGACAGGTGTCAGTCCAAATCACTTTCTTGGGATGCTTCCTGGAAGTCAGCTCTGTCAAGGGTGCAACGATGCTGCCATACCCCTTGACAAACCTCCTGTAATACCCAGTGAGTCCTAAAAAGGCTCTCACCTCTGTCTGGGTCTTGGGGGGCTCCCAAGCCAGGATGGTCTCAATCTTGGGCTGTAGGGGCGCCACCTGGCCGCTCCCAAGCTGGTGTCCCAAGTACACCACAGAACCCTGCCCGATCTGGCACTTACTCGCCTTGATCGTGAGGCCTGCCCTCCGCAGCACCATCAACACTTCCCAGAGGTGGCGCAGATGTTCTTCCCAACTGGCGCTGAACACTGCAATGTCATCCAGGTAGGCGGCACTGAACTCTTCCAGTCCAGCAAACATCTGGTTGACCAACCTCTGAAAGGTGGCAGGGGCATTCTTTATCCCAAAGGGCATAACCCGGAACTGGTAGTGCCAATCTGGTGTGGAGAATGCTGACCTCTCTCTTGCCCCATCAGTCAAGGCGATCTGCCAGTACCCAGACGTTAGCTCAAATGTGCTGAGGTACCGGGCAGCCCCTAACCGATCGATGAGCTCATCAGCTCTGGGGATGGGATGCGCGTCAGTCCTCGTGACTGAATTGAGTCCTCGGTAGTCCACACAGAACCGGAGTTCTGGCATGGCACTGGTGCGGCAGCCTTTGGGACCAAGACCACTGGGCTGGCCCAAGGACTGTTAGAGGACTCAATCACCCCTAACGCAAGCATCTTGGAGACCTCCTCCTTGATGCAAGCTCTCGCCCTGTCAGTTACCCTGTAAGTTTTGTGCTTAACAGGAGGACTGTCTCCAGTGTCGACATCATGGATGCACCAATCAGTGACACTGGGAATCAGGGAGAACAAATCAGAACTCTGTCCCAGCAACTGGTGGCAGTCATTCTGTTGCTCAGGGGTCAGGGTGGAAGAGAGGTTCACACCATCCACTGACCCATCTCGTTCTGTCGCCGACAGGAGGTCAGGAAGAGGCTCGGTCTCCTCCTCCACTCCAGCATCTGTCGCTAAGAGCATGCCCACTTCGGACCTCTCCAAGTGGGGCTTCAGACGGTTGACATGCAGGACCCGCAAGGGGTTCCTGGGAGACTGCAAGTCTACCAAGTAGGTAACAGGACTCTTGCGCTCCACCACCTCAAATGGTCCGGTCCACTTATCCTGGAGCGCACAAGGCTCCACTGGGGCCATGACCCACACTTTCTGACCAGGCTGAAGCTCTACCAGAGTGGCATTCTGGTCGTACCACCGCTTCATCTACTCCTGGCTGGCTTCCAGATTCGCCTCAGCGAGTTGCCTGAAATGCCTAGTCTGATTCCTGAAGGCCAGCATGTAGCTATATACATCCTGGGGAGGTTTCCTGGGAGATTGCTCCCAGCCTTCCTTGACCAGACTCAGAGGTCCTCTCACTGGGTGACCATAGAGAAGCTCAAAGTGACTGAACCCTAGAGATTTCTGTGGCACCTCACGGTATACAAAGAGCAGGCATGGTTAGAGGACATCCTACTTACGCCTCATAGGTTCCTCAAGACCCATAATCATGCCTTTGAGGGTCCGGTTGAATCTCTCAACCAACCCATTTCCTTGGAGGTGGTAAGGAGTGGTGAACTTGTAAGTTACCCCACACTCCTGCCACAGGGACTTCATATACTTGGAAATGAAGTTTGTACCTCGGTCAGACACTACCTCTCTAGGGAATCCCACTCGGGAGAAAATTCCCATCAGTGCCCGTCCCACCACGGGGGCCGTCACTGTCCTCAGAGGTTTGGCTTCCGGGTACCGGGTGGCATGGTCCACCAAGACCAGGATGAACCTGTTGCCCATGGCTGTCTTGGGGTCCAGTGGCCCCACAATGTCAATACCCACCCGTTCAAAGGGGGTGCTGACCACAGGGAATGCCTGGAGAGGAGCCTTTTGCTTCCTCCCACTCTTTGCACTTGCCTGGCAAGTCTGACAGGTCCTGCAATGAGTATCTGAACTCCTGCGCATTTGGGGCCAATAAAAGTGGGTGACAAGCCTCGCAAAGGTCTTGTCCTGCCCCAAATGTCCTGCTAACGGCACATCATGAGCCAGCCCCAGTAGGAAGGCTCTGAAGCGCTGGGGTACCACCAGCACACGGGCTGACCCAGGCTCAGCAACCTTAGGCTCAGTATACAGGAGATCATTCTCCCAGTAGATCCAATGTGATCCAGACTGATCACCTGCTGCCTGGTCTGCAGCCTGCTGCCGCAAACCCACAAGAGAAGGGCACTTATTCTGCTCCGCGCAGAACTCTTCCCTGGAGGGTCCTCCTTCCTGCTGCCAATGAGTCAGCTCAGGCAGGTCCCCCAGTTCAGCTACCTGTTCCCCTGTAGGCTCCAGGGCATCCCCCTCAGGGTCTACCTCCTCCTGGACCGTGGGAACTTCGGGGGCCGGTTTCCGCGCCCCCTGCCTCTTCACTTTAAGGCAGGCACCTGGGCCCCCCTCTCAGGCTCCAGGTCCTCTTGAACACCCTTACTGGCTGCCATGGACCGTGTGGTCACGCACGCCCAGTCAGGCAGACCCAACATCTCCAAATGAGCACTTCGCTCCACCTTAGCCCAAGGTGAGCTCTCCAAATCATTCCCCAACAAACAGTCAACAGGCATGGCTGGCCTCGCAGCTGATTGAAGAGTACCAGAGAACCCCCCCACTCAAAGGGAACCTGAGCCACCTTGCAGTGGCTCTCTGTGTTGTCAGCGGCAACAACTGGGTAAAATACATTGGGGACAACCTGCTCTTCAGACACCAGGTGACACTTGACAGTTGTCACACTGGCTCCTGTGTCTCGAAGAGCCTCCACTCTATGGCCATTAATGGTCACCCACTGCCTGTACTTCTTAGTGTTATCAGGCAGTTGGGTCCTGGGGACCACCTCACAGTCTCCTAAAGAGACAAGGGACATCTCTGCGGGACCCCACCCACCTTGGACACCCCTCTCCTCCCACGGGGCTACACTCACCATCTGCCGGGGTGGAGCACCAGTGGTGCTGTCTTTACAAACTGTGGGCACTGGGGATCAACCGACTTATGACCCACTTCACCACACTTGTAGCACCTCAGGGGTCCCCTGGGAACAGGCCTACCTGTCGGGCCCCGTGCTTCTTCTCAGGGGGAGGCTGGGAACCCTTCCCATGGTTCCCTTGGGGATTACTTTGGGGCCCTTTCTGGAACTCCCTCTGTTTACCCTTGTCCCCCCCACTCTTCTGCTGGGGACCCTGCCCACTCTTGGTGAAGTCTCCCACATGACCCTTGTGGACCCGGGTGCTCACCCAGCGGTCCGCCTCCTCAGCAAGCTCCCTAGGGTTAGTCAGCCTGCTATCAATCAGGTGCTGGCGTAGCTCTGGAAAACAATTACTTGACAAGTGCTCCCATGCAATTAAATCAAAGAGCCCCTCAAAATCATTCACTTTGCTACCCTTCACCCAACCATCCAATGCTCTGCAAAAGAAAGTTACATACTCTACCCATGTACCTGACTCCACCTTCTTGCAATTTCTAAACCTCTGTCTATACAATTCAGGAGTCAACCCATACCTGGACATCAATGCATCTTTCATGTGGCTATAAGAATTATGGACTTCAGAAGGCAAGTCTAACAGTGTGTCCCGCCCCTCACTAAGGAACCGCCCCCACAACCCCGCTCCTCAATCCTTCTCAGGGACCCGGTGGGAAGACATGGCTACCTCATAGGCTTTGAACCACTGCCCAATATCATCATTCTTATAAAATTCTCTCACCACATCTTTAGGAATATACACCCTAGCTTCAACAGGCATGGACCGTGTGCTGCCACCAGAGGGAGTAATCTCTAACCTTCTAGCTTTCAACTCCAACTCCCTCAAACTTTTCTCATGCTCCAACTGCATTCTCTTTTCTTCCAGGGCCAATCTCCTATTTTCTAACTCCAGTTGCCCACCCAACTTGAGTTTGGCAAGCTCCAATTCGTGCATCCTGTTTTCGTTCCTGTCCACCAACTCCTCTGGGGACATGCCTTTGGCAGAAACACTGCTACCTACTGGGGAAGTTGCTCTCCTTCCCTCTGGACCCAATGGCCCCTCCAGCTGCTCATCTGCATTCTCAGCCCCTTCCTCATTCTCAGGGGTATTCCTTGCTTCAACCCAGGCCCTCAGCGCCTTTTGGAACTCATCCTTCTTGGAGAGACCGGTCATAGCAACTTTAAAATTCCTGCAGAAGTGCTTTAGCTGTTTCACATTGTAGCATTCCAGTTTCTCCTCTTCCCAATCAAAATCAACAGATGCTATGGATGCTACTTTATCCAAGGTGGTTAAACTTGGCAGTTCTTGGCAAAAATAGAAAATCCCAGAAAAAACAATCTACCAAAAGTATGTGGTCGCGTTTTGGTCTGCACTCACTAGTAGTGTTCACCAATCACTGTACATGAGTCACAAATGCAAGTCCAGAATCCTCACCGCTGACCACCAATGTTAGATTTGGGGGTCTCTAGTTGGCAGAGGTAGGTACCTTTGACCAAATAGGGACCCTTGCGTCTAGTCAGGGTAAGGGGGTACACTCCTAAAATAACCCCTGCTCACTCCCTTGGGAGCTTGGAACGAGCAGACAGGCTTATCTCAGAGGCAGTGTGTAAAGCATTTGTGAACACATACAGTAATCAAGTGACAACACTACAGATGGACACCACACCAGTTGTATATTAAAAATAAGTATCTTTTATATAGATTTAACACAAGACCACAAACGACAAAAATCCACAATACTGTACTTCAAAAATGGTAGAATTAGCTCAGTTCTCTTTAAGATGGTAAATGCGACACTTTGAGTTCAATGTACCTTTGGATGCGTAACGCTATACAACGAAAGTGTTGCAGGGAAGGTGATGCGTCGGTTCCTTACACGCAAGAACGGTGATGCGTCGGGTCCCTACTGATGCGTAGGGGATGCGTTGGTTCTTCTCGGCGTGGGGAGGTGATGCAACGGTTTCTTACTGCGCTTCCGTGCCGATGCGACCAGCAACGCCGTGATGCGATGAAGATCCAGTGCAATGAAACAAAGATGGCGTCTTCTTCTTGATGCAACACTATGCGTGCACGCCCGACGGCCGTGCGGCGACTCAACGATTCTTCCGAGCCGCGACTGGCCGTGCGACATGCTTCCCGGTGATGCGGCGGCGTCTGATGCAACGTTGATCCTCTTCTCCGGCGATGCGAGGTGCTTCGGCAACGATGCGACGGCCGTGCGGCGACTCAATGATTCTTCTGAGCCGCGACAGGCCCTTCGACACACTTCCCGGGATGCGGCGGCGTCTGAGGCGACGTCGGTCCTCTTCTCCGGCAATGCGAGGCGCTTCGGCAACGATGCGACAGCGGCGGCGACACTCTCCTCCGTTGATGAGGCGGCGTCTGATGCGACGTCGATCCTTTTCTTCGGCGATGCGAGGCGCTTCGGCTGCGGCGGCGACACTTCTCCTTCGTGAGTCGCGCTTCCAGCTCCTTGCGACACGCAGTCCCTCAGAAAGTCCAGCACAGCAGCAGGCACTTTCCAGAAAGACTCTTGGGGAGCTGGTTGGTGAAGTCTGTTGTCCCTGAGACTTCAGCAGGAGGCAAGCTCTTCTCTCAAGCCCTTGGAGATCTTTTACAAGTTGATGAAAGTACACACAAAGTTCCTTTCTCCTTTCTTTGGCAGTCAGGCAACCACTGCAGGCCAATCCCCCAAACAGCACTCAGCTTAGGGATAGTCTCCTCCTCAGTTTCTCTGGTTCCTCTCCTCAGCAAAGGTTCTTCGTGTTTCCCAAAGTGATCTAAAGTTCTGGGGTTTGGGTCCCCTCTTTTATATTCATTTTCCCTTTGTTGTCTGGAGGCAGAGAGGCCTTTGCCTAGTCCAAACCAGTTCTGGTCAGTCCTGGAGCACTTTGTTGTCAAGACTCCTTCTTTCCTTTCACAGTGTAGGCCAGGGACATCAGACACACCACAGGAGGTGGAGCCAGCATTGTGGAGGGAAGGCACAGCCCTATTCAGGTCCCAGGTGCAACTCCTCCCACCCATCTCCATGCAGATCTCTCTATTCAGCCCTGTGCTGACTCACCCTGTCTCCTGGAATCCCCTGTCACTCAAACTCCAGACAAGGAATACACAACCTAGCAGAGGCAGGCTTGGATAGTGAGGCAAGAAAATACCTACTTTCTAAAAGTGGTATTTTCAAACACAGAATGTTAAAACCAACTTCACTAAAAGATGTATTTTATCATTCTGAGTTCAGGCATACTAAATTCGTTTTTCTACCATGTTCCCTGGGTCAGTTAGGATTATAAGATGTAATAATCAAACTGCCCATTCTGGCCTATGGGGAACAGGTAGCCTTGCAATAGTGAAAAACGAAAATGGCTGTAATTCACTATTAGGACATGCCACACACACCAGGGCATGTCCTACCTTATACTTACAATGCACCCTGCCCTTGGGCCTACCATAGGGGTGTCTGATATGAAGAAAAGGGAAGGTTTAGGGACTGGCAAGTGGGTGCACTTGCCCAGTCAACATGGCAGTACCAGACTGCACACAGGCTCTGCAATGGCAGACCTGAGACACACTTTTACAGGCTGCTTCTGTGGGTGGCACAACCAGTGCTGCAAGCCCACCAGCAGCATTTGGTTTACAAGCCCTGGGCACACTCAGTGCACTGTACTAGGGTCTGACAAGTAAACCAAACCAACCAATCATGGAATCACTAATCCATACATCAATTTACTAGGGAGCACTTGCACTGTGGCACTGAATAGCAGTGACACAGTACCCAAAGCATCTATAACCAGCAAAAGCACATGAGGCAACAGCAAAAAATGGAAGGGAGACCCACGCCAACAGTTCCAGGTTTAACAGCAATTTATTGCGATTTCTTAAATTGCGATTGCATGCAAGGAATCGCAATTTACGGTTCCTTAAATGCAATGCAATAACCAATTTTAAATAGCGATTTCGCTATTTGGGGCCGCAAATTACCGAGCAATTGAACTGGTCGGTAATTTGCAAAAACTTTAAAAAATGCACTAAAGTGCATTTTTCAAAGTTTCATGTTGCACACACACATGCCCTTGGGGCATGTGTGTGCTGCAATATGGGTGCACATCACAATTCAGGGGTGCAACAGGGTGTCCTTTTGACACCCTTGCACCCTGAAATGCATACGCAATTTGCGAGTACCTATTGGTACTTGCAAATTGCGCATGCAATTTCCCATTCATTCACAATGAATGGGGAGCCATTCCTTAATTGCGACTCGCAATTTGCGAGTCGCAATTAAGGAATGTTTAGGAATCGCTATTTTTATAGCGATTCCTACATGCATAGGCTTTTGCGAGTCCTTAATTGCGATTCCTTAATAATCGCAATTAAGGACTCGCAAAATCATACCTTGATGCATGTGCCCCTTGATGTGTTATAGGTTTTAGGAGCAGCCAACACTTGTTTCACCCCCTCAGAATGTCATTGCGAGTTGTTTCTTGACTGCTTCTATTCCGTCCTGATGTTTTATTGATGTGTAGAGACTAACTACGTCAATTGATGCTAAGAAGTAATCACTTTTCCATTCAATGTCCTGTAGTTTCATTAGAATGTCCTTTGTGTCCCTTTTGTAAGTTGGCAGGGCTTTCATAAAAGGTTGGAGTTCATCATCTATGAATTTTCCCAAGTTGGAGCAAATCGAATTTATGCCAGCAATTATTGGTCTTCCCTTTGGTGGATTGCCTGGCTTGTGAATTTTTTGAAGTAGATATAGAGTAGGTGTTGTGGGATGATAAATCCAAACTAACATACAATATCTGTAATAAATCTACTTAAGAATGCATTCAGCTAAATCACTCAATTCTAACGGTTTTATTTAAGCTCTACTTTCACATCTTTGTCTAATAAATGATGCCCACAGAGTCCTGCCAGTACTCTGGACTTGCCTATTTGCCATTATTCCTTTACTTTTACTCTGCTTGTTTCTTAAGGTTCCCACTGCTCCTTTCTCATGGGACTCATTCTCAATCACTTAAAGCACCTATCTCAGTTCCAGAGTTATAGACCAAGATCTCTACTTTTCTCTGTTTCTTTGCACACGTAGAACAACTATCCTTACTCTCATTCATGGTGATGGTGTCTTCGGCACATAGGCTTCATAATCAATGTTACCATCTAATATGTTTGATTCTTACAGCCTTGAGAAATCCCCAGGCACATCAGCCTGAGGGGGTGAAACACGTGTTGGCTGCTCCTAAATCCTATAACACATCAAATCACCTACCTTCAAATAAAAAATGAAACCTAGATACAAACGGATACGACTAAGACACCCACCACAAATTGAGTATTATAAATGACAGGAAGAGGATGTTGGACCCTAAGTATCTGAACGAAGAATATACTCTCCCTAAATAACAGTGAAATGATAATGCAGAAATATAGAACCATAGTCCAGAAAGCTAGGTTTCTCCTTTTCACCCGCTCATCGCCAAATTGTGGAAGTCATGTGTAATAAAGTGGCACAGGAAGCTTCAAAGAGCAGTACATTTATTTAGACTTCCACGTAGCAGCAGCAGGAAACAACTGTCTCCAACGTTTAAACTCAACATTCTACACAGCGCGTCGAACATTAGATCACAGGCTGTGGCACAGATTTCTGAAAGCACATGTAATAAATCATCAAACCACAAAGGAATATTGTAAAAAATGTGCTTTTTAGAAACTGAGAGTAACACACAAACAAGAAAGACTGTGGGCCAAAAGAGAAATAATTGTTGATAATTTGTCAGCAATTAGCGCACTTAGCCATGTCTCTCTTGTCCTCCAGCATCGAGATCAAACTCATTTGCATATGTATGGTCTTTTTCAATATATTGCCTGAGCACAGAGCAGCCAGCAAGTCCGATGCTTGTATTAACTGAACGGAGGAGGCCACATCATCTCTAAACGGCGAGGCTTCCTAGGGGCGCTTAGTTCTTGCCGGATGAGATTGTGCAGGGTGCCTTTCTGAGCAATTTTAAATTAACGACAGACTTTAAGAAATGCTCCTGGTCTGGCTAGACTTTGTTTACCAGGCCAAACTCCAGGCACACGTGCAGTTGGGAGGCTAATTTCAGTAGACAAAAGTTAGCTATTAACCTGTCTAAAGGTCAGAATTCCTCTATCTCATTATTTCAGTCCCATAGGTTATCATGGAAATCAGCTTGACTGTAGGATTTTTAACAGGTGTCATTAGGTCGGACCTTTCAATTGCTTTGAGAGTAAACCAAATGTGAAGTTAAGGTAGCAAACTTTGACCTTGTCTTAGAGCTTATGCTGGTTATAGATGCTTCTGGTGTCAACAGTGACCTCAAGATCTTAGTACTAAGGGTTTCCAATTTATTCTCCAAACGCCAGGTTTGTTTATTTTTTTACCAATTTTAAACACCTTAGGTTTATTCAGATTAATAACCAGCCTGTTAGCAAATGGCGTACAGTTCATTTAGCAATCCAGCTTTCTCAAGAGATCAACAATGAACAGATTAAAAAAGAGAGGCGCCAGAATGCACTCCTGGTTCAGGCTGGATGAGGTATATATTTTCCTTGATAACTTGTTTCCATCATCCAGTTTTACCTATAGCCATGTGTCAGTGTACAGAATCTTTATTGATGTAAGTAGTTTCCTCAGGGTGCCCCCATCTACTAATTCTGGCCACAAGATATCACATGGAACACTGTTAAAAGCAGCTTTAAAGTCAGCAAAGCATGTGCATATTACGGTTTTGGCCATAAAGGTCCTTTCTATGCACAGGCAAAGCGTCATGAGGTTTGACAGCATGCTCGATAACACGGGGCATATTTACGTTCCCTGGCGCATCCCTGCATATCAGCAGGGATGCGCCAGGGAAAATGCGTCACGCAAGTTTATCCTTGTGCCACGTCCGATGCGCCGCATTTACAATGCGGCGCATCGTGGCGCAAGGATAAGCAGATGCGTGACGCATCTGCCGGCGGAAGGTTGGCGCAGTACTGAAGTCGTGTCGCAAGCGCGACGCAACTCCAGCACTGTCCCAACCTTCCCTATCCCTAACATGGTGCGTCAATCCTTACGCCTGCTTGAAGCAGGCGTAAGGATTTGGCGCACCAGCGCTCAGAAAAGTGACTGCGTGAAATCTTGTAGATTTCACTACGTCACTTTCCGAGGCGTACCTGCGCCGGAACGCCCCCTCTGCGCCGTACGCCCACATGAAACCTGACGCAGGTTTCATGTGGCGCAGGGGTTTACTACATGACGCATCTCCCTAGATGCGTCACGTTGTAAATATAGCGCAACGCGGCGCATGGTTTGCGTGACGCAACGGCGGCGCAAAAGTGGCGCAAGGGGCTTGTAAATATGCCCCCAAGTTCTTTCACTTCCGTTCTCAAGTGAATTTACAATTTTCCAAAAATGATATGGGTTCTTCTTTATACAGGCACAAAATAATTTAGACCAGAAGTTATCCTGGTTAGATTTCTTTCCTGCCCAGATTTACTTTTTATACTGTTGCAGAAGGTTTCTGATTTAGCTATTTGGCTGTGGTCGTGGAGCATTGTTGTTTAGAAAGGTTTTTCTTCAATTGCCTATGTGTAATTGTGAACCATGGAGCGTTGTTCTTTATGCCCAGGGCATGATGTTTTTGACTAGGTTTTTAGGAACATACTGCGAGCATCCTCTTCGTGAATTCGCTCCTGGCAGTGATAGGGTTTCCTTAATCAAAACTAAGGGGGATATTCTCAAGAACGTGCGATAATCATCGCCAAAAAAGGCTAACGCACGTTTTCATATCGCCGTCTATCGCGGGAAAATAATTCAGTGTTAACGTCGCATTCTCAACCCGGCGGTAACATGCAATAGTCTCCCAAGAACGCGTCAAATGTCTGCGATAACATTACCAGGACGGCGAAAAAAATCCAAACCCGAAAGCGAAAAAAGTCGCGATGGGACCAACTGCAATACAAAAATCAGCAATAAGCAGCGCCAGGCCTGCAATTCACACACGTCAGGCAGGAAAAATCACTACAAAAGCAGAAAAAAAACCACAAACAAAAACAAAACAACTACGAAGCACAATGGAGGTTGCCGGAGCAGGAACAGAGGACAAGCAGAACCCCACAAGCCCCCCGGAGGACCAGGCCGGGACCTCGCGGTCAGGGAAGGGCAAGGACAGGAAGAAGAGGAAGACACGGTTCAGTCCGCAGGAAAACAGGCTCCTGATAACGGAGGTGATGAAATACCATCAACAACTGTTTGTCACCTCCAATGTGTCATTGGCGACAAAAAATGGAATATGGCAGTCCATCGTGGCCAAGGTGAATGCAATCGGAGTGCTGAGGAGGACAATGGAAGAGGTCAAGAGGCACTGGAATGATGTGAAGCGCAAAACCAAGCAGAAACTCGGCAACAACCAGAAGGCAGTAATGCAGACTGGAGGTGGGAGTCCAGCGCCACAGGAGGAGCTGGACGAGATGGAGGAAATGGTGTCCACAGTCATCAGTGTGGAGACGGTGGCAGGAGTTGGGGGACCGGACACTGCTCAACATGACCTGACACAACAGCAACAGGGTGAGTAATGACCAGGGACTGGGGGAACGGGGGGAGATGGGCACAATGTCACACATGCACAATTAAGTATAGCACAGTGCACACCCACAATGACTCTGGATCATGTCCCGGATCCCCTTGGCACACTGCAGCACACCTAGAAACAGCAAGTAGGCCCCGTCGACTATGTGCCCAGAGGGGGCCCTCCCCACACATCACTAATCTCACAACAAACCCATGCACAAGTACAAACACACATCCATGATGTTGTCGAAATGTCCACTGTCCCGCATCAAATAAGCAGCTCCTCCCAAACAGTCACAATGTACATTGTCATGCAGTTTGTATGTAAACCTGTACAATGCGTCAACATACATGTGAAAACAATGTTAAACTGCATCTCCCTTTTACATTGCAGAGGGTGAATCAACACCTCCTGCAGAGCAGACGGTACACCTCTTCACTGATGATGAAGAGGACCTCCCCTCCATTGACATCGACGCCCTCCAATGGCTCATGGACAGCTTCGGCACCCCACCTCCAGGAGCAGGGCAGCCCAGCTGCACCGAGGAAACCCCACCCCCTGCACAGACCACTCAGCAGGAAGCACCCACCACCACGGCTGTCTCCCAGGATCCCCACGAACAACACATGGCCTTCCAACGCAGTGTGTTAGGGTGCCAGAAGAAGATGGCTGATCAGGTGCGGGTGGGGTTTGACCTCATGGCAGCCAAACTCGATGCCATACGTGGGTGTCTAAGTCACATCAGGGACCACTTACAGTCCTTAACAGACACCCACAGTCCGCTCTATGCTCTCCAACGAACCATGGATGACATCGCTGGAGTCCTGACTCAGAGACAAGGACAACTGTCTAGTCAGAGTGGCTCCAGCGGTGTCATCCGGGAGTTGGTACACATGCGGAGGACCATGGAGAACATGGAGCGGGTGCAGGCGGAAAGAATGGCTGCCACGGCTGCACACCAGCGTGATGTAGCTGGGATCTACCATGCCCTGCAGATCCTCGCCATGGCATTGCTGCCACAATGCCTGGCGCAGATGAATGCTGCTGCTGCTTCGACTTCCACATCTCCGCCCCCTGAAGTGTCAGTGCCTCACAGTGCGGCAGCCAATCCACCTCCGGCCCCTGATGTGTCAGTGCCTCACAGTGCGGCAGCCAATCCACCTCTGGCCCCTGATGTGTCAGTGCCACACAGTGTGGCAGCCAATCCACCTCCGGCCCCTGATGTGTCAGTGCCACACAGTGCTGCAGAGAAAACACCACCACCCACATGTGAGGCACATGAGACATCAGAGGACGAAGATGCGGATGAATCTGCCTTACTGGTAGTAAGGAAGCGGTAGCATTCTTCTCCGCCACATGGCCTGTTTCTGCTTGGTTCTTCCCTCTGCATCATCACCTTCCACTGTCCCCCGATGCACTCTGCGACACTCACCTTGGACCTCAACATGGACTGCCATATTCTGTTTGGTCACCAATGACACAGCTATCAGAGTGCGGACTGAACTCTTCCTCTTACGATGTACTTGTCATTCCCCGAAGGACTCTGGCTGGCCCGCCACGGGCCAACAATGTAAAGTGGGGTTTGCATGGCCCTGTACTGCTCCAGCTACAACACTCCACTGAATGTGCATTAAACAATCAAATTCACCCAGATGTGTCATGTCTATGATCATTCAAGTATGGAAGTATGGATGAATGTAGGGTCAGTGATTCCCCCTTATGTCCATGTTGCACATGTTGTGGGGTTTCAGTCACAGGGTGCAACATTACCGATTGCGGACCGGGTGGCACCGACACCAATTCAGAGACACACGCATTAGTTACCTTCTTGTCCAGCCCAGAACGGAACCATGCCCAGAGCGCCGGGTCATCGTTCACACCCCTACGCTGGACTAGCATACGCCAGGCATGCCCACTCCGCTTACGCTTACAGGGGGGACGACAACGCTACATGTCCCAGGTCTTCCCTGTAGTGATCTGCTGATCACAGGTCTAGTTGTCAGCATGCCACAGCCACTCCCTGAGGGCTGGTTCACACCCACACCACACCCATCCAGCACAGGCGTCACAGGTCATGTGACCCTACCAATAAAAGGGGCCGGGCGCACGTGCCCGATGCCATTTCCACTACCTAGCTGAGTGTGTCCGTGTGGTCATTATTTATGCATGAGTGACTAGGGCCCTACCACATCACATTCCCCACTGCCGGAGGCGACATGATGGCATCCGCACCACGAGACTCAATCATAAAGGGCCCATGATTTGAGGTGCACAGAGTTGGTGGCATCCGAGGCACTTTGGCCGGCACAGGCCTACCTCCACGTGGCGATGACTTGCGGTGCACTGAGTTAGTGGCACCAGAGCTGAGCGGGTGTGCAGCCTGCGATGATGTGTAGGCCTCGATACGCCGTCCTGCCAATCAAGATTCGATTTGAATTGTGATCCCAGCTGGACCGGAGTGTACGCAGAGGGCAGCAGGCTGCACAGACATAACTCCGCGGTGCGGTGCTGCAGGGTGCACTGGGGGCCTGTGGCGCGGAATCCAGTGATCGGCTGAGGATATTGCACCGACACGTGGTGGGCCCTCTTGGAGACATGCCGGTGGCGGCAGGTGAGCATTGAGGCCTGGGAGCGCAGGGGCGGGCACTCATCGCTGGTTGGCGGTCTGGTCTGGGGACCAGGGCTGGGGTGCAGCAGGTGCACAGGATCGCGTAGGCACCACCGGTCACGGCGGCGCCCTCGTGGCTGGGTGGGGGGAGTGAAGGTGCAGGGGTATCAAGCTGATACAAACCGTGATGCTTACAGGTATGAGTAATCCTGCATCATGAGACCGTAACAGAAGTTAGTGTGACCGTAACCTTCCTTTTTTTTCCTACGAAGGTTACGACCACACGTACTTCTGTTGCAGTCTTTATGTGCAGGATTTGTCTTTCCTGTGAGCATTCCGGTTTGTCCAAGTGCTATACACTGTACCAGATTAGGTTTGTGACCATACGGACGCTTGACCATTGTCACCATTTGTCCAACAGGTTTCTGGATACTGACTTCCGGAGTATGGAATGGTATTGGGGAGTTCCCGCAGCATATGCAGTTACATGAATCCACACGTTGCCCTGATGAAGTTCCCCGTTGGGCGTTGGCTGTGCTTTTCGTATTGTTTATTGGTGTATTTGTAATAAAGGACTGTTTTTACACTATTGTTGACTACTGAACTTCATGACTGTGCGCACCCCCATTTCAGTTACTACAGTATTGGATCTGGGGCACAGTGTCCGGTAACGGCTGGCATTGGGGTTGGTTGCGCAGGAACACTACGAATTGGAACTGTCGTGTGGTGCGGATACAGGGGCCCGCCGTTGCTATTGTGGACATGCATCCATGACATGGGTGGGGAAGTTTGATAGGGCTGGCCGTGAGACTCCTCCGACTCTGGCAGTTGTTGTTTGGGAGGTACCAGGGGCCAACAGGTGCAGCACAGCCAACAGCTTTGTCTGAGGAGGGATGTTGGTTGTCCGCTGTGTTGGTACAGTCAGCCTGTGGGCAATGTGGGTCAGGATGTGGAGGATGGTTGTCCTTTTGTGCCTGTAGTGGGCAATGACTTCCTCTGGTGTTGAGTCTCTGAGGCTGGTGCGTTTTGGGAACGTCCGCTGTCCTGTTTTGCGCTGCCTCAGTGGTAGTGGGTGGGGGGCTGGGGGTGGTGGCGGTGGGTGTTGTGGCCCTCTCGGGTCTCCGAGCTGCACGATCAGTGTCTCCATGACATGTGTTGGTCTTCAGGTGTGGCTCTGGGCTGGGCTCCCTTTCATACTGCAGGTGGTCGTCCTGCTTAACCCCAGTAAAAGGCAGGTGTTAAATCCCTGCTGCTAACGCGCCTTATCGCCTGTTTTTGGGTCGCATCGCAGATCTGGCTGGTCGTTGAGAATATCGCGAAGTGGTGTTTTCATGTGTTTTTGCACGGGAACGCCTACTCTGCATATCATTAGCGTTAGTTGTCTCTCTCATCCGTGGCTATGTTTTTTGCGGCAGCTATCGCTGGAAAACTGGCGATATGGGCAGTTTGCACCAGCTTGAGAATGGGGCCATAATTCTTTTGCCACTGTTGCTGCGCTAAAGTGCCAATAACTCGGCGATAAGTCCTTGAGAATATGCCCCTAAATTCCTTGCATAGTGGTACACAGTAGTATACATCTTGCTTTTATTTTGGGTGCCTAAGACTCTCCGTGTGCCACTCTTCATATAAACTGTTGGTTTTTGAAGGGGGTGAGACTAGCAGAAAGATTTATGATTTGTATGTAATTAATGATCACTCTCGGGGCAATGATCAATGGAGTAATTGATTGTCTAATTGAACAGCGCCAAACTGGCTAATGTGTAGTCAATTGTAGATTTTGATTTTTTTTAAGTATATGTCCACAAAGGTGGGGTGTCACTGCAAAAGCATCCATTAAGGACTCTCAACCCAGCTACCAATAATGCAGTGGCTGGCTTTTCACCAAGTGTATCTCTGTGCCTGTTTTGAGAGGGCATCTGGAAAGGGATATTCCAACTAAAAACTTGTGCATTGGTATACTCATCATTTATATCCCTTTGCAAAAGGTTTAAATTGAAGTCGCCAGTAACTGACACTAGGGCATCCCAATGGCACATTCTTAGATCTGCCACAGCCGCCTGCATTTTTTCTAGCAATGCTTTCTTCTCTCCATAACTCGGGTTTATGTAAGCATTTACTGGTATTAGGGGCAAGCCATGGCACTCAGTCCATCTGACAATCTCACGCCTTGTAGCGAAGCTTCTCATACATCTAGGACCATGATATCAAAGGGTACATCAGTGCTTTAGTACAGGGCTACTCGCAGACTTACTGGCAATCGTGAAAAATTCTAAAATTCCAACTAGAGGAGTTGATACTTCCAACAGATTTCTTGCCGTGTAATGAGGTGGAATTTGTGCACATAAGCACATCTACTTCGTATAACTTCTGGCATAGAAACACCACATTCTAGGAGCAAATATTAAGAGAAGTTTGTGATCCCGTTGCAGGGTTAGATGAGCTTAGGGACTACACAGGGGCCCCTAATCAGGCTGATATGCTGGAAACTAAGGGGGCAGGTAACTAGGCCCAGTCTTATTTCCTTCCAGGGTGTTGAAGTGGAACAAAGTGTTTTGTGGTGCTGACCCAGATCTTCTCTTTGTCACAGACATTTCAGCACCTGTAGGATTTCGTAGGCATATTCTTCTGCTTTCTAGCTTGCAGGCCCAAACTTTGTCTTTGTTTTCCATTTCCATTTCAAAGGCAGCTTTCCATGCTGAGACACTGACTATTTGAATTTCATCAGACACTAATGATGCTGTAGAGCATGGATTGGAATTCATCGAAACAGTGCTAGTGGGATCTTTGGGTGACTTTGTTGATGTCTTGAGGCCTTCTGAACTGTCCTTTACCTCTACGTGGTCATATTCTGGGGTGGTCCAGGGGGAACCAGGTCCATTGCAGTATTTCTCAGTCATGTTCATGCTACATTAGTGGATTTCTACAGGTACTTCCTGTCGTGGTCTAACCCAAGGACTTATACAGTCGGCAGCTGAATGGGGTGTCACCTCAGTGTAATATTGCCTGTGCTGTGACCGCCCTACACATGCTAAGTGATGTTTCTGGTAGTTTCTGGAGAGTTAATAGAGTTCCACCCTCGCTCTGTGATGAGTTTGTTTGTAATGAAACATACCCTGGAAACCCATTTGCCTTTAGTTCCATCATCACATCACTCAGTGTTTCTATGATGTGCGAGCATGGTGAGCTAACGTAGTTGAAATTGTGTCTAGACTGTGCCCTGGTGATAAGCAAGTTTAGTTTTTCTAATTTTCTGTAAATGCTTGAAACAAAAGGTGTGAGGGTCTTTATAAGGTCCACCTCTATATCAAGCTTCGTCAAGTGGTAATTTAGTGCTTTTTACTACCACTTGTAAGGTATTTAATAAGATGTCCCAACATCCTGTAGTGCTTGTTGATCTGGATCCTCCTGTTCAGTGGAAGGTTTCATTGGTTCCACTACCGAAGACAATTCCACAGAAAGAAGTTATTGGGGGTGCAATTTCATTCTGACAAGGACTGAGCTGAGCTGCCTTGTCCTGTTGGCCATGAATGACAGGGTGGCTGAAAATGATTGGCTTTTTTTAGTGCTGTGGACATCGTCACAATGGGAGGATATTTTGAGATTTCCTTGTCGGCTTGCAACCAGTGAGGTTGGTTGAGATAGTGAGAAATTAGGTGCTAATATTAGAATGAATGATGCGGATCTAGGAGGAAGAACCACACTTTTTGAAAAATCAAGGCGAACCTGATGTATAGTATAGTCTGAATTGGACAGGCTAGTTTGTTTTTTCCAGACTTAAAAGTCCAGACTTGGTGCACCTAATAAACTAAATTGAGGTTGAAAGTCTCAATTCTTTTGGTCATTGATAAATTGATTAGCAACACCCACACCAGCCTTGGTATCAGTGGCCAGACCTTAGGGTTGCAAATACAGTTTTTAAGGGTCCAACTGGTTGTTGGGGACCACCCCCCTCCATGTTCTCTGGGGTGGATGCCCTATGTGTCTTAAAGAAGTTGAAACATGTTAAAGGCGACTGAGATCCCGCTATCTTCTGCAACCATTGACAAATCACCTTATGTCTAGTTGTATTGGCTTTAATTCACTGTGTTATCCAGAGATTATCGCTGGAGGTAGTTTCAAGGTTTACAAGCCTTGTTCCTCCCGAGGGCATTGCCTGAAGGGAACTTTATGGAGCCAGAGAATTGATTAGCAGAGCGACTCTGTATGGGAAGGGGCCTGGATATCTTAAGACAGCCAGTTCCTCCTCCGTGCTGTGCTCTTAAGTTGCAAGGGAGATTATATAAAAAAAGAATCCCTTCAGCCAGTAAATGATCTGGTGGTAAGAATTAGCTTGCTCGTGGTGTAGCTTGAAGTGCTATATCCTATGTTGAGAAGGTTTAAACTGGGATAAGGCAAAAATTGAAACAATTGGAAGTTTACTCAAGAGAGGCTGCCACAAGTGTCGTGTCCAAGCGCTGGATGCAGGTTGCAGAGTGGTTATTAAAGTACAGGTATGGGCATGTTAGGAGGAGTGTCATTAAAGTTTTTGTGTGACTGGCCAGCTCTAAATGCAGGATGCAAGACGGGACCACCAGGCCGCCCGCTGCCTTGCTGCAAGCTGTATCAGACCACCCATTGGCTAGGACAAAATGAGACATGCCGTCCCACCCATAGGTGAACACACAGCTCCTCCTCCCTCAGCCTCTAGCACAAGAGCCGGCCTTTGTTAAAATAGCACCCTGGACGGAGAGAAATTTGGGGCCCTTGCTTATGCTAGCAAATTTAATGAGGCAGCAGGGGCCCCATTTTGCGGGTCAGGCCCTAGCAGAGCAGTGACTGGCCCCTGAACACAACCAACTCTGGACCACCCCTAGTGCACCTAAATCACTGATAGCTTAGCTCCCTCATGCTGAAGATGGTTTTGATGGTGTGTGTCAGCAGGGGTAAGACGGTGAAAGGTGGGCAATGGGGGGGTAATGGGGTGTTAAAATCAATGCCCAATGTGTGATAATGAAGAATTAAAACCACTAGATAGAAATGTGCATGCAGGGACATGGACAAGGCTGGAGCAAGATGACAGGGGTGCTAATGTTGGCATTCCCTTAATACACACAGCTCTGTGCGCCCTCAGAATATTGCCTCCCTTGGCCTGGGCCCAGCTCACCCAGTGGCATAGCTAGAGCTCTTGACTCCCGGGGTGATCCCTTAGTTTGCTGCCCAGTGCCATTAAGAGTGTTGGTGGGAAGGGCGACAGACAACAATGAGCGGGGGCATTTGGCGACACCAACAAGGGAGAATAAAGAAAAAACATAACTTACCTTGCGCTCGTGGCTCGCTGCTGCCCCCAAAAAAGTGACGCCCGGGGTGGACCACCCCCCCCCCCCAGCTACGCCACTGAGCTTGCCAATGGTAAAGGGCGGCCCTGTCCACCACCTCTGTCCTCCTCATTAGACTTCCAGTCGCCTCCGCTTCTGGAAACCCCTTGGTGAGGGCATACAGAAGCCTGGATGTGAGGGCAGATGCAGGTTCCTCTGCCCCACTGCAGGACGAGCACCCAGTCGCTTCAGGAGCTGCTGCGAACCTTTCACTCATCGGCTGTCTTGGCACCTGTAGCGTATCTCAAAGGAGGACCTATCCTTCGTTTTCATTTTGCCTCCTCTTGCCTCACCACTTAGGGCCTGCTCTGTCTCAACTTGGTCTCAGTCTCATCTGGCTCTTGCTCAGAAAAGCCTTGTGTATTGCCTCGGGTATGGCAGCCCTCGGACGCAGCAGCTCTGTTCTGCTCTGCTCAGCTCAGTGCCTCCTCGCACACCCCCGTCTCTCAATGTGCGACATGCTTCTGTATCAGCACCATGCTTGTGACCATCATGAAAAATGAAGCTTCATTTGATATTAAAGAGAAAACTCTGTCTTCAGCATTCTGCAGCACACATAGAAAAACAAAACGCCTCTATGGATTGTTTTTTGTGTAGGAATGTGCCTGTTCCTGCACAAAACAATCCTGCCTACAACATAGTCACCATTGGACGATGGTGCAGGGATACCTGCATTGCTAGGCTGCCAAAACTGCGCTAGCACAGGAGGAAAGGACAGGGATACACCATATTGGATAAATACAGTGCATTGCAGCCCTTTCCCTGTAGCACCCCAATTACAGCTGTCTTTTACTATTCAGCCAGGATGAGGGGGGCTATATCCCTTGCTTCCATTAAGGATGCTTACATCCTTACTATGCTACTGGCCCTGTAAGGAGTTTCCACCATTCTCTGTAATGGATGTCACTAAACTATCTTACCAGCTGCAAGTCTTCAGGATTAGTGGACAATTGGCCGCCATGAATTGGTAGCATGGTTTCTCCTACTCCATTAAACTTTTTCTTACATTACTTTTGAGCCATGCAGCAGCACCATCAAAGCAAAGGGGAAACAGATGGTTAGTTGCGAGTTGTCTATTCTCACAGATCAAGCATGGAACCAAAAAATCATTGTCAGAAAATCGCCTGACATAAATATCTTGTCCTAAATATTATTCAAGAAAAATATTGCGAGAAAGGAGTTAGTAATAAAAAAAAATCTACACCCAGTGGGACACTTTTTTTGTAAACGGTATTTAGGACACTATATTTATGTCAGACCATTCTTCTGTATACGATATTCTTACACACAATCCACAGGGCTATGTTGACAGTGATAGAGAACATGGGGGGCATATTAGCAAGAAGAGGCGATAATCATCGCTAACCCTGCTTAGCGTGATTTTTTTATCGCCGGCTATCGCTGGAATATATCGCCACGCTAACGCTGTATTAGCAACGATTAGCGCTATGGCGATGAATATTCCAGCGATAGCGGGGGAAATGGGCCAACATCGCTGAAAAACCAGCGATGTCGCATGGAGAAGGGAGAACACCTTGCTGATACGACCCTGTGGTCGTATCAGCATAATCCACCCCCATGTTAGGTATGGCTAACACCTGCTAATTGCAGGTGTTAAATAAATGGCGATGACCCCGGTTAGCGCGACTTTTCACGTCGCTAACTGGGGCCATGGCCACCTTGCTAATAGGCGAGAGGCCTGTTAGCGAGTGTTTCCCAGGTTTGTTCGTCGGGAACGCCCACTTTGCATGTCATTAGCGATAAATATCGCTGACATGCAAAGCGGTAAAAACGGGCGCTAATGCCCGCAAACTGTCGCTGACTGCTGTTAGAGACAGTTTGCTGATAGGGCGATATGAATATCGCCGCTTTAGCGGCAAAAAGTGCCGCTAAAGCGGCGATAGTGCCCTTGCTAATATGCCCCAGGATTCGCTGTTAGGCAGACAGGAGCTGTGCAAGGGCCTTCACCAGTTGACTTTCTTCCTGGCATTGGCTCAAGCTGGCATTGGATCAAACATTGTTCATGCTGACCCAGGGGTTTTGCTGACAGCAGAGCTGTCAGTTTCTCTGCTACAGGGAAACCTACATTCTGACCTCTGAATGAGCGTGGGAATACGCGAGGTGCGTGGATGGGCACTCATCAATTCTGGCAGGATTCTCTTTACTGCCTTTCTAAATGACCCCCGAAGGCTTGAAAGACTGACCAGGGCGCACCCGCTGCTTGACGTGTTTAACACACTTGGCGTTGCTGACTTCTCTAATCATAAGCATCTACATTGAAAATAATGAACAGCAGATCTTTGCACAGCCCACCGGATCCTTTAGTTATTTCCTCGTTCTTGGGTTCTATAACTGCGGGAGGTGAACTACAATTCTTCAGCCAACATAAGGCTATGCAAGGGAGAGGAGTGAACGACACTTCTGCTATAAATACTTCTAACGTCAAGCAAAGCGCCCTTATTAGAGAAAATGCAGTGCACTGATGCAAAACAGTATAGCACACTCCTTTATGGTATCAGTGACATCAGGTTTGACTTGACATTTGGCATATAACAATATTTCATTTAAAATACTGTACTACTTTATCTGATGGGCCATGCAACTCCATCCTGACCCATTTGAATAATTGCCTAAGGTTCAGACTGTATGGTAAGCTTAGCCTCGCTGTCAGACTGCCTTTAAATTGCTGTAACAAGGCACTGATATAGAGTTTCCGAAAGTACGCAGTGCTCGTACTGTCTATGCATGGAAAACATGGATATTTTACACTACAAAACGAGAAGCATCATGTATTGTGCTGATATAATGTGCCAGGACAAGATGGTCTCAATCCGTGCATGCAATTAAAATTCTGCACTTGCACTTGCTGGGTTCTACTTGATTTATTGTTGTGTATTAGTGACTGATTCACGAAGATTTACAAGAGTACTCTTGAAAAGGTTTTCCGAATTCCTACTTAACTGCATACAAGACCGGTGCTTAATTTGAGCTGGTGGTTGCCGCTGGGGGGCACAGGCACGTATTTTGGGGATCAGCATATATTTTTCCTCATCAGATATTCCTCGAGCACAAGAGACGGAAAACCACATTGATCGGAAAGACGGAGGATGAAGAAGACAGCACAACCGCCACAAATACAGCAATCAGGACCCTGCAAGAGCGAGGAAAAGGGGCAGGAGTGTGGGGTATTGGATTAAAGGCTGGACGCTTTTGTAATGCTGCCTTTGCGGGTATGGAAACAAGTCACTTCTCCATCTACTACGCACTTGTCCGGTGCTACTAAACCTTCGGAAAACCCTTCTGTGGCCAACACTGAAGTAAGAACAAATAAAGACTTGTAGATCTTCCCTTATAAAATGCTTAGGAGGCTCGCCAGTCCAACCGGCATGCAAGGTGATAACGTTTTTGAGCTTAGCGGCAAAAGAACTAGAGAAGAGTGACAGATGAATTAAACATGCCTTCTTAGAATTAACCTTGTTTACTTAAATCAAAATCCCACAGCTCACATGACCATTGCAGCAGCACTTTATTCATAAACTATGTTCATGAATTATGGGTTTGGACAGCCTGCGATTGGCCTAACCCAAATATATCAGAAGCCTGATTTCTACTGTAGGGCTGAACGCCACATGTTCACACGCAACCAATGAAAATTGTTTTTAACATCAGTTTTAGAACATATTTTAACGAGTTTAATGCAATTTCATATTCAAATTAGTACTAATGTTCAATGATTTTTAAGTATTTTGTGGGTTAATTGTATCGCGCTTTTATGGTTTTAAATGAAATCGAATAAAAGTATTTCTTTCTTCTTCAAAAAAAAAAGGATGCCGCGCATCGAGGATTATGTGCACCGGCCGCCGATTTCTGAGTAGAGCTTCAGGCCCGGCACACTTTCTTTCACAAATTAAGCACTGTTAAAGGCACTTTCTGTCTGCTTAATTGTACACAATGTACATTTCTAATTCATAAATGCCTTAGCACAAATGCAATATTCTCCACCCAAAAAGTCCTTTTCCTAGAGCCCAACAGATTTTTGAAGTGTTTCCTGTACATTTTCGCCCTGAAAAAGAATGTACTTATGCCTTTGACAAGTGTAAACCTCACACTATTTTAACAGAAGGAATGAACATTAGATAACTGTGTGACTACCTACAGACTGAGAGGGTAGATGGTTTTCTCCTAATTTTATAGGGTCACCAATTCCTAGAAATGCCTAATCTCACCTCTGGTCAAGGTTTGTCCAGGTAAACTATTACCATTTAAGAGTGCAATCCAGTGATTGCAGTTTATAATTTGAATTTACACGTGTATATGGCTTTATGAAGAGGGCACAATGTGCATTCCAGGACACACTGTATGGGAGATCAAATTTCATTTTGCTACCAATCACCTAATCAGCACTCCAATGTTCTCCAACGTCCCTGCAATAGTTTATTGCACTTTTCGTCCTGCTAAAGTTGGGCCCATTGCATTGTGTGTATGTTATTGATTTTTTTTTACTTCTAACATAGTTTCAGATCCTTGACCTTGACCCCCAACCTTTGCTGTATTGCCAGGGCATATTATTTTATCTGCTATGATTGCATCTTTTATAACAATGGGTTATTATGATAATAGTGTGACTTTCTTTCATATATATGCAACAATTTCTTATTTAAGTATAGTATTGATTTCTATCTATAAGAGTGAATAATGCAGCACAAATATTTCACCACATGTAATTATAACAAGGACACCTTCTTAAAATCCTCATGAAAGTAGGCTACGCATAGGACACCTTGTTTTGCCTCAGACTGGCACGGTTGTTCGTGCCATTAAGCTTTGGTATTCCACTTATTTATTTTAAGTTTAAAGAGAAAGTTTATTCATATAAAAATAGTACAGTTATGAAAATATTCACAAATACATAATTTAACCCGTTCTGTGCTCATGACGGAATGCAAGTGTGCTCATGACGGAACCATTCCGTCATGAGCACACTTGCAAAAAATCCCTCAGCTGTAAACAGCAGAGGGATTTCCTATTTTTTTTGCCTTGGGAGGTGGGGAAGAGCTTCCCCAACCTCCCAAAGCATAGATTTAGTTTTCTTTGCAATTACGATCGCACGCATGGCGCACTGTCGCCATTACAATGAAAAGGAAATTGAAACTTAGTTTCAGTTTCACAGTTTAGGTGCTCGTGAGGCTATCTCAGCCCCCGAGCACCCAAACACATGAGAGAGGTATCGTTGGAAAGGGGAGAATCTCCCCTTTCCAATGGTACCACTCCCTAGTGGATCCCTGCTTGGGGCAATCACAGAAATGTGAGGAAAATTTGTTTTTTTTTTACAAAGTTTGAGGTTTGCAAGGGATTCTGGGTAACGGAACCTGGTGAGAGCCAGACAAGTCACCCCATACTGGATTCCCCGGGGTGTCTAGATTTAAAAAATGTATAGGTTTGCTAGGTTTCCCTAGGTGCCGGCAGAGCTAGGGTTCAAAATCCACAGCTAGGCACTTTGCAAAAAAAAGGGTCTGTTTTCACTGTAAAAATGTGGAGTGTCCACGTTGCGTTTTGGGCCGTTTCTTGTCACGGGCACTAGGCCTACGCACACAAGTGAGGTACCATTTTTATCGGGAGACTTAGGGAACACAGAAATGTAGAGCAACTGTATTACCTATTGACATTCAATGCATTTCTGCCTTCCAAATGTAAGACAATGTGTAAAAAAGAAGTCACTTTGAAAAATGTCCTATAATTCACTTGCTAGAATGGGTACCCACAATTTCAGAGATGTGCAAATAGATACTGTTTCTAAAATCTATATTTGGTTCCCATTTCAGAAATACATAGGTGTCTTTCATACCGATTTCCCACTGTTTTTTTCCCAAATGAATTGCTATATACCCGGTACACAATAAAAAACCATTGCAAGACACTGCTCAGTTGTTGGCTCTGGGTTCCTCGGGTTCTTGGTGAACCTACAAGCCCTATAAATCCTCACAACCAGAAGGAATAAGCGGATGTAACAGTATATTGCTTTCAAATATCTGTCATACTTGGAAGAAGTTACAGGTGAAAACGTTGCTTTTTTCAACTCATTTTCAATTTTTCCTATTTTCAGCTGTTGGTTTCTATAAAAAAACCTTGAAGGATCTACACAAATGACCCCTTGCTGAATTCAGAATTCTGTCTACTTTTCTGAAATGTATAGCTTTCCAGGATCCATTATTGCTTTCATACCCATTTCTGCCATTAACTGGAAGGAGGTTGAAAGCACAAAAAAATAACAAAAATAGTCTATGTCCCAGTAAGATGCCAAAACTGTGTAAAATTTTTGATTTTCTGACAAACGTCTGTCAGTCCTTGAAAGCTTGGAAGATGGTGATTTCAGCACCACAAACCGTTTGTTGATACCATTTGCAGGGGAAAAAAACAGACGATTTCTTCTGCAGCACTTTTTGCCAATTTAAAAAAACAAAAACTAAATTTTGCTGTATTTTGGCTCATTTCTTGGTCTCCTCCAGGGGAATTAGCAAACCCTGGGTACCTTTAAAATTCCCCTGATGTTGGTAGAAAAGGACGCAAATTAGGCGTGGATACCTTATGTCGTCAAAAAGTTACGGGGCCCTAAGCGCGAACTACCGCAAATAACCAAAAAAAGGCTTAGCAAAGGGGGAAAAGGCCTAGCAGCGAAGGGGTTAAATAAAAAAATAAATAAATAAATAAGGAAAGGGAGGTTTGTGCATAAGTTGAGTAAGAATACAGAGAGAACTGATTATAAATAACAAATACACAGTATAGTATGAGTTTAAAACAATATATAATAAACAAGAATGATAATGCAATCAGAACTAGAAGTCAGGGAGGCTTAAATACATCTTGAGCAATAGGTAGGGGTGCACAGAAACTGTGTAATCGGTAACCAAAGTTCTTGCCATTTTAAAACAAGACATACAGGTTGCATGTATGGGGATCTAATCTATGATAACATACTGCATACCAAAACCAAAGGGGATGATGGACGGAGTGTTGAACATTGCAAGCACTCACCCCCAGTCAACTGATCTGGGTTTAATCCATCATCATTCTTTAGCTCACTCCGCCACCCCAGTTCAGACATGGCCATATGCAAATCAGTCTGACCCTGTGCCTCATGGGAACAGTCCAGCCCGAACTGCCAAGCCATGTCTTCCCTGGACCGGAAACAAGCATCCTGGGACCGGTTTCTGGCTTACAGCCGTCATCAGCCAGGCTATCTTGAATCCAGTGGCAAAGTGAGCAAGGGACCCACGTCTGGGCATACCCTGCCAACTTAGGGCGAACATAGCAAAACCAAAGGGGATGATGGACGGAGTGTTGAACATTGCAAGCACTCACCCCCAGTCAACTGATCTGGGTTTAATCCATCATCATTCTTTAGCTCACTCCGCCACCCCAGTTCAGACATGGCCATATGCAAATCAGTCTGACCCTGTGCCTCATGGGAACAGTCCAGCCCGAACTGCCAAGCCATGTCTTCCCTGGACCGGAAACAAGCATCCTGGGACCGGTTTCTGGCTTACAGCCGTCATCAGCCAGGCTATCTTGAATCCAGTGGCAAAGTGAGCAAGGGACCCACGTCTGGGCATACCCTGCCAACTTAGGGCGAACATAGCAAAACCAAAGGGGATGATGGACGGAGTGTTGAACATTGCAAGCACTCACCCCCAGTCAACTGATCTGGGTTTAATCCATCATCATTCTTTAGCTCACTCCGCCACCCCAGTTCAGACATGGCCATATGCAAATCAGTCTGACCCTGTGCCTCTTGGGAACAGTCCAGCCCGAACTGCCAAGCCATGTCTTCCCTGGACCGGAAACAAGCATCCTGGGACCGGTTTCTGGCTTACAGCCGTCATCAGGCAGGCTATCTTGAATCCAGTGGCAAAGTGAGCAAGGGACCCACGTCTGGGCATACCCTGCCAACTTAGGGCGAACATAGCAAAACCAAAGGGGATGATGGACGGAGTGTTGAACATTGCAAGCACTCACCCCCAGTCAACTGATCTGGGTTTAATCCATCATCATTCTTTAGCTCACTCCGCCACCCCAGTTCAGACATGGCCATAAGCAAATCAGTCTGACCCTGTGCCTCATGGGAACAGTCCAGCCCGAACTGCCAAGCCATGTCTTCCCTGGACCGGAAACAAGCATCCTGGGACCGGTTTCTGGCTTACAGCCGTCATCAGCCAGGCTATCTTGAATCCAGTGGCAAAGTGAGCAAGGGACCCACGTCTGGGCATACCCTGCCAACTTAGGGCAAACATAGCAAAACCAAAGGGGATGATGGACGGAGTGTTGAACATTGCAAGCACTCACCCCCAGTCAACTGATCTGGGTTTAATCCATCATCATTCTTTAGCTCACTCCGCCACCCCAGTTCAGACATGGCCATATGCAAATCAGTCTGACCCTGTGCCTCATGGGAACAGTCCAGCCCGAACTGCCAAGCCATGTCTTCCCTGGACCGGAAACAAGCATCCTGGGACCGGTTTCTGGCTTACAGACGTCATCAGCCAGGCTATCTTGAATCCAGTGGCAAAGTGAGCAAGGGACCCACGTCTGGGCATACCCTGCCAACTTAGGGCGAACATAGCAAAACCAAAGGGGATGATGGACGGAGTGTTGAACATTGCAAGCACTGACCCCAGTCAACTGATCTGGGTTTAATCCATCATCATTCTTTAGCTCACTCCACCACCCCAGTTCAGACATGGCCATATGCAAATCAGTCTGACCCTGTGCCTCATGGGAACAGTCCAGCCCGAACTGCCAAGCCATGTCTTCCCTGGACCGGAAACAAGCATCCTGGGACCGGTTTCTGGCTTACAGCCATCATCAGCCAGGCTATCTTGAATCCAGTGGCAAAGTGAGCAAGGGACCCACGTCTGGGCATACCCTGCCAACTTAGGGCGAACATAGCAAAACCAAAGGGGATGATGGACGGAGTGTTGAACATTGCAAGCACTCACCCCCAGTCAACAGATCTGGGTTTAATCCATCATCATTCTTTAGCTCACTCCACCACCCCAGTTCAGACATGGCCATATGCAAATCAGTCTGACCCTGTGTCTCATGGGAACAGTCCAGCCCGAACTGCCAAGCCATGTCTTCCTTGGACCGGAAACAAGCATCCTGGGACCGGTTTCTGGCTTACAGCCGTCATCAGGCAGGCTATCTTGAATCCAGTGGCAAAGTGAGCAAGGGACCCACGTCTGGGCATACCCTGCCAACTTAGGGCGAACATAGCAAAACCAAAGGGGATGATGGACGGAGTGTTGAACATTGCAAGCACTCACCCCCAGTCAACTGATCTGGGTTTAATCCATCATCATTCTTTAGCTCACTCCGCCACCCCAGTTCAGACATGGCCATATGCAAATCAGTCTGACCCTGTGCCTCATGGGAACAGTCCAGCCCGAACTGCCAAGCCATGTCTTCCCTGGACCGGAAACAAGCATCCTGGGACCGGTGCATACCACCATGCTTTAGACAACAATTGCTTAGAGTCTTTCCAATGGTTAGTAATGTGCTGAAAAACAATTGCTAATAGGAGATCTACTATTTTAACATTAAATGAAACGTTAGCCAAAACATTAGAAGTGCCTCCTAAGAAAACATCAGCAATAGAATAAGGAATGTTTGAATGAAATATAAAATTGATTTGGGCTCAAACTTTAGCCAGAAGTTGGAAACACAGGGACAAGTAAATATCAAATGTTTCAGGGTAACTTGGTGTGCAGAGCATGTCCAACAAATGTCTGGTGTGTCGAGGTTGATATTGTGTAGGAGAAAAGGTGTTGTAAATAATTTATTATATATAAAGAAAAGTGTTTGTGTTGTATTTGCTGCTTGGGAGGATTTCCTAATTTTGATCCAGCTCTGTTGCCAGGTTGGAATAGCTAAAGTGATATGGAGGTCAGTTTCCCAAGCAAGTTCTGCATTTGATTCAGTTTGATCTTTAGAGGTGCATTGAAGTATTGAATAAATAGAGAAAGCTTTTAGGCTTGCATGTCAGAGGTTAGTCAGGTTAATGGATGGCTATGTATAAGTAAGAGAAAGGGACTGGAAGTAAGTGTATGATTGAGAAATTATATCTTGTAGGGCCATGAATTTTTGACGAGAAGTGGATGGTATGCCAAATAATGTTTGAGCTTGTGTAAAAGATATAAAAGTGTAATTGTTTTATAATTGTTTGCCCAAATTAGCCCCTTAGATCTCCAAATAGGGCAGTAAATGGACCTGGTATTTATTTGTATGAAATGATTATGCCAAATGGTGGAGTCCAAAAAGGTATTCTTGTCTGTAGGAGAGTATGAAGTGACAGAAGCCAATAATTTACAGGCGTGTCGAAAAATTGGGGTAAGTAGTTTTTAAGGTTTTTGCATAAATGTTATATGTTCATGAAATGATAAAGGAGATAGAAACCTGCATTCCAAATCTTCCCAGAGTGGGGTAAAAGAGAGTAAAGGTGTGATCCAATGTATAGATTGTTTTAATATGAAGGCTTTGCGATAGTTAGTAAAATCCAGGCAATTTACTCCTCCTTCTTCCTTAGGATGCTTCAGTTTAAGTAATAACATGCAGGGCTTTTTATTGTTCCAAAGAAAGTGGGATGGAATTGAATAGATTTTCTTATACGATTTGAATGGAATATTTAATGGGATGTTGAATATAGTGAAGAGAATAATAGGGACTAACATCATTTTAATAGTATCTAACTGGCCCCACCAAGATAAATATAAGGGATGCCACCTATTTGTTAATGCTGTAATCTTATGAATCCAAGCATCTAATTTAAGAGGAATAGAAGAATTAAGTGACTTAATGAATTGAAGATCAAGGTACTTTATTTGATTAGGTTGCCATTTAATATTTGAGGAAGAAAAGTCGCGTTTAAATGTAAATTTGTTTAAGGGTAAGATTTAACATTTATTGTGAGAAGTTGGCCTGGTATATGCTGTCCACTAATTATAGTGGGCACCCTGTACCAGTCCAAACAACCCCTTATTGGAGATAGGTTAAAGACAACCTTTGTTGAAAGCTATCCTAGTGGTAGCTATGGAGAGCAGCCTTCAGGCTAAGTCTTGAAGGAATGTAAAGCAGCTTGTTTTACCAGTCTATAATCTCTTGAGTGACCAAATGAAAGAGGACCACACCAGGTATATCTATAAAATATATGTATTTATTCTTAAACACACCCCTCTAGTCTCTTTATGAGGCTAGAGTTCGAAGTACATAAGTTGCAAGTCAAATATCAACAGTAATAGCACCAATACACGTTTGAGCCCTAGGGGCGTACCAAACCATATACCAAAAAAGTGGTATAAGAACCACGACTGAGCTAGACACAAGGCCTAGAGCCTGTAGAAGTGCTTGGCCCTCAAGGAACCACCCAAGGTAGTGACACAGGGGACCCACGGGGGACGCGTGCAGTGTGAGAACACAGCCGCGAGCCGCCGTTGACTTCTATGGGGAATGTCGCGGGTGGAGTTTTAAAGAAAAAGGACACTTAGAGGAAGACTTGGAGCAAACCCCTTTAGAACTAGGCTGTTCTAGAGTCAATACCCACGGGAGCACCGGAGTACTCGAGTTACCTCACCCAGGGAAGCCGGGTGCATAGGTGTCTTTCGGGGTCGGGTTTCGTCGTCGTTTTCAATGGCGATCTGCTGCAAAGTGCTGCTGGCGGCCAAGTCGAAAGTGTTCGGGTGGATCCAAGGTTGGATTGCAGATCTGAAGAACCTGAAAGCAGAGGGGACAGAGTCTGGGTCACTAGCCAGTGACCAGGAAGGCGATGAGCGGATGCCCACCGATGTCCGGTGCTTCAGGTAGGTTGACAGTCATCTTGACTCTTTAGCCACGAGGTCCAGGAGGCGTCGATGATGGCCAGGAGCTGGATTCGAGCTGCTCCATGACGTTTGTCGATTGCTGCCATGTCGGCGACCGGATTAGACCCAACAAGCCTTGGCAACTGCAAGTCACGTGGAAATGAAGAAAGGACTTTGATGCAGACCAGCAAGGTCTGGGGGACTCACCCAGCAAGGGTAAGTCAGGGCACGTCTGGAGCAACTAGGAAAGCCCAAGCAGAAGAAAAGTTGCCTTCGGGAGGGCTCACTAGCCAAAGGACTAGCAACCGCAAAGGAGCCTTGAGTGGACGCACTTGGAGCTGGCTCACAGGACACTCGTGGAGTGGAGGCCAGTGATCTTCAGTGCAGTCGGTGCTGGAGGCGGGGGCTACTCGGAGCCCAAAGCACAACTTCATGGGAGACCAGGAAGAGGATGCACTTGCAAAAGTTCTCGGTGCCCAGGGTCACGGTTCCACGTTACTCACGACAGCTACGGGCCTCAGCTTCGCTGGGGACTCAGGGCAGCCTCGGGGAAGTCTGGAAATCCACCTCTGGTGATGTAAGGACTTCGGCGTCCAGCGGGAGCTTCGGCGATGCAGACCGGACTATTGCTTCTTTGGTGCCTGCCAAGCAAGGGAGTCACTCCTTGACCCCAAGGGAGATTCTTCAGTCCTCTAATCTTGAGTAGAGTGTTGAAGTTCCAGGATTCAGTTGCAGAGTTTCGTCCAGGGATATCTAAAGTCCTAAGGACTGGGGTCCCATACTTATACTAAGTTAGGGGGTTGGACATACTCTGGGGACCCACCTATGGGAGGGTCAGGGAAGAGGGGTGGTTACAACCATTCCCTTTGTCCAGTTTCGCACCAGAGCAGGGGCAGGTAGCCCCTGCAACCGGTTTGAACTGGCATATGCACAGGGACACCAAGTGTGCCCCCAGTGCAGGACTTCAAAGCACCAGGGAGTGCTCCCGCCTAGCCCCAATACACATTGTCCTGTCTGGGGAGGTGGTTACACCTCCCTGCGACAGGAAACCTATTGTCCAGGCCTCCCCTGCCGGAGTTTCAGTCAGCAGCAGGAGGCCAGACCCATGTCTGTGGCAGCGGCATCCATTTTGTGATGCCAGGGCTCTGTAAAGAAGTTACCGGGTAGGTCGGTGGGTACATGTCTCTCCCTCTAGAAGGGTGGAATGCTACCCTCGCCGCCAGGACTGGCGGGGGCTAGTATTCCAAGATGTTTGACACCAAACACGACATGTTTTGGTGCAGCCAGTCCAAAGTTAGCATTGTACCGCGAGGATATAATGCACTTAAGAGTATATGGTCAGGCTGTACCACAAACAGCATCAGAGGAGGGACTCCAAACGCTGTAGAGGGGCTCTGCTCATGCAGGGGCACCCTCTCACATAAAAACCAAGCACTCTGCCTTCAGAATTGGTTAGGCCTGCCATAGGAGTGACTTATAGGTTTATATGTGTGTGCAATGGTAGTGATATAGGTAGCCTATACCACAGTAAGGAGTGCATGCACCACCTTACCCAGGCTGCAGTAGCAGACCTGTGGTGTCATTTTGGCTGGCCTTCCAGGGGTGGCATAATACATGCTTCAGCCCCTGGCAGGCCTCTGGGGTACCTATGCCCTGGGTACCTAGTATACCATATACTAGGGACTTATAAGGGCACTCCAGATTCCAATCAAAGATGTACCTAAGGTACATGGAAACCATTTTAGAGAGGAATCAGCTAGGCTGGGGCTCTGATTAGCAGTGCCCCAGCCAGACTAAAGTCGAAAAACAGTGAAGCATCAGCAAAAAGTGGGGGTACCCATGTGAAGCAGATCCTACTCTCCTACACAACCCCCCCCAAACGCAGGGACATTAAACTAATCTTGACCAGTTGAGTCTTCATGTTCTAAGTGGAAATACCTAGAGAGTCCATCTACATTGGCATGGTTACTCCCAGGTCTATGTTATACTGTAAAGTCCATCCCCTGTAGGGAAATGGACCACCTAAGCAGTTTGGGGTTTTCACCCTTCATTTGTTTTAGCCATAAGAGGGGCTTATGGTCTGTTTGAACAAGGAAGTGAGTACCAAACAAGTATGGCCTCAACTTCTTCAGAGCCCAGACCACAGCAAAGGCCTCCCTCTCAATGGCTGACCAACGTTTCTCTCTAGGGGTCAGCCTTCTGCTAATAAAAGCTACTGGCTGATCCTGACCTTCATCATTCAATTGTGACAGTACAGCCCCTACCCCCAATTCGGATGCATCTGTTTGGACAATGAACTTCTTGGAGTAATCAGGACTCTGGAGAATGGGAGCAGTGCACATGTCCTGCTTCAGGTCATCAAATGCCTTTTGACAGCTAGCTGTCCACTGAACCTTTTTGGGCATTTTCTTGGAAGTTAATTCATTCAGGGGTGTCACTATTGATCCATACCCCTTGACAAATCTCCTATAGTACCCAGTTAGGCCTAAGAAGGCTCTCACCTGAGTCTGGGTAGTTGGAGCAACCCAGTCCATGATGGTCTGGATCTTGCTCTGCAATGGTTGAACCTGGCCTCCACCCACAAGGTGGCCCAGGTACACAACCTGACTCTGCCCTATCTGGCACTTGGTGGCCTTGATAGTGAGGCCTGCCTTTTGCAGGGCCTCTAAAACATTCCTTAGGTGGACCAGGTGATCCTCCCAGGTGGAGCTAAAGACAGCAATATCATCAAGATAAGCTGCCCTGTAGGCTTCCAGACCTGTGAGAACTGTATTCACCAACCTTTGGAAAGTGGCAGGTGCATTCTTCAAACCAAAGGGCATTACCACAAATTGATAATGCCCACTAGGGGTTGAGAATGCTGTGTTGGCTTTGCATCATCAGCTAGCCTGATCTGCCAGTAGCCAGCTGTTAGGTCAAATGTGCTTAGATACTTGGCTGAGGCCAAAGTGTCTATTAGCTCATCTGCCCTTGGTATTGGATGGGCATCAGTCCTAGTGACTGCATTGAGACCCCTGTAGTCCACACAAAACCTCATCTCTCTTTTCCCACCACTGGTGTGAGGGTTTGGCACAAGGACCACTGGACTAGCCCAAGGGCTATCTGAGGGTTCAATAACTCCCAAATCCAACATCTTATGGACTTCTGTCCTGATACAGTCCCTGACATGGTCAGGTTGCCTATAAATCTTATTTTTAATAGGCAGACTGTCCCCAGTGTCCACTTCATGAGTGCACCAGGTGGTCTGACTTGGAGTCAGAGAGAACATATGTCTGAACTGATTGAGCACCTGTCTGCAATCAGTTTGCTGCTGAGCAGTGAGGCTGCCTGCCAAGGCTACACCATCCACTGACCCATCATCAGGGTTCTGTGAGAGCAGGTCAGGGAGTGGGTCACTCTCTTCCTCCTGTCCCTCATCAGTAGCCATGAGCAAGCCCATGTCTGCCCTGTCCACATATGGTTTCAATCTGTTGACATGGAGAACCCTGTGGGGACTCCTGGGTGTTCCTAGGTCTACTAAATAGGTAACCTCACCCTTCCGTTCAACAATGGTATGGGGTCCACTCCATTTGTCTTGGAGAGCTGCTGGGGCCACTGGCTCCAACACCCACACCTTCTGTCCTGGCTGGTAAACAGTCAGTACAGCCTTTTGGTCATGCCAGGCTTTTTGCAGTTCCTGGCTAGCCTCAAGGTTTTTAGTTGCCTTTTTCATGTATTCAGCCATCCTGGAGCGGAGACCAAGTACATAGACCACTATGTCCTGCTTTGGGGGCTTGAGAGGTAACTCCCATCCTTCCTTCACCAAGCACAATGGACCCCTGACAGGGTGACCAAACAAAATTTCAAAAGGGCTGTAGCCAACCCCCTTTTGAGGCACCTCCCTGTATGCAAACAAAAGGCAGGGCAAGAGAATGTCCCATCTTCGCCTAAGCTTTTCTGGGAGCCCTTTAATCATGCCCTTTAAGGTTTTGTTGAATCTCTCAACTAAACCATTGCATTGTGGGTGATAGGGTGTGGTGAACTTGTAAGTCACTCCACACTCCTTCCACATTGCCTTCAAGTATCCAGACATAAAGTTTGTACCCCTGTCTGATACAACCTCCTTAGGGAAGCCCACTCTTGAGAAAATTTCCAGGAGGGCTCTTGCCACCACAGGTGCTGTAGTGGTCCTAAGGGGAATAGCCTCTGGGTACCTAGTGGCATGGTCCACCACCACCAGGATAAACCTGTGGCCAGATGCTGTTTGGGGATCCATGGGACCAACAATATCAATCCCCACTCTTTCAAAGGGAACCCCCACCACAGGTAGTGGTATCAGGGGGGCCTTTGTGGTGCCACCTGCCTGCCCACTGGCTTGGCAGGTTACACAGGAGCGACAAAACTCCTTGGTGTCTTCAGATATGTGGGGCCAGTGAAAGTGAGGGACAAGTCTGTCCCAGGTCTTATTCTGGCCCAGGTGACCTGCTAGGGGAATATCATGGGCTAGGGTCAATAGGAAGCCCCTGAACTTCAGAGGTATAACCAACCTCCTGGTGGCACCAGGCTTAGGGTCTCTACACTCTGAGTACAGAAGTCCATCATCCCAATACGCTTTATGGGGACCACTAGCATTCCCAGCTGCCTCAGCAGCAGCTTGCTGTCTGAGGGGTTCAAGAGAGGGGCAGCTCTGCTGCTCCTGGCTCAGATCTGCCCTGGAAGGGCCCCCTGTCCCCAACAACTCAACCTGATCAGGCTCAAGCTCCTCTGGGACAGTTCCTTCCTCAGGACTGAGATCATCCCCCTCAAGAGACTGATCTTCCTTCTGAGCCAAGGGGGAAGGAACTGCCTTAACCCTACTACTCCTCCTCTTGGATGGCACTTGGTCCATTGTTCCAGGATCCAAGGCCTGTTCAGTGTTAGACATTTTGCTCTGTGACCTGGTCACAGCAAACACATCTGCAGGGATGCCCAGCATTTCTGCATGGGTCCTGAGCTCCACTTCTGCCCAAGCTGAAGTTTCTAGATCATTGCCAAGCAAGCATTCAACTGGTAGGTTTGCACTCACCACAACCTTCTTAAGGCCAGTTACCCCTCCCCAGGAGAAGTTAACAACTACCAGAGTATGGTCTGTTCTGACATTGCTAGCATTGGTCACTTGGTACATTTCACCAAGTATAATCTGCCCAGGATCCACAAGATCTTGTGTCACCATGGTGACACTTGCTCCTGTGTCCCTGAATGCCAAAGCCTCTTTTCCATTAATTAATGGCTGTTGCCTGTACTTGCCCAAATTACTGGGACTCACAGAGGAGGTCACATCCATGCCTCCATCACAGACTAGGACAGCCTGAGTGAGTTCTCTGACTAGGCCAGAGCTCATCTCATTACCCAGGGTCAACCCTACTAAACCCTTAGCTTGAGTACTTCCACCACCATTTGTAACTGTACTAGGGGGAACAGGTATCTTAGGGGCAGTGGTGGTGGCTGGAATAGAGTCTTTGGACTTGGTGCAATCACTGGTCCAGTGTGTCTTTTGCTTACAGATGGTTTCTTTTGGCCTTTTCCCTTGTTAGACTGTGAATCCCCACCTGAAGAAGATTTTTGGGGGCCTTGTGAAGACTTCTGGTCTTTACCCTTCTCCCCACCCTTATCAGAGTTTTTAGAATCTTGCTTCTTAGGGTCACCACCTTGGTTCTGTACCTTCTGCCTCACCCTGGTTCTGACCCATTTGTCTGCCTTCTTTCCCAATTCTTGGGGAGAGGTCAGATTAGAGTCCACCAGGTACTGATGCAACAGCTGATTTTGACAGTTATTAAGAATCTGCTCCCTCATGATAAGATTGTACAATCCTTTGAAGTCACATACCTTACTGCCCACTAACCAACCTTCCAGAGCCTTAGCAGAACAATCAACAAAGTCCACCCAGTCTTGATTCTGTGCTTTTTGGGTATCTCTGAACTTTAACCTGTATTGTTCAGTTGTTAGGCCAAACCCATCAATCAGAGCACTCTTCAAGACTTTGTAATTGTCAGCATCCTCTTCTCTAACAGAGAGGATCTTATCTCTACCTTTGTCTGCAAAGGAGAGCCACAAGATTGCTGCCCACTGCTCCTGAGGGACCCTCTGTACTTTACAGGCCCTCTCTAGAGCAGTTATCCATTTGTGGATGTCATCTCCCACTCTGGTAGGGAGGGACAATCTTGCTCAGGTTTCTATGGTCATAAGACCTTTCCCTACCACTAGGGAAATTGCTGCCACCATGGGACTCTAGTCCCAACTTTCTTCTTTGCCTTTGAATCTCTAGGGACTCCCTGTCTATAGCCAACTGCTCTTTTCTGATTCTCAACTGAGCTTCCTCATACTTGAGCAGTCTCTCTTTCCTCTCATGAGAGGATTCCCTCCTATGAGAAGAAACAGAGGTCCCTATTGAGGTGTCAGAGTGGTTAGACTCCTGAGAAGGAGATCTAGACCTTCTGAGCACACTCCCAACTCTTCCTGGGGGACAAAGGGGAGGTCATTTTGAGCCTCCTCCTCATCCTCAGGAGTAGCTGCATTGTCCAGGTCAGGATCATTGTCATCCCCCCGGCCAGTTTTAGAGGTCAGGTCCTGGGCATTTTCATCCCTGGTCCCTTCCTCCTCTTCTGCCCCACCCTCTCTGCCTACCCTTGCAGACCCTATGGGTCTTCTAAGATCATCTAGCAGAAGCATCTCCAGGAGACGTTGGGTGTTGGCACTTTTGGCTGTCTTCAACTTCCTTGCACAACTCTCTTAATTCCAAGAATGAGAGGTTGTCATATCTAGATGGCAGGAGCCCACTGGTTCCTGGCAGTGAAGACATTACTAGTGTGGTGTGGTGTATGCACTACCTACACTAGTGTAGCCTACTAAACTCTCTTGAGTTGTAGAAAGGGTGTGCTAGCCCTTAACACACAACTCTAAGTTCAGTAGAACTTACTGTATACTAAGCTTGTTATTATATGTACCTAAGGAACCCTTAGTGGTTTTCAGTTGATCAATTCAATTGAGATTATCTGGTAAAACAATAGCAAGCTGGAATCCCACACGCTGCACACCAATGTGTGAAGTTGGCCTGGTATATGCTGTCCACTAATTATAGTGGGCACCCTGTACCAGTCCAAACAACCCCTTATTGGAGATAGGTTAAAGACAACCTTTGTTGAAAGCTATCCTAGTGGTACCTATGGAGAGCAGCCTTCAGGCTAAGTCTTGAAGGAATGTAAAGCAGCTTGTTTTACCAGTCTATAATCTCTTGAGTGACCAAATGAAAGAGGACCACACCAGGTATATATATAAAGTATATGTATTTATTCTTAAACACACCCCTCTAGTCTCTTTATGAGGCTAGAGTTCGAAGTACATAAGTTGCAAGTCAAATATCAACAGTAATAGCACCAATACACGTTTGAGCCCTAGGGGCGTACCAAACCCTATACCAAAAAAGTGGTATAAGAACCACAACTGAGCTAGACACAAGGCCTAGAGCCTGTAGAAGTGCTTGGCCCTCAAGGAACCACCCAAGGTAGTGACACAGGGGACCCACGGGGGACGCTTGCAGTGTGAGAACACAGCCGCGAGCCGCCGTTGACTTCTATGGGGAATGTCGCGGTTGGAGTTTTAAAGAAAAAGGACACTTAGAGGAAGACCTGGAGCAAACCCCTTTAGAACTAGGCTGTTCTAGAGTCAATACCCACGGGACCACCGGAGTACTCGAGTTACCTCACCCAGGGAAGCCGGGTGCATAGGTGTCTTTCGGGGTCGGGTTTCGTCGTCGTTTTCAATGGCGATCTGCTGCAAAGTGCTGCTGGCGGCCAAGTCGAAAGTGTTCGGGTGGATCCAAGGTTGGATCGCAGATCTGAAGAACCTGAAAGCAGAGGGGACAGAGTCTGGGTCACTAGCCAGTGACCAGGAAGGCGATGAGCAGATGCCCACCGATGTCGGGTGCTTCAGGTAGGTTGACGGTCATCTTGACTCTTCAGCCACGAGGTCCAGGAGGTGTTGACGATGGCCAGGAGCTGGATTCGAGCTGTCCCATAATGTCTGTAAATTGCTGCAGTGTCGGCGACCGGATTGGACCCAACAAGCCTTGGCAACAGCAAGTCACGTGGAAATGAAGAAAGGACATTGATGCAGACCAGCAAGGTCTGGGGGACTCACTCAGTGAGGGTAAGTCAGGGCACGTCTGGAGCAACCAGGAAAGCCCAAGCAGAAGAAGAGTTGTCTTCGGGAGGTCCCACTAGCCAACGGACTAGCGACCGCAAAGGAGCCTCAAGTGGACGCACTTGGAGCTGGCTCACAGGACACTCGTGGAGTGGAGGCCAGTGATCTTCAGTGCAGTTGGTGCTGGAGGCGGGGGCTATTTGGAGCCCAAAGCACAACTTTGTGGAGACCAGGAAGAGGATGCACTTGCAAAAGTTCTTGGTGCCCAGGGCTCACGGTTCCACGTTACCCACGACAGCTACGGGCCTCAGCTTCACTGGGGACTCAGGGCAGCCTCGGGGAAGTCTGGAAAACTACCTCTGGTGATGCAAGGACTTCGGCGTCCGGCGGGAGCTTCAGCGATGCAGACCGGACTATTGCTTCTTTGGTGCCTGACAAGCAGGGGAGTCACTCCTTGACCCCAAGGGAGATTCTTCAGTCCTCTAATCTTGAGTAGAGCGTCGAAGTTCCAGGATTCAGTTGCAGAGTTTCGTCCAGGGATATCTAAAGTCCTAAGGACTGGGGTCCCATACTTATACTAAGTTAGGGGGTTGGACATACTCTAGGGACCCACCTATGGGAGGGTCAGGGAAGAGGGGTGGTTACACCCATTCCCTTTGTCCAGTTTTGTGCCAGAGCAGGGGCAGGTAGCCCCTGCAACTGGTTTGAACTGGCATATGCACAGGGACACCAAGTGTGCCCCCAGTGCAGGACTTCAAAGCACCAGGGAGTGCTCCCGCCCAGCCCCAATACACATTGTCCTGTCTGGGGAGGTGGTTACACCTCCCTGCGACAGGAAACCTATTGTCCAGGCCTCCCCTGCCGGAGTTTCAGTCAGCAGCAGGAGGCCAGACCCATGTCTGTGGCAGCGGCATCCATTTTGTGATGCCAGGGCTCTGTAAAGAAGTTACCGGGTAGGTCGGTGGGTACATGTCTCTCCCTCTAGAAGGGTGGAATGCTACCCCCGCTGCCAGGACCGGTGGGGGGGTAGTATTCCAAGATGTTTGACACCAAACACGACATGTTTTGGTGCAGCCAGTCCAAAGTTAGCATTGTACCGCGAGGATATAATGCACTTAAGAGAATATGGTCAGGCTGTACCACAAACAACATCAGAGGAGGGACTCTGAACGCTGCAGAGGGGCTCTGCTCATGCAGGGGCACCCTCTCACATAAAAACCAAGCACTCTGCCTTCAGGATTGGTAAGGCCTGCCATAGGAGTGACTTATAGGTTTATATGTGTGTGCAATGGTAGTGATATAGGTAGCCTATACCACAGTAAGGGGTGCATGCACCACCTTACCCAGGCTGCAGTAGCAGACCTGTGGTGTCATTTTGGCTGGCCTGCCAGGGGTGGCATAATACATGCTTCAGCCCCTGGTAGGCCTCTGGGGTACCTATGCCCTGGGTACCTAGTATACCATATACTAGGGACTTATAAGGGCACTCAAGATTCCAATCAAAGATGTACCTAAGGTACATGGAAACCATTTTAGAGAGGAAGCAGCTAGGCTGGGGCTCTGATTAGCAGGGCCCCAGCCAGACTAAAGTCGAGAAACAGTGAAGCATCAGCAAAAAGTGGGGGTACCCATGTGAAGCAGATCCTACTCTCCTACATTTATCATTAGCTCATATATATCCAGAAACTAAAGCATAAGATGCAACCTCAAACGAAAAAGCTGGAAGTGAGGAATGAGGATTCAATATGAATAATAAGATATCATCAGCATATGCATCTAGTTTAATCTGTTGAGTATTGTATGAGAAACCGTGAATACATTTGTTTTGTCTAATTCTAGATAAAAATAGTTCTAGAGATAGATTAAAGAGAAATGGAGACAGAGGACAACCTTGTCATACTCCTCTCCCAAGGTAAAATAAGTGGAGGTTAAGCCATTAGCAAAAATTGCAGCTTGGTGAGATGAGTATAGGAGGGATATCAGGTAAATGATTTTAGGACCAAAGCCGAACCAATGAAGGGTATGAAATTGAAAAGACAGTTAACACGGTCAAAAGTCTTTTTGGCATCTAAAGCAATGGCTGCTAAGGGTTTAGGTAATCAACAGACTTTAAAATAATATAAAAAAACAAGCGGGTATTATCTGAGAGATATCTGCCTTTCACAAAACCTGATTGTTCCTTTCCTAAGAGATTAGGAAGGAAGGATTCTAGTCTAGAATCTAGAGCTTTAGCAACATTTTTATAATCTAAGTTGAACAAAGAGATAGGCCTGTAATTTTTACAATAGCGCAGATCTTTACCATCTTTTGGGATAAGGCAGATGAGTGTTTCAATAAAGGATCCAGAGGAAGTAGATGAATCCGAGAATGAGTAGATTAAAGTGAGTCGTTTTAGAAAAGTGAATATAAAATTCAGCTGTAAAGCCATCAGGGCCTGGAGTTTTATCCTTTTTAAGGGATAGCATAGCTAGATGTAATTATATAGAAGATATATTGTTCTCTAAAGATGTAAAATTGGTTTGAGAGAGGTCTGATTTTTAGATAGATGAGAGATATTGTAAGATATCCAGCTCTGATGGAGTATGCTCAGATGTGTATAAGTTGGTGTAAAAATTATAAAATTGATCTAAAATGTCTAAATCTCTGGAATGAGCCTGGTCTTTTTCATCTATCCTCGATTCAATAACTAACTTGTTTTGTTTAATCTTCAGGTAATTTTCTGATAATTTGCCAGATTTGTTTTGACTGCTGAAATATTTAGCATTGATTTTTAGGAGATAAAATGAGACAGAATCTGTATACATCTTATTAAAATGTAGCTTAGCTTTCATAAGTTGTAGTAAGGAATGCTGTGTGGATGAAGTTTAATAAGTATGTTCAAGACATTTGATATCTTGGACTAATTTTGAAGATTGGGCCTGAGATCCTTTTTTTTTCTTGGAAACAAAATTAATGATAAAATCATGAGCTGAGGCTTTTAAAAGCATCCCAAATTATATGAAAGGAAATGTTATCAGAAAGATTAAAAGGAAAATATTTGTGAAAAAAGGAGGAAAAGGAAGAAGGGAAATTAGTATCCAATAGCAGAGAATTGTTAAACCTCCACCTCTTAGGGGAAACATGTTTAGGTAATAGGTCCAATTGGATTGAAACTGCGGCATGATCAGAAATTAGGATAGAACCAAGTCTGCAGCATGCAGAGACTTGAGTTAGGTGAAGTGAAGCAAAAATATAATCTATCTTAGATTGTGTGTGATGAACTGGGGAAAAATATGTGTACTCCCTCAGGGAAGGGTTTCATAGTCGCCAAGGATCAGTCAGGTGACATTGGTGAATAGCATGTACAAATGCTTTTTGCAATTTGGTTGGAATAGAGTGGGAAAATGAATGCCTGTCAAGAAAGGGCTCGATGAAATGACTGCAGTCACCTGCTAGTATAAAATTAGAGTGTTGTAGGAGTTTCTGAGCGATGTTGAACCAAAACTGGCAATCAGGAGCATCAGGACCATATATGTTAAACACAACAATTGGAACTTTGTGAATCAATAATTTAGGCATTGACCATCTCCCTTCTGGATCCATTTCCTGTGAAAGAAGTTGGGCTTTTAAAGATTTATGGCATAAAATCATAACACCATTCTTTTTACCACTGCCAGGTGAGAAAAAGACACCACCTACCCATCTCTTATGCAATGTTGTACATTCATGCTCTTTTAGATGAGATTCTTGCAAACAAGCAATGTGTGCATAAAGTTTTGACAAGTGCATACAAAATCTTTGGCATTCGATGGGAGAATTTAAACCCCTGACATTCCAGGAAACCACTGTTAAAGTTACTAAAGATATACAATACTTTTGATGCAATCAGACCAAGTTTTAAGAAGAATATAAAACATAATACAAGGTTTAACAAGTGATAAAACAAATAGCAATGAAACAGCAATGTAACGTAACATTAGAAATTGTGCAATGAAAGAAAGAAATGAGGATGAAAAAGAGAAAGTGTAAAGAGAAAGGTAAAATAAATACAAAAGTGTAAGATGAAACAAAAATAGAATATATGAAAGAAGTGAGATAACAATAAAAATAGACATTCCTAGGAAAATCGTTGATGAAGACGGGGTAGACAACATGAGAAGATGGGACATCTAAACTCCACAGGGAAGTGAGACACATGAAGGGCAATATGACACATGACGGGAGACAGGAACATGAAACAACATAAGGGCGGTTCAGAAAGAAAAGCTATAGTTAGTTAGAACACAGGAAGTAATAAATAAAATCTAAAGAACACTTTCAAATAATATTTAAGAAAATTGAATGGACGGGAAACAGTAACAACATGTCAACCCATCAAATGTATTGGAGTCTAAAGCTAAACAAGTGCAAAAGCTGAGAACAAAAAGTCAAGAGCATAATACTATTTTGATGCATGAGCTGTTGTAGTGAAATCCATCTTCTCAGACTTGTTGATTGCAAGAAAGTCCCTCAGATGAGATGGATTCTCGTATGTTGTCGTTTTGTTATTGTATGTGACTTTAAAGAGACAAGTATCTCTCTTCGCACTTCCAGTTGCCATTTTTGTTTCCAGCAAGAACAACAAAAAAAATTAGACTTTAAAATTCACAAAAAACTCCTAAAAACCCCATCTATTCAGTTAGAAGGATGTCTTCATTTTTATAATATTTGTTATTTTGTACCAGACATGAAGTTGAGTTGCATTTTTACTTTGCTAACATCTACTAACTCTTGCAATTTTTTTTACATCTGGTTGGGGCACCATTTACTAGAATTGCAAGTCCCTCTTCACAATTTCTCTGTACCCCTATAGTTTCAATATTTTCCTTAAAATCTAATGGCAAGTATACAACTCTACCTTTGAGACCTTTCTGGAGCTCAGTTGGAGGTAATTTCCCAGAATTTTGCTCCATGCAAATTATAGATTGAAATGGATGTATAGACTGTATTAATATGGATTCATAAACAATCATATCTTTAAGTATTTCTGGAACAGGTACTATTTCTTAGTTGTTGTGTACTGCTCGTCCCTCTACAAATAAATAAATAGCAAATTTTCCCCACTTATTATTATTCTCCTTTTTAGTTGTAATGTACAAATCAACATTATGAGTTTAATTTTTGTAGTGAGTGCGTCTTCAATATATACAAACACAGTTTAGTTGCACTGAAGAAACTGTGTTAAACTTTCTAATTTCTTTTACAAAATTAGAAGCACTTATACATCTGTTCTGCTCCACAACTCATGTTGTTACCAACTCTTCATTTTTCCCTACACTCCTGTTCAGGTCCAAAAAAATGAAATTCAAAATAATCACAAACCTTTTCTACTTCTACTACACTACTATGCAAAAGAGCTCTATTTATTTCTCCTAAACATAGAGCAGGAGTTTTTATATAATAAAGTCTTCTAACAAAAGTTCTTATTATGGAATGGAGTACACCTAACATTCTAAAATGATGAAAACAACTTCCACACATTGTTTTTGACAGACAAGCTAGTGAGTGTTCTTGTAAATTAGTATGCTTTCTTACTGAAAGGATCTAATCCTTGCAAAGTACGTATGTTCTGTTTTAAACTTCTGGAAGCAAACATAAGTAGGACATTACTCAATATATCAATTGATTGTTGACAAATACTACAAACGCTACTACAATTCCATTTGTTCAGAGGGGCCTGTCTACGCTTTCCTTGCATCTCTTCAGCAATCTCTTCTTCAACATTTCTAGATACCATTACATCCTTTGGAACAGTAATAGCATTTTTCATCTCATAAAATCGTCCCAATTCATCAACTGCATGCACTAATGTGTTGTCTTGGAGATAACCTTCTTCATAAAAAAAAGGCTCAGTACTTGAAGTATGTATCCATTCACCACTAAAAACTTTGCAAAAGTTACTTCTGTTAACAAGTCTTTTCATTTTGGCTCAGACTCCTCATAGATACTATTTTGTCCAGTGTCTTCATTCTTTTTAAAATGAGATAAATAGTTTTCTCTTCAGAGCAAACGCTACATCAACTACACCTTCAACATAGTCCTTCTGTCTGATTGCTTGTGTTCTTCCTTTATACATTTTCATAGATGCTAAAAAATTGAGAACTACTCTATTACGGAACATTTTACTTCTGATTTCTGTGAACTACTTCTGCCATCTGCTTAAAGTCTCAACTTTTTTCAATGACTTCTCACTTTTAACATCAGACACTTTTTGTGCTTTAGTGCTCAGTGTTATAGTTTTCCTTTCCTTTTCTTCATTTTGCACTTTTTCCAGTTCTGCATAAACAATTTTAAGAAATGTCTTGGCCCTCTTACCAGCAAGCCTTTTGTCTTTCACTATCTTTTCTACATTTTGCCCCTTTTATTTCTTAGTTCTAAGGAGGCACTCTATTTGCTGTTGCTTCTTTCTTCTCTGAGTTTTTGTTGGCATGGTAATTCTATGTAGATAACTAGATATTGATGTCTACATTAATCACTTAATTATATAGTATCAAATTACATATTTTAAATATTTAAACATTTAGTTTATATGAGAATATACAGCTTAGTCAATCTTCAGACTATGGGCCCGATTCCGATGCGGTTAGGAATGGCTCCGACCCTAGATCGCAGCCATCCTAACTACATTGGACCTGCCTTTCGGATTCCTTTCCGACCGAGCCATTCCAATGGGCTCGGTCAGAAAGGAATCCGACTCGGTTTTCCTGATGGCTGTGGACAGGCTCGGAGAGCCCATCCGCCATCCGGAAACCCTTCAGTACTCCCCTGGCTGGCTCTTTCCGGCCGAGGGAGTACAATGGCAGTTTCCCACTGCCTTTCTGTGCCGGCCTTTCCGACACAGAAAGGCAGTGGGAAACTGTCTTTGGTGGCCCCCTGCAGGGCCCCCATGGGTGCGAGGCCACAAAATGGCAGCCAAGGGGGCCCCGATGGTGCCCCCCTGTTGATCCCTGCACCCGGTGGCAGGCACCTTGCTGTGCCTGCTACGGGGTGCAGGGATGAACTGCACCTCTGTACTTAGCGATGCAAGCATGCATTCTGTTTGGTATGCATGCTCCCATTGTTAAGTATAGGATAGCGACCGAACAGGGTTCGGTCGCATTCCTACTTGCAGGTCTGGAACGGACGACAAGAGGTTGTTCGGTTCCAGTTCCTGACCGATGTCGGACGGACTCCGGTCCGTCCAACATCGGAATCGGCCTAAATATGTGTTCACTTTTAAGTATGTAGCACCCATCCTATTAACTACCAACAGCCTACGTTATTGCGCAGTTATATGTATGGGTGAGTAAGAGGTTGCTAATACAGTTACTCTCACACACACTTACTCACCCATAGAGTTACTCACACACCTCTCACTCACCCATAAACCTGCAAACACAGACATTAACTTAAAGGAACATACCCTATTTACCACCTACAGCCTACCTCAGGGGACAGTCAAATTTTGTGGAAGAGTAGCTTAAAACTTGAGAAGGGCTTCATATGTTAGACTTCAACGGCCGAAATCTCCATCACCGGGCCGGAATCTCCACCATCGGGCCGGAATCTCCACCACCGGGCCGGAATCTCCACCACCGGGCCGGAATCTCCACCACTGGGCCGGAATCTCCACCACCGGGCCGGAATCTCCGGCCCGAGTGCGGACATAAAGTTAGTATGAGTAAGTGCATTCTGTGAACACCAAAATGAGTAAGTGCATTCTGTGAATACCAAAATGAGTAAGTGCCTTCTGTGAATACCAAAATGAGTAAGTACCTTCTGTGAATACTAAAATGAGTAAGTGCCTTCTGTGAATACCAAAATGGTAGTAAGTTTAGGATTTTGTAGTAAATTAGTTCTGTGAATCGGGCCCTGTAATCTCAATCTCAATCTGCCTCACCGCAAAAATGGGAAATAGATTTTAGAGATGGTTGTTGTAGAAATCACCAGAAAAACATGAGTTTGAACTGTATCGTAATAAACCCCTAGTGTGTAAAATACTGTAAAATGTGTGCATAAATGTGCTTTTTACTTTATGGAAAAGGCATGAATAACCGCGAAAACGGAAAATAAGTCTTAAAGATGGATTTTAAAGAAATTTAGTACAAAAACTTGAGTTTAAACATTTTTTTAAAGAAGCATGTATATAATAATATGTGTAGCGCAATGTTTAGAATGGAATTTTTTAGTTAAGATTTTTGGATGTGCTGGTGGCCCTTGAATGTCTGCTTTTGTTTTGCAATTTCACAACGTATTTGCGACCATCGCAATGCCGTCGCGACGATTCCAAAAAACTAATAAAAAATGGATCTTTATAAAGAAAATTAACAATATTTCAGGTACTAGGGTGGCTCTGACAAGAGTCTTTGTGTTGATTGTGTGTATGTGACAGCTACACATAAGACGGGATGCAGGGTTTCAGGTTACTTAGAAACACCCTGTTGCCTTTGTCTGTAAAGTGCACCTCATCACTTCTATAAATTCCATGCATATCAAAATGCAGATTGTTGTTTTAGATACAGCCGATGCAATAGTCTCTGAGGAATGCAGAAACAGTGTTATTAACATGTTTCCTGGCTTTGGCAATCTGTAGACAGACATGATTTGACCACTTCCATTTCTGTCTTTGGCATATATTAGAGTATATATATTAGGGAAAAGTGATATCAGATCTGCAAAGGTATCTTACATTAGAATTTCCAGCCCTACCCCAGTCAATGTGCCTAGGTCATTGCCACCACAGTGCACAATCATGAGGCGAGGAGCTCGGCAATCCTGAATGTATTTAGCCAAAGCCAGCAATTGATGAAACTTTAACCCTTTCTTGGCTAAACCAAGTAATCTCCACATTTGGCAAACCCAAGTCCCTGTCAATGCCTCTGTTGTTTGCAGCCTCTTTAGCACAATAGACACAGCTGTGGCCCATAATCCACACTCCAAGCATTCTGAAGTGAAGGAGCAATAACAGCCAGGAGAAGGCTTGAGCTGAATGAGGTAGTTTTCCAAAAGAAAAGCATTTAAAAGGGGGGTGTTTTTTTAGACGCATGTCACTGAGAAAGGCGAACTGCTGAAATGCGTTTCTGTGTACTAACAAATCCCAAATAAAGGTTATGACCTCTCCCGAGAGTGCTGGTCTAATTTTGAGATCATGAATATAAATATATATATATATGTATGTATATATATATATATATTCACTGAAAAAACCATAGGTTTTAGGGACAGTTATAGTTAGTTGGACATTGCACTCATACAAAACCCGTGAAATTCCCCCGTTATAGTTAGTTCAGCTAACTATAGCTCGCGCCCCCGCAATGCACTGCTGAGAACGTCACATATTACATCACTCATGACATGGTCAGTGAGATCACTGATGACATCTCAAATGACATCACTGATGACATCACTGATGACATCATCCATGTGATAATTTGGTGCATCTTCTCACACCCTAATATAACCTTTGATGCTGTGTGGCCCCCCTTCTTTTTCTAATTTACTGGCCCTGGGGACCCCATCCCCCAGGGCCTGCCCCCTAATATATATATATATATATATTTTTAATTGGAAGAGGGCCGCGTGGCCCCCCTCCCGAGGCCTTAATTGGCCCCGGGGACCGCATCCCCCGGGGCAGGGCCTTTTAAAAAAAAAAAAAAAATGTTTTGGAGGGGGGCTGCGTTGCCCCCCTCCTCAGGCCACTTATGGCCCCAGGGACCCCATCCCCCGGGGCCGGCCTTTGTTTTTTAATTTAATTTTTTTTTTTTTCTCAAAATTTTGGGAAGGGGGCCGCGTGGCCCCCCTCCCGGGCCACTTGTAGACCCGGGGACCCCATCCCCCGAGGCTGGCCCACTCCATTGGGGACCGTGGGTGGGTCCCCAATTCCCCCACGGTCCCGCCGGCTCCCCGCGTCCCTCGGGAGCATGCATTGCTTTTCCACACGGGGAACTGCTTAGATGCAGCTCCCCGTGTGGAAAAGCAATTTGCTTTGAATTTTGGAAGAGAGAGCAGGTTTCCTGCTCTCTCTTCCAAAATTCAAAGCAAGTTTGCTATGACAGGACGGGAGCCGCGAGGCTCCTGCCCTAGCAAACTTCAGTGTCCCGGGGGTGGGCACCCCGGGACACTGCAGGAGCCGGCCCTGGTCCCCAGGGCCATCACTGGCTCCAGGAGGGGGGCCGCGCGGCCCCCCTCCCAACATCTTCAAAGCCCCGGGAAGGTGGTGGTCCCCGGGGCTCTGGGAGTCGGTAACGGACCCCCATATTTAAATATTTAGTGCCCCGGGGAGGTGGCGGTCCCCGGGGCGTATGGGGGGGCTCGAGCCCCCCCACACAGGTAATTGTAATTAAAAAAAAAGAAGCCCCGGGGGTTGGTGGTCCCCGGGGCTGTGGGAGGGCCGAGTGCACTCCCGCACCATTTTGATTTGAAAGCCCCGGGGGGTGGCGGTCCCCGGGGCTTGGGGGGGCCTTAGAGGCCCCCCACTAATTATTTTTATTAACCCCCGCATGCCCCCGGGACTTGGCCCACCCGGGGGCCAAATAACACAGGAGCCCGCACTTCATTTTTTTTTTCACGCCAGGATCCGCGCATCCTAAGCGCATCCCGCCGATTTAAAAAAAAAAAAAAAAAAAAATTGGGCCCTGAGCAGACCTAGGGGGTCAGGGTGTTTCTACCCTGCCCCCTTTTTGCGTTTTGAGCACTTGTTTTTCTCTTTTCTTGTGCCTCGGGTCTACCGAGGCACAAGATGGCTGCCAACACTTCCTGGTTTGGAGTGTTGACAGCCAATTAGCATACAGCTCGTGATCGGGAGGGTGCGCGGACCCTCCGCGGCCATAGATATATATGTGATTTTACTTTTGATTTTCTCAGGAACTACTGAACGGATTTACACCATTTAACCAAAAGGCATGACTCTGAACCAAGGGCTACCTTTTTGCCAAATTTGGTGTAATTCCGTTCAGCAGTTCGGGCTGTAGCTGCGACTAAAGGTTCCTATGGAAAATTGCATGGGGAAAACACGTTTTGGGACCCCCCTTTTTTCTCAGCCCCCAGTTGACGAATCACCCCGAGACTTTCAGGATAGGAGCGGACCGGAGCGCCCCACGAGTTTTGAAACTTTCGTGAAGATTCGTCAACCAGCGCCAAAGTTATTGGGAATAGAATGTTGCGGATTTCCTATGGAAAATAGGTCCTAACTATAACTATCTACTGGCGACCGCCAGTAGATAATATATATATCGTTCCTCATGTCTTCACGCCATAGGCGCGTAACACGGCGGTACCAAACACCACAAAACTACACTATATATACATATTACCTACTGATGGTCGCCAGTAGGTGGTTATAGTTAGGACCTAATTTCCATAGGAAGAGTGTTTTTTGATTTGCCAATATCTTTGGCGCTGTTTGACGAATCTCCATGAAAGTTTTAGAACTGATATGACGGTCTCTTCAGCTGCTATTGTAAAAGGTTTTAGGGTGATCCGTCAAGTGGGGGTGGAGAACCAGGGGGTGCTTACAAGTGCTTTTACCCCATGTTAATTCCCATAGGACCCTTAGACACGGCGACAGCCTGAACTGCTAAATGGAATGACACCACATTTTGCTGGAAGGTAGATATTGGTTCAAGGAAGTGCCGTTTTGTGATTTGGTGTAAATCCATTCAGTAGTTTTTGAAATATTGAGGATCCAACATTCCCCATGCTGCAATGTGATTGGCTGCCAAAACTTCACACTAGTAAGTGTTGGCAGTCATCTTGGGACTCAGCTTGCCAACTATAACTGCTGAATTTCACAGTTTTTGTACGAGCGAAATCTGAGCCTAACTGTGACGTCCCTGTAACCTTCAGTTTTTTCAGTGAATTTCTCATATTTTTTAAGTAGTAGTCCCGTTTGCAGAGTGGTGGCGAAAGGGGGCTGAGCCTCCGATCAGCTCGCAGGACTTCCACTGTGAAGGACTTACAGGAGGTGCCAGGAGGGCTTCTTGGCCCCCAGGGTCCCTCAGGAGTAAAGTGGAGTTCATCCCCTAACCAGTAGTGCACCAGGAGGCATGTTTGCAGAGTGGTGGAGAAAGGGGGCATGGCCTCCAAAGACATCTTAGCAATCCTGCTGTGTGGGACTTACTGGATGGAACAGTAGGGGGACTTGGACTATAGTTTATTTTAACATGCCCCTGAGATTTGGCCCACCCAGTGGGTTCATATTCACAGCAAAATAAAAAACAATGCTGTCAAATCCCAGTCGTGTCCCTGTGGGCCCCCCCACCATATCTGGGGGTCAGGGTATTTCTACCCTGCCCCCTTTTCTTTCTTCTTTACATTTTTTGTGGAACTTGGCTTCAAGCCGAGTCCCAAGATAGCTGCCAACACTTCCTGGTTGAAGTGTTGGCAGCCAATCAAATTTTAGTTGGATCCGCGAGCCCACTGCAAGGACTCACGTCCCCAGATATCTATATTTCTTAACTTAAATATCTCAAAAACTACTGATTGGATTTACACCAAATCCCAAAAAGCAAGCTTTCCAGACCAACATCTAGCTTTCTGCCAAATTTGGTGTAATTCTATTTAGCAGCTCAGGCTGTAGTCGTGTTAAAAAAATGAAAAATACCCATAGACATAACATGGGGAAAACGCGTTTTGGTACTCCCCTTTTTTTCTGACCCCCATTTGCCAGATCACCCCGAAACTTTCAACACAGCAGCTGAATGAAAAAGGGGACGTTTTTGAAAATTTTGTGAAGATTCGTCAAGCGGCGCCAAAGTTATTGCCAAAACAAAATTGCTTTTCCTATGGAAACTTGGGGCCAGATGTACGACGTTTTTTTGCGCGCGCAAATGGGTTTTAGACCCATTTGCGCATGCAAAAAACCTGTGGCCCATGTACTTACCCTAGTTTGTGAGTTGCTAATTAAATAGCGACTCGCAAAATAGGGTTAGCAACTCGCTATTAGGAAGGGGTGTTCCAAGGCCGTCCCTTCCTAATAGCGAGTCCAACACCTATGTAAGAATGTTTTGCAACCGCAATTGCGGTCCCAAAACACTCGCAGTTTACCACCCTCTTCAAGAAGGTGGTAAACAATTCACAAATGGGAAGGGTTCCCCAGGAGACCCCTTCCCCTTTGTGAATGGGTGCGCAAACATTTTTTCAGAGCAGGCAGTGGTCCCAGGGACCACTACCTGACCTTACAAAATGAAACAAAAACGTTTCATTTTTTTTTCTTAAATGCATCCCGTTTTCCTTTAAGGAAAACGGGCTCCATTTTAAAAAAAACTGCTTTATTTAAAAGCAGTCCCATACATGGAGGTCTGCTGACCCCAGCAGACCACCATCCCTGGAAGTGCCAGCCATTCCCAATGGGGTTGCAAATTGCGACAGCCTCATTAATATGAATGAGGCATGCAATTTGCAACCCCATTGGGAATCGCAAACAGTGTCTCAGACACTGTTGTACATTGGAAATTGCGACTCGCAATTTGGCGCAATTTGCGAGTCGCAATTTCCAATGGTCGTACATCTGCCCCTTGGGTCCTAACTATAATTACCTACTGGAGGTCACCATTAGGTATTTATAGTTAGGACCTAGTGTAAAAAGAAAGGCGTTTTTTGTTTTGCCAATTACTTTGGCACAGTTTGACGAGGCAAAGTTTTCAAAAATAGGATGCCACTCACTTCAGCTGCAGTCTGGAAAGTTTTGGGATGATCCGTCAAGCAGGGCTGAGAATAAGGGGGGTGTTAAAATGCATTTTCATTATGTTAATTCCAATAGGGATATTGAACATGACTTGAGGCCTAATAACTGGCTGGAATTACGCCAACTTTGGCAGAAAGTTAGCTCTTGGTCCAGAAGGAGGCCTTTTTGTAATTTGGTGTAAATCCGTTCGGTAGTAGTAAAGATTTTAACCAAAATCCAAATCTGTATATCTAGGGTCAGTGAATCCACAGCTCCACGCGCCAGAGCTGGGTCCTGATTGGCTGGCCGCAACCTGAGAGAAAAGTTGCAGCTGCCATTTTATGTGTTGGGAAAAGGTCCCCGGGGCTGAAAACAAGCATGTAAAACCAATGAAGGGTCAGGGTTAAGGTACCTTGACCCTATGGGTGTCTTAAAAATGAGATGTAAGCATGTTCAATAGCACTAAAATGCCAGATTTTTTTTTTTTGGTCACTCACAAGTCTGTGGTGCCATTGCATGCTCAGCATGGCCCCGTGTAATTCCCCGAACCGGGCCACAAAGTTGCACAGGGGGCCACGCTGAGCATGGTGGAGGATTTGCGATTCGCAAAAAAAAAAAAAAAAATTAGGCTTCCTTGCAAAAAGGATGGAAAGGGTTAAAGAAATAATGACCATTTAAAAGTGGTATAATAAGAAAGAAAGATGAAGCGAACACTGTGATTTGACAAGAGCAGCATAAGTAAGAGCATATAGTGAGGGGTAGCCATTTTACCTGCTTTACTACTCAGAGAGGAGGTGCTTTGCAGGAATTCTGACTGGAGATCTGAAATGAAAACAGATGTTACCAGACATATATATATAATTGTGGGAGAACAGCAAACAGTTTTTTCAGGTATGTTAATTACGTTGTAGTATATAAAACTATATTTAGAAAAAACATTGGGAGTGTATGTAAGCTGAAAGAAAATGCGTATTTTCTAGACACTGTACTTGAAGGGAAAATAGAAGGGAGCTTAGATGAGAACATTAACTAAAAATACAGTGAGCAGGAAAGGAGAAAGAGAAATTGGTATACTGAAAGCATAGTAATTTTGTTAAGCCAGTATGAATAAATGTGTTTCAAATTAGATGTGGGTGCTTCCTTATAGTATGTATTTTAATAGCATGTAATTTGCACACGCTCACATGGTCAGGCAGGCACTTACATATCCAGTTACACTCCCACAAAAGCATGTATGTTTCCAAAACTCATATAGCCAGACAATGACTGCAACAGTCAGCCACAGACCCATAAAACCATTCACACACCCATTTACTCACCTATATGTCCACATTTGAGTACTAATTTGCCCTTAGAGCCTGAGAGGGGATGCACAGAATGAAATCTGCACCACAAGATGAGGACTACTTCAGCACTCTTGAAAAGAGAGAATCCTGATTGTAGTTGACCTCAGAATCAGGGCCCCAAAGAGTACTGGATTTGAGGAGGGAGAAGAGTGGAGAAATGAGTGGATACCATGCAGGAAGTACTGTCTCCTCCCAAACCCAGTCCCCTGAGGACCTCAAGGACAGACAGGCTGAATAGGACCTAAGGCCACATCTGGCCCAGCTGGGTGCCGAGGAGTGAAAAGGTGAGGCTAAGAGGAGAAAAAGGGTCATTCTAGCTGGAGTGTTAAGGTGGTACACTTCAAGGCTAAATAGCTGTTAGAGTCTAGCAAAAGAGATGTGAGCACCACTACTGTGTCCAGTGCAGAAAAAAGAATTCATATATTCAGAGACTTGGTGCCTGACTTTAAGGAGGCTTTGACATAGACAGGTTATTTCTGGCTTAAGACGTGGCTGCAGTGGTACATAGGATATCTTAGAAGGATTGTAGAGATGGCTTTGAAGTCATATTCATGATGATGGGACGGACAGCATGCTGGCTCTATGTTAGGAGAAGAGGATGAGGTATCCCACTATGAAGGAGGTCCTTGTCAGTGAGTATGAATTAACCCCAGAGGAGTGCAAGCTGAAACTCAGTGCTAGTCAGAAACTGTTTGCCTACTACTGTAAGGATTTTGTGGGGTAGTTTTTTTAAGTACTGCTGTTTTTTAAGAAGGTGTTTCTAACAGTTGTATACTTTTTCTTTTTTTTCAAATTGTAACTTGAGGAACCTTTTCTTCAGACACTTATTGGAGTTTCTTTAGCTTGTTTATCTGATGCAATTCAAACACATCCCCATAATCTCTTTTGAATGTAGTAAATGGATCTTGTAATACTCATAGTAAGTACGTAATCTCTTTATTTGCATGACTAATTTAAAACCGTTGCAATAGCATTTACATTATAAAAGTAAAATAGTAATCAAATGCGCAGAATAGATAAAAAATACTTGAAACATTGATTCCAATCATGTCTTATATGTCAGTGTTAAGATCACAAAATTACTTTCAATAAAAGCGTGTGTAGTAAAGTTAATAAATAAAAATTCAACACAATGTAAATCCAGCATTTGGCATCTAACAATATTAAAACGGAGTTTCCCATTCTCTATATATTTCAATGTTAAAGCACATTATGTTTCAATGGCAATCCCAATAGTTAGGAAGCAGCAATCAATAAGGAGCTAGGCAATAGTAGAATGTAATTAAAATAGACAATCAGACCGATTTTAAGTGGCTAGCAATTTAGATACTTAGCAGCAGATTCATGGCAGTCCCCAATAGTTGGGAAACAGCAATCAATGTGCAAAATAGGCAACAGTGTTTATATTATAAATTCCGTTTAGCCCATTTATAAGATCACGTCATATTTTCTGGAAAAATATACGTGCTTAAATCTAGCGAAAATATGATTCAATAAGCAATAAGACCAGCATCAGATAGATAGGTAATAAGTCCCATTTTAGAACTTTAAAACTTGTCATCGGGCTCATGGCAGTCATTGATGATTAGGAGAGTGTGAACAATGTGCAGCTAAATGGTAATAAAAAATGGATTAATAGTCAATCAGCCCAGCATTGTGAGGCTTGCAGCTTGTATACTTATCAGCAGGTTCATGGTGGTCCCCATGGTTGGAAAACAGCTACAGTTTTGCAATAATAGGCGACAGTATTAAAATATGAATTCCATTTTGCCAGTGATGTGGACACATCAAATTCTCAAGGTAAAATATAACCAAAACTGTGATTCAAAGATCGAGGCCCAACATTAATTAGCTAACCACTTAGATGGATCCTGACATACTTGTAGTTGTTCCCTTCTAAATAAAGTGCAGAAGTAGTTTCCTGCCGGAGGGGCAGGTAATTGATAAAGTGCTTAAAGTCCCGTAGTGCTGATGGATCAATGTAGCCTGTTGTTAGGCTGCATCCCCAGCCCCTTCCAGTTGTCTGCTGTGCCTTTCAGGTGTATTGTTGCTGCTTAGTCTTTTTTCGGCTATGGTCAGGAATCTTACATGGCACAGTTTAACTGTGCATCTTCACCGGCAAAACATACTTTTACCGCCTACCTGCATGTTCGAATACCTTTTTGATTGAAGAGAGACTGCAGCAGTATTGTGTGTTCACTTATAAGTTCTTTGCATATACTTAGCAGATGGGTTACATCTTCCTTCTCCTCCCCAAAGAGACAGCAGCAAAATGTTGCCAAAGGGTGTTTACATGGAGGTGAATGGAACAAGGAGGGCAGAATACCAGGAAGGTACTATAAATGTTTCTCCTTAGGGGTTTTAATAAGCCCACTGTCTAGATCATGATCAGATGCCATCTTGGTGTAACTGTGCAGGGTAAGCCATCCATGCGCCCCCCCCGACAGTAACACTTTGTCCTCTTCCATGCAGACTTGTTTGATGGTTTTGTTGTCTAGCTGTTTAAGGCTGTCATATGACCCGGATGCCTCCCAGAGACCCCAAAGGCCTAATTGGTCTATTGAGTCTTGCAGATAGGGCCTTGCAGAGCATTTCTCCTTAGTCGATAGTTCGGCCCATAAGTGAGCATTTAGGGTCCTGGCTCTGCTCGATTGATTTTGTGCCAGCATTTGATGTAGGCTCCTCTATGGTGGATTTAACCCAGACCTGTGACAGGAGGTGAATGTTTGATTTGTTCAGCATTCTGTTCATTATCTGCTCTTTTTGCTTTTTTTTGCCTTAAGTGGGAAGGGTATGCCCAGATGTGGGTCCTGTGCTTGCTATGCAACCAGATTCAAGTTAGCCTGGCTGATGAGGGGTGATACCTCGAAACCGGTCCCAGTATGCTTGTTTCTGATCCAGAGAGGACCTAGCCTGGCAGTTCGGGCTGGACTGTTCCCATGGGGAGCAGGGTCCAGACTAATTTGCATATGGCTGTGTCTAAACTGGAATGGCATGGCAAACAAAATAATGATGGATTTAACCCAGATCTGTGACTGTGGGTGAATTTTTGATTTGTTCAGCATTTTGTTCATTATCTGTTCTTTTTGCATTTGATGTAGGCTCCTCTACGGGCCAGCCCTTGCCTCTGTATGGCAAATTCTAATCTAATATGGGCTGGTGGCAGGTATTTAGCTAGGCTGAAGATCATTCGCAGTGCACCTGTTATCATACCTGCTACAGTGTTTGTGCCTCTCCCCCTCGCTGATAGTTGGTATGAGTTTCGCCTGTATCACTTGGAACAGTGGAGAGAAACCTGAACAGTCAACTTTATCCCTTAGGTTTTTTTAACACCACTGCTGTTGCTGTAGCTCTCCTTTTCAGTGCTTCCTTATGGGCAGTGAATGAGCGTTTGCTGTATATTATAACGCCTCGATATTAGTAATCATGGACAACTTCCAGCTGTTGATTTGCCAGATACCAGCGATGTCATTAGGAACATCAAAAGTAAATGTTTGAAGTAAAGTATGCTAAAGATGTAGACATTCAAATCAGAAAGGCTAATAATCTAATGGGAATCTGAGGGAAACAAAATAAATCCTTAAGGAGGCTTGGGGACTGTTGTAAAGAGAAACAGACAACCTAGCCAAGACCGAGGGAGGGAGCAGTGGAAGTAGCTGTGCTACTAAAATGAAGCTGAAAACCCTCATGTCTTACCTCGTTCTATATCTTACTAGATACCAGACAGCATTATAAGTGTTATATTAACTATGTGCTAGGGACAGGGTAATTATAGTGTAGCAGGGGGTGCTGCGATTGAGGGTCACAATGGGAGCCAAGCTGGTTGAGCCTGTTAAACATAAATGAACAAACATACTCTGAACAGCCACACGGAGACAGACTCCTGAGGGAAATAACCTGGGTTGATGACATAAATCCTAGGTGGTAATAGTTAATTTGAAAGGAAAGAAATATGACACTGTGTAAGCAGAAACATAATACTAGCTGCACCGTGCTGGATAAGGTAAGTGGGAGAACACAAGACTAGAAGGCTTCTTCTCAGAAATAGCTGGAAATATAGGTGCCACATTGGTAGGACAGAGGAAGGAAAAGTGAATCGAATCTGAAATATAGAACTGTCAATCTTAACAGTTGGAAAGTATGCAAATATCCAAAAAAGAAGCCCTATACATAGCCGGATCTGCAAAATCTGTACAAAACTTTACAATTTAAGCCTGTCATTTAACCCCCGGATTACGTAATGAAGTGAGTTTTTATACAACACATTTCTCTTTGTAACAGCAACTTATCATTGCTTGATCCTGTTACTTTTGAAGTTGTTCAATTACTTAAAATCTAAGTTGACTGATGTTATGGCCCACCTCTGCAAGGCGTTTCACAATGGTAATCATTCAGAATTCATTCTAATTCTTCTTTTGTGTTCATATAATTGAGTTTTTATTTTGTGATCACTTTTCCCAATATAAATCTTTCTGCAGGGACACGTCAAAAGAAATGCAATTATTAGATTCAAATGTATATGTGTTCTTAATGTTATGTTTTTGTCACATTAAAATTCTCTTCCTCTTATTATGGCAATAGGCACAAAGTGAACAAGGTATAGTTTGCAGAGGATCGGTATTACTCTTGCTATGTTGATCCTCTAGAGGTCGTGTCTTACAAAGAAGTTCTTTCAGAATTCTATGTTGGTGTTTCCAAATAAAGAGTTGTCATGAAAACTGTGTTTATGTCAGTTTCGAATTCCAGCACTGGACAGAGTTTAAGAATGTCAGACCATTTCTTATTGTTTTCAGTGCAATACTTGGAAACAAACACTAGTGTCCTTTACAGGCTTCTTGATGTTTGTGTCAAAGCATTTTGTATGTAATATTATATACCATTCTTTTAGCTTTCTCTAATACCTCCAGTGGGCAACCGCCTGTTAATATTCAAAAAGGTAATGTCAATATGAGGAATGATACATTCATGCATAAAAAATGGAATCGCGTCTTTATAGGTGAATTTGCATGTTGTGAACTCCACGACAATCCTGACTCAGAAGTATGTAGTCAGGCAAGCTCTGAGAAAAAGGCCAGAGGTCTCTGATTGATGGGTCACAGGTGGGGTGGTAAGTAGCCGGCAGACAAACACATGAACAGGAAATCCCAGATCCATCCCACAGATGGGCGCAGCGACACCACAACGGTCAATGGAGATTGGCTCCAATAAAGCACTCATGGCCGGAGGGTACGCACGTTCCTAAAACACCATAAAGTCAGATGCCACGTGAAGTTATGAGCACATAGCCACTCAGGACGCAGCACACATAGTACATGCAGTGCTTCCCATGCCAGACATCTGGACACGTTATCCAATGGCTGCATTGTGTCCACGCAAGGTCGAGGTCCACCTGGATTCCTCATCCAATCCATTAAATAATGACTCCAAAGACAGAGGTTCACATTCCCTACCAAAAAGGATCACCTGAACTATTTAATTGCATTCAATGAACTGTATAAAAACCCATGTTATACCGATTGTAAATTGAGACAGTCCTCAGACCCTATTCCTGTGGCTGATCTCCCCACCACACTGTTCAATTAAACAAACTGTTCCTGTTTTGCCAAACACCACTTGTTTCTTGTTTTTTTAAAGTATATCATGTTCAAGCAACATTCTGGGGAGCCTCCACCAGAGCTTATTGGTACCCCAAACCCGACTGCAGCCAAATGAAGGTGACCCTGCCGAGATGGATTCACATTTGAGCAACAAGGAAGGTGAGCAGACACTGCAATTGGTTGGAAGTGCTGCTGAATCCACGGGGCGGAGGTCCGTCATGAAGCAGCCATCACAGAGGGTAAAAGACTACATCAGAACCTTAGTAAAACATGTGGCATATGGCAAACCAGGGAGAAGCATAAAAAAAGATAACCTGAGCGCCCTGCCACTGAAAGAAATCTGGCATATTACCTATTTTATATGACCTAGCTGAGTAGTCGCAAGGCAGCCTCAGAGGTGATCCCGAGGAAGTCCCCATTTTTCAATAGTCAGCAGGCTAGGAAAGGTGAATACTCATTTACTTATATAGCCCTTTATGGCTCTCAGGACACTATTTTTGTGTTAGGCTATCCTGATTGGGCAGAGTTGGCACCTCAATCTTATTTTTTAGTCTTAAAGGGTTTTCTCAGTGCCACCGGTTTCTGAACATCGTTGGTATCTGAAAGGAGTGAGAGGTTTTTGTCCCTTGGACTGCTGGCCTTTACATAGATGGTGCGCTTTTCTGCTGGGCATGACACAGTCGCTATGCTTGGACTGCTGGTTGTGACACAGATGGTACGCTTGGCCCCTGGGTGTGATACAGGGTGCTTTTCGGACATTTCAGAAAAAAGATTTGGATTAGGTGGCCAAGAGGAGCTAGTCATTCTCGAGTTATTACTTTTTTTCTGTGAGCTAATGTTATTATCTTTGCCCCGGAGCTGATATTGACAGACTATCAGGCTATCTTGGTCCTGTGTACTGCGTAGAACTTCCCCATGTCACATCACAGCATGCGCTAGAGGTGGGTTAAGGGATTTTTGACCAAGTCATCATTTTTTTTTTCTTCAGTTTTTTAGATGTTGGTCGCTTAGACCGCTGGGTGTGATACAGATGATACACTTGGCCCCTGGGTGTCATACAGGGTGCGACTATTGATGTACGGTATATGTGTGATGTGGTGCTGTTAATTACTGCAAACTGTGTTTTGTCTTAAGTATTGTGTTATTGTCCATGACACAATTTTTCATATGAAGGTACTGATATTTCTCTCAAACTGTATTTGATGCCAAGAGTCAATATCATTCAGACACTGTTTCTATTGACAAAATGCACTTTTTCTATGTTGCAACCCTTCATATGTATTGTTATTTGTGTTTATGAAGTGTTCATATTGAATTGTTCATGCATCTGTAGATAGCACTGAACTTGTAGTTGAGTAATTAGTAACTCCATGTATATTTTCCCCATGATTCAGATCGAAACCAAAACGTCCCTAAAACAAAGAAGCTAAGGTATCTTATCCTCTAAAGCTACTAAACTTATCATGGAGACACCATTAAAATACATGCAAACCGGGTTCCTCAAACAGGCTAAAACACTAAAAAAGGTTTGCCAAGAATGGAACGCACAAACAAAGGCACACACATTTCCCGAGCCAAAGGAGGTAACATTTGACACTAATGCAATTCAACACATGAGAACACACATACAAACCAAACACACAGGAAAAAAGAAAGAAAAGAGAGAGGCATTATTAAAACTATGGGTCTTCTTCAAGGAAGCCCAGATTGACAGTCTTGTACTACAGATAGCAAGCAAGGCATCAGCACCTCCCCCAACATATGCAGGTGTGGAGGTGCTCTTGTCCACACCCCATCGCATTAGGATACTCCAGGCTGCCAGTTGAAGAAGCCGGCTGGATCATTATTGAACAACGAATGGTTCGGCCCAGGCATGAGAGATTAACAGGCCAGCAGGCCCAGGAAGTCCCAGCAACAACCCCAGTCCAGTGTGAGGAAGCCCAGAAGTTCGACCCCCCCGTCTGTCGCGTCCAACACATAGTACCCCAGTAGCGCTGAGAGCACACACCCCCACTGGTCTAGGTGAACACACAAGAGTGACAGGGAGGTTTGCAGTGGTTCTAGACAGTGATACAACTAGCAGGAGTGAAGAACGGGCCCCAGTACCCCAGGATCCGAGGGTGGAGCTACAGGATTTGCTCATGTATCCGAGGAAACAACCAAGAGCGAATTTGAGGGCAAAGCCTAACCGAAAAGAACAGCGTATAGCTCAGAGCGAAGGAGGCAACCTAGACAGAATGTGGAAGAAAGGCATGAGCTAAGGAGGGAAAGAGAAAGAGCTCTCACCCAGGAAGCACAGCGAGAACACAGAGTAGCGTGCCCCCCACATGAGCAGAGCGGGGGAAGGTACCAGGCATCAATTGGGGAAGAAACAGTGGTAGAATTAGATGAGAGGCTTCTGGCTGGGATCTGAGTCTCACCAATTTTTTAATGTAAGAAAGGGGCTGACTGGGAAATAAGAGACCAATGTATGTTGGTACTGACCCAGCCAAAACATAGGTAAAACAGAATAGCACCTTTGCATGTGCATGAGGGGAGCAGCGATGAAGACGTATGCTGCTCCACCTGAATGCACTGGATAGATAGACTGACCTCAAGGGATATACAGGCCAGAGAGGAAGGGAAGGCCTTTGTGCAGCTGTTCTGCCACCTGCTAGCCCACTGATGGATAAAGGGAAATGACCAGTATGATAGATCTTGGCTGAAGGAGGGATGATTTGAACCAGAGGATATGGCCATAGCGGAAGACTGCATCCGACTTGGAAGAGAAGATCCCGAGTGGAACTTCCCCTACATGCAAGAATGCCAAAGGAGAAGGGAACACCATGTAAGGGAGAAACCGGTAGAGCTTCACAATGTAAAAAATTAACCCACTACTACAGAAGGGCAAGTCAGGGACGATCTATGTGCCCCAGACTCAAATTGAAAAAGAAGTACTAAGGACAAAGTTACCACCATTGCTGGATGAAGCGGGGAAATTGATCTCAAGTTTGGAGAAGAACACAGTGGGAAGAAACCTAGCAATAGGCAATATCAAGAGTTGGCTAATTAGTCTTATCAGAGAGCACAATAAAACGGTGTTCTCCCAGGCTCGCATTCCAGCAATTACGGTGACAACAACAAGCATGATGGGGCCGCATTCAATTCATACAGGCACTGAATATGGATGGCCCTTGGGAAATGTTCCTTGACCGTCCTGACGTAGGAGGGTTAATGGCCCAAATTATGAAGCCAGGGGAGACAATAACTGAGTTTCTGGATAGAATGAGGGAATAATGGAGACGAGAGACAAGACAGCCTTGTACTGACATGGGCCCACAAATCACATTCTTTTAAAATATTGTCCAAAAGGAGCTTGCCCACTAAGATACAAAGTGGATTGGACAGAGTTGTTGAGTCAGACACCAAACCCTGTTGGGAGATACAAGCCCATATATTGCATTACCACAAAAAGAAACAAGAGAAGGATAGAGAAAAACAGAAGCAAGCTGATAGAAACACTGCTAAATTGGTCCAACACAAATTGAAACAGATTGCCCTTGAGGGGGCCACATTGACCACAAGTGTGCAAATGGCATCAGTCTTAAAGGGAACTCTGCCGCAAAGCCCAGAGGGTTTCAACCTAGCTGTAGCGCCAGAGGCCAGAGAGGTTGGCAGCAATCAAACCCAAGGGAATGTAAATATTGCCACAGGATAGGCCAGCTGACAGACAGATGCCAGTTAAAAGCATACCACAAACAGAGATTGATGGTCCACAGCCAGCCACCACAAAATCCTCATCCACAAAACCAAGCCCAGGGAAACCCGAATATACCCTACATTTAGCCACAGGGCGGTCCGACAGCGACTGCACCACTGCAACAGGGATCAGGTAGTTTTCAAACACGTGGCAACAGCAACCATGGAAGGGAACTCACCCAACAGGGACCCGGGCCACAGTGTCGGCAGGGAGGGGTAACTGTCTGGGGAGATAATGCCTTCACACAAACACAGAATTCAAATGTTTAGTAGGATAAAAACCCTAGAGTAAAATATCACCCATTCACCCACATCCCCAAAATTAACTATATCAAAACCAAAAGATGGACCAATGAGACAACATTGGGAATACAATATTTTACTTGCATTTGGGGAGTCAGGGCTTCTGTATGTGTTCTGTCGATCAGGTATCCTCACTAAAGATCACCATTAAGGGCATCTGCGGGAGCCAAGGCCCCACTCTTCTGCTGATCACCCAGGTTGTGGTTAGCTGGCCACACCCAGTGGGCAGAGCAGTCTGATGAGGGGGTGGCTCCCAGACAAAGTACTTAAAAACAGACACCCAGGGCCCGCATCCAAATTCAATAGGGACAGTCTCCTTCCTACTACGAGGTCAAAGTTCCCCATTCCCGGGCATGCAGCCCGGGACCCATGTTTCCTTCATAGAGTGATGTTCCAACACTGCCCCCAAAAGACTAGAAGCCTCCAGCCAAATGGTGGCCCCCTTTTAGTTCCAATACGCAGCTGTCCTCAAGTGACGGGAGCCAGGTTTTTTGTACGCCTGGGATAGTGAAAATCGCATGACCTCTACCACACACGCACAAGAGTTAATAAGTTGTGAGGCCCCCACATGGGGTTGAGCCAGTCGAGATGTTCGCCAGGTTAGCCAGATGTCTCCCAAGATTGCGAGACAGTCCCGGTCCAGTCATCATCCCTAGGCAAAATTTGGCGAGGGTTCTTGGCTTTGGGCCCGGGCTGCCCACGTTCTTATGATCCCGGCGGTGTTTTCTTTTCTTTCCTTCGGGCTTTTCAAATCTCCAAAATCAGTTCACCATGCCATAGCCCTCCAAAATGGTGACAGGAGCATTCCCGCTAGTTAGAAGGTCCTAACCACTAGCCAAGAACCACAAATCCAAATGCACTAAAAAGATGTGGCCCGAGGGAGAGAGGGGTGCCTGGGAGAGGAGAGTCTGCAAAGTCTATCACAGCTCCAGGCATGAGTTGGTCACAGAATGCGCTTACCCGTTTATCAGGCCTAGCAATCAAAGAAAGCACTACGCCTTACATACACTATTTGGAAAGAGCAGTAAGCCCCGACCTTGGATACCACAAGACGACACGATCAGGGGTACAGGGGGGCAACTTTCCAACCCCCTCTGCCTCATGAGAAGTGAGTTAGCAGATGATGCAAGATCTAGGGAAGCGCCCAAAAGCAAGTGAAATGAGCCCAAAGTTAGCCCAAAAAGAAGCCTCTAGAGAAAGGGTGGAGTCAAGATATCTGGTGGCACAAGGGAGGGGCACGTTGCATTCTGCATGCCATGAACAGAGAAGGATACATACACGTGATCTCGGACACGTTGCAACCACCAACAACACTTAACAGTAACACACCCCCTCCTTGCACAGTCCTGCGCACATTTATGTTGAAAGCAGTCAGCACCGATGGCTTCCCACGCACACACCAGGAGAGACAGGGTCTTGGAAAACTGGCAGCACCCACAAAAGCCTAGATACAAACTGATACGATCCACCCCTATGATCACAATACCACTCCTTAAACATTTCGCACTAATCCAAGCACCGAGTTAGGTACAAAGGCTCATAAAATAGAATAATTCATCTGATCACCAAGTCACCTTTAAATTTAACCATCAAAAAGATACCATGATCGGGGCCATCTTCTAATGCCTCATTAACAATTGATGGAGCACATGCAATGTTTTTCAGAATTAACTAATGGGCATATTAGCAAGGGCTTTATTGCCGCTTTAGCGGCACTTACTACCGCAAAGCGGCGATTTTTTATCGCCCTATCAGCAAGCTGTCGATAACAGGCGTTAGCGACAGCTTTCTGGTGATAGCGGCCGGTTTTCCCATCGCCTTGCATGCCAGCGATAATTATCGCTAATGACATGCAAGGTAGGCGTTCCCAACTAAAAGCGACTGAAAACAGTCGCTAACACAACTTCCCCTATTAGCAACGCACGCGAGAGCGATAAAAAAGTCGCGCTAAGCGCGATTATCGCTAAATTTAACACCTGCTAAAAACATGACTTACCTGTTTGTTCAATGGGAGGTGGATTGTCAGGCTAAGTCCCACATGGCGTTAATGCGTGAATATCGCTGGATTTCCAGCGATATTCACGCATATTCACTGCATATCGATGGATGTTTTATCGCATTTGAGATAAACGTTGCTAATAGCGTGTTATCTCCGCGATAATATCCAGCGATACGCGGCGATAAAAAAAAACGCGCTAAGCGCGGTTTGCGATAATTATCGCAAGTTGTTGCTAATATCCCCCCCAGTTCTTATCTAACAGGTCTGCAATCGAACTTCCAAGTGCACCACCTTTCAACTATCACATCATCACCCCAATGCAGAGCTAAAGTATGTGAATCAAAATTGCACACTGCACTGTGATTTTTTTTTTTTTTTTTATTGACCTGCTGAATGAAAAACCCCAGTCCCGGAGGACCACAGACATCTCTTTCGGATCCATAGCAAGACCTGCAATGTTCACTAACAAGTTATGTATTATTGCACTTCTGTTTAGCCTCTGTCTAGTTTAGGTGCTGTCACACCAATTCACTGCTAAAGAACGGCCTGGCCAAATGGAGCTTGCATAGGGATCTCTCCCATGTCACTTATAATTACACCAACCCGAACACTAGCATTCCAAAAGCACTAGACAGCGCCTTTTTACACAACACTTGGTATCAGCACATGACCGATGTGGACTCCAAGACATCAGCCAGGTTGTGTTATGTCTGTTCACTGATACCGCATGCAATAGGAGCAGACCCACTTTACTTGTCCCAACAGGTAGCCCCTGAAAAAGCAAAATGCCTTCTCCACTTATACCTATGTAGAATTAGGGACAAAATCCAGCCCAACAAGGTACACCCCACAGAGCAGTAGTAAACCTGACCTGTTACAAGACCAACCCAAGGGTGCTATACTTTTCCATTGAGCCTAGCGATATCCAAACTGAGCTTGGCAGGATGTGCAGGAAGGGCACCATAAGGGAGGATATTGTTTATCCCAGAGACTTCCCAGAAAAGAGATTCTAGAAGGTAGCAAATTTGCCAACTTAATGCACAAACACATTCACTCCTGCCTCCATTTGTGATCCAAGGGTGGCACTTAGCGTATCTGGGGCAGGCTTCTTTAACAACAAGTGGACCCTGATATAAAGTTCCTGTGTAGGTCCTTCCAGCTCAATGATATGAAAGAAAATGGGTCTGAAAGGGGAGGGTTAAATGACAGCAAAGGCATCCCATGTCAAGAAATCTGGGATTCCGAGGTGGGGGTGGATACATTTGGCTAGATGGGGAAGGGCAACCCCTAATTTAACGGAAACTTGCACAGTATTCCTTATGTTTCAGAGGTAAAGAAACACTTCCACTGGGCACGAATGAAAACTGTGGCACAATCCTGCACATTCTGTGTATGCAATGGGGCATCTACAGGCTGATGGATATGTACTGGGAGTGGGGCGAGTTTGCCTACACTCAGTTCATCCCCAGATGGTGGAGACTCTGTTCTTTTGTAATCATATACACCCTGACCCTGGTCATTCCCTGAGAAGAACTATCAGATTTGTACCAATATCTGCTAAGGAAAAAGACAACCTTGCTGGTTCAAGCTTGTGAAAAAAGAACTGCAGATTATTTTGGCTGGGCTCAGTACAAGGACATTCCAGAATTATTCAGACTGTTCTCAGACTCTCAAGTATCGCCTGGAGGGTTCATACCCTTCTTCACCGTACAGACAAAAGCTAATGCCCGCTGGCTTTAAATAACCAGGTAGGAAATGATTAAGAATATGAACAGCACTGAGTACGGCCCTAATTCGATCAAGGAAGAACTGAGAGCAGTCAGCGTAATGGTTATGCAGCATCGTATGTATTAGACTTAATGACGACAATGGAGGGTGGGATGTGTGCCAAGATTGGTGTGTCCTGCTGCATGTTTACCCCAGGTAATTACATGGATAATGGGACATTGACTCTTGCCATACAAGCACTGCACTGTTTACAAAGAAACATGCGTGAGGAGGGAGTTACTCGTGAGCAGGAGTGGTTCTCAAATTGGTTCTCCTGGCTCCCTCGGTGGCTTTTCGGACTGTGCACGTCGTTGTTGCCAGTTTTCATCTTGTTCTTTTTTGTGTGTGGTTCCGTTCAATTGGGGATTTCCTGCTGTAAAAACGCAGTCCTCAAATTGGGTAGAATGCAAGTGACTAGGAAAGTATTAATTGTCAAAACCAAAGAACAACAGTACCCTAATAAAGTAAGTGTCATGAAGTATGGGTTAGATACTGTGGTTGAAAATTCAAATAGAAGGGGGACTGTTAATATTGAAAATATCAATGTCAATATGAATAATGATACATTCATGTGTTAAAAGCAAAATCACATATTTACTGATGAATTCGCCCTTTGTGAACTCCACCTCAACCCTGACTCAGAAATATGTAGTCAGGCAGGCTCTGAGACACAGGCCTGAGGTCACTTATTGACAGATTACAGGTGGGGTGGCACGTAGCCAGCATACAAACGTGTGAACAGGAACTTCCAGAATAATCCCACTGAGAGGTGCAGCGACACCACAATAGCCAAGAGAGATTGGCCCCAATAAAGCACACATGGCCGGAGGGGTGTGTGCATTCCCAAAACGTCATAAAGTCAGATGCCACATGAAGTTAGGAAGACATAGCCAATCAGGACACAGCATACACAGTACACACTGTGATCACGTGCTCCCCGTGCTGGACATTTAGGCATGTTACCCACTGGCCGCATTGTGTCCACGCAAGGTCGAGGCCCACCTGGATGCCTCATCCAATACATTACTTTATGACTCCAAAGACAGAGGTTCACATTTCTCATCAAAAAAGGATCACCAGATCTATTTTATTGCATTTAATGCATTGTATAAAAATCCATGTTAGATTGATTGTAAATTGAGACAGTTCTCAGACCCTATGCCTGTGGCTGATCTCCTGTCCGCATGGTTTAATAAAACAAACTCTTCCTGCTTTGCCAAACGTCTCTCGTCGCTTATTTTTTCAATGTATTTCATGTTCAAGCAACACTTCTTTAATGAAATAGTCTTGTTTTGGTTACTTGAAGATTATATGTTTCTTGGTTACTTACAATCCTTAAATTCTCATTAGTTGACTGACTGGCAATTTGTCTTTTAGTGCTTTCTGAGGAAAGCTGCTGTATTGTATAGGATGATTGTGACTGGTGCTTTTTGTTTGCACAAGATTTTCAAACTTTCAGCTTCTAAAGAAATGATTAGATCAGAAAAGGGATCTCTTTGCATACAGTTTACTGGTAAATTGAATAAGGGTATTTTCTTAGACTTGGCCCTAAGAATGATCTCACAAAAAATTTAGTGAAGAATACCTACTTTTTGACATCGCCTTTGGGCCTCACCAGCCTTAGCTTTCTATTGGGTGGGGCTTTTAGACCATATGGCCTCCCAGAGTGTTGCAAAAATCCCATTATTCCACTGTGTTAAGGATTTCTTGAAGAAATTTGATCTTGACCAATTCTGGTTTTCTCCAGAGATATTGTGCACAAAATCCAAAGCCAGTATAAAAGCAAACTATTGGGAGCATCTTCTAGTTGAAAATGAGATGAACTGCAAGGGGTCCTTATTGCTAACGTTTATTGGTTTTAAACCCAGTGCACAGTACTAGCATAAAATTGATGAAATCGTCCCCCCTCTGGCAAGAAAGCTGTACCTGCAATTCAGGTATGGTTCTTTACCCATTAAAGTCTTCTGTAACACATGGAATGCAAAGGGCATAACAGATGACCATTGTCCCACTTGCTGCTCCCACTTCTACCAGCCTTGAAAGAAGATGATTGTGCCACTATGCAGGAATCTGGGCTTCAGAAGATACATGGAAGCATTTAGACTATTGAAATCTGATACTAGCAGAGTAGTGGTTTTTGGTGTAGCCAAATATCTGTTTGCCCTGTGGGTAATTCGCAAAAAAATACATAAAAGGAAACCATTGCTCTGCTGGTATATTAGGGAGCACTAGCACTTAGTGCCTCATGCAGGTCAGTATTATGTTGTTTTAAAAAAAAATGATAATAATACTGTTGTACGGTACTATCTGTGGCCGATATGGTTTTTTCCATGCTGCACATTGTTATTCTGCTTCTAATGTGCTTATCCAATGGTCACTGCATTGATACACTTTGTTGTAGGATGCTTGATGCTTGATTACATGTCTGGCGGTCCGAGGACTGCCAGACTCACAAGGGCGCAGTGATGGCGTTCCAGCCACCTCCGAACCGGTGGCTCAATCGTCCTATTAGGACCTTGGCGGTCGGACTGCCAGTGCACCACTGCAACCGCCAGAGAACTGCATTACCTGGCGACCCTGTGGCAGTCTGAGGGCTGCAATATGCTTGGTGGTGCCCTAAGGCACCGCCAAGCATATTACGACTTTCCTCACCGCCAGCGATGTCATGGAGGTTCTTCCTCCATGTAACTGCCGGCAGTGAGGAAAGAACGGAGGCCCTACAGGGCCCCCTCTTGCCCCAATGCACAGGGTGCATGCAGGGGGGCACATGTTGTGCCCCCTGTAGTTTTGCACCCCCCCAGTTCCTGCACAGAAGGAATGCACTACATGGTGAATTTCTTCCCATGCAGGAACATGCACTGGTGATCCCATGGTGGTATTGGTTAACGCTCATAATGAGCCTTTACACAGCAGCGCTGCAGGACCACCACACCGCCCGCCCACCAGACCACAAAATCAATTGTAATATGGTGAGCAGCAGCGACTCTTGGTGGTGCGGGAGGATGGCGGTGGCATCAAAAGTCATAATCAGACCCTAAGTTATCAACTTTTTTTTGCTGGACCCGTGCTCTCCTTGCCCTACTGAGATGTACTTGCTGCTAATAATTCCAATGGTTTTAGGTAGTTTTATGTAACCAGTATTGTTTCTATTTTACCTCTTTGACATTGTATTTTGACATCTGATGGTGCTTTCTTGATATTTAGTAGTCTAAAAGTTTTTAAATGATTTGAGTGCTGTGTTGTGATGTACTTTTATGATCCTAGCGATGCTAATAAAGTCTTTGACGATAATGATAACAGAATAAGGGTTTGAGGTTTCTTGAGGGTCTTATTGTTTAACTCCAAGGTTGTTTTTGCACCATTCAATGGAAAAAATGTTGTCAATACAACATTTGTATAAAAATACATCATTGGTCCACTCAGGTGTATTTTATTAGTGGTCATGCTCAAGGCTGTAAGAAAGTCATCCTTTTTGTCCTGATCACCCCCATTTTTTGACAGAAACTGGTTGCTACTAACTCTGATTGTGCCCTTGGTTCTGCAAAACAGGCTCAGGGCTAGTGCTCTGTTTAAAAGGTTTATGGTAATTAAGTGTAATTACAATTGGCTCTAACAACCTACCTCTAAGTCCCTAGTATATAGTAGGGTATGTAGGTTTAGAGACCCCAGTTGATTTAAAGCACTTAAGTGTGCACTGCTGTTGTGTCTGCTGTTATTTTAAAGCCAAACCAGCCTTGCAGGCTGCTTTTAAAATAAAACTATGTCCATATTCAACTTTGGAATTAAAAGTACTTCCAAAGTCTTAAATTACCATATTTTTACATATGTCACCCCTAAGGTCTGCCCTACAAGCCTTAAGGGTAGGCTGCATTGTGATAATAAGCACGGACATTATAAAATATGCTTTAAATTCCCTTGTGAGGGAAATACTGCCAATTTAATTTTTCCTCATTGCAGATTGCTTGCTTCCTAGTCTAAATGGGAAGGCTTTATCAAGCAGTAATAACGCCTAACTTTTGACAAGATTGAGCTAGAAATATAATTCAAAGTCTGAAAATAATAGTTACACTAAATCCAGCAACTTGCCATGGTTGGATTTGTTATAACTAGTACAGGAAATAAGTTATAGAACTGCTTTCCTGAAGTTACCTAAAATCAGCCCTGTAGCAGCCTCTTCTGATTGGCCAACCTTTACCAGGGTGAACCAAGCTCCCTTGATGAAGTGAAGTAGCCTGGGCTGAAACAAAGAGACCACCTGGTGGGAGAAGTGCATTCAGAGAAAGATGCAGCGACTGCTTATAAGATGCTCTGTGTTTCACAGTACAGACTGCAGTTGCCCGCAACTTTAAGAGAGAAAACAGATCCCCTTGCAGGTAGGTGAATTGAGTGACTGCACCAGCCTGCAGGAGGATGTCTGGTGGGTCCATGGGTCCCCCTTACCCCCTCCAGAGGGCTTCCTTCAGGTAGCGCACTAACAATGTGCCACCTTTTTGTGACGCACTGTCAGAGCCCCTGCTAAGGGCCTGTTTAATTCTGAGCCTACAAAGTGATTCAATCATTTGCATGGGGCCATAACCCCATAAAAATAAGGGAACGTCCTCTCAAAATAGCTCTGATGCCACATGTGCTCCTGCGTTATCAATATTACAGAAGGGGCCACACAAATGTCTGCTGTTCCTTCTCTACTACCATAGTGCCCAGAGCCCCATAACGCAGATGCACACTCCTGTTCTGTCCCCATGGCACTATGCATAATCAACCCTGAGATCTATGACACAGGTGCTACCAACCACCTAGCCCTCCTTGATGCAACAGTATTTAGCTCCTTGCTGTACACAAAAACAGGCTTGCCTGGTGCGACAGATGCACATTTCAGGGTATATTTACTAGAAAATGGTGCAGTGCTGCGAGCAATTTTGCAGCACCATCCTTCTTTATTTCAGAAGCGCAGGGATGCATCATATTTACAAGAATACGGTACACCCCTGCGCTTTCCCTTGCGCTAGAAAAAGCTGCCTAGTTCCAACACAGACACCCTTGTGCCACAGTGCAAGGGTGCCTGCATTGCAGGGATGATTCCCATTACTTACAAAACAGTACTCAGGTCTCTGCTTATGTTGCTATAAAAAATACATTTTAAAATGAATGGGAAATACAGTTGTGTGCTTAAATATGAAAGTGAAAATGATGTTGGTAATTATGACAAGTAGCCATTAGAGGGGCAAACTTTTATTAACGCTTGTGAAATTGACGAAGTTATCAAATGTCTTTTTAAAAAAAAATATATATTTTTTATTGTCATTAGCCAATTCCGAGTACATAATAGAAAACACAATAAGACCATCATTTTCACCCCCAATAAAACGAAACCCACCCACCCACCCCGCTACACGGTTAAATAACAGACAAATGTAATCACTGTTGCCATACCATATATAAAAGAGAAATCAATCAGATTCATACAATTGATACCAAAAGGGATAGAAAGAAAGAAAACAAAGAAGATATAAGCCAATCCGCTAGAAACAAGTACATTGCCAAGGTACTTATATAGACGCAAGCTAAAGGTGCATCGTGCCTAACCTCAACCACTCCTGACATCCACCCAGTCTAATAACGAGACCCACCTCCTCAATCCCTTCCTTTTGTTACGAATCCCCTTCCTTAGAAAAATTGCCTTCTCCAAATTACAACTAGCCAGCACCCTGGCTAGCCACTGTTGGAACACTGGTGGATTGCTATCTAGCAAGGCTGAAGCGATACATAAACGAAAAACAGTCATAACAATAAAGATCAGCTCTCTGCCTCTTGCTGGTCTCTCATATTCAGACACTCCCAAGAGAATCACTGCAGGAGATAGATTTACCTGAATATTAAGTTTATTTGACAGGAATTCAGTTATCTGAGACTTAATAGTGGATAATGACGGACAAGTGGCAAAGATATGCACAATATCAGCACCCCTAAGAAGAAATCGAGGGCAACGAGTGCCTTTACCATCCCCCCACTTAATGATCCTACTAGGGGTATAGTATAAATTAAAACATGTTTTGTAATATTGAACATGTAATTTAGCTGATATAAATGATGTCTGAGCAAGAGCAAAGGATTCCCGGAAGCAGGCATCTGAGATGGTCAGTTGTTCTTGCCATCTCTGCGAATGCTTGTCTATATCGTCCCTCATGTATTTGTTGAGGAAGGAATAGATAAATCCTATTGAAGGTTTATGTTCAGCTACCAAGGCATCCACCAAATTACACTGTTGAAATCTTATTGTCCCTCCGGTTTTGCGAAAAAGAAAATCACTTACTTGTAAAAATGTAAAAAAATCCTTATGGCTAAGGCCAAATTCTTCTCTAATTTCTTGAAATGATTTTATCCCGCTACCAGAGAAAAACAGGCCCACCTTGTTTAAGCCAATGTTGACCCACCATGACATATATTGGTCTGAAAAAATTCCTGGGAGAATTAGATTATCCTTCAGAGTGGTCTAGAAATTAAGTCGGCCTAGACCCATCAGTTTACTGACTGTAGACCAGATCTCAAACACGTTCCGCAAGGTCTTAAAGCGGACGCGCTTGAAATAGCTTAGTTCAATTTGCCTCCATAAATTTCCCTAAACCCCTTTACCTACCAATATCTCAAATGGAGAGGGAAAATAAAGATCACCTGTAGGCCACGGATTTTTCTCTTGTAATAGAGGGCCAAGATTCTGTAGCACCATAGCCCAGTAATACAGCTTTAGGTTAGGCAGCCCCCACCCTCCACGATCTTTAGGGAGCGTCAAAAATTTCATGGCACGCCTGGGTTTGGAGTAGGCCCACATGAATCGGGAGATTATATCATTTAGCTTTTTGAACCATGAATTGCTTATTCCTAACAGAATGGCCCTAAAAAAATAAAGAATCTTGCGGAAAAAAATAATTTTAATGACATTGCATCGTCCTGCCAGGGATAAATGCAAGTTATTTAGCCTCTGCAGATCTTTCTTAGATTTTTCAATCAGAGGCTCAAATTATCCCCGATAATACAATCCACATCAGGCGTGATAGCAACTCCCAAGTATGTCGCTCTTGTAGCCACCCGTGAGTCCTGCCAAGATAGCGTGCCATTTACCAAAATGACGGTTTTATGCCTGTTTAGCGAGTAACCCGAGATATGTCCGAATTCCCCTGCTTATTTCTCAATTTCCACCATTGCCGTAGCAGGCTTGGGTGTAACTACAGCGATATCGTCAGCGTACGCAAGCGTTTTAGTATCCCACCCGTTATATGTCATCGGGAAGATCTTTACGTTAGCTTCTAACCTGTGAATAAACTGATCAATATAAAGAGAAAACAGCAATGGGGAACAGGGACAGCCTTGCCTTGTCCCTCTTAGAATTGAGAATGACTCTGAGAGTTCACCAGCCACAAACACCCTGGCCTCAGGTTTATAATAAAGCACCTTGAGTGCTGGCCTAAATTCGGGCCCTATATTTATTCGCTCGAGCACTTTCCACATGTAGCCCCAGGAGACCCTATCAAGGCCTTCTCGGCATCTAACAAAATTAAGGCCACAGGGTCTCCTGTTACCTGGGCCGCGTTGAACAACGTTATTACCCGCCTAACGTGGTCTGTAGTGCTTTTCCCGGGTATAAACCCATGTTGCCGTCCACTTACTCCTTTATTAATAACGGGGGACAAACGAGAGGCTAAGATTTTAGAATATATTTTAATGTCCCCGTTAATAAGCGTAATCAGCCTATATGACCCAAGCTCCCTAACAGATTTATTTTTGGGGGGGGAAACTACTATCTTCGCTTGAGACCAAGAAGGAGGGGGTTTATTTCCTTCAAAGACATGTTTAAACAGTCTCACAAGACAGTCCCTAAGTTCTGATGCAAATGTTCTATAGAATTCTGTTGGAATGCCGTCTTCCCCAGCAACCTTCCCGGTCGCCAATGAGGAGATAGCAGTAAGAATCTCTTCCCACGGGGGGATCCCGTCCAACTCTGCCTGATCATCTTCATCAAATTTCATGGTTACGCTTAGATCTAAATAATTAGAAACGTCATCAGGATCCGCCCTTACCGGTTTCCAGATACAATTTCTGGTAGAATCTTTTAAATGCAGATCTAATCCCCACTGGATCAGAAGTAATGCCCAGATCTGGGTCCCTGATCTCCCTGACTTTATTCTGGCCGTTCTTTTGCCGGGTCCTTATAGCTAGCATGCGCCCCTCTTGTTCTCCATATTCATACGCTTGCTCGCTACAAACTAAGAATTTTGCTGCTATTTTCTTATCTCAATATCGTTTATAGCTGCTTTAGCCATCATGACTCCTATCTGCGCTTCCTGACAGTCACCCCCCTGTTGTGTAGCAGTTATTAATTTCTCTTCTTCCAGGGCTAGTAGGGCATATAATTCTCGCATCTTTTGCGTCTCCTTCCTTACCCTAGTTAACAAGAACTGGACAGTTTCACCCCGAATCCCAGCTTTTAAAGTGTCCCAGACTATTTCTAGGGAAGTGCTACCAAGATTCTCACTATGAAACATTGCAATCCAGGTTTTCATATGGGTTACATATTCATCATTTACCAGTAGTGCCCACTCGAAACTTCATTGGCTGCCTCTTCTACGGGGCACACCCTCCTTGATTACCAAGACTAGAGGGCTGTGGTCAGGCATGACCCTGGGGAAGAGTTCAATATCACAGTCTTGAATTATAGCATGTGAGACAAAGAAAAGGTCAAAAAGAGTGTGCAATTGATGGGGTGAGGAGAAAAAGGTAAAGCCATGTTCGGTTGGCTTCCTGCTCTGCCAAACATCCATCAGGGTATGATCTTTGCACATACTTTTAAGAGACCGGAATACCCTGGGGTTCCTGCCGTAGTAGTTGTATTGTTCCTCGCACGACCAGCTATTGCCCAAATTGATGTTTAAGTCTCCACATAGAATAATGGGAGCTGGACAAGATACCAGTTCATTATTCAACCAGTCATATAACCCAGCATCATCTAAAATTGGCCCATATAAAGAACATAATGTAAAAGTGCACACATTAGACCGAAATTCTAGTATAACACATCTCCCCCGACTGTCAGTACAAATATGTGAGAAAAACTGAACCAAATCCCTTTTAGCCAAAACTGCCACCCCAAAACTCTGTGTGTTTTGACGCATGCCCGCAACTAGTTTAAAACCTAGAGTGTCCAATAAAGACAGCTGCGCTCCCTCAATGTGGGTCTCTTGAAGGCATACTATATCTGCCTCTAAAGCCTGCAATTCCAAGATTACCCTGGCTCTCTTTTTCCTATCATTGAGGCCGCAGATGTTCACCATGGCAACTCTTAATTTACCCATTGGCCCAGTGTCCTAACTTCCTTCTTACACATCTCGCGCTAAGCACCTTGCCCCTAACTATCCAAAAAAAATATCTTCCTATCCAAGGCAATGCTATATCTTCCTGTATTTTCTTGTGCCCAATTATCCTCCCGTGTAGCGCCCTTCTCATCCCCCTCCCAGCCCCCGCCACCTACGGACCCCTCCCTCCTCCCCCCACCAAATAAGCAATCGGGCCGAGAGCCTGAATGATAGCGCCTATGCAAGAGTGCATCTCCGATCGCTCCTGACCTGCGCCCCTCCTTATGTGAAAAAAGCAAAGAAAAAAGAAAAACAACACAAAAAAAACCCTTAAACTGAGTATCCCACTCCAATCAGATTCAATGAGGACTACATTATCCTTAAAGCCCCCAAGTGATTACTATCTAGCAGGTTGTACCACCACCCAATTAATCCGGAAAACATGGAGCAGGGATCCCTAGCTGCTTTACTGTGCTATATTTTATCTACATTTCCTCCACCTATTTCTTTCAGAAACTCCTGCGTGCTAACTTCCGAAGTGAAACTTCGTGTTTGCCCTTTGTAAGCCACTTTTAAGGGGGCCGGATTTAGGAGATGGACTTCCGCTCTGCGCTGCTGGAAAGGATTAAACAACTGTCTCATCCACCACCGCCTCTCTAATGTGGCATGGGCAAAGTCAGATCTTACAAAGAACGAAACATCCCCGAAAACCTTCTTTGAGTTGGGACGAGCTTGATCATAAATTTCTTGCCGCAACAGAAAGTTCTCAAAAATACCAAGATCGCCCTAGGTCTTTCGGCATCATTGGATCGAGACTTCTTCATCATTAGGGGGAACCTGTGGGCAGATTGAATCTCTGCGCTCCAGTCCCAATTAGTTTTCTCAGGGAAGGCACCCTTGAAGATAGATATAATATAGGCACGTACATCAGGGCCTTCCACCCCCTTGGGGATCCCCAGGACCCTCAAATTGTTGCGTCTCTGTCTATTTTCGTACTCTTCAATTTTCCATAAGACATCGACCATCGTTGCTGCCTGTGAAGCTTCTTGCTGTTTTAATGTCTTAACATCGGATTCCACCATGGTTAATCTGCCGGCAATATCAGAACAGGTTTTACTGATTTTTTTTACAGTCCCATGCAATTTCTTAGTAGCAAGCCTCGCCCGGCGACTTGAGCTCCTGGCTTCATCTTGAACTTGTCTTATGGTTTGAAGGATTGTTGCCAGAGATCCATCCACCGAGGGGGATTGCGGTTGTATATCAGATGTTCCCATAGTGCCTTCTTTGGCAGATCTTTCAGGTCCCACCCAGAAAATGCTAACCGCGACGCAGAATAGTCCCAGTGAAGATTGCCCAGGGAACCGTCCCCACTGCTGCCTTTAGAGGCTTCTCCACTTGCTCGCCCTTTCTTGTCCCTCCTCTTCTTTACCCGAGATCCTCTCTCCGACCGCTTACGTTGGGTTGTGTAAGTAGATTCTTACGGGGCATCACTGGAGGAAGATTCAAAAGCTGGATCATCGGTTAGGGAGGATGATGATTCTGCAATATTCGAAAGGGCTGACCCATCCGTCAATTAATAGAACTTGTCTCCGACATCAGGAGACTTAGCTATGCATGGAGGTAGCTCATTTGCCATCCTCCCCATATCTTGCACCATCTCCACAGGAATTCCTGTGATATTTTCATTATGAGCCATTTGCTGACCTGTAATTGCAGATTGGGTCGGGCATCGCGCTTCCTTATGCCCCCTGCTTGCTTGCGTCTGCTTGCTTCTGTCTTGGTCCTGGCCCCCATTATTGACCACCTTATTGGGGCCATCTCCTCTAGTATTTTCTGATGTCATGTTAGGGGCTATCTCTACTGGCCCCCTACACTAGTTATGGGGTTAGTTTGGGAACCATCAATGGGGATTAATATCTCACTCTGAACAGAGCTGAGATTACTCGCAATCCCCAAGTCCAATTGATCTCCTGGGGAGGGGGCATCCGGCTTCCCCTCCGCTCCTTCCTCGGTCTGCCTTCTGGTTAAAGCTCCCCCTTGCCCCTTGCTTAACGTCTGGTCCACTGCTGTTGCCTAGTTACTCAAAGAGAACAAGGTAGAAATTAAGGATTGGCAATGAGTCCCAGTCTTCCCTGGTCGGGTCCTGGTGCCGCTCTCCAGGCTACTAGACTTAAGCCCACCTCTGTCCACAGCCCCTTCTTGGATCCCCCCCCACCCCCTTACCAGCATCCTGGGAGGAGGAGGAGGAGGAGGAGGAGGAGGAGGAGGAGGAAGTAAGCCCCCCCGGCAATCCTGTATTCAGGCTGGGTTTCCGTGATCCTCGGCCAGGCATCCTGATTTGTTTAGGCGTGCTGCTGACTCCACTGCGGCACTGTAGCAGGGAGCACCGGAGCCATGTGAGCAGCCTCAGGAGCCACGCAGCATTGGAGGAACAGCCAGCCGGCATCCGCGATCCCCGCTTCGCCCGAAGAATGGCTCCCGGTGCACAGTGCCTAATCTGCAGAAACAGGTACGGTCCGGATATCATATTCCGGAGAGAAACTTCTTTTCCTTAAATTACAGGCACCATCTTGCTTCAAAGATGAGCAAAGTTATCAAATTTCTACTTACACAAAATTTGTAAAACTTATGACAATTCTGACTACTAAATTGCACATAATCTTTGCTTGCGGGCTAATATTTGGAAAAGAAATGTCTTGCTGAGAAACATTTTCTGTTAAAAAACTAGTTTCGTAACAGTATTTTGCATGGTGCTTAAGTGAGATATGGTATGATATAAAAATTCCACGTGGCATCAAACAAAAATATTTTGCGTCATTCACATAATTTTTTTACAATTTTAACAAATGTCACATTTAAGGAAAACAATGCATGAATTTGCATACCCCTGGTAATCGTTGAAGGCTATTGACAGACATCTTTCTTGCCAGCTCTTTCTATTGTGCACTGTAGATAAAAAAAAATGTGTGCGTTAGAGTAATGTCCTGTTTGAAGCTGTATTCTCAATTTGTTCGTTTTACACTTCTTGCAGGTATTTGTGCACTGCCCATATGCTGGTCCTTTGTAATCTTTTGTAACTCTCGACAATGATACACTACCATCGCTTTCATAAAACTGCCATTTATGCATTGATTTTTGATACATTACATGAGAATTCAGTTGACACATAAATGAAAAGCCGCTGCACTATATATAAACCAAAACGTCAAATAAATGCCACTGTCACCTCCTCCTTTTCAAAGGAAGTAATCTTCAAACTCTTCCTTTATTCAAAAAGCATAAAAGAAGATTACTGTGTAGGAGGCAAATGTAATTATTTTTCTACTTTTTATTTTCTATTTTAAGCCATCTTATTTTTGAAAGGAAAAATGAAGAGTTTGTTGTATAAATGAACGCATTATCTATATGAACGCTGCCATTAACCCCTTCGTTGCCAGGCCATTTCACCACCCTGCGCTAAGCCCTTTTTTTTGGCTATTTGGCTATTTGGGGTAGTTCACACTTAGGCCCCAAGGTATCCATGCCAAATATGCGTCCTTTTTCCCCAGCATCCTATGGATTCTAAAGTTACCCTGGCTTTGTGGATTCCCCTGGAGGGGACGGAGAAATTAGCCAAAATGCAGCTAAATGTGGGGGTTTTGGGAAAAAAGTGCTGCAGAAAAAAGTGTCTGTTTTTTTCCCCCTGCAAACGGCATCAACAAAGGGTTTGTCTTGCTAAAACCACCATTTTCCCAGCTTTCATGAACAGGCAGACTTGAATCAGAAAAAATAATTTTCAACACAGTTTTGGCATTTTACCAATGCTAGTGACATGACAGTTTGTGGATCCCTGAGGTCATCAGGACCCCATATTATACCTTAAATGGCATATCTGTAGCTCCCAGGGGCCATTTCTAACCTCTAAGCACCCATTTTAGTAATATTTGTGACATTATTATTCATTATTCAGCTTCAAAGGTACAAAGTCACTTCTTTTACCCAGAGCTATTGAAATCTGATCGGGTAAAATTTCAGGTTTTTCCCTTGGCTGGAGGTGGGGACAAAAAAAGAAAACGTCATCCAAAAGGTACATGAACCCCTTCACAGTATCAGATCTGTGCCTTCAGCATCTCTGTCCCATTTCTAGCCTCCAGGCATCTTTTTTAATAATAGTTGTGACATTTGTAGTTGTTCAGCTTCAAGGGGAGAAAGTCACTTCTTCTACCCAGGGTTTTGGAGTTCCAAGTCGTGTAAGATTTCAGGTTTTCTCCTTGGCTGGAGGTGAGGGAAAAAAATTCATCCAAAATGTACATAAACCCCTTCACAGTATCAGATCTGAGCCTTCAGTGTCTCTGGCCCTTTTCTAGCCTCCAGGCATCTGTTTTAGTAATATTTGTGACATTTCGAGTTGTTAAGCTTCAAGGGGACAAAGTCACTTCTTCTACACGGGGCTATAGAGCTCCGAGTCAGGTAAGATTTCAAGTTTTCATCTTGGTTGGAGGTTGAAAAAAAACCTTCATCCAAAAGGTACATAAACCCCTTCACAGTATCACAATTGAGCCTTCAGTGTCTCTGGCCATTTCTAGCATCCGGGCATCTGTTTTAGTAATATTTGTGACTTTTTGAGTTGTTCAGCTTTAAGGGGACATAGCAACTTCTTTTAACTAGGGCAATGGAGCTCCGAGTGGGGTAAGATTTCAGTTTTTTTCCTTTTGCTGGAGGTGGAAATCAAACTTCACATAATACAATAGGTACATAAAACCCTTCATAGTATCAGATCTGAGCTCTCTGACAAGTGTGTTTAGGTGTGAACCCGGCCACATAGGGGAAGCCTCCTCATGTGGTTTACAACACCGCTCGGGCCAGGAACAATATCCCAGGGCCCTGGTGATCCTGCTTGTTTTGTGACCCATGCGCAGTCCTATCCTGCACATTTTGTGTGCTTTGGAAGCCCTAGCCAGAGGCATGGTCAGATGTTTCCAACCAAGCAGCCTAGAGCCACCAAATGAGCCCCAACTATGCCCAATCGACCAGAGTCTGATCTGGACCGTCCGTGAAGAGGCTGCCCTGTCCGGGACCGTAGAGCCCTTCCCCCGTCCTTTGCAGCAATTGGGCTGCCACATGCAGCCCGGGTCCCCCAGAGCTCTGACTGAGGCCACAGCCTCCTACCCTGATGGAGAAGGGGGAGAGGACCTTCCCGGGCCTGCTGCTTCCCCTTTGCCAGGCCCTCAATCATTCTCAGGAGAATGTTAAGCCGTGCATCAGTCCTGCCAACGGTACCTCCTGGATGGCATGGGACATTGACCGTCACTACCATTCGGGCCCAGGAATCTGCTGAGGGCTTTTGGGAGCTCTCCCGAGCTTGTATTCCAGCTCGGCGCCATGCTGGTGCTTCATGCTGAACTGGTCTAGCCTCAAGGCCCATACCCAGAGTCTGAGCAACAGAGGCCTCCCAGGTCTGCAGCCACCTTACCCTGGGTAGTGACTGTCACCACCATACCATGGACTCAGGGTGCTGCCCTGGGTGGGTGCCTTCCTGGAACTTGGGACTGGGGAGCCAAACAGGGTTAAGCCCGGCCAACCCCACATCCTCACACCACAGGCCTTTCTGGGAAGCCCATTTTCCTCGACTATTAAGCCCCCACAAAGTGGGGGCTTACAGAACCCTGAGGGGGATGAAAGTTGGAGTAAGACCAGCCAGATGGCCAGTCGGCCATCTGGTCGCCCAGCCTGCCTGGCCATCTGTTCCCACAGCCTGGTGACCAGATGGACCAAGATGACCCAGCGACCAGATTGACCGGGATGACCAGACCCAGGACCCATTTATAAAGGAAAAAAAGGTCCCTTCCAGAGACATATTCATAACAATACATATAGAAAACAAATAATTTCCATAGCAGCCTAGAATAAGATCATATACTCAATAATTTTAATAAATATTCAGAAAAAACAAAGCCATAATGACTTGAGAGAAAGAGAGAAAAACTGAACAAATTATATAAACAAAAACTCAGGCATTTGCAACGTGGCTCCACAAGTGTTGAACCAGATCCAGGACCCAGTCATTCAGCAGTCCGACAACAACAAGAGTGGCAATGCACTCTCTTATGTTGGTGCTCGGGGATCCCCTTCCCGGGTTGCTTGCCTCCCGGTGACTTGTATGTGAGTAGGGGGATTCTAAACTGGCCAACTGGTCACCCATTCTGACCCACAAGGGATTGTTCCCCCAACTCTGCATCCGGCGGCACAGGGCAGGAGGGGAAAGCCCCCCATGCCGGTCGGCATGTGGTGGAGGTGGCCTCCCATGGGCCCATATTCCCCCTCGCATCCCTCTCACCAGCCTGGTGGCAGAGCAACCCACCCCCAGGTGTGGTAGAGGGGGTCCACGGGCACCTATTGACTCACCCAAGTGCCCAACGGACGCAGACCACTCTGCCAGCCAGGGCATGCAAGGGCAGGGCTGGGCCCTGTGCCTACTGGGTGTGTTCCATGTGGGAGCCAGCAAGGGTTTCTGGCTTGTGAGTTGCTCAGGACATACTGCCGTTAATGATCCTTCCACAGGTTCACCTATGGACACCTTGTTACGACTTTTACTTCCAAAGTTTGATCATCTTCTCCGCAATCTGCCAGGGCCGTTGCCAACCCCGGAAGGGCCGATCCTCGGACCTCACTAAACCATCCAATTGGTAGCAGCAACAGGCAGTGTGTACAAAGGGCAGGGACGTTCTTGTCTTACACTCCCAAATAAAAGAAATTCAGCACTCCCAAGCAGAGGCAATCAGTAAAGCAGGAAAAAGCACCTGGAAAGGAGGCTCCGGACTCATGAATTGAGGCGCATCAAAAGACAGTTTCAAACTAAAGCGTGGGGTTTTATTAATGCAGCACTCTCTAACAGAAATACTTTCCCAGATGTCAAATGCATCAGGTAAAACAACATGCCAATGTATGTGGATATATATATATTACCTACTGGTGTTTCCCACTAGGTAGTTATAGTTAGGACCTAGATTCCATTGGAAGAGCTTTTTTTCATTTGCCAATATCTTTGGCTACGTTTGATGAATGTTTGCACATTTTTAAAAACTAATACGCCACTCACTTCAGCTGCTGTGTTGAAAGTTTCGGGGTGATTCGTCAAGCGGAGGCCGAGAAAAAGGGGGGTCCCAAAACATTTTTTCTCCATGTTAATTTCCATAGGAAATTTTAGACACGGCTACTGCTGATTGGAATTACACCACATTTGGCAAAAAGGTAGCTCTTGGTTCAGAAAGCACTCTTTTTGTTAAATGGTGTAAATCCATTCAGTAATTCCTTAGAAATTTAAAGATTTCTCAGATATACAACTCTGGCCGCGGTGGATCCGCAAACCCTCCTGATCTCATGCCTGAGATCTGATTGGCGATTAAGAGAAACAATGTTTCATAGTAGGCCAATCGGTCGAAGAGATATTAAATTAACTTCAAATGAACATCAATCTTAAATCTTGTGTCATATGGCAAAAGGTTTAGTTTAAAAAATGGGAGGGCAATCATTGTCCACATCAAAGAGGCGGCAACAACCAACTGATCCTGAACAAACTGGAATGCAAATGGATGTTTACATGCCAAACCATTACCCATGGACTAAATACACAGGAGGAATCGAACTTAATCCTATGATCAAGCATACGCACTCATGCGATATACCTGTAAACATACACATTCCGGAATATACCACTGGTTGAGATTTATCTAGTGTGTAATGTACTTGTTCCATATGTTTCAATTTTCTTTATATATTTTTTATCTGTCAATGAAATTGATTTGCAATGACTTAATTCCTCTCTCTGTCATTTAACTTCTCCCTATCAGACTAATTTGATATTTAAAGTCTTATCCTTTACATCTCGTTATGAAGATATAAAAAGATATCACTTGATCTGTTCCTTTTTTGTTTAATTCTCCTTAATTGTTCCTTGCGCATCACCTCCAATAATCGAACGTAAACACGAGCACCTTTAACAATTAACTTCTGAGAACGGCCGTCCTGCATGCATAAACTTGCACGAGCATGCGTACTCGAGCCTCTAGGTTAGCGGTCTAGCTACTAGCCCGGTGCGCCTTAATATTTAAGCGGCCTCACTTCCGCCACTGGAACAGCCAGTTTCCACACACTGACGGAGCGTTCGCCCGTCCCATCTACCGACTCCTGCGGTATTTGTTGAAGTAAGTTCCACTGTCCTAACTCGGTTCCAGATCACTTAACAATTGGCCTACAACCGGTCTGACCTAACCTTTACTTTCCTTAGATAATCATCTCCACTCACTGACTCCGCAGTGGTGCCTGCGTAATCAGACGCAATGGGGCTTCACTTCCCTAGGACCCCTTGTTAGGCTCCCTTCTGTGCCTTGACCATTTTGGAGACGCGGTCTGGAATAATCTCTGACAGTAAGTGTTTTCTCACCCTACTTATGGCACTTACAAGCACACAATGGACATATACTCATTTCATCCCCCTTTTTATTAGGTATCTCTTCTTCTGGACATCTACTGCCCTCCACTCAAATTGCAACCGATTGACTCGCCTATTCCCAGATGTGTTGAGTAAGTACACACCGCACGTTCTAGGCACCACCTTGGAGGCACCTTGGCATGATTCACCCAACCCCCCCACTTGACTTATAACCATTCACTGTAAGCACTTTTCTAGGTGACAAACGCATTGCATGTCCAGTTGATTCCACATTTCTGCTGATTCTTCCTCAATCCTTTGGAGGCGACTTGGCATGATTCACCCACCTCTACTCGCCTTATAATAATGCACAGCAATAAATATTTTTAGGCACTTAACGCATCGTGCGTTTTGTCTCTTTTCTTTTTCTGCTCCTTAATTAATTCATAGAATTTGTTGTGCTTGTAATATAATGTCTTCTGCTGATTCACTAATCCAGAATTTGTAACTTTCTCAACTTCCTCTTGTGTCTGAGTTCTATGGCTTGCCTTCAATCAGTCCACACCTTCAATGTATTAATTACACTGTCACACTGCAATATGGCAATCCCTCGGGGGACCTCAGTTTGAATCAAGCCTTATCCTTACCTTTTAGATACCAGGTGCTTACACCTGTCCTGATGATGATCTCGAATAATTGAGATTGAAACGCCGCCGACCACCTTACAACAAATTTCCTAATTTGTGTAAATTGTGTAGAAGGAGTTTTCTTATTTTGTCAATGTGATGTATATTTTTATAAATCCCTCTTTCACTTATCACAGCACGCTTAATTTTCACTTATCTATGAGCACCTTATCTATATATTTTTGAATATATACTTCTGAATATTGTAAAATAAATTAATTGACTTGCAATGTTCTTATGTGTCCTGCCCCATTATTGCCCTCCCATTTTTTAAACTAAACCTTTTTGCCATTCGGTTCGGTTGAACCGAGTCACAAGAAAAACGATAAAAAACAAGAATAGGGGGCAGGGTAGAAACACCCAGATCCCCTAGGCCTGTTCAGGGGATCCCACAGGAACTCCCAGTGCCAAAAAGCTTTTGTTTTTTTTAATTCAGCAAGATTTGTGGTGGATTGCGAATCCGGGCAAAAAAACCAAAGCACAGACTCCTGTGTTTCGTTTACTTTAGGCCCTCGGGTGGGCCAGGTCCCAGGAACAATTGAACATATAGATCTGGGGACCCGCTTAGGACCCTGCAGCCCCAGGGACTGCCACTTCCTCTGGGCTAATCGTTTGAAGTGTGGGGGGCCTTGCGGCCCCCTGCAGCTCCTAGAGCCACCACCTCCCGGGGCTATATTTAATTAGAATGCATGGGGGTGCTCCAGCCTGCCATGCAGGGGCTAATTTTCTGAAATGCAGGAGGCGACCCGGCCCCCTGCAGGCCCGGGGACCGCAACCTCCCCTGGACTATATTTAAAATAATGCGTGGGCAGGCTCCAGCCCCCTCACATAGCCCCGGGGACTGCCACCTTCCCGGGGCTTAATTTCTGTTGGAGGGGGGCCCCCTCGTGGAGCCGTAAATGGCCCTGGGGTCTGCCACCCCCAGGGCTGGCTCAAGCAATGTCCCGGAGTGCCCACCCCTCGGACATTTCAGTTTGCTATGGGTTGGCAGGAGCACAGCTACCACCATCCCCTGCAGCTCCGGGGACCACCACCTCCCCGGGGCTATATTTAATTAGATTAGAATGCGTGTGGGTGCTCCAGCCCGCCATGCAGGGGGCGACCCGGCCCCCCGCAGGCCCGGGGACCGCCACCTCCCCTGGACTATATTTAAAATAATGCGTGGGCGGGCTCCAGCCCCCTCACATAGCCCCGGGGACTGCCACCTCCCCTGGGCTTCATTTCTGTTGGAGGGGGGCCCCCTCGTGGAGCCGTAAATGGCCCTGGGGACTGCCACCCCCCAGGGCTGGCTCAAGCAATGTCCTGGAGTGCCCACCCCTGGGACATTTCAGTTTGCTATGGGTTGGCAGGAGCACCGCTCCCACCATCACAAAGCAAACAAGAGCTCTGGTTTGGGCAAGCAAGAGCATTATGTTCTTGCTTGCTCAAAGCGGAGCACTTTCCTATTTACACCCAGGGAGTTGCATGTCAGCAGCTCCCTGGGTGTAAAAAGCAATGCCGGCTCCTGCAGGAGGCGGGAGGCACCCGGGACTGCGGGGGCTTCAGGCACCCCCAAGGTCATGGCTATGCCCCGGGGGATGGGGTTCACCGGGGACAAAAATGGCCCAGGAGGGTGGCCACTCGGCCACCCTCCCATTAAGGAAAAAACCTGGGGCATGGGGGTCCCTGGTGCCAAAATCGTCCTGGGGATGGGGGCCTAAAGGCCCCCCTCCCCTTTTTTTATTGAAAAAAGGCTCAGCCCCGGGGGATGGGGTCCCAGGGGCCAAAATGGGGCTTCAGTAGTCCCTTTGTATTTTTTTTTTTAAATGGGTCAGGCCCCAGGAGATGGGGTCCCCGGGACCCAAAAGGGTCAAGAGAAGGGGAAACACAAAGCTACCCTTCCTAGAATAAAAAAAACAAAGCCAGCAACTCCCCGTAGGCTCCACCTTTTTCTCCACTACTCTGAAAACGCACCTGCTGGCACGCTCTTGGTTGGAGGATGAAGTCCCCTTCACTGGTGAGGTTCCTTAGGGGCCAACTAGCCCACCTATTACCTCCAGTAAGCCCCACACAGTTGGATTGCTGAGAGGTGGTCGGAGGCCACACCCCTTTTTACACCACACTTAGATTTTGGACCCTAGCTCAGCCAGCACCTAGGGAAACCTAGCAAACCTAAGGCTATCCACGGTGAGCTTACTTGCATGGCTCTCACCAGGTTTTATTACCCATAATACCTTGCAAACCTCAAATTTTGACTATAAAACTAATTTTTCTCAAATTTCTGTGATGGAAAGTTCTGGAATCTGCAGGGAGCGGCAAACTTCCGTCCACACGGTGTTTCCCCAAGTCTCCCGATACAAATGGTAACTCGCTTGGGTGGGTAGACCTAGTGCCCACAACAGGAAACGGCCCAAAACGCAACACAGATGCAGAGCATTTTTCCACCGAAACTGACACTTTTCTTTTCTAATGAGCCAATGAACTCATTTCACTTTCAATGTGATGACGTCAGCACACCATGGGCACCGATTGTCATTACACTCAAAATAAATAAAAATGCCTCGTCCGGCAGGGGAAGGTCTTCCCATACTCCTGAGGTGGAAAAATAAAAAAAGGAATCTCTCTGATGTAAACTGGATGTATGCAGAGGATTGAACAGTTACGTCCTTCGCACACGGCCACCGTGGCAGAGGATGTAACAGTTAAGTCCTTGGCACAGACAGGGTTAAAGCGTTTTCAATTCTTAAAGGTATTCGGTAGTATTTTATACGCTTCCCTGTTATAATTTAAGGATACATTGTGGAATCACAGAAGGACTGAATGTGGGCGTGATTTGGAGGAGGGTGATAGCATGGGTACTGCCAAAAGACAAACACAGAAAAGGTGATAGGAGGAATACTTGCAATAAGTCTAACCACTGACAATCGCTGAGGAAGGCATTCCAACTCATCGTTCCTTTGCCACACCATGCCACCTCAGTTTAGGCTCAGCCATATGCAAATCAGTCTTGGCCCTGCTCCAATAGGAACAATCCAGCCCCAAATGCCAAGCCAGGTCCTCTCTGAAACAAAAGCAACCCAAGACCAGTTTGGACCTGATTGGGCCTATTTAGTCAGATGTAGTTTGACTCCAGTGGCACAGTGAGCAAGGGACCAATGTCCGGGCAATTTAACACTGTTCTGAGGCCTGGCACATGTGTCATGTGGACTGTATTTTGAGTCCTGAAGGTGTACTTCTGAGTCTTGAAATGAGGTTGGTGGAGGGAACAGTATAACTGGTGGATGTCTGGTTTGTGGGTGGAGATGTCCCTCAGATATGTTGTGAAGTCTGGATGCTGGATGTTGATGTTTGGCTGCTTGGTGGCTGTGTCTGCTGTATGGATGATGATGTCTGACTATTATTTGCAAGCTGAGCTGGCAGGCTGTCAGCTCTGGCTGCAAAGGTCTTGTGACATCCTACTAGCAAGTGCTAAGATCAGGATCTTGGATCCTGATGTCAAGTTAGTGTTTTTCAATTTCAGGCTGGTAGGATTTGATGTTAGGTTAGTGAGTTTATATGTCAGGCTGGTGGTACCTGAGCTCTAGCTGGCAGTTCCTGTGACCTAGTTTGTTAGTCCTTAAGTTCAGCTTGCGTGTGAGTGGCTGTGTGACTGTGTGTAACTGTGTGCGAGTGGGTGTCTGAGTGCCTCTAGGGGTGTGTGAGTGGCTGTATGGGTGTATAAGTAGGTGTGTGAGCAGTTGTGTAGGTGAGTGTCTGTGTGAATGACTATATAGGTAAGTGAGCAGATAGAGGAGTGCTTGTATGAAATTCTAGAGAAAGGGTTTTAGTAGTCAGGGAAAGAACCTAGGCGCTCTGCCCTATATACGCACAAATTTCAAGCTCAAAATATAATCAGTATGGTGCAACTAGGAGAGGGGATAAACCCTGTAACCCCCCAATTGTGTGTGGGTTAAAAAACCCTCACCAAACAGACCAAACGGAAACCTAGGCACACATAAATGTAAAATTACCACAATATGTACATTGGGTGCTGCAATAAACAATACATAAAACGGAAAAGGAAATCTCTTCAAGGATGTCAATAAATGTTCAGCCTTTTAGTTTATTCTTTATGTTTCATTGATAGGAAGAAAAACCAGCCGACACGTGTTTTGTCGCGTGTGGAAATTACTTCCGCGACTTCATCAGGGCTGTATACAGATGAAGAGTATTCTGATTGTCGCTCAGCCGGTGATAATTCCAACCCGGCTAGGCAAACAAACCACCATTCAGGGATAAGTCTATTCATTTAGGACGTATCAAAATTGCGGTAATGATGCATATCCCGCATACAAGGGATAAAAAATGACAGTATCTCTACAGATTAGCGATCGTCACATCAGGTCACGGTGGACCAACTGCGTGTCGGGATGCCGTGAGGGGGTTGGAAGAACCGGCAAGGTAATACCAGCGTTAAAATAGATCTCAAGGCGAGTGCGCCGGGGAGCCCCTCTGGTAGATCACTGTGTTCCAAGTTGTGGACCAACTTGGAACACAGTGATCTGCCAGAGGGCTCCCGGCGCATCGCCTTGAAATCTATTTTAACGCTGGTATTACCTGCACGGTTATTCCAACCCCTCACGGCATCCCGACTGCAGTTGGTCCACCGTGACCTGATGTGACGATCGCTAATCTGTAGAGATACTGTCATTTTTATCCCTTGTATGCGGGATATGCATCATTACGCAATTTTGATACGTCCTAAATGAATAGACTTATCCCTGACTGGTGGTTTGTTTGCCTAGCCGAGTTGGAATTATCACCGGCTGAGCGACAATCAGAATACTCTTCATCTGTATACAGCCCTGATGAAGTCGCTGAAGTATTTCACACGCTGACGAAACACGTGTCGGCTGGTTTTTCTTCCTATCAATGAAACATAAAGAATAAACTAAAAGGCTGAACATTTATTGACATCCTTGAAGAGATTTACTTTTCCGTTTTTATGTATTGTTTATTGCAGCACCCAATGTACATATTGTGGTAATTTTACATTTATGTGTGCCTAGGTTTCCGTTTGGAGTGCTTGTATGGATGTGTAAATGGGTGTGTGAGTGTGTGAGTGCTTGTATAGGTGAGTAAGTGGCTGTGTTGAGAGGCAGTATGGGTGTATTAGTGGATGTGTGAGTGGCTGTATAGCTGAATAAGTCTGTTTGTGAGTATCTGTATGGGTGAGTGTATGACTGTGTGTGTTGCTGTGTGGGTGAGTGACTGGCTGTATGAGTGGCTGTATGGGCGAGTGATAGGTTGTGTGAGTGGCTCTATGAGTGAGTGAGTGGGTATCTGAGTAGCTCTATGGATAAATGAGTGGTTGGGTGAGTACATGTATAGGTCTGTGAATGGGTATGTGAGTGGCTGTGTGGGTGTGTGAGTGGGTTTATGAGAGGTTGTTTGGGGTGTGAGTGGGTGTGTGAGTAGTTCTGTGGATGATGTCATCAGATGCTGAGGGTCCTTGGGGGGCCAACAACCCCTCCTGTTATCTCCAGTAAGTCACACACTGCAGGATTGCTGAGAGGCCATGCCCCCTTTCTACAGCACTCTACAAACGCACCTCCTGGTACACTACTAGTTGGGGCTTGAGGGTCGTTGGGGGGCAACTATCCCTTCTGTTACCTCCAGTAAGTCCCAGACAGCCTGATTGCTAAGAGAACTTCAGAGGCGATGCCCCCTTTCTCCACCACTCTGCAAAGGTGCCTCCTGACGCACTACTGGTTGGGGGAAGAAGTCCACTTTAGTCCTGAGGCCCTCAGGAGTAAAGTGGAATTCATTCCCCAATCAGCAGGGCACCAGGAGGCATGTTTGCAGAGTGGTAGAGAAAGTTGGCGGGCCTCTGGTGATTTGCTGACTTTTTAAAAATGTATTTTTTTCTTTTTTAGCACAGGGTAGTCGCGTGCCCCCTCTCCCGGGGCCTATTTAAACACTGGGAACCATGGGGGAAGTCTCAAGGCCTCCGTGATCCCTGGCGGTTTCCTGCCTCTTGCAGGAGCCGGTATTGCTATCACACATAGGGAGCTTACTAGGAGCGGAGCAGAGTTTGCTATTGCTTGGTGGGAGAAAACTGCAATGTCCTGGGGTTGGCACTCTGGGACATTGCTGGAAAGGTCCCCAGGGCGGTCCCCAGGAACATCTATGGCTCCAAGAGGGAGGCCTGCTGGCCTCCCTCCATTGGACTACACAGCCCCACGGAGGTGGTGGTCCCCAGGGCTGTGTGGGGGTGCAGCCCACGCATCAATGTTTTGTTTTATTACCGGGGAGGTGGCAGTCCCCGGGGCTATGGGGTGCCGGGTGGGGCCCGCATTAAAATTCACATTTTGCCCTGGGGAGGTGGCGGTCCCCAGGGCATGTGGGTTGCCGCAAGGACAACTACTGCACTATTATTACAATGAAGCCCCAGGGCTGTGGTGGTCCCCAGGGCTGTGGGGGGCATGCAGACTCCTGAATTAATGATATTGTTGGCCCCATGGAGGTGGCAATCGCCGGGGCTGCAGGGAGCCCCCGCATTAAAATTCACATTTTGCCCTGGGGAGGTGGTGATCCCCAGGGCATGGGGGTTGGCACAAGGGCAACCCCAGCGCTATTATTACAATAAAGCTCAAGGGAGGTGGTGGTCCCCGGGGAATAATAAGCCCCAGGAAGGGGGGTTCATATGCCTCCCCTACTTTATTTGTACACTGCCCCCAGAACTTGGCAAACCCAGGGGCCAATAAATTACGAAGCGGAGGAGACTGTGCTTCATTTTTTTTTATTTTTAAGTTCTCCCAGATCCACAGATCCTGCCAAAAATAAAAAAGTGGGACCTCCACAAGAGGCCTAGGGGGTCAAGGTATTTCTACCCTGCCCCCTTTTCTTTTTCCTGGTTGAAGTGTTGGCAGACAACAAATTTCAGTATGGTTTCAGTAGGCTATTGGACTCCCAGATATCTATATTTTTTTTAATTAAATATCTCCGAAAATGGATTTACACCAAATCGCAAAATCACTCTTTCTGGACCAATATCTAACTTTCTACCAAATTTGGTGCAAATCCGTTCAGCGGTGCGGGCTGTAGTTGTGTTCAAGAAAATGAAAAATCCCCTTAGACAAAACATGTGGAAAACATGTTTTGGGACCTCCCTTTTTACTCGGCCCCTGCTTGAAGGATCACCCCAAAATTTTCAACACAGCGGCTGAACCAAACAGGGGACTTTTTTGAAAATTTTGTGAAGATTCGTCAAGCGGCGCCAAAGTTATTATCAAAACAAAAAATGCTTTTTCCATGAAATTTTGGTCCTAACTATAACTATCTACTGGCGACCACACACACACACACACACTCAAACATTTTATTTATTTATATATATATATATATATATATCTATATATATATATATATATATAACCTACTGGTCGCCAGTAGGTAGTTATAGTTAGGACCACGTTTCCATAGGAAAAGCATTTTTTGATGTGCTTTTAACTTTGGCGTCGTTTGACGAATCTTTACGAAATTTTCCAAAAAGTTCCCCTTTTCAGGTCAGCTCCTATCCTAAAAGTTTGGGGGGGATTCGTCAAGGGGGCTAAGAAAAAAGGGGGGTCCAAAACGTGTTTTCTCCATGCAATTTCCATAGGAAACTTTAGACAAGGCTACAGGTCAAACTGCTGAACGGAATTACGCCAAATTTGCAGAGAGAAAGGTCCTGGTCCAGAAAGCACGCTATTTTTAAATGGGGTAAATCCGTTCAGTAGTTTTTGAGAAATATAAAATTTTCCAGATATCAATATTTGAGAATTCTGACATCTGATTGGCTGAGGCGTTACGAGCACGAGCTTTGGGCTCATTGGCTGCGAACTGTTGGAACTAGGAAGTGTTGGCAGCCATTTTGTGATTCAGTCCGTCAGCTCGCATCTCTCCCTCTAAAAGGCATTGGATCCGTAATTCTACCTCTGCGAGGCAATACTGAAAATAGCCCGCAGGTCTGTCTGTGCGAGATACTCCTTTTACGCTCTCTCTCCCCACATCATCAGCTCGCGGCTATGCCTTAGAAGCCAGTCCGTCGGCTCGCAGCTCTGTGTCTGCAAGCCGTCAGGCCCGCAGCTCTACCACTGTGAGCCACCTCGTTAGCTCGTAGCTGTGTCTGTGCTAGGAGGCCCGTCGGCCCGTTACTCTCCCTCTGCGAGTTAGCCTGTCAGGTTACAGCTCGGAGGGCTCGCAGCTGTATCTCTGCGAGCCAGCCCATTAACTGATAGCTGTGTGTCTGCTAGCAGGCCTGTTGGCCCGTTGGTCTCCCTCTGCGAGTCAGACCACAGCTCTCCCTCTGCGAGCCGGTACGGTGCTGTGCTTTTGCGAGCCAACAGCTCGTAGGTCTCCCTCTGCGAGCTGAGCCCACGGGCCGCAGCTCTTCCTCTGCGAGCCTGCCCGACGGCCCGCAGGTGTCCCTCTGCTAGTGGAACCGCAGGTGACACTCTGAGAGCCGAAATTGGGAATATAAGGCGGCTCTAAAAAGAGCCCTTGTGTTTATTAGTTGGAGCTACATGTAAGTGCGAATGCACAGCTTCAGGTTAATCAGGAAAACTCGGTTTCCCTCATCTGTGAAGTGTACTCCATCACTTCTGTAAATATCAGCCATATCAAAACGGATGTTGTTGTTGTAGATCAACCCCATTTTATGGTCTCTGAGGTATGCAGACACAGCTTTGTTGACATTCTTCCTAGATTTTTCAATCTTATGACAAAATTGGTTTGACCATTTCCACTTCTGTCTTTGGCATATATTGGAATATACAAAGACAGTTTGAGGCAAAAGTAACATCAATTGTCCAAAGGTGTCCTTCATAAGCATTTCCAAACCTACCCCAGTCAATGTGCCTAGGTCGTTACCACCACAGTGCACAATCATAAGATCAGGGTGTTGGAGATGCAAACAGGTTTTAACCAAAGGGCGCAATTGGTGCCACTTCAATCCTCTCTGTGCAAACCATTTAATGTGCACATTTTGTAAACCTAGGTCTAAGTCAATACGTCTCTGTTCTGCATACCTGTTGCACCAGAAAATATAGCTATGTCCTACAATCCACACTAGCATTTTGAAGGTATGACTAGAAGATATGGATAAATGTCTGTAGCTCATGCAGTCTGTTAGTAGAATGAGAGATATGTTTAAACATGGGGAACTACTTTTATTTTACATACAAAACGTTAACCGATTGGGAGATGAAATGTATTGTGTCCTAAAAAGTAGGGTGTATATTAGTTTTGATGAAAAGCATCTTTGTGATTGGTTAATAAAAAAGCAGTTTATACGTGGAGTACATATTATAGGATGAAATTTGCTCAGCTCAACCACACCTGCTAATTGTATTTGGAAGGTGCAGTTCAAACTTGAAAGAATGGTGAACTTTTGACCTCCACGTGCCGTTAAATGTTGGAGAAAATGTTGCAAAACAAAATATCGGTAGATTTAAAAAAATGACAAACTTTTAACCTGCATGTGTCGTAGAATATTCTAGAAAGTGTTGATACAATACGCTGAACTTTTCACCTGTATGTGTCCTTAAAAAAACTGTTTATATGGAAAGTTCAAAAATAACCAATAAAGAGAGGTTTTGCAATCTAAAAAAAATAAGGAATTTTCCAGATATCGATATTTGAGAATTCTGACAACTGATTGGCTGAGGCGTTACGAGCACAAGCTTGCGGCTCATTGGCTGCGAACTGTTGAAACTAGGAAGTGTTGGCAGCCATTTTGTGATTCAGTCCGTCAGCTCGCATCTCTCCCTCTAAAAGGCATCGGATCCGTAATTCTACCTCTGCGAGGCAATACTGAAAATATCCCGCAGGTCTGTCTGTGCGGGATACTCCTTTTACGCTCCCTCTCCCCACATCATCAGCTCGCGGCTATGCCTTTAGAAGCCAGTCCGTCGGCTCGCAGCTCTGTGTCTGCGAGCCATCGGGCCTGCAGCTCTACCTCTGTGAGCCACCTCGTTAGCTCGTAGCTGTGTCTGTGCTAGGAGGCCCGTCGGCCCGTTACTCTCCCTCTGCGAGTTAGCCCGTCAGGTTGCAGCTCGGAGGGCTCGCAGCTGTATCTCTGCGAGCCAGCCCGTTAACTGATAGCTGTGTGTCTGCTAGCAGGCCTGTTGGCCCGTTGGTCTCCCTCTGCGAGTCAGACCACAGCTCTCCCTCTGCGAGCCAGTACGGTGCTGTGCTTTTGCGAGCCAACAGCTCGTAGGTCTCCCTCTGCGAGCTGAGCCCACGGGCCGCAGCTCTTCCTCTGCGAGCCTGCCCGACGGCCCACAGGTGTCCCTCTGCTAGCGGAACCGCAGGTGACACTCTGAGAGCCGAAATTGGGAATATAAGGCGGCTCTAAAAAGAGCCCTTGTGTTTATTAGTTGGAGCTACATGTAAGTGCGAATGCACAGCTTCAGGTTAATCAGGAAAACTCGGTTTCCCTCATCTGTGAAGTGTACTCCATCACTTCTGTAAATATCAGCCATATCAAAACGTATGTTGTTGTTGTAGATCGACCCCATTTTATGGTCTCTGAGGTATGCAGACACAGCTTTGTTGACATTCTTCCTAGATTTTTCAATCTTATGACAAAATTGGTTTGACCATTTCCACTTCTGTCTTTGGCATATATTGGAATATACAAAGACAGTTTGAGGCAAAAGTAACATCAATTGTCCAAAGGTGTCCTTCATAAGCATTTCCAAACCTACCCCAGTCAATGTGCCTAGGTCGTTACCACCACAGTGCACAATCATGAGATCAGGGTGTTGGAGATGCAAACAGGTTTTAACCAAAGGGAGCAATTGGTGCCACTTCAATCCTCTCTGTGCAAACCATTTAATGTGCACATTTTGTAAACCTAGGTCTAAGTCAATACGTCTCTGTTCTGCATACCTCTTGCACCAGAAAATATAGCTATGTCCTACAATCCACACTAGCATTTTGAAGGTATGGCTAGAAGATATGGATAAATGTCTGTAGCTCATGAAGTCTGTTAGTAGAATGAGAGATATGTTTAAACATGGGGAACTACTTTTATTTTACATACAAAACGTTAACCGATTGGGAGATGAAATGTATTGTGTCCTAAAAAGTAGGGTGTATATTAGTTTTGATGAAAAGCATCTTTGTGATTGGTTAATAAAAAAGCAGTTTATACGTGGAGTACATATTATAGGATGAAATTTGCTCAGCTCAACCACACCTGCTAATTGTATTTGGAAGGTGCAGTTCAAACTTGAAAGAATGGTGAACTTTTGACCTCCACGTGCCGTTAAATGTTGGAGAAAATGTTGCAAAACAAAATATCGGTAGGTTTAAAAAAATGACAAACTTTTAACCTGCACGTGTCGTAGAATGTTCTAGAAAGTGTTGATACAATACGCTGAACTTTTCACCTGTATGTGTCCTTAAAAAAACTGTTTATATGGAAAGTTCAAAAATAACCAATAAAGAGAGGTTTTGCAATCTAAAAAAAATAAGGAATTTTCCAGATATCGATATTTGAGAATTCTGACAACTGATTGGCTGAGGCGTTACGAGCACAAGCTTGCGGCTCATTGGCTGGAACTGTTGAAACTAGGAAGTGTTGGCAGCCATTTTGTGATTCAGTCCGTCAGCTCGCATCTCTCCCTCTAAAAGGCATCGGATCCGTAATTCTACCTCTGCGAGGCAATACTGAAAATATCCCGCAGGTCTGTCTGTGCGGGATACTCCTTTTACGCTCCCTCTCCCCACATCATCAGCTTGCGGCTATGCCTTTAGAAGCCAGTCCGTCGGCTCACAGCTCTGTGTCTGCGAGCCGTCGGGCCAGCAGCTCTACCTCTGTGAGCCACCTCGTTAGCTCGTAGCTGTGTCTGTGCTAGGAGGCCCGTCGGCCCGTTACTCTCCCTCTTCGAGTTAGCCTGTCGGGTTGCAGCTTGGAGGGCTCGCAGCTGTATCTCTGCGAGCCAGCCCGTTAACTGATAGCTGTCTGTCTGCTAGCAGGCCTGTTGGCCCGTTGGTCTCCCTCTGCGAGTCAGACCACAGCTCTCCCTCTGCGAGCTGGTACGGTGCTGTGCTTTTGTGAGCCAACTGCTCGTAGGTCTCCCTCTGCGAGCTGAGCCCACGGGCCGCAGCTCTTCCTCTGCGAGCCTGCCCGACGGCCCGCAGGTGTCCCTCTGCTAGCGGAACCGCAGGTGACACTCTGCGAGCCCAAATTGGGAATATAAGGCGGCTCTAAAAAGAGCCCTTGTGTTTATTAGTTGGAGCTACATGTAAGTGCAAATGCACAGCTTCAGGTTAATCAGGAAAACTCGGTTTCCCTCATCTGTGAAGTGTACTCCATCACTTCTGTAGATATCAGCCATATCAAAACGTATGTTGTTGTTGTAGATCGACCCCATTTTATGGTCTCTGAGGTATGCAGACACAGCTTTGTTGACATTCTTCCTAGATTTTTCAATCTCATGACAAAATTGGTTTGACCATTTCCACTTCTGTCTTTGGCATATATTGGAATATACAAAGACAGTTTGAGGCAAAAGTAACATCAATTGTCCAAAGGTGTCCCTCATAAGCATTTCCAAACCTACCCCAGTCAATGTGCCTAGGTCGTTACCACCACAGTGCACAATCATGAGATCAGGGTGTTGGAGATGCAAACAGGTTTTAACCAAAGGGAGCAATTGGTGCCACTTCAATCCTCTCTGTGCAAACCATTTAATGTGCACATTTTGTAAACCTAGGTCTAAGTCAATACGTCTCTGTTCTGCATACCTCTTGCACCAGAAAATATAGCTATGTCCTACAATCCACACTAGCATTTTGAAGGTATGGCTAGAAGATATGGATAAATGTCTGTAGCTCATGCAGTCTGTTCGTAGAATGAGAGATATGTTTAAACATGGGGATCTTCTTTTTTTTTACATACAAAACGTTAACCGATTAGGAGATGAAATGTATTGTGTCCTAAAAAGTAGGGTGTATATTAGTTTTGATGAAAAGCATCTTCGTGATTGGTTAATAAAAAAGCAGTTTATACTTGGAGTACGTATTATAGGATGAAATTTGCTCAGCTCAACCTCACCTGCGAATTGTATTTGGAAGGTGCAGTTCAAACTTGAAAGAATGGTAAACTTTTGACCTCCACGTTCCGTTAAATGTTGGAGAAAATGTTGCAAAAAAAAATATCGGTAGGTTTAAAAAAATGATGAACTTTTAACCTGCACGTGTCGTAGAATGTTCTAGAAAGTGTTGATACAATACGCTGAACTTTTCACCTGTATGTGTCCTTAAAAAACTGTTTATATGGAAAGTTCAAAAATAACCAATAAAGAGAGGTTTTGCAATCTAAAAAAATAAGGAACTATTGTGATTTGTTCTTTACATGTATTTATGTGTGGAGCAACAGGGAAATTGTGCCATTACTGGTTCCATTCTTGATGAAAGCGGTGCATTACATGTACTGTGTGACAAGAAAAGAATTGCATGCGTTTGTGACATTTGAAATCTGCATACCAACTACGAAGGTAAATTATAAATTAAGAAGGTGTGTTATGTGTTTTGTAGTAGTGGTTAAGTATTTGAGACAATATTTTTAACTTTGAAAGTATTTTTTATTTCTAAATAACATAGTGTTAGTAAAGTCTGGTGTTTTATTGGTTCTAAAATATGCATAATGTGTAACTAGTTGTTAAACAAGTACTTTATATATGTTTAGGAGTTTTTCACAAAGAAGGTGTAAGTTGTCATATGTAAAAGACTGTGGGCCATATTCTCAAGACCAGCGATTACATTATTGCCACTTTAGCGGCAGTTTCCTGCCGCTAAAGCGGCGATAATGTTATCGCCATTCTTGTGAATATGGCCCTGTATGGTTTTGAAAATTCGATGTAGGGTTAATTTTGATTTGTATATCTATTCCGGCGAGATAAACAGAATGTCGCACTTTTGGAAATTATGCTCAGTCTGGAAATAGTGGAGAAGGGGTGACAGTAGAAAATTCATGTGTTATTAACTTAACAGAGATGGAAAAAAAAGAAGAAAGGTTATGTGCACAGTTTGTGGTCTTATTTTTTACACTGAGAGGTAGATTTCAATGTCAGTGAAGGCTGGTGTGTTACTGCGAGGCTTTGCATTTGGGTGTTCTTAGGAAGTTGTTGGGGAGCGTTTCTTCAGAAGTCATTTTTTTACATATGTGAGAGATAAAAAATAAATGAAAATGTTCTTTGTATATTTTCTGTACGATTTTGTTCACAGTGGTAAAGTAAATGTGATTATTAGTGATAGTAATTGTCACGGTGTGTTCCTCTGCTGAATATACGCAGGCGTTTAAGTGGTCCGGGTGTTATCAGTAGTAGGCTCCGCCACCCCTTTAAGAGAGCCGCCAATTTTTTCATCCCTGTTAAAGCTGTTAATATACGTATAGTAAAGGGACAATACATAAAAAGTTTGGAATTACACCTTCATTTACTCTGTCTACCTTGCACCACCATTTTGTGCCCGCAGCAGTACTGTTTATAAAAATAATCTAATACAGCTTTTTGTATTATAAAAATAGCAGTTATAGGTTTATTGGCATATTGGTAGAATTTGTACTATATAAAGAATGTTGCAATCAGTTTCAATGGTATACAAATGCACTGTATTATGTAGGAAATATTACATATGCATAGGTTGTGATGTCATTTTTTTACTGTAAGGTACATTTGAGTATAAGTGAAAACAGGTGATATACTGCGAACCCGTTCAGAATGTGCACAGATTACATAGAGAGTAAATGGACAAAGTAAACGTGCACGTTGCTTTGTGTATGTATGCATGGTTTGAATCATTTGATGATACTTTAAGACATAATCTAAACACTATTTCTGCTTTACAATTGGGTACAGTGCACAGTGTTAGTAGTTAGTGACTAGATGCTGGTAAAGGGATTATTTATTGCTCGTTCGTACGAAATAAAGGTGGAGAGGGGCGTTTCTTTACAAGAGATATTTTATAAATGTGTGAGAGATAAAAAACAATTAAAAATGTTCTTAGTAAATTTTCTGTACAATTTTTTCACACTAGTAAACTAACTGTGATCATAAGTGATGAAAATTGTTAGGGTGTGTCTCTGTGCTGAATATACGCAGGACTTTAAGTGGGCTGGGTCTTACCGGTGCTGAACACTGCTACCCCTTTTAGACACCCGCATTTTTCTTCATCTCACTTAAATCCCTCAATATACGTATATTAAAGGAACGGTACAATAAAAGTTTAGGGATTACACCTCCGTTTCCTCCCCTCATGTGTCACCCCCATTTTGTGCACCAAAGAGTAGTGTTTATAAAAATTAAGTAAGAGAGCTTTATCTAGTATGAAAATAGCACTTATACCTTTATTAGCATGTTCATGGGATCTGTAGTGTAAAGAGAAGGTCGTAATCAGTTTCAATGGTATAAAAGTGACGTGACATATGTTTGAAAGATTACATGGTTTTAGGAGTAAGGTATAGAGGTAACAAATAAGCAGTATAGTTTGTTATGTTTAAACGAGTATGTAGTTTTGTAAATCAGATACGGCGTTGATTTGTGCAGCACACAGTACACCCACAATGACCCTGGAACATGTCCCTGAATGCCTTGGCACACTGCAGCACACATCCAAATGCCAAGTAGGGCCCCATCCACAATGTGCACAGAGTGCCCCCCCCTATCACCAATATCACAACCTCCTCTTGCACATATGCTGAATCCAGCAAACCAGCAGATCCGTGACCCACACTGACTATGCGAGAAACACTGCATGTCGGATAGCATAGCAGCTGCGCAAACAAAATGACATGGCCCACGAAGCGACATGGACGGAGCCAAGTGCGGATCACATCCTCAAAGGAGCAGGTCACACTCCGACGTGTCCGCGTGCAACCACAACCCATGTCTTACAATACACGCAGCAGACCAACAATGCACCAGGCCTACCGGTCCTAATGGGTTGCCGATCGAGCTCTACAAACTCAAACCAGACAGGCTGGCCCCTTATCTTAAGAGAATGTACGAAGATGCCAGAACCAATGGGTGCCTACCCAAAGACCAGAGGACGGCAACCATAATCACCATTCACAAGGAGGGGAAGCCCAAAGAGGAGTGTGGATCATACCGGCCGATCTCCCTTTTAAATGCAGAGCCTAAGATCCTGGCTAAACTGCTGGCCAACCATCTGATCACGGTGATTGAGGCACTGGTCCATCCAGACCAATCGGGTTTTATTCCGCATCGGAATACGGCACTTAATCTTCGTAGAGTACACGGCGTTCTGGGTAGGGCGGCCTCCATCCTAGAGCCAGCTATTATAGTCTCTCTCGATGCCACCATGGCATTCGACACCATTGAGTGGCCGTATCTTTGGGCAGTGCTGGAGAAGATGGGGTTTGGCCCGGAATATATTCATTGGGTACAATTACTATATGCTCGGCGTCTTGCCCAAGTGGTAGTCAATAATAAGAAATCTGCAACCTTTGAGTTGAGTCGAGGGACCCGGCAGGGATGTCCACTGTCCCCCCTCCTGTTTGCTCTGGCGCTGGAACCATTGGCGGCCTGGATCCGCAGAGACCCAAGGATCCGGGGTATGCGTTGGTCGCCAGAATGGGAGGACCGCATCTCCCTCTACGCAGACGATATTCTGCTTTATCTGACATATCCGAGGCGGTCCTTGATTGTGGTATTGGATATCCTCACTGCTTTCGGTCGATTTTCCGGTTATTCGATTAACTGGAGTAAGTCCCTGCTTTTTGTGGTGGTGGGGGAGCCGCCGGTCCCACCGCAGGGGTGTCCAATACAAATACGCACTGACGGCTTCAAGTATCTGGGGATCTTTCTTTCCCTGGATCCTTCACTTCGTTATACCCAGAATTTACGTCCCCCTTTGCTCAGGCTGCGAAAAGACATACTTCACTGGAAGTCGCTCTCCCTTTCCCTACTGAGAAAGGCGGCCCTTTTTAAAATGATGTCTTTGCCCCGGTTTCTATATGTTTTACAGAACTCCTTAGACCCGGTCCCAGCTTCATATTTCAGGGAGGTAGAGGGCCTCCAGCGAGATCTATTGTGGGAGGGAAAGCCACGTATCGCTCTTGGTAAACTCTCCCTGAATTGGTATGATGGTGGTATTAGCCTCCCCGATATTAAAAAGTATTATTGGGCGGCTCACCTAGCCTCCATCAACCACGGTACATACGCCCGACCCGAAGATCCAGGCTATAACATGGACAGATGGTTGCTTTCTGGTGGGAACTACAACAGAGCCCTTTATTCCAGACCGCAACGTTTTCCACTTACGGGCCCCACCAAGCACTCAGTACATGTGTGGCACGCAGCTTCTAAGGGCCTGGGTTGGGATCGAAGACTTACACTTGCGACACCACTATGGGACTCGGAACAGCTGGGTAGCTTGTGGAAAAGTAAGGGGTTTGACAAATGGGACCTAATAGGCCTCTCACGCATTGGTGACCTATGGGACAAGTCAGACGTTAAACCATTCTCGACACTGCAACAGCAGTTTGACTTGGCTGACTCAGAGTTCTTCTGCTACACACAGGTTAGGCACGCCCTGTGCTCCCGCTTGCAGCATGGAACTGCTCCTCCTGAATCCTCCCCACTTGAAGATAGAGTTTTAGACGGTCACATCCCAGACAGTACTATATCGCTGATATACAAAAAACTCATCAATAATATGCCAGACCCTCTTCACGCACTTCGAGAGAAATGGTCCAAAGATGGTATTGAGATGTACGACGAGGAATGGCAGGATGCTGTTTCCTCGCCCAGAGTAGTTGCCATACCTGCTCGCCTCCGACTGGTCCAGCTTAAAATCCTCCATAGGGTGTATGTGACTGGACCTCAGCTGGTACGGATGGGGAGATTGGACGGGGGTGAGTGCAGACGGGGATATGGTCAGGAGGCCACTTTTATGCATATAATTTGGGAATGCGAATCCATACAATTTTACTGGCGCCTCATACACGACACCATTAATGCAGTCTTGTCCACACATCTTCGACTAGAAGCCCGTAGATGCTTATTAAATATATGGGAGCTGAATGATCTTAATACCTACACGATACAGTGGGCTACTTTGGGGCTTATGATTGCCAAGAGAAATATTGCTCATGGGTGGGGGGCGCTACTCCCGCCTACAGTGTGAGACTGGGAGACAGACTTGGACTGGTCAATGTTCCGGGAGAAAACAGTGTATGTGTCTCGAGGGTGCCCTAAGAAGTGGACTCGAATATGGGGTTTGTGGAATGCATATCGGGGGGATATATGTCAACCTCCCCTAGCTACATGCAATGAAGATCCCCCTTCGCCCTAGACCTTCCGGACTATATTCTGTAATGATTCCTATTGCCTATTGTAGTCATGACGCCAGATTCATCCCCCCTCTGTAATGTGATTGTAATGCTGATGTTTGTTAATAAAAAGTATTTACAAAAAACAATGCACCAGGCCACAAAATCAGTCCGCGAGCACACATCACCCAAGTCAAAAGCAAAACAGGCCCCGAAAAGCACACAATACAAAGGCACCCCGTCTCAAGGGGAGAAGGCTACACGAAATCAGAGCTGCAGGGGCAACTCCCCCACAATGCAGCCCACACACATAGCAATCACAGAACATCCGCAATGAAGGCAATGTGGTACAAAACTCCCCTCATATGGGTTCTGTGTCCGGTGTGTGTGGCGGGGTGATGGCTGCATGGCTGTGTGCCCCTGACACATCAGACTGCGTAGGTGATGGAGCTGCATCAGATGTCATCCAGCACCTATGCAAAAACAATGTCTAACTCACAGAGGCGGAGCTTGCCAAAGGGATACACCCCAATTGCGCATGCAACTGTCAGTTCTTCCCTGTGTTGGGACGAGGCTCATTGTGGCACACGAGTGGACAATCTTTACAACACACTTCACAGTTAGACACCAGTGGAGTGGCATAGGCTTTATTGGCATGTGCGTGTCAATACGGACGAGGCAACAGCCACAGCTGGCATGGACATGCTTAAGACACTTAGACGCAGCATGGGTACATGTCGAGGGGCAGATGATGTTGGGGCTGAAATGGACAAAATTCATCACATATGGCAACGCTCACAGCCCACCTTGCCTTGCTGGACGAGTCATGTGTTGTTTGGCGTCTGCACAGTGCCCCGTGTGAGGGGGCACGACTCACTGTACGTGGGGTCTGCATGGTGCTCTGCCTCCGGGGTGTGGCAATTGTCTGCTCTGCCGACAGTGATTAGGTGTGAGGGTCCGACAGGTTCACATGTCGTGCTACATCACCATGTGTGTGCTCTCACCCAGCAGTGTGTCCGAATTGGCAACATTGCCAAACGATGCTGTGTTGCTCGGACCATGGACCTGCGTTGCCTTGGACAGGTGTGTGTGCACACGCGTTATTCCACGCACATGCATCCAGAGCCCGACCGAAGGCAGACGTGTCCTCTGTTTTGGTGGGGTATGTGAGCAATCCCCACTGTGCAACAAGTTGTTGGGCCATGTGCTGTGGGTGGCAATAGGATGTGGCTGCAGGTACTTAGTTACTCGTCCATGAATGCCCGTGCAGCTTCATGTGCAAGGTGTTCCAATAGTACATTGTTGTCGTGTTCAAGGAACACCAGGGTGAGTCAATCCATTAGGTGGTCCAGGCAGGTGTGCTCAGCCCACGCCGTCTCACCGATCCGCAACATAGACCAATAGGGGAGCGCCTCGATGTGGTCACTGCAGACGAGAAATTGTGCAATCTCCCATGCACAACTACCAATACATACGCAGTATGTCAAGGCATCCCATGCACGGCTGTCTCTGTTACACTCCTGTTTGTGATCCAACAGGGGGCGTGGACACAAGTCATAGTCCAATTCATCAACAGTTGTGTTGGATAGGCAGACATCCATGGGACACTCGAATGTGCGTGTTCGGCAGTGGAACCAGGGCTGGACACAGGTGACCTGGGCAATGCGGAAGCTGAGCCTGTAACTGATCCGCAGCACTGCCAGTGGCAGTGCGCCCAGTAAATGCAGCATACGTGCACGGTACTGTTCCACGTGACGGGTATTGTGCATGTGCCCGGTGTGGCCTGCCATTGCGTTGGTGCGTCTCGTGAACAGGCACTCTTCTGGACTGCGGCTGTTGTGTGGAGGATATGCCACAGCTCTGAGCATTGATTTGAATGTGTGTGCAACGTTGTGGGACATGGGTTGCTGTCTCTGTGGGTGTCAAGGGCATCCAATGCGGGGGTACCACAGGCAGGGGCTTCTATGTGTGGGCTGTGGATAAGTCGGATGGTTTATTTGCGGAATGCGTGGTGTGGGAGTCGTCCTCATCTGCCATTGAATCTCTATCAGGGTGTTCCAGGTGCGTTCGGGACCAAGGTCAGAGGTGCAGGTGTCCTCCCGGCTTCTGCATTGGGACAATGGTGCTTTCATCCCTGATGTTTGTCTCACTACTACTTTCGTTTTGGGAATGTGATGTGGCTTTGGCGCTGAGATTGGGACACGGCCTTGGGCTCATGCTGTATGGATGGCGATGTACACACACATGTTGGCATGTGGAGCCAGGTGCCCGTGCGGCCTTGCGCTGCTTGTGCTATCTCACTCCGTTCTCTCTCTCTCCCTCGCTCTCTCCCTCTCTTTCCTTTGTTGCGCGCATGGCACACCTTCTTCTCTTGGATTTGGTCTACCGGGCTGTGTGCTACGGATTGTCCAGTGGGAGCAGCTAGGACTCATCCTAGGGGTTGTTTCTGCTTTTGTTTGTCTGGGGTTTTGTGTTGGTGGTTGCATTGCTGTATGACTGATTCTCCATTTTCTGGTCACGCATGTATGTTTATTTTGCTGCTTGTGCGACATAAGGCAAGATGTTTGTTTTGGGATTCGTGGTGTTGGTGTGCAATTTCTTAGTCCGGGGTTGGGGGTGGTGCCAGGGGGGGCAGGGGGTGTTCCGGGTATAGGATGGAGTCCTGGGGTGTTGGCGGTGGTTGTTGTGACCCTGTTGGGTGTCCGGGCTGCATGATGAGTTGCTCCATGGCATCTGTTGCCCTTCAGATGTGGCCCTGGGCTGTGCTCCCTTTTGTGGTGCTGGCTGCCGTCCAACTTTACACCAGGTCAGAGCAGGTGTAAATTTCCTGGTGCTAACGCGCCTTATCGCCGGTTTTGTGTTTTTATCGCGGATGTGGCTGGTCGTTGTGAATGTTGAGGTGTGCTGTTGTCTCGGCTTTTGTCACGGGAACGCCTACTCTGCATCTCATTAGCGATATTTACGAGGGTCCTCTGTGGCGATGTTTTTGAGGCTGCTATCGCGGGTATACTGGTGCTGTGGGCTGTTAACACCGGCTTGTGAATGGGGGGTAAATTTATCACAAGTTTGGCTGCGATAAAGTGTGGTTAATTCGGCGATGGCTCCTTGTGAATATGTCCCTTAATCTTTCCCCCTCTCCATCTCCATGTCGGTGGTTTTTGTTGCTGTCTAACAGTTGATCTGTACTTGTTTATGTACATCCACAATGAAATGTAAGCCTGTACCATATTTTTGCTAATATGGTGCAGTGTTATGCTTGCTAAGTTGCCGATAGAAGTGTTAAACTAATAAGGGTAACGTTTACATGTGCCATTTAGTTGAGAATATCACCCTAAGTATACAGATAACAATTTTACATGTGTAGTGGGTTGCAGAGGAAGTGGCGTGGGACGGTGGGGTGCATGGGATGGGGGGTGGGGCGGGCGAGGGGAAAAGTAGTAGGTAGTGGAGTCACATATAAAATGGGAAAGTGAATCTAAATAATTCAATAAATACGTGCTGTATGTCGGATGACACTACCTGCCACCCTACTGTTCCCTTATTCCGCTCCAGTACCATGCAGCATTTCCTCTGCAAGCCGTCACTGGAACTTATATAATTGTATGTGATTATTTTGACATATTGAACAGATATAACAAATAATTGAAACTTTTTTTCATTCGCAGAAAATTATTTTGTTTGGATTAAAAATTGAAAATGCCTAGAAGAACTGAAAAAAAAAAAGGGAAAACAAAAAGGCAATCTAGTTAAAGAAAAGTCAAAAATATGGATTACAAGAAAATAAAAGTACTACAAAAATAGTTTCTTCTGGTAAAAACACTAGACAATTTCTAAAAAAAGTACTACGAACATTTAATGAAAATAACATCACACAAACGAAAAATAAAAAATTTCAAGTAAGGAGAAGCAGACTTCGACTTCAAATTACAAGAAAAAAACATGAAAAGGAAAGAGTATTTGTTACCAGTAGGCAAAAACAATTTCAAGAAATTCGTCAAAGAGTTTTTCGAAATAGAGCGATTCAGAATTTAATAAAAGGATGCCGCAAATATAAAAAGAAAGTGCTGCAATTGAAACAGAAACAGCGTGTTGAAAGCATAGTGGATACTGCTTTTAAGTTAAAACTAAAAATATTTATTTTCATTTTGAAGAGGATGAAAGTGTTGGATAAAACAATGAAGATTCTGAAAGACAAAAGTAAAAAAAAAACGTGTGAACAGAAGCAACTTTTGTAAAATCTTCAGTGGAAAATGGAAACATACATCTAATAGTGAACCTTTTTTTAATGAAGAGAGTTACTTCCAAGAAAATAGTTTACCATTTGCAGTTGATACTGGAGGTCGTTGCTACGAAGTTCAGAATGGTTGTCCTGTTGCAAAAGAGGAAATGGTTACTATTAGTGCAGAACAGTTAATAGCTGAAGAAGTGCAAGGGAAACGCACACAAGCTCCTGTGTATAAGTGGGGTTGTAGCAGTATTTGTAGTATTCGACAGGAATCTATTGATATAATGCTAAATTTGTTACGAGAATATACACAGAAAAGTGTAAAACAGAAGATTAGGTTGTTACAAACACTAGATCCTTGTAACGTAAGAAAATATACTGAGAAACATGGGCATTCTCTGGCTTGTCTTTCTAGAAAAGTGTGTAAAAGTGTTTTTCATCACTTAAGGTTGTTAGCAGTACACCATTCAGAAATGCGGAAGTTTGTAAGGAAACTGTACTATGTAAAAAGTCCTGCATTATGTTTAGGTGTACTGAATACAGCTCTTTTACACGGTTCTTTATCAGATGTACAAAGAAAGTGTGATGATATTGAGTTCCGATATTTTAGTTCAGAAGAGCAGTGTATAGAAAGTGAAAGTTTGACAATTACAGATGTTGAAGAAGATGGGAAAGTGATTATGATTGATCAGTTTGAAGAAGAAATTGGAAAGTTTAACATAGTGTGCTCTGAAATTCCAAACTATGTTTGTGTTTGTTGTCGACGTACTAATTATAAAACTCAAACTAGGAATGTTGATTTGTATTTGAAATCTGAAAAGAAGAATAATGATAAATGGAAAGAATTTGCAACTTGTTAGTGGAAGGTCAATTTGAGTTAGGCAGTGATCAACGTATTTGTAAATATTGTTATAACAAATTAGAAGAGAACAAAATGCCCGCTAGAGCAGTACATAATAAGTTAGAATTAGTAGCTATTCCGGAGGAACTGGCAGGTTTGAATACATATGAGTCAATTCTAATTCAATCTGTTCATCCATTTCAAACTATAATTCGCATGGAGCCTAAAACAGGTAAACTGCCACCAACAGACTTACAAAGAGGGCTGAAAGGAAGAGTAGTGTACTTACCTTTGGATTTTAAGAAAAATATTGAAATTGTTGGTGGAGACAAAGATGAAAATGAAGCAGTAGTCATTCTAGTAAATGGGGTACCAACAAAGAGTCGGAAAATATGGCAAGAATTTGTGGATGTTAAAAAACTTCAAAAGGCTACGTTATATTTTGTGGAGAATAATATTTATTATAAAAGTGTAAATGTGGAAGAACAGGTAATAAGTTTGGAAGATGAATCTGAAATTTCAAGTGGTCAAATAGAGAAAGTGGACAAGTCAAGGAGTGAAGAGATTTATGAACATTACACAATATGTCCTCTACATTCAAAAGAAGTAATAGGAAACAGTATTGAGTTATTTCAAATGAAAAAAGCAAAGGGAACTCCAATGAGTGTATGGGAGAAAAGCTTAGAAGCTCGTTCTTTTCCACAGCTGTTTCCTACTGGAGAAGGTGGACGATATGATGAACGACCTGTACGTATTCCAGCTTCAGAATATCGCTCAACAAGATTATACTCTGAAGATCCTAGATTCCGGCAGTGTATACCATAAATATTTCACCTTTTGTTTGAAAGTGATCTGTCTTCTCTGTCCTATGCAGTGAACCACATACTGAAAACTGGAGTTCATCAATCACTTCTTTCAGCGAAAGAATTTGTGGAGAAAGTTCAACAAACAGATGAAAATTTAGAAGCACAGTTAATTAATTTGATGGCATGTCAACGAGGAACAAATGAGTATTGGTATCGTCGTCATGGAGAACTGAAGTGTATGTTACGGAACTTAGGTACACCAACATGGTTTGTGACACTTAGCTGTGCAGAGTATGCATGGGAAGATTTGCTTGAATTTCTACGAGAAGCAAATTCCAATATAAAGAATGCTGAAATGAAGACACCTGGAGAACTGTGTTCTTTGGATACTGTAAATGTGTGCAGATATTTTAATCATAGGTTTCAAGCTATGATGTCTTTCATCTGCAATAAAAAGAATCCACCTCTTGGAGAAGTTACCGATTTCTTTTGGAGAAAGGAGTACCAAGCGAGAGGTGCTCCTCATATACATATGCAATTGTGGATCAAGGGTGCACCTAAATTTGGAACTGATTCAGATGAAATAGTATTGTCTTTCATTGAACAGTATGTGACATGTGAGATTCCAAGAGAAGGAGGAGATAGAAGCTTGAGACAGCAAGTTTTATGTTTCCAAAGTCACCGTTGTGGAAAGTACTGCCGACGAAAATACAAGTCTAAAGGAAAATTTTATACCAAGTGTCGGTTTGGATTTCCACGTCCAGTAATTTCTAAAGGAAGAGTAAATTCTTTTTTTCTTCTGTAAGGCACACAATAACTCGCAAATCTCCAAAGAATACCAACAACTTGAAAAGAACAGAACTGTCAAAGTATATTAATGACTACAATCCGGTTATTTTAAAAATGTGGAATGCAAATATGGACATCCAGTATGTTGCAGACAACTCAATCGCTGTTGCACGCTACATTACATCATATATAGCCAAATCAGAAAAAACCAAGATGAAACAAATGTGGGAAGAAATTGCACAAGAGAAAAGCCTTAGCAAAAAATTGTACAGCTTTACTTTGAAAATGCTTTCCCACAGAGAAATTGGATCGTATGAATGTTCAGACCGCTTGTCCTCTTCAAGTTTATATTCAAAATCATGAGGGATCATTTGGGTAAGTTTAGGTCTTGCCTGCTCACGAAATAGAGTGTTGAAATCATTAGAAGAAATTGAATACTTAGCAGCAAATGAACCAGACAGTACAGAAATTCTTAAAACTAATATGTTGGATACATACTATCCGAAAAGGAGTCGACATCTGGAACAGCTATGTCTGTATGAAGTACTTCAACATTACAGCTTCAAAAGAAATGTTAAACAGAATTTAAAACAAGGAAAATATGCAGTACTTGGATGTCATGGATGTTTAGTAAAACACACAAAAGGTAACCTTATCAACCACAAGAAACTCAGTTGTGAAACTCCAGACAAGCGAGAATTGAACTATTTAGCACTTCTCCAACTGTTCAAACCATGGCGTACCGAAAGTGAATTACTTGGAGATTTCGACTGCTACGAAGATTCTTTTAATGCATGTAAAGATAGCATTGCATGTTCAATTTTCCCTACATATTTAAAAATGTTGAATGATGAAGTTGAACAGGAAAAGACTATTACAGCTGAAGTTGCAAATGAAAGCTCTCAAGATAGTCAAAGTTCTGGTCCATGTAGTCAAGATCCACTTGGACAACCAATAGTGGAAAATGAAGCAGCGATTGCTATGTATGAAGTGGAAATTGCAATGCAACAAGCATAAGAGGAGAATATTACATTGGAAAAGTTAGAAGAACAAGTAAATATTGAACAGAAAGAAATATATGTACAAGTGAGAGAACAGATAGAACATGGTTTGTTGCATGAAAAAAAAGAATGTGTATGTTCATCATTTAAACCTATTCTGATGTACATCAGTGGTCAAGCTGGAACGGGTAAAAGTTTTTTAATTAAAGTTTTGACCAGTAATCTTAAAAGAACTACTGGTTCACATTTATCTTGTGTAGTAACAGTTCCAACTGGATTAGCTGCGCACAATGTTAAAGGAATTACTTTGCATAGATTACTAATGTTACCAGTTGAGCATGATAATAAATTAGAATATCAGAAGTTGTCTGGAGAAGCTTCTTATGAAGTGTCAAGAGTGCTGAAGAAGATGAAACTTTTAATTATTGATGAGGTGAGCATGGTCTCAAACTTAATGCTTGCTTTCGAGCATTTAAGAATGCAACAGGTATTAAAAACAGATTACGACGTTCTCTTTGGAGGAAAACATTTAGGGGCCGATTCCGATCTCGGCCGGTAGTGCTCCGAATCGGATTCGGATTCACCGGATCCGATTCGGAGCCCTGTTTCCCGACCGAATCGTACGCGGGTCCGGCCGAGCGAGTACGATGCAAGCTCCTGCGAAATCGCCGACCGACTCGAACGCGGCTTCAACACGCTCCGACCGACTCGCATGGACACGACTCGCACCGCGCTATGGAGACGTTTCCCGGCCGGGTAAGTATGATGCGTGCCGCGAGCAGTCCGACCGACTCGTGCCGTCCGGCTCGAAAAAGCTGTCGGAGCCGGACTTTGGGGGTCCGCGTCGGACCCCTGTACGCGTAGGCGCGCGGAGTCGCACACAGGGGGACCCATGGGTCCCCCTACCTGGCATGTACGCCGCGATGCGCTTGGACGCGTACCCGCTGTAGGGGGCACCCTTGTTCGCCTCGCACCCATTGAGTCAATGGGAGCCCGCGTACGCATTGTACGACCGGCTCCCATTGACTTCAATGGGAGTCCGACCGACTCGAGTCCGATAGCATGCGAATGCATCGTACTCGTCCGGTCGGACTGCTAGGGTCCGATTCGGTCGGAATTCTCTCCGGGTCCGGCGTTGTCGGAGAGATTTCCGGCCGGAATCGGCCCCTAATTGTATTTGGAGATCTGCTACAACTAACTCCTGTAAAAGGAGAACCAGTCTTTAAAACTCTTCTACATGAAGACACTGGGAAATCTTTGGGAAATATTGGAAATGTGAATCTCTGGGTAAATTTTGAATATAAAGAACTCACTCAGAATATGCGACAAGCAAGTGATGAAGATTATGGAAATATTCTGAAAGATGTAAGAATTGGTGTTCTAAGCAAACATGGTAAACAAGCTTTACAAAGTCGTCTACTAAAGAACTTGTTTACAACTGAAAACACACCAGCAGGAGTACTGTACAAGAACATTGCAGAAAAAAAGTCAATACTTTGCTTATTGCCTACACTGGAAGAATGTTATACATTTAATCAAGAGCTTCTGAAATTGGAAAATCAAGAAATAGTTCACATTGAAGCTATTGATAAAATCGAGCATCAAGGAATAACAATTCTTCTTTCAAATAAACTACAGACTAAATTGGATTCTTTGGAAAAGTCTGTATCAAAAACTGCTGGCTTAGAATTTTTTTTAGATGTATGTATAAACTGTCGGGTAATTTAGAGGCGTAATTTGAATATAGAACAAGGGGGCATATTAGCAAGAAGAGGCGATAATCATCGCTAACCCTGCTTAGCGTGATTTTTTTTATCGCCGGCTATCGCTGGAATATATCGCCACGCTAACGCTGTATTAGCAACGATTAGCGCTATGGCGATGAATATTCCAGCGATAGCGGGGTAAATGGGCCAACATCGCTGAAAAACCAGCGATGTTGCATGGAGAAGGGAGAACACCTTGCTGATACGACCCTGTGGTCGTATCAGCATAATCCACCCCCCATGTTAGGTATGGCTAACACCTGCTAATTGCAGGTGTTAAATAAATGGCGATGACCCCGGTTAGCGCGACTTTTCACGTCGCTAACTGGGGCCATGGCCACCTTGCTAATAGGCGATAGGCCTGTTAGCGAGTGTTTCCCAGGTTTGTTCGTCGGGAACGCCCACTTTGCATGTCATTAGCGATAAATATCGCTGACATGCAAAGCGGTAAACAAACGGGCGCTAATGCCCGAAAACTGTCTCTAACTGCTGTTAGAGACAGTTTGCTGATAGGGCGATATAAATATCGCCGCTTTAGCGGCAAAAAGTGCCGCTAAAGCGGCGATAGTGCCCTTGCTAATATGCCCCAAGGTTTAGTGAATGGAGCAATAGGGAAAGTTGTTGAATTTGTAAAATATCAAAACAGAAATGCAATTGAATTCTTGAAAATTAAATGTGATCAGATTGCAGAGGTGAAACAAATTGGGCGTTGTGCTGTACGTTTTTTGCTGGTAAAAGACTTGTATGTTAGTAGAAAAGAGTTTCCTTTCTGTTTAGCATATGCAATAACCATTCATAAATGTCAAGGTTTAAGTGTAGATAATGCTTTAGTAAATGTTGGAAGAACTGTGTTTAAAGAGGGAATGGCATACGTTGCATTATCTCGAGTTAGAACATTGTCTCGTTTGTATTTAATTGATTTCGATGAAAACAAGGTTAGTGCTGATGTAAATTGTGTAAGAGAATATAATCGTTTAAGAAGACTTTATGCACCAACTTTAGGTGAATATCCTATTTATGAAAAATGTGCTGTGTGTTCAAAATGCAAACATGTTGATGAATCAAGTGTGGTTGAAAAGCAGAAAAAAATTCAAGAGCAAAGAAAAGATGCAAAGAAACAGAAAATAGAAACAAGTGATGATGTTGTGGGATACCAATTAGAAAATGCTTCTGGTGTCAACTGCTATGGTAATGTTGTTCTAAACGTTATATTTTATCTAGAAGATTTGTATGGTGAAATTATGGAAAGTCAGGAAAAAAGATTATGTTCTTCACTTTATACTTTATTTGAACAATTGAGAACTGACAGAAGTAAGATCCATACTGCTTCTGATATTCAACAACTCTTGGATACATGTACTGGATGTTTAAAGTTCAGTCCTAATATACAACAAGATGCACAAGAGTTTCTGATGGTTATGCTTGGAGTATTAGAAGATGAAGGAATCCAGATTGAGAGTTTATTTGGACTCAGTTACAAATGGGATCACAAATGTGAACAGTGTTCAATAACTTCTAATACTATAGTTGACAGAGAACGATTTCTATATTTAACAATACCTGATTGCAAATCTGTACCTTTTCCGAAATTAGTAAAAGAAGCAAATCATGATATGAAATGTTCTCGTTGTCAATCAGAAATGTTATCTACATTATGCCTAGAAAGATATGGAAAATATGTAATTTTAATGCTACAACGCTGTAGACCAAATGGAAGAAAAGTGGAAACAAAAATAATTTTTTTTGTTGCTAGTCAAGTATCTATTTCTGGAAGAACATTCGCAACACTGGCTATTGTTTTCCATGCTGGAGCTACTACCACATGTGGACATTATACTGTATATTTAATTTAAAATGTAATAATGGTTGGAGTCACTGCAACGATACACACTTGAAAATAAAATAGAGATTGCCTTATGAATTACCCAACTCATACTTGATATTTCTTAAGCAAAAATTTTAGATACATTATTTGGCCTAGAGGGAAAATGGGAAGATGCTTTAAGGAATTTATACTGGATGATTTTGAAAAAAAATTCTACACATTATTTGGCCTTGGGGAAAAATGTGAAAAGAAACTACAGAGTAAAGGTAAGATTTAAAAATTGGAAATAGTATTGAATGTGTTATTTGTGTTGATTTGGTATTGTGGTTGCAAGAATTAGTCATTTGTTTTTTTTTAACAATCTAGTTGATTGTTTTTTTTTCCCAGCTGTTTATGATGATACTACACTGACATCACTGTGAATAGTGAAGTTAAGTAGAATCTGAAAACAGCAGAAAAAGGGACAAAAATATGTTTTCAAAATGTTAAATTATGTTGTATTATTTGATAAGTAACACTGTAATTTCTGAAATATATTACATTACACAGCCGTTTTACAGTTTATTTTCTTTTCTGTAGTGGAAAAGTTAGAAAAAACAGTACTAACAAATAGCAGAATAGTAGTTTAATATTTAAAAACCTTAGAAATTCACTGAAAAAAACCATAGGTTTTACAGACGTTATAGTTAGAAATTAGCATTTAAAAAACCTTAGAAATTCACTGAAAAAACCATAGGTTTTACAGACGTTATAGTTAGAAATTAGCATTTAAAAAACCTTAGAAATTCACTGAAAAAACCATAGGTTTTACAGACGTTATAGTTAGAAATTAGCATTTAAAAAACCTTAGAAATTCACTGAAAAAACCATAGGTTTACAGACGTTATAGTTAGAAATTAGCATTTAAAAAACCTTTGAAATTCACTGAAAAAACCATAGGTCTCAGGGACGTTATAGTTAGTTGGACATTTCACTCATACAAAACCATAGAAATTCCACCATTATAGTTAGTTCAGCTAACTATAACTCGCGCCCCCGCAATGCACTGCTGATGACGTCACATATTACATCATTCATGACATGGTCAGTGACATCCCTGATGACATCACTGATGACATCTCAAATGACATCACTGATGACATCACTGATGACATCATCCACGTGAAAATCTGATGCACCTCCTCACACCTGAATATGACCTTTGATACACCCACTCTAAAATACAGACTACCAATTTCGAATAATAGACACATCAATACCAGTTACTAAATACGCACTGACTGGTTCCTAGGTCTACACACACATCCACTCATTCACCCATACAGTCACTCATATATGTAGTCACACATCAATACAACACTATCATATGCACTCATACACCTATACAGACACTCACACACTGCCACATATCCAGAGTTACTCACATAGCTAGACAGTCATGCAAAGAATCAATCATACTTCCATTTACTAACCTATACAGTTATACAGACACCAGCTCACTTATTCATACAGATACTAACACATAATTACTCTGTTATAGAATCACTGATACAAATACACACTCATCCATGCAGCGACTCTCACAATTACTGACTCTCACATATAGTTATTTATATACACCATCACTCACATATACTGCCTTTTACATATGTAGTTAATTGCACATGTACCACTGAAACATCCATTCACTCACCAACACACCCATACACACACTCACCCACCCATACAGCTGTTTCCACATGCACTCTTGAAGCCATATGCCCAGTGAATCAACCACTCACACATCTATGCACAGAGTCACACACCTCCCACCCACACATACATACACACTCAGGCAGTCATACAAATACTCAGGCAAGCAATCAATAAGTCATATAGACACTCATGCAGCTACTCACCAACCCATGCAGCAGTTTACACAACAACAGACAGACTGATACAGACTTTCACACAGTTTAGTCACTAACCTATGCATTCAGGTGGAGAGGTGTGGTGCAGCGGCCAGGGCAGCTGACTTCGGAGCACAGGGTTCACGGTTCGATCCCCGGCTCCGGCGGCAGCTTAGCTCAGCACCATGTGACTCTGGGCAATAGCTCACTTAATTTCCACGACGGCCCCCAGCGCCTTGAGACCCGTAAAGGTGAGTAGCTGCGCTATATAAAAATGGACTTACATTTATTCAGTAAGACACATTTAATCACTCACTTATACAGTCAGTCACGTAGTTAGTAAATCTTCCATACAGACACTTATACAACCACTCATTCTTCAATACAGCTTGGCATATATATAAAACAAATTTAAGTTTTACAGAAACACACAATCACTGGATGATGTCATCAGTGATGTCATCAGTGATGTCATTTGAGATGTCATCAGTGATGTCATCAGTGATGTCACTGACCATGTCATGAATGATGTAATATGTGACGTCATCAGCAGTGCATTGCGAGGGCACGAGTTATAGTTAGCTGAACTAACTATAACGGTGGAATTTCTATGGTTTTGTATGAGTGAAATGTCCAACTAACTATAACTGCCCTGAAACCTATGGTTTTTTCAGTGAATATATATATACACACACACAAGAAAGTAAAATCCTGCACAGGCCTGGCTGCATCCAGCAGGGCAGGGCATGTGTGAGATGATGGGTGCAGGTTCTGTTACATTCTTGAAGCAAAACAGAGTCAAAGATATAGACCCAGGTAGACTCGCACTCCAAGTTGCAGACTTCCAAGGGGTTAACAGTTTCACCCACACAGAGACTTCGACCCAGCCTGTTCAAACTTGACCAACCACCCTTATAAAAACCTTTAATTAGTGATACATATTCATCGTATTTCACATGCCCCTGTTAGATTATGCTCGCTGATGCTCATTAATGTCATGTATAAGCTAGCATTCGCTACGCCATTTCCTTTTTTAGGCGCCATTTTCTTTGCTGTTCGAAATTAATCCTATTTGATTTTGAGAAATGCTCCTTTCTAAGTTTTGTTTCTGCAACGAAGAATTGTCTGTGCCAGTGCATAGCTTTCCCTTGGTAAAGGCCCTCTCCCACCTGTCTGGAAGTTTGATGGCAGCCCAGGGTGGAACGGCCAGTGTTCTGAGCTGTGCAGGACACGAGAGTAGAAGTTTTTTTTTGTCTTTACGCTGTTTGCTCACATCTGTTGGGAAAATTCCACTGTGGGTGTGTTATTAGTTGACCATGCAATGCATATAATGTATCTTTATGCTTACAGTTCCTCAGTTCCCTCTGTAGCACTCTCTTGAGACTGTGCAGACGGAGACCCACTCTGAGCGTATACAATAAATGATTATTTGTGTATATTCTCCACTGTTTGTCTGACTCTTCATTTAGCATGGAAGGCTGAGAGGTGGTCAGTGGTGACCCGGATGGCCCTAATCGGGTCACTTCCTTCAATTTGGTGCCTGAACAGGGACTCCTTCGGGGCATGACCCATCCATTTTCCACAGACGGAGGGGAGGACGAGGGCATCATCAGGTTGGGCTGACTGCTCAGGGATCCCTGCACGAAGAGATATGTTTATAGCAGCTGCTACCTCTGTCCCACCGGAGGGTGCCTTGCCCAGCGGTCATCCCGACTGGAGTCCTGAACGGCGAACCCGTGATCTGACTGTTTGGTCCGAAGAGTCGGCAGTGGAGAATCAGTCTATCCAGGTGAGTCTGTTTCAGTTTATGTGGTACCACCGTAGATGGGTTTTGTTTCAGCACTAGGACTTTTTTGGTGAAAAGTGTTTGCAAATACTTTGCCAGGTAAAATAAGGATTTTGTTTCGCTTTTCTTTGCAATGCCTGGTTTCAGTAAGATTCGGAGTTTGTGATGGTATTGTTGTTCTAGACATGCACGTTTGGAAGAATCCCAGGCTGCACCTCCTGAAGGTAGTCCTAATTTTGATATGTATGAAAAACATGGCCTTGGTCCTATTATGTTTAGTACGTTATGGCACAAATACACGAGGGACAATGCAGAGTTACAGTGGCCTTTGACAGGCTCTTTTGACGAACAAAAGTTAGGATTTCTTCAGGAACAGTTGTTTACAAGACGCAGTAGACCGTCTATGTTTGACTCCCTTCGTACTTGGCAGAAGGAGGCCAAACAGAGGCGATTAAAAATGGAGAAAGATACCAAAATATAAAGACAAGCAGGAGACAGGAATAGAACGTGAAGACAGAAGATTTTGGTTGCACATTGATAAGTCCTATATGGATCAGGAAGATGGTGATACTTTTATGGAGACCTTATTAGATACCCGACCCCCGCCACCATATGCCCAAGAACGGATATATCATGTTGTTTCCCATCAGCAACAACAACACACACCAGGTGCATCAGTCTCTGAAGCTGTTACACCTACTGCCCCAGTTAACGTACCCCCTACTCCTTCCCTTCCATCACCACCTATGACTGCAGCAATTCCTGTAACTCCCATTACAGTCATTCATCCTTCATTAGCACTAGTTACTGACACACCAGTGCGTGTTCTGGAAGATAGAGATTTAATTGGATTCAGGAAACGGTTAGGTCCTTTAATACGATCTGGTGTGGGAGAGGAAAAGAAAAAAGTAATAGCGGAACAGGCAATGCAGTGGGCTCGCAACCCAATTTACAGTCTAGAGGACATATGGCAATTAATGCGAGACTTCGACCCTTTTATCCAGCAGCATGCCCTTAAAAATATGTCCGCCACACTAATTGACCTCTGGCGCACACACGTTGAACTGGAATGGCCCCAAATACTATTTGATATTAATGTTGGCGCTTATGTAACTAACATGGAGCCGGCCCAAGTGTTCAAGAATATTTCCACTCTAGTTACTTATAGAGGCAGACTACATGATAAGAGTCCCACTAAAATAACTCAGTACCGGATGCGAAAAGTTCACCTCATTTACCTCCCGGAAATTTCCGCAGTGTTGGATCAACATGGCCAGATTACCAGACCGACTGTGGCTGCTCGCTTTCAGGAACAATGGGATTATACTCCATGGAAAAAAAGTGAAGTTCTGGCAATGAAGGCTACATTGCCTGATGCTAGAAAAAATCCTACTGCTTATTATAAAGAATTGACAGAAGCTGCCTCTTCTAGTGTGATGACTCTTGCGGATATTGAAATGTTTTTTGGCCTACTAGTCTCAGTTGATATTTGGCGACAGGTACATACCCAAGACCATATTGCTGAGTTGGGTGGAACGTGGGACGCAATTAGGGGTTGGGACAAAGATAGAAAGCCAGGAGACAAACCAGGTGCTGAGTTGCTTGCCTTACCCGGTCGCATAATAACATACATTCAAACAGTCCCAAGAAAGTTAGGGGCATATTAACAAGCCGGCGATAAAAAATTATCGCCGCTTTAGCGTCTGTTTTCAGACGAAAAGCGGCGATAATTTTATCGCTGTATTAGCAAGGTCACGCTATTGCGTGAATCCTTGCCCTATCGCCCTTTCCCATAACGCCCATCCTGCATCTCTAATGAGATGCAAGGTGGGCGTTACTGGGCGTACCCCAGATGGGCTACGTTGTAAATATCGCCGATGTGCACATCGCGATATTTACAAGGCAGCCCACAGGATGATAGCAGACGTTAGATTTTGGCGAAAACGGCCGTTTTCGCCAAAATCTAACGTCTGCTATTATCCCGACTTAGCCATCCCTAACATAGGGGGTGGATTGTGCTGATACGACCACAGGGTCGTATCAGCAGGTTATCGCCGTTTTGCAGGGAACATCGCTGGAAAACCAGCAATGTTCCCTGCAAAACGGCGATAACCTCGCTATCTCTGGAATTTTTATCGCCCTGGAGAAGCGTGTTGTTAATAACGCGCTACCAGGGCGATAAGTTCCGGAGATAGCCAGCGATGAGATATCTATCGCTAAGCACGGCCAGCGATAATTATCGCTGGCCGTTGATAATATGCCCCTTAGTTGGGGCAGACTGACTGCCTGCCGGCAGAAGAAAGACGAAAGTGTTTCTGATTTCTTCACCTGGTTTGAAGAGACGTTTTTGGATTATAGTGGGCAGGATATGTCTACAGAGAGGGGAGTCCATTTATTTGTTGATAGGTTTGTCACTAAACTCCTTCCTGAAATAATGTCTAGACTTCAAGCATCTGAAAGCACCTGGTCCACGTCTTCCCCCTCTGTGATTCTAAGTATGGCCCAATATTATGAGCATAGGTATAATGAAGAGAAATAGAAAACTGATAAAAGATACAGGTGCCACAAAGAGCTCTATTTCCTGACACCTGGCCCCTGGCCCCTGGGGCAGCCCTGTATGGCCATAATAATGTTTTGGTGGGTTTTTCAGGAGTACCAGTTGTAAGCCCCATCTCACGCCCTCTTGCTCTTACTGTTGGCCCTTTTACTGTGGATTCCCCATTCCTTTTAACATCTAATTGTGGTGAAAATGTAATGGGCTTGTACTTACTAAAGAAGTTGCACGCTATCCATATATTGTTTGCCAGATGGTGTTTATATTACCATGGGTCCTGATGTGGTTACTAGACAATGCCTATCTAAAGATGTTCCCCTTCCACCTGAATTTGTCAATTACCACCCACATTATGGGCCACTGGTGACACTGATGTAGGCTTATTGCACATACCCCCAGTTGCTATACGAGTGAAGGACAATGCCATACTACCACGCATTCCCCAATATAAAATACCAAAGGCAGGAGAACAAGCTCTCCTTAATATTGTTCAGGACCTCATACATAAGGAAGTTGTCGACGAGACCACAGGTAACATATGCAATAGTCCTATTCTTCCGGTCCTAAAAAGGGGGCCTCTAGAGTCTCCCAACAGTGCTGGTGATGTATATCGTTTTGTGATTGATTTGCGCGAGGTCAATAAAACAATGCTCCCGCAGTTCCCAGTGGTCCCTGATATCACAACACTTTAACAATGATTCCATATACCGCTCAGTTTTTCCTCTGTCATTGATTTAAAAAATGCATTTTTAGCATTCCCATACACCCAAACAGCAGGTATTTGTTCGGATTTTCACTGGCTGGCAAAAGTTTCCGATTCTGTAGAGCTCCTCAAGGCTATACTGAAGATCCTAGCATCTATAGCCAAGCATTGAAAGGTCAGTTAGATTCATTCTCACTTTCTCCAGGCAATGCATTGGTACAGTATGTTGATGATTTGTTAATTGCTTCTGATACTGAACAAGGTTGCAAAGATAGTACAGTGAAATTATTGTTCCATCTGGCACATCATGGTCATAAAGTTTCAGTACTGTCAACAGGAGGTCACCTACTTAGGTCACCTTCTGTCGAAGGAGGGTAGAAGGTTAACACCAGAACGCATCAGTACCATTAATAAAATGCCCTGTCCACAAACTCAAAAAGACGTGAGTGCTTTCATAGGCATCACTTCCTACTGTCGACAATGGATCCCTAATTATTCCTTACTGATCAAACCCCTGCTTGCATTAACAACAAAAGACATCCAAGAGCCTTTTCCCTTGGACGCCAGATTGTCAGCAATCTTTAGGAGAACTAAAAACTGTGCTTTGCTCTGCTCCAGTACTAGGCATGCCTGACTATAAGAAGCCTTTTGTGTTATGCATCCACGAGATGGCTGGTTGTGCTCTCTCAGTCTTGACTCAAAAATTTGGCGATAGACAGAGACCTTGCGCTTATTTCTCTGCTTTGCTTGATCCTGTCGCAAGGGCCATCCCGAGTTGTCTGCGAGCGGCCGTGGACACTTCCATCTGACAATCGGCTGGACTCGTACTCAATACAGTCCTCACAGTTATGGTACCCCATGCTGTGGACACACTTTTGAATAAAAGAAGGACACAGCACCTCACCAGTGCACGTCTTACTGCCTATGAATTGACATTGTTTGGCAAACATATTACGATCAAAAGATGTGCCATTCTGAATCGAGCCACGTTACTACCCCTGCCCTCCGAGAATGATGCAGTTGACAAACATGATTGTATTTTCCGAACAGAGGAAGAGATGAAAGGACGGGTAAAAATTTGGAGCCCAAATGGAAAGGTCCTGAGCAAATCCTTCTGGCTACACAGACGGCTGTAAAGGTTGCTGGTCGAAAGAATTGGGTCCACGCGACCCACTGCAAAAGAATACCTTTGCCGTTGCCTTACGACCAGTGGGTCAAGGAGGGAATAGGAGACATTGAATGTGAGCAGGTGCCCAGTTTCGTGCCTTTCAGTGATTCAAAGTGGGTTTGGACCCAAACAGACAAAGAGAACGACGATGTTTGGAACAAAGCTGTCCCACCAGAAATACGAGCTATCCCAGAGCCTCTGTTCAGTGATCACACAGTGCCTGGGGCTGCCAGGTACAACTTGCATCCTTGGCTGAGGACCACCAAGTCAAAGAAAAAGAAAGACTATGGATGGAATGCACAAGGAAGGAAAGTACTGAGTAGCAGTACTAACAAGGGAGTGAAATAAAAATAAAAGGCTGCATCTGCTTTGCACTTGTTGTTTGAACATTAGTCAGGAAAGTATACTTTGAAAAGTATACCACGTTTATTGACATGGGATAGATTATGAAAGAGCTTAGGACGGAACAAGCTCCAGCGCCGTCGCTCAAGAGCAACAACAGATGGACGATAGGAACCTGTACCAGTGAGGCTCTGACGGACACTGGGAACACTTATATTTCTTATCATTTTTGCGCTTCTTCCTTTGTTCCATTATGTATCCTTTTGGTAGGCAAATTAATGAGGAGGATCAGCCAATCGCCCCTAGACAATGCAGTGTGATTTGGTCTATGCAAAGTACGAATGCGTGTGTCATTGTTCTGGTAACTGTGGTAATATTAGTATGTGGGGTATCATGGTTCCTGGAAGATACACATAGTGTACCCACACTCAAGATAAATGAACACCTTCCCCTGAGCTGCAACAGAAGGGCTGCCATGAATAACATGTTTGTCAATACTCATAGTAGATTCTTTGGGAAGGGGACCGCCTGCTATCCTATCCGATCTGTGACTAGCCTTTGGACTGCATACCTATTGTCACTTGTTAACTACACATACACTCAGCCACCACAGTTTGTGTAGGTAAAGGGAATGTTCAGATTTGGTTACCCCAGACCATGTCTGTACCACCAAAAGCCACAGGGTGAGGTTTACCCTGGCTGTGATAACAACACATTTTGTGATAATAATTATGGGGAAGAACAGAATATAACTCTCATGGGTTGGCATTATGAAGAATGGACAGTACCCCGAGGGATGGTTATTATGCTGCCTGTTGCTCCATAGTGAACTTTACAGATGCTTCTTTGTACATTAATTGTTCAGGGACAATACTGTTTGAAAACACCCTTTCCCTGGTAAATAAATCAGATCCAAGTACTTCTGGAATGATTTCCAGATATGCTGCAGTGAATTATAAGGGGCCGATATATACCCACCCAGGGTTTTTCTTTCTGTCTAATGGGACTTATTCAAAAGTCTACAATGGTACTGATGATGTGGCTCTCGGAATGGTACTGCCTTTAGGTGCACCATGTAAAGACATTCGACTTAAAACAAGATGGATAAAAAGGACACTAACAAAAGAATTTTGTGAAGGGGTAACTGAGTTGGAAGTGAATAGCTATAGCAACGGTATAACATTCGGATACATTCTGTCCTCCATATTTACCATGGGTGGCACTGCTATGGCCAGGGGTGAGAAAGCTAGAGAGTATTTCGGATGTAAATTGCTGATTCTATCCAAATCTACAGTGGCAGCCTTGATAGATATTACTACTCAGTTAGAAAGCATGCGGGTGTATTTGGAACAGACTAGATATGCAGTGGATTTTATGTTGGCCAAGAGAGGTGGTGTTTGCGCAATAATTGGCAACCAGTGTGTTATGGTTATAGAGAATTTGGAAAAGAACATAACACAACACATTAGGGATATCATTGATAATATCATAGGCATGGAAAGTGGAAATTAGAGTTCGTCTTTCCTAGGCAATTGGGGTTGGATCCTAAAGGAAATAGTTTATTTCATAGCAGTATTAATATTCTGTTGTATTCTCATTCAATGTCTCCTGCTTTGTTGTTCCAATTGTGCCACTGCTTTAACATCCAAACAGAAAATATCTGCCTCTGTTACAAATGTCGCTATAATGTTACAGGATAATATTGATGATCTTATGAATATAGATGAGGGGATATTTGAAGACACATCCCCCCATGCTGTCCCATTATTGGACGTCACCTGTAACTAGTGCCCACAGCTCCACCTTGATCACATGTCTACTTATGATGCTGTATCAACTAATGATGATGTCACAGTTACCCCCTGAATATGCTGCAGTCTTACCTTCTTTTTAAATAGAAAATATCTTTAGCTCATGCTAAAATGAGGGTTTGTTAGATTATGCTCCCTGATGCTCTTTAATGTCATGTATAAGCTAGCATTCGCTACGCCATTTCCTTTTTAGGTGCCATTTTCTTTGCTGTTCGAAATTAATCCTGTTTGATTACGAGAACTGCTCCTTCCTAGGTTTTGTTTCTGCAACAAAGAATTGTCTGTGCCAGTGCATAGCTTTCCCTTGGTAAAGGCCCTCTCCCACCTGTCTGGCAGTTTGATCGCAGCCCAGGTTGGAACGGCCTTGAAAGTGTTCTGAGCTGTGCAGGATAAGAGAGTAGAAGTTATTTTTGTCTTTACACTGTTCGCCCACATCTGTTGGGAAAAGTCCACTGTGGGCATGTTATTAGTTGACCATACAATCCATATAATGTATCTTTATGCTTACAGTTCCTCAGTTCCCTCTGTAGCACTCTCTCGAGGCTGTGCAGACGGGGCCCCGCTCCGACCGTATACAATACATCATTATTGGTGTATATTCTCCACTGTTTCTTTGACTCTTCATTTACCATGGAAGGCTGAGAGGTGGTCAGTGGTGACCCAGGTGGCCCTAATCGGGTCACTTCCTCCACCCCCAATGAAATTAATTATATGTACAAGATTATTCATAGAAAAGTTTTTAACAACTCAAATATTGGTAATTTGAAAATTGTCTCAATTCGCAAAACCCTGTGAAACTGATGTGTCTCATGCACCGTTTCTGGTAATATAAACATACATGTGTAGTGGTATCCTCGTTGGTATCCTCATACACCACAGACACAAAAATACATAAAACTATTTCAAAAATATAAGAATACATAATGAAAAAATAAAGATAAGATGGATAAATGTGCCCAGTGGCACACCATACACATGATACATGCCCCGTATTTAGTTATAGGCTCACCCAATAGAAAGCATGGGAAATAACGTGCTGATCTGACAGCATTTGAATCCATTGTGAGTGCATATGCACATTTCTCAAAAGAGATAAAGGTACGACTTCGCATTCTTGCTAAGGAAGTGAAAGCAACCATATTAAATCTCAAAATAAAGAAAAGAGATAGGGAAGGAGAGAAAGTAAGACAGGACCTCCATTCCCTCATTAATGAAAAAACAAAGTGGAGCATTTACAAAGAAATGGCGCAGCACTGCACGCAATTTAGTGGCGCTGTGCAGCATCATTTAAAAAAGCAGAGATGTGCCATTTTACAAGAATTCAGCACATCTGTGTTTTTTCCCTTGTGCTGGAACTAAATAAATCTGCCTAGCGCCAACACAGACATCCTTGCACCATAGTTCAATGGTGTCTGCGTTGCCGGCATGATTGTTTATGTGCAGGCACCCTTGCACCATGGTGCAAAGGTTTCTGTGTCGCAGGGATGATTGTTTATGTGCAGGAAGGGACACCTTCCTGCACATAAAGAATATTTAAAGGTGATTGTCTCTTTGTATGTGTGCTGCAGAATACAGTACACATAGAAAGAGCAAAAAAGAGGAGAAATATAAGTATTTCTCCTCGTTACGCCAATCTAACGCCTGCTATTCAGTGGCATTAGTTTTTGATGCTGCCTCAGATGTGCAGATCCTTGTAAATCTGGCCAGTGTCAAAAAGCAATGAGTGTTGCAGTGGAATGCCCAGTGCAATACCCACTGCATGTTCCTTTCATGCAGATACCTGCGTGAAAGGGGACGATATTTACAAAGTGCCATTAAGTCACGCAAAGTGGCTTAATGGAGCTTTGTAAATATGGGGCAGGGCATTGAGCCACTGGAACATTGAAAAAAGTGAAGTTCCGGTGGTGCAATGCCCTTGTAAATATGCCTCAAAGTTCCAAATGCCCTACTAGACTGCATGTCAGTCTCACCGAATGTGAAAATACAAAAAGCACTTTCACACGTGAAAAAATATATCTTTCACTACAGCATCCTACGGTAGTTTGCTAGTACTGGAAACACACAAGGTGTTATAAGTCTAGAAATGTAAACTAAACTCAGTCATCAAAAGTGTAACTATGACCTGGACAAAGAAGTGGAGAAGGAGACTAGCCATCTCAAGGAGAAGGCCTATTAGTCCTAAACCAGTTTTTATGCAAAACATGAATTCAAATTCAGAAATTAGATATCAAAGGTTGTAAGCCAAGTGAAACAACACTGTTGCGTCAGAACCAGACTTACATCCAGAGCAGAAAAGGCAAATTTTCCACATGAGTCAATGTGAATATGCAGTTACTTATCCTCATTAAGGCCTCTCAGGACCTGACTCCCAAGCAGAATAATATATTCTGATTCCAAAAGTCTGAGCCTCTTCCCCCTGTCTCCTCCTCGGGCACTATTCATAATCCTGTCAATTTAAAAAAATTACAAACCAACAGCATTTTGATGATATTCCCTGGCCTAGTGTCAGGTCACCGGGTAGCTAACATCAAGGTTTTTCATAGCTCTGTAAAGCTCCAAGAATCTCTTTTTCAACGGGCAGATTGTTCTGCCGAAACACATGTAACCACATGGACATTGTCGAACGCAAACACAATAATCACTTCAACACCTAATGAACTTGTTTATGCGGTGTGTCTTGATAGTAGGTGGTGTATATGTTTTTTTATTACTGTTCCCTTTGTAGGCCCTGCACCTACTGCGTTTGCAAAAAACTTGCTATTCTTGTAACCAGCCTCTGTTACTTTCACATGTGTCAGTGTAGCTGTGTACTAGGATAGAGATTTTGATTTGCGATATGTAACTAAGGAATGGGGGACATTTTGTTCCCTATAATAGGGTCAGCTTTAACCAAATGCCAGAACCTATGGAACATTTTCTTTATGGAATTGGATTCACTATTACAGGTAGTGATACGTCTGACTGCATGAGAGTCCTGTTCCTCTCTCTTTCTCTTGACAAGTAAGCTTTCCCTCATCACTCGTTCAGCCTCATCCACTGCTGTTTAAGAACTTTCTGGGGTAACCTCTGTCTCTAAATCTAGTGAGCATGCATCCCTCTTCCTCCTTAAAAGTCTGCCCAGTGCTCCAATTCGCTTAGCTCTGAGCAATTCCCCACAAAAGATGCTCCACGTTAGCTTCTGTGAGTGGTGGCTATTATAGTGGAAGATACTATTCTCCACAGTGCTTTTTCAATATAGGCTAGTTATTATCTTCCCAGCGACTATCTTGATTGACAAGTCAAGAATTTCAACTCAGTGGCACGGATTTTGTGTGTGAAAGCTAGATTGAGATCATTCTGAGCAATGTGTGTCAGAAAGTAATGCAGATCTAGCCTGGGACCTTCCCAGATGATAAAAAGGCCATCAATGTAGCTAGTCCAGAATGGAATATGTCTGGTCCACATCTCATCGCCCTCCACCAACACATGTTGTTCTTCCCGCCATCCCATGAACATACAAGCATACCTGGGAGAAAAGCAACTTCCCATAGCAGTCCCAACTCACTGGCAGTATCAGGCATCATCAAACATAAAGAAGTTGCTCTCCAAGGTGCATGCGGCCCCGTCCCCAAGTACAGTTTTACTCCCGGGGAACACCAAGTTTCTCGGGTTATTATTCATAATAGGAGGGGCCATGTGGCATCACTCTACAGGCCTTTAAAGGCCCCTTGGACTACCACAGCTGCAGGGCTAGCAAATTTAAAAAAGAAGGGGTCCATGCGGACAACCCTTCTACCTATTAATTGCCCCGGGGATTGCCTCTTCCCCGGGGCACAAAAGTATTTCTTTTAAAATGGAGGGGGGCTGTGAAGCTTCCATCTTGAGCCATATTTGGCTCCGGGGACTACCACCCCCCTTGGGCATGGCCAGATGCAAAGGAAAACTGCTCCCTCCAGCTGGGAGCAGACTTTCCATCTGTTTTCCTGCCCGCTGTCAAATGTCCAGGAAAACAGATGAAAAAATTGCTCCCACATGCAGGCAGCAGCATTTTTGACTGCTCCCTACAACCTTACGAGTCGGAGTTACGAGGACGGTCTCCAACAAACAGGCTCCCAACTAAGGGTCTTAAGAAACGGACCTTTAGAGACAAGACCACGCTGACCAAACTTTCAGTATCAACCAGACCAGTCCTCGTATCAGCTATCTTGATAGAGCGAGACAAAAGCTATTTAATTTACGTTTCTCCAACGTGGAATAACTAAAGATCTATAGTTGAAGCACAGATTGGCTACTCTTTCTCAAGCTCTGTTTCGGTTCCAGGTCCTGAAGAGAACCCCCCGAAAAAGAGACCTCGTTTTATGACCAAACAAGTGCACATGGAATTTGTATCAGTTTAACCAGTCACTCTTACAAAAATGACTTTAAATAATGCATTAGTTGATCAATTGAATTATCCAGGTTAAACTGAATACGTAACTGTTTGGCCTTCGCCCAGGCGTGGGTTGTATTCATTCAAAAAAGGCTAAAAACATTTTGTAACATTACAACCCCGCTTGTTGCCTCCCTTCCTTTTTTTTGCTTTAATTATCATTGTCTCATGTGTATGTTGTTATTATTATTTGTTAATTGTGTGTGGAACCCCAACTGACAAATTGGTTTATACTTTGAATGTAAGTCTTGTCAAAATTAGACGTGGACACATTACATGTAATTTACAACATGTGTGTGTTGAGTTGTCATGTGGTCTACGAAATCATTAATAGATTCAAAAGAACAACATTATAACCAAAAAGTCAAAAATTGAGTGTTATATTTTCCATTTCAAATTTACTTAAAATGAAATAAACAAATTCTTTTCAATCACAATGAATGGCAAGTGTGGTTGGAATAGGTAATTGGTTTCTAAATTGTTGATTCAGTACTGGCATGTATGTTGTTGTTGATAATCTCCCACTGGAGGCAAGGAGCCGGCAGCGACCGCAGCGGCATTTAGGTTCCCCCTGTGGTCCCCAACGTTGCATACTGGGTATCCTGGGTAGGCTCCCGGAAACCCAGCATGAAGAGGCAGTGCCCTGGGGGATGGGGTCCCCAGGGCCAAAATCTGCCTTGGGAGGGGGCCGCGTAGTCCCTCCCCCATTAGATGTTGGCAGGGCCCCAGGGGATGGGGCCCCCGGGGCCGAACTTGGCCCAGGGAACTTGGCACAGTCCCCCTCCCCCAGTAAGTTTTTGCCGGGCCTATGTGGCTTTGATGCTCATGTCACAGAAACTGAACCTCAACGGGAAGCGCTTACAAATATAAACATAGCAGGAGCCCCAAGTGAAGCTCCACTACTGTAAGGAATAAATGATCCTAAATTCCTGGGCTTGGCAAAGGCAAAAAAATTGTGTTTATCTTGTCAATTCCACATTGAAAAATGATCTGATAATCTTGGTGAAGGTGAATGCATCGTTGATCTATCAGAGTACCATCTGCAGTGATTGTGAGTAGGTTCTTTCTTGGCCTCTCCTGGTGAAAGCAGAGTCCATAGTTCTTTCATTTAATGACTATGAGTATGGAAATGTGCCAAATCACCTGGAAACACAAGGAGATGATGGATGGAGCGCTGAAACCTTTCAGACACTCACCCCCAGTCACAGATCTGGGTTGAATCCATCAACATTCTTTAGCTCACTTCGCCACCTCACTTCAGACCCAGCTATATGCAAATCAGTCTTGACCCTGTGCCTCATGGGAACAGTCCAGACCGAGCTGCCAAGCCAGGTCTTCCCTGAACCGGAAACAAGCATCCTGGGACCGGTTTCTGGGTAACGCCCTTCATCAACGAGGCTAGCTTGAATCCAGTGGCAAAGTGAGCAAGGGACCCACGTCTGGGCATACCCTGCCAACTTAGGGCGAATAAAGCAAACACAAGGAGATGATGGACGGAGCGCTGAAACTTTTCAGACACTCACCCCCAGTCACAGATCTGGGTTGAATCCATCATCATTCTTTAGCTCACTTCTCCACCTCACTTCAGACCCAGCTATATGAAAATCAGTCTTGACCCTGTGCCTCATGGGAACAGTCCAGCCCAAACTGCCAAGCCAGGTCTTCCCTGAACCGGAAACAAGCATCCTGGGACCGATTTCTGGGTAACACCCTTCATCAGCCAGGCTAGCTTGAATCCAGTGGCAAAGTGAGCAAGGGAGCCACGTCTGGGCATACCCTGCCAAATTAGGGTGAACAAAGCAAACACAAGGAGAAGATGGATGGAGCGCTGAAACTTTTCAGACACTCACCCCCAGTCACAGATCTGGGTTGAATCCATCATCATTCTTTAGTTCACTTCGCCACCTCAGTTCAGACCCAGCTATATGCAAATCAGTCTTGACCCTGTGCCTCATGGGAACAGTCCAGCCTGACCTGCCAAGTCAGGTCTTCCCTGAACCGGAAACAAGCATCCTGGGACCGGTTTCTGGGTAACACCCTTCATCAGTCAGGCTAGCTTGAATCCAGTGGCAAAGTGAGCAAGGGACCCACGTCTGGACATACCCTGCCAACTTAGGGCGAACAAAGCAAACACAAGGAGATGATGGACGGAGCACTGAAACTTTTCAGTCACTCACCCCAGTCACAGATCTGGGTTGAATCCATCATCATTCTTTAGCTCACTTCGCCACCTCACCTGGAGTCACATCCGTTTGGCCCCACCCCATGCTGTTCACCTTAGTAGTATGAAATTGTCTTCCGGCCTTTTGCTAGGATGATGGGCAGTTTACCAAAAGGCCCCCCAGCATGTTTCCTGCTAATTTTGATGACACATTCTTGATGCTGAAGAATATGAGGACATCACCACCAAACAAAGTAGCACTTGCTTCATATATTTAAGAGGAAATACCCTTGTTTTGGGGGGATTTGCCTCTTTGTAGTCTCGTTGTCTTCTCTATAGGAGGATTCATGTTATCAAAGATTTCTGTATGAAGACACACAAGGAACAATCACATAGCTGAAATACACACAAGGTCGCTGGAGACATTTCCTCCTGGTCCATTACACAGTTGTATTGCAGAATATGTACTCGTTATCACCCACAGAGGTAGCACTTACTAATTATCCAGCAAAATGTACTCCTGGTGGGTAGACTTTTCTGCAAAACTGTGGACTCTTTTTTAATAAAGGGCAGATAAGGTTCCGTTCTGAGCACGTCACTCACAGAGCTACTGACACACCCACACCAACACTCACACTCCAACTGACACACCCATTCAGCCACTCTCACATATACTCACAGACTGATACAGTCACTCAGACATCCATTCACTCACCTGTACAGTCACTCACACACCAACCCACATAGCCACTCGCATGCCCATAGAGTCACTCACAACCCCACTCACACACCCACATAACCATTCACATAGCCACTGACAGACCCATACAGCCACTTACATATCCACTCACACACCCAGAAAACAACTCACCCACTCACACACCTATACAGCCACTCATACACCAACTTACAGATCCATACAGCCACTCACACACCCACAGACACATACAGCTAATCACAAACTCATCACAAAGGTTACAGGTTACAGTTAGGAAATTAAATTAAAAAACATTCAAAATTCACTGAAAAAACAAAAGTTACAGGGATGTTATCCCCTTCGCTGCTTCTGTCGGCCAACGGCCGTCGCGAGCACTACCTCCGTAGTGCGGCGCACGTCCGTTGGCCGACGCGGCCTTGCCCACTCAATGGAACGCCCGCACTGCGGCAGAATTGCCGCAGCGGTAAACGGGTTATAGTTAGGAAATAGAATTAAAAATACCTTGGAAATTCAGTGCAAAAACCAAAGGATGCAGGCATGCTATATTTAGGTGCAGATTTCACTTGCACAAATCCATAAAAATTCAGCAGTTGTAGTTACCTGACCTAACTATAACTTATGCCCCCACAATGCACTGCTTATGACCTCACATATTGCATCACTCATGACATGGTCAGTGACATCATTGATTACATCTCAAATTACATCACTGATGACATCATCCACAGAACCACTCATATACCTATTAACACTCCTATTCAATCACTCAAACACCCACTTACACACCCACACACCACTCAAATACCCATTCACAGACCCATAGAACTACTGATACACACCCACTTGCTCACTTATACAGTCACTCACTCGCACAGCCACTCACTCACCTATACAGCCACTCAAACAGCCATTGACTCATCTACAAAACCACTTCCATACCCATTCGCACATCCATACAAACACACACAATCCCACTCACTCACCTTTACAACCACTCATACACACATTGTCTGTACAATACAGATACTCATACACCCATTCACTTACCCATATACCCACTCAAACAGCCACTCACTCACCCATACACCCACTTACATACCCAGTCATTCACCCATGGAGTCACTCACACAGGTACTTAGTCACCAATGCAGCCACTCTCACAGATACTTACCCATTCATACAGCTACTCACACAGCCACTCACTCATCCATACAGCCACTCACACAGCCACACAGTCACCCACACAGTCGCTGACACACATATTCCCGCACCCATGCAGTCACTCAAACACCCACTCAACCACCTATACAGCAGCTCATATACACAAAAACTCAAAAATACAGCCACTCACGCAAGCACTCATTCGCCCATATAGCTACTCATACACCTGCTTATTGACCCATACAGCCACTAGCACACCTACTCACACACCCATACAGCCACTCAAACAACCACTCACAGACGGATTCAGACAGTCTCACAACCTCTCAGATGGCATATGTTAGACATGGTATCACTCATTAATTAGTAGTACAAAAAGAATAGCAATTTAAGTTATGCAGTAACTTAGTATATATCTTTAAGACTCAGAAACATTTACAAAACACTTATACTCACTGGATGATGGCAAAGATTACAGGGACATTATATTTAGGCTCACATTTCACTCATACAAAACCAGAGAATTCAGCAGCTACAGTTAGCTGAGCTCACTATAACGTGCACCCAGCAATGCACTGCTTATGACCTCACATATTACATCACTAATGACATGGTCAGCGACATCACTGATGACATCATGCAGTGACTGTCAGTGTTTTTAAAACATTTATGAGTGTCAAATATATATATACCAAGGTGTATTGAAGAATCTGTGGATGTATGAGTGTGTGTATGGATGATTCAGTGGGTGCATGACTGACTGTATAAGTGAGTGATTAGGTGTCTCAGTGAATGTATGGATGAGTGACTGGTTGTGTGAATGTCTGTAACAGTCTGTCAGTTGGTGTCTAAGTGGCTGTATAGGTATGTGAGTGTGTACTTGAGTTGCTGTATGGGTGATCGATTGGTTGTCTGGGTACCTGCATGTATTTATGAGTATGTGTGGGTGGGTGAGGTGGTGTGTTACTGCCTGTATGAATGAATGAGTGGGTGAGCAAGTGGCTGTATGGATCAGCGAGTATATATATGAGGGGCTGTATGGGTGAGTGAGTGTGTGTATGACTGTATGAGTGAGTGAGTGGATATGTCAGTGTTATATATGTAAGAAACTGGGTATGTGAAAGGCAGTATAGGTGAGTGATGGGGTATATGAGTGAGTGGGTGAGTGAGTGAATGTGAAAGTGACAGTATGGGTAAGTGTGTGCTTGTATCAGTGACTGGTCCTCAACCTGCCAAAACACTGCCACATCTCCCAGCACCTGCGCACACTCCACTGGCTCCCTGTTGAGGCGAGAATCACCTTCAAGATGCTCACCCACGCACACAAGGCCCTCCACGGCACCGGACCAGCATACTTGAACAACCGACTCAAATTCCACGCACCCCAAAGGACCCTACGATCAGCCCAGCTCTCCTACGCCGTGGTCCCCGGCACCAGAAAGACCAGATCGGGAGGCCGCTCCTTCTCCTTCCTCGCGGCCAAAGCATGGAACGCCCTTCCGCTCCACCTCAGACAGATAACATCGCTCCCCATCTTCGCAAGAAACCTCAAAACCTGGCTCTTCGACAGACCCCCTCCTTGATGGATGGAACCTGCACCCCCCCCCCAGTGCCTTGAGACCCTTACGGGTGAGTAGTCACACTTTAACAAACCCCTGATTGATTGATTGATTGATTGATTGACTGTATAGGTGATTAATTACATGTTAGTATCTGTATGAGTAAGTGAGTGGGTATGTATGTATCTGTATGGGTGAGTACGTGGCTGTGTGATTGACAATATGTGTAGGTGTGAAAGTAGCTCTAAGGGTGACTGTCTCAGTGTGTGAGTGGCTGTATGGATGTCAGTGGCTCTATTAGTGAGTGAGTGGGTATATGAGTGGCTGTATGGGTAAATGAGTGAAAGTGTGTTTTGATCAATGAATCAGTGAGTAGCTATTTAAGTACTGGTATGGGTGTATGAATGGGTTTGAGAATGGTAGTGTGGAAGTTGGAGTGGGTGTATGAGGTTATATGGGGTTGTGAGTGGGAGAGTCAGAGATTCTGTGGATGATGTCATCAGTGATGTAATTTGAGATGCCATCAGTGAGTCACTGACCATATGATGAGTGATGTAATATGTGAGGTCATAAGCAGTGCATTGCAAGGACACGAGTTATAGATTGATTGATTGATTTATAATTTTATGTAGTGCTCAAATGCTCTAAGGTGTTGTGGAGCTGCTGCCGTACTAATCAGAGAGGAAAAAAGAATGCAGAGATATGAAAACTCTTTTTTGATTGAAAAGCCAGGTCTTTATGGATTTCTGAAATGATAGGAAATCTGGGCATTTCCTTAGGTTAGCGGGAAGGGTGTTCCATAGCTTAGCGGTCCTCAGCACAAAACTCCGACCTCCCCATGTGGCACGTTTGACCTTTGGTAATACTAAGAGCTTTGCATCTGAGGATCTGAGTGTCCTCTGAGAGATATACCAGACTAATTTCTTGCGAAGGTAGTGAGGTCCGATATTGTGCAGTGCCTTAAATGCAATACAGAGTGCCTTGAATTCCAATATTCTTGCTACTGTGAGCCAATGTACTTTGATCAAGGCCTGTGATACTGTTTGATGTTTGGAATTCTTACAAGAAGCTGGGCAGAGGCATTTTGCAGCATCTGTAGTTTTAGAAGAGATTTTTTTCCGGATTCCGATGAAAAGGATGTTTTCATAATTAAGTTTAACTAAGACCAAAGAGGTGACTACAATTTTTTGAAGGTCCAGAGGGATATAAGGACAGATCTTTCTAATTAATTTTAAGGTACAGAATACTGATGAGGCGAGGGTGTTGACCTGGTCTTCAAAGGAAAGTTTATCTTCAAAGAGGATTCCTAAATTCCTTCCTTTCTGTGCTGGTGTAGGTGGAACCCCCATATTCCATGGCCACCAACTTGGTGACCAAAAACACTTGTCTTTACCAAAAAGAAGAACCCCAGTCTTTCCTGGATTAAGCTTTAGCCAGTTTAATCTCATCCATTGTTCTATCTGGGACATGCATGAACGAAACCTATGGGCAGCCTCATCATGATTGTTAGATATGGATACCACAATTTGGGCATCATCGGCATAAGCCACCACTGAGAAACCCATGGCTTTTATAAGTTTAACCAGTGGGGTAACACAGAGATTAAAAATAGTAAGGCACAACGAGGAGCCTTGAGTACCCCACATGGCAGGCAAAATTGTTCAGAGATGAAATCACCCATAGCCACGTGATTCATTCTGTCCGTTAAAAATGATGTTTGCAGCTTAAGTGCCTCCTATTCCTAGCTCAGCTAATCGGTCAATAAAGATGATATGGGTGACCGTATCAAAGGCTGCCGAAAGATCTAACAGTATCAATGCGGCTCAACCTCCACCATCAAGAATGAACCTAAGTTCTTCCGATGCAGCTAGCAATGCTGTCTCTGTACTGTCTGCCTTTCTCAAGCCATAGCGGGTGCAATCCAAAAGGTTATTATCGTCAATAAATGACATGAGTTCCATGTTCAAAGCATTCTCTAGTAGTTTGGCTGGAAAGGGCAGTCTAGATATGGGCTTATAACTGCTCGGCTCATGAAGGTCAAGGTCATTCTATTTTTAGCAAAGGTAGGATGGAAGCAGTCTTCCATTCAGAGGGAATAATTTCATTGAAGATCTTGGTCAGTCAAGTGCCAAAGATCCCAGGAGCCAAATGAACAATTTTTGGAGGGTATGGATCAAGTGGGGAACCCGATTTAATAGAACCAATTAATTTTAGAACTTGTTCTTTATTAAGCAAGGGAAACTTATCAAAGTTAGTATTTGGGGGTTGTAATTTACTTAGTGGAGGATTGGCGCCACTTTACTATTTAATGTGAAGGTATCAAAGACTTCTTTTACATTTTTGGAAAAAATTCACAAGATTGTTGCACAGAATTTGATTGCAGCTACTTTATAGAGACAAACATTTTTGACAATTTTTTTTACTGTACTAAAAAGTTCCTTTGCTGAATTTTAAAATTGAAGGATCTTATCTGTAAAGTATTTTGTTTTTTTCTTCTAGCATAAAATTTGTATGTTCTGCAATCAACTATTTATAGGCTTCTCTATCATGGGATGACAAATGCAAAAAGAACAATTGATGGACAGAATGAAGAACAATGTCTTACATTCACCCCTGTACAGAGATCTGGGCCTAAATCCATTGTTTGTTTGCTCCCCATGCCATTCCAGTTTGAACCAAGCCATATGCAAATCAGTCTTGACCCTGCGCCCAATGGGTACAGTCCAGCCCGAACTTCCAGGCCAGGTCCTCCCTGGACTAGAAACAAGCATCCTAGGGCCGGTTTCGGGGTTTCACCCCTCATCAGCGAGGATTGCTTGAATCCAGTGGCATGGAGAGCACGGGACCCAAGTCTGGGCATACCCATCCCACTCGGGTGACAAATGCAAAAAGAACAATTGATGGACAGAATGCAGAACAATGTCATACATTCACCCCAGTACAGAGATCTGGGCCTAAATCCATTGTTTTTTTGCTCCCCATGCCATTCCAGTTTGAACCCAGCAATATGCGCCTGATCATCCAGGGGCGCATGCAGTGGGCACGCCTATGGCAAGCCTGTCTGCACCAGTCCGCACCCGGATCATGCCGAATGCCAGAATCCTCGGCCCTTTTGTCCCAGGAAAAATGCCCCTGCTGCGGTATTCCAGCCAAGACCTCCTCGCACTGGACCTAAATGGTAAGATGTTGGGCTGTGTTATGTTAAAGCCAGACTTAGGATTTAATAAGATGAAAGGTCCCCATTGTATGCTGTCTCTTACCTATAAAACAGCTTGGGACACTAAAAGAAAGAATTCTGAGTCAGGCCATCATCTCATATCACAGGATAATGTCTTTAAATGCTTGGTCGTTAATTAAACATAAAAGTGAGCTTACAGATTTTGTAGATACTCATGGGGTTGATATCATTTTCATTACGGAAACTTGGGCAGACAAGACATCTGGCCCGGACCTGGTCCAAGCAATAACAGACGGCTATACAATGGATAAAGCAGATAGGCAAATAAAAATAGGGGGAGGGCTTGCTATCGTCACCTGTGATCAGTTTGTTACAAGGTACCTCCCAGGTCTAGATAGCTCAATCTCTGAAAATGTCACTTTCCAAATTGAATTAACAAAACACTTATCATTTAGAGGGATATTACTCTACTGTCCCCCAAAAATAGAGCATAATTTTTATCAAATTTTAGCTCACTGATAGAGCACAGTATTAAAATGTCAGACTTCTCAGTGCTGGGTGACTTTAATTTTCATTTAGAGAATACTTAGGATACTGATACCACCTTTTTAATAAGAAACCATGAGGAGCCTAGGGTTGCATCAAAGAGTTGAGGCAGCCACACACTCTGTAGGATATACACTTGATGGGATATTTTCCCACAGCTCTTATCTAAAGATAAGTGACGTCTTACCTCTGGTGTGGTCAGATCATAAAGGAGTGATGTTTTCCATCACTTTACCACAGCTTAAAACAAAGTTGCTCCCAAATCCGTAAGCTTTAAAAAGTAGGGCTTGGCAAAAGGTTAGCACTTTAGATCTTGCCTTAACCTTATCAGAAACCCTACCAGAAGCTAATCTCGAACTTACACAAGATCTAGAGACAATCACACAGAGGTATACAACTTCGATTAATAAAGCAATGGATATTCTTGCACCGGAAAAAGCTTCTATTAATTACCAGAAAACACCATCAGAACCATGGTTCTCTGAGCCTTTGAGAACTCAGAAACAATTATAAAGGAAATTGGAGCGAGTTTGGAGGTCCAAATATGACTCCCATGATAGAGAGCAAAAGACACACAATTGATGGACGGAATGCAGAACAAATCAAAATATTCACCCCCAGTCAAGTGATCTGGGTTAAATCCATCGTTCGTTTGCTCACCATGCCACCCCAGTTTAGACCTGGCCATATGCAAATCAGTCTTGACCCTGTGCCTCATGGGAACAGTCCAGCCCGAACTGCCAAGCCAGTTCCTCCCTGGACCGGAAACAAGCATCCTAGGACCGGTTTTGGGGTTTCACCCTTCATCAGCCAAGATAGCTTGAATCCAGTGGCACAGTGAGCCCGGGACCTACGTCTGGGCATACCCAGTGCACTTAGGGCGAGAAAACAAAAGACACACAAATGATGGAAATGTCAGCCTTTAAAATGCTAATTCCTAACTATAACGTCCCTGATACCTTTGTTTTTTTCTGTGAAAATGTATACATATATTTTTAATGACATGATGTCTTGTAGCGCGTTATGTGAACAAGACCGAGTTGTTTCGGTCTAAACGCGTCATGCTGAGGCACTGGCCAGGACTGACTGGTTGCTGTAGTCATGGATTTTAAATAAAGCACAGCATCTTCTTCATTTCGTCCCTTGCGTGGTCCGTACCTGTGTTTGTACGCCGTGGAGGTCTGGTGACAACCAGGATTTGCTCTATATATATATATATATATATATATATATATATATATATATATATTATCTACTGGCGGTCGCCAGTAGATAGTTATAGTTACAACCTATTATCCATAGGAAATCCGCGACATTCTATTTGAAATAACTCTCTTGCCGGTTGACGTATCTTCGCAAAATTTTCAAACTTTATGGCCCGCTCCGGTCCGCTCCTACCCTGAAAGTCTCGGGGGATTCGTCAAGCGGAAGCCGAGAAAAAGGGGGTCCCAAAACGCGTTTTCCCCATGCAATTTTCCATAGGAAACTTTAGACACGGCTACAGCCCGAACTGCTGAACGGAATTACACCAAATTTGGCAAAGAGGTAGTTCTTGGTTCAGAAAGAACCCTTTTGTTAAATGGTGTAAATCCGTTCAGTAGTTGCTGAGAAAATCAAAAGTAAAAAGATAGTGATATCTAGGGCCGCGGATCCTCCCGAGCACGAGCTGCATGTTAATTGGCTGTCAGCTGGCTGTCAACATTCCGATTCAGGAAATGTTGGCAGCCATTTTGTCCCTCGGTAGAACCGAGGGACAGAAACAAGTGCGCAAAGCGCACAAAGGGGGCAGGGTAGAAACACCCTGACCCCTAGGTTTGCTCAGGGGGTCCCACAAGGACCCCCTGGGCAAAAAATAAAAAAAAAAAATTTTCAAAAATTGGCAGGATGCGCTCAGGGAGCGCGAACCCTGCCGAAAAAAAAAAAAAATCAAAGCACGGTCTCCCGCGCTTCGATTGTATTTTGCCCCCGGGTGGCCCAAGTCCCAGGGGCATGGTGGGGGTTTAATGTTATGTGTGGGGGCCTCAAAGGGCCCCCAAGCCCGGGGACCGCCACCCCCGGGGCTTTCTTTTAAAAATGGTGCGGGAGGGCTCTGAGCCCTCCCGCAGCCCCGGGACCACCACCTCCCGGGGCTTTTTTAAAAAATTAAACAACCTGTGTGGGGGCTCCAGCCCCCACACGCCCGAGACCGCCACCTCCCGGGGCACTAACAAATTAAAATGGGGGTCCGTTTTGGACCCCCGAAGCCCCAGGTACCACCACCTCCCGGGGCTGTGCTGATGTAGGGAGGGGGCCGCGCGGCCCCCTCCTGGAGCCCTTGATGGCCCTGGGGACCACCACCCCCAGGGCCGGCTCCTGCAGTGTCCCGGGGTGCCTACCCCGGGACACTGCTGTTTGCAATGACAGGAGGGAGCCTCGCGGCTCCGTCCTGTCATTGCAAACTGCTTTGGATATTGGAAGAGAGAGCAGGAAACCTGCTCTCTCTTCCAATATCCAAAGCACATTGCTTTCCACATGGGGAGCTGCATCTTAGCAGCTCCCCATGTGGAAAAGCAATGCCGGCACCCTAGGGACGCGGGAGCCGGCGGGACTGTGGGGGCATTGGGGACCCCCACAGTCCCCAACGAGAGGGCCAGCCCCGGGGATGGGGTCCCCGGGGCAAGTAGTGGCCCGGGAGGGGGGCCACGCGGCCCCCTCCCCAAAGTTTTGAAAAATAATTTAAAAAAAAAAAAAAAGGGTATGGCTGGCCCCGGGGATGGGGTCCCCGGGGCCTTAAAATGGCCAGAGGAGGGGGCCACGCAGCCCCCTCAAAATATTAAAAATAAAAATAGAGGCCATGCCCCGGGGATGGGGTCCCCGGGGCCAATAAGGCCCGGGGAAGGGGAGCCACGCGGCCCCCTTCCCGTTTTTTAAATTTTTAAATTTAAAAAGGGGTAAGCCCTGGGGGATGGGGTCCCCAGGGCCCAAAAACAGAAAAAAGGAAGGGGGCCACACAGCCCCCCTTCAGGGGACAAAAAACAAACAAAAAAAAAACGATCGGGCCCGCAGGCCCGCCCCTTCCTTCACCACTCTGCAAACGTGCCCCTGGCGCGTTTGCAGAGGGAGACAATTCCCCTTGAATACTGGGGGTCCCTGGGGGCCAACTAGCCCACCAGGAACCTCCAGTATGCGCCAGGGGGCTGCGTTGCAGAGAGGTGTACAGAGGCCACGCCCCTTTTACACCTCTCTGCAACGCAGCTCTGTGGCGCTTTTGGAGGTATATGGTGGGCTAGTTGGACTCCGGGGACCCTCAGGATTCAAGGGGACTTAATCCCCCAACTTAAAACGCGCCACGGGGCGCGTTTGCACAGTGGTGAAGGGAGGGGCGGGGCTTCAGGTGACATGTGTGAAAACAGGCCCCGTGGCGCGTTTTAAGATGGGGAATTAAATCCCCTTCAATCCTGAGGGTCCCTGGGGGCCAACTAGCCCAACAGGTACATCCAGAAAGCGCCACAGAGCTGCGTTGCAGAGAGGTGTAAAAGGGGTGTGGCCTCTCTACACATCTCTGCAACGCAGCCCTAGCGCATATTGGAGGTTCCTGGTGGGCTAGTTGGCCCCTAGGGACCCTCAGGATTCAAGGGGACTTAATCCCCCAACTTAAAACGCGCCACGGGGCGCGTTTGCACAGATGTCACCTCAGGCCCCGCCCCTCCCTTCACCATTGTGCAAATATTCTTCTAAAATCATCCGAAATACGAATTCCGATTTACTCACCTGTTATAAGGAGAGACCTCAGTGCTGCATCTTTCTGCCCAGTACTGGTCCTGAAAAGTAATTTTAACCGTACTTACCAGTAACTTGAATTTCCTTCCATAGGATATCATTGCCTGCTTTTTGCTGAAAAAGTTTCTAAGTGTTGATTTTTGAAACATACAAATATTCCTCTAAAATCAGCCGAAATACGAATTCCAATTTACTCACCTGTTATAAGGAGAGACCTCAGTGCTGTATCTTTCAGCCCAGTACTGGTCCTGAAAAGTAATTTTAACCGTACTTACCAGTAACTTGAATTTCCTTCCATAGGCTAACATTGACTGGTTTCACTTGGAAATTCTTCTAAGTGTGGAGTTTTGGAACTTTAAAATATTCCTCTAAAATCAGCCGAAATACAAATTCCGATTTACTCACCTGTTATCAGGAGAGACCTCAGTGCTGCATCTTTCAGCCCAGTACTAATCCTGAAAAGTAATTTTAACCGTACTTACCAGTAACTTGAATTTCCTTCCATAGGATATCATTGCCTGCTTTTTGTTGAAAAAGTTTCTAAGTGTTGATTTTTGAAACATACAAATATTCCTCTAAAATCAGCCGAAATACGAATTCCGATTTACTCACCTGTTATCAGGAGAGACCTCAGTGCTGCATCTTTCAGCCCAGTACTGATCCTCAAAAGTAATTTTAACCGTACTTACCAGTAACTTGAATTTCCTACATCCGCTAACATTGACTGGTTTCACTTGCAAATTCTTCTAAGTGTGGAGTTTTGGAACTTTATAATATTCCTCTAAAATCAACCAAAGTACGAATACCAATTTACTCACCTGTTATCAGGAGAGAACCCAGTGCTGCATCTTTTAGCCCAGCACTGACCCTGAAAAGTAATTTTAACCGTACTTACCAGTAACTTATATTTTCTTCCATAGGAATCCATTGTCTGCTTTTAAGCAGAAAAGTTTCAAAGTGTCGATTTTCACAAACTAAAAATATTCCTAAAAAATCGCCTGTATGACTTAAACGCATTCTTTCAACTGTTTACAGGAGATGCACCAGTGCTTAATCCAGGATCCAACACTGAGTAAGAAAAAGTAACGATAACAGTTTTTACCTGCTAAGTGAATTTCCTTCCATAGGATAACATTGGTGATTCTATGAGAAAAATGTTCTAAGTGTCAACTTTTAAAATACAATAATATTCCTTAAAAATCACGACTGTAACCAAAACGCTTTTACTCAACTGTTTACAAGAGATGTACCAGGACTGCATCTAGGATCCAGTCCTTTGGTTAGAAAAGTAATCCATAAAGTAACTAATTGCATTTAACTAGAAATTCACATTGAGCTGAATGTTGCATTGTGTTTGAAAATGTGTTGCCCATTGCAACAACTGTAACTACTGTACTTAAAAGTCTATTGCCTATGTGCAAAGTATTTAAACTAAAGTAATTCATTCTGAGAAAGTATTTTTTGTAATGTAATGTATAATGTAATTACAATGTAATTTTAAAAATAAAATATGTAAAAAAAAAAATGTTTCTAAAAATGTAGTAAATCAGTATTAAAAAAATGTATATAACAATTAATACATTTAAAAATTGTCATTTACAAAACCTTTGAAATTCACTGAAAAAACCGTAGGTTTCAGGCACGTTATAGTTACAAATTAGCATTTTAAAAACCTTTGAAATTCACTGAAAAAACCATAGGTTTCAGGGACGTTATAGTTACAAATTAGCATTTAAAAAACCTTTGAAATTCACTGAAAAAACCATAGGTTTTAGGGACAGTTATAGTTAGTTGGACATTGCACTCGTACAAAACCCGTGAAATTCCCCGTTATAGTTAGTCCAGCTAACTATAACTCGCGCCCACAATGCACTGCTGATGACGTCACATATTACATCACTCATGACATGGTCAGTGACATCACTGATGACATCACTGATGACATCTCAAATGACATCACTGATGACATCATCCACGTGATAATCTCATGCACCTCCTCACACCCTAATATAACATTTGATACACCCACTCTAAATTACAGACTGCCATTCGCAAAACCATAGACACTCCAACACCAATAACTACATACCCACTCACTGATTCTTAGGTCTACGCACACATCCACTCACTCACCCGTACAGTCACTCATACTTACGGTCACTCAGTACAGGACTATTATATGCACTCATACTCCTTTATAGACACTCAAACACCGCCACTCATCCATAGAGGTACTCACTCACCTAGTCAGTCATGCAAATAATTAAACACACTACCATTTACTCACCTATACAGTTATACACACACCAGCTCACTTACTCATACAAATACTAGCACATTCTTACGCTCTTATACAATCACTGATACAAGCACACACTCATCCATACAGCCACTATCACAATCACTCACTCTCGCTTATAGCTATTTATATACTACAAACACATATATACTGCCTTTCACATATGTAGTTACTCACACATGTACCACTGGGACATACATTCACTCACTAACACACTCTTACACACACTTACCCACCCATACAGTCTATTACAGATGCACTCTTGAAACCATCCACCCAGTGAATCACCCACTCACACATCTATGCACAGAGTCGCACACACCCCTCCCACACAAACACTCAGGCACCCATACAGATACTCAGACAAGCATTCAATAACTCATATAGACACTCATGTAGCTATTCACAAACACATGCAGCCACTTACACAGCAACAGACAGACGGATACAGACATTCACCCAGTTTAGTCACTAACCCATGCATTCAGTAAGATACGTTAAATTACTCACTTATACAGTCAGTCACACACGTACTAAATCATCCATACAGACACTTACACACCCACTCATTCTTCAATACGCCTTTTCCTATATATATTAAAAATATTTAAACTTTACAAAAACACACAGTCACTGGATGATGTCATCAGTGATGTCATTTGAGATGTCATCAGTGATGTCATCAGTGATGTCACTGACCATGTCATGAGTGATGTAATATGTGACGTCATCAGCAGTGCATTGTGGGGCGCGAGTTATAGTTAGCTGGACTAACTATAACGGGGAATTTCACGGGTTTTGTACGAGTGCAATGTCCAACTAACTATAACTGTCCCTAAAACCTATGGTTTTTTCAGTGAATTTCAAAGGTTTTTTAAATGCTAATTTGTAACTATAACGTCCCTGAAACCTATGGTTTTTTCAGTGAATATATATACATATATATATATATATATATATATATATATATATATATATATATATATATATATATATATACCACAAAAGAAGGTTGCCCCACGAGAAGACGCCCACACAAGAGAGCTTAACTTCAATATTTAATTGCAGGCTGCAGTAGCATGAGTTCATTGCTTCCATCCATTTTAATAGCCATACGCATTTCAGACAACTCCGTGTCCTTGTTCACTGGCACAATCCATAGTCACATCTGCATTGATGTAATCGTTTTAAAACCCCCAAGTCCCGCCCCAGTGGGCGTGTGCTCAAGGCCTCATGGTACTTGAAGTTTCTCACAGTAAATCCCCAGTGGGTGCTGCCATGCTAGGAAAAATAAAAAGAAAAGAAATTGAATCCCAAGTGGGTCGATGGAAAAGTAAAAAACTGCAGCTCACTGCCATTATCAAGTCCCGCAATAATTAACTCTCCCTTCATGCGGCACTGAGTTTCAGACGCCGCTGAGCTGCTTGTAAGCAGCGGGGCGTCTTCGCGGCCGGACCAGCCGCTAAAATACCACAAAAGAAGGTTGCCCCACGAGAAGACGCCCACACAAGAGAGCTTAACTTCAATATTTAATTGCAGGCTGCAGTAGCATGAGTTCATTGCTTCCATCCATTTTAATAGCCATACGCGTTTCAGACAACTCCGTGTCCTTGTTCACTGGCACAATCCATAGTCACAGCTGCATTGATGTAATCGTTTTAAAACCCCCAAGTCCCGCCCCAGTGGGCGTGTGCTCAAGGCCTCATGGTACTTGAAGTTTCTCACAGTAAATCCCCAGTGGGTGCTGCCATGCTAGGAAAAATAAAAAGAAAAGAAATTGAATCCCAAGTGGGTCGATGGAAAAGTAAAAAACTGCAGCTCACTGCCATTATCAAGTCCCGCAATAATGAACTCTCCCTTCATGCGGCGCTGAGTTTCAGACGCCGCTGAGCCGCTTGTAAGGAGCGGGGCGTCTTTGCGGCCGGACCAGCCGCTAAAATACCACAAAAGAAGGTTGCCCCACGAGAAGACCACCACACAAGAGAGCTTAACTTCAATATTTAATTGCAGGCTGCAGTAGCATGAGTTCATTGCTTCCATCCATTTTAATAGCCATACGCGTTTCAGACAACTCCGTGTCCTTGTTCACTGGCACAATCCATAGTCACAGCTGCATTGATGTAATCGTTTTAAAACCCCCAAGTCCCGCCCCAGTGGGCGTGTGCTCAAGGCCTCATGGTACTTGAAGTTTCTCACAGTAAATCCCCAGTGGGTGCTGCCATGCTAGGAAAAATAAAAAGAAAAGAAATTGAATCCCAAGTGGGTCGATGGAAAAGTAAAAAACTGCAGCTCACTGCCATTATCAAGTCCCGCAATAATGAACTCTCCCTTCATGCGGCGCTGAGTTTCAGACGCCGCTGAGCCGCTTGTAAGCAGCGGGGCGTATTCGCGGCCGGACCAGCCGCTAAAATACCACAAAAGAAGGTTGCCCCACGAGAAGACGCCCACACAAGAGAGCTTAACTTCAATATTTAATTGCAGGCTGCAGTAGCATGAGTTCATTGCTTCCAACCATTTTAATAGCCATACGCGTTTCAAGCAACTCAGTGTCCTTGTTCACTGGCACAATCCATAGTCACAGCTGTTGTTTCTTTACCAGTTGCCAGTGAACAAGGACAGAGTGCTGTCCGAAACGCGTTTGGCCTTCGTATTTTGATTGAAGATGGGAGCTGCGAACACTGCAGTCCTCGATAAAGATAGTGACTAACTCTCTAGTGTGTGGCGTTTACTTGCAAGGGCAACCTTTTTTTTTTTTTGTGAATATTTGAGCGGCAGTCCGGCCGCAAAGACGCCCCTCTGCGTATTCAGCGGATCTGCGGCGACCCGAAAATCGGAACGCTGAGAGAATGGAGAGCACAATATTGAGTGACAGAATAATAGGCAATGCACATAGTTTTCCTGTTGTAAATCGGCACACTTGGGTAAGAGACTTTTTAATGAGCTAAAGACTGCAGCACCCACTAGGGATGTACTGTTGTGGGACCGCAAGTACCAGGATGCAATGCGGCACACGCCCACTGGGGCGGGACTTGGTTGAATTTTTAACAGGTGTCCCACAAGCGCTGTTGTTTCTTTACCAGTTGCCAGTGAACAAGGACAGAGTGCTGTCCGAAACGCGTTTGGCCTTCGTATTTTGATTGAAGATGGGAGCTGCGAACACTGCAGTCCTCGATAAAGATAGTGACTAACTCTCCAGTGTGTGGCGTTTTCTTGCAAGGGCAACCTTTTTTTTTCTGGATATTTGAGCGGCAGTCTGGCCGCGAAGACGCCCCTCTGCGTATTCAGCGGATCTGCGGCGACCCGAAAATCGGAACGCTGAGAGAATGGAGAGCACAATATTGAGTGACAGAATAATAGGCAATGCACAGAGTTTTCCTGTTGTAAATCGACCCACTTGGGTAAGAGACTTTTTAATGAGCTAAAGACTGCAGCACCCACTAGGGATGTACTGTTGTGGGACCGCAAGTACCAGGACGCAATGCGGCACACGCCCACTGGGGCGGGACTTGGTTGCATTTTTAACAGGTGTCCCACAAGCGCTGTTGTTTCTTTACCAGTTGCCAGTGAACAAGGACAGAGTGCTGTCCGAAACGCGTTTGGCCTTCGTATTTTGATTGAAGATGGGAGCTGCGAACACTGCAGTCCTCGATAAAGATAGTGACTAACTCTCCAGTGTGTGGCGTTTTCTTGCAAGGGCAACCTTTTTTTTTTTGTGGACATATATATGTATATATATATATATATATATATATATATATATATATATATATATATATATTCTCCAAAACGCCCTTGCGCTCAAGAACGCACTCAACGATGCTCTGACCACTTGGCCCGTATTAGCCTCGATACAGCATGCTTCCCCTCTGTCCAAAATTGCAAGACTGATATTCGATGCGTTTCGAGGCAAACGCCTCTTAATCATGAGTTAACAGAGGCACAGGAAGCTCACCTGTTGATTTACTCTTAATTTATTGAAAGAGTCCACCCACAGTGGGCGTGGCTTACAGTAAGCGCCACCTTGCATGATGGTATTTGCAGTTTATACAGGTAAGTTCTAGTATCCATCCTTAGTAGGCTCCATGCCTCCGTGTGCAGTAAAACATTTTTGTAACATCCTTTAGTAGGTAGGGACTTTGGGGCTGCGTGCTATCCTTTGCAACGGAACATCGTGCCACAGAAAGGAATATTACCTTCCCCAGCCTTTCAGTCCGAAATGGTGCAACTCTTGTTACCGCGGCTCGGGCAGCCGCGTTCCATTTTTATTCTCCAAAATGCCCTTGCGCTCAAGAATGCACTCAACGATGCTCTGATCACTTGGCCCGTATTAGCCTTGATGCAGCATGCTTCCCCTCTGTCCAAAATTGCAAGACTGATACTCGACGCGTTTCGAGGCAAACGCCTCTTAATCATGAGTTCACAGAGGCACAGGAAGCTCACCTGTTGATTTACTCTTAATTTATTGAAAGAGTCCGTCCACAGTGGGCATGGCTTACAGTAAGCACCACTTTGCATGATGGTACTTGCAGTTTATACAGGTAAGTTCTAGTATCCATCCTTAGTAGGCTCCATGCCTCTGTGTGCAGTAAAACCTTTTTGTAACATCCTTTAGTAGGTAGGGACTTTGGGGCTACGTGCTATCCTTTGCAAGGAACATCGTGCCACCGAAAGGAATATTACCTTCCCCAGCCTTTCAGTCCGAAATGGTGCAATTCTTGTTACCGCGGCTCGGTCAGCCGCGTTCCATTTTTATTCTCCAAAACGCCCTTGCGCTCAAGAATGCACTCAACGATGCTCTGACCACTTGGCCCGTAATAGCCTCGATGCAGCATGCTTCCCCTCTGTCCAAAATTGCAAGACTGATACTCGACGGGTTTCGAGGCAAACACCTCTTAATCATGAGTTCACAGAGGCACAGGAAGCTCTCCTGTTGATTTACTCTTAATTTATTGAAAGAGTCTGCCCACAGTGGGCGTGGCTTACAGTAAGCGCCACTTTGCATGATGGTACTTGCAGTTTATACAGGTAAGTTCTAGTATCCATCCTTAGTAGGCTCCATGCCTCTGTGTGCAGTAAAACTTTTTTGTAACATCCTTTAGTAGGTAGGGACTTTGGGGCTGCATGCTATCCTTTGCAAAGGAACATCGTGCCACAGAAAGGAAATATATATATATATATATTTATTTACTGAAATAAAACACAGGTTTCAGGGACGTTATAGGTAGTCTGACATTTCACTCGTACAAAACCAGAGAAATTCAGCCGTTATAGTTAGCTGAGCTAACTTTAACTCATGCCCCCACAATGCACTGCTGATGACGTCACATATTACATCACTCATGACATGGTCAGTGACATCACTGATGACATCTAAATGACATCACTGAAGACACCACTGATGACATCACTGATGACATCTCAAATCTTCAACATCTTCAACAAAGCCAGTACAGCCATCGCGCCCCATCTCCGGAAAATAATCAACATCTCCTTCGAGACAGCAACCTTCCCGGAAAGCTGGAAGCACGCCGAGATCACCGCCTTACTCAAGAAACCCAAGGCAGACCCCAAGGACCTCAAGAACTTCCGACCCATCTCTCTGCTCCCGTTCCCCGCGAAGGTCACCGAGAAAATCGTCAACAAACAACTGACCCGCTACCTCGAGGAGAACAACATCCTGGACCCTTCCCAGTCCGGCTTCCGCAGCAACCACAGCACCGAAACCGCCCTCATCGCCGCCACCGATGACATCAGGACCCTGCTAGACAACGGAGAAACAGCAGCCCTCATCCTCCTGGACCTATCAGCCGCCTTCGACACGGTCTGCCACCACACACTAAGAACACGCCTTCACGACGCCGGGATCCAAGAGAAGGCCCTGGACTGGACCACATCCTTCCTTTCCGGCAGAACACAAAGCGTCCGCCTCGCCCCTTCCGATCCAAGGCCACCAAGATCATCTGCGGCGTACCCCAAGGCTCCTCCCTCAGCCCAACGCTGTTCAACATCTACATGGCACCCCTCGCCCACGTCGCCCGACAGCACAACCTCAACATCATCTCCTACGCCGACGACACCCAGCTGATCCTCTCCCTCACCAAAGACCCTCACACCGCCAAAGCCCACCTCCAAGAAGGAATGAAGGCCGTCGCCGAATGGATGAGGACCAGCCGCCTGAAGCTGAACTCGGACAAGACGGAGGTCCTCATCCTTGGTTCCAACCCTTCAGCCTGGGACGACTCCTGGTGGCCAACATCACTGGGAACAGCCCCGCCACCCACCGACCACGTACGCAACCTAGGGGTCATCCTCGACCCCACCCTCTCCATGACTAAGCAGGTCAACGCCGTTTCCTCATCCTGCTTCAACATCCTCTGAATGCTCCGCAGGATCTTCAAGTGGATCCCCACCGAAACAAGAAAAACAGTCACCCAGGCCCTCGTCACCAGCAGGCTGGACTACGGAAACGCCCTCTACGCAGGAACGACGGCTAAGCTCCTGAGACGGCTGCAACACATCCAGAACGCCTCTGCACGTCTTATCCTCGACATCCCCCGATGCAGCCACATCACACCCCACCTGAGAGACCTGCACTGGCTCCCTATCAACAAGAGGATAACCTTCAAGCTCCTCACCCACGCACACAAAGCACTCCACAACTCCGGACCAGCCTACCTCAACAGACGACTCAGCTTCTACACCCACACCCGCCAGCTCCGCTCGACCAGACTCGCCCTCGCCACAGTCCCCCGTATCAGGAAAACGACCGCCGGTGGCAGATCCTTCTCCCACCTCACCGCCAAGACCTGGAACACCCTCCCCACCAACCTCCGACAGACCCAAGACCTACTGGCCTTCAGAAGACTCCTCAAGACCTGGCTCTTCGATCAGTAGCAGCACCACCCCCCTCTTCCCCCAGCGCCTTGAGACCCTCGCGGGTATGTAGTGCGCTTTATAAGTGACATGATTGATTGATTGATTGAAATGACATCACTGATGACATCATCCAGTGAATGTGAGTGTTTCTAAAAGTTTAAGAATGTGATATATATATGATGACTCAGTCAGTGTGTGACTGACTGTATAAGTGAGTGATAATACGTGTCTCAGTGAATGTATGGGTGAGTGACTAATCTGTGTGAATGTCTGTATCAGTCTGTCAGTTGGTGTGTAAGTGGCTGCATGGGCTGGTGAATAAGTACATGAGTGTCTATATGGGTTATTGATAGGTTGTCTGAGTCCCTTTATGGGTGTCTGAGTGTCTGTGTGTTGTGTGACTACCTGAATTGATGTGTGAGTGGGTGATTCACTGGGTGTATTGGTTCATGAGTGCGTCTGTGAGGAGCTGTATGTGTGAGTGAGTGTGCATATGGCTGTTGGTGAGTGAATGGATGTCTCAGTTGTAAATGTGTGAGTAACTGTATATGTGAATGGCAGTATATGTGAGTGTTGGAGTATATAAGTGACTGTATGAGAGTGAGTGATTGTGAGAGTGGATGTATGGATGAGTGTGTGTTTGTGTCAGTGATTGTATAAGAGAGTAAGTATGTGTTAGTATCTGTATGAATAAGTGAGGTGGTGTGTGTATAACTGTATAGGTGAGTAAATGGCTGTTTGATTGACTATTTGGGTGACTGACTAGGTGTGTGAGTAACTCTATGGGTGAGTGGCGGTGTGTGAGTGTCTGTATGGGTGTATGAGTGCATATAATAGTGGCTGTATTGATGAGTGACTGCATGTATGAGAGACTGTATGGGTGAGTGAGTGGATGTGTGTGTAGACCTATGAATCAATGAGTGGGTATGTACTAACTGGTATTGGTGTGTCTATGGTTTCGAGAATGGTAGTCTGTATTTTAGAGTGGGTGTATGAAAGGTTATATTACAGTGTGAGTAGGTGCATCAGAGATTAAGTGGATGATGTCATCAGTGATGTCATTTGAGATGTCATCAGTGATGTCACTGACCATGGCATGATGGATGTAATATGTGACATTATCAGCAGTGCATTGTGGGGGTGTGAGTTAACAGCTGAATTTCTCTGGTTTTGTGCGAGTGGAAAGTCAGACTAACTATAACGTCCCTGAAACCTGTGTTTTTTTCAGTGAATATCTGAGGTTTTTTAAATGCTAATTTCTAACTATAACGTTCCTGAAACCTGTGGTTTTTTTCAGTGAATTTCTAAGGTTTTTTAAATGCTAATTTCTATCTATAACGTTCCTGAAACCTGTGTTTTTTCCAGTGAATTTCTAACGTTTTTTAAATGCTACTTTCTAAATGTAACGTCTCTGAAGCCTGTGGTTTTTTCAGTGACTTCTAAGGTTTTTTAAATGCTAATTTCTAACTACACCTATATAGGTAAGACATGTGCAGAAAGAGAAAGAAAGGCGCAGAAAGAAACAGGAGAAGTTCAGAAAGAAGCAAGAGAAGTGCAGAAAGAGGCAAGAAAAGTGCAGAAAGAAGCAAGAGAGGTGTAAAAAGAGGAAGAAAGGTTCAGAAATAGCAGGAAAAGTGATGAAAGAGGCAAGAGAGGTGCAGAAAGAAGCAAGAGAAGTGTGGAAAGAAGCAAGAGAGGCGCAGAAAGAAGTAAAAGAGTTGTAAAAAGAAGAGAGTTAGGTACAAAAAGAGGAAGAAAGGTGCAGAAAGAGGCAAGTGAGGTGCAGAAAGAGGCACGAGAGGTGCAGAAAAAGGGTTCAGAGACAGAATATCGAATGAAAAATATCGACTTGCACTAATATCGAGTCATAAACATCGTGGGTCAAAAATATCGACAGACAAAATATCGTGGTCAAGAATATTGATGTAAGGTAAGTAATATCGATGTTAAAAATATCGAAGTGTTAGGTTAGGTTTCGTTTATTGTTGATTAATTAAAATCTTACAATATTAGGAAAAATAAAAATATCATGAAAATAATCAATTTTACCATTATTGTTACAATCACTAGTATTGTTAAAATATTTTTACATATTTACATTTACAGAGCACCAGCAAGGAACAATTTCCTCATATAATAGATAAAAAAGTTTTCGTTACATAGGCTTAAAAGTATGGTCACATAATATATGCCATTATTGTTTCCACTGCTCTCATACATTTTAAAAATATACAATTCAATTCCATATCAGATGGTTTAAGACATGCTATCACCGCTTGTCTGCATGAGCGAATGTCCATCTGGTTGAATGGTATCCTTAACAGTCTGCGTCTTAAGTCTAAAAGAGCCAGGCATATACAAATTAAATGGGTGATGTTCTCTTCACCATGTTTGCACAATCTACAGGTTGTTGATGTTGTTTGTCTCAACCACGGCATTGCATGTTTGATGCCTGGGAGAATTCCAAATCGTGCTCTTATGAACCTTCTTTTTTGTGGCGGGGACCAACCAGCCTCTAAATAAGATTGTGGTTTAAGGCATTTGTATTCATTTATTGTCATCCAGGCATGTGGCCTAGATACAAATAATTCTTTGTCCATTAGCATTGATGTTTTTTTCATTAAGCCATTGATAGATTTTTAAAAAATTGCTGGAGTTAAAGAATTGTCCCATAATGAGCCAATGGACAAATCTTCTATTGCCTTAGTTAAGTACTTCCATGTTGGTAAATTAGGATTTGTTTGAACTTCCTGCCAAAGTGCTTGATCTAACTGATTTGATATATTTGCTTTTATTCTTTTCCAGGTTTTAACATACGATCATTTTCGTGCAATGATTTGGTTTAACAGACCAAATTCTAATCGTATCTGTGCTTGCGTTGCATTGCATGGTAGATTAAACAGAGATCTGAATAGTCTGGCAACAATTTTATTTAGTATTACTGCATCTTTACCCCGCATTGCCTCGCTCCCATATGTGATAGTTGGTAAAAGTTTTGCTGATATTATCTTCAGCAGTGGTTGGTGGCTGAAACCTCTCAATGATCTCTGTACGGAATGAAAGGCCAAGAGTAAGGAATTTCCTTTCCTTTTTAACTCCATTTTATGTTGATTGAAAGAACCTTTTTCATCAAATATTACACCAAGATACTTATATGTTTTAACTTGTTCTAGTTGCCGAGTATGTAAAAACCACTTAAGTTTTTTATGAATCTTATTACTTACTTCCATCACTTTTGTTTTCTTTTCATTTATTACCATTTCATTAAGTAACGAGTAATTTGATATTTTATTTATCAGTCTCTGCAGTCCAACCTTTGTTTGGCTCACCAAAATCACATCATCAGCATATAAGAGATTTGATATATATTTCTCTCCTAACCTTGGGGGGTGTGTGTTAACTTCATCTAGATCCTGAGTTAAGTCAGCCAAAAACAAATTAAATAAGTATGGTGCAAGTGCGCAGCCTTGTTTCAAACCCTGACATTTTGAATTTGTCTAGACAAAATAGAACCATCACCCATTTTCACTCTTATCCATGTATCTGAATATAAAATTTGGATCACTTTCAATAGGCAAGGTGGTATGTGCAGTTTAACCAGCTTTTGCCACAAAAGGCCATGTTGAACATAATCAAATGCAGATTTGTAATCCACAAAGCAAAAGTAGATTGGCTGATTCCTTGCTTTGTACTTATCTATCATTATTGAGAGCGCTAGAACATTAGATGATGTGCCTAGACCTTGGACAAACCCAGTTTGATTAGGGGGGATAAGTTGCTTTTCTTCTGACCAATGTAAAAGTTCTTTCGAAAGTATCCCAGCATAGAGCTTAGCTTCAGTATCCTGGAGCGTAATAAGACGGTAGTTTTCTGGTTTTGACCACTCCCCTCCTTTATGTATCAGTACTATTAAAGAGCCTTTCCAAGATTCCGGAATTATTTTTGATTGCAGAGCATTATTAGACACTTTTAATAGGTACCCCGCCCAGAAAGGCACATCAGTTTTATACAAAACTTGCGGGATTCCGTTCGGGCCCGGTGCCCCATCTTGCCTGCTACTTTTAATTAAATTACAAACTTGCAATTCTGAGATATCAATTACATATTCCTCTGGAACTTTTTGTGTCAATACAATATTCCTATTTTCTTCACAGATAGAGTATATTTTTGTTTCACTAGAATAGTTGAAATGCTTTGTTAGAAACTCTACCCATGCCGATTCTGTTAGTGTTGAAGTTGTGATCTTCACAAGTTCCCGATTCAAATTATTGACCATTCTCCAGAATAACCGTGAGTTTTTTTTCTTTGCTCAGAAATAGAGCCTGAGCCCAAAGTGTTTGATTTATTTTTAACTTCTCTTCCCAAATTTTCCTCCGATAATCTTTATTCATTTTCTTTGCTTTAATATGAAGTTCCCAATTCCAGGGATGCTTTCTTAGTTGACGCATAATTCTATTGCAATTTTTCTTCAAGATGCGACATGGTTCGGATGCTTTTACTTTGTTTACATTATTTATCTGAACATTACGTCAGTGACTATTCATGTTTGCCTCCAAAAAAGGAACACTTAATAATTTTTCTGTAAATTCCAACCATTGGTCCACCTCATATCCTGCCTTGACAATGAAGCAGTTTTTGACCAAAAGTGAGGCCTTCTGACTTACCGCCTCTAGTGATCCTTCCGACCAGTACAATCTCCTATAGTTGGTTGTTTCTTCCTTGCCTGGCAGGGATCCCACTTTTTCATGATACTTTGGTTGGACTTCTATCTCAATTATTTGCTGGCTATGGTCGCTTTCTTCTGTCATCCGGATCTGAAATGAAGTTATTAATTGTAGTGAGGATAGAGTTACTAATGTAAAATCTATTCTTGATTGCAAGCCTGCTGCCTGATATGTCGCTTTAGGTGGTATGTCATTAGAAAATCGCCCGTTCAGCACCCTTAAGCCCAGGGATTCAAGATCTTTTACTACTTCCAAACCTTTTACTCCATTTCCATCCAGGGTGTAATATTGATTCGGGACAGACCATCTATAGTCCTGTTGTAATATGTCTTCTTCTCGGACAAAAGGGCACAACAAATTCATATTAAAATCACCTGATATCATGATATCCCATAACAATTCATCGTGTATTAGTTCTGACAGTATACATATTAATTTATGGGACATCGATTTCCTTGCCTTTGTTTCTGGGTGTATATAGATATTATTCACTACAAGTATGCTCTTGCTATATTTATTCCAATTTCTTAATTTTACTATTTGGATATTGTTGTCGTCTATTATCACCTGCTCACTTTCAATCTTTAAGCCAATAGATAGTAATATCTCCAAGCCCCCCATTGGTCTACCGTATCTTCTTACTCTGGTGGCTGGGTTAAAATAGCCAGAAAAGCCTTCTATTACAAAAGGCTCAGTTTCCCAAGTTTCTTGTAGTAATATGATATGAAAATTTCTGAATAATATATTCAGTTTTGTATCATATTTCTTATTTTTCATCCCGTTGATGTTCCATGAGCATACTTTTATGGTTTCCTTTAGATGCTTTAATCTTTTTCCTGTTTATCCTGTACTTTTGTTTGTCACTGAGAGGAACTACCATGCAAGGCTGTTGTTAACCAGCCTAGATTAAGTGGAGTTGTACACTTGGTTCCTTCCTGTAAATTTTCCACTGAGTTTATTGTTTTTCCAATTCAATTTTTCAGCACTGAGTGTACTTGCGTATTACCATTATCGATACGATGCTCTTTCGGAGTAGCAAAAGGACTTGGGTAAAAAATTGGTGGTGGCTTGCTAATTTTTATTCCCCACTTTAGAAAGGAATCCTTTTCTTGTAGAACTTTTGCCACTAGCTGATTCGAGACACAAGTCACCAGGGTAGGTTCTTTACCGTCCGATTGGGATAAAAACTTAATTGATTCTATTTCGTTTGTCAAAACTTTTTCAAGAGATGGAATCGCCCTAAGAAGTCTTATGATATTTCCACGATTGAGGATATCATGATTCCCTCTGGATTGATATTCAGGGAGAAAAATTGTTTGGTTATTTTCATCCACTGGTACACAGGCAATAGCCTCATTACCAGATTGATTCATTATCCTTAGCCTTTTACAATCCGCAACCAAATTATCATTTGTCATAGCTCTTACCTCCCTTTTTTCTGATGCACACGCGGTGGACGTATTCACAGATTGATTTATGAAACTTAGCCTTTTACAGTCCACAACTAGATTATGATTTTCTTTCATTTTAGCCCTTTCCTCTTTTTTCTGGTCTATTTGAATGCAATGTTGGCATAGTTCTGGGATAAGGCTGTGCTAATGCACAGTCTGGTGATGGGCTATTTGCTTTGTTCTCCTCCGTGTTTTCAGTAACCCACCTACTTCCCATTTGTACGGCATTTTGCTTTTGTAAATGACAACTCCCCACTGGACCCTCTGTCTTTGGCGGGTTTATCTCATCAGAATAGACCATGTTTTGTACATTCTGCCATTGTTTTTTATCAAATATAGGATAGGATACTTTCTTCTCCGATTTATCTTTATATGTTTTAGTTTGAGCATTCCCAATCTCACTGGTTCCTTTATTCGTTTCCTCCCTCGATGTCCAAATTGGCATCATATTTTGCTCATTTACCACACTAAGTTTAATTTTATTTCTAGCTTCACGTTGTTTTTTCTTCAGCTTTTTTTTTCTCAAAATGTGCGTGGTAGAGGGTGAATAAAGATTGACCTGCATATTTTGGGTTAAGTCTTCACGCTTACCCTCCTTGTCAGGCTTTTCACTATTGACTATCGATTGACTATTAGTTACTAAATCTTTGTTTTTGTTTGTACTGACCTCTCTTAGATCCATTTTCGTAATAATTTGCTGGGACATAGTAGGTATTTTATTACAACCAACATTAGTTACTTTTATTTTTAGATCCTCAATTAAGGTGGTCAGGACTTCCGGGATTGTCGCTAATTTGTCAATTGTTGGGCAGCAAGCACACTCCGTGTTTATTGTAGTTGTGTAAGATTGTGCCTGCGTTATTAAATTATTCAAATTGGCCAATTTTTTATCAATCCCTGATATTGCTTTTGCCATAATATTAAGCAGGTCTACTTGGACATCCATCTTATTTGATTGATAATTCAGTGCCTCTAATGTAAGTTGCGATGTTTTAAAGAAAATATTCCATATAGTACTTGGGTCGGTTGCTGTCACTGAGTCATTGGTTTTGGGGTTCTGACAAAAAGTACCCTTCCCCGGGCTGTTATTAGAATTTGTTTCACTCGCTACTATTAGGCAAATTTGTATATTATCATTACTATTGTACGTCCAGTCATCCAAGCTCTCTTCCACCGTATTCTGGCATACCGTGCCTTGAGGGCTTGAGTTATCTCCTTCTAATGGTTCCTTTATTATATTGTTTTGTATTTTAGGTGACCACGTTGGTGAGTTATCTCCATCTAATGGTTCCTTTATTATATTGTTTTGTATTTTAGGTGACCGCGTCAGTGGTTTCAAAATTTGTATAGTTTTTACTGGAACATAATCATTTTGATTTATTTCCACATGGTGTATCTGCTTCATTGATTGATTATTGATTTTAACATGTACCTCAATTGGTTGATGAGCCCCAGTTCTTGGGAATTGTTCTTGAGTTTTTGCAGAGATGTTTTAGAGAATACTTCAGATGAGTATTTAGTCAATTGTGGGGAGTGGTCTCCTGTTGTAAGAAGTTCCAAGTCCGTAATAGATCCCCATGAATGATCTTTATTTTCCATTAATTCTTGTTCTAACTGAATCCCAGTTGGGTCTGTAGTCCCTTTAGTATCATTAATATGGTCGTTAATTGGTTTTATTTTCATTATTGGTTTAATGAGTTCGGGTAATCCATCTGTTTCCTCTCGATTAGATAGCATTGCTCCTGCTGGATCTTTTAAAAAATCAAATTTGCTTGGTATGTTAATTGATTTGGCAAACATTTGAAACAGTGGTGAGATTAACGGTTGAGCCTCCCCATCAATTTTTGCTTTATTATTCTTTGCCGTCAAGCCTTGGGGTATTTTCTTCCTTTTTATAGGAGGGAAGGGTGCTCTCTCTCGTCCTGACCTCATGATTCACTTTTCTAATTGTGTATTTCCTTTGTTTTCCTTTTTCTTTTAAAAAAAATATTTTTAAATTATTTTGTTCCCTATTATTTCTTATATTGACTTCTATTGGTTGATATCTATGGAAATACAAAGGTCACCAAACAAAGAATATGACCACTGTTACCCCAGTAGTGGCCTCAGACCCCTAAAACAATAGCATCAGCAGTAACAGCCTATTCGTTGGGGCAAATAGCAGGATAGCTGATTGTGCTATGTACAAGTCCGAAAGGCCCCCACAAAGATCAGTGACACTGGTGGCGGCTGGGCCCCCAAATCGCCCCCAGCAATCCCCTCCTTGGACCCTTATCTCCTCACCTCTCCAGGCACCCTGCTGCCAACGCTGCCAGGGAAGGAGAAATCCCGTCCTCAATTCCCCAGATGCAGCAAACACAGCAGCAAAGAGTGGAGCAAAAGGAGTCAGGGCGAATATTTGCTCGTTTTAAAAGATTCAGCGTCCTTCCTTCCCTCCTCAGGCGCCCACGTCCCAGGCTGCTCGGCAAAACCAGGGAAGTAACAGAATGCTTGACTTCAATGCTGCCACGAAGAAGGTGTGGACGGAGTACCCAGGAACGGGACCAGACACAGGCTGGTGGCTCCTTTCACTTACGGTGGCTCCTACTGCCGCAGCTGATGGCCCCTCATGGCCCCTGGGACTGGGACCGCTTCACCGTAACTGGCAACCCCCGGGGGCCAGGCACAGGCTCGCGGTCACGCGGCTCCTCTCGCTTGATCGCGACACCCGCTGCTGCAGCTGACAGCCCCCCGAATCGGGCTCGCGGCTCCTCTCACTCGCGGCTCTGGCCACCACAGTTGACAGCCCCCGGGACCGGAATTACTTCACAGCAGACGACAAAACCGGGACCAAGCTCCGGCTCCGGCTCAGGTCGCGGCTCGTGCTCACAGCTGAACAGGCTCGCTCGCTCGCTCCTGCCTGACTTCCGGAAATACGATATTATTAGTGTTTAATATCGTTTGCAAAAATATAGTTGTTCAAAATATCGATTTTTTAGTAATGTTATGTATTTTAGTATATATGTTATATGTGTGTGATGCATGCATTTTTTGTATAAGAATTCTTTGTATTTTTACTATATGTGTTAAAATGCTAGTAGTAATTAATTTATTTTTGTTCGAATTTTGCATTTTTAGTTCCGTAGCGGTTGTGGGTTTATAGGGGAATAGGGTGGGAACTAATTTAATTATAGTAAATTTATTGAATATATTTTTAATTTATTTATATTTGTTGAATTGAGATGTTATAGTTTTAAATGTGTACATTAATTATTTATTAATTATTTAATAACTAGCTGTTAATTAATTTTAATTAATTGATTGGCAATTAATTATGATAATTGTGTAATTAATTTTAGGTGTGTGTTGTGGTGTTTATAGGTGAAAATGGTGGGAATGGTGGGAAGTAATTTATTTTTAATTTATGAATTCATAATTAGTTGTTAATTAATTTTAATTAATGAATTGGCAATTAATTATGTTAATTGTGTAATTAATTTAAGGTGTGTGTTGTGGTGTTCATAGGTGAAAATGGTGGGATTTGTTTTTTAATTGATGAATTTATAATTAGTTGTTAATTAATTTTAATTACTAAATTAGTAATTAATGATGGTAATTGTGCAATTAATTTTAGGTGTGTGTTGTGTTCATAAGTGTAAATGTTGGGAAGGGTGGGAAGTAATTTATTTTTAATTGATGAATTAATATTTAGTTGTTAATTAATTAAAATTAATTAATTAGTAGTTTTAAAATATTGTTTATTTATTTTTAAGATCATTTTAATTTTAAAAATTGTTTAATTGTGATTAGTAATTTTTACCCCATTTATCCAACACTTTTCCTACTTTTGCACTCACTGGAGTGGGAATAGTAATTTTTACCCCTCCGCTATCCAACACTTTCCCTCCTGTTGCACTCACTGGAGTGGGAATAGTAATTTTTACCCCTCCGCTATCCAACATGTTGTAGGGATTCTGCACATACACAGAGCTATGCACAGGATAATAGGACCTCGGAGTATAGTGGTGAACCAGCCATGCACCTTAGTACCCACAATCCCAATCCGACTAGCTTTAGCGTCTCATCAGCAGCGATGCTACCAATGATTAGACAACCCAGAACACGGTATCTCTCTCTCAGGACTTGCGGGAGCAAGAACACCCTTTCATAACTCACTGATACCTGTCCACAACGTGCGTAATAAGAGACACAGTATAGTTTAAAATGTTTATTTCAACTATCGTGCTCTAAGATACAGTACACGTGCCAGTACTATCAGCATAATGCATAAGGATAAAATAATAAGCATGGTTACAATTCCATAGAATACAAACGGGAAAAGCATTTCATAAAGCAGTGGATATAGGGCTAAATGACCATACCACCCTCCCCGTGCTATTAGCTAGTTTATTATGAAAACATAAGACCTCTGGGCATTGTCAGGCGGACCCTCATACCTCAATATCTAGATGCAAGGTTTACATCATCAGACAAGCACAGCTCTTCTCCCTGGAAAGGTTTTTCTCCAAGTGCCTCTAACAGTGAAATCACAATATTAAAAAGCACACAAATTTCTCCAGTGCAGCTGTACGTAGTGTTATGTCGAGGTGCGAGGGACTGGCCAGATCAGCAAGAACAAGGGACGTTGTTTTTCGACCTTGTACATGTTGTGCAGATGTAACCCACAGGGAACAGGAGAAAAGGTGAAAGGCAGAAATGCAGACAGTTCTAAAATAGCCGGGCATAAGCAGAGGCTGGAAAAACAAAGTCACAAAGTAACGTGCGCAGAAAAGGCATCATGGCAGCCAAGCCTAAGCCAATGTAGCAAGGCAGACCAGGAGTCCACAAACCACATGACACCCTCCCCTGGTCAGTCCATTGGCCAAGACATAGAACGAAGACAGAGTTCAAATCGATGGAGCAGAACAGAAACGTTTGTTTTGGAATAATCCCCCATGAAGGACAATGAATGGGAGAGAAAAAAAAAATTGCTGAAGATATAAAAAAATCCAATGTGGCAGTTCGCTGAAAGTGGAGGCCCCCTTATTCCAATAGAGTGTAAGTGCAGAAAAACGCCACACCTTCCAAGAGGACATCGTTGGAATCGCCAGAAAAAAGAGACGCCATCCAGTCCAATAAATCAAAACTGCAATCATGTTCCTCACACGAGGGAGCAGTGAACAGCATTGCGGGACAACTTGCGTGATACTCAATATAACTTTGTTGTAGGAGATGCTGAGCAGCTGCACAGACATCCCATTGTGCCAAAATTCCAAGTGCAGCCGCATGCGCCATGTAGCCAGCACCGGAACAGTCCCGCTCATGGGCCTCCAAGGGACCCATCAACTGGTCAAAATCCGGGCGAGACAGGGACGTATTGGAGAGGCAATAATCCAAGGACCATGAGAAAGGACATCGGATGCATGACATCACAGGTTGCACGCAAGTGAAATACGCAAAGCGAAAAGAAAGTTTATAGGACACACTGAGCGTCGCCAATGGCAGGATGCCGAAACCGGCGAGGATGCGCTCACAGAGCATCCGGAGTCGACCTGGATCGTGAAGGGCCCCAGGAAGTGCAGCCATTGCGTAGCAAACAGACCAAAAGCAATATACCAGCCGCTAAGGCGAGGATCAACGGAAAGCCGCCAAAGACGCTGGAAAAAATGGAATGAATAAAAGTTGGAATTACACCAAAAATAGAGCCCACAACCTTAAAAAAGTGCACAAGACCTTCGGTGCGTGATGCATTAAAAACACGGTGAATCAGTTCACCGAAATGTTGTGGGAGGTTTGTGTTCAAAAGGGCCTGTATTTCACTGTGGGTACTAGCCACCTGGAGGATGAATGTCTCCCGGGCGGATGTGAGCATAACCTCCTGGTTCAATAATAGCGCTTTTATTCTGCTCAATTTATTGAAATCCGCCTTCAAAGTAGGAGTGGAAGGCCAAATGGAACTATCTATGATGTCGTGCGGGGGAGGAAAAAGCACATTTTTGCAGCAGACAACCCTGTGGGAAACTGTTATAGGGGATGCCGGCCAGCATCCCACAGCAGTCCTGATTATTCAGAAGCAGATAGCTACCATTTGCAAGCACAGTGAAAGTAGGAGATATAGCAGGAGCAGGAATGCCCTTTAAAACACAAGCAAGATTCGGAGCCGAAACGTTACAAGCTCCGTGCAACTTAATGTTTTTGCAAATAAGGGAATGACCCACAGTAGAATCGCATGACTCCCCTGTGAGAAAAACTTATTTACCGTCCCTAAGGCACCTATAAAGGAAAGGCAGGGACCAAAGTTCACGCAAGAAGGCACTGCCTAAAGGCTGAAAACGGCCAACAGGATAATGTTTCATGCAGGAACTGAACTCAAATAAAGAAAAAGGTAAAGCGATAACCCCGTGGACTAGCCACACTGCAGAATCCAATTCCGCCACAGAGAATGGTAAGGGCTCTATTTTCTCGATATGTAACAGAGTGTATGTTGCATCTTACATGGACATGAATTGCTGTTTCTCAGTTAAATTAAACTGCAAAAATAAGGCAGAGGTATTTAAAAAATGCCAAGGAACTTTACCCAGTTTAAGTGTTTGCAAAGTCCAAGCAAACTGCATCACTGAACGCAATTGATTTTGACCATGATATAACACAGAAACATCATCTTGTACAATATCAACAACAGAGGAAACAATATTCTCTAATGTGTAAATGTGGGAAGACAGGGTATTAATACTATTGTCAACAACAGCAAGCACCTTTTCTAAATTTGCTTGATCTATCTCCCGAAGACGGGAGGCAGCTTCAATTTGTGAAAGCTTCCAAAGTTCATTGTAAGTCTCATAAATGAATCTCTTAGGTCGAGGGCCACGAGGCCCCAGAACAAAATCGGACAGATCAATGTTGCCTGATAGGAGGGATAAATGCTGTTTTACAGAATCTAAGGAAGAGGGCTGCAACCACTGTTTACATAATTTACCAACAGAATATGTTGTAACAGTACGAGAGTCAGAAAACCTTGGATCTGGTCGATCCTGTTTGTAACCAGGAACTGAGTCATGAAAACGCAGTTGGCAGGCATTTGCCGCCGCTGGCCAAGCCAACCAGGGTGACTGAACAAACGTAGAAACATTAAATGAAGTGTTCTGAAACATAGCTTGTAAATCTGTAAGGGAAACATTGAAATGCAAGCTCTCGTTGGGACTGGAAGACAACACAGGAATGGAAGGTGCATTTAATTGTTTGGAAGTAGCCATACCCCAACAAGTTGTTTGATAGATTGAATGATTTAAAAACAAAATTTGGGTCGGGATGAGGCAAGCATGGTGCAAGGCTTCTGTGCCTTGTACCTGCCATGATTTGGAGCCCCAAATAGATTTCAAGTCAATGGTGTCCTGCCAGTGTTCATAACCACCCACAGCCAAGGCGGCCAAAAAGGAACCCGAATACAGTAACTTGGTGTGGGTCAACATGATCTTCTGTGTAGATGAAGTGTTCAATTTAAAATAATAGGACCCAGGGTTCGATCTATCAAAGTCAGTAAAATAGGTAAACTTATTTCTAAGAGTCTGGGAGCTACCTGGCAAAGGAGCCGGACAATGCTCCCATTGGGTGTAATTAAAAGGACCCCGAAGGGCACTCGGTTTATGGAGAAAGTGGTTGCCCCAATGCTGGTAACAATATAAATCGGCATAGCTTGCAGAATTTATGTACAATCTTCAGCATTAAAAGCAGCATAATATTTCAAATCAGTAAATAACGATTCAACGGCATGTACATCCCAATCGTCAGAATGAATATTACTTTTAACAACATCACCCATTGAAACACGGAGGACATGTGGTACATTAATAATCTCAGTTGGTCCATGAATTTGGAAATTTACCGCATCCCATACGATGCCATCAGCGACTGGGAAAGCTGAAATTTTCACAAATGCGTGGTCACGCTTCATGATGTGAGAAGAAGAATGTGGAGCCAAAGTTCCAGCGACACAGTTCACTGCAGAGCGTTCTGGTAAATAGTGACCATTGATGAGTAGAAAAAAAACTGTGACAAAGCCAATGGACATGAACAGGAAAATCAGGAATAGTACCAACCAGATTTATGTCCATGGAGGAATCAAAAAATTGTCTCTGAACCAGGATACAAAAATACTGAATCTGGACGGGATGAGTGATGAGGTGGAATCTGAGTCAAAGGAATAACGTGTTGGGCTCAGTGGCATTGTTGGTAGGTGAGCCACCGACTCGTTGGCGGGGTAGGTATACTCAGTCTCCTCGTTGCAGGGAGAATCCGGGTAATCGAGTAAGCCATCAGGTAAATCTACCATCTCAATGGCTACATCATTGACCGTTCGGGCTGGAGGGCCACAAACATGTGTCCTAGATATGGCTGGACAGGAGACCGCTGGTGTTACACTATTCAGGATCAGCCAGATGTTGTAGCTTGACATTTTCCACTGAGATGTATCTGTTCTCTTTGCGACCAGGAAGCGGTGGTAGGATGACAGTTCGAGTACCCTTCAAGCCAAGGACTGGAACCGGTGCACGACAAACACAACCACATGACAAACACTTTCCCTACTGTTGCATTCACTGGAGTGGGAATAGTAGTTTTTACCCCTCCGCTATCCAGCACTTTCCCTACTGTTGCACTCATTGGAGTTGGAATAGTAATTTTTACCCCTCTGCTGTCCAAAACTTTCCCTACTGTTGCACTCACTGGAGTGGGAATAGTAATTTTTACCCCTCCGCCATCCAGCACTTTCCCTACTGTTGTACTCATTGGAGTTGGAATAGTAATTTTTACCCCTCCGCTATCCAAAACTTTCCCTACTGTTGCACTTACTGGAGTGGGAATAGTAATTTTTACCCCTCAGCCATCCAGCACTTTCCCTACTGTTGCACTTACTGGAGTGGGAATAGTAATTTTTACCCTTTCGCTATCCAACACTTTCCCTACTGTTGCACTCATTGGAGTGGGTATAGTAATTTGTACCCCTCCGCTATCCAGCACTTTCCCTATTGTTGCACTCTTTGGAGTGGGAATAGTAATTTTTACCTATCCGCTATCCAATTATTTCCCTACTGTTGCACTCTTTGAAGTGGGGATAGTAATTTTTACCCATCCGCTATCCAATACTTTCCCTACTGTTGCACTCACTGGAGTGGGAATAGTAATTTTTACCCCTCCGCTATCCAACAGCTCCCCTACTGTTGCACTCACTGGATTGCGAATAGTAATTTTTACCTCTACGCTATCCAACACTTTTCCTACTGTAGCACTCACTGGAGTGGGAATAGTAATTTTTACTCCTACGCTATCCAATACTTTCCCTACTGTTGCACTCACTGGAGTAGGAATAGTAATTTTTACCCTTACGCTATCCAACTCTTTCTCTACTGTTGCACTCACTGGAGTTGGAATAGTATAATTAATTATTCCGCTATCCAACTTTTTCCCTACTGTTGTGTTTATTGTATTGTGAAATGTACGTTTAATTATTTTTTAGAGTTAAATGTTTAAATTAATTATAACATTGTATTTTTTAATTTTAAATCATTGATAGATGTATATATTTTATTTTTATATAAATTATAAGTTTAAAAATTAAATAAAGATAATAGTTAATAAATTATTTTAAAGTAAATTTAGGTATATGTATAAAATATTATGTTTGTGTGTTTATATTTTTTTAAATTAAGTTTATTTATTTATATTTAGTTAAAATATATATTAAATTTAATAAATTTTGTTAAAGATAATATTAATATTATGTATATTTAACATATATTATTTTATTTTATTTATATTTTTAAATCAATATTTTTTACATCTATATTTTTAACTTCAATATTTTTTATTCGATCTTTTTGTACTTACCTGTTAAGGTATTGGAGTCAATATTTTTATAGTTGATATTTTTTCCTCGATATTTTTAACATCGATATTTTTCACATCGATATTATGTCAATGATCCCAGAAAGAGACAAGAGAGGTGCAGAAAGAGGCAAGAGAGGTGCAGAAAGAGGCAAGAGAGGTGCAGAAAGAGGAAGAAAGGTGCAGAAATAAGCAAGAGAAATGCAGAAAGAGGAATAAAGGCGCAGAAAGAAGCAAGAGAAGCACAGAAAGAAGCAAGAGAGGCGAAGAAAGAAGCAAGAGAGATGCAGAAAGAAGAGAGTGAGGTGCAGAAAGAGGCAAGAGAGGTGCAAAATCAGGCAAGAGAAGTGCAGAAAGAGGCAAGAGAGGTGCAGAAAGAGGCAAGAGTGGAGCAGAAAGGCAAGAGAGATGCAGATAGAGGCAGGAGAGGTGCAGAAAGAGCAAGAGAGGTGCAGAAAGAGGCAAGAGAGTTGCAGAAAGAGGCAAGAGAGGTGCAGAAAGAAGAGAGTGAGGTGCAGAAAGAGGCAAGAGATGTGCAGAAAGAGTCAAGAGAGGTGAAGAAAGAGGAAAGAGAGGTGCAGAAAGAAGAGAGTGAGCTGCAGAAAGAGGCAAGAGAAGTGCAGAAAGAGGCAAGAGAGGTGCAGAAAGTGGCAGGAGAGGTGGAGAAAGAGGCAAAAGAAGTGCAGAAAGAGGCAAAAGAGGTACAGAAAGAGGCATGAGAGGTGCAAAAAGAAGAGAGTGAGCTGCAGAAGAGGCAAGAGAGGTATATATATGTATATATTCAATCTCCTCTCACTCTTACAAGAAAGGAATCAGCACTCAGGTGTTAGTTTGGAAGTATTTAATCTGCAAAGGACGCGATCCACGTGTTTCTGCTCGTCCGAACCTTGATCACGATACAAGACATCATTGCAGCTTCCTTATTTAAATGTAAAAATGCCTCCAGTTGCCAACATTAACAAAGGACTACATATTACACTAAACCAAAAAGCTGTTGGCCATATTGGCCTGGTCACGATGCGAAAATTCAGGAATTCATACAAAAAAGTAAAGAAAACAAGTGTTAATATGCACATAATGTCATTTCAGCATATCTTGCCCGTGACCGCCGTACCTGTATGTTCATCAACATGACTTGCTCATAAAAAAACATACTCACGATTGCAAACATCAACATAAACAATGGACTACACATTAAAGTGAAAGGCTATCGGCCATATTGATCTGGGCACGTTGGTATTATAGCGGTTCTTACACGAAAGAAAAGAAAAAAAAGGGGTGTAAATATACATGCACTATCCCTAAATAAAGTTCTAGCGATTATAGTTCCATTCCATTCACATCTCATTTGAAATGTCATGAGTGATGTCATGAGTGATGTCACTGACCATGTCATGAATTATGTAATGTCTGAGGTCATAAGCAGTGCATTGCGGGGGCGTAAGTTATAGTTAGCTCAGGTAATTATAACTGCTGAATTTCACTGGTTTTGTGCGAGTGAAATCTGAGTCTAACTATAACGTCCATGTAATCTATGTTTTTTTCAGCGAATTTCTAGGTTTTGTTTAACGTTAAGTAAGATGCCTATCACAATGGATGGGGGTGGGTTGGAAGCAGGGCCTGGCCTGGCATTGTGCTGCCCCCACCCAAGCTTGCTGCTCCTGCCTCCCCTCCTCCTTGCCATCCATTGTCCAAGTCCATGCCCTTGCTCCCTCATTACAGCCCTGTGTGGCCGTTGTTCTGCCACTGGCCTTCCCGCCTTCTCTGAACAGTTAGCTTGCTGCCCCATCTACTTCCTCCATATCCTCTGTTGTCTGAATCCATGCACTAGCCTCTGATGTGCTGCCACAGCCCTCCATTTAGCATGATGTTCCAGTCTACTCCCTCTGCCTTCCATTGCCCAATTCTATGCCCCATCATTTCCCTCCTGCTTAGTCTCTGTGCTTAGCTTACTGCCCCTTCATTCCTTCCCCCTGCCCTCCGATGTCTGTGTGCATGCCCCTGATCCATCCTTTTTGTCCACCATGTTCCATGGACCTGCCCCTCCTATCTACTCTGAGTGTTCTGTTGAGCTGCCATTCCCCTCCCACCTGCCTAGCATTGTCAGATGACTGTAACCTCTCCCTGCCACCTCCACCCTGCCTGTCCATGTTCCATGCCCCTTTCCCCTTCCTCCTGTCCTCCATGGTCCATTTTACTGAACACACCCTTCTGCCCTCCCTGGTCCATTGTACTGCAACTGCTCCTCCTGCCTGGCCCGCATGGTCTGTTGTGAGGCCCCTTCCTCTAAACTCCCTTGTCTGTGTCCAGCTCCTACCCCTCCCTTCTATCCTCCATGGTCCTTTGTGCATGCCCCTGCCCCCTTCTTCCTGCCCATCATGGCCATTGTGCTGCCACTAACCCTCCTGCATGCCATGCATTGTCTTCTGTGCTTCCACGGCCCTTCCCACCTTCCCTGTGTGGTGAGCTAGCTGCCCATGACCCCCTCCCACCTTCCCTCCATGGTCTGTGTGTATGCCATTATAGTCTTACTGTTGCCCTCCATGGTGTGTTGTGCTTCTAGTGCCCATCCTTCCTTACCTCCATGGTCAGCTTGCTGCTCCTGCCCTGCGTTTTCCATGTGCAGACCCCCATTCCCTCCCTCCTGGCTTGTCTGTTCCATTGTCATGCCCATGATCCCACCCTCCTGCCCTTTATGGTCCATTATGCTGCAGATTTCTCTCCTGTCTGTCCAGTATGGTCAGCTTGCTGCCTTTCCCCTTTGTTCATTGTTGGTTGTCTATGTGCATGGTCCTGTCCCCTCCCTATTGCTTTCCATGGTTTGTTGTGCTGCACTGCCATCCCGCATGCGCTGTGTGGTGTATTGTGCTGCTGCAAACCCTGATGCCTGCCCTTTAAGGTCAGTTTGGTGCACCTGTCCATGTCCCTCCTGTCCTCTGTTATCCGAGTTCATGTCCCTACCCCAATTCCTCCTGCCTTCCATGATCCAATGTACCATACTTGCTAACATTTTGAACTTGGTAAGAGGGAGATTTTGACCAAAAAACTGGGGAATTGATTTTCCCCATTGACTTACATTGAAAAAGAGAAGATTTTAGACAAGAGACAGATAAATAAAGCCCTTTTGGGCTTAAAAACATTGGGCATTTCCTGCCTGAATCGGCTATGTTGGCATGTATGGTTGTACTACCACTGCCTCTTCCTTCTGCCCTCAATGGTCTATTATATTTCCACAGCCTCTCTTGCCTGTCCTGCATTGCTGGTTTGTTGCCCGTGCCCCCCTTTCCACTGCCCTCCATGTTGTGCTGCCACTGCCCTTCCTGCCTGACCAGTGTGGGCAAATTGTTTCCTCTGCACCCTTCTACCTGCCATCAATTTTCCGAGTCCGTGCCCCTGACCTCTGCCTCCCAACAGTATCCTAATGAACAACTAGATTGCTAACATTCTGGGGCTTATTTATGAGCCCTTGCATCACTTTTGCGCCACCGGTGCGTCACTTTTTGTGACGCACCAGCGGCGTAAAAAATGCACCATGTTGTGTCATATTTACAAAGTGACGCATCTAGGTAGATGCGTCACTTTGTAAACCCCTGCGCCACATTATAACTGCGCCAGGTATAATGTATGCAGGGTGGGCGTTCTGACGCAAGTAAGCCTCGTAGAAGTGACGCAGTGAAATCTGTGAGATTTAACTGCGCCACTTCTAGGACGCAAATGCGTCAATATCTTACGCCTGCCTCACAGCAGGCGTAAGACTGGCGCAGGCACATTTGAAATGGGACTTGCCCATGTGAAATGACCCATTGCTGAAGTTGCGTCACTTTTGTGACACACTCCAGCAATGCGTCATTTTTGCGCCTACAGATACGTCATAAAAACTGACATATCTGTAACTCCTTGCGACATGATGCGTCATACTATAAATATGACGCATCCAGTATGTCGCAAGGAGGGCGCAATGAAAAGTGACGCATCACTGTTTTCACGCAGCGATGCGTCACTTTTCATAAATGAGAGCCTCTATATTTTACAAAAGTGTGGCACGCCTGACGTCATCTTGATGTAATCAAAACTGTAATAACTAAAGCATTTCCTTTAGAAATTATAGAAATGAGAGGGCCTTATTTGCATAGAAATTATGGTTAGTGGTCTAAAAACTAAAATGAGGACATATTTTCAGAGTTCACAAATAGCGACAAAGCACTTTTAAATTATTTCTTATCTTTATGTGTTTTTATTCAGTTGACCACTTGATTAAATGTTATGCTTAGGGAAGAGGATGTGGTGTTACTTCCAGAGCTGCAGACTTTGCAACTGGGGAACCATGTTGGAGTTTCTGCTTCAGCTCGACATTCTGTAATTCTTGTCAAATCACTTAATCTCCCCATGCCTACAACCAAAATGAATTTGTCCTTGTATGATGTAACCAATGCGCATGTAAAGCACTCCAATACCTGACCAGTCTGCACTATATAAAACTGCAAAAAAACAAAGAATAAAAAGTGTTTTCCACACTTCTGTCATTGGGCTATACGTGGGCTGCATCTGGGTGATATTTGTGCTACTTTTGGGCTCTTTTTTCTCTGGTGGCCATTTTGGGAAACTTCAATTCAATTCAATAAACTTTATTCGATCTGATTTAGAAACATAGATCATAAAAGTGTACATAAAAACAGTAAATCCTCTTTCTTAATACAATACAATGAGAATTCATTAAAACCAGTAGGTAAAAACGGGTGTTACAAAGCCCGGCTCAGAGCAACTTCAGGTTAACAGAATAGTAAAGTTCAATGTTTCGCAAGCTCAATCTCAAGTACTTTGTGAAAATACGCAATAAGGGGTCCAAGTAAGATGCAACGCTCCAATACCTAACTAGTCTGCACTATATAAAACTGTAAACAAACAAAAAATAAAAAGTGTTTTGTACACTTCTGTCATTGGGCTATATGTGGGCTACATCTGGGTGATATTTGTGCTACATTTGGGCTCTTTTTCTCTGGTGGCAATCTTGGGAGACTTATTTGTTATGAGGTTTCCTAATTTCCTCATTTACTGCAGTCTCCTCAGTAGGAAATGCTTTCAGTTTTTTACTTTGATTCCATGAAGAAGGCCTTCAGATGTGTCACACATTTGCCATAAATTCAGAATGTTAGCACTATAGTTGCTCATTAGATCACTGTAGTAAAGCTACTGCTCACCAGGGAGTTAACTGGAAGTCTGCTGCTGGTATTGAAAGTGCATGTTTCAGTCTGCATGTCAGAATTCTTTCATGAAATAGAAGAGGATTTGAGAAGTCACTCAAAATGTGACCTAATTTTTCTTTCTGCAGCACTAATCATAATTTCCATGGCAAAATGAACCCCCTCATTTTGTTTCTTTTTAAATTAAATGTTTTAAGTGTTACCAGTTTATTCCAATCAAGATGGCTTCAGGTGTGCCATACATTTGTCATAAGTATCACTGTTAGCGCTCTAGTTGTTCTTTAGAACACTCTGGGAAGCTGCAATAGAACACAAAGAAATCAACTGACAGTCTCTGCCCTTGTTGGATGTACATGTTTTCCTGAGAATGTCAGACTTCATTCTCACATGACTGAGAAAGATAATGTGAATTTACAGAAAATATGCTCTCATTTTAGCTTCTGGAGCACCTTCCCAACCTCTATGGGAAAAGCATGAGAAAATAGTTTTCTCTCAAAAATGATTCATGATATCCTAGCAGAAGGCTTTTTCACAGGGTAAAATTACCTTAGAACACACCACAATTCCTAAAATTAGTATGGTACCATCAACAAATGAATTATAATGTAACTAAAGTCTGTTATCACCCTTTATACGTTCTCCTTTTGGTGACCCTCAAAACCTTCTATTCACTGCAATGCATTTTAATGGGGTGCTATCATGTATAATGGTCCCAAGACGGCTGCCAACACTTCTTGCATGAAGTGCTGACAGCCAATAAGATCTCACGATGAGATGTGTGGTTAGGCTCCGCCCAGATATCAATATTTCTTTTTCCTTTAATATTTCAAAAACTACTGAACGGATTTACACCATTTAAAGCAAAGAGTGCACTCTGGACCACGAGCTACCTTTCTGCCAAATGTGGTGTAATTCCGTTCAGCAGTTCGAGCTGTAGCAGCGCCAAAATTTCCAATGGAAATTAACATAGAGAAAACACGTTTTGGGACCCCCTTTTTTTTTGGCCCCGCTTGACGAATCACCCTAAAACTCTCAAGACAGGAGCTGACCGGAGCAGGTCATTAGTTTTGAAAATTTTGCGAAGATTCGTCAAAGGACGCTCAAAGATATTGGCAAAAGAAAAAACGCTTTTGAATAGAAACAAGGTCCTAACTATAACTACCTTCTGGCGACTGCCAGTAGGTAATACATATATATATATATATATATATATATATATATATATATATATATATATATATATATATATATATATATGGTCGAAACGCTTCTTTTTGTCAACTGAAGAATAAAAAATCCAACCTGATCAAGTGGGCTCGTGGAGTTGTTTCATCGCTGCATCCCGCTACGTGTGGAATACATATATATTTATATATTCACTGAAAAAACCATAGGTTTCAAGGACGTTATAGTTAGAAATTAGCATTTAAAAAACCTTAGAAATTCACTGAAAAAATCATAGGTTTTAGGGATGTTATAGTTAGTTGGACATTTCACTCGTACAAAACCAGAGAAATTCGGCCGTTATAGTTAGTTGACTAACTATAACTCGTGCCCCCGCAATGCACTGCTGATGACGTCACATATTACATCACTCATGACATGGTCAGTGACATCACTGATGACATCACTGATGACATCTCAAATGACATCACTGATGACATCATCCAGTAACTTTGTGTTTCTGTAAAGTTTAGATATGTTTTATATATATATATGCGAAGGTGTATTGAAGAATGAGTGGGTATATAAGTGTCTGAATGGATGATTTAGTAGGTGCGTGACTGGCTGTATAACTGAGTGATTAAACGTGTCTTACTGAATTCATGGGTTAGTGACTAAAGTATGTGAATATCTGTATCAGTCTGTCAGTTGGTGTGTAAGTGGCTGCATGGGTTGGTCAGTAGCTACATGAGTATCTATATGGGTTATTGATTGCTTATCTGAGTATCTGTATGGGTGCCTGAGTGTCTGTGTGGATAGGTAGGGGGTGTGTGACTGCGCATAGATGTGTAAGTGATTTATTTACTGGGTGTATGGGTTCAAGAGTGCATCTGGAAAGGGCTGTATGGGTGGGTGAGTGTGTGTATGGATGCGTTGGTGAGTGAATGAATGTCTCAGTGGTACATGTGTAAGTAACTGCATATGTGAAAGGCAGTATATGTGAGTGTTGGAGTTTATAAATGACTATATGTGAGACAGAGTGATTGTGAGAGTGGCTGTATGGATGAGTGTGTGCTTGTATGAGTGATTGTATAAGAGAGTAAGTATTTGTTAGTATATGTATGAATAAGTGAGGTGGTGTGTGTATAACTGTATAGCTGAGTAAATGGGTGAGTCATTGGTTCTTTATATGACTGACTAGGTGTGTAAGTAACTCTATGGATGAGTGGCAGTGTGTGAGTGTCTGTATAGGTGTATGAGTGCAAATGATAGTGCTGTATTGATGAGTGACTGCATGTATGAGTGAGTGTATGGATGAATGAGTGGATGTTTGTGTAGACCTAGGAATCAGTGGGCGGGTATGCACTAACTGGTATTGGTGTGTGAATGGTTTTGAAAATGGTAGTCTCTATTTTAGAGTGGGTGTATCAAAGGTTATTTTAAGGTGTGAGGAGGTGCGTCAGATTATCACGTGGACGATGTCATCAGTGATGTCATTTGAGATGTCATCAGTGATGTCACTGAGCATGTCATGAGTGATGTAATACGTAACGTCATCAGCAGTGCATTGCGGGGGCGCGAGTTATAGTTAGTCAACTAACTATAATGGCCGAATTTCTCTGGTTTTGTACGAGTAAAATGTCCAACTAACTATAACGTCCCTGAAACCTATGGTTTTTTCAGTGAATTTCTAAGGTTTTGTAAATGCTAATTTCTAACTATAACATCCCTGAAACCTATGGTTTTTTCAGTGAATTTCAAAGGTTTTGTAAAAGCTAATTTCTAACTATAACGTCCCTGAAACCTATGGTTTTTCAGTGAATTTCAAATGTTTTTAAATGCTAATTTCTAACTGTAACGTCCCTGAAACCTGTGGTTTTTTCAGTGAATTTCAAAGGTTTTTTAACTAATATTTTGTAACTGTAATATAAAAAATAATATTCTTAGGTTTCTATTTGTTATAAAAATAATATAATGTTTTCTCTTTTCTAAAATATAAATATACTTTTTTTTTTTGCAAAAAAGGTGGAGTCGCGTACCGATCGTGTACCTATCTCGGTGGGTGCGCGCATTCAAGCCGCCATATTGCTAAAGTCGTGTAGGATGCGCTTTTGGTATGCGACGGGTGCGCGGTGCCCGGCCCCGCATAACGTCACGTATGTATTTCTGGGGTCGCGCCGGGTGCGTGATTCCCGTAAAATGTTTATGTTTTAAAAGTATATGTATATAACTTTAATATGTATATTAAAGCAAGAGATTATCTAAACTAATTATAAAAATCATATATTTGTAATTGCAATAAAGTTATATTATTCTTAAATATATTTTCCGGAAGTTGCGTCGGGTGGGCGCTGGTTGCGCGCCGGGTGCGCGACTCCCATGTGACTTTAAAAGAAAGCATTTCATAGGTTTACAAGGTTTTGATTCTAGAACTTGAAGGACCCCACCCTTTTTTTTTTCATTCCTTCAACACCATCAGAGGAGATACACCTGTTGTGTTTTCTTAGCTGTTTGGTGGCATTTGTTTGGTTTTTTTTTTTACATCATTGAAAATGGCTTCTTCAATTCCTCAAGTGGATTTACCATGTGATGAAGAAGAATTGCAGGAACCGGTGAAGAAAAGAAAAGAGTCTGTTGTGTGGGCGTTCTTCACCATACCAGATGGGGAAAAGAAAGTGAACGCCAGGAAAGTGAGCTGCACACTGTGCTCGAGGGTGCTGTCATGCGGAAGTGACAAAAAATATTCCTGTGGCACTTCCAGCATGATGAAACATCTGCAAACTATCCACCCTCGTCATCTGGCCTGTGAGCAACATCGTCGCGCACAAGAACGTTTGCAGCAGGATGACCAGGTTGCTGGTCCAAGCACCTCGGGAGCCTCTAGTTCATCATCTCGTGGACCTGACATTCGTCCCGAATTTGCCAAGTTAGAGCAGCACTGCATCAAATGTTAGCCTGTCCTCTGTTATGGAGAGCAGTCTGTTAATGCTGTGGTTTCTGCCACTAGAAATCACACTTGCTAATTTTCTTTCTGTTGCAATGACAATTTAATTGCAAGGTTTTCTAGTTTGTTCTGTTGTTTTTCCGGTTTTTAAAAAAAACACCAAAAAAATACATAAAATAGTTAAAAAAACACAAAAAAAGTTTGAAAAAGAAGAAAAAAATGGTTCTCTTTAGAACCACCTATTCTGTTAAAAAAAGAGAAATAAGTGCATGGTAATGCCTGGGTGATTGCATGAGAACATGCGTAGAGCTTGAGTGATTGAAAGAGTGCATGGGTAGTGCCTGGGTGATTGCATGAGTGCATCAGTAGTACGTAGGTGCTTGCATGAGTGTATGGGTAATGCCTGCGTGATTGGACAAGTGCATGGGTAATGCCTGGGTGATTGTATGAGTGCATGGGTAGTGCCTGAGTGATTGCATGAGTGCATGGGTAATGCCTGGTTAATTTTATAAAGCGATACAAAAGGGGGTTAATTTTATAAGTGCATGAGTAGTGTCTGGGTGATTGCATGAGTATATGAGTAGTGCTTGAGTGATTGAAAGAGTGCATGGGTAGTGCCTGGGTTGTTGCATGAGTGCATCAGTAGTACGTAGGTGCTTTCATGAGTGTATGGGTAGTGCCTGCGTGATTGGACAAGTGCATGGGTAATGCCTGGGTGATTGCATGAATGCATGGGTAGTGCCTGGGTGATTGGATGAGTGTAAGGATAGTGCATGGTGATTTTGTAAGTGCATAGGTAATGACTGGGTGATTGGAGGAGTGCATGGCTACTGGCTGGGTAATTGCATGAATGCATGGTTAGTGTCTTGGTGATTGCATAAGTTCATGGGTACTGCCTGAGTGTTTGGAGGAGTGTAAATATAGTGTATGGTGATTTTATAAGTGCATGAGTAGTGACTGGGTGATTGTTGGAGTGCATGGGTATTGCCTGAGTAATCGAAGGAGTGAATGAGTATAATAAGTGATTATAGGAGTGCATGGGTAGTATGTGGGTTATTCCATGAGTGGATGAGTACTGCTTGAATGATTGCAGAAGTGCATCGGTAGGGCTTGGGTGATTTTGTTAGTGCATAGGTATTGTTTGGATGATTTTGTAAGTGATTGGAAGAGTACATGGGTGGTGCTTCAGTGATTTCATGAGTACATGGGTAGTGCCTGGGTTACTTTATAAGTGCTTGGGTAGTGGTGGAGTGATTGCATGAGTGCATAGCTAGTGCATGGGTGATGGCATGAGTGCATAGGTAATGCCTGGGTGATTGCATGAGTACATGGGTAGTGCCAGGGTGAGTGCATGAGTGCATCAGTACGTAGGTACTTGCATGAGTGTATGGGTAATGCCTGGGTCATTGCATAAGTGCATGGGTAATGCGTGGGTGATTGCAGGAGTGCATGGCTACTAGCTGGGTAATTGAAGGACTGAATGAGTAATGTCTGGATAATTAGAGGAGTACATGGTTAGTGGTTGGGTGATTGGAGCAGTGCATGGGTAGTGCCTGGGTTATTGCATGAGTTTATGAATAATGCCTGAGTGATTGGAGGAGTGCATGGGTAGTACCTAGGTGATTTTATAAGTGCTTGGATAGTGGCTGAGTGATTTCATGAGTGCTTGGGTACTAACTGGGTGATTGGAGGATTGCATGGGTACTGCATGGGTGACTGCCTGAGTACATGGGTAGTTCATGGCTATTGGCTGGGTAATTGAAGGAGTGAATGAGTAGTGTCTTGGTGATTAGAGAAGTGCACGGGTAGTGCATGGGTGATTGAAACAGTGCATGGGTAGTACCTGGATTTTTCCATGAGTGGATGAGTAGTGCCTGAGTGATTGGAGGAGTGCATGAATAGTGCCTGGGTGATTACAAGAATGCATAGGTAGTACATGGGTGATTCAAGCACTGTATAGATAGTGTTTGTGTTATTGCATGAGTGGATGAGTAGTGCCTAGGTTATTCCAGAAGTGCATTGGTAGTGCCAGGGAGATTTTGCAAGTGAATATGTATTGTTTCAAATAATTTCTAACTCTATATGTAATGCCTGGGTGATTACATGAGTGCTTGGTTACTGCTTGGATGATTCCATCAGTGGAAGAGTAATGTTTCGATGATTCAAGAAATGCATAGAAAATACTTGGGTGATTTGAAGACTGTCCAACTAATATCTGGATGATTACATTACAGAAGTGTATGGGTACTACCAGACTGAATAAAGGTGTGGATTAGTAATGCCTGGGTGCTTTTCTAAGTACATAGGTTATGCTTCAGTACTTGAAGGAGTGCATGAGTACTGCTGAGGTGATTTGAGCAGTGAGATGATTGAGTTTGAAAAAATGAATAACTGCAATAAAAGTGACTGCAACCATTAATGCATGCTTATTATATTATTTCATCTTACCTTTTGTATTGAAGTAGATATCAAACTCATTGAAACTATTTTATAATTGTTTCTTTGTAAATTAAATTTAAAATATTTCCAAACTTTAGTTTTACTTTCTGTAAAAGACAAGGAAAAATACTATTATTGGAAATAATATTATACATTAAGTACACAACATAATCTTAGAATTACATAACATATTCATGTTTTCTTTTTTGCTGTTTTCAGATTCTATTGAATTTCACCATACACAGTGATTTCAATGTTGATCATCAAGAAACAGTGGGCAAAAAAAAATACAATCAGTAAGATTGTAAAAAACAAACAAATCTATGTTCAAAATATTTACAACAACTTCAACTATCTCTTTACATTTTCAAAAATAAACACTCTCATTTTCATTGCATATAATACAAACATCAAATATATGAACTACTTCTTTCTATCACAATTTTCCAAATGCAATATCAATGAACCAAAATGAAAATAAAAAAACACTAATTGCTCAGATCTACTCAATAGGCCGAATGATGTTTTCAAAACTTTGGCACTAAAAATATCAGATATAAATTTGGTAATTCGTAAGGCAACCGCCATTTGAATTTCAAATGGGCATCATTACAATGTGTCCATCCTTTATTGCATCTTAAATACACAGTATAGTGTCCAGATGTTGTGGTAGGTCCATCATGAAAAATAATAGCCACTGCTTTAAATGTTCTTCCTGAAATTGATATTTGACTTGCCACAAACTTTTTAATTTTGGTTTCCAATTTGCTTCCATCTGCTCTACAACGTTGTAGCATTAAAATGACATATTGTCCAAATCTTTCTATAAATAATGTTGACAACATTTCAGATTTGCACTGAGTACATTCCATATTTTGATTAGCTGATTTTACTAATTTGTTAAAAGCCACTGTTTTGCAATCTGGTATTGTCAAATATATAAATCGTTCAGTGTCTATTTCAGTGGTAGAAGAAAAGCAACAGTCTTCACATTTATGATCCCATCTGTAACGGAGTCCAAACAGATTTTCAATTTGTATTCCTTCATCTTCCAATACTGCAAGCATAAACATAAGCAATTCTTGAGCATCTTGTTGTACATTAAGTGTGAATTGTGAAGAACCAAAACATATATCCAAAAGATGCCAAATGCCAGAAGCAGTTTGGATTTTATTTTTATCTGTTGTCAATTTTTCAAAAATACAATGCAACAAAGAACAAAATCTTTTTTCTCGATTCTCCATAATTTGATGATGAAGATTTTGTAGAAAAAACACGACGTTCACAATTACATTAGCATAGCAATTGACACTTGAACTATTTTCTAACTGATATCCTACAATATCATCAACAGTGTCCATTTTCATTTTCTTTGGTGCCTGAACATTCTCTTGATTTTTTTTCTTCTTTCCAACCTCACTAGAGTGTTTCTCATATGTTCATTTTGGACATACTACATGCTTTTCATATACGGTATATTCACCTAAGTTGGGAGCATACAGTCTTCTTAACCGATTATACTCTCTTACACAATTTGCATCTGCACTAATCTTTCTCTCATCAAAATCAATCAAATACAATCCAGATAATGTTCTTACTCGAGACAATGCAACATAAGCCATGCCCTCTTTAATCACTGTACTTCCAATGTTTACCAAAGCACTGTCTACACTTAGACCTTGAGATTTATGAATGGTCACTGCATATGCTAAAGAAAGAGGAAACTGTTTTCTACGAACATACAAGTCTTTAACAAGCAAAAAACTAGCAGCACGACGTCCAATCTGTTTTACCTCTTCAATCTGATCAAATTTAATCTTCAAAAATTCAATTCCATCTCTATTTGGATAATTAACAAAATCAACAACTTTCCCTATTGCTCCATTTACTAAACCTTTTTCTACATCCAAATTATGACGTAAAATTACCAGACAGTTTTCACATACATATAAATTATTTTCTAAACCAGCAGTCTTAGATATAGAGTTTTCCAAAGAATCCAATTTTGTTTTTAATTTTTCTGACAAAATAATAGTAATTCCTTCATGTTCTATTTCATCAAAGGCTTCCATTTTCATTATTTGTTGTTTTTCCAGCTTCAAAAGTTCTTGATTGAATGTAGAACACTCATGCAGTGTTGGCATTAGGCAAATTATAGATTTCTTTTCTCCAATTTTTTTGTATATTATTTCCGGAGCAACATTTTCATTTGGAAACAAGTTGTAAGAAGCCGACTTTGCAAAGCTTCTTTATCATGTTTTGTCAAAACACCAATTCTTATATCTTGACGAATGCTTCCATAATGTTCATCACTTGCTTGTCGCATATTCTTAATAAGTTCTTTATATTCAAAATGAGTCCAAATGTTGACATTTCCAATACTTCCCAAACATTTCCTGGTGTCTTCATGCACAAGTGTTTTAAAAACTGGTTGCCCTTTTACAGGAGTAAGTTGCAGTAGGTCGCCAAATACAATAACATGTTTTCCTCCAAATAAAACATCATATCTGTTTTTAAAATCTGCTGCATTCTTAAATGTACAAAAGCAAACATTAAGTTTGAGACCATGCTCACCTCATCAATGATCAGAAGTTTCATTTTCTTTAGTACTCTTGAAACTTCATAACAAGCTTCTCCAGATAGCTTGTGATATTCCAACTTATTTTCATGTTCCACTGGTAGCATCAGCAAACGATGTAATGTAATCCCTTTAATGTTGTGTACTGCTAACCCAGTTGGAGTGGTTACAACACAAGATAAATGTGATTCAGTGGTTTTCTGTAGATAACTGGTCAAAACTTTAATTAAGAAACTTTTTCCTGTACCAGCGTGACCACTGATATACATTCGAATAGGTTTAAATGATGTGCAGTTGCATTCTTTTTTTTCATGTAGTAAACCATGGTCTATCTGTTGTGTAACTTGCTGATATATTTGTTTCTGTTCAATATGTAGCTGTTCTTCCAAGTTTCCCAACTACATAATATCCTGTTGAGCTTGTTGCATTGCTGTTTCTACTTCACTCATCGCTATTGCTGCTTCGTTTTCAAGAATTGGTTCTCCTAGTGGATCTTGACTCAGTGGAGCAGAACTTTGACTATCTTGAGAACTGTATCTAGCAATTTCAGTTGCAATAGTAGTTTCTTGTTCAATCTCTTCATTCAACATTTGTAGATAATTTGGAAAAACTGTGCATTCAATGCTTTCTTTACATGCATTACAAGAATCTTCATAGCACTGAAAATCTCCAAGTAATTCTATTTCAGTACGCCAAGGCTTAAAGAGTTGCAGAAGTGCTAAATAGAAAAATTCCCTTTTATCTGGAGTATCACAACTGAGTTTTCTGTGATTAATGAGATTTCCCTTGGTATGTTTCACCAAACATCCATCACATCCAATGACTGCATATTTTTCTTCATTTATATTTTCTGTAATATTTCTCTTAAAGCTGTAATATTGCAGTACTTCATAGAGACATATGTTTTCAAGATGTGGACTTCTTTTAGGATAGTACGTATTTAACATGTTTGTTTTAACAATATCTGTACTTTCCGGTTCATTTAATGCTAAGTATTCAATTTCTTGACAGATTTCAATACTCAATTTCGTGTTGCAGCAAGACCTAGACTTACCCAAATGATTCCTCTTGACTTTGAATATAAACTTGCAGATGTCAACCGATCCGAACATTCGTAGGATCCAACCTCTCGATGAGAAAGCATCTTCAAACTAAAGCTGTACAATTTGTTACTAAGAGTCTTCTCTTGTGAAATTTCTTCCCACATTTCTTTCAACTCCGTTTTTTCAGATTTTGTTATGTATGACGTAACATAGCGAGCAACAGCAATCGAATTATCTGCAACATACTGGATATCCATATTTGCATTCTGCATCGTCAAATTCACTAGATTGTAATCATTAATATATTTTTTAATCTTCCCTTCTTTTTATATTATAAGTATTTTTGGGAGATTTTCGAGTTATAGTATGCCTCACTGCTGACATGAAACTGTTGACTCTTCCTTTGGAAATTACTGGACATGGAAATCCAAAACGACCTTCTGTATAAAATTTTTCCTTTGACTTGTATTTCCGTCGACAATATTTGCCACATCGATGAGTTTGAAACCGTAAAACTTGTTGTCTTAAGGTATTTTCTTCTCCTGTTTTTGGACTACCACATGTAACATAGTCTTCAATGAAAGATAAAACAGTCTCAGTTCCAAATTTAGGTGCATCCTTGATCCATAATAGCATATGTATATGAGGAGCACCTCTAGCTTGGCACTCCTTTCTCCAAAAGAAACCAATAACTTCTCCAAGAGGTGGGTTATTTTTATTACAGATAAAAGACATCATAGCTTGAAACCTATGATTAAAATATCTGCACACATTTACAGGATCCAAGGAACACAGTTCTCCAGCTGTCTTGAATTCAATGTTTTTAATATTTGAATTTGCTTCTCGTAGAAATTCAAGTAAATCGTCCCATGCGTATTCAGCACAGCTAAGCGTAACAAACCATGTAGGGGTTCCTAAGTTCCTTAACATACATTTAAGTTCTCCGTGACGATGATACCAATACTCATTAGTACCATGTTGACACGCCATAAAGTTAATCAATTGAGATTCTAAATGATCGTCTCTTTGCTGTACTTTGTCCATGAATTCCTTTGCAGCAACATGTGTTAAATGAACTCCTGTTTTTCATATGTGGTTGACTGCATAAGAAAGCCAGATAAGTCACTTTCAAACAGAAGATGAAATATATATGGAATACATTGTCGAAATCTTGGATCTTCTGAGTATAATCTTGTTGTACGATATTCTGAAGCTGGAATCTGCACGGGTCGTTCATCATATCGTCCACCTTTTCCAGTGGGGAAGAGCTGTGGAAAACAACGGGCTTCTAAACTTCTTTCCTAAACACTGATAGGAGTTCCCTTTGCTTTCTTCATTTGGAATAATTCAATACAATCTCCAATCACTTATTTTGAATGTAAAGGATGTATGCTATAATGTTAATAAATTTCTTCACTCCTTCATCCCCTTTTGTATCACTTTGTTCGCCCTAAGTTGGCGGGGGTATGCCCAGACGTGGGTCCCTTGCTCACTTTGCCACTGGATTCAAGCAAGCCTGGCTGATGACGGCTGGAATGCCAGAAACCGGTCCTAGGATGCTTGTTTCCGGTCCAGGGAAGACATGGCTTGGCAGTTCGTGCTGGACTGTTCCCATGAGGCACAAGGTAAGACTGATTTGCATATGGCCATGTCTGAACTGGGGTGGTGGAGTGAGCTAAAGAATGATGATGGATTAAACCCAGATCAGTTGACTGGGGGTGAGTGTTTGATTGGCTCAAACGTTCCGTCCATCATCCCCTTTTGTATCGCTTTGTTCGCCCTAAGTTGGCGGGGGGTATGCCCAGACGTGGGTCCCTTGCTCACTTTGCCACTGGATTCAAGCAAGCCTGGCTGATGACGGCTGGAATGCCAGAAACCGGTCCTAGGATGCTTGTTTCCGGTCCAGGGAAGACATGGCTTGGCAGTTCGTGCTGGACTGTTCCCATGAGGCACAGGGTCAGACTGATTTGCATATGGCCATGTCTGAACTGGGGTGGTGGAGTGAGCTAAAGAATGATGATGGATTAAACCCAGATCAGTTGACTGGGGGTGAGTGTTTGATTGGCTCAAACGTTCCGTCCATCATCCCCTTTTGTATCGCTTTGTTTGCCCAAAGTTGGCGGGGGTATGCCCAGACGTGGGTCCCTTGCTCACTTTGCCACTGGATTCAAGCAAGCCTGGCTGATGACGGCTGGAATGCCAGAAACCGGTCCTAGGATGCTTGTTTCCGGTCCAGGGAAGACATGGCTTGGCAGTTCGTGCTGGACTGTTCCCATGAGGCACAGGGTCAGACTGATTTGCATATGGCCATGTCTGAACTGGGGTGGTGGAGTGAGCTAAAGAATGATGATGGATTAAACCCAGATCAGTTGACTGGGGGTGAGTGTTTGATTGGCTCAAACGTTCCGTCCATCATCCCCTTTTGTATCGCTTTGTTCGCCCTAAGTTGGCGGGGGTATGCCCAGACGTGGGTCCCTTGCTCACTTTGCCACTGGATTCAAGCAAGCCTGGCTGATGACGGCTGGAATGCCAGAAACCGGTCCTAGGATGCTTGTTTCCGGTCCAGGGAAGACATGGCTTGGCAGTTCGTGCTGGACTGTTCCCATGAGGCACAGGGTCAGACTGATTTGCATATGGCCATGTCTGAACTGGGGTGGTGGAGTGAGCTAAAGAATGATGATGGATTAAACCCAGATCAGTTGACTGGGGGTGAGTGTTTGATTGGCTCAAACGTTCCGTCCATCATCCCCTTTTGTATCGCTTTGTTCGCCTTAAGTTGGCGGGGGTATGCCCAGACGTGGGTCCCTTGCTCACTTTGCCACTGGATTCAAGCAAGCCTGGCTGATGACGGCTGGAATGCCAGAAACCGGTCCTAGGATGCTTGTTTCCGGTCCAGGGAAGACATGGCTTGGCAGTTCGTGCTGGACTGTTCCCATGAGGCACAGGGTCAGACTGATTTGCATATGGCCATGTCTGAACTGGGGTGGTGGAGTGAGCTAAAGAATGATGATGGATTAAACCCAGATCAGTTGACTGGGGGTGAGTGTTTGATTGGCTCAAGCGTTCCGTCCATCATCCCCTTTTGTATCGCTTTGTTCGCCCTAAGTTGGCGGGGGTATGCCCAGACGTGGGTCCCTTGCTCACTTTGCCACTGGATTCAAGCAAGCCTGGCTGATGACGGCTGGAATGCCAGAAACCGGTCCTAGGATGCTTGTTTCCGGTCCAGGGAAGACATGGCTTGGCAGTTCGTGCTGGACTGTTCCCATGAGGCACAGGGTCAGACTGATTTGCATATGGCCATGTCTGAACTGGGGTGGTGGAGTGAGCTAAAGAATGATGATGGATTAAACCCAGATCAGTTGACTGGGGGTGAGTGTTTGATTGGCTCAAACGTTCCGTCCATCATCCCCTTTTGTATCGCTTTGTTCGCCCTAAGTTGGCGGGGGTATGCCCAGACGTGGGTCCCTTGCTCACTTTGCCACTGGATTCAAGCAAGCCTGGCTGATGACGGCTGGAATGCCAGAAACCGGTCCTAGGATGCTTGTTTCCGGTCCAGGGAAGACATGGCTTGGCAGTTCGTGCTGGACTGTTCCCATGAGGCACAGGGTCAGACTGATTTGCATATGGCCATGTCTGAACTGGGGTGGTGGAGTGAGCTAAAGAATGATGATGGATTAAACCCAGATCAGTTGACTGGGGGTGAGTGTTTGATTGGCTCAAACGTTCCGTCCATCATCCCCTTTTGTATCGCTTTGTTCGCCCTAAGTTGGCGGGGGTATGCCCAGACGTGGGTCCCTTGCTCACTTTGCCACTGGATTCAAGCAAGCCTGGCTGATGACGGCTGGAATGCCAGAAACCGGTCCTAGGATGCTTGTTTCCGGTCCAGGGAAGACATGGCTTGGCAGTTCGTGCTGGACTGTTCCCATGAGGCACAGGGTCAGACTGATTTGCATATGGCCATGTCTGAACTGGGGTGGTGGAGTGAGCTAAAGAATGATGATGGATTAAACCCAGATCAGTTGACTGGGGGTGAGTGTTTGATTGGCTCAAACGTTCCGTCCATCATCCCCTTTTGTATCGCTTTGTTCGCCCTAAGTTGGCGGGGGTATGCCCAGACGTGGGTCCCTTGCTCACTTTGCCACTGGATTCAAGCAAGCCTGGCTGATGACGGCTGGAATGCCAGAAACCGGTCCTAGGATGCTTGTTTCCGGTCCAGGGAAGACATGGCTTGGCAGTTCGTGCTGGACTGTTCCCATGAGGCACAGGGTCAGACTGATTTGCATATGGCCATGTCTGAACTGGGGTGGTGGGAGTGAGCTAAAGAATGATGATGGATTAAACCCAGATCAGTTGACTGGGGGTGAGTGTTTGATTGGCTCAAGCGTTCCGTCCATCATCCCCTTTTGTATCGCTTTGTTCGCCCTAAGTTGGCGGGGGTATGCCCAGACGTGGGTCCCTTGCTCACTTTGCCACTGGATTCAAGCAAGCCTGGCTGATGACGGCTGGAATGCCAGAAACCGGTCCTAGGATGCTTGTTTCCGGTCCAGGGAAGACATGGCTTGGCAGTTCGTGCTGGACTGTTCCCATGAGGCACAGGGTCAGACTGATTTGCATATGGCCATGTCTGAACTGGGGTGGTGGAGTGAGCTAAAGAATGATGATGGATTAAACCCAGATCAGTTGACTGGGGGTGAGTGTTTGATTGGCTCAAACGTTCCGTCCATCATCCCCTTTTGTATCGCTTTGTTCGCCCTAAGTTGGCGGGGGTATGCCCAGACGTGGGTCCCTTGCTCACTTTGCCACTGGATTCAAGCAAGCCTGGCTGATGACGGCTGGAATGCCAGAAACCGGTCCTAGGATGCTTGTTTCCGGTCCAGGGAAGACATGGCTTGGCAGTTCGTGCTGGACTGTTCCCATGAGGCACAGGGTCAGACTGATTTGCATATGGCCATGTCTGAACTGGGGTGGTGGAGTGAGCTAAAGAATGATGATGGATTAAACCCAGATCAGTTGACTGGGGGTGAGTGTTTGATTGGCTCAAACGTTCCGTCCATCATCCCCTTTTGTATCGCTTTGTTCGCCCTAAGTTGGCGGGGGTATGCCCAGACGTGGGTCCCTTGCTCACTTTGCCACTGGATTCAAGCAAGCCTGGCTGATGACGGCTGGAATGCCAGAAACCGGTCCTAGGATGCTTGTTTCCGGTCCAGGGAAGACATGGCTTGGCAGTTCGTGCTGGACTGTTCCCATGAGGCACAGGGTCAGACTGATTTGCATATGGCCATGTCTGAACTGGGGTGGTGGAGTGAGCTAAAGAATGATGATGGATTAAACCCAGATCAGTTGACTGGGGGTGAGTGTTTGATTGGCTCAAACGTTCCGTCCATCATCCCCTTTTGTATCGCTTTGTTCGCCCTAAGTTGGCGGGGTATGCCCAGACGTGGGTCCCTTGCTCACTTTGCCACTGGATTCAAGCAAGCCTGGCTGATGACGGCTGGAATGCCAGAAACCGGTCCTAGGATGCTTGTTTCCGGTCCAGGGAAGACATGGCTTGGCAGTTCGTGCTGGACTGTTCCCATGAGGCACAGGGTCAGACTGATTTGCATATGGCCATGTCTGAACTGGGGTGGTGGAGTGAGCTAAAGAATGATGATGGATTAAACCCAGATCAGTTGACTGGGGGTGAGTGTTTGATTGGCTCAAACGTTCCGTCCATCATCCCCTTTTGTATCGCTTTGTTCGCCCTAAGTTGGCGGGGGTATGCCCAGACGTGGGTCCCTTGCTCACTTTGCCACTGGATTCAAGCAAGCCTGGCTGATGACGGCTGGAATGCCAGAAACCGGTCCTAGGATGCTTGTTTCCGGTCCAGGGAAGACATGGCTTGGCAGTTCGTGCTGGACTGTTCCCATGAGGCACAGGGTCAGACTGATTTGCATATGGCCATGTCTGAACTGGGGTGGTGGAGTGAGCTAAAGAATGATGATGGATTAAACCCAGATCAGTTGATTGGGGGTGAGTGTTTGATTGGCTCAAACGTTCCGTCCATCATCCCCTTTTGTATCGCTTTGTTCGCCCTAAGTTGGCGGGGGTATGCCCAGACGTGGGTCCCTTGCTCACTTTGCCACTGGATTCAAGCAAGCCTGGCTGATGACGGCTGGAATGCCAGAAACCGGTCCTAGGATGCTTGTTTCCGGTCCAGGGAAGACATGGCTTGGCAGTTCGTGCTGGACTGTTCCCATGAGGCACAGGGTCAGACTGATTTGAATATGGCCATGTCTGAACTGGGGTGGTGGAGTGAGCTAAAGAATGATGATGGATTAAACCCAGATCAGTTGACTGGGGGTGAGTGTTTGATTGGCTCAAACGTTCCGTCCATCATCCCCTTTTGTATCACTTTTTCAATTTGGCCAGTTGAAATTTCTCTATCATCTTTTAAATATATTTCTTGTTCTTCCACATCTACATTTTTATAATAAAGATTGTTTTGTATGAGATATAACGTAGCCTTTTGAACTTTTGAGACTTCTACTAACTCCTGCCATATTTTCCGACTCTTTGTTGGAACACCATTAACTAGAATAACTACAGGTTCAGTTTCCTCTCTCGATACACCAATAGTTTCAATATTTTTATTTAAATCTAAAGGTAAATACACAACCCTTCTTTTTAATCCTCTTTGTAAATCTATGGGAGGCAACTTACCTATTTTAGGCTCCATACGAACAATAGCCTGAAACGGGTGCACAGATTGAATCAGAATGGACTCATACGTATATAAATCTACCAGTTCTGGAGGAATAGCTACCAACTCTAGGTTATTATGTACAGCTCTAGCTGGCATTTTGTTCTCTTCTAATTTGCTGTAACAATATTTACAAATACGTTGATCACTACCCAACTCAAAGCAATCTTCCACCAACAAATAAGCAACAAATTCCTTCCACTTATCATTGTTTTCCTTTTCACTTTTTAAATACAGATCAACATTCCTAGTTTGATTTCTATAGTGAGTACATCGACAACAAATATAAACATAGTTTGGTTTTTCACAACAAATTACCTTAAACTTTGTAATTTCTTCTACAAACTTCTCAGTACTACTATCTTCCACCTCTTCTTCAACACCTACACTTATCAAACTCTCACTTTCTCTACACTCCTCTTCAGGACCAAAGAAACGAAACTCTATATCATCACAAACTTTTTTTACATCCGATACTGACCCATGCAAAAGAGCACTGTTTATGTCACTTAAAAATAATGCAGGACTTTTTACATAGTACAATCTTCTTACTAATTTCCGCATTGCAGAATGATGTACTGCTAACATTCTCAAATGATGAAAAACACTTTTACACACTTTTCTAGAAAGACAAGCCAATGAATGACCCTGCAAGCCAGTATTTTTCTCACTTTACAAGGATCTAGTCCTTGCAACATCTTAATCTTTTGTTTAATACTTTTTTTACTATACTCTCGTAACAAATTTTGTAAAATATCAATAGATTCCTGGGTCATACTACAAATACTACTACAATCCCATGTATACAATGGAGCTTGTGAACGTCTCCCTTGAACTTCTTCAGCTATCACTTCTTCCACATTTCTAGGAACCATCTTTTCTTTTTCAATTGCACAACCATTTTTAACTTCATAAGCACGACCACTGGTATCAACTGCGTGAACTAATGTATTGTTTTGAAAATAGCTCTCTTCATTAAAAAAAGGTTCTGAGCTAGAAGTGTGCTTCCATTCACCCCAATTTTTTTTTACAAAAGTTACTTCTGTTAATTAGTCTTTTCCATTTAATTTTCTCCTTCATAGAATGCATTAGTTTATTGAATGGTCGCATTCTTTTTAAAACTAATATAAACAATCTTCTTTTTAATTCAAAAGCCTTTTCGACAATACTTTCAATCTGTTTTTTCTTTTTATAAAATGCAGATCTTCTTTTATATTTCTTTCCATCTTTCAATAAATGTTGTAGTACTCTACTTTTATACATACGTTTCCTAATATTGTGATATTGTTTCATCCTTCTTTCAACATAGATTGTTTTCTCAGAATGTGATTTTCCATTAATTTGTCCTTTTTTTATCTCATTCTTCTTCATCCTACAACTATTCTTTCTATTTTCTGCATTTTTAAAATTCTGTCCAGTCTTTAAAAGTGTTTTAAGAAATTCTTTTGTTCTCTTACCACAAGACTTTTTCTTCTTTGTTACATGTTGTAGTTCATCTAATTCCTGCTTTTGTCTCTCCTTTAAATAGTACTGTTTTCTTTGTTCTTTTCTCTTTTGCGCTTGTTTTGTCATGGTGAATCTTTCTTAATAATAATGGAGAATATCTAAAAACAAAAGAATTTTTAAAATAATGTAACTGTATTACAATAATTATATACAAATATTCTTATCTATTACTAAAGAAACATCTTCTATTCAAAAGCTACAAACAAATGCATATGTGGTTTTCGGAATACGGTGAAAGTTACACCTGAGCTGCAAAATAAGGGAAGAGGGATGCAGAAACAGAGAAAAGGAATGCAGCAGTAATGCCTGAGTGATTACAGCACTGCATATCTAGTGCCTGCATCATTCTAAGACTACATGGCGACTAGTTGGGTGTTTTTATAACTGCATGAGAGTTGCACTCAACTATAAGTGTCTCCATATTGTTAAAAGCACGCATACATATGTCTCTACTTTTTCAAATTATTATGATAACTAAAACAAATTTGTATATAATATTTCTGGATTATAATGAAACCTAGAAACTGAGACATGTAATAGATCTCTTTCAGTAATTGCATAACTGTATGGGTAGTGCTTGGGTGATTGAATCACTGCAAAGGTAGTCACTGCGTAATTGCACTAGAAGATGAAAAGTGACAGACTAATTGCATAACTGCAGACATAAACATTGAGTGCACGTATAGGTAATATCTGGTGGATTACTGGAGTACATAGCAAGTGAGTGGGTGATTTTATAAGTTCATGAGTACCACCTGGGTGATTACTGAACTACTAAAATACTGCCTGAGTGATTACAGGAGTGCAAAGGTAGTGACTGGGTGATTTTAAAAGTACATGAGTACTGGCTGAGTGATTACATAAGTACAAGAAATGTGCGTGCGTGATTGAAAGAGTACAAGGACAGTGTCTGGGTAATTGAAGCACTGTATAGCTAATGCATTGGTAACTGCATGAGTACAGGGGTAATGTCTGGGGGATTAAAGGAACATAGGTAACACCTCGGTGATTGCATGACTACAGGGGTAATATCTGTGGATTTACATGACTACATAGGAAGTGACTGGATGATTTTATAAGTACATGGGTACTTCTTGGGAGATTGCAGGACTACTGAGATACACCCTGAGTAAATAAAAGAGTGCAAAAGTAGTGCTTGGGAGATTTCATAACACCATGACTACTGGCTGAGTGATTACATGAGTACAAAGGTAGTGCCTCCATGATTCAAAGAGTGCAGCAGAAGTGCCTGGGTGATTGTATAAGTACATGAGTAATACCTTAGTGATTGTATAACTGCATAGATAGTGCCTAAATGATTGTATCATTGCAGCAGTAATGCCTGAGTGATTACAGCACTGCATATGTAGTGCCTCCATCATTTCAAGACTGCATGGCGAGTATTTGGGTGTTTTTATAAGTGCATGACAGTTGGGCCTAGCCAAATATAAAGCAGCCACTATTACATGACTCAACTATAAGTCTCCCCATATTGTTAAAAGCACGCATACATATGTCTCCACGTTTTCAAATCATCATGTTAGGTCAAAGAAATATGTATAAAATATTTCTGAAATAGAGGGAAACCTAAAAACTGAGACATGTAATACATCTGCCTGAGTGATTCCAAAACTCATTGGGTACTCCCTGGGTGATTGTATAAGTGCAAGGGTGGTTACTGGATAATAGCACAAAAGCATGGATAGTGACTAGCTAATTGCATGAGTGGAAACATACACATTGAGTGCATGGATGAGTGTATAAATACCACCTGAAGGCATAGATGAGTCATTGAGCACTGCCTAGATGAATAGATGAGTGCAACAGAAAGGCATGGGTGATTCTACGACTGAAAGGGTGTTGTGTAAGTAATTACGTGACTGCATACATACAGCCTGCATGATTGCCTGACTGTAGGGGTAGTACATAACTAGACCCAGAGTGATTCCTTGCATGCAAGGGCAATATCTGGGGGATTACTGAAGTACACAGCAAGTGAGTGGGTGATTTTTTAAGTTCGTGAATACCACCTGGGTGATTACTAAACTACTAAGATACTGCCTGAGTGATTACAGGAGTGCAAAGGTAGTGTCTGGGAGATTTTAAAAGTACATGACTACTGTCTGAGTCATTTCATAAGTACAAGGAAAGTATGTATGTGATTGAAAGAGTACAAGGGGACTAAAGCACTACATAGGAAACCCCTCGTAATTGGATGACTACAGGGATAATGTCTAGGGATTGACATGACTACATAGCAAGTGACTGGGTGATTTTATAACTGCATGAGTACCTCTTGGGTGATTGCAGGACTACTGGGGCAGAGCCTGAGTAAATAAAAGAGTGCAAAAGTAGTGCCTGGGTGATTTCATAACACCATGACTACTGGCTGAGTGATTACATGAGTACAAAGGTAGTGCCTCCATGATTCAAAGAGTGCAGCAGAAGTGCCTGGGTGATTGTATAAGTACATGAGTAATACCTTAGTGATTGCATAACTGCATAGATAGTGTCTAAATGATTGTATCAGTGCAGCAGTAATGCCTGAGTGATTACAGCACTGCATATGTAGTGCCTGCATCATTTCAAGACTGTATGGCGAGTACTTGGGTGTTTTTATAAGTGCATGACAGTTGGGCCTAGCCAAATATAAAGCAGCACACTATTACATGACTCAACTATAGGTCTCCCCATATTGTTAAAAGCACGCATACATATGTCTCCACGTTTTCAAATCATCTTGATAGGTCAAAGAAATATGTATACAATATTTCTGAAATAGAGCGAAACCTAAAAACTGAGACATGTAATACATCTGCCTGAGTGATTCCAAAACTCAATGGGTACTCTTTGGATGATTGTATAAGTGCAAGGGTAGTCACTGGATAATAGCACAAAAGCATGGATAGTGACTAGGTATTTCCATGAGTGGAAACATACACATTGAGTGCATGGATGAGTGTATAAATACCACCTGAAGGCATAGATGAGTCATTGAGCACTGCCTAGATGAATAGATGAGTGCAACAGAAAGGCATGGGTGATTCTACGACTGTAAGGGTATTGTGTAGGTAATTACGTGACTGCATACATACAGCCTGCATGATTGCATGACTGTAGGGGGTAGTACATAACTAGACCCAGAGTGATTCCTTGCATGCAAGGGCAATATCTGGGGGATTACTGAAGTACATATCAAGTGAGTGGCTGATTTTTTAAGTTCATGAGTTCCACCTGGGTGATTACTAAACTGCTAAGATACTGCCTGAGTGATTACAGGAGTGCAAAGGTAGTGTCTGGGAGATTTTAAAAGTACATGACTACTGCCTGAGTCATTTCATAAGTACAAGAAAAGTGTGTATGTGATTGAAAGAGTACAAGGGGACTAAATCACTACTGAGGAAACACCTCGATGATTGGATCACTACAGGGATAATGTCTAGGGATTGACATGACTACATAGCAAGTGACTAGGTGATTTTATAAGTGCATGAGTACCTCTTGGGCTATTGCAGAACTACTGGGGCAGAGCCTGAGTAAATATAAGAGTGCAAAAGTAGTGCCTGGCTGATTTCATAACAATATGACTACTGGCTGAGTGATTACATGAGTACAAAGGTAGTGCCTCCATGATTCAAAGAGTGTAGCAGAAGTGCCTGGGTGATTGTATAAGTACATGAGTAATACATTAGTGATTGCATAACTGCATAGATAGTGTCTAAATGATTGTATCACTGCTGCAGTAATGCCTGAGTGATTACAGCACTGCATATGTAGTGCCTGCATCATTTCAAGACTGTATGGCGAGTACTTGGGTGTTTTTATAAGTGCATGACAGTTGGGCCTAGCCAAATATAAAGCAGCACACTATTACCTGGCTCAACTATAATTCTCCCCAAATTGTTAAAAGCACGCATACATATGTCTCCACATTTTCAGATCATCATGATAGGTCAAAGAAATATGTAAACAATATTTCTGAAATAGAGCGAAACCTAAAAACTGAGACATGTAATACATCTGCCTGAATGATTCCAAAACTCAATGGGTACTCCTTGGATGATTGTATAAGTGCAAGGGTAGTCACTGGATAATAGCACAAAAGCACGGATAGTGACTAGGTAATTGCATGAGTGGAAACATACACATTGAGTGCATGGATGAGTGTATAAATACCACCTGAAGGCATAGATGAGTCATTGAGCACTGCCTAGATGAATAGATGAATGCAACAGAAGGGCATGGGTGATTCTACGACTGCAAGGGTAGTGTGTTGGTAATTAAGTGACTACATACATACAACCTGCACAATTGCATGACTGTAGGGGTAGTACATAACTAGACCCAGAGTGATTCCTTGCATGCTAAAGTACATAGCAAATGAGTGGGTGATTTTTTAAGTTCATAAGTACCACATGGGTGATTACTAAACTACTAAGATACTGCCTGAGTGATTACAGGAGTGCAAAGGTAGTCACTGTGAGTTTTTAAAAGTACATGACTACTGGCTGAGTGATTTTAAAAGTACAAGAGTAGTCCCTGCATGATTGTAAGACTGCAAAGATAGTACCTGAATGATTGAAGAACTGTATAGCTAATGTATTGGTTATTGCATGAGTACAGGGCTAACGTTCGGGAGATGAAAGCAGTACATAGACAACACCTGGGTGATTGCATGACTACAGAGGTAATATCTGGGGATGTACATGACTACATAGGAAATAACTAGGTGATTTTATAAGTGCATGTGTACTTTTTGGCTGACTAAGGTACAATCTACCCAAACACAAATAAGGACTACTTCACATATCTTTAGTAAAAGTCTTGCCATATTACTATAACCATACATAAATACATCTGTATCATAACACTATGCAAACCTTAAAAATTCAAACAACCAAACATCTAAAACTATGCGGCATCTTTCAACTATACCTTTCTACAGACTAGAAAAAAAGGAGCTTAATTAATAACACCTTATGTGAATATCTTTCAAACCACACTTTTGTGCTGCATCTTCACCATTCTATCTAACAGTATGCGGCATAATTCAACTATACATTTCTACAGACTAGAAAAAGAAGCCTAATTAATAACACCCTATATGAGCATCTTTCGAAACCACACTTTTGTGCAGCATCTTCACCATTCTTTCTAAAATTATATGGCATCATCCAACTATACCATTCTTCAAACATGTAAAAATAAGCCTTTTTAATAATACCTTATATGAGCATCTTTCAAACCTCACTTTTGTGCTGCAACTTCACCATTCTATCTAAAATTATACGGCATCATTCAACTATACCTTTCAACAAACTAAAAAAAAGAAGCCTAATTAATAACCCCTTATATGAGCATCATTCAAACCACACTTTTCTGCTGCATCTTCACCATTCTGTCTAAAATTATGCAGCATCATTCAACTATACCTTTCTACAGAATAGAAAAAAGAAGCCTAATTAATAACACCTTATATGAGCATCTTTGAAACCACACCATAATCAGTAATCCATCCTCCAAAATACACATATTACTATACAGAATCTTTTTTTAAACAACATTTAAGTACAACAAACTAAACTACAATACACATCTCTACATGTAATCATATATTTCAAACAACACAGTTTTTAAATAATTTTAAAAGTGTAAAAATAAACCTCACAAATGTATAGCTCACCTTACAAATAGATTTGTTGAATTTAAAATATCACAAACTCTTAAAGGATTTTCTTTTGCAAACAATCAATATAATGCACCAGTCTCAGCAAGGTAAAACCAGTAATGGCAAAGTTTTCCTCTCTTTCTCCACACAAATACATGTAAGTAACAAATCACATTGCTCCCTAGATTATTTCAAATTGTAAAGCACATTTCTATTGGTTACACATATTAACCCTTAGCAACTGACTTCTAAAAGTGCCCAAACTGTTTCTTTATTTTTTTTGGAAGTCGCGACCCCATCGTGCACCCCCGCGATGGAGCTGCGAATTCACATGAGAGTTCAAAAAGATATTACAAATAAATTTTCCACTATTTTTTAATAACGCACCACTTCTAAAGATAGTACTGACTTGGGAAATGTCACTGTAATAACATATTACTTTTATATAAATTGCAAATTTACATTTTAAGTCCACAGTTAAGTTTCAACCCTACCCCCATTCTCCTTAATGCCAGTTTCCATAGTAACAGTTCATGGAACACTTAACTTAACTGACAGGTCACAAGTTCACCACATTTTCAAGTTCACCACACAATGTTGCAAATGCAAACAGCATGTGTGGTTGACTTTGCAACATATGACCTTATCCTTTCTATTGTACCTTTCAAATATTTGTAACTAACCAATAAGAAACATACTTTTTAACGAAACTAAAATACACCCTATTTTTGAATGTACAATGTTCTTAAGCAGACAATCAATTCTCTACTTTTTTAAAAAGAGCATCTTGTCCACCATTTTACATACCTCTCCTTCTACCAACTGACTCCCTCGCCTACAGACATCTTTTCATTACTTCCAGACATCCCTTCAAGATGCTTACAGTGAGGATTGTTGGACACAGCTATGTTTTCTGGTACAAAAGGTATGCTGATTGCAGCGGTATTGACAAAGACCTAGCTTTGCAAAATGTGGACATTAAATGGATTGCACAAAGAGGATTAAAGTGGCACCAATTCATGCCTTTGGTTAAAACCTCTTTGCATCTCCAACCCCCCGACCTCATGATTGTGCACTGTGGTGGCAATGACCTAGGCACATTGACTGGGGTAGGTCTGGAAATGCTAATGAAGGACACCTTTGCACAATTGATGTTGTTTTTTCCTCAAACTGTCTTTGTATACTCTAACATATGCCAAAGACAGAAATGGAAGTGGTCAAATCAATTCTGTCCACAGATTGAGAAAGCTAGAAACAATGTCATTAAAGCTGTTTCTGCTTACCTCAGAGACCATAGGATGGGCTCCATATATAACAACAATCTACGTTTTGATATGGATGGCATCTACAGGAGTGATGGAATACACTTCACAGATCAGGGAAACAGAGTCTTTCTCAGCAACCTAAAGCTCTGCATCGGCACTTACATGTAGCTACAACAAACCCAGAATGAAAACAAGGGCTCTTTTTAGAGCCACCTTATAAATTAATACAGATTTTTTTTTTTTACACATACAATTTTTTTAAAATTTTTGGAGGGATTCGCGAACCCACCATGTTTACACAGGGGGGCCGCGCTGAGAGCCGCGTTGGGATCGCGACTCCAAACTCCAAACACAAAAAAAGTGATCTCCTTTAATTATTTCTTATTCGCCCCGGGGACAGCATCCCCCGGGGCCTGCCACCATTCTATCATGAAAAAAAAAAGAAGGGGGACCACGTGGCCCCCCTTCTCAGGCCAATAATGGCCCCGGGGACCCCATCCCCCGGAGCCTGACCTCTTTTACAAAAGAATAATTAAAAGAGGGGCTGGCCCTTTGCATTGGAGACCGTGGGGGGAGCCCCAATGCCCCCACGGTCCCGCCGGCTCCCCGCCTCCTGCGGGAGCCGGCATTGCTGAGCAAGGGGAGCTGCTGACATGCAGCTCCCTTGCTCAAAGCTAGTTCTGCTTTGCTTCATTGAAATGAGAGCAGGTTGACCTGCTCTCGCTTCAACGAAGCAAAGCAGAGTTTGCTATGGCAGGGCGGGAGCCGTGTTCCCGCCCTGCCCTAGCAAACAGAAATGTCCCGGGGGTGGGCACCCCGGGACATTGCAGGTGCCGGCCCTGGGGGGTGGAGGTCCCCACGGCCATCAAGGGCTCCTGGAGGGGTCCGCGTGGCCCCCCCTCCCTTCATTTCTAAAGCCCTGGGGAGGTGGTGGTCCCCGGGGCCGGGGGTCCGTAACGGACCCCCCAAATTTGAATATTTAGTGCCCCGGGGAGGTGGTGGTGCCCGGGGCAGGTGGTGGTCCCCGGGGCAGTGTGGAGGGGCTCGAGCCCCCCACACTAATTATTAGTTATAACCCCAGGGAGGTGGCAGTCCCCGGGGGCTTGGGGGGCCCGTGAGGCCCCCGACCCAAATTTTGAGAAGTCCCCGGGGAGGTGGTGGTCCCCGGGGCTATATATATATATATATATATATATATATATACATATATATAATATATATATATATAGCCATAAATGATAGTTAGCTAAGGTAACTATAACTGCTGAATTTCTATGGTTTTGTGCATGTAAAATCTGAGTCTAACTATCTAACTATAACGTCCCTTTAACCTTTGTTTTTTTCAGTGAATTTCAAAGGCTTTTTGAATTCCATTTCTTAACTATAACATCCCTGTAACCTTTGGTTTTTTAAGTGAATTTCAAAGGTTTTTCAAGTTTCATTTCTAAAGTGTTATGTCCTTCTAATGTTTAGATTTATTTAGTTAATATATGTTTTTTTAATACTAAGTGTATTACAACTTATTTTGATTTGTAATTTGTTTTTGTTCACACTTTTTTTATTAATATACTCTAAATATGTTTAAAAACATAAAAATCACATATGTACTTGTTGTAAAGTTTATGGCATTTTCTTAATGTAACTAAACAAATGTTATTTTTCTAATTATTATTTTTTTGGTACAGAGGTACCTTTGCGGGTCGGGCAATATAGCAGACTACTACTCTATAGTTTTTAATCCCAATCACGTGATTGGAATGAATCCGTGAGTCCAAATCTGCAGATTCGTTGAAAATGTGATTTTTTTTTCAGATTTGGACACTCCTCGATTTTCATTAATGAGATCAGTGTGAACATAATTACAGGAATATATAGACCACCTTATTTTTGTTTTTCAACAAAGTTACCCATTTTATGACTTTCACAACTCCGCTATTCTGCATGCCAGATTTGCAAATTCTCACAAAATCACATCCAGTCCTTGTGTTCTGATTGGATACATGAGGACCCCACCCCTGCACTTAGAAAATCACACCCAAAACTAGTTGCTTCTGCAGTGATGTCTCTAAAATGAAGATTGAGAACCATTGGCACTCTGGGGCATATTTACAAGCCCCTTGCGCCACTTTTGCGCCGCCGTTGCGTCACTCATGTGACGCAGCGGCGACGCAAACCATGCACCACGTTGCGCAATATTTACAACGTGACGCATCTAGGGAGATGCGTCACGATGTAAACCCCTGCGCCACATGAAACCTGCGTCAGGTTTCATGTGGGCGTTGCAGCGCAGGGTGGGCGTTCCCTCGCAGGTACGCCACGTAAAAGTGACGCAGTGAAATCTACAAGATTTCACTGAGTCACTTTACGCCCATGCTGCGTCAAAACCCTGCGCCTGCTTGAAGCAGGCGTGAGGATTGACGCACCATGTTAGGGATAGGGCACCCCGAGCATTGCTGGAGCTGCATCGCGCTTGCGACGCAACTCCAGCAATGCGCCGCCTTTCCGTCGGGGGATGCGACACGCATCTGCCATTCTGTGCGCCACGGCGTGCCGCATTGTAAATGCGGCGCATCGGCGGTGGCGCAAGGGCAAACTTGCGTGTCGCATCTTCCCTGGCGCATCCCTGCTGATTTGCAGGGATGCGCCAGGGAACGTAAATATGCCCCTCTGCTTTTACACAATGGCAGAAGCTACATCTTCCATCCAGGATGAGCATCCACAACCTGTTGAGGATGAGGAGGAAGCCACACCATCTTGTGGAAAAGAAAGTGCTGTGTGGAAGCACTTTACTATACCTTCTTGGGAAAAAAAGGTAGCAGCAAAATATAAGTAGTGCAATATTTGCTGCAAGCAGTTAACCAGAGGCACTGCAAAGAAGTATTCACATGGAAGAAGTTCCATGTGGAAACACCTAAAAACAAGTCATGCAAGGGTCTACAACCAAATGTGGCAGCAGAAAGCAGGTGCAGCAGGACAGTTGACCTCTACAGCAGCCTTGAGAGAACCATCATCAGCTGCAGTCATTAAAATACCAGCTACCTGCGAAGAATTGAATGACATGGTTATTCACTGTGCGAAATGCCACATGCTTGTCACTGTAAAAATGTCTTCTGTGGGTGCGTTCTTGAATAAAGTGAAGAAGCATCGCTGTTTTTTTGTCTTTTTTGCTTCCAGTGACCACATAGTGTTTTTTGAAGACTGAAGCCATCTGTGTCTTTGCATTTCCCCATCCTTAGCCTTTTTACTACCCTGTTAAAAAATGAAAAACTTATTACAACTATCATCTGGTCAAACAAAGAACTCTGTCTTTTTAATGTGCCAGTGACTGTATTGGTGTGAGAGTGGGTGTGTCAGTGTGTGCATCAGTGTATGCCTGAGTGTATTATTACAGGCATTAGTGTTTGGCAGGATGTGTCAGTGTGTGCTTTGGTGTATGCCTGGGTGTGTTAGTGTCTGCTTAAATGTATGCCTGGGTGTGTCAGTGTATGCAATAGTGTGTACCTGGGTGAGTTATTGGTTAAATTAGTGTTTGGCTGGGTGTATCAGTATGTGCCTTGGTGTATACCTAGCTGTGTCAGTGTCTGTATTGATGTATGCCTGGGTGTGTTAGTGTATGCACTGACATGTCCCTGGGTGTGCCAGTGTATGCACCTGTGTGTGCCAGGGTGTGTTATTGCATGCACTAGTGTATGGCTGGGTGTGTCAGTTTCTGCTTTGCTGTATGGGTGGGTGTGTAAGTGTCTGCATCGGTGTGTCAGTGTATACATGAGTGTATCTGGGTGTGTCAGTGTATGCATAAGTGTGTGCCTGGGTGTGTCAGTGTATACATCCATGTGTGCCTGGGTGTGTCAGTATCTGTATCACTGTGTGCCTGGGTATGTCAGTGCATGCATTGCTGTATGCCTGGGTGTGTCAGTGTCTGCACTGGTGTGTCCCTGGATGTGTCAGTTTATATGTCAGTGTGTGCCTACGTGTGTCAGAGTAAGCATGTGCGTGAGCCTGGGTGTGTTAGTGTATGTATTAGTGTGTGTCTGGCTGTGTCAGTGTATGCATCAATGTCTGCCTGGGCTAGTGAGCATATGCATTAGTGTGTGACTGGGTGTGTTAATGTATGGAAGAATGTGTGCCTGGCTGTCTCAGTGTATGCACTAGTGTGTGCCTAGGTGTGTTAGTGTATTAATGAGTTCAGTCTGGGTGGGTCATTGCATGCATTAGTGTTTGGCTGAGTGTTTCAGTATCTGCATTACTGTTTGCCTGGGTGTGTCAGTGCCTGCATTGGTGTATGCCTGGTCTTTTCAGCGTGTGCGTCAGTGTGTGCCTAAGTATGTTATTGGATGCATTAGTGGTTGGCAGGGTGTGTCAGTGTCTACACAACTGTTTGCCTTGGTGTGTCAGTGTCTGCATTGGTGTATGCCTGGGTGTGTCAGTATATGGGTCAGTGCATGCCTAAGTCTGTTATTGGATGCATTAGTGTTTGACTAGGTGTACCAGTGTCTGCATTGCTGTATGCCTGGTTGTGTCAGTCTATGCATCAGAGTATGCCTGGGTGTGTCAGTGTGTGCATCAGTGTGTGCCTGGAGGTGTCAGTGTCTGCATTGTTGTATGCCCTACTGTGTCAGTGTATGTATCAGTATATGCCTGGGTGTGTCACTGTATGTGTCAGTGTATGCCTGGGTGCATTATTGGATGAATTAGTGTCTGGCTGGGTGTGTCAGTGTCTGCTTTGGTGAATGCCTGCGTGTGCCAGTGTTTGCATCGGTGTATGCCTGGGTTTATCAGTGTGTGCATCAGTGTACACATGGGTGTCTTACTGGATGCATTAGTGTTTGGCTGGCCGTGTTGGTGTCTGTATTAGTGTGTAGTTGGGTATGTCACTGGCTATATCAGTATGTGTATGGGTCTTTGATAGGTTGTGTCATTGTTTGGCTCAATGTCTAAGTGGCTGTATCAATATATGACTGGGTGTGTCATTGACTGTATAGGTATGCATCTGGGTCTGTCAGTTTCTGGATCGGAGTATGGCTGGGTGTATCAGTAGTTGTGTCAGTGTGTGCCTGGGCATGTCACTGTCTGTATCAGTATGTCCCTAGGTGTGTCGGTGGTTGTATCAGTGTGAGCCTCAGTGTCTCAGTGGCTGCATTGGTTCGTGCATGGATGTGTCAGTCTGTGTGTGGTTTTATCAGTGTATGACTGGGTAGCTGTAATGGTGTATGTGTTTGGGTGTGTGAGTGGGTATATCAGGGTGCAACTGGATGTATGAGTCACTGTATTGGTGTGTGGCTTGATGTGTGAGTGACCCTATGAGTGTATGAGTGGGTGTGTGAATGGCTGTATGGGTGTGTGAGTCTGTCTAAGTAGCACTTTGCATGTGCAAATGTGTGTATGACTGACTGTATGAGATTTTTTGAGGGGCTGTATGAGTGAATATGTGGATGTGTCAGTACCTGTGTGAATGACTATTTGTGTGCAAATTCATATATGAGTACCTGTATGGGTGTGTTTGTGACCCATAACTAAAATTACTAATATACATTTTTCAAATACATTTTATTAACGCATTACAAAACAATTTAGACCAAATAATTAACAAATAAACATAACATAACTTATTTAGCTACTTACAAATACACTTTTGTGCACAAGTTCTTCCGAAAGCACAAAACAAAGCGATGTTTTGAAGCATCTTACAATACCATCAAGGGAAGAAAAAGGTTACAGATAAATATTTCTACTGCAATACTTGCAGCAAGAAGCTATCCAGGGGCACTACAAACAATTATTTTCATGGGACAACTTATATGTTGAAGCACTTAAAAACAATTCCAGAAAGGGGCCACAACTAAATCATGTGGGACAAAGTAGGTGCAGCAGCACAGCCCACCTGTACAGCACCCTTGGGAAAAGCACCATCCGCTGTAGTCATCTAATAGTACCTGCCTTCAAAAATTTAGATGCTTACTCACTGTGCAAAATGCCATAAGCTTGTCACTATACAATTTTCCTCTGTGGGTACATTTTCCCTTGTTTACTGTTCTCATCTTCTATACTCCTTCGCCAAAAGTGATGTACTGTTGAAAGAATCATGAATGAACAGTGGAGAATAAGCAATTATAAAGTTTGTACAAAAAAATCCCCAAACTTGGATTCTAACTCTGAGCTGTGCAGAATATCCATTGGATGAATTACATGACTTTTTCACACAAACAAACTGTAACATTAAAGACATGAAATTCAAGACACCAGGAGAACTGCATCTGTCAAATGTTTGCAGGTACTTTAACCACAGATTTAAAACTATTCTGTCCTTTATCTGCAACAACAGAAATCCACTTCTTGGAGAAATTACTGATTTCTTTTTGCAAAAAGAGTACCAAGCAAGAAATGCTCCTCATAATCATATGCTGTTGTGGGTAAAAGATGCACCTAAATTTGGAACAGACACAGAAGAGTCTGTACTTTCTTTCATAGAACAATATATGACATGTAGCATTCCAAACAACACTAAGTGAAAATGCATAACGCAGCAAGTACTGCGTTTGCATTGACACAGATGTGCAAAGTGCAGTCAGCAGAAATATTGAAGTATTTTCTTAGCTCCCCCTTGAACCTTCATGTTTTCACAGTCTGAAGCCAGTTCCTTCTTCCCAGTTCTCTTTGAAAAAAAAGAAAAAGTATAAAACTGTTAGAAAAGGTTTCTCAAAAAACAGTACTTTTTACCAGCATTTCACTAGTACCCCACAAAATCCTCCTAGGTCTGGTGACACACTTTCAGACTACCCCTGTATTTCAACCTGCACTCCTCTGGGGTAAAATCATAGTTACTGACAAGGGCCTCCTTCATGATGGGATACTTCAACCTCTTTCCCTTCTCTCGGGCCAGTAGTGTGCCCCTTCCATCTCCAGGAATATACCTCCAAAGGCCAGCTCCCCTATCCTACTCAGAGATGTTCTGTACCTCTAGAGCTACTTTATATGCCTGAAGCAACCCAGTGCTTAATTTGAGCCAGTGGTTTCTAGTGCTCAGCACCAGTACCTAATTCTCAATGCCGGCTCTTATGACAGCTGTTTGTCTACTTTTGAGATGAGCACAATAGTTGTTTAATCCTTCAATATACGTTAAAATGAATACACTGATGCCCACGCCATTCTTAAACCTTTCGGTGGCCTGGAATAGTCTGGTGGTTAGTAGTTATGTTGGCACTGTCATTGGCAGTGCTGACAGGGACAATGGGGTTGCAAGCTGAAGTGGCCTCCTGAGAAGTGGCCTCCCTGGCACTTACTTTTTTACAAATTAAGTACTGAAACAGCCTGTCTATCTCTCCATCTCCTTACAGTCAGGCACTACGTCTCAGGGTATATGGACTCTTTCTTCTGCACTGGACAGTAGGTTTGCTCCCACCTTTTCTGCTAGACTCTAACAGCTATTTGGCCTTCAAGTCCACCTCCTTGACAGTCACTTCATGAGCCAACAAGACCATTTTCTTGCCCAAGGCTCTCTCGGCCTCAGCTTTTCTCTCCTCTGCAGCCTCCTAGGCCAGATGCAGCCTCAGGTCCCTCTCAGCCTGTCTGTCCTTGAGCTTCTCAGGGGACTGGGTTTGGGAGGAGACGCTACTTCCTGCGTCGAAATCCAGTAGAGAATTCTCTCTCTCTCTCTCTGGGGAGGATGCCCCCTCTTCTATGGAACCTTTGCTGAGTCATTTCTCTACTGCTTTCCCTCCTTCTCAGAGCCAGTACCTTTAGTGGCCCTGATTCTAAGGTCAACTATAATTAGGGTTCTCCCTCTGCAAGAGTGCTGAAATCGTCCTCTTAAAACTCTTCCTGTGGTACAGATTGCATTCTGCAGATGTCCTCCCAGCCTGTAAGGGCAAACTAGTACTCAAATCTGGACGTACAGGTGAGTAAATGGGTTTGTGAATGGTTTTATGGGTGTGTGAGTGAGTGTGGCAGTCACTGTCTGGCTATTTGAGTGACGGGTATATAAGTGCTTTTGTGGTAGCGTAACTGGGTCTGTAAGTGCCTGCCTGACTGTATAAGCATATGCACATTACATACAATTAAATTACATACTATAAGCAAACACTTACATATAATTTCAAACATATTCATTTGTACTGCCGTATTAAAAATAATAATAATTCAATATACAAATTCTTCTTTCTCCTTTCCTGCACACTGTATTTTTAGTTAATGTTTTCATTTAAGCACCCTTCTATTTTCCCGTCTAGTATACTGTCTAGAAGCTGCACGTTTTTTTCAGCTTTTGTACATTCACTATTTTATTTCTAAATATACTTTTATTTTCTACAACCTAATTAACATAACTGTAAAAGCTCTTTGCTGTTCTCTCAGTATTCTTTCTATGTCTGGTAACATCGGTTTTCATTTGAAATCTCCAGTCAGAACTCCTGAAAACTACCTCCTCTATTAGTAGAGAAACTGGTAAAATGGTTACTTCTCACCATGTGCTCCTAATTATGCTGCTCTAGTTTACAAATCACAGGCTTCCTTTTCTCTTTTGTTTGCTTCTAAATGGTCAGTATTGCTTTAGCCCTTTTCATGTTTCCTGCGAAAAAGCCCAATTTGGGTGTTTTTTTCAACGAATCTGCAAATCCTTCACGGCGCTCAGTGTGCCCCCCTATGTAACTTTGCGGTGGATGCACAAATATATGCTGCAGTTCGTTAAACCATTTAAAATTATATCACTATAAGTTTGCATTTACATTTAACTTTATAAGATAGTACTGATTTGGAAAATAACTTCATAATAAGGAGTGTGTCTAAACCACTCTACTTTTACAGGTATTTGTCTGTCTGTGTGTGCTAGTGGGTGTGAGAGAATTTGTATGGGCATCAGAGTGGATGTGAAAGAGTCTCTCTGGGTGTGTTAGTGGGTGTGAGAGTGTTTGTCTGTGTGTGTATGTGTGTGCGTGGATGTGAGAGTATCTGTATGGGCGTCAGAATGGTTGAGAGAGTGTCTGTGTATGTGAGTGGATATGAGAGTGTCTATATTGGCATCACAGTTGGTGTGAGAGTGTCTGTGTGTGTGAGTGAGCATGAGAGTGTCTGTATGGATGTCAAGTAGGTGTGAGAGTGTCTGTCTGTGGGTGTCACTGGGTGTGAGAGTGTTTGTATGGGCATCAGAGTGGCTGTGAGAGTGTCCGTCAGGGTGTGTGAGAGTGTAGGATTGGGTGTCAGAGTTGATTTGGGAGTAACTGTTTGGGTGTCACAATGGGTATTAGAGCATCTGTCTGGGTGTGTGACTGGTTGTGAGAGTGTCTGTTTGTGTGTCAAAGTGTGTGTGAAAGTGTCTCTGTATGGGTGTCAGTGTGGGTTTTAGAGTATATATATCTAAATATTTTTGGGATTCATGGTGAGCTTTGTGGATCCGTTGTAAATTTACATGGGAGTAGCATTGATGCTCTTAACAGATCCACAGATCTTGCATGTGGCAAAAAAGGTTTTCTGGAATTTTGCTGCCCATTGTACATGCTTTTCCCACATCTATAACACCCATATGGGGTCAGGGAAGCTCTAACCTGACCCCTTCATTTAGGTTACATGCTACATTCAGTCCTGGAGACCGTTTCCCAATGTATAAAATGGTGGCCACAACTTATTTGTCAAGTTGCAACCAGCCAATCAGGACCTTGCTTTGGTGCGTAGCTTCACGGAGCCACCGTAAGTGGATCCATGGAGAGTCCGCATCCTAAGTTATATAAATTTGGTTTTGTTTTAATATCTTGAAAACTACTGAACAAAATTGCACCAAATAACAAAAGCACGCTTTCTGGATCAAAAACGACCTTTCTGCCAAATCTGGTGTAATTCCGTTCCTATGGGAAATTGCAGGGTGTAAACGTGTTTTGGGATCCCTCTTTTTCTCGGCCCCCGCTTGATGAATCACCCCAAAACTTTTAACACAACAGCTGAAGCGAGTGGCGTACTAATTTTGAAAATTTTGTGAACATTCGTGAAACTGCACTAAAGTTTTTGGCAAATAAAAAACACTTTTACCATGGAAACTTAGGGCCAGATGTATGACCATTTTGTTTGCGGTCGCAAACAGGTAATCGGACCATTTGTGACTGCAAAATAGGTCTCGCCCATGTACAAACCCTATTTTGTAATTCGGTAACCTATTATCAACTCGCAAAATAGGGTTTGCGACTCGCTATTAGGAAAGGGCATGCCAAGGGCGTCACTTCTTAATAGCGACTCGCACTTCAATGTACGATTGGTTTGTGTCTGCAATTGCGGTCACAAAAAGTCACAGTTTACCACCTACTTCAAGTAGGTGGTAAGCCACTCGCAAACAGGAAGAGGTGCCCAGGGGACCCCTTCCCCTTTGTGACTGGCATTGAAAATATTTTTTAAGAGCAGGTAGTGGTCCCACGACCACTGCCTACTTTTAAAAAATGAAACATTTTTAAAAAAAACTACTTTATTAAAAAAGCAGTCACAGACATGGTGGTCTGCTGACCCCAGCAGGCCACCATCCCTGGGAGTGCTAGCCATGCCTAATGGGGTTGCAAATTGCACCTGCCTCATGAATAATAATGAGGCAGGCAATTTGCGACCCCATTAGGAATCGCAAACAGTGCCTGAGACACTGTTGTACATTCCCTATTTGTGGGTAGCAAATTGCGAGTTGCAAAACAACGCAATTTGCAACTGGCTAAATTGGTAGGGTTGTACATCTGGTCCTAGGTCCTAACTATAGCTACCTATTGGTGACTGTCAGTAGGTGATATATATATCTATATAGTCACTGAAAAAACCAGAGGTTTCAGGGACGTTATAGTTAGGGATTAGCATTTAAAAGCTACTACTAACTATAACAGCCACATTTCTCTGGTTTTATACGAGTGAAATGTCCAACTAACTATAATGTCCCTGAAACCTGTGGTTTTTTCAGTGAATTTCTAAGGTTTTTTAAATGCTAATCCCTAACTATAATGTCCCTGAAACCTGTGGTTTTTCAGTGAATTTCTATGGTTTTTTAAATGCTAATCCCTAACTATAACGTCCCTGAAACCTCTGTTTTTTTCAGTGTATTTCTAAGGTATTTTGAATGCTAATTTCTGACTATGCCTACATAGGAAGGACATGTGCAGAAAGAGGAAGAAAGGCGCAGAAAGAAGCAAGAGAAGTGCAGAAAGAGGCAAGAGAGTTGCTGAAAGAGGCCTACTTTGACTGTACCTTACAACAGACTCATACAAAGTACCCTAATCACTAATCCTTCTCCGAAGATGTCTTAAGCCTCACTTTTCTCTTGAAGGTCCACTATTAATCGACTGCTCAGAATGTTAGGCCTACCAAATATAAAACAGCAATCCTAAGCATATCACTGTTGTAAGTCTGACCGAGTTTGTGAAGGTATGCATGCGTGTCTATGCTTTTACCTAGTGACATGTTAAATGAAAATAAACATACAAACACTTGATTACCTCGTGTTTCAAACAGCATACTCTGTAAATTTGTGTAAAAAAAAGTGTATGCATTTCTTTATGCTCACAATACAGGGCACATGGGTATTCAATAGTATATTTGAGGGGCTCTATAACACATATATACATAAGACATATCTGCCTGTGCAACCGAATGACAGAGCAGAACTGAGAAGATGTAACCACCTATGGGAGAAGTTACCCGCATTTTAAGCTACCATCTTCAGATGCATAACACATGTAAGAATACATATACAAGTAGACATATACCTCAGTCACGAGAGCACGCAGACCTTTAAACTTGACAGCTTGCACTTCCCATTTGAGTACAGAAAGAGGCGAGAGAAGTTCAGAAAGAAGCAGGAGAGTTGCAGAAACAGGCAAAAGAGGTGCAGAAAGAGGGAACAGGGGTGCAGACAGAGGCAAGAGAGGTGCAGAAAGAGGGATGAGGGGTGCAGAAAGAGGCAAGAGGGGTGCAGAAATTTGCAAGAGAGAGGCAGAAAGAAGCAAGATCAGTGCAGAAAGAACCAACAGAAATGCAGAAGGGGCAACACGGGTGCAGAAAGAGGCAAGAGAAGTGGAGAAAGAAGCAACAGAGGTGCAGAAGGAGACAAGAGAACTGCAGAAAGAGGCAAGAGAGTTACAGAACCAGGCAAGAGAGTTGCAGAAAGAGGCAAGAGGAGTGCAGAAAGAGGGAAGAGGGGTGGAGAAAGAGGCAAGGGACTACACAAAGAAGCTAGAGAGCTACAGAAACAAAACAAAAGAAGTGCAGAAAGAAGGAACAGAGATGCAGAAAGAGGCAAGAGGGTTGTAAAAAGAGGGAAGAGGGGCGCAGAAAGAGGTAAAAGGAGTACAGAAAGAAGCAAGAGAGGTACAGAAAGAAACAAAAGAAGTACAGAAATAAGGAACAGAGGTGCAGAAAGAGGCAAGAGGGGTGCAGAAAGAGGGAAGAGGGGTGCAGAAAAAAGCAAGAGAGGTACAGAAATAAGCAAGAGAAGTGCAGAAAGAAGCAACAGAGGTGCAGAAAGGCAGATGAGGGGCGGAGAAAAAGGCAAGCAAAGTGAAGAAAGAAGCAACAGAGATGAAAAGAGGGGTGGAGAAAGAGGCAAGAGTGGTGCAGAAAGAAGCAGGAGAGGTGCAGAAAGAAACAAAAGAAGTGCAGAACGAAGCAACAGAGGTGCAGAAAGAGGCAAGAGGAGTGCAGAAAGAGGGAAGAGGGGTGCAGAAAGAGGCACGAGGGGTGCATAAAGAAGCAAGAGAGATGCAGAAAGAAGCAAGATCAGTGCAGAAAGAACCAACAGAGGTGCAGAAGGGGCAAAAGGGGTGCTGAAAGAGGCAAGAGAAGTGGAGAAAGAAGCAACAGAGGTACAGAAGGAGACAAGAGAACTGCAGAAAGAGGCAAGAGAGTTGCAGAACCAGGCAAGAGAGTTGCAGAAACAGGCAAGAGGAGTGCAGAAAGAGGGAAGAGGGGTGGAGAAAGAGGGAAGAGGGATGGAGAAAGAGGCAAGGGACTACAGAAAGAAGCTAGAGAGCTGCAGAAACAAAACAAAAGAAGTGCAGAAAGAAGGAACAGAGATGCAGAAAGAGGCAAGAGGGGTGCAAAAAGAGGGAAGAGGGGTGCAGAAAGAGATAAAAGGGGTGCAGAAAGAAGCAAGAGAGGTACAGAAAGAAACAAAAGAAGTACAGAAAGAAGGAACAGAGGTGCAGAAAGAGGGGTGCAGAAAGAGGGAAGAGGGGTGGAGAAAGAGGCAAGAGGCTGCAGAAAGAAGCAAGAGAGCTGCAGAAAGAAACAAAAGAAGTGCAGAAAGAAGGAACAGAGGTGCAGAAAGCGGCAAGAGGGGTGCAAAAAGAAGGACGAGGGGTACAGGAAGAGGTAAAAGGGGTGCAGAAAGAAGCAAGAGAGGTGCAGAAAGAAACAAGAGAAGTACAGAAATAAGGAACAAAGGTGCAGAAAGAGGCAAGAGGGGTGCAGAAAGAGGGAAGAGGGGTGCAGAAAGAGGCATGAGGGGTACAGAAAGAAGCAAGAGAGGTACAGAAATAAGCAAGGGAAGTGCAGAAAGAAGCAACAGAGGTGCAGAAATACAGATGAGGGGCGGAGAAAGAGGCAAGCACAGTGAAGAAAGAAGCAACAGAGATGAAAAAAGGGAGAAGAGGGGTGGAGACAGAGGCAAGAGTGGTGCAGAAAGAAGCAGGAGAGGTGCAGAAAGAAACAAAAGTAGTGCAGAACGAAGCAACAGAGGTGCAGAAAGAAGCAAGAGGAGTGCAGAAAGAGGGAAGAGGGGTGCAGAAAGAGGCACGAGGGGTGCAGAAAGAAGCAAGAGAGGTGCAGAAAGAAGCAAGAGAAGTGCATAAAGAGGCAACAGAGATGCAGAAAGGGGGAAGTGGGGTGGAGAAAGAGGCAAGAGGGATACAGAAAGAAGCAAGAGAGTTGCAGAAAGAAACAAAAGTGCAGAAAGAAGGAACAGAGGTGCAGAAAGAGGCAAGAGGGGAGCACAAAGAGGGAAAAGGGGTGCAAAAAGAGGCACAAGGGTTGCAGAAAGAAGGGACAGAGGTGCAGAAAGAAGCAATAGAAGTGCAGAAAGAAGCCACAGAGGTGCATAAAGAGGGATGAGAGGTACAGAAAGAGGCAAGAGAAGTGCAGAAGAAGCAACAGATATGCAAAAACGGGGAACAGAGGTGCAGAAAGAGACACGAGTGGTGCAGAAAAAAGCAAGAGAGGTGCAGAAAGAAGCAAGAGTAGTGCGGAAAGAAGCAACAGAGGTGCAGAAAGAGGCAAGAGGGGTGCAAAAAGAGGGAAGAGGGGTGCAGAAAGAGGCATGAGGGGTGCAGAAAGAGGTGACAGGGGTTAAGAAAGAGGCAAAAGGGGTGCAGAAAGAAGCAAGAGATCTGCAGAAAGAAACAAAAGAAGTACAGAAAGAAGGAACAGAGGTGCAGAAAGAGGTAAGAGGCGTGCAGAAAGAAACAAAAGAAGCGCAGAAAGAAGCAACAGAGGTGCTGAAAGAGGCAAGAGGAGTGCAGAAAGAGTGAAGAGGGGCACAGAAAGAGGCACGAGGGGAGGAGAAAGAAGCAAGAGAGTTGCAGAAAGAAACAAAAGAAGTGCAGAAAGAAGTAACAGAGGTGCAGAAAGAGGCAAAAGGGATGCAGAAAGAAGGAAGAGGGGTGCAGAAATAAGAAATAGAAGTGCAGAAAGAAGCAAGAGAGGTGCAGAAAGATGGATGAGGGGCAGAGAAAGAGGCAAGAGAAGTACAGAAAGAAGCAACAGAGATGAAAAAAGGGGGAACGGGGTGGAGAAAGAGGCAAGAGGGGTACAGAAAGAAGCAAGAGAGGTGCAGAAAAAAACAAAAGAAGTGCAGAAAGAAGCAACAGAGGCACAGAAAGAGGCAAGAGGGGTACAGAAAGAGGGAAGAGGGGTGTGAAAGAGGCACAAGGGGTAAAGAAAGAAACAAGAGGGGTGCAGAAAGAAGCAAGAGAGTTGCAGAAAGAAACAAAAGAAGTGCAGAAAGAAGTAACAGAGGTGCAGAAAGAGGCAAGAGGGGTGCAGAAAGAAGGAAGAGGGGTGTAGAAAGAAGGGACAGAGGTGCAGAAAGAAGCAAGAGAAGTGCAGAAAGAAGCTACAGAGGTGCAGAAAGAGGGATGAGGGGTGGAGAACAGGGCAAGAGAAGTACAGAAAGAAGCAACTGAGATTCAAAAACAGGGAACAGGGGTGGAGAAAGTGGCAAGAGGGCAGAAATAAGCAAGAGAGGTGCAGAAAGAAACAAAAGAAGTACAGAAAGAAGGAACAGAGGTGCAGAAAGAGGTAAGAGGCGTGCAGAAAGAAACGAAAGAAGCAACAGAGGTGCTGAAAGAGGCAAGAGGAGTGCAGAAAGAGTGAAGAGGGGCACAGAAAGAGGCACGAGGGGAGGAGAAAGAAGCAAGAGAGTTGCAGAAAGAAACAAAAGAAGTGCAGAAAGAAGTAACAGAGGTGCAGAAAGAGGCAAAAGGGATGCAGAAAGAAGGAAGAGGGGTGCAGAATTAAGAAATAGAAGTGCAGAAAGAAGCAAGAGAGGTGCAGAAAGATGGATGAGGGGCAGAGAAAGAGGCAAGAGAAGTACAGAAAGAAGCAACAGAGATGAAAAAAGGGGGAACGGGGTGGAGAAAGAGGCAAGAGGGGTAAAGGAAGCAAGAGAGGTGCAGAAAAAAACAAAAGAAGTGCAGAAAGAAGCAACAGAGGCACAGAAAGAGGCAAGAGGGGTACAGAAAGAGGGAAGAGGGGTGTGAAAGAGGCACAAGGGGTAAAGAAAGAAACAAGAGGGGTGCAGAAAGAAGCAAGAGAGTTGCAGAAAGAAACAAAAGAAGTGCAGAAAGAAGTAACAGAGGTGCAGAAAGAGGCAAGAGGGGTGCAGAAAGAAGGAAGAGGGGTGTAGAAAGAAGGGACAGAGGTGCAGAAAGAAGCAAGAGAAGTGCAGAAAGAAGCTACAGAGGTGCAGAAAGAGGGATGAGGGGTGGAGAACGGGGCAAGAGAAGTACAGAAAGAAGCAACTGAGATTCAAAAACAGGGAACAGGGGTGGAGAAAGTGGCAAGAGGGGTGCAGAAATAAGCAAGAGAGGTGCAGAAAGAAACAAAAGAAGAGCAGAAAGAAGGAACAGAGGGGCAGGAAGAGGCAAGAGGGGTGCAGAAAGAGGGAAGAGGGGTGCAGAAAGAAGCACAAATGGTGCAGAAAGAAGCAAAAGAGGTGCAGAAACAAAACAAAAGAAGTGCAGAAAGAAGGAACAGAGGTGCAGAAAGAGGCAAGAGGGGTGCGAAAAGAGGGAAGAGGGGTGCAGAAAGAGGTAAAAGAGATGCAGAAAGAAGCAAGTGAGGTGCAGAAAGAAACAAAAGAAGTACAGAAAGAAGGAACAGAGGTGCAGAAAGAGGCAAAACAGGTGCAGAAAGAGGGAAGAGGGGTAGAGAAAGAGGCAAGGGGCTGCAGAAAGAAGCAAGAGAGCTGCAGAAACAAAACAAAAGAAGTGCAGAAATAAGGAACAGAGGTGCAGAAAGAGGCAAGAGGGGGGCAAAAAGAGGGAAGAGGGTTGCAGAAAGAGGTAAAAGGGGTACAGAAAGAAGCAAGAGAGGTGCAGAAAGAATCAAAAGAAGTACAGAAAGAAGGAACAGAGGTGTAGAAAGAGGCAAGGGGGTGCAAAAAGAAGGAAGGGGGTGCAGAAAGAGGTAAAACAGGTACAGAAAGAAGCAAGAGAGGTGCAGAAAGAAACAAAAGAAGTACAGAAAGAAGTAACAGAGGTGCAGAAAGAGGCAAGAGGGGTGCAGAAAGAGGGAAGAGGGGTGCAGAAAGAGGCACGAGGGGTGCAGAAAGAAGCAAGAGAGGTGCAGAAATAAGCAAGAGAAGTGCAGAAAGAAGCAACAGCGGTGCAGAAAGATGGATGAGGGGTGGAGAAAGAGGCAAGCGAAGTGAAGAAAGAAGCAACAGAGATGAAAAAAGGGGGAAGAGGGGTGGAGAAAGAGGCAAGAGGGGTGCAGAAAGAAGCAAGAGAGTTGCAGAAAAAGAAAGAAAGGTGCAGAAAGAAGCAACAGAAATACAGAAAGAGGCAAGAGAGGCGCAGAAAGAAGCAAGACTGGCTTGCACACCATTAGTACCAATTTAACCCCCACATTTAGCAATAAGTAACAGGTCACCATTCTAGGTTTGCAAAGGACCTTCCACCACGCTGTAACATTTGTCGCTGCATTTTTGGTAACGTTTGAGCTAGAAACAAGGCTTTTTTTGTTCAATTCCGCTGCGTAGAACTTACAGGAGGTACCAGGAGGGCTTCCGACCGAAACCGGTCCTAGGATGCTTGTTTCCGGTCCAGGGAGGACCTGGCTTGGCAGTTCGGGCTGGACTGTTCCCATGAGGCACAGGGTCAAGACTGATTTGCATATGGCCAGGTCTAAACTGGGGTGGCATGGTGAGCAAAAGAATGATGGACTCAACCCAGATCTCTTGACTGGGGGTGAATGTTTTGATTTGCTCTGCATTCCGTCCATCAATTGGGTGTCTTTTGCTTGGTTGGGGGATGAAGTCCCCTTGCCTCCTGAGGGTCCCTGGGGGCAAACTAGCCCACCAGGTAACTCCAGTAAGCCCAACACAGCTGGATTGCTGAGAGTGGTCTGAGGCCATGCCCCCTATTTACACCACTCTGCAAACGTGCCTCCTGGCGTACTGCTGCTCGAGGGATGAGGTCAACTTCAGTCCTGAGGTCCTCAGGACACAAGAGGACCTCATCGCCCCACCAGCAGTGCGCCAAGAGGCACGTTTGCAGAGTTGTGTAAAAAGGGGTGTGGCCTCGGACCACCTCTCAGCAATCCCACTGTGTGGGGCTTACTGGAGGTACCTGGTGGGCTAGTTGGCCTCCAGGGACCCTCATTATTCAAGGGGACCTTATCCACCAACTTAGAACGAGGCAGGAGGTGCGTTTACACAGATGTGCAGGGAGGGGGCGGGGCCTCCTGTGAGATGCCAGCTTTTCTTTTTTTTTGTTATTGTTAGAAGGGGGGCTGTGTGGCCCCCCTTCTCTTAATATTTTTGGGGCCCTGGGGACCCCATCTCCCCAGGCCTGGCCAGCCTTTCCTTTTTTTTATTTTGGAGGGGTCCACACGGCCCCCCTCCTGAGGCCTTTATCACCCCGGGGACCCCATCCCCCGGGGCATTGCCTCGTTTTTAATTTTTTTTAATGTTTAAATATTTGGGAGGGGGCCGCATGACCCCCCTTCCCTGGGCCACTTCTGGCCCCCGGGACCCCATCCCCTGGGGCCTGGCCAGGCTTGATTTTTTAACATTTATTTTGGAGGAGGGCCGCGTGACCCCCCTCCTGAGACCAATTATGGCCCTGGGGACCCCAACCCCGCGGGGCCTGGTCAGCCTTGATTTAAAAAAAATATATTTTAGAAGGGGGCCGCGTGTCCCCCCTCCTGAGGCCAATTATGGCCCTGGAGACCCCATCCCCCGGGGCCTGGCCAGCCTTGATTTTTTTTGTTTTTTTGGAGGGGGGCCACGTGGCCCCCCTCCTGAGGCCAATTATGGCCCCAGGGACCCCATCCCCTGGGGCCTGGCCAGCCTTGCTTTTTTATTTATTTATTTTGGAGGGGGCCGCGTGTCCCCCCTCCTGAGGCCAATTATGGCCCCGGGGACCCCATCCCCCGGGGCCTGGCCTTACGTTTCGGACTGCGGGGGGAGCCCCAATGCCCCCACGGCATTGTTTTTGGACAAGGGGAGCTGCTGACATGCAGCTCCCCTTGTCCAAAAGCAATCTGCTTCGCTTCATGGAAGCGAGAGCAGTTGTTCTTCTCTCGCTTCCATGAAGCGAAGCAGAGTTTGCAATGACAGGATTGCAAACTGCAATGTCCCAGGGGTGGGCACCCTGGGACATTGCTGGAGCCAGCCCTGGGGGTGGTGGTCCCCAGGGCCAAGGAGGGCTCCCGGAGGGCGGCCATGCGGCCCGCCTCCTAAAGGATTTAAGCCCCGGGGAGGTGGTGGTCCCCGGGGCAGTGTGGGGAGGGGCAGAAGCCCCCCCCACACTTTATTTTATATTATTTAAGCCTCAGGGAGGTGGCGGTCCCCGGGGCTTGGGGGGCCCGCGAGGCGCCTGCTCATTATTACTAAATGCCCCAGGGAGGTGGCGGTCCCCGGGGTAATGTGGGGGGGCAGGAGCCCCCCAAGCATAATTGACACAAGCCCCGGGGAGGTGGCTGTCCCCGGGCCTGAGGGGGGGCTGCGTGCCCCGCGCATAATTAAAGAAAGCCCAGGGGAGGTGGCGGTCCCCGGGGCTGCAGGGGGCCGCGTGCCCCAGCACATTCATAACAAAGCACCGGGGCTGCGGGGGCCCCCGCACGCCCCCGCATACCAATAATGAATTGCCCCTGACCTGTCCCACCCAGGGGCTTAAAGAAAATGAAGCCAGCACGAATAGGCTCTGTTCTCTGGTTTTATCTTGATCAATCCAGTCATCCTCACTCCCTTAGGCAAGTTCTCATCCTTCTTTTGCACAATTCCCATGTACAGTAATACCATCCACAAAACCGCCAGCATGGCTACAACAGACGTAGGCTTTGTACATTATCAGGGCACCTGACCATTCCCAATAAACCCAAAATATAAGATCATGTTGGGTAGCTGGATGTAAATGAAATGTATAACACCTACATACAGCACATATTCAATTTTGAATCCCTCAAAATATTTGGTGCAACTTTTTATTTGAGCGGCCATTTGGCTGGGCCCATATGCCATTGTTTCTGAATGCAACCTGGCAAGAATCTCTGTACACTTGTACAGAGAAATGACTGGACTAGAACAAGATAACCTGGCTGCATCTTCTAAAACTGTAGAGAGTGTGGGTAGACTGAAGAATTTCTGGGGCAGACTGCTGTATGAAGTTGAAAATTACCCATGGACTCTCTCACCTTCCAACATCATCCTTCAGCCCTCTCGATGCACTCCTTGTGGCCTGAGTACAGTGGCTCCAGAGGTGTGGTGAGTGATTGGTCTGAAGAACAACCACATGCACTGAACTGTTCACAAGCATTTGTCTAGCCAAAGCTTATCTATTTTACAGTGGCTCGATTACAACCACTAGGATTCCTGGCTCCCCCGCTTCTGTGCCCAATGAGGGGTGTCCCTTATTGATTGCGTTTTAATAAACAACTGGGACGGACCTGACTAGCAGTTTGTCCGACACTGCAGTGCCTGGCACCGCAAGGGTTTTTTTGAAGAACCCTCACACACCAACCTGGTTGGTGTCATGCTTCATCATCGGGTTCTCAGCTGAGTAGCCGAATGCTACTCAGCTGTGCTGCGACACCTGATTATAGTGGAGCTGGTTTTTTTTGGTGTACGTGTGATGAAGTGGTGTGTTAAAAATACCTCTGGGTCTCTACCTGGTAATTACCCGTGTAAACATTTTTTGGGCTTTCATCAGGACCTTTCTCACAGTAAACCTTCCTGTTCCCGTGGAGACCGGAGTAGGTGCAAATGCGGGTGAGCTCCTCGTAACAAAGAGTGAATCAGAGGTTTCCCCCTCCCGGGACCAGAGTTACGTTGTATTTCCGTAAACAAACGTACTTTTACAGAGGTGGACACGTATTACGGTTAGTCCACTAAGCATAATTTAGCACACCTTAGCGTGTGTGCTATAAAATGCATACACACGTGGCGTAAACTGCTTTTGCCACTCACTTTTCACTTTTTCACTTACACCACTATTTTAAATTCACTGTGAGAAAGGTCCTGATGAAAGCTCCCAAAAACTTTTACACGGGCTGAAACATGTCGACCTAGATGATAACTAAGACGCAACTATTAGTCTTTTTTTGTTATCCACTTGTTTTTAACATACCCTGGACCACTGGGAATAAAGTAATTATCAGGTAGAAACCAAGGGGTATTTTTAACACACTACTTCATCACAGGTACACCAAAAAACCCCGGCTCCACTGTAATCAGGTGTCGCAGCACAGCTGAGTATCATTCGGCTACTCAGCTAGGAACCCGATGTTGAAGCATGACACCAACCAGGTTGGTGTGTGAGGGTTCTTCAAAAAAACCCTTGCGATGCCAGGCACTGCAGTGTCGGACAAACTGCTAGTCAGGTCCGTCCCAGTTGTTTATTAATATATACCGAGGGACAAGGACGGCCCACAGAAAGTCCTAGCTCTCCCATTTGTTTATCCTTATTGATTGCGGCCACTGGTTCTGGAAGGAGCCACAGACTTGGCTGTCACTACTTCCCATTTGCAACTGCAAACCTGATCATAGTCCTAAATGCCAAAGAAGCCATACAGTTAAATAAATGAGGCAGACATGTGTAGTGGCTTGAGATTATGCAGGCTTGGACCCTTACGGGTCTGGACAAACTCTAAACAGGAATTACGTAATGTGCTGGGAGGTGTTAAGGTGTGGTTATAAAAGTTATGATGCAATGCATGCAGTGTGTGGTTGTATGTTGAAGAATGGAGATATATGTCACAGAGCTCCTTGTGTGTGGCGTGTTTCATTTGTCTCCGCCTCGGCTGGGGAGGAGGCTACAACTGGCGATGAGTAGGGGATACGTGCACTGAAGAAACAAGGCTCCTCTCCGAGAGCTTGCATCAGTACAGCAAACTGTTTGTGCATGCCATGTGCACCCCAAATCGATGCAAAGCAGTCTGCGGTTGGAGTATGTGAAGTCAAAGCCCCGCTCCAGCCCATACACAGCCATCAAAGAAGTTGAAGGCCCTGCAGAGGAGCAAATTCAGGAAGTCTGCCAGAAACCTGCTGGTAGGGCTGCCGGCAAAGAGACTGCACTGCGCCCAAACACAGAGCAATTATTCACATGATGCAAAAAGACAAAGGCAATGACAACCATGTACAAGAAACAGAAAATGTACTCACTGTCAAGAGCAAAGAGAGTGCCATACGACCTTCGATCAGGTGTGACAGCTCAGGCTCAAGCACAGAGGCTGAAGGCAGCGCACATGACACTGCTCCTACATTCCTGAAGCCACCACCACAGTTTGACACAGCAAAGAAACAGAACCATCAGTGCCAGTTAGGCTGCATGGATCGAAACATTTGATGACTTTCTAGATGCACCAGAAGAAAAAGAAGACAAGAAAATCATCAAATATAAAATAAAATCTTGCCAGTGATGGAGTAAAAGAAGTGTTACAGAAAGTCTCACAAACTGATGCAACATCGTACATAAGATAAAAGAAGCATTGGAGGCCAAGTTCAATCCGATGCCGAATGTTGACTATGAAAGGTACATATTCAGCCAAGCATGACAACAAGCCTGTGAAATGATGGATGAGTTCCTTGAAAGACTTGATGCACGTATCAAACACTGTAAGTTCTGTTCAATGATGAAGAAACCATGCGCCTCAGAGTCATCGATGGTTGTCTTTCAGACTCCTTCAGAAAACGCATGTTGAGACACACACTCAGTTTAGAGAAAATGCTAATGGCTGCAAGGGCAAAAGAGCAAGCAGGTCTACCAGCTGCAGATATGGAGCAGGAACAGCACACAATGAATCAACGTTGGTCATGAAAAGTAAGCATAGGCACAGAACTGATGCGCACAAGTCGATTTCTCCAAGGAAAGAGAAGTTATTCTTCCAATGTGGGTTTTCATTTCCTCATGAAGGTAAATGTCCAGCCATGGGACAGACATGCACATGCTGCGGGGAAGAAAATTACTTCATAATGGTCTGCAAAACAAAAAAGAAACCAAATGCATCAGAGTGAGAAGAGAAAATGGGTGCCAGAAGGTTCGTGAAGCATTCTCGCCACACCCACAAGTCCAAAAGGCAGCAGCAGTTACAACAAGTAGAAACAAAACAAAGTTGTTGTCATTAAATTGATCATACAAAGGTTCTTCACTGTCACTATCCAGCGCCAGCGAAGAAGATGGATGTGGTTTGATGATATCTACCAAGGAACGACATGCACCTGTAGGATTAGCTGCTTGCAAAGAACATCAAAAGTCAAAAGAAGCACCATACGGAGTGAAAAGTTTGATTTGGACACTGTCCTAAAATTACATTAAAGGTGAACCATTGCCCCACAACCTTCATTATAAACAGTGGCGCATCGATTAATACCATACCAGTAGAGACATTTAACAGCCTGTCTCCTGTGCCACACCTTACCCCATTGAACACAAAGGTATACACGTGAGCTGCGTCTAAACCGTTACAGAGTCAAGGATCATTTACAGCAACAGAGACATATAAAGACATCAGTTCAAGTGCTGACTCATATTCTTCAAAGGACTTCATCAAGAGCATGCCTACTTAGTTTTGCCACTGCTGCTGACATGGAACTGATATCTCTCAACTACAACATCCATACTCAGTCTGAAATTGTGAGTCAGTTCCTGTCTGTGTTTTATGACCTCGGATGACTGAAGACAATGAATTGCAACTTCATATTAATGAGGACGTTCGCCCTGTTGCCCAACGGCATTGTAGAGTTGCTTTCCACTTACAAGAAACCGTTGAGAAAGAACTAGAAACACTGTTGAAGCATGCCATCATTGAATGTTCCACTGGCCCCACGCTGTGGGTTTTGCCCATAGTTGTGGTGCCAAAAAAGGACAGCGGAGGTGCAGTGCACATTTGTGTTGATATGCGCCAGGCCAACAAAGCAATTGAGAGAAAAAGACATCCTGGTCTGTACATTGCAGACATTATCATGCAGCTGAACGGAGCCAAGGTCTTCTACCGTCTTGACCTGAACAAAGGATACCATCAACTCGAGTTAAAAGAAAACTGTAGGTACATTACTACTTTTTGACTCATGTTGGTTTGTTGAGATACAAAAGACTGAGGGGCATATTCACAAGAACGTGTGATAACTACCGCAAGAGTAGCGTAACACAACTTTCAATAACGCAGCCTATCACGGGAAAATAACCCTGTGTCAACGTGGAATTCACAACAAGGCGGTACCATGTGATAGTCACCAGATAACGCGTCAAATGCCAGCGTGTAAATCAACACCACGCCCAAAAAATGCGAAACGCGAGAAATCATGCGATGAGGCCAATCGCGGTACAAAAAGCTGCAAAAAGCAGCCTCAGGGCTGCAACTCCCATGCATCTGGTGGGCAATTGCACCATAAAAACCATTGGCACAACACACCAGAAACAAGCCAAAGCACGTAGCAACATCCATGCACCCTGACCCAGCGCAGAGGGCAACGCGAACACCACAACCCCCACAGACCACCAGCAAGGAACAAGTGGGTCGGGGAAGGCCAAGGAGAAAATGGAGAGTAAGACGGGGTGCAGACCGCAGGAAAACAAGACCAAGGCCACGGAGGCGACAGAACACTACCAGCAAATGACCCACAAGCAGACCGCTTGGAATGCAGTCGCAGAGCCCAGGAGGCCAATCCAGGAGGCCAAGAGGCGCCGGCAGGACCTGACAACCTAAACCAGGTACAAACCCGCTGCCAACAGGAAGGCAGCAATGGCGACAGGAGGTGGCAGTCCAGCGCCACAGGAAGAGCAGGACGAAACCCAGGCCACAGTCATCAGTCATCAGTGTGGAGAGGGTGCAAGGAGTAGGGAGTACGGACACAGCCCGACAGGACCTGACACAACAACAACAGGGTGATGATCCAACAGGGACTGTGGGGATGGTGGGTGATGGGCACAATGCCACACATGCACAATGAGGTGTAACACACTGCACACCCACAATTACCCAGGGACATGTCCCCCATCCCCGTGGCACACTGCAGCACACACACATAGCAATCACAGCACATACCAAGACAATGTGGCACAAAGTGCAACACCCACACTGCAGAACAGGGGACACAACTGGGTCCAACCAGGCACAGTAACAGAACAATCACATCGGACAGAGCAGGAAACTGTGAGATGCACATCTGCCCCTACAACCCCACATCAGCCATGTAGGCCAAATGGACACTGTCCCAACTCAAATAGCCACCACCGCCCAAACACTCACAATGTACATCGTCACACAGTCTGCATGTTGACAAGAACAAGGCGCCAACATGCACCTCCCCTTCACAATGCAGAGGGACAAACAACACCTCCAGCAGGTCAGAACAGACAACCCATCAGTGATGCCCGAGACGAACACCACAGCCCAGACACCGACGCCCTACAACAGCCCACGGACATCCCACACAACCACCACCAGGACCAGGGCAGACAAGCCACTCAGAGGAGAACCCAGCCCCTGCAACAGACCACACAGCTTGAAGCACCCGCAATCACGGCTGGCTCACAACACTTCACCCACCCACACATGGCATCCCAATGCCAGGTGGCAGAACGCATAAAGGAGGTGGCCCAAAAGGTGAGGGTGTTGCTGAACCCATGGAATGCGAACTAGAACACATACGTGGGTGTCCAATACCCTTCAGGGACCCCCACACCCCACAAAGGAGACCCACACCTCAACAGAGACACATGCACATATCATGTTGGACTGGCCACGGGCACGTGCGCCCGGCCCCTTTATTGGCAGGGCCACATGTACAGTGACGCCTGTGCTGGATGTGTGTGGGGTGAGTATAAGCCAGCCCGCACGGAGTGCTAGGTGCTGCCAACATCCTGAACAGTGGACACCAGTGCAATGGAAACAGAAAACACCAGCATAACAGAGTCAACTGCAGAGCAACATGGAGGGATCCGGAGTAAGGACAGAGGTCACCCAATATTCAGTCTGGACGTTCCTTGAGTTGCAGTGCACTGGAGGCAGGGGCACTAGAGAAGAGCGCGCTCATGTGAAGAAATTGCTAGGATTGTGTCCCTTCGGATCAGTCCTGATGCAGATGCAGTGGGGTGTGTTACACCTGCATCAACTTCCTTATCAACGTCCCAGGTCTCCCACACTGCCTGAGGTGACAGTTGTGTCCGCAGTCCAAAGCGCAATACCCAGCAATAGATCCGGGTGTGTAGCTTGACTACCACCACCAGTCTGCATTCCTGCCATGGGGCTGTTGCCTCCTGCCCTCCCATTGTCTGTGCCCTCTCCCTTCCGCACACTTGACACATCTTCCTGTACTTTTTACTTAACAAAGGCGGAGATGTAGTGTCTTGAGATTATGCGCACTAGGACCCTTGCAGTTCTGGACAGATTCTAAACAGGAATTCTGTGATCTGCTGGGAGGTGTTAAGGTGTAGTAATGTTAATTTTGACAGTATTGATGCCAATGTTAATAATGATACATTCATATGTAAGAACAAAATCGCATCTCTATTATCAAATTCACCTGTCATGAACTCTTCTTCAACCATGACTAGAAAATACGTAGTCAAGCAGGCGCTGAGACCTAGGCCTGAGATTACTGATTGACAGGTCACATATGGGGTGGCACGTAGCTGGCAGACAAACATGTGAACAGGAAACTCAGCTCAATACCTCAGATAAGTGCAGTGACACCACAATGGTCCAGAGAGATTGGCCCCAATAAAGCACATACGGCCCGAGCAGTGTGTGCATTCCCAAAAACACCATAAAGGCAGACACCACATAAAGTTAGGAACACACAGCCAATCAGGATATAGCACACACAGTACATGCAATGATCACCTGCCACTGATGCCAGACATCTGGACATGTTATCCACTGGCCCCCATTGTGACCATGCAAGGATGAGGCCCACCTAAATTTAGTATAAGTCCTTATTTATGACTACAAAAACAAGGCCTGCATTCTTTTCCCAAGAAAGGATCAATTGAAGCACTTTATGATACCCAAAGAAATGTTTAAAACCTTGTTCAGATTGATTGTACTTTGAGACAGTCCTCAGACCCACTTCTGTAACTGTGCTCCTGGACGAAGTGTTCAATTAAACCAACTGTTACGGTTTTTCCAAACGCCTCTTGTCTTTTGTTTTTTCAAGATAAATTCATATTCCAACAACATTTTGGTGAGCCAGCTAGGACAAATTGGAATCTCAGACCTGACTGAAGCCGAAGGAAGGGGACCCTTCCCGAATGGATTCACATTTGCGCATCAAGGAAGGTGAGCGGACATCGCAATTGATTGAACGCTGAATCCGTGGGGCGGAGGTCCATCCTGAAGCCGTGATCAGTGAGTAAGAGACCACATCGGATCCTTAGTCGCCACATTTGGCTATGGCAAACTAGGAAGAAGTGCAAATATTTTACCTGAGCACCCTGCCATTGACAAAAATCTGACATGTTACCTATTTTCTGTGTCCGAACTGAGTAGTCACAAGGAAGCCTTGGAGGCGTTTCCGTGGAGGTCACCTTTATTCGATAGTCAGCACGCTAGGAAAGGTGAATATTGGTTGTCGCTTTGACTGCTGGGTGTGACACAGATGGGAATATAGCATGTTACTGCGCAGCTATTACATCGTGTTCTATTACAACGCGTTCGTTACAACGACCACGTTGCTAGAACTCGATACCATTACATCGCAAGTCATTAGATCGACTTGCTGTAGGGGGCGTGCTGGACTTAGAAATAGTATAATATACTATTCCAACTCCAGCGTGCGCAACAGTAGGAAAGGTGTTGGAATAGTTAATTATACTATTCCTTAGGTTAGAGCGCCCCCTACAGCAAGTCGATCTATTGACTTGCGGTGTAAAGGTATCGCGTTCTAACAGCGCGGTCGTTGTAACGACCGCGTTGTAAAAGGAACGCGATGTAATGGCTGTGTTGTAAACGCTGTTTCCCCACAGATGGTATGCTTGTTCCCAGGGTGTGATACAGGGTTGAGGCCTCACCCCTTGGAGCGATGGGCGTGACACAGATGATACGCATGGGCCCAGGGCCCTGGGCATGATATAGCGCCGGCACCTCAATCTTAGTTTTTAGTCTAAAAGGGTTTTCTCAGTGCTACCGGTTTCTTAACACTTTTGGTATCTGAAAAAAAGGGAGAGGTATTGTTCACTTGAACCACTGGGCATGACACAGATGGTACGCCTGGCCCCTGGATGTGATACAGGGTGCGATTTGGACATTAGTGAAAAAGATTTGTATCAGGGAGATCAATTGTGTTTGGCCAAGAGGGGCCTGTCATTCTTCGAGTTATTCCTTTTCTCCATAAAAAAGAATTGTCATTTTCTTTGTCCCGCTGCTGATATTGACAGACTATCAGGCTCACCTAGTCTTGTGTAGCGCACAGGGCTTCCCCTGATCACAGGATAGCATGCACTGTGAGTGGGTTGAGGTATTTTTGACAAAGTCATCATTTTTTCTCTGTCAGTTTTTTCTTTATTATGAGTATTGAAGTTGATGCAATGTATATTTGATGTTGTGATGCTGGTAATTAATGCAACTGCGTTTTGTCCTAAGTCTTGTATATTGTCGATGATTCAATGTGGTATATGAAGGTGTTGATATTTCTCACAATCGATATTTGATGCCAAAGCAAAACATTTTCATTTTATGCCAAAGTAAAAATGTATTATTTGATGCCCAGTGTCATGTCGCTTACTTAACAATTACACTTTCTTCTAGGTTGTGACCCTTCATAGGCATTGCTATTTGTGTTTGGGAAACATTCATGTTGATGCACCTGTAGATAGCACTGAGCTCATAGTAAGTAGTTAGAACCAGTAAACCCTGTGTATATTTTTCCCCACGATTAGAGCAAAATGAAAAGATTCCCTAAATAAGAGAAAATAGGGTGCATCTGTCCTCTAAAAATGTACCCAACTCGTCATGAAATCACCAATAAGACACATGCAAACCAGGTTCCCCACACAGGCTAAAAAGCACTTTGCCACAAATGGCACACACACACACACACACACACACTAAGGCACCTCTGGCCAAAGGAGGGAACTTTCAACCCTAACACAATCTCGCATATAACACACATTCAGACCAAATATTCAGGACAGAAGGACATGAGAGAGGCACTACTAGACCAGTGGGCCATCTTCGAGAAGTCCCAGACCAATAATCCCATCTCACAGACAACAAGCAAGGCTTCTGCACCCCCGCCATATGCAGGTATGGAGGTGCTTTCCCCGATGCATGTTCTCCTTGCATTAGGATACACTAACCCGCTAGTTGAGGGAACCGAAGGGTCCCCTACTGGACAACAAACTGTTAGGTCCAGGCAGGCATGAGAGCCTAGCAGGCCAACAGGCCCAGGCTATCCAGGTGCCGCCCCAGTCCACTGAAGTTCGACCCCCGTTTGTTGCGTTCAGCCCATCGAACCCCAGCGGTGTGTAAAACACACACTCCCACCAGTTCAACCAAGCACACTCGAGTGAAAATGAAGTTCATTGCGGTTCTGGACAGTGGCACAACTAGCAGGGGTGAGGAGAGGGGTCCCAGTCCTCTGAGATCCTGTAGCAAGAATTACGCTATAGGGGTAGCCCAGCCAACACACTGGGAAAAGTGGGAATCGATCCCCAAAGCAGAAGAGGCACCCAAAAATACACACACCCTACCGTCCACCTTAGGCCAATCAGAGAAGATCCATCAGTCGTGGAATTAGTGAACAATAAACCATACAGTTTCAAGATAGACAGGGATAGACAGAAAGGTGATGAGGTCGTGCCTCAGGCAGGGGAAAGTCCCCTTCTAAAAAAATACTGCAGTTGTACAAGGGTTCTCAGGTACGGTGACAGGTATCCCCTTCACTAAATTCTTGAGCTAGAGGTAGGGGAAATAGTGTGAAGGAACAGTTATTATATTTTCCCTCATCCCAGACTAATGTATTAGGGTGAGACCTGAGCCCATGATATTAAAACACACCCACATCAGGCGCGGATAATGTCCACCAATAAGACCCCCTTCGCTGAGGCCCCCTTCGCTGAGGCAGCCCTAAAATATATGAATAATTTCTTTGAGTTGTGTGAACTTGCTGAGCAGTGGGCAAGTCACACACACCAACTCATTGACCAGCCAGCCAGCCAGCCAAAAGAGAAGGAGCTTGATAGCCAATAGGATACGTAAGGAGAAAGAGAGTCAGGACTGCACCAATGACACGACTGCTGGGTCCCCCGGATGAGGCAGGAAGCAGGGCTAAGGCACACATGGGAAATGGCAGTAACAATTGGGAGCATACGTGCCTCTAGGACCTCTAAACTCAGCCTCTGCCAGCACCTTAGCACCTCCGCGCACAAGGTCATGGCGCAGATGAGGCTGTCTGGCACTATGTAATGCATTCTCCATATTTGAAGGTCCCTTTCCGCTGCCGAATAAAGGCACCCAAACATGTAGCCATTGCAGAAAACACTGCATGTAGAGTAAATGGAAAACCACCACACAAAAATGTCTCTGCAGACCGCACAGGGAGTGAAGCTGAGTGAGAGATGGGCAGACAATCACACACACCCCCCACTCAGTGACCCATCAGGAAGGCTCCCAAAAAGGAGCCAGCCCAGAGAGACACAGCTAAGTTGGTCCAATGCAAATTGAAAAAGACCGCCCTCTAGTGGACTGGGTTGGTCGTGAGCGTTCGAATGGCACCCGTCTTGAAGGGTACTCCACCACAAAACCCCAGAGGATTTCAACATAACTGTAACAGCAAAGGCCAGGGTTGATGGCAACAACAAGGCCCTAGAGAATGTTTCAATTGCGCTCAGAATAGGCTGCATGTCAGACAGATGCCTGCTAAAAGCATACCATGAACAGATGTCGATGAGCCAGGGCCAGTCTGCACAAAATCTTCATCCACCAAATCAGACCCTGGGAGACACAAATGCACCCTACACTCAGCCGCAGGAAGGTCAATCAGCCACCACACTACTGCTACAGGTCTGGGGAGGTAATGCCTTCAATGAAACACAGAACACAAATGTGCAGTAAGTTACAAATCTCCAATGTATACTGCCATTCACCCACACCTCAAAGACCGATGTACCAAAAATCAAAAGGAAAGACCAATGAGACAATATTAGGAATTCAAGCCTTTATTTGTGTTTGGGAATTCAGGGCTGCTGTATGTACTTTGTTGATCAGGTATCCACACTAGAATTCGCCATTTAGGGCGCCTGATGGAGCCTAGGCCCCACTCTGCTGCTGATCAACCAGGGTGGGCTGGTGGCCTCACCCCATGGGGAAGGCAGTCTGGCGAGGGGGGAGGGTGCCTCCCTGTCAGATCCTTAAAAGCAGACACCCAGGTCCCCGTATCCAAATTAAATTGGGTTGGGTTTTAATTACCAAATCAAAAGGTTCCCATTCTCTGGCAAGCAGTCCGGGACCAAAGTTCCTTCATGGCTTGTAGCCCCAACAGCGCCCCTAAAAATCAGAAGCCTCTAGCCAAATGGAGGCCCCATTTTAGTTCCAAAATGAAGCTATCCTCCAGTGTCGGGAGCCAGGCTTCCCGTAGGCTTTGCTTAGTGAATAACCTCCACCGCACAAGATCCGACAGGGTGCGAAGTGCCACATGGTGCTGAGTCAGTCTGGAGGGGGAGGTTGTTGTGCCCTATGACAGGTTGACACAGGTAGCCAGGAAGAGTTTTGAAGACTTCTTTATTGGTTCCATGTAAATATGTACATCAGTCCATATTCAAGTTGCCAGTCCTTACTCCAGCCTGTTCTGATCAAGCACCAGCCCCACCAGGAGCAGTCTCCCAGCTGCTCAGCCCATCTCCAACTGTCACCACTCATCCACACATGCACCCAAGCATTCCATTCATCTCCGTCACACCAACATTCCAATACCATCTCTCACTCTGGCTGAGCAGCAAGGAGACAGCTAGGCTGGGTAGCATACAATATCACAGTGAGGATATAACATTATCCCCTTCCTTATAAAAGAAAACAGAAAGTGTGAAGAAACATGTGAATAACTATATACAAGGCAAGAAAATATACAGAAGAAGAAAAAGTTCAAACTCAGGAAGCAAAACTAAATACAACTCCACAAGAGTAAGAACGCTGCGTAACTAGAAGGATAAAGAAAATAATGGCAAGCAAGATAAAACATTGACAAACCATATACCCATCCTTCCCAATAAACAAATTCAAAATGTAGTGAAGGGTGGACCACACCCCAGGACAAACACCCAAGACCAACAGGCAAAAAGGGTGAAACCAACACGAAGGGTACCAAACCCAAAGACCAACCCAGAGTAGGGAGAGACGAAACACACGTGTACCACCAGGTGAACAACACAGAGAGTACACACGGTGAGGCTCGTTGCGACTTACACACATGACACTAACCAGTGATGCGCTGGGCGACTTACACACAAGACAACAAAACGTGAGGCGCAGGGCGACTTACACACCAGACTACAACATGTGAGGCGCGGGCGACTTACACACACAAACATACAAGACGTGCAGCACAAGGCGACTTACAGACACATCAGACCAAACGTGCAGACCAAACGTGCAGCGCATGACGACTTATGCACATTGAACACGACAGAAAACCACATATGTAACTTAACCACAACACGCAGAGGTGGGGAACTACCCACCAAGACCAGAACCACCCAAGTGTAAGGGAGTACCATGTAAGGTGTAACCATAACCATACTTCATGTAAAGAATTCCAATGTGAAAACCACCCACCAGAACTCAAGAACCTCCTATGTGTAATGAAGCGTAACCTGTGGCATCACAAAACTTTGCTAGAAATGAACTTTAAAACAATGTAAGCATTACATGAATACCTCTCGTAAAATTTTAAAACATATAACTCTGCCGGTGAGCGACCTCTCACCTGAGTTGTGCTACTCTGGGCACACACTCGTAAAGTGCCCCCCTCAAGAAACATGTAAATACGTTGTAGACTAATATAATACTAAGGCATCACAAATATACACATGCCAGTAGTAACTATGACCACCAAAAGTCCCAGGAGAGTAACAATACACAGCATTAATCAAATGTATTCTTTTCTTGTTATCTGACATACTAGCGTGTAATGTAGCCTGTAGCGTGTTGATGTGTACAGACATGACCAAGTTCCACATGAGTCAGATGACACACAGTTAAAGTGAATTTGCTGTAATATGCCCACATAGAGATAGTCTGATACACACAGTGGAATAGTGCAGAGAAGTAGCTTTCCGGCTCACAGACAGCGCTGACCGACACAGCATGACTGAACATATCCGTCGATAAAAGGCCGTGGTAACTCACCATGCGTCCAACAGACTTTCTCCCATGCTCCTCGACTGTGTGCACGCGTTATGTCACTTCAAGAACACCACAGAAGAAAGAAAGCAGATCATGCTTGGTGCAACAGCGGGAAGCCAAAACAAAAGAAATAAAAACCCGGCTGCTTGCGTTCTTACTATAAAAACCAAAATGGCGGCACGCATTAGACGCCATGCCGGGTGGCTAGCGGCGTGTCCGTGGAGCAGGGCGTCCTTCAGCAGCAAACAACCGCGTACAACCAGGGACGTCACCGTGGTGCCATGGAAACTTATGCGCGATTCTTGAGGAATGGTAAGAAGGCGCGTGCACTTCTGGACTCGTGCCAACTTTTTAAAATGTCAAAGCAGCGGTTGAACTGCCAATGTTACTCCACATGGCAAGCCGCCGGAACGAAAACCAAAAAATAAAAGAAAGCACAGTGTACTCACTTGAATCCGGAAATACGTCCCTGTATTTTTAGCACAAAGGCCTTAAAGCATATTTCTTTTGCCGATAAAGAAATAAACAGATGTGACAAAAATAAAAAAGTGCCAGCTTGATCCCCAGCGTGAGGAGACTTTATCCATAAGTTGGTGGCAAGAAGGTTGATCCTCTGATGCCACACTGACCAGACAATGTGAGGGCAGATTGGGTCCAAATTGAAAACGAGTAAGAGTAGACACAGTTGGGACACTCCAGAGACCAAATCCAACTTGCCTCAGACAAAGTCATACACTGTTTGATAATTGTTATGTGCACTCACACGTCGCAGTGTACTAGAACATCTTGATCCAGTGCACACACCAAGACACTTAAAGTGCACTTCTGTAGAAAACGTAAAGATGTCTTTGGTGAACTTAAACTGCCTTATTCTTCAAACCATACACACTTTGTAGATCTCACAAAACGATGTGGTTGGACTCTTAGTAGTCCACAAGAAAATGATGTGGCTGGATCACTCACATGTGGCAGTAGTGTACAATACACCACCAACTTACAATTCCTTTTTGTAAGTCCAATAGAGCATTTCCAGGCTGTGGCTGTCCGTTGGTAAGGACACTGGTGGGTGGGGCCGTCCATTGACAAGGACACTGGTTGGGCTGGCTTGCCTGTAACTCCATACTTAACGCTTTTACCTTTGTAACGATTGGTTTCTGTAGCCTCTTGGTTCTTGTAGTTACTCTTGGTTCCTGTACCATTTGTAGACAGCTTTTAAATGCTTAAAACGCTTGAGTCCAAGTCCAGTCGTCGCTAAAATATGTTGTGCCCTATGACAGGTTGACACAGGTAGCCAGGAAGAGTTTTGAAGACTTCTTTATTGGTTCCATGTAAATATGTACATCAGTCCATATTCAAGTTGCCAGTCCTTACTCCAGCCTGTTCTGGTCAAGCACCAGCCCCACCAGGAGCAGTCTCCCTGCTGCTCAGCCCATCTCCAACTGTCACCACTCATCCACACAGCCACCCAAGCATTCCATTCATCACAGTCACACCAACATTCCAATACCATCTCTCACTCTGGCTGAGCAGCTAGGAGACAGCTAGGCTGGGTAGCATACAATATCACATTGAGGATATAACAGAGGTCCACCTGAATAACCAACTGTCCCTACCCATCCCCTCCATTAGGCAAAGTTCCTAATCTTAAAAACCCTAGATTCTCCATGGAGCAATGTCTTTCCTTTCTTTTCCTAAAAAAATTCCAATCATACAAAACTGTTCACTGGGCTATGCCCCTTCAAAATAATGACAGAAGCGTGCCACCAGTTTGAAGCCCCTAGCCACAGCTAGGAACTGCAGGTTCAAATACCAAGGAAGAGCCGTGGGAGTGCCTGAAAGAGGGGTGTCCACAAAATCCATCACAGCTCTGAACAAGAGTAGAACACAAAATGTGCTCACCCCTGTATAAGGCCTATCAATCAGCCAGCACACCAGGCTTTACATACATCATCTGGAAAAAACAGTAAGCCCAACCTCGGACCCTCCAAAACGACATAAGCAGGGGAACACGGAGGCCATTGAACCGGTTTACCGACCACCTTCATTCTTTTCATGATAAATAAGATAGCAGGTCACTTGAGACCCAGGGAAGTGCCCAACATGCCAACAAAACTAGCCCAAAAATAAGTCTCAAGAAAAAGGGTGCAGTCAAGACACCTGGTGCCACGAAGGAGGGTCACAGTGCACTCTGCATGCCAAGGACTAGAAGGGTACACATTTGACCTCAGGGCACTTTGCACCGACCAACAGCACTCAAAAAGCAACACATTGTCCTGTGCACGTGTAGGTCAAAAGATACCACCCACACCAATAGCACCCTCATGCACACACTAGGAAAGAAGGGCTGGCAACATCCATGGAACCCTAGCTAAAACTGATACCATGCTCAGTCAGTCTGTCAGAATATTGACTTTCCAGAGGACTCATAGGGCTTTATTTCGGCTAAATCATTTACCTTTTTAAAACCGTGTTTTTTAGATGTTTTTATACTCATATTTTAGCAATGTTTTAATGCTTTTTTTTAAACAGGCATATTTTAGCATTTATTATTATGTTGTCCAGTCAGATGAGGAGTGGGTGTTATGAACCCCAATGTACCCCAATATAGGCCTAGGTAGTTACACAACCTTTTACCTACATTTGTCTTACCATTGTTCTACATAACAGGTCTGACGCTGACCTTTTACCTAGTTCGGTGCTACATGACTGTCTTGTGGTTTTCTCTGAAAATCAGCCTCATGTATTATGAAATGAAATGAAATTTGTACTTGTAAAGCGCACTTATACCCCCAAAGGGGTGTCCTGGCGCTGTACGCATACCGCTGTGGAACCCTTCCTGGCTTTTCCCTGTGAAATGTCCACTCCTGGGCACCCCCAGGGTGAAGCCAGGCATCCCAGCGCTGTTGGGGCCGTTGTGGAGATTAAGCAAGCTATTGCCCAGAGTTGCAGAGTGGGACCCATGATTAGAATAGGCACCGAGGCGAGAATTATCAGGTCCGAGGAAATTGAGCCCAAGACCCGCCGAGGCGGGAATTGAACCCTGGTCCCGGGCCAGATCTCTGCATCAGGGTCTGCCGCTCTAACCATTGAGCCACACTTCTCCATGAGGATTCTCAGTATCACAGCAGGATTACCATCCTCTGCATATAAACTCTGTATAAGGGTCACCTCTATCGTCACCCTTGCCTGACATGCCCATAGTACACTTTACGTAGAACCCCTCAGGGTACCTTTCAGGTATATCAGCACTGCATCTTCACTGGGCAAACCAGAGGAGAAAGACTTCCATGCTGACACACTGACTTAAGACTCTGAGGTTCCTGCACGCAGACACTCCAGCACGCAGTGGTCTGACATCCCTCGCGGAGTGTCCATCTTGAAACCACGATGGGGTCCTTCGTTCTCCCACATCAGGTAATCGGGTTGGCTCTATCCTAAGGGGATATTTGGCTTTACACCTACATACATGCTAGGTACACTTAGGTACATCTAGTCAGCATTGCATTGTAGGAGTACACATTATTACTGTCATCTATTCATATGCCTGCATATATTCATTGTTTTAGCACTATGGTAGAATTCTAGCTTTTCTTTACTCTACTGGTGCTTATAACCGTATATATCTATTTCTGTCTCATGGTTGTTGCAGCACACGTATCTTATACTGGAATGACGCTGGTTCAATAAATACTTATTGAAAACATCCCCATCATTTATTCTGTGTATCTCTCTGAGACAAAGTGAGCACGAGTGACTGAGCGAAAAGTACTGAACTGTTTTCAAGATCCCTAAGGGGCCAGAGTTGTCATGTTCAATAGTTGCCAGAAACTATTTGCTCCTTGGTAAGAGGGGCTCATAGTGGCACTGTCAGCTAGCTGGTCTACTGACTAACATATCCTTTTGGGGTGTCTGGAATCAGTCTGGACACCAATCCCTTAGTTTATGTTGTTTAAACGAGCAGATCCTATATAGATTTGTAGGAACTGCATAACACTATGTAGGATTTGGGCCAAAATACAACCCAGGAAGGTAAAACCTCACAGAGTAGAAGTGAATCGGACCCGATAAAAGACCAATCCAACAGCACTGTACCATCTCACCAAGCCTAGCGATATTCAAACTGAGCTCGATAGGATGTGCAGAAGGGGAGGATACTGTTTGGCCTCAAGACTTTCCAGAGAAAAGAATCTTAGAAGTAGCAAAACCTTCGAACCAGTGCACGAACAGGTCCACCCTTGCTTCCATCTGCGGTCCCAGGGTGTCCCTTATCATATCTGTGGCAGTCTTCTTTAATAACAAATGGACCCCATACATGGAATTTTAGTTTGCGGATATCCATCTCAATGACACGAAGGGAAATGAGTCTTGTAAAGTAGGATTGAACAACAGCTTAGTTACCACATGTCAGGAAATCTGGGATACTGAAGTGGGTGGAAATACGTGGCTAGAAGGAAAAGGGGAACCTTTAATTGTACAGAAATTTAATTTCTTGTGTTTCAGAGGTAAAGGAATAATTCCACTGGGCACAAATGAAAACTGTGGCACAGTTCTGCACATTCTGGACTTGCAATGGGGTACCTCCACGCTGATGGATCCCTTTTGGCAGTGTGGCGAATTTGTGTACACTCAGCTCGTCCCTGTTTGGCATGGCCTCTGCTCTCTTGCCACCATACACACCCGACCCTGGTCATTCCCGGAGAAGAACTGTCATATTTGAACCAACACCCGCTACGGAAGAAGACGTCTCTGTTGTATCAGGCTCGTGAAAAAAGAACTGCTGATTATTTTGGTTGGGCTCAGTTCAAGAACAATCCGGAAGAATTCAGGTTGTTCTCTGATGCACAAGTATATGTGGGAGGGTCCATACCCTTCTTCACCTTACAAACAAAAGTGAATGCCTGCTGGTTGCAGATAACCAGGTGTGAAATGCTCAAGATGATGAAAAGCACTGAGCTTAGCCTTAATTCTATCAAGGAAGAACTGAGTGCCATGCGCCTCATGGGGATGTAACATTGGTATTTGTTGGACTTAATTGCTGCAATGGAGGAAGGTGTGTGCCAAGATCAGTGTGTCCTGCTGCACGTTTATTCCATGGAATGCTTACAAGAAGACATGCTTGAGGAGGGATGTGACCCTGAGCAGTAATGGTTTTGAGTTGGTTTTCCTGGCTCCTCTGGTGGTGGTCTGGACTGTGCACATCATTGCTACCCATTTTCTTATTGCTATTGTTTTTGTGTGATTTCCTGCAAATGGGGGTTTCCTGCTGGAAAAACACAGTCCTCAAATAGGGTTGAATGCAAGTAACTAGTAAAATACTAATAGTCAAAACTGAAGAACGACAAGTCCCCAATAATGTGACTGTCATGAAGTAAGGGTTAGATAATGTAGTTGAAAATTCAACTAGAGGGGGGGAATGTTAATATTGTCAAAATCGATGCCAATGTTTATAATGATACATTTATATGTGAGAGCCATATTGCATTTCTATTTTCAAATTCACCCGTCATGAACTCTCCGTCAACCACAACTAAGAAATATGTGGTCTGGCAGGTGCTGAGACCTAGGCCTGAGGTTCAGTTCAATAGCGATTAACGATCCATAAAAGCAGCATGGAAAAGACATAAAAAAATACAATTCTTAGCAGCAATTTAGAATATATGCATAGATAAACAATAAAACAATACCGCAGTATACCGGCGTGCAATAGTTAGGAATTAAAAATAGATAAAAAGAATGATCACATCCAATTGAATTATTTCCCGGAGTTCATAATACATGCAGTGAAAAAAATAATAAGCACAAAATCCCTATAACATGGTTAACTAGATTTAGGCAAAGCAAAAGTTAAGAGGGAGGGCAAAAACCTCATATTAGGTCTGCCATGCACTCCCCACCTACCTTAGCAGATGTGCGTAAATCGTTTACAGTTATAGGGCGTAGAGATATCAAAGGTAACTTGTGCATAGAATGCTTATTCTAAGACCATAATTTGTTTGCACCTTGTATCCCTTTACTGTTGGAGAGTTAGGGGAATATTCTTTCTGGCATAAAAAACAGCCCATAAAAAGGATGCCACAGTACAGCAGACCTCCAAAGAAGGCAAAGATTGTAGGTATTGATATGCAGGTCGACATTGCGTAAACTGCAGAGGTCTTATGATCGGTATAATATATTGCTTCCTCTGATGGTAATAAAAGTTATAAAAAAGCACCACATGCATAGCATCCTGTGTCATCGCATCGATTGGACAGTTGGATAAAGTTAAAGACCAGTCGTTCATGTTGGGGAAGCTAACCAGTAGATGAAAGGTGTCCAATCTTAAACGAGTCAGAACAAGCCTGTCTTTCATTTAAAACTGCTTTAAGATAGGGTTGCATATCAAAAGTGTCGAACCATTACTTTCTCTCCTGTCTTGTTTTTTGTTAACAACAGAAAGGCTCCCCTTCACCCCATGTGTGATTAATATAAAAGCCTTAATGATATCATTAGGCACAGCTGAATCATCTAGGCAGATCTCAAAAGCCTCTCATTTGTCAACTATCCATTGCTTAAGGAACCCCTCCGGAACAATCTGTGTCCAACACAGGGTATACCCATTTAAGCTTGCTAACTCAATTTCCTCTGCTTGTGAGGTTATTTTGTGATGCTGCTGCTTAAAAAATAAAGTTGGCAATAATTCGATGCTCAGGGGGTAATAATTGCTTAGTGAAATGGAGTGAGTATGGAAGTTAAAAGCCTGAGCAGCACACCTATTAGATAGTAGAACGTGATCAATAATACTATGTGCATTTTTCCCATTGAAAGAGCACTTACGTGGGGCATAAGGTGCAGAGATCTCATTTGCAAGGGGAAGATCAAACTTAAATATTAATTCATTAATCTTATCCCCGTAAATGTTGTGGTAGAAATGGGTTTGGTCAGCGTCTTCTGAATTTATCATACCACATATTTTTGTTGACTGTACATTACACAGACGTAGATTAAAATCACCTCCCCATAGAATTATAGTATACTTGCTATTGTTTGTATCAATGTGATCCAGGTCATCGTTCAGTTTATGTAGTGTATCTATGATAACTTGCATAGTGGCATTATTAAAAAAATTGATTATTTGGGTCATTAGAAGTGACATTGGTCAAAGTTACCGAAGTTGTTACAGATTCCTCACAGGTTAACAGTGATTCTTCGACCAATGATATTTGCCTATCTATGGCCTCCATTGCTCCTGTAATATATTTTAGTAGCGTCAGTTGTGATTTGTCAGAGGACTGAGTCTGTGACTTGTTCGCTGGAACAGGGTGCTTTCTCTTACCCATATGCAAGGTAAAGGAGAAGGATAGTAGCAATGAAATCAGAAGATCATCATAAATCAGAGCAGTAGAATAGAGGGGAAGTGCAGGTAATACAAAGATGGTAACCGGAGTGTCAAAGCACCACCTACTGCCTCTAAAATCACGGTCAAAATACAGACCCCCCTGTTGTTCGTTGATCCAGCACGGTTCGATAGTCAGAATATAATTTCCACCTTTAGGAGCACAAGAATCAAGACCCCCCTCTCCGTTCTGATGAAGTTAAGTATGGCTCCTGAAATGAGTATACAGAAAGTCTCCCACAAATGCCAAGATGTTTTCTTGGGAAAGTCACGAGCAAAAGGTAGGGAAGGGTAGACAAACATTGAAAAAGTACCTTACACTTGATGCGGCTTGATAGTGCTTGCCGTGCTGCTTACAGTGAAATTACATTGAGGTACTATGGCTTGGCTTCCCTCCGGATGAGGGGAAACACAAGCGAGCTGAGATGGCTGTCCTTGCAAGTGTTTTGCAAACGTTGCATAGAAGATGACCACCCTCCAGTCGAGGCAAATGTTAAGGGGTCTGGTCAAGTGCAGGTCAAAATAACGATGCAGGTTTTTTAAGACCAAGGGGGGTGGCTTTGCCTCCACCTCTCACCAATGGGTGCAGGACGGGCCCGCCCTTGGCGGCGGGTGATTTCATGCACGGCACGTTAGTCACGGCCCTTCTCCTGGGCACAGCAAAGCCTTCTGGGATTCGAAGTCCCAAACACTGCCTTGACAGCAGCGGCAAAGATGAGGCATCCCGCACTGCGGGTTATTTCGCGCACATTTGTACATGGCACAGTAGTCATGGCCCTCCTCCTGGGCACAGCAAAGCCTCCTGGGATTCGAGGTCCCAAAAACTCCCTCGACAGCAGCGGCAAAGATCAGGCGTCTGAGGTTACTGATTGACAGGTCAGAGGTGGGGTGGCATGAGGCCGGCAGACAAATGGATGAACAGGAAACTCAGGTCAATCCCTCAGATAAGTGCAGCGACACCACAATGATCCAAAGAGATTGGCCTCAATAAAGCCCATATAGCTGGAGGGATTCATTCATTCCCCAAATCACCATAAAGTCAGATGCCACATGAAGTTAGAAACACACAGCCAATCAGGAAACAGCACACACAGTACACGCAGTGATCACATGCCCCTCATGCCAGACATCTGGACACATTACCCACTGGCCCCCATTGTGTCCATGCAAGGACAAGGCCCACTTGCATTTGGTATCAGGGGCCTTATTTATGATTCCAAAGACAAGGCCCACATTCTTTCATCAAAAAAGGATTGACGGAAGCATTTTGCGACACCCAAAGAAATGTATAAATCCTTGTTCAGATTGATTGTACTTTGAGACAGTCCTCAAACCCACTTCTATAACTGTGCTCCCGGGCTGAGGTGTTTAATTAAGCCAACCGTTCCTGTTTTGCAAAACTCCTCTTGGCTTTTATTTTTTCAAGGCAAATTCATATTTTAGCAACATTTATAAAAGTTATGACACAATGAGTGCAGAATAAAGACATATGTTGCAGAGCTCAGTATGTGGGTTGGGGAGGAACGCTACATCATAGCTAATGCCTGCACAGCCATGTTAAATTACACTCGCTCTTGGGAGGTCCCACTTTTGAAAGACTCACACAGATGAGCCCAAGGACTACTATGCATAAACGTAATTTAACCGTAGAGGTGTATTAATCGCAGAACCGCTTCTTCATAGGGAATACTGAGTGCTATATTTTCGGGTTACCATGATTTTACACTAAAAAGAATGAACATATTGTTCTTTTATAAAAGACTATAGAATATTGCCTGAATATTTTAAGTTATTGTGTGATATATATATATGTACTCACTGATACTAATTTTCCACCTCACAGTCAACCTTCAAGAGTAAGCCTTGATTATTTGACTCCACAGGCAGTGATAGTTAAAACCTTTAAAAAAGCTACTTGGCAATTCAGTGGGTCCGGGAGCAACAACAATACTTTTCACACTGACTGCCCAGTAGGCATGAAATCCATTAGGCCACAGTGAAATGGCATGACAGCATGCAATTAGGTCTACCACTTTGTCTTTCAGGCCTCAGCAATTCATCACAGCATTGATGCAAACACAATAGTTAATGTGCACTTATACCTGATTAACGCAAATGGACAGGAATGTGAAGCACCTAAAAAACCTAATTCACATCTAAAAACATTGGGGGATATTCACAAGAACGTGTGCTAATCATCGCAAATGTAGCTTAATGCAACCTTGCATATCCCAGTCCATCGCGAGAAAATAACACCATCCTAACGTCCAATTCCCAACCCCTCGGCACCATGCGATAGCAGCATGACAACCCACCAAATGTCCACGTAAAAACCAATGCGAAAAACATAAAATGCGAAACACGACCGCCCAAAAAGTTGCGATGCCACAAAGCGCGATACCAAAATCTGCGAAAACCATCGACAGGCCTGCAATACCCACACGTCATGCGTGAAAATGCACTATAAAAGCAAACAAAAAACCAACTCCAAAACCAATCCAAACTGCGTAGCACCATGGATGCACCCGGACCTAGTGCAGAGGACAAGCCGAACTCCACAAACCCCACGGAGGACCAGCATGGAACCCCCTGTTCGGGGGAGGGCAAGGAGAAGAGGAAGAGGAAGATGGGTTTCAGTCCGCAGGAAGACCAGATCACCGTCACGGAGGTGATAGAACACCACCAACAACCGTTCATCACCTCCACTGCGTCATTGGAAACACAAACGGAAATATGGCAGTCCATCGTCACCAAAGTGAATGCAGTCGGAGTGTCGAGGAGGTCAATGGAGGATGGCAAGAGGCGCTGGCATGAAGTGCACAGCCAAACCAAACAGAAACTCGCTGCCAACATGAAGGCAGCAAAGGCGACCGGAGGTGGGAGTCCTGCGCCACAGGAGGAGCTGGATGAGCTGGAGGAAATGGTGGCCACAGTCATCAGTGTGGATACGGTGCAAGGAGTTGGGGGCCTGGACACAGCCCGAAATTACCTGACCCAACAGCAACAGGGTGAGTAACGACCAGGGACTGGGGGGACGGGGGCAGATGGGCACAATGGCACACATGCACAATCATGTGCAGCACACTGCACACCCGCAATGAGTGTGGAACATTTCCCTGATACCCTTGGCACACTGCAGCACACATAGAAACACCAAGAAGGCCCCGTCCACAATGTGCACAAATGGACCCCCCTCCATATCACCAATGCCACAACCTACCCATGCACATGTGCTGAATCCAGAAAAGCAGCGGCTCTGTGAGCCACACTGACAATGCAAGTGACACTGCATGACAGATGGCATGGCTGAAGTCACAATACATGACATGATGCACGAGACGACACTGTGGTGGCTGAGTGTGGACCACATCCGTAAAGGAGCAGGTCACACTCTGACACATCCACGTGCACCTACGACCCATGACGTCAAGAACACATCTGCAGACAAACAATGCACAAGAGTACCAAATATCTCCAGTAGCACAAATGACCCAAGTCGCATGCATCCCAGCCCCCGAAAAGCACACAAGTCAAATGCACACCGACTCAAATGGATAAGGGTCCGCCAATGCAGAGCTGCAGGGGCGAATCGCCAACAATGCAGCACACACACATAGCAATCACAGTACATCAACATTGACGACAATGTGGGACAGAGTGCAACCCCTACACCACAGGACAGAGGACACAACTGGTGCCTCTTGTGCGTAGAAATTGGCCAATCACATCTGGCAATGCATGACACTGTGAGATGATAATGTATGAGTACAAGCACACATCCGTCATGTAGTCAAAATGTCCACTGACTCCCATCAAATAGCCAGCTACACCAAAACAGTCACAATGTACACCTTCATGCAGTCTGAATGTAAACATCCACAATGCGTCAACATACATGGAACACACTGTTAACCTGCATCTCCCCTTACATTGCAGAGGGACAACCAACACCTCCTGCAGAGCAGACCACACATCTCTTCAGTGATGATGAAGAGGACACCCTGCCCATTTGCCCAGACACACTCCAACGGCTCGTGGACAGCCTCCTCGCCCCACCTCCAGGAGCAGGGCAGCCCAGCTGCATCGCAGTGAGCCCACACCCTGCACAGACCACACAGCAGGAAGCACACACCACCACAACTGCCTCCCAGGACCCCCACGACCAACACATGGATTTCAAACGCCGTGTGTTAGGGTGCCAGGAGAGGATAGCAGATCAGCTGCGGCTGGGCTTCGACCTCATAGCAGCCAAACTCGATGCCATACGTGGGTGTCTAAGTCCCATAAGGGAGCACCTACAGTCCCTAACGGATACCCACTGTCCGCACCATGCCCACCAACAATCCTTGGCTGACATCGCTGGTTCCATTACTCGGAGACAAGAACTGTCTAGGCAGACAGGCTCCAGCAATGACAGCACAGTGTTGGCACAGATGCGGAGGACAATGGAGACCAAGGATCCGATGCAGGCTGGAAGTATGGCTGCCACTGCTGAACACCAGCGAGATGTAGCTGCGATCTTCCATGCCTTGCAGATCCTCATCTTGCTACTGCTGCCACTGAGCCTGTACCAGATGACTGCTGCAGGAACCTCGACACACACATCTCCGACCCCTGATGTGTCAGTGGCACACAGTGTTGCAGCCCCATCACCTTCGCACCCTGATGAGTCAGTGGCACACAGTGATGCAGCCATTACACCGCCACACACACCGGACACACCCGACACAGAAGAAGTATCAGAAGAGTAAGATGTGGATGGTAACTACTGTGTGAGGAAGGAGGCAGTAGCATCCATCACCTCCATATGGCTTGCCCTGCCTGGCTCTGCCCCATGCATCATGCCCTGGGACAACACCTTCCACTGACCCCCGGAACACTCTGCGACATTCACCCGGACCCCGATACGGACTGCCATATCTCCACTGCTTGACAATTACACAGCAATCGTGCTGCGGACTGCACTCCCCCTCTTCAAAATCAATTTTCAATGCCCAAAGGACTCTGGTTGGCCCACCACTGGGCTTCCATATTATGTGGGCTTGGATGGCCATGTACAGCTCCCTCTCCGTCATTCGCCAGAATGTGAATAAAACATTCCAAATCATGCAGATGTGTCATGACTATGTTCACTCACGTTTTGAAGTATGGCTGGATGTAGGGACAATGATTGCACAAGAAGGTACACCCTGGTAAATGACATCAATGCGCATGTTCATCCCCGAGACACATGGCCAATTGGATGACTGTGAAGGTGGATACTGGCTGTGTCCCCATTGCACATTAGCAACACACTCACAACCCCCAACGTAGGCACAGGTCCATGTCTTGAATAGGGCTGTGTGTAGGAATGACCAAATCGGTAGCAGGCCAGAAGTGGTGTCCTACATCACATGTGATGACAGAACTTCATGTCGCATACCTACTCACACACATCTGTGTGGGCACATTCTGTAATGATTCATAACATTGCTCAACATGGTCAGAGGTTGGACACCATACTCACATTGCTGAAGACACGTAAGAGCACAGGTCTACCAGCAACTCTCCCAAAACAATGTCTGGCTCACAGAGGTGGAGCTGTCAGAAGGGACCCACCCCCATTGTACTTGCGTCAGTCAGTTCCTCCATGTGTAGGGACGATGCTCATTGTGGCACACGAGTGGTCAATCTAATCAACACTCATCACAGTTAGACACCAGTGGTGTTGCGTAGACTTTATTGGCATGTGCGTGTCAGTACTGACAAGGCAACGGCCACAACAGGCAGGAACATGCTTAAGACACTTACACGCAGCATGGGTACATGTCAAGGTGCAGGAAATGGAGGTGGAAAAATGAACCCCAATCATCACGGATGGCAACGGTCTCAGCCCACCTTGCCTTGCTGGATGAGTCATGTGTTGTTTGGCGTATGCCCATTGCCCCGTGTGAGGGGGCACGATTTACAGCCCATGGGGTCTGCATAGTGCTCTGCCACCCGACTGCGCCGACTGTCTGCTCTGCTGACAGTGATCAGGTGAAAGGGTCAGACAAGTTCACATGTCGTGCTACATTGCCATGTGTGTACTCTCCCCCCAGCAGTGTGTCCGACTTGGTAACGTTGCCAGACGACACTGTGCTGCTCCGACCATGGAACTGCATCACCTTGCACAGGTGTGTGTACACACGCGTAGTTCCACGCACATGCATACAGAGTCCAGACGAAGGCAGACATGTCCTCTGTTGTGGTGGGATGTGGGTACATTCCCCACGATGCTACAAGGTGTTGGGAGCAGTGCTGTGGGTGACAATCCGATGTGGCTGCAGGGACGTAGTTACTCGTCCATGAATGCCAGCGCAGCTTCATGGGCAATGTGTTCCAATAGTACGTTGTTGTCGGGTTCAAGGAACACCAGGGTGAGCCAATCCATTAACTGGTCCGGGCAGATGTGCTCAGTCCACGCCGTTTCCCCAATCCGCAACACAGCCCAATAGGGGAGCACCTGGATGTGGTCACTGCACACGAGGAGTTGTGCATTCTCCCATGCGCAACTGCCAGCACATACGCCAAGGATCAGTGCATCCTATGCACGGCTATCCAGGAGATACTCCTGTTGGTGGGCCAACAGGGGGCGCACTGTCAGGTCATAATCCAATTCAGCTACGGTTGCGTTGGATAGGCAGACCTCCATGGGCCACTCGAATGTGCATGATCAACAGTGGAACCAGGGCTGGACGCAGGTGACGTAGGCAAGACGGAAACTCAGACGGAAACTGATTCGCAACACTGCCATTGGCAAGGATCCCAACAGATACAGCATTCGGGCCCGGTACAGTTCCACGTGACAGGGGTTGTGCATGTGTCTGGGAATGCAGGCCATTGCGTTTGTTTGTCTTGTGGCACTGGCACTCGTCTGACCGGCGGGTGTTCGGTGGACGATATGCCACAGCTCTGGGCAATGAGTCGTATGTGTGTGCGACGTTTGTACTTATGGGTAGTTCTTGACAATGTGTCAAGGGCATCCCTTGCAGGTGACGGTCGTGCAGGGACAAGTGTGTGTGGGGTGTAGGCACGTTGGTGTTTCATTAGCGCAGTTCGTGGTGTGGGAGTCGTCAGAGGCTGGTATGGTATCTCACGCAGGGTGTGCCAGCCGCATTCAGGACCAAGATCGGGGGTTTGGTTGGCCTTGGGCCTTGTGTGTTGAGACAAAGGTGCTTTCATTCCTGATTGTCGTCTGACTACTGCTTGCATGTCTTAATTGTGATGTGGAGTTCGCGCTGACTTTGATGCCCGGCCTGTGTTTTGTGGTGCACAAAGTTCGAGACACACGCAGCTGTTGGCATGTTTGCATGAGCCAAGACCCCGATTGGCCTTGCGCTCCTTGTTCAGTCTCTCTCTTTCTGTCTGTTTCTTTCTCTCTCTCTCTCTTTCTCTCTCTCCCTGTCCTTTGATGGGTGCCTGACACACCTTCTTATCTTGGGTATTGTCTTGCAGGCCGTGAGTCACAGTTTGTCCAGGGATGCCCCGCCATGACTTCTCAGGATAGTTGTGTGGTGACGAATTAGAATGTGACATTTTGTTTGGTCTTTCAATGGTGTATGTATGAATCAGGATCTCAGTGCGCACATGTATGTTGATTATTGCAATTGTGGGACATCAGGCGGGTGCTTGTGGTCATGTTTCCGTGCAGTTGATGTGCTGTGTCTTGGTCTGGGGGAGGTGGGGGGTGCCCATGGTGGGGCGGGGGGGTGGGGTGTGGTCCTGGGGGTGGTGGAAGTGGATGTTGTGGCCCTCTTGGGTGTCCGACACGTATGTTCAGTGGCTCCATGGCATCTGTTGCCCTTCAGATGTGGCTCTGGGCTGGGCTCCATTTTGTGGTGCAGGCTGTGCTCCGACTTTGCACCAGGTCAGGGCAGGTGTTAGTTTCCTGCTGCTAACGCACCTTATTGCCTGTTTTGTGGTTTTATCGCTGATCGGGCTGGTCGTTGAGAATGTTGAGGTGTGGTGTAGTCGCTGGTTTTTGCTCGGGAACGCCTACTATGCATCTCATTAGCGATGGTTGCGGGGGTCATCTGTGGCGATGTTTTTTGCAGATGCTATCGCGGGTAAAATGGTGTTCTGGGCTGTTAACACCAGCTTGTGAATGGTGCGATGGATTTATCGCCACTTTGGCTGCGATAAAGTGCCGCTAACTCGGCGATGAGCCTTGAGAATATGCCCCATTGTGTATATCTATCAAAAACAAACATGATGTGATAAAAATGGCAGAGTGAGAACATACACACATTGTTCAAAGCATTTAGTTTGTTCAAAGTATAGAAACAAACCTTGTGATACAAAATAAACTCAAAATATTAAGGGGTAAATGTCAGAAAAATTCAGAGACGTGGTATTAAATGTATTGAAGAACAAGGCATGCCATGGAGAATTCCATCTTCTCCACTGCCACGGCGGTAGTGGAGAAGATGGAAGATGACGCATCTTAGCAACGAGTGATTAAATAGACCACCCAGAGTGTCAGACCAGAGCCCCATATACGGAATTGGGACGACATAAGATGATTAATAGAAGCTATTTGCAATGCTTCACCTGTATTACTCAGGAATAGACATAAGATACTGAATGTTAAGCCCTGATGAAGTCTGCTGTAACAGGAACATCCTGAGATGAAACACGTGTTGGCAAGAGGCGTATATAACTACAAGAAAATTAAGACCTATTGAAACCACAACCTCAATTTTATCTCTGTGTGCCTGATTAACTTTGTTGTCTTTTCTCAAATAAGCCCGGATCATCCCTAATATGAGACTGTGACGACGGGGTGGAAGTACACTGGTTATCGCCCTTTAATTACTGCTCCTATGCTGCACATGCAGACAATGAAGGGGCAGAGCCTGACCCTTGCTGGAAGCAGGGAACCGGTCTCCAGACTGGTGTATTGACCCAGATAGCGCGCTGTCGGAGAGGATGACTGAGAGGAGAACACCATTCTCCAGTGACGCCAAAGACGCTGAAATGCTGCAGAGACCAAAACTCTATGAGGAGGACCATGCGAGAAGGGAGGAGGACGCAGCAGGGTCCGTACTTCAGGGAGAGATGACCCAGCGGAGGAGAGAGAAACCAGCCGAGGAGAGCGGAGACACCACCTGCTGACATGCTGACGGTCCTAGCCATGTACCTGGAAGTGCGTGGCTCAATCAGGTACATGCAAAGCTCCGGGGCTGGCCTGAAAGGAGGGGAGAGATACTGGGCACCAATAGGGGATTGTTCAAAGCGGAAACAAATCGCATGTTAAGAGTCACCTCACTTACCTGAGAGAGGAAGGAGAACCTGTGTGAAACGTTCCACTCATACTTTTACTATATGGACACTAAGTTTTCCCCCACAACCCATCACCCCCTTGGTGCCAATTATATGTTGAAGGAACCCCAATTTAGTATTCCAGAGTGACTTACTTGCTTGGTTCATTTTGTGGCGAGGTCATCGGTGGGGAGTACGCCTGAGCCAGGTACCAAAAGAGAAAACGATAAAGAAGGAGAGCTTACTTCAAAAGACTCTTACGACTTGTTTTTGTTTTCAACAATAAATCACTGTGGATGAAAATGTAAGTACCGTCTCATAGTCCTCATTGTCAGCTGTCAGACAAGTGGTGGAGAATGCTGGCATAGAACCATCTGAACAAGATTTAGAACATTTTACAGCAACTTAGAGAAGGACAGAGAAAATTAAAATGGGCCCCCAAACAACATACGGATAATGCTGAAATCAACCGTACTTTGCAAATGGCATTAGGTCGCAGGGAGAAGATATGACAAAGATGTCAGAGGGGCAAACGCGGTTGATGGCAGGGCTTGACCAAGGAAAGGGACAACACACACCTGGACCTATGATACCCTTACAAAATTTTGTACCAGGAGAAGACCCAGTAGTTTTCTTTTTGAATTTCGAGCAAGAAGCTAGAGTCAGTACTTGATCATTGGATCAATGGCCTTTCTATCTGGCCCCTTTATTAACTGGGGAAGCGCAAGCGGCTTATCAAGTCGTTAAGAAGGATGGGACATCTAGCTATGCTGATGTCAAAAACTTCATTATGGACCGGCTAGGGTTTGATGATGAGACTCTTAGGCCGCGAACAGATGGCTAAAGCCACTGGAGTCCAGTAAAGAAGAGATCATGGACAAGATCTACCTTCAGCAATATCTGGAGGAATGGCCCTTTCATACTGAGAAATGGTTAAGACAGCATACTGGTCTCACTTTGGAGCATGCTGTTGAAATGGCCACCACTTTTGCTTGCGCCCAGTCATGAGGAGCTCTTCCTGAGTTTGAGCGCACTTGTAGACCCTTGCCTGTTTCAGGACAAAAGAGAGAGAAGAAAATGTTCAAGCCCCCACCAGAGTTTCATCGAAACAAGATAGTATGACCAGACTCCACGGCTTTCACAGGCCTTCAGTGTTTTGAATGTAGTGAATGGGGTCATATTGCTATGTTTTGTAGAAAGTGGAAGGAAAAAGGGGAGGAGAACCTATGGATGTCAGCTATACACCACGGACAATCCTGTAAGCCCAAGAAACAGGGCCCATTTACCATGTAAGTCAGTGTGTTAATGGTACATGGATAACTGCTCTTCTAGATTCAGGGTGCAGACAGTCTGTAGTTAAGGAGGATCTGGTATTCTTTTCCCAAATCATTTCTAACAAATATGTAGGTATATGTTGTGTACATGGGGATACCATGACACATCTATTTGCCATTTTGACAATAACTAACGCCACAGGACAGAGCAGTGTGGTTGTGGTTGGGGTACTTCCTTCTCTCCATGGGAAAGCCATTCTAGGAACACACAACCCATATTTCTTAGATCTTCTAAAAAACAACCTGAGATATGAGAAGGGGAATTCCAAGAAAGGCATTAGTGAGATCAGGGGTCCTCTTACCAAGGATACCCTCCTCACTCCTGAACCCTGGTTATTAGATAAACAGTTTAAAGTAGCACAAATAAATGATAAAACCCTACAGAAAGATTGGCAGGATGCTCAGAACAACCGAACAATCCTACTGCTACTTACCCTCAATTTATCATACAGAAAGGCTTGCTATACAGGGTTGGTAAACAAAACAATGAACCACAGCTTTTGGTGCCCTTTAAATTTAGAGAACAGATCCTATTCTTTGCACATTCTCATCTACTGGCTGGTCACTGTGGGGTTGAAAAAACTGACCAGTCTATTTTACATCATTTTTTTGGGCCTGGCATATGAGCTCAAATCAAGCAGTACTGTCAAAACTGTGAGATATACCAGAAAAAGAATCCTTACCAACCCCGTAGGGTACCCTTAAATCCTCTTCCTATCATAGACAAACCCTTTGACAGGACAGGAAAGGACCTAATAGGTCCACTCTCTCGCTCAGCCAAAAGGATTTCAGTACGGGTTTGTCATAACCGATTATGCCACACGATATCCCAAAGCCATACCCGTGAGAACCACTATAACTCAAGTCATCACCCAGCATTTGATAGAGGTGTTCTCGCGCATGGGGTTCCCTCGTGAAATCCTGACAGATCAGGGCACACCATTTGTATCCAAGCTGATGAAATGGATCTGCAAACAGCTTGACATTAAAAATTTGAAGACCTCTATTTACCATCCCCAGACGGATGGACTGGTTGAATGATATAATGGAAGTCTGAAATTGATTCTCAAAAAGATGCAATCTGGGGAAGGGAAACACTGGGAACAACTGTTACCCCTAGCCCTTTTTGTTTTAAGAAGCCAAGTAAGGAGTAGCTTCAGTGTTTCCCCATTTGAGCCACTCTTCAGACGGCAGCCCTGCACCCTCCATGAGATCACCAAGGATGCATGGGAAAAGGGCGCCATAAATTAAGTTGATGCTCTGCTTTATTATGCAAACCAACTTAAATCCCGTATAGGTATACTAAGAGCTTTAGCTCATGCAAATCTGCAGGAAAATCAACAGAAATACTCGTATGACAAGGGAAAGAAGTGGAGGGAATACACCGTGGGTGACTGAGTTCTTGTTCTTTTGCCACCACACCTACCACAATGAGAGCAGAATGGCAAGGTCCCTATAAGATTGTCAAGAAAATTGGGTGTGTTACTTACCAGCTCCAGTTGTCCCCTAGTAGAAAGCAGATTTATCAAATCAACCTCTTAAAAAGTGGTTGAGGCAAATCCCCACATTTGTACAGACTTCAGTTAGGGACGGACTGGCCAAAGGGGGCACTGGACATTTCCCCAGTGGGCCGGAAGGGTGGGGACCGGTTTTGTTACAGGTAGCCGGTTTTGCAGCAGTGCTGCAATATCGGCACCTGTAGCAAAAGCGGCAGCGGGAGTGGGGCTTCCCACTCGCACCCCCGCCCCGGTCGAGTGGATTGTCAGGGCTGGTTTCAGTTCCCAGTCTGGCTGTGACTGCACTCATTCAGAATCCCAGGGAAAATACTATTAAAGACACTAATATCAACCCAGTCCTTTCCCCTGAAAAAAAGTAAACTTCTTGGGGTCCTGAAGCCTTTTTTAAACATCTTCTCTGATTTGCCAAGAGGAACCACTCTTGCTACCCATTCAATTCCTACACAAGAGGGTCTCATTTAAAAACAACTTCCATACAGAGTACCTGCTGCCCGTCTTCAGGCCCTTTGAGCTGAAGTTGAGCAAATGCTAAAAATGGGGGTAATAGTGGTGTTTCCCAATTATCCTCATCCCAACGCCTGTTGGAAGCATTTGATTTTGCATAGATTTAGAGAGGTCAACTGGGTCTCTAAACTAGATGGCTATCAACTACCCAGAGTAGGCAAATTAATCAAGAGACTAGGCGAAGCCCAATATATCACAACAATTGACTTAATGCAGGGATACTGGAAGGTTCCCTTAGAAAGCCGGGATCAGAAAAAAAATGCCTTTGCCATCCCGGATGGCCTTTATCATTTCACAGTTCTATACTTTGGACTCCATGATGCACCAGCCACCTTTCAGGGACTCATGAATACTCTGTTATACAAACATCAGGGTTATTCCTCTGCATATTTTGATGACATTGTGGTATACAGTAAGACGTGGTCGGATCATCTTTATTATCTCCAATTGATCCTGGCAGAATGACAAGCCTATCTCCACATCAATGCAAAAGAATCCAAATTTGCTCTTTGAAAGGTAAAATATTTGGCCTATCTCCTTGGGGAAGGCATGAGCAAACCACAAACTGAAAAGGTTAAGGCCATATCCAACACCCCTTTTCCTACAACCTAAAAAGGAACTGAGAGCCTTTTTGGGCCTCCTGGGCTACTATAGGTGGTTCATTTCACAATACTCTGGACCGTCCGCTTCTCTCACCAATCTGTTGGGAAATGGGGTTCTCCCAGCCCAACCCCGTCTACTCTTGAGGCCTTCCAGAAAATGAAAGCCACCCTTACTACCAGTCCAGTCCTTAGATAGACCTCGCAGGGTAGGAGGAGGGGTAGCCATTATTTATAAAGACCCGATCAAAGTTACCTTACTAGATCAACTCAGCAATGACAAAATTGAAATTCTAGCATTTAGATTAGATCTTCATGCACAGTTGAGTTGGAAGGGAGCCCTTGTTTACTGCCCCCCGGGACCACTCCTCGATTCCATCACCCTCCTATTAGACCTGATTGCCTCACATGTAATATCCTCCAACAAATTTCTTTTACTTGGTGACTTTAATTTCCATAGTGAGAACCCAGAAGAGCCTAAGGCCTCTGCTCTCCTGACCGAGCTCGCGTCACTAGGACTCATAAAAATCAACGAGGCGCCGACGCATATTGCGGGTCATACCCTAGACCTGGTTCTTTCTAACTCCCCTCACACACTGTACAAATCTACCACCCCTTTGATCTGGTCAGACCACTCTACCATTGCATTTGATCTAGTGGGCCCTGCCGCGTATAAATGCGTGGAAAAATCTATTACGCGAGCCCATAGACAATGGCACAAATTAACACCCACACTTTTTAGGGATACTTTATCCCTCCACACTTTTCATCATCAGACACGGTAGAAAGCGATTAACGGACTTTCAGGACGCAGTACTAATCACTTTAGACGAATTAACCCCCTGAAAAGTTCATCAGTGGCCCCCAAGCGTCCTCAGACTCCATGGTACTCAACAGACCTACGGTCCGAAAAAAGCGGTGCAAAAGATAGAGCGTCAATGGCGCAGAACCCAGGCACCTTCTGACAAAGAAAAATACAAAATTGCCATAGACTCCTACCATAAAAACATTAAAGTTGCTCGGAAAAAACATATAGCCGACCAGCTAGCACAAACAGATAATATCCCTAAAGTTCTTTTCCAAGTACTCAACACCCTCATTAATCCCAAAGCTTGTAATCCGGAAGATGCACCAACTCAGTTACTCTGTGATAATATTGCTGACTTCCTCACACAAAAGATTGACAACATTTACAATAAAATTACTGCTACCGCCACTAGTACAAGTCATGAACCAACTGCAGAACTACCCTTAGACTCACATAACTCTCTCACTCTGAAAAGAATTTCCTCTGCTCACTATTAAAGACACAGAAAATGTATTACAATCTATCAAATCTGGATCCCCTAAAGACTTAATTCCAGCTAAAATCTCCCGAGGTCTAGCAGCAGAGCTGGCTGCACCCCTGTGCTCCATTTTAAATAGTTCGATTAAAGAAGGCAAGCTTCCCTCTGAGTGGAAAGCTGCCCAGATAATGCCTATTAGAAAAAATACCAAATTGCCCCCTGATGTAATCTCCAACTATCGACCCATTTCACTTCTCCCCCTGTATAGCAAAATACTGGAAAAACATATTAACACTCATCTTTCCACCTTCATTGAATCATCAGACTGTCTTGACTATTCACAGTCGGGATTCCGCCCCAAGTACAGTACAGAATCAGCCCTGGTTAATGTCATGGATGACATTCGAATGCATGCGGATGCTGGTCGAGCAGTAATTCTTATACTGCTCGACCTCTCCGCAGCATTCGACACCATCTCACATCAGATCTTGTTGGAGAGATTACGGGCCATAGGCATTCAGGACAATGCACTAGACTGGCTAACAGACTTTTTAAAGGGAAGAACACAAACAGTTAATCTTGGTCCCTTCAAATCTCAGACAACTATGGTAACAAAGGGTGTGCCTCAAGGCTCTTGTCTCAGCCCTTCATTATTTAATATATATGTCGCCCCACTCGCAGTACTCTTAAGAAATATTGGGTTTACTCCCATTTCTTATGCGGACGACACGCAGCTCCTTCTCTCTTTCGATAAAAACACTCCTAACATCAAGAGCATTTTTACAAATGGCATGAAAACTATTACATCGTGGATGAGCAACAACTTTCTGCAATTAAACGCAGATAAAACAGAAATAATGTTGTTTAAAGACGCAGTGACCAGCTGGTCACCTTGCTGGTGGCCAGAAGAACTGGGTCCTGCACCATCCCCTAAATTAGTGGTTAAGAATCTGGGCGTGCTAATTGATAGCAAACTTAATCTGGATGAACATATAGCTACAACTAAACGGACATGCTTCCACGCTCTCAGCCTGCTCCGTAAAGTTTTCCATCTTCTCCCTTCTTCCACACGAAAAACCTTGGTACATGCTATGGTCCTTAGCCGACTGGATTACAGCAATGCTTTGCTGATCTCTGCTAAGACAACCGCCTTGAGCAGTTTACAAGTGGTCCAGAACACGGCGGCCCGTCTGGTAACCAGTGCTCCCTCCCGAACTCCCTCAGGTCCCCTGTTACGTAAATTACACTGGTTGCCCATACGTAAAAGAATTGAATTCAAAATTGGCTGTTTGGTATTCAAAGGCCTTAACAAAATGGGACCAAAATATCTAGCGGATAAATTGGTTAGATATACACCTTCGCGTACCCTTCAATCAAAAGATAAGGGTTTTCTCACGTCCAGCGCATAAAACAAACCAGATTAGGAGGCAAAGCGTTCTCCTACCTAGCCCCACAAATATGGAACCAGTTATCTCTGGATATCCGCCAATGCACTAATTACCTGATTTTTAGGAAAAAACTTAAAACATCACTCTTTTAGCTTTTCGTGCCTCTTCTAGTCGCCCTTAGCGCGGAGATACCCCATCCGGGGTGATTCATGAGCTTTATAAATGACATAAAATAAAATAAGAATATGTCCCTAGGTTTTGAAAAAACCTTTATATTTCAAAAAGACGCCTCGGATGTCAGAATTATTGTTTGATGTTATCACAGGAAGATTGGGGTTGGAACAAACAACCTGTGTTCTATGTCAGTAGGAAGTTCTTTTCCTGGGAATGTGAGTATGCTGCCATTGAAAAAGAATGTCTTACCCTTAAATAGGCCATTGAGAAGCTCTGCTATCATCTTGTGTGCGATCCTTTGTGCTATAAACTGACTATGCTCCCCTTACATGGCTTTCTTGCAATAAGGGGAACAACAACAGAGTCCTGCGTTGTTTTTTGTCGCTGCAGCCATACCACTTTGACGTTAGACACAGGAAAGGGAAAGAACAGGGAAATGCTGACTTCTTTTCCCATTTCCCTGATCGGGAAAATCCTAGGGAGGGGATGTGTGACGATGGAGTGGAAGTACCCTGGTTACCGCCCCCAAATTGCTGCTCCTACACTTCGCCTCTCATCCCTCCACAGGATGACTACTAAACCTTTAATTCTGCTCCTATGAACGTTGAAGGGGTGGGGCCTGACCCCTGGCCAGGAGCAGAGAACCCGCTTTCAGACTAGTGTGTTGACCCGAAAGGTGCACTGTCAGAGAGGACGACCGAGAGGAGAACGCCATATACTTTTACTATACGGGTACTAAGTTTTCCCCCACAACCCATCACACCCTTGGTGCTGTTTATATGGTGGAGGAACCACAATTTGGGATTTCAGAGTGACTTAAATGCCTGGTTCTTTTTGTGTCAAGGTCATCAGTGGGGAAGACTCCTGAGCGAGGGACCTAAAGAGAAGAAGATAAAGAAGGAGAACTTACTTCAAAAGCCTCTTACTACTTACTGTCTCATCATCCTCCCCATTGTCATTTGTCTGACAGAGAAATAATGAAAAAAAGAAACAGACTAACATTATGAACTATTGCTTACCCAAAATGTAGGAGAAATTGGAGTCCCACTCTGCAAATACAGAACAGTGCTCCTTGATTACATTCACACCAGAACATGGCAGCCAGTAAAGGAACCAATTTGACTGCCAAACTCTCTCTCAGATACACCCATATGTACCAATATTTGTTGTCATCAAGGCTCCTCTGTGACTGAGGCATTGTAACATTGACAGCAAAAGAATAGCAAAATCCCTGGCACTCAGGATCTCAATTAAGAATGGCGAGAAAGGATTGGAAGAGAAGCTCTAGGCTTTAATATTACTCAAGAACAAGCAACGTTTTCCTTATAAATAAAACCTCTATAATTTAGTGGAGAAAGTAACTTCAAACAAGCCATTCATGGTAGATGAGGTGAGGAGCAGTGAGCGCTCTATCAATGGCAGAAAAGAGGCAACCATAAAAAAAAGACCAACCTTTCTCACTTAGTTCTGCTATTATTCCTCCTTTATTCAATGATCTAAGAAGATTACAAGACATTTGGCTTTGTTCAAGACTGCAAATCTGCAGCTGTGAAGATATTCTAGGAATTTCTACTTGAATCTTCTTTTTTGGAGTAAGACCTGTGCTACTTTGTCATGAAATCTTTTAGTATCTAAATACATTCTTCCATTGTACCTCTTACAGACTGGTTCTTTGTTAGATAAACCCCTTTTTACAGTGGCTCATTACAGTGGTCATTTCTGTACATGGTGATCCATCATTTAAGGATAGGGAGACTGATAATCATCTAGAACATTAAGTGTTATCTTGTGTAAAATCAACTTGGTCTTTTCATAGTCCGATTCTGTGCACACCGTAAATTGTAGACCTTGGTTATAGCCAACTTGTTAGACCTGTCAGCCTTAGAGTGGTCTTCCCCCAAATGTTTTGCCTTCATCCTCCTATTTTGCTGAATTTGTTTTTGTTGGCCTTAAGACTCTGTGCACTGTACCAGTGCTGACCAGTGGTACTGTGCTTGTGCTTACTCCCTAAAGCATTGTAAAATTGACCTACACCTGATTGACATATTTAATTTACTTAGGAGCCCCTAATAAGTAGTATACAATATACCCAGGGCCTGTATATTAAATGGCACTAGTGGACCTGCAGCACTTATTGTGACACCCATGTAAGGAGCCCCTTAAATCATGTTGCAGGTCTGCCTTTGCAGCCTGAATGCAGTTTTAAGCTGCCAATTTCACTTGACAATATAACCCCCTTGCAAAGCCTTAAACCCTTCTTTTATTGCACATAAATCGCCCCTAAGATAGGCCCTAGGTAGTCCATAGGGCAGGGTACATTGTAATTAAAGAGTTGTACATGTACTTTTAAGATTTACAAGTCCTAGTAGTGAAAAACTCCTTTATTCGTTCATCACTACTGTGAGTCCTACCTCTCCCATAGGATAACATTGGGTTGCCTTATTGCATTTAATAAGTGCTAACCTTTGATTGGAAACAGGTGAACATTTCATGTTTGATGAGTGAGAAAATCTAATTTAAACCTCTCTTTAATGGTAAAGTTAGATTTTAAGTTGCAATTTTGAAAAGGCCACTTTTAGAAAGTAGGCATTTTCTTGCTGTAACTATTTGGTGCTTGCAGCCTGTTCCTGGGTCACATGACTGGGTGCACTTGGCAGTTGGACTTTGTTTATTCCTCCCAGACAGCCATACAATAGAGGGTCTTGGTGTGCATGGATTGGCCATCAACCAGCAGGATGGGGGCAGCGCTGGGCACAGCCTCACTTGAAACTGAATATACTGTGCCCTGCCTTCACACAAAGGACTTGTCACCACTGCATTGTTTATGCAACCAGCTTACAGCAAGAGCAGAGGAGGCAGGAACTTCAAGAAACTTTTCTTCTTCATAGAAGGCACCAGGTATAAAAATTGGACCCTCAGACCCACTCTTCAGTTAACTTTCTGAACCTGTAGAAGGACTCTCAGAGGACTGCTTGTTGCTGTGACCTGCTATGTATTTCAGAAGATGACTAACCTGCTAATCGATCTGCCTAAGGTGCAGCACCGGTCGGCCTGACTTCACAGCAGCCCATTCTGCGTTTTTCTCCGCAGCAGCAAATCCTGTTCAGCGGTCCTTCGCCAAAGGAGTATCCGGCCTTGTGGAACTGTTGTCGGCTACAGCCTCCAGTTGCGTCCCAATGGAGATTTTCAACTTTTAAAAAAAAGACTACGTCCAAACATTGAAATTATCACAGCAACTTCATCTATTGGCTCCCCAACGATGATGCCTTCTACTTGGACACAGCCTGCAGCCTTGTCCCGTGGATCTTTACCTTCTCAGACAACTTTTTGCTGAAATTCCTTGTAAGACTGAAAGTAAGCGCCGACCAGGCCCAATCCACTTTGTGTATCCAACATGCACTCCATCGTGGTTCGCCATATTTTTCGCCTTTAACCTGGTCTCGCACAACTAGATGTCCACGGTTGGCGCTTTGATCTATTAAATGATAGTTTTTACCTTAAACTTTATAAATTCATAACTCCAGTTCTACTAATAGAATTCTTGACATTTTGGTATCAAATAATTTATTGAAATGTCCTTTATTTTCTAAATTGGTGTGGATTTTTGACTTTATTACTGTTTGTGCCCATAAATAATTTACACATTTACTCTAGGTTATGCCTGACTGCTTTGTGCTAAGCTACCAAAGGGTTAATCTAACCCCAGGTCGAGTACTCCGCTCCGCCAGCGAAGTTTGCAGAGTTTTACCAACTCTGCGCTCCGCTGGGAATGTGAAGTTGCGGCAAAATTCTGACTCCGTGGCGGAGCGGAGTATGCCCCTCAGCCGAGGCCAGCACCTTTAAAAAAAAATTTAAAACCCACTTACCTTCTCTGCGGGCCGCCCTCCTCCTTGCCGCGGTGTCTCCTTCTTTCTGTTGTTCTCCTCCTCGCGTCCCCGTATGTATTACGTCTTGCGTGAACTGCGTATGTCTGGAGGACAGGGAAGAATATTAATCCTCATGGACTGACATTCGTTCAGAAAAGACAATTTATGGTTGAACACTGAGTGGCATGAACATGCTTACTGAGAAGACAGCTAGCGAGGTCACTTGTAGGTGGTCTTTCTTAGTCTTGTCCAGGCCTCAGACTCAGTGAAAGGTGCAGTGCTCTTGTAGACCCTGTTAGACCTGTCAGCCTTAGGGTGGTCTTCCCCCAGACGTCTTGCCTGTTTGTCTCACGTTTTGCTGAACTGTTTTTATTGTCCTTAGGACTCTGGGTACTTTACCACTGCTAACCAGTGCTAAAGTGCATGTGCTCACTCCCCCAAAACATGGTAACATTGGTGTATCCACAATTGGCATATTTACTTATAAGTCCCTAGTAGAGTGCACTATATGTGCCCAGGGCCTGCAAATTAAATGCTACTAGTAGGCCTGCAACACTGATTGTGCCACCCACTTAGGTAGCTATTTAAGCATGTCTCAGGCCTGCCACTGCAGAGCCTGTGTGTGCAGTTTACACTGCCATGTAGACTTGGCATTTAAAACCCCTAGGTAGCCCATAGGGCAGGGTGCTGTGTACTTAAAGGGTATGACATATTTTTTTGAGTTTTATATGTCCTGGTAGTGGAAAACTCCCAAATTGTTTTTCACTACTTTGAGGCCTACCCCTCTCATAGGTTAACATTGGGGATTTCTTATTACATTTAATAAGTGTAATTCCTGATTGAGAAGAAGTAGAATTATCATGTTTAGAACCTATGGACTTGTAATAATAAACCATCTTTAATGGCAAAGTTAGATTTATTGCAGCTTTAAAAATGACACTTTTGGAAAGTTAAAAGAACAGATGATGGACGGAATGCTGACTAAATCAAACATTCCCCCCCAGCCACAGATCTGTGTTTAATCTATTGTTTTTTTTGCTCACCACGCCACCCAGTTTGGACCCAGCCATATGCAAATCAGTCTTAACCCTGCTCCCCATGGGAACAGTCCTGCACGAACTGCAAGACTAGGTCCTGGTAGTCCAATATAAATGGAGCCCCAGGACTTGAGACAAAACAGATGTCTTTTGTTAAGCCAAACACAATTGATGCTTTACCAGTGATTTGCATACTGTGTAATGGTAAAAAAAGCAGCATTTTCTGCTGGTAATATATGACCCTCTTCACCCAATCTTTCCTTATTATCTCTGTGTGGCCTTCCGATTTATATACCCATTTGAAGGCATGCAATATAAAAGCTACAAAAAACTCTAAGCTAGGGAGACTTGCACTTCTGTTGTCTGTACTGTTCCCAGAGTGCAACTAGTTTATTTGTTAGGAACTGGTGCAGTAAGTGAACCATGCAGCTGGTGCCCTCACACACAAACCCCAAGGGCAGATCGGCCCAAAATGAAAATGGAAAAACAAGAGTTGTCCATCAACACCCTAATGCTCTCTCCCTTCTATGTACTTTAATATCACTACCCTTCTAAAAGATTTCAACACATTTCTGTAAAGTCATGTGTACACCCATGCTCCAAATAAAACATGCTATTACAAGTCAATCCTTCCAGCACATTGATACTCCAAAGATGTACTGACAACAAATGCTCCACCTGCAAAACAGGATGCAAAACCTTTGATAACCTCATTCTAGTAAGGCCCATGTGCCAAAAACTTAGACAACTTATCACATCAGCTAAGGCAAAGTAATAAACCAGCACCGGAAGTGAAGCTGCCAACAGAAGCATAGTTTATCAACCCCTTGCTTGACCCTTCTAACCCCCACTCCACAGTAAAGTGCAAAGTTATCAACCTCTTCTTCATTTACAAATAATAAAAAGATCCATCAGCATATCGACCAACACTAAGCCTGCTTCCTTCTTACAACCGCTATTATGCATAACATCTTGCTATGGTCTTCCTTCAAACCCCTGTTTCTCGCAGATCTTGCTGACATGCCCAAATCCATCAAAGACACCTCCTATGAAGATGTGTCAACTTAAGCCTTCATCCAAGCCTTTTTCAGGAAACCAGTCCCACCCCTTTTCACCAATGCCAACATCTCTATCATTCATGGCAACTTCCCAAAAGCTCTTGAGACAAGCAAGATACTTTTATAACTGTAGAATTTCACATAAGACTAACCCTGGGCGGAGTTTGGGTAGCAGATTGCATGTTTGGACGGAAATATCACGCGAATTGCAACATGCGGTCGCGCATGGGAGCGGCCATCTTGTTTCTTTCTCTGTTATGGTGCTGGGGCCTACTTTTTGATCCCTCTTTAATCCTTTCAATCCTTTATTTCCAAAACATTTTTTCTGATCCTTTTTATTTATTATCTTTCCTTCTGCCTTCCTACCTGTGTATTTTCAGCCACAAAAGTCGGTACCACATTCAACTGCTCCTAATCCACTAACGAGGGGAAGCAAGCCACTACACCCCTACGTATCCTCCACTACTCCACAAACAATTCTCCCACCTATCCTCCTCTACTCCACAAGCAATTCTCCCACCTACCTGACCTCGCCTGAGGGTCGGAGAGGCAGCTCCCTCACACCAACCCCAGCTACATGACCTCACCTGAGGACCGAATGAGAGTAGCAAAGAGGTAGTTCCCATACCGCCAACCCCAGCTAACTCTCGCTGCTGGCTCAAATGCTGAGCCCATACTGTCAGAAAGAGCAATGAACCTAGCCCCTAATGTTACCTAGCCACAGAGAGGGATATTAGCTCCAATTTCCCTCCAGTCTTATCCCCGAGATCAATAGACTGAACACAGCCCTAGATAACCTTCCACCCTCCTAACCAAGACAAAATGGCACCTCCCACCTCATCCTCCCTCCGCCCCTCTACAACTAATTGCCTGAAACTCATGGCCCGAACTCCTTCTCCATCATTTCCCCCCAACCTCTCACCAAAAGCAAAAAGAAACCTCAAACACAGACTGATTAGACAACACCCAGAAACACTATTCGCGGACATATACGACTGTTCTTCCAAAGGCCAGTTGAAAATGGATCTCATTTTCCACACCGTTTGACCGGCAAACTGGAACACCATCCTCCGAACACATCTTCTCATATCCAAAATAACTAATACCCCCTACAGCTGCAAACTAACGATCACACTCCCAAACCGACCTATACATAGCAGTAACACCTCTGTGACCATCTACTCCAACGGCACAGTCATGATCCAAGCCAATAATGACAACCTAGAAGCATTCGACTCCCTCTTCCCCTCGCTCCGTAACGCTCCCTCGCACTCACACCACTCCCGCCAGACTAACTCCTTATCCCCTGATGGACCGCCCCTCCAGGAGATCGCACAAAGCAATCCCAAAACCTTTGCCATGAAAGCCATCCTCCCCTCTCCGACCCTTATCGACCACCACCCACCCCCCTCATCCCTAAACCACCACTCTCAACAAACAACCAGTGAACCTAACCCGCAGTCAATGACTCCGGAATCTCTCCCTCCACCGACGCACAAGAGACGGCCGCTTGAACCACGCCAGGATCTTCCACACCCCATATCCAGAACTACCCATAGGGATTACATGGGCAATACCAACGTAAAAAGCCAACACCAAGACCCTAGCCAACACTCACACCCCACCGACATTTACAGATACTTATCACGCAAGGCTTCCCAAGACGCAACAGCCCAGCTCGACCACAACCCCCTCTGGAACCAGACACAGAGACCCAAAAGAACAAAAGCCGCAATGTCCTCCCGGGACGCCCCCACCCCGCCTATTTAGAGACGACTCAGCGACTTGCCCTGCTGGAAAGCCATCTTGAAACGGTAATACTGGGCCTCAACGAAATCTTACTGAACCTCACCACACCCCGAAAGCCTAACCAACACCCACACCCGACACCCACACTCACCAACACTAATCACTCAAGCCCTCTCAAGACCCAACGGCTCAGCTGGAGCACAACCCACCTCCTGAACCAGACACAGAGACCCAAAAGAACAAGAGCCGCAATGTCCACGAGTGAAGCAATAGATCTTGCCACCTCGTATGACACATCCACCACTAGCTCCAAGATCCAGGTTATCACTGGATGCGGAAGAGACCGCTCCCCACCAAGATCTTCAAGACCCCCAGCCATCCTCACTAATATCCCCAGGGCCCCCATAAAGAATAAAACCAAAAACGAGGGGTCCAACTCCAAATGCATGCTCATTAACTGAAGATCGGCCACCAAACATGCAACAGAACTGTCAGAAACCATCCTCGCCCACGACATTGACATCACGTTCATCACTGAAACATGGCTAAACGAGTTCTCTTCCCCAATTATTGACATGCTTGTGCCCCCGGGCTTTGCAATCATCCACAAAGACAGAAAAAACCAAAGAGGAGGGGGTATAGCAATTATACACAAGAACACCATCTCCGTCACGGAAACTGATGCCTTCAAATACAACTCATTTGAATGTCTTACTGCCACCATTAAGATGAGTGACAACAAGGCACTACTCTGCCATCTCCTCTACCATCCGCCAGGAAACACCTCCTCATTTGGAGAACACCTTTCCGACCTGATAACTCACTGCTCACTCCGGGACTCCAACAACATAATTCTAGACGACCTCAATCTACACTGGAATGAGGAAGACAACTTGCTAATCAAAACCTTGAATGATCTCCTAATCAACAACAACCTCACCCAACACTGCACAGAGGAAACCCACAACAGAGGCTCAATCCTGGATGCCATTATTGTTCAAGCAGACATAGTCTCTATCGACCACACCTTGCCCGTTGACTGATTTGATCACCATATCATACTATTCCACATCAACAAAATGATCTAATGCCAGCCCACTATGCAAGACCCCCCACGCTGGGCTAGAAGTCTAAGTCAGATTCCCCTAGCTGACCTAGAGAAAGGATAAGCTCTCTCCTCCCCATCCCCACAGGAGAGCTCTCAACAACAGAACTCACCTCGCACTACAACACCGCCATGACTTCCATTATGGATCAAATAGCCCCCTTGAAACTAAAAACAGTCAGGAACATTCCATCTAGATCGTGGTTCAACACAGACATAAACTCCGAAAGAAGAGAACTAAGAGCTGCAGAAAGACTCTGGCAGAACAACCCGTCCACAATCCTACGAGCTAGACTCAAATCAATACGGAGGAAATATAATAATCACATAAAGAATGAAAAAACTTCCTTCTTTTGCAATGCCCTTGGCAATGCAAAAAACAGGCCCAAAGAACTCTTTAATCTCATTAGGCAGCAATCTGCCAAGCGTCCTTCGACATCAGTTCTGGCCTCCAAAGACCTGTGTGATAACTTTGCCAATTTCTTCAACAGCAAAATCACCAAGATAGAACTCTCCTTAGACGCTCACCACAGCCCCCCAACAGCAACTCGCCCCCTGGGACAGAAGATATCACACCCAAGCACCCACCAAATTTCTGGAAATCCTTCAACTCCATCTCCGAAGCAGAGGTCATCGAAATGATTTCCAACTCCAAACCCTCATCACACGTCGTGGACCCCATACCTGCCCAATTGGCTAAAAAGCTCAAACTCACCCTAGCCCCGCTCTGGACCAAGATTATAAACAGCTCCCTGAGTACTGGAGTCATACCTGATTGTCTCAAAATCGGCCAAGTCACACCTCTACTGAAAAAACCGGGCTCTGACACAAATGAGCTTAATAACTTCAGACCCGTCTCCAACCTCCCTCTCCTAGCGAAATCCTGGAAAGATGTGTTCTCCTCCAACTTACTCAACACCTGGACAGCTTGAACCTTCTAGACCCTCACCAATCGGGTTTCAGCAAGGTTGCAGCACAGAGACAGCGATCCTAAATGTAATGATAGGCACAAGTCTCTCGACACAGACCAAAGCTGCCTACTCATACTCCCGGACCTGTCGGCAGCCTTCGACACGGTTGACCACAAACTACTCATTAAAGCACTTCAAGAAAGGGTAGGAGCGGAAGAGGTGGTCTTACAGTGGTTCACCTCTTTTCTAAAGAACCGCATCCAAAAAATTAAAATAAAAAACTTCTCGTCTGACCTACTCCCCATTAGCAGGGGTGTCCCACAAGGATCAGTGCTCTCCCCACAACTTTCCAACATCTATATGGAACCCCTTACCACCATACTTAAAAAAAACAACATTCCCTTCCACCTCTATGCAGATGATACCCAGATCTATCTGGAAACCTCCTCATTGATGACATTCAGAGACTGAATGACACCCTTAGAGAAGTTCAACACTGGCTATCACTCAACCACTTGAAACTAAACCAAGACAAGACGGAAATCCTCCTCATCTACAACAAGGAAAAGAACCCCCAAATCACAGAATGGCTAAAAGAGATTGATACTCTCAACTGCAACCTCACCCTAGCCGATTCTGTAAAATCGCTGGGAATCACTCTGGACCCAAAATTAGACATGATCAAACACATCAATAACACCGCAAAGAGCGCCTTCCTTAACCTTAAACTACTCAACAAAATAAAACCTTTTATCACTCCCAACGACCTCAAACAAGCTACTCAATCCCTGGTACTGTCCAGACTAGACTACGGGAATGCAACCCTCACAGGCTCAGCAAAATCTCACCTAGCTCCCCTAAGATGAACTCTGAATGCAGCAGCCAGAATGGTCACCGGAGTGAAGAAATATGAACACATCTCGCCGGCACTCAGAGAGCTATAATGGCTCCCAATTGCAATGCGTGCCAACTTTAGAACTGCCTGCCTCACTCACAAAGCTCTGCACACAGGGAAACCCATCTACCTGGCCTCCAAACTTCAGAAGGCCGGTCAGACAAGGAGCCTGAGGAGTACCAACACTCTACTCCTTATCCCCCCGAAAACTCGCAAACAAAAAAACGCATCTCGATCCTTCTCAGGAAATGCGCCCAAAATCTGGAACACCATCCCAGTCCAGATCAGAACTACCCCCTGCTATTTGAAATTCAAAAGGCAGCTCAAAGACCTTCTCCTCATCCGATCTCTCCCGAACAGATAGCTTCCGCCTAACTGCCGAAGCCTGCCCACAGCAGCACACAGACACTTTGGCATTAAGACTTCTACCTCAATCTCCGCATTACTCCTGCCTCCATCCCCCCTCCCTGAACTAATCTCATCACGAATCATTGTGCTTTTTACGACGTTACTATGTGATGCGTCTTGAGTCATTGTACATATTACTGTGATATTGTGTCCTACGAATGACAAATGCTGTAAAGCACTCCGATACCTTCGGATCTGGCTAGCGCTATATAAAACTCTTAAATAAATAGATAAAATTTGTGTTTTTTCTACATTTTGTGTGTTTTTTATTGAGTTTTGTACTTTATTTTTTCTCTCTACTTCCTTCCTAATTTGTTTTACTTCCTTCCCTCTTCTTCCTGTTTTATTTTTATACTTTCTTCATTTTATTTTCCACCCTCCCCCAGCATCATGGCAGAGAAGCCCCAACAAAGGCGGCAAACAAGAGCCACCTTCTTTGAGGAAGGCGAGCCCGGAAGGGGTGCAGCCCCGGGCCTTGTTTTCAGACGTGGAGGTGGCAGCGCTTGTTTTTTTTGTGCAGCTCCACCTCTTCTCCACCCTGGCAGCAGGCGGCAGGCCTGGGTCCGAGTATGGGCTCTGGGAACGCCAGCAGCGCTGGACAAGGGCGCGCCGGGCAGTGTATCACTGCTCTGGGGTCCTGCGCACCCAGAATCAGCTGACGCATCGGTGGTCCGACATCCTGGACCGAGAGCAGGACCTGCTGGACCTGCTAGGTGTTGAGGTTGTGGGGCTTGGTGAGTAGCTAATTATTAATATTATTATTACTTGTGTGTTCTATGTTATTGCTAATATATTTTCCCAAATAGCAAGCATGTTGCTCACATGAGGTAAGTTACGTTTACAAATCTTATATTATGTGATCGCTATTCTACCCAGGTGCTCTGCGCGATCTAGTCGTACTTGCTTGCGACTTTGCACTCGCTTGGGCTGATTATGTTGGAACTTAAGTAATGCAGACTAGAGAGAGACTCCTTTCCTTTTGTCCTGTCACTAAGATAGTGGTAGTTAGTATTAGTAATTTAGCAGCATGCGTCCTCTCACTTCAGTTCTTAGAACCTTTTTTGTATATCACACAGTGACAAGCAACTAACCAATTTGGTGTATGCATGCACCCATCTATGCATTTAAAAACAAAATGTAGATTTAGTCAGTTGGCCCGTCAAAGTGGGTTGAGAATGATTGCGAATGCGATTGGAATTTAAAAGCAAATATCATTTGTTGCAATTTATTAGTAATTCAAAAGTCTTTGAAATAGGCGGGCTAGGTAGGTTTAGGAAATGTGGAATAAAGATAGGACGGTCTGCAACTGCAATACTAGTCTACTACTAGTAAATCTGATTTAGGAAAGTTCAATGTTATTGTAATTGCCGTGTCCTGTCAAAAAATCTTTTTGGGGAGATTGTTTAATATTTATTACCACCAATCATTTTTTTCTCTTTAATTACGTCTTACATCTGCATCCAGGGGCAAGAAGTGGTCGTCCGAGGTGGAGGTGCCTCGCAGCAATGCTCCTCGTCCAATGGCTCTGCTGGCCCCAGTAAGTCCTCCTGTTGTTAATATTAACACATAGATCCCTAACTTTTACCGCTCCTTATTTTGAACTATTTATTTCTACCCGTTTCCTAATTTAATTTTTTTCCCAAATCCTCTTCGATGTATCCATTTCTAAATTCTTGTTATCTCTGCATTATCCTATTTACTTATTTTATATTTCTAGTGTCTGTATTTTACCTCAAATTGTCTCTGTCTGTACTAGTCCGTCTTTAGCTTCCTTTCTTCTGTTTTTTAGTCAGCTTTCCCTCTCCCCTTATAATTTTGTGGACTGTCTAGTGGTGGTACTATAAGACTCAGAGAACCCATTGGTCATGGTCACTTACTACTACAAGGACTAGTACTACTACTCTGCTGTGCAGATTGCTTGCCCAAGTAAGGTATTCTACGCATGTTGGTTGAGATGAGAAGGCTTTCTTTTACTTTCTCATGTCATTGTTCAATCAGTAAAACGAGAGAGTGGCCATTGTCATGTTGGACACCACAAAGTTGTGTATTTTTCTTATCTAGGCCTAGTATTATTAGCAGCAGTTGATGGTGAACTGATTACCATGCACCTTTCACTGGAAAGAAGTATGAGGAGGAGGAGGACTGCCCCATTGCATTTACCAACCAAGACTTTATGTCCGTCCAGTTAGCAACTTTTATTTCTTTTCAAAAACTCTGATTCATCAATAGCTCTAGACACTTCAGTCCTTTACAGGTTGTCTTCTTGAGAGACTTTTCAAAAATTGCCACCAATTAAAATGCCCAAACAGATATTTTTGATAGAACATATTGTTTGTGTCCTCATTATAGTGATGTGTGTGGTGTATGCATTTTCAATTTTGCTGCAAAAAAACCAATTGGGGAAAGGCGTATATGGCATCTAAAAACTGTGCAATGTTTTTTCTAGCTGCACCAACCACCCATGCCATGGCCAGCGGGGATGGCGGCGCCAGCCAGGAAGCAGAAGCAGCAGCTGCAGGGGCCGAGCCAGTGGTAGTGGCACGTGGTGGTAAGTCATGTTGCTTGCTTATTGACAATTAATTATATACTCGCTGCAAGGGTGTACACTGTACTGTTGTGACTTGTGAACAGTTGAACACACCCCTATTTACTTAGCATATACAGGGAGAGTTGAGCAACTAATGCCTCTTCTATCTTCAACTAAGCGGTGAAAGTTTCATGAAGAGTCAGACCTTGATGGGTTGATGGAAGGAGGAAGGATGGGTGAAATGTAATATGACTGGAAGAGAAGAATTTGTGGGTGAGAGGATGCATATACTGTAGGTGGCTGATAGGATGCATGGGTGGGTGAAGGATGGGTGAAAGGTGAAAGGAGCTGGAAGCGCGACTCACGAACGAGAAGCGTCGCCACCGCAGCCGAAGCGCCTCGCATCGCCGAAGAGAAGAGAAGGATCGACGTCGCATCAGACGCCACCGCATCAACGGAGAAGAGTGTTGCCGCCACTGTCGCATTGTTGCCGAAGCGCCTTGCATGGCCGGAGAAGAGGACCGACATCGCATCAGACGCCCCCGCATCGCCGGAGAAGAGGATCGACGTCGCATCAAACGCCGCCGCATCACCGGGAAGCGTGTCGCAGGGCCTGTCGTGGCTCAGAAGAATCGTTGAGTCGCCGCACGGCTGTCGGGCATGCACGCATCGTGTTGCATCAAGAAGAAGACGCCATCTTTGTTTCATTGCACTGGATCTTCATCGCATCACGGCATTGCTGGTCGCATCGCCACGGAAGCGCAGTAAGAAACCGACGCATCACCTCCCCACGCCGAGAAGAACCGACGCATCCCCTATGCATCAGTAGGGACCCGACGCATCACCGTTCTTGCGTGTAAGGAACCGACGCATCACCTTCCCTGCAACACTTTCGTTGTATAGCGTTACGCATCCTAAGGTACATTGAACTCAAAGTGTCGCATTTACCATCTTAAAGAGAACTGAGCTAATTCTACCATTTTTGAAGTACAGTATTGTGGATTTTTGTCGTTTGTGGTCTTGTGTTAAATCTATATAAAAGAAACTTATTTTTAATATACAACTGGTGTGGTGTCCATCTGTAGTGTTGTCACTTGATTACTGTATGTGTTCACAAATGCTTTACACACTGCCTCTGAGATAAGCCTGTCTGCTCGTGCCAAGCTACCAAGGGGGTGAGCAGGGGTTATTTTAGGAATGTATCCCCCTTACCCTGACTAGACGCAAGGGTCCCTATTTGGACAAAGGTACCTACCTCTGCCAACTAGAGACCCCCAAATCTAACATTGGTGGCAGCGGTGGGATTCTGGACTTGCATTTGTGACTCATGTACAGTGATTGGTGAACACTACTAGTGAGTGCAGACCAAAACGCGACCACATACTTTTGGTAGATTGTTTTTTCTGGGATTTTCTATTTTTGCAAAGAACTGCCAAGTTTAACCACCATGGATAAAGCAGCATCCATAGCATCTGTTGATTATGAGTGGGAAGAGGAGAGACTAGAATGCTACAATGTGAAACAGCTCAAGCACTTCTGCAGGAAATTTAAAGTTGCTATGACCGGTCTCTCCAAGAAGGATGAGTTCCAAAAGGCGCTGAAATGAAATTGAAATAATGAATGAAATTAAATTAAATTAAATGAAATGAAATTTGTACTTGTAAAGCGCACCCATACCCCCAAAGGGGTGTCCAGGCGCTGTACGCATACCGCTGTGGAACCCTTCCTGGCTTTTCCCTGTGAAATGTCCACTCCTGGGCACCCCCAGGGTGAAGCCAGGCATCCCAGCGCTGTTGGGGCCGTTGTGGAGATTAAGCAAGCTATTGCCCAGAGTTGCAGAGTGGGACCCATGATTAGAATAGGCACCGAGGCGAGAATTATCAGGTCCGAGGAAATTGAGCCCAAGACCCGCCGAGGCGGGAATTGAACCCTGGTCCCGGGCCAGATCTCTGCATCAGGGTCTGCCGCTCTAACCATTGAGCCACACTTCTCCTGAGGGCCTGGGTGGAAGCAAGGAATACTGTAAAGATCCACTTTACACACGATTTTAGGAAGACAGGTATCTTTATTGAAGAGTAAATACAGGTACCTCCAGCTCAGCTTCACAGCTTACAGCAATGCAATGCTATTCAAAGGATAACATTCTAACCTAGCAACACAATCAACATTCTGATGTATGCAGATAACTCCACACATCTCCCTCCTTATACACACTTCTAACAATAAAGAGATTACAAATATTATTGAAACAATAAACTTTAAAGAGCAAGTAGAAGAGCACAAAGGTTAAAAATCAATTTTCAAGAGCAGGCGAAGGAGCACGACCTTTGCAAATGTTACCAGTACTCCAAGCGGATCCATCAGACAGAACAACAATATTTCTTTTTACAGACTTTACTTGAATTGGTGCAGAAAATTTGCTATCGCCCTTTATGACAATTCCCCCACGCCTTACAACCACCCAATCACCAACTTTAATATCAAGACTTTTAACACTTTTCTTAGCATTATAATATTTAGTTGCGGCATGTTGTCGCTGAACTACTCTGTTTTCCACAGCAGTTCGGTCAACCCACACGCAATCTTTATCTTTTAACCAACCTGGAACTTCCTTCACCCCTGGTTCACGTCCTTTAAGAGATATAAATGGTGAAACACCTGTTATAGAATGCGGTGTCACTCTATATGACCACACAAGCTTCTTAAGTTCTTCACGCCATGACAGCCCACAAGCAAGTGATAATTGAATGTTTTCCATTATCAATCGGTTGATTCTTTCAACCAAACCATTTGCTTGTGGTCTGAACATGGCAACTCTCTCATGACTGATTCCAAACTTGCATAGAAATTCTTGCATTTCTTTCGACACCAGCTGGACACCATTATCCGATACCAGAACTTTAGGAATTCCCTCATTTAAAAATACTCTCTCCATGAAATCAATAACTTTATGAGTATTCACAAGTTCTGTAGTTTCCACCACAAACCATTTAGAATGGTAATCGACTAGAACCATCAGGAACTTGTTGCGAGATCCAAGTCTGGAAATTGGTCCTAAAAAATCGATCGCTACTCTTTCCCATGGGCGTTTAGGAAATGCTGTACATGTTAAAGGAGGTTGTCTAACTACTTTAGTTTTATCAGCTTCAGCACATGCATAACATTCTCTCACAGCCTCTTCTATGTCACCATCCATGCCCGGCCACCAATATGACTGTCGTACTCTTCTTTTGGTCATATTTCTTCCCAAATGCCCCTCATGTGCAATATTTACAATTCTACTCCTTAGCCGTACTGGTGGCACAAACTGAGACCTCCTCTTCAGCTTTCCATCACATACACTCAGCTCACTCTCCACGTGGTAGTAGTTCCTAAAGCGAGCATCCTCAATGAGATTTTCGTGCCATCCTTGCGAGACACAATTTAGTACGCGTTGTAATATTTCATCATCTGACATAGCACTCGTCCATTCTTCCTTACTGAACGCAAATTCTTCACTACTTCCTTTTAACACTTCTTCAATCACATCACCGACACCAGTATCATTACTTTCAATTGGCAATCTAGACAGACAATCGGCTACTACATTCTTCAGTCCCTTGACATATTCGACCACAAAATTATATTCAAGTACTGATAACATCCATCTGGAAATCCTAGGGGTAACACTACCCTCCAAGCCTCTCCCTCCTTTGAATAAATGAACTAAGGGCTTGTGATCCGTGCGGACTTTAAATGGCAAACCCCACACAAAATACTTAAAATGTTTTATCCCCCAACAGCACGCTAGGGCCTCCTTTTCGATCACAGAATATGATAACTCCGCATCACGTAATCTCCTAGATGCGAATCCAATGATTTTCTCTTCCCCATTATGCAACTGAGTCAAAACACCATCAATCCCAACTGCACTGGCATTGGTTGTAATGAAAGTTTTATCCCTGACATTAAAGTGACCAAGGGTAGGAGCACTAACAATACTATTTTCAATTTTGTTAAATGCATGGTCACAATCTCCATTCCAATCAAATATGATCCCTTTTTTCATTTGTAATCTCAACGGTTCAACTATCTCAGTAAATCCCTTGACAAACTTCGAGCAGTACTCAGTGAGCCCTAGAAAAGACTTCAACTGATCCTTATTTTGGGGAGTAGGAGCATCCTTGACAGCTGAAATAATATTCTTCTTGGGCCTGATACCATCTTTACATATTTCATGTCCTAGATATGTTACATTATTTCTTCTCAATTGGCATTTCTCCCTTTTTATGGTCAGTCCATTATCTTCCATCCTTCTCAAAACTTAATCCAATATGATGTCATGATGTTTATCATCTTTCCCTACAATCAATACGTCATCTTGAAAACACAAGACATCATTCATATTTCCAAAAATTCGTTCCATCACTCTTTGAAACACCGCTGAGGCAGAAGCTAAGCCAAAGGGCATTCTACAATAGCGAAATGCTCCCAACGGTGTGACAAACGAAGTGAGATGTCTTGACTCCACATCTAAATCAATTTGATGGTACACTGCAGACATATCGATTACACTAAAAACAGTACCACCACCCATAGCTGTCAACATCTCAGAAATGTTGGGTAAAGGTTGCCTGTCTACCCAAATATTTCTGTTCAAGTCGCGCAAGTCCACACATAAGCGGATTTTATTACCATCCTTGGGCGCAACCACAATGGGAGCCAACCATTCAGAGGCCTCGATCGGCTCTATAATGCTTCGTGAAAGCAGCTTTTTAAGTTCACATCGTAATGGGTCTCTCATCAAATAAGGTAAATTCCTCACCTTATGTACAACTGGGATAGCATTTTTTTTTAAGATTATCTTGTGTGAAAAATTCTTGAGCTTACCAAGCTCTTCAGAAAAGACTTTTAGATACTTTTCAAACAAATTAGTTTGGTACGTTGTACTAACATCATGCACTACCTCAGACATAACAGGTTCATCAGCATTGGGATTGAGAATAATGTTTAAGTCCCTTTGGTGACGCCAACCTAATAGATTGGACCCTTGCTTAGTCAAATATACTTGCTCGTACACTTTTTTCCTTTAAATGAAATTACCATCCATTTCAGTCCCAAAATGTCAATAGTTTTCCCACCATACCCAACAGCCTTAATGTCAGGTTTGGTCCAAGACTCAACATCAGTTTCACTCATCCACACCTTGGAGTACATGTCCATAGATAATAAAGTATACAAACTCCCGAATCAACTAGCATTATAACATCATGCTTGTCCAGGTTTATGACACAATGAGGTTTGTTTAACATCGATGTACTCTCTCTAACAACATCACACTCTAAAATAGAATGATCATGATATGACACCTCTTTGTCATGGCATGCTTCAGTAGAAGCATCAACACATAACATGAGTTCTTGAACATTCTCACACATGTCGTCCACCTCTTGTATTTGACCAAACTGAGTCTTGGTCCTGCAAGCTTTGGCAAGATGGCCCCTCTTCCCACAAGCTCTGCATAATGCATTTCTCCCCATACACTTGGGACTAGAAGCTATATGCCCAGGAGCACTGCAACGATAACATTTGACAACTCTCATACCCATTCCTGAAGTATTACCACTCATACGTGGAGTATCATTTGACTTATTTGGAATCTTATTAGGGTATTTTATAATTTGCTTAACAGTTTTGGTTTCATCCACGCATGCTTGTACCTCACCTCCCTTTCCTACTTGCTCCTTCGGCACTATGGAATTACTACAATTTTCCATTTCCTTAATCCATAATTGAGTATGTTCTAAACCTTTAGCAATTTGTATTGCTTCCTCTAAAGTTGGATCTTTAATGAGTAATTTCTCTTGCACTCTTTTATTATTGGTGCATCTTACAATCTGATCGCGTATAAGAGAATCTGCCAATCCCTCAAAACGACACGTCAGTGAAAGACCTCTTAAAGCAGCAACATATGTCCTAATATCCTCATCTACTTTTTGTTTACGACAAAAGAACTTGTGTCTTTCTAGTACAACATTCACTTTAGTAGTAAATCTTAATTCTAACATTTGCATTGTCATCTCATAGACGTTGTTTGGTTGACCATCTCCCATCCCAAGAGAAATCTCAGGTAAATCTTCATACAAACGGCGTCCTTCAACACCCAAATGATGAAGCAAAATTGCTTGCCTACGTACAGGACCATACTTATCTGCACCAGTGGCAAGAATATAAGTTAAAACATTTTTTTCCAATCTTTCCAAAGGATCGCTGGATCACCTGGAGTAGGAAGAAAACTTGGGGGTGCAGATAATCCTTGATCAGCCATATCTATATAACAATTTAAATATAACTACTATAAATGTAGACTATATGACTACAACCAGTTCCACCTGCAAGAAAGCACAGGTTAATGAAATAATAAATTTATATAATAAATTAATATAATAGACTAAAATAACAATTGAAAATAACAAACCAGATAGTTTCCACAGAAAAGCTCAGTTCAGTTCTTATAGGTCTTTAATCTTGGAGGAAGCTTCTTATCTAATCTTGGAGGAAACTTCTTATTTCATCTTTGCGCAGCACTTTTGTCGATGAAAAATAGTAAAAATCCAAAGTAATAGGAATTCTCGGCGCTGAAAACGTTTTGTTTCTTTAATTTCTTATTTAATCCTTGCGTAGCACTATTCTCGATAGAAAATATCAAAATTCGAGGTAACAGGAATTCTCGGCACTGAAAACGTCTTGTTTTTGTATAAATGTAATGAATCCTTCCCAATTGTCCAAAATGGCCGCTCCGACGCTAGGTTTACGTCAATTTTGGAAGGAAATTGAGGTTGTTGGCAAGTGGGCGTGCACACAAACGTGGAGGAGGAAACAGCGCGAGGGAACAGCGCGAGTAAGCAGTGAGGCACGGTAGCGTCTTGATGAAGCTTAGAGAACAGTAAGCATTCGAGAAAAAAAAGTTGACAAATGTTTACCTTTAAAATATATATATCACTTGAGAATCGTCAATGATGATATTTTAAACAGATCGTCAAAAATTACACACTTCTTTGACTTCTGGCAAGCAGCTTCCTCGCTTCTTTGACAATTTCTGTTTCCAAATATGATGCTCTCTCACTCGCTTTCCAAATATGATCCCCTTTTACTCGTTTTCCAACCAATCAGACACAACTTTATAGCGTCCCTCGATGTAAAATAATGGTTCACTGAGACGTTGTAAAACGTGGTCTAACTTCACAACACACAGGGATGTGGTTTTCAAAGACGTTAGTTGCACAGTAGGTTCATATTCAGTTGAAGAAAAAATCCAAATAACTTCAATTAATGTCTAATTTCTCACCGAGTTGTAGAACATGCTCACACAGGAGACAAGCTACCATATAGAGAAATTACTCACAATGATGCAGGAATTCATTGGCAGAAAGTGTTCAGTTAATTTGTAGAGAGTCCTTTAGTAGAAAATTCATCCAGGGGTGGAGGTACTGGTTATCTGCCCCTTGCGCAGATCAAGACCAACTCGTCGCCAATGTAAAGATCCACTTTCCACACGATTTTAGGAAGACAGGTATCTTTATTGAAGAGTAAATACAGGTACCTCCAGCTCAGCTTCACAGCTTCCAGCAATGCAATGCTATTCAAAGGATAACATTCTAACCTAGCAACACAATCAACATTCTGATGTATGCAGATAACTCCACAAATACCCCTGAGAATGAGGAAGAGGCTGAGAATGCAGATGAGCAGCTGGAGGGGCCATTGGGTCCACAGGGGAAGAGAGCAACTTCCCCAGTAGGTAGCAGTGTTTCTGCCAAAAGCCTGTCCCCAGAGGAGTTGGCGGACAGGAAGGAAAACAGGATGCATGAATTGGAGCTTGCCAAGCTCAAGTTGGGTGGGCAACTGGAGTTAGAAAATAGGAGATTGGCCCTAGAAGAAAAGAGAATGCAGTTGGAGCATGAGAAAAGTTAGAGGGAGTTGGAGTTGAAAGCTAGAAGCTTAGAGATCACTCCCTCTGGTGGCAGCACACCGTCCATGCCTGTTGAAGCAAGGGTGTATATTCCTAAAGATGTGGTGAGAGAGTTTTATAAGAATGATGATATTGGGCAGTGGTTCAAAGCCTATGAGGTAGCCATGTCTTCCCACCGAGTCCCTGAGAAGGATTGGGGAGCGGGGTTGTGGGGGCGGTTCCTTAGTGAGGGGCGGGACACACTGTTAGACTTGCCTTCTGAAGTCCATAATTCTTATAGCCACATGAAAGATGCATTGATGTCCAGGTATGGGTTGACTCCTGAATTGTATAGACAGAGGTTTAGAAATTGCAAGAAGGTGGAGTCAGGTACCTGGGTAGAATATGTCACTTTTTTCTGCAGAGCATTGGATGGTTGGGTGAAGGGTAGCAAAGTGAATGATTTTGAGGGGCTCTTTGATTTAATTGCGTGGGAGCACTTGTCACGTATTTGTTTTCCAGAGCTACACCAGCACCTGATTGATAGCAGGCTGACTAACCCTAGGAAGCTTGCTGAGGAGGCGGACCGCTGGGTGAGCACCCGGGTCCACAAGGGTCACGTGGGAGACTCCGCCAAGAGTGGGCAGGGTCCCCAGCAGAAGAGTGGGGGAGACAAGGGTAAACAGAGGGAGTTACAGAAAGGGCCCCAAAGTAATCCCCAAGGGAAGGGTTCCCAGCCTCCCCCTGAGAAGAAGCACGGGGCCCCGACAGGTAGGCCTGTTCCCAGGGGACCCCTGAGGTGCTACAAGTGTGGTGAAGTGGGTCATAAGTCTAATGATCCCAAGTGCCCACAGTTTGGAAAGACAGCACCCACTGGTGCTCCACCCTGGCAGATGGCGAGTGTAGCCCTGGGGGAGGAGAGGGGTGTCCAAGGTGGGTGGGGTCCCGCAGAGATGTCCCTTGTCTCCTTAGGAGACTGTGAGGTGGTCCCCAGGACCCAACTGCCTGATTACACTAAGAAGTACAGGCAGTGGGTGACCATCAATGGCCATAGAGTGGAGGCTCTTCGAGACACAGGAGCCAGTGTGACAGCTGTCAAGTGTCACCTGGTGTCTGAAGAGCAGGTTGTCCCCAATGCATTTTACCCAGTTGTTGCCGCTGACAACACAGAGAGCCACTGCAAGGTGGCTCAGGTTCCCTTTTCAGTGGGGGGGGGGGGTCTCTGGTACTCTTCAAGTAGCTGTGAGGCCAGCCATGCCTGTTGACTGTTTGTTGGGGAATGATTTGGAGAGCTCACCTTGGGCTAAGGTGGAGCGAAGTGCTCATTTGGAGATGTTGGGTCTGCCTGACTGGGCGTGTGTGACCACACGGTCCATGGCAGCCAGTAAGGGTGTTCAAGAGGACCTGGAGCCTGAGAGGGGGGCCCAGGTGCCTGCCTTAAAGAGAAGAGGCAGGGGGCGTGGGAAACCGGCCCCTGAAGTTCCCACGGTTCAGGAGGAGGTAGACCCTAAGGGGGATGCCCTGGAGCCTACAGGGGAGCAGGTAGCTGAACTGGGGAACCTGCCTGAGCTGACCCATTAGCAGCAGGAAGGAGGACCCTCCAGGGAAGAGTTCTGCGCGGAGCAGAAGAAGTGCCCTTCTCTTGTGGGTTTGAGGCAGCAGGCTGCAGACCATGCGGCAGGTGATCAGTCTAGATCACATTGGATCTACTGGGAGAATGATCTCCTGTATACTGAGCCTAAGGTTGCTGAGCCTGGGTCAGCCCGTGTGCTGGTGGTACCCCAGCGCTTCAGAGCCTTCCTACTGGGGCTGGATCATGATGTGCCGTTAGCAGGACATTTGGGGCAGGACAAGACCTTTGAGAGGCTTGTCACACACTTTAATTGGCCCCAAATGCGCAGGAGTTCAGATACTCACTGCAGGACCTGTCAGACTTGCCAGGCAAGTGGAAAAAGTGGGAGGAAGCAAAAGGCTCCTCTCCAGCCATTCCCTGTGGTCAGCACCCCCTTTGAACGGGTGGGTATTGACATTGTGGGGCCACTGGACCCCAAGACAGCCAGGGGCAACAGGTTCATCCTGGTCTTGGTGGACCATGCCACCCGGTACCCGGAAGCAATACCTCTGTGGACAGTGACGGCCCCCGTGGAGGGACGGGCACTGATGGGAATTTTCTCCCGAGTGGGATTCCCTAGAGAGGTAGTGTTTGACCGAGACACAAACTTCATTTCCAAGTATATGAAGTCCCTGTGGCAGGAGAGTGGGGTAACTTATAAGTTCACCACTCCTTACCACCCCCAAGGAAATGGGTTGGTTGAGAGATTCAACCGGACCCTAAAAGGCATGATTATGGGTCTTGAGGAGCCTATGAGGCGTAAGTAGGACGTCCTCTTACCATGCCTGCTCTTTGCATACCGTGAGGTGCCACAGAAATCTCCAGGGTTCAGTCCCTTTGAGCTTCTCTATGGACACCCAGTGAGAGGACCTCTGAGTCTGGTCAAGGAAGGCTGGGAGCAATCTCCCAGGAAACCTCCCCAGGATGTATATAGCTACATGCTGGCCTTCAGGAACCAGACTAGGCATTTCAGGCAACTCGCTGAGGCGAATCTGGAAGTCAGCCAGGAGGAGATGAAGTGGTGGTACGACCAGAGTGCCACTCTGGTAGAGCTTCAGCCTGGTCAGAAAGTGTGGGTCATGGCCCCAGTGGAGCCCTGTGCGCTCCAGGAAAAGTGGACCAGACCATTTGAGGTGGTGGAGCGCAAGAGTCCTGTTACCTACTTGGTGGACTTGCGGTCTCCCAGGAACCCCTTGCGGGTCCTGCATGTCAACCGCCTGAAGCCCCACTTGGAGAGGTCCGAAGTGGGCATGCTCTTAGCGACAGATGCTCGAATCGAGGAGGAGACTGAGCCTCTTCCTGACCTCCTGTCGGCGACAGAGCGAGATGGGTCAGTGGATGGTGTGAACCTCTCTTCCACCCTGACCCCTGAGCAACAGAATGACTGTCACCAGTTGCTGGGACAGTTTTCTGATCTGTTCTCCCTGATCCCCAGTGTCACTGATTGGTGCATCCATGATGCGGACACTGGAGACAGTCCTCCTGTTAAGCACAAAACTTACAGGGTAACTGACAGGGTGAGAGCTTGCATCAAGGAGGAGGTCTCCAAGATGCTTGCGTTAGGGGTGATTGAGTCCTCTAACAGTCCTTGAGTGGTCTTGGTCCCAAAGTCTGCCGCACCGGGTGCCACAACAGAACTCCGGTTCTGTGTGGACTACCGAGGGCTCAATTCAGTCACGAGGACTGACGCGCACCCCATCCCCAGAGCTGATGAGCTGATCGGTTATGGGCTGCCCGGTACCTCAGCACGTTTGATCTAATGTCTGGGTACTGGCAGATCGCCTTGACTGATGGGGCAAGAGAGAGGTCAGCATTCTCCACACCAGATGGGCCCTACCAGTTCCGGGTTATGCTCTTTGGGATGAAGAATGCCCCTGCCACCTTTCAGAGGTTGGTCAACCAGGTGTTGGCTGGACTGGAAGAGTTCAGTGCCGCCTACCTGGATGACATTGCAGTGTTCAGCGCCAGTTGGGAAGAACATCTGCACCACCTCTGGGAAGTGTGGATGGCGCTGCGGAGGGCAGGCCTCACGATCAAGGCGAGTAAGTGCCAGATCGGGCAGGGTTTCGTGGTGTGCTTGGGACACCAGGTTGGGAGCGGCCAGGTTGCGCCCCTACAGCCCAAGATTGAGACCATCCTGGCTTGGGAGCCCCCCAAGACCCAGACAGAGGTGAGAGCCTTTTTAGGACTCACTGGGTATTACAGGAGGTTTGTCAAGGGGTATGGCAGCATCATTGCACCCTTGACAGAGCTGACTTCCAGGAAGCAGCCCAAGAAAGTGATTTGGACTGACACCTGTCAGAAAGCTTTTGAGGCCCTGAAAACTGCCATGTGCACGGCGCCCGTACTCCTGGCACCCAACTTCTCAAGAGAGTTTATCATTCAAACAGACGCTTCAGAGCATGGTGTGGGGGCTGTTTTGTCACAGATAAATGAGGAGGGCCTAGATCAACCCGTAGCCTTCATCAGTAGGAGGATACTTCCACGGGAATAGAGGTGGAGTGCGATTGATCGTGAGGCATTTGCTGTGGACTGGGCGCTGAAGAAGCTGAGACCATACCTGTTTGGGACTCACTTCCGGGTTCAGACAGACCACAGGCCCCTCAGATGGTTGATGCAGATGAGGGGTGAGAATCCAAAGCTGTTGAGGTGGTCCATTTCCCTACAGGGGATGGACTTCACGGTGGAACACCGCCCTGGTACAGAACTCGCCAATGCTGATGGTCTGTCCAGATTTTTCCGCCTTAGTGAAGAGAACTCCCAGGAGGTAGGGTAGTTCTCCCCACATTTCAGCTGGAGGGGACACGTGTTAGACCTGGCACTGTTGGCGTGGGTCTCCCTTCCATTTTTGCTGTTGCCTCATGTGTTTTTGCTGGTTATAGATGCTTTGGGCACTGTGCCACTGCTATTCAGTGCCACAGTGCAAGTGCTCCCTATGGTAAATTGATGTATGGATTAGTGATTCCATGATTGGTTGGCTTGGTTTACTTGTCAGACCCTAGTACAGTGCACTGAGTGTGCCCAGGGCTTGTAAACCAAATGCTGCTGGTGGGCTTGCAGCACTGGTTGTGCCACCCACAGAAGCAGCCTGTAAAAGTGTGTCTCAGGTCTGCCATTGCAGAGCCTGTGTGCAGTCTGGTACTGCCATGTTGACTGGGCAAGTGCACGCACTTGCCAGTCCCTACACCTTCCCTTTTCTTCATATCAGACACCCCTATGGTAGGCCCAAGGGCAGGGTGCATTGTAAGTATAAGGTAGGACATGCCCTGGTGTGTGTGTGGCATGTCCTAATAGTGAATTACAGCCATTTTCGTTTTTCACTATTGCAAGGCTACCTGTTCCCCATAGGCCAGAATGGGCAGTTTGATTATTACATCTTATAATCCTAACTGACCCAGGGAACATGGTAGAAAAACGAATTTAGTATGCCTGAACTCAGAATGATAAAATACATCTTTTAGTGAAGTTGGTTTTAACATTCTGTGTTTGAAAATACCACTTTTAGAAAGTAGGTATTTTCTTGCCTAACTATCCAAGCCTGCCTCTGCTAGGTTGTGTATTCCTTGTCTGGTTTGTGAGTGACAGGGGCTGGGGGATTCCAGGAGACAGGGTGAGTCAGCACAGGGCTGAATAGAGAGATCTGCATGGAGATGGGTGGGAGGAGTTGCACCTGGGACCTGAATAGGGCTGTGCCTTCCCTCCACAATGCTGGCTCCACCTCCTGCAGTGTGTCTGATGTCCCTGGCCTACACTGTGAAAGGAAAGAAGGAGTCTTGTCAACAAAGTGCACCAGGACTGACCAGAACTGGTTTGGACTAGGCAAAGGCCTCTCTGCCCTTCAGGGAACAAAGAGAATTTGTGTATAAAAGAGGGGACCCAAACCCCAGAAGATCAGATCACTTTGGGAAATAAGAAGAACCTTTGCTGAGGAGAGGAACCAGAGAAACTGAGGAGGAGACTATCCCTATGCTGAGTGCTGTTTGGGGGATTGGCCTGCAGTGGCTGCCTGACTGCCAAAGAAAGGAGAAAGGAACTTTGTGTGTACTTTCATCAACTTGTAAAAGATCTCCAAGGGCTGGAGAGAAGAGCTTGCCTCCTGCTGAAGTCTCAGGGACAACAGACTTCACCAACCAGCTCCCCAAGAGTCTTTCTGTAAAGTGCCTGCTGCTGTGCTGGACTTTCTGAGAGGGACTGCGTGTCGCAAGGACTTGGAAGCACGACTCACGAAGGAGAAGCGTCCCGGCCGCAGCCGAAGCGCCTCGCATCGCCGAAGAAAAGGATCGACGTCGCATCAGACGCCGCCGCATCAACGGAGAAGAGTGTCGCCGCCGCTGTCGCATCATTGCCGAAGCGCCTCACATCGCCGGAGAAGAGGACCGACGTCGCATCAGATGCCGCCGCATCACCAGGAAGTGTGTCGCAGGGCCTGTCGCGGCTCAGAAGAATCATTGAGTCACCGCACGGCTGTCGCATCGTTGCCAAGGCGCCTCGCATCGCCGGAGAAGAGGCTCGACGTCGCATCAGACGCCGCCGCATCACCGGGAAGCGTGTCGCAGGGCCTGTCGCGGCTCAGAAGAATAGTTGAGTCGCCGCACGGCCGTCGGGCGTTCACGCATCGTGTCGCATCAAGAAGAAGACGCCATCTTTGTTTCATTGCACCGGATCTTCATCGCATCACGGCGTTGCTGGTCGCATCGCCACGGAAGCGCAGTAAGAAACCGATGCATCACCTCCCCATGCCGAGAAGAACCGATGCATCCCCTACGCATCAGTAGGGACCCGACTCATCACCGTTCTTGCGTGTAAGGAACCGACGCATCACCTTCCCTGCAACACTTTCGTTGTATAGCGTTACGCATCCTAAGGTACATTGAACTCAAAGTTTCGCATTTACCATCTTAAAGAGAACTGAGCTAATTCTACCATTTTTGAAGTACAGTATTGTGGATTTTTGTCGTTTGTGGTCTTGTGTTAAATCTATATAAAAGAAACTTATTTTTAATATACAACTGGTGTGGTGTCCATCTGTAGTGTTGTCACTTGATTAATGTATGTGTTCACAAATGCTTTACACACTGCCTCTGAGATAATACTACGCATATTGCAACAGTAGGGATTTTCCTGGTCTTAATTTTGGCACTGCTCCTATGTACGCCTCCCTTGTACATAGGGGGCAGCATCAAATACAATGGGTGTTGCTGTGGAACACCCACTGCAACACCCACTGCACGCCCCTTTCACGCTAACCATAGCGTGAAAGGGTGCCTTATGTACAAGGCAGCGTTAAGCCATGTTAAGTGGCTTAACGCTGCCTTGTACATAAGGCAAAGCCCCTATCGCCACGGGAACGTCACAAAAAGTGACATTCCTGTGGCGATAGGGGCTTGTACATATGCCCCAAAGAGTGATCCTTCCAGCTCCAAATCCTAATGAAAAGTGACCAGGAGATGGAGAGAGCACTGGGAGGAGCTGCTGGACAGGAACAGGTTGGAGACTCTGGTAGAAAAGTAAAAAAAAAAAAAAGGACTACTTGCACAAAAAAAACAACGTCAATTGTCAATTTGAGGAGGTTTTTAACTCCAAATCATCAGTTTGGGAAGGTTTTGATGCTTCTCGAGGGGAGAATCTTCCTCAGATTGCAGCTGCGGTAGATCCTGCGTGTTTGGGATAGCAAATGGCAGAAAACATCAGCCGGAAGTCGCTGGATCTCCCGAATGACATGTTGGTGACCGCAAAATCCCGCAGGAGCATGAGGCTGGCTAGCAAATCTTGTGGCGCCCGCGAACGGCCCTGAAAATTTCGTGGGCGATCGTGAGCACCCGGCATGTTGCTCCCATGCACTCGAAAGGACATTTCGAGCGCGCCAACCCAAACAAAACTCTGCTCCGTTGCGGGGTGCGGAGTTTAACGGTAACTCCGCATTCTCCACGGAACGTGGAGTTGCCGAATTCCGCAAACTCTGTGAACGGATCGGAGTTTTACACCTGGGTTTACACTAGACCCATGAAAACTCATCAACTACTGGGGCCGTATGATATATGCAGCACAATTTCCTGGTTAGCGCTGGGCACACCTGTCAAAAGTTGTGTCCAGTGCTAACCAGGAAAATGCTCTGCATCATAGTGAATGGGCTGCCCCCAGCGCAGATGCGAACTTGTACTGCCCTGCGGGAGGTGCATTTATGTGCAAACGGAGTGGCTGCTTTGAAGCTGCTCTGTGGTTCACTGTGCAGGCAGCAACCGGGCTGCATTTTGAAGGGGGATTAGAGGTCCCCTTACAGGCAGATGCAGTGGGCTACTGCACCCGCCTGGAAGGGGATGTCTGGGAGGTCCAGGGGCCCATCTTTCCCCCCACCAGAGGGATGCCATCAGGGGTGCACTGACATTTCACCACCTTTTAGGTGGCACACTGTCAGTGCGCCTCCTGACAGCTTCTTTGCCTCAGCGCCCATGTCTGTAATACGGCGTCGGTGAAGAGGCAAAGAGATTCTTTTATTGGCATGGGGTTACGCAAATGAGGGAACGCCCTCCGATGTTAGCACTGTGTGCCAGCACTATCGGTATTACAGAAGGGGGGGCACAAGTGGCTGCGGCACCTTCTGTAATACCAAATTACTCCGGGGCTTGGAAAGCAGGTGCAAATACCCGTTGCGCCCCCGGGGCACTCCGGTAATATGGTCTCTGGTCCGTAGCAGTTTATGTTTAACTCCATGATCACATCTCCTGCAAAACTCATATTCCAACCTTAAATCATGCTGCATCGTTGTGACAGCTGTGCTACAAATCATAGACAATCTCCTGCTAACCACAGATAAAGATGACCAATGCCTCCTGATATTGCTCTACCTCTCAGCTACCTTCGGCCCCGACATCCAAACCGTCAGCTAAAAATGAAAGCGTCTGACGGTGTCATCACGCACGAACAAAGGCCACTGAGCAGCTACACCTTCCTGTTAAGTGCTTTTAAGAGAAGCTTGCACTGTTGCAAACCATGCTGTAGCTGTGCAGCACGTTAATAAAGCTTTGTAAACTTTTTTTTTCATTAAAAAAGCCACCATGTTTTCTTCCTCTTCTACTTTTCCCTTATACCTCTCCCCCTTTCTCTTTTTGCATTTTGTTATGTTCTGGCTTCTACGTTCTCCTTTCTGCCTTTGTTTTCTTCTTCCATTCTCTTCCACTTCTTTTTATTTTACTACGTTTACTTCCACTTCCGTATTATTCATTATACTTGTGTATTTTCACTTTTTTTGACAGCCTCAAAATTCTCCCTTTCCTCATTCATTTCACGTTTTACATGCTCTGTATTCTTTCACCCCCTCTAAGCCTTACCATTCAGCCTAAGGGGCAGATCTACAAGGAAGTACTGCAGCGTGGCACCGCAAGCCCTTTGGCTGCGCCACGCTGCGGCACTTCCAAAGCACAGGGATGCAACATATTTACAAGAATATTTCGCATCTCTGTGCTTCCCCCTGCGCTGGCGCACAAACTGCAGCCATGCGCTGGCGCAGGCACCCTTGCTCCATGGTGCAAGGATGCGTGCGTCGTGGGGAGATTGTTTTTGTGCAGGAAGGGGCACCTTCCTGCACAAAAACAATCACTACAGGCATTTTCCTCTGTCAATGCGTGCTGTAGAATGCAGCACGCATTGAAAGAGGAAAAAACGAGGAGAAATGAAAACTTTTCTCCTCGTTGTGTCTCGCTACGTCACCTCTAGGGTGGCGCAGCTTTCAGACGCATCTCCAGATTTACGATTTCTCGTAAATCTGGAGATGTGTCTTGTTCCATGGGTGTTGCGTGGGAACACCCACAGCAAAACCCATGGAACGACCCTTCAACGCAAAGTGCTGCGTGTGAAGGGGCTGTATTTACAAGGAGAGGAAAAGTCACGCACGGTGGCTTTTCCTGTCCTTGTAAATATGGAGGAGCCCCCTGCGCCACCAGTACGTCACGAAAAGTGACATACTGGTGGCGCAGGGGGCTTGTAAATCTGCCCCTTACTATTTAGCAATTAAATGCAGCACCGGTAAGTCGAGCAGATAATGCATGCAGTCAAAAGACAGCCAAGAATAGAAAGTGAAACGGTTCACTACATCAGATATCTCAGCTTGGAATACAAAGAAGGGAATCGATGGGTGTGTTTAGGTTGCGCGCATTTTCAGAAGCAACCAATAGTAGACAGCAGATTGTCAGCGAATCTGAGTGTGCGGTGCCCCGAGGGAGCAACTGGAGGCAAGAAACTCCATGCTTCCTTTTGTTTATTTACATAGTTTTGTACTTGTTAATTTGTTGGAGTATTTTAGCAGAGCACCCTGGTTTCCGGTCTTGCTGGCTTTAAGATTGGTATTTTTTACCAACATTTTTCATTGCTTCTGTGATTAATCATTGGTGCCTTAACTGAAGAAGTGATATAATTACATAATGTGTACAATAACAGTGCTTAGAATGAATTTGGCATTATGGTTGAAAGTTAATAAGAAGTTTATAATAGACATAGGGGCAGATTTACGTTCCCTGGCGCATCCCTGCAAATCAGCAGGGATGCGCCAGGGAAGATGCGTCACGCAAGTTTGCCCTTGCGCCACCGCAGATGCGCCGCATTTACAATGCGGTGCATCATGGCGCAAGGATAAGCAGATGCGTGACGCATCTGCCGGCATAAGGTTGGCGCAGTGCTGAAGTTGTGTCGCAAGCGCGACGCAACTCCAGCACTGTTCCAACCTGCCCTATCCCTAACATGGTGCGTCACGCCTTACGCCTGCTTGAAGCAGGCGTAAGGATTTGACGCACCGGGGTCGGAAAAGTGACTGAGTGAAATCTAGTAGATTTCACTCAGCCACTTTTGCGAGGCGTTCCTGCGCCGGAACGCCCCCTGCTCCGGGAACGCCCACATGAAACCTGACGCAGGTTTCATGTGGCGCAGGCTTTACAACGTGACGCATCTCCCTAGATGCGTCACGTTGTAAATACTCCCGCAGCATGGCGCTGGCTTTACGCCGCCGTTGCGTCACAGAAGTGACGCAACGGCGGCGCAAAAGTGGCGCAAGGGGCTTGTAAATCTGCCCCAATGTATTTATATACACTACAAAAAATATCATCTCAACGTGATAAAATATACTCAAGCAGATAGATTTACTCAAATTATGTGTATTTGCTCTTAGAGTTTACATGTGTGTCTCACTAAGAAACGTTGAATCGATTTTATCATATGAAGCCTGGATTTATCTGTGTCTGTCAATAGCTGTGTCCAGGTGTGATGAGTGCTGAGGAAAGACAAATTGTGACTTACATTACCTACATTTCCATATTCCAGCTTCAAAATACAATTTCATTAATAGCCGAAGAAAAAGCCGTCGAGGGCTGTCATTTCACATCATTTAAAATGCTGTTAACTGACTAATGCAACAGTGACAAACAGCACATTCAGAGTGGTTTGTTTTCTGCAATGATGTCTCTTCTGAAATGTCCTATATATCAATCGGCCAGTGTCAATTAGTACTACTTATGTATCAATGTATTTATTGCTCAGCACATGCCATCCTAAACTAAATGCAGTGCCTTTTCACGTGCTTGTGCTCAGTGGTAATTGGCTCTCTGGACCCATTTTGTGAGCTAATTACTGATGCATACGAATATTTGCACACTGAATTTACTCCAGGCCATTGTGTCCCTGTGAACCTACCTTGATTGGAAAGTGAGCAACAGTTCCTACAACAGAAGGCCTTCATTTTTTATCTCTTTGCCTTCTTCCAGTAGTCACCATCTTTAATTGTTGTGTTCCTTATATATACAGCACTCAGTTGGGTAACCTATTTTTCCTATGAATTACCTGGCAATTCATCCATTAGCTGAATGAATACAAATATTTTTAGCATCTTCTTTCTCATCCGGGATTGAATATCGGACTGGCAAGACTGGAGACTGCAGAATGTGCTGTATCGGACAGTTCATGTAGGAAGCTGGCTCTGTATATACTATACCAAAGTAAGATATAGTGTGTACAGAGTCCAGGGAGTCCCCAGAGGTATAACAGAGGCTAAATTAGGTAAGTACTAACAGCTCTCTTTGTGGCAGTGTGGGCGAGCAGTTAGGCTTATCCAGAGGGTGTGTTAAGCATTTTTTTGTATTCACTCAATCAAGACTGAAGAGACACACTCAGAGACTGAATCCAGACTAAATGAGTAAGTATAAACAAGGTGTATTTGTGTTTTATTTCTAGAACCAAGCAGGACTTGGTGCAGGTAAGTAAAATATACTTTCAATCATAGAACATTTCAAGAAGTGCAATTGGGAAAGGATTTGCAATTGTTACAGGTTTGTATTGGTTAAAGAAGCAGTTTAAATTACACAATAATTACTTTTGGAATACTTTTTGATTACTTTTATATTGTATTAACTACTCGGGGTGGTATGCCTAGATACCACAATGGGGATCTCACAATACAAAGTAAGTAAGACTTTTTAGGGTTTGCAGTTTAGTTACCTTTTCTTCCATACAAAGTCAGCTCAACACAGAACATTTTTGGAACAAAAACTCCTAACATTGGTTCCTATGGGAGAAAAATGGTTATCAGTTTCACAGGTAAGTAAACATCTTACTAGTGGCAGTTTTGGGGGTTAGGATCAAGGTTCCCCAAGGTCTAGGTAGGCACTCAAGTTGCATCACCAGCGGCACATGGAGCTGCTGGGTGCAGAGTGCAGGGGCCCAATGTTAGCCAAAGGGGCTAAGGGGGCCTTCGGTCAGGGACTGCTTATGAGCAGGCCACTTAGCTGTGAAAGCAAAGCTCCTGGGGTAGAGATCAGCACTGCAGGGGCCAATGATCAGCAGAGGAGCTGCGCCACCAGCGGCACAAGGGCAGCCGGTTGCAGGGTGCCAAGGCGACATCGGGGGTCCTGTGGATTTCAATGAGGATCTCCAGTTTGGTCAGGATGCTGCTGGCCCGGGCAGGGAGGATTCCTGGAGCCGACCACCAGCTGAAGAGGTAAGTTGACATCTTCGAGGATGCGTGGACACTGTCGGTTGTGCCACCCAAGGCCGTGGGGTGTTGGGTGCAGGGGTGTCTTTTGGCGTGGGGTTATACTTAGAAGCTCCGGTGGCACTTGGGGGGACCCTTTAGGTTGAGGCTGCAGGCATCAGCTTGAAGCTTGAGGGAGGTCAGGGATTACCAGATCTCAGGTCAGGATCGCTGGGGAGACTTCCTCGTGGTGCTGGGCCACTTGAACTCGGGCCAGGGGGCGTCTGGTCCAGAGTGGTGCAAAATCGCAGGGCTGCCTGGATCCGGACTCTGTAGGTCAGTCTTGGTTGAGAAAATCTGCTGCTCACGGGAGACAGAGTCTTAAAGATGGTTGCAGCACAGGTCCTCCAGGCTCTGAGGGCTGCTGGCTGCTGGACACGCCGGGGTTTCACTGTAGTCAGGTTGGAGTCGGGATAGGTCGGTATGGCTGGGGCCAAAGCAGTTGGTGTTCTCTTCTTCCTGGGTCAACAAGGTCCTTCTTCTTTCTTCCTCGAACCTGAGGAGGCAAGGTTCAGGGTTGCCCCTAAATACTAAATTTAGGGGCATTAAAAGGGTGTGCAGGATGGGACCATTGGGTCCCTTCCTTGGGGTGGGCACATCATATATTATGCCACCCTCCAGTGGGAGGGGGCATGAGCCTCTCCCTAATTGGCTGGGCCCCCTCATCTTCAAGATGGAGGGTGATGAGATGCCTGCTTCACCTCACCTCCCCCACCTGAGGGGTGGGGTTGGCAACGGTGGGCAGACCGCTCCTCCTAGCTTGGTTTTCCAGTCCATTCTCCCACCCAAAGTGGGGGCCAGAACTGGTGGGAGCCAGTTGCTGGGGGCAGCAAAAGAAAGGGACAGCTTACAAAGGTGGCCTTTGAAGCTTCTCCTTTGTGGACCCAGCCTATCCTGGGGGAGGACGCATGACACCTCTGCCCAGGATGGGCTTTGTTTCTGGACCCAGAGTACAGAGGCTCTCTACCCATGGGTCCAGAAATCTGTCTGGTAGTGGCAAATGGTGGGCAGCCATTCAGGAACCACACCAGGTCTGGTCGTTTTTCAGGGGGCATCTCTAAGATGCCCTCTGACTGCATTTTACATTAAATCCCACACTGGCATCAGTGTGGGTTTAATATGGTGAGAAGTTTGCTACCAAACTTCCAAGGTTTTAGCAAAGCCATTTTGGAGCTGTGCAGTTGGTAATTGTTGGAAGCCGGAGTCCCTGTCCCGCACCACTGTCACCAAATGCGAGACCCGGGACTCCTCCCTCAACGTTAGGCCAAGTAAGGACACCGTTTGAGATAGCCCTGCTCACCCCCTTAGTAGCTTGGCACGAGCAGCCAGGCCTATCTCCAAGGCACGAGTGTACAGTATGTGCAACCACACTCACAACAACCCACTGGTGACACCACAAATGAACTCCACACGAGTTTGATAAAACAAGTATAAACTTTATGTAAAAAGATATACGATCAGACCACACGATACATAAGCCAAAATGTAATAAAGCGTAATATTCGTTCCGGCTGGCTGGTAGGTTCAAATCCCAACCACCGCTTTCAAAATGTTATGCTGGTCGCAATGCTAGAATCACACACGTTGCAATGGACAAACAATAGTGTGTTACGTAACGATACAATCCTGTGCTGGGCAAAGGAGAAATAATACAATGCGTAACAATACACCCCGGTACCTGCAATGGGAGAAATAATGCAATGCGTACCGCTACAATCATGTACTGCGCAATGAAGGAATAATGCAATGCGTCACACCCCAATCACGTACTTTACAATGAAGAACTAATGCAATGTGGGCCGCTACAATCATGTACTTTGCAATGAAGGAATAATGCAATGCGTAGCTACAATCATGTACTTTGCAATGAAGAAATAATGCAATGCGGGGCGCTACAATCCTGTACTTTGGAATGGAGAAATAATGCAATGCGTAGCGCTACAATCGTGTACTTCGTTATGCAGAAATAATGTCAGGCGTCATAAGACAGTCCGGCAGTTCGTTAGCAGCAATATTGGCAATGTGTATTACGACTGTCAGCCTCTTCGATAACAGTTACCCCCCCACACGTATCAACGATGACATAAAGTACAGCTTCTCACTCTGGCCACAGTACTGCCACTCCTGAACGCAGTACGGGCCCCCAATCTGAGCCAAAGCAAAGGCTCACGTCGCCAGAAGGACTGAGAGGCCGAGAGAGTGTCCCTCTGAGCCCACGCCCCGCCCAGGCAGTGATCCACGTTACCTGGGGGCGCGACCCCACTCTCCTCTCCTCCTTCAGCGAACTGGGCCTTCCGTGCAGAACTTTCTCAATGGGCCTCAGCGGCTCAGCCTGGCAGCTCAGCTCCTCCGGGGCTGCCGGTCCGCGACTGTTAGGAAGGTCTCAGGCGGGCGCAGGGCACACGTACCCCACGCCCCTGAGATTACATTACTCCGGGTGCACATTCACCACAGGACCCTCCGGGTCTCCTCAGGCACGAAGCCACACACACAATGCTGATGGGACTTCACGTTGACTCCGAGTGCACGTTCACCAGGCACTCCTTCCTGCGGTCTCAGTTGGCACCAAGACATGCACACCGCGTTGCAGAGACTCACTTTCTTCCGGTGCACACGATGATCAGCCGATCACCTCCACAGTCCCAGGTTGCTCCAAAGCACGCACACTGCTTCACTGAGACGTACTCCAACTCCGGTGCCCCGATATCCAGGCGCTCTTCACCAACGCCTTCGGCCGCACCCCGACACGCTCACCATGTCCGAGCCTCACTTATCCTCCGGTGCACTCGATGACCAGGCGCTCTTCACCAGCGCCTCCAGTGCACCCCGACACGTACCCCGCGCGTCCGAGACTCACTCCACTTCTGATGCACATGTCAACCAGGCGCTCCTCACCAATGCCTCCTGTGCACCACGACACGCACCCTGTGCGTCCGAGACTCACTTCACCTCCGATGCACCCGCCGACCAGGTGCCCTACACCAGTGCCTGCGGTGCACCACGACACGGACCCTGCGCGTCCGAGTCTCGCGTCACCTCCGATGCACACGGTGACCAGGTGCTCTTCACCAACGACTCCTGTGCACCACGACAAGCACCCAGTGCGTCCGAGTCTCACTTCTCCTCCGTGTGTCCAAGATCACAGGGCAGACCTTCCAAGGGTCTCAAGCTGCCACCACACGCGCCCACCGCGTTGCTTGAAACTTCTCCGGAAACTTTTATGTTCCTGTGTTTCCAAACAGGGAGCCAGCTCACCTCAGGCCCTTGGGGTAACAAGACACAGCACAAAGCACAGTCTCCTTCAAGCAGGGGGACAGAGCGCACAAAGCACAGTCCCAACAGCCTCTTCCTTGGTTAAAACAGCAAACTGCAGACCAGCCCCAGATCACGAAGCAAGGGTTGGTCCTTCCCAGCAGTCTCTTCAGTTGTTCCTTCCTTAGCAGAGGTTCCTCTTGACCACGAAATGGGTCCAAGCCTTTTCAGTCTCAATCCATTTCTATTCCAACGTTCAGGGGTCTCAGCTCTCATAGTTATACCCCTAAATGTCTTTGAAGTTCGTTGTGCTCAGGGGTCCCTGACCCCTGCCTTAATCAGTTCTGGGTGTCTCCCTCCCAGTGTCACCTTTCTCCCTTTGATACTGGGGGTCTGGATCCTTAATCACTCAGCAGGAGATGGGTCAATTGTTTTATAGCCACAACCCAGGCCTCTTCACCTCCCGGTGCTTTTCCTGGCCTGCTCTCCAGTTGCAGGTCAGCCTGGTGCCATCTCAACCCCTCCCTCGGTCAAGACCTCCCCCAGCTCCTCTACCCTCTCAGATCCAGACAGTCAATCCACATTCAGCAGAGACACAGAAATGCTTAAAGCACAAAACTCAGCCACTTTCTAAAAGAGTGGCTTCTGAACACACAGTGACAAAACCACTTTCATAGAAAGATGTGTTATGACACTGTGAGTTCATACATACTAAACTTCACCTCTCCATTTTAAACTTATGGGAAACTAGGCTAACAAACACAATATCCAGCCTCCCCTATTCTGTCCTATGGGCAGGATGGCCTTTCACCAGTGAAAAACGAAATGGAGTGTTTTTCACTGTCAGGACATAACACACACCTCAGAATATGTCCTGCCTATTACTTACACTGCACCCTGCCCAGGGGTTACCCCGGACCTGCCACAGGGGTGCCCACTGTGTACGCAAAAGGGAAAGTAAGGCCTGACAAGTGGTTGTACTTGTCAGGACAACATGCTAACTTAGCAAACTGCGCACAGGCCCTACACTGCAAGCCTGAGTTCCCTTCTCCGCGCATCTTTGCATTACTAGCCCTGGCACACACAGTGCACATCACTAGGGACTTTACTAGTAAGGCAAACATACCAATCATGGCCAACCAATTGCCATTACACTTTACACAGGGAACACTTGTACTTTGACACTGATCAGCAGTGGCAAAGTACCCAAAGCATCTAAATGGCAACTCTATGTCAGGAAAACGGTCTAGGGGGAAGGCAAAAAGTTTAGGGAACTTTAGCCAAAAAGGCCAAGTCCTACACAACCCCCTCCCAGCCAAAAGCCAGGGTAGACCAATCATTACCTTGATGGACTTCCCGGCTTCGGGCAATAGAACCAGGACGCAGGCCCTCTACCACAGGGACACCCTCCTATTCCACGCCTTCCTGACCCCAGGGGGTCTTCTTGATCACTACTCCCTGAGCCAACAATGCTGTTCCATGGATCCCCCCAGCCAGGGGGACCCCTCCAGGGGTGCTGTTCCCATGCCAACCCCACCCTGGGGTGGTACCCTGGGAAGGCCCATCGGTCAGGATACTACCTCCAGTCATCCTGCCCTCCAGGTTAAAAGTGGGTTTACCTGGTCACTTCTAGTGGACCCAGCCCCACTGGCTGGACACTGTCCCACAGGTGTTCCCACTGGGGAACACAACCCTCTTTTAGCCTTCCATTTATTTTTCTGGGCCTGCCACTTAGGAATGGCACCCACAAACTTCAGGAAGGCAGGAGCTCTGGCTACAGACTCCCCACGCCCTCCTGATGCTAGGTGTCCTTCCTCACACCTTTGGCAAGTAGGCACTAGGCCTCCACCCGGGGGCTCTCCTATGCCCCCCCCTCCCCAGTTTCCTGGGTGGTGCTGCTGATCCCTGGGGGTGCTGATTACTCTTCCTTCCCCTCTTTTGAGAAAAGGGGCTAGCCAACAACCCCTCCTCACTACTCTGGGATCTCCTTGCGCCACTTTGCCCTTCTTCCCTCTCTGGGGCCTTTTCAGGCCCCTGGACCCATGACCAGGGGTCCGGGTCTCGTGCAGGCTCCTGGGAATCAAGGAGCCCACACCTTAACCCGGGGTGGCGCAATCCTGGAAAATAATTTCTGAGCCTACGCTCCCCTGGGGCCAAATTGGACAACCCCTCCAAATCATTTACCATGCTAACCACTACCCAATCTTCCAGTGCACACTTGTAGTCATCCATACTTGGCACTGGCTGTGCGCTGCCACCATTCGAACTGGACTCTGCTTGTTTACCCTTAATGTCCAGTTCCCTCATGCTTAGCTCATGAGCGAAGAGAATCCGTTTCTCTTCCAACGCGAGAGCGTTCCTGCTCTCCTCTGCTTGAGTTTTAAGTTTTAACACCTCCAACTCATGCAGTCTGACCCTTTGGTTTTCCTCCAACTCCTCTGGTAAAAAACTCCTCCCTGAATGGCTAATACCAGCCCCTGCGGCTGGTCCCTCCACTGGCAAATCCTGTGGACCAAATCCATTCCCTGGGTCATCCTCATCCACCTCAACATCACCCGTCTCCTGAGCCTCTTTGGCATCCCACCAGGCCCTCAAGGCCACTTGCAGCTCCTCCTTCTTGGCACTACCCTTCATGGGACATCCAAAAGCTCTGCAGAATTTCCTCAACTGATCAACCTTGTAGGTAAACAATGCCTCAATGTTAAACTCTAATTCTGCAGCCTCAGCCTCACTGGCTATCTGGCTCCCCTCCTGAGACATGATGTGTGGTTTAAAGGTTACTCAACAATAGAACCAACAATTCAAAACAATATGTTGTTGTGTCGTGGTCTACAATCAATTTGTGATGTACACCAATTACTGTGAGTGGTTTTGCACACACGCGTTTCAATTACGTTAGGATCGTATCCCACCGCTCTGCCGCCAAATGTTGGAAGCCGGAGTCCCCGTCCCGCACCACTGTCACCAAATGCGAGACCCGGGACTCCTCCCTCAATGTAAGGCCAAGTAAGGACACCGTTTGAGATAGCCCTGCTCACCCCCTTAGTAGCTTGGCACGAGCAGCCAGGCCTATCTCCAAGTCACGAGTGTACAGTATGTGCAACCACACTCACAACAACCCACTGGTGACACCACAAATGGACTCCACACGAGTTTGATAAAACAAGTATAAACTTTATGTAAAAAGATATACGAACAGACCACACGATACATAAGCCAACATGTAATAAAGGGTAATATTCGTTCCGGCTGGCTGGTAGGTTCAAATCCCAACCACTGCTTTCAAAATGCTATGCTGGTCGCAATGCTAGAATCACACACATTGCAATGGACAAACAATAGTGCGTTGTGTAACAATACAATCCTGTGCTGGGCAAAGGAGAAATAATACAATGCGTAACGATACACCCCGGTACCTGCAATGGGAGAAATAATGCAATGCGTACCGCTACAATCATGTACCTCGCAATGAAGGAATAATACAATGCGTCACACCCCAATCAAGTACTTTGCAATGAAGAACTAATGCAATGCGCGCCGCTACAATCATGTACTTTGCAATGAAGGAATAATGCAATGCGTAGCTACAATCATGTACTTTGCAATGAAGAAATAATGCAATGCGGGCCGCTACAATCCTGTACTTCGCAATGGAGAAATAATGCAATGCCTAGCGCTACAATCGTGTACTTCGTTATGCAGAAATTATGTCAGGCGTCATAAGACAGTCCGGCAGTTCGTTAGCAGCAATATTGGCAATGTGTATTACGACAGTCAGCCTCTTCGATAACAGTTGCCCCCCCACACGTATCAACGATGACATAAAGTACAGCTTCTCACTCTGGCCCCAGTACTGCCACTCCTAAACGTAGTACGGGCCCCAATCTGAGCCGAAGCAAAGGCTCACGTCGCCAGAAGGACTTAGAGGCCGAGAGTGTGTCCCTCTGAGCCCGCGCCCCACCCAGGCAGTGATCCACGTTACCTGGGGGCGCGACCCCACTCTCCTCTCCTCCTTCAGCGAACTGGGCCTTCCGTGCAGAACTTTCTCAATGGGCCTCAGCAGCTCGGCCTGGCAGCTCAGCTCCTCCGAGGCTGCCGGTCCGGGACGCGACTGTTAGGAAGGTCTCAGGCGACGCAGGGCACACGTACCCCACGCCCCTGAGATTACGTTACTCCGGGTGCACGTTCACCACAGCACCCTCCGGGTCTCCTCGGGCACGAAGCCACACACACAACGCTGATGGGGCTTCACGTCGACTCCGAGTGCATGTTCACCAGGCACTCCTTCCTGCGGTCTCAGTTGGCACCAAGACACGCACACCACGCTGCAGAGACTCACTTTCTTCCGGTGCACACGATGATCAGCCGATCACCTCCACAGTCCCAGGTTGCACCAAAGCACGCACACTGCTTCACTGAGACTTACTCCAACTCCGGTGCCCCGATATCCAGGCACTCTTCACCAACGCCTTCGGCCGCACCACGACACGCTCACCGTGTCCGAGCCTCACTTCTCCTCCGGTGCACTCGATGACCAGGCGCTCTTCACCAGCGCCTCCGATGCACCCCGACACGCACCCTGCGTGTCTGAGACTCACTCCACTTCCGATGCACACGTCGACCAGGTGCTCCTCACCAACGCCTCCTGTGCACCACGACACGCACCCTGCGCGTCCGAGACTCACTTCACCTCCGATGCACCCGCCGACCAGGCGCTCTTCACCAGCGCCTGCGGTGCACCACGACACGCACCCTGCGCGTCCGAGTCTCACTTCACCTTCGGTGCACACGGTGACCAGGCGCTCTTCACCAACGCCTCCTGTGCACCACAACACGCACCCAGCGCGTCCGAGTCTCACTTCTCCTCCGTGTGTCCAAGATCACAGGGCACAACTTCCGAGGGTCTCAAGCTACCACCACACGCGCCCACCGCGTCGCTTGAACCTTCTCCGGAAACTTTTATGTTTCTGTGTTTCCAAACAGGGATCCAGCTCACCTCGGGCCCTTGGGGTAACAAGACACAGCATAAAGCACAGTCTTCTTCAAGCAGGGGGACCCAGTGCACAAAGCACAGTCCCAACAGCCTCTTCCTTGGTTAAAACAGCAAACTGCAGACCAGTCCCCAGATCACGAAGCAAGGGTTGGTCCTTCCCAGCAGTCTCTTCAGTTGTTCCTTCCTTAGCAGAGGTTCCTCTTGAGCACGAAATGGGTCCAAGCCTTTTCAGTCTCAATCCATTTCTATTCCAACGTTCAGGGGTCTCAGCTCTCATAGTTATACCCCTAAATGTCTTTGAAGTTCGTTGTGCTCAGGGGTCCCTGACCCCTGCCTAAATCAGTTCTGGGTGTCTCCCTCCCAGTGTCACCTTTCTCCCTTTGAGACTGGGCGTCTGGATCCTTAATCACTCAGCAGGAGATGGGTCAATTGTTTTATAGCCGCAACCCAGGCCTCTTCACCTCCGGTGCTTTTCCTCGCCTGCTCTCCAGATGCAGGTCAGCCTGGTGCCATCTCAACCCCTCCCTGGGTCAAGACCTCCCCCAGCTCCTCTCCCCTCTCAGATCCAGACAGTCAATCCACATTCAGCAGAGACACACAGAAATGCTTAAAGCACAAAACTCAGCCACTTTCTAAAAGAGTGGCTTCTGAACACACAGTGACAAAACCACTTTCATAGAAAGATGTGTTATGACACTGTGAGTTCATACATACTAAACTTCACCTCTCCATTTTAAACTTATGGGAAACTAGGCTAACAAACACAATACCCAGCCTCCCCCATTCTGTCCTATCGGCAGGATGGCCTTTCACCAGTGAAAAACGAAATGGCGTGTTTTTCACTGTCAGGAGATAACACACACCTCAGTATATGTCCTGCCTTTTACTTACACTGCACCCTGCCCAGGGGTTACCCGGGACCTACCACCGGGGTGCCCACTGTGTACGCAAAAGGGAAAGTAAGGCCTGACAAGTGGTTGCACTTGTCAGGACAACATGCTAACTTAGCAAACTGCGCGCAGGCCTGAGTTCCCTTCTCCGCGCACTTTTGCATTACTAGCCCTGGCACATCACTAGGGACTTTACTAGTAAGGCAAACATACCAATCATGGGCAACCAATTACCATTACACTTTACACAGGGAACACTTGTACTTTGACACTGATCAGCAGTGGCAAAGTACCCAAAGCATCTAAATTGGCAACTCTGTGTCAGGAAAACGGTCTGGGGGAAAGCAAAAGGTTTAGGGAACTTTAGCCAAAAAGTCCAAGTCCTACAGTAATGTCCAGCTCCCAGACCACTCTTTATGGCTTCACTACACTTACAATGTCTACAAATAGACTTGTACACTGTAGGGGCACAGGGCTCATGCCACTGTACCCTCACCTGAGGCTAGTGCACCCTGCTAGAGGGGTGGCTTACCTAGGCCTCAGGCAGTGGGTTGCATGCATAGCACACAGGGATGTCTGTCAATGCGACTCTTCACTTTTCTCTGCACCAAAACACACAGCCTGCAATGGCAGTGTGTGGGTGTTAAGGTACAGGGCCTCTAAGGGTGGTACAATAGTTGCTGCAGCCCTTAGAGTCCTTCCCTGGTCACAGTGCCCTTTGGTACCCATGGTACCTTTTATAAGGGGCTTGCCTGTGGCCAGAGATGGGCCAATTGCGGGTACAAAGGTATAGTTTTAAGAAAGAACACAGCCCCTGGGAACGTAATTGGCATGGACCCAGGGCACATCAAGTCAGGTTGCATCAGATGACAGGCAAAAAGTGTGGGTAAACATGCAAAAAGGGGCACTTTCCTACAGTTCAGTCTAAAGATAAGCCGGACATCTTGTGCATATGACATGGGGTCCAAGACAAAAGATCTGATGATGTAGATCAGAAGCCCCTTGTAGGTATTAAACAGGACCGGAGACAATGAAGATCCCTAAGGGACTCAACATCCAAATGTGTCAGGTTTGGTCCTGAAGAAGGAAAGAGTCAATGGCTGACTACACTCTCTTCAAAAAGAGGAAAACTATACCAGGGTGGCTTCCATTAATCCAACAGCCACCAAGAGGTTGGTTAAGGAGAAATTCCACAGTATCAAAGGCTGCATACAGTTCTAATAAAATGAATCCCTCTGTGCACCATGCATTCAGGCTACTCATGAGATAATCCTTAATCTAACACCAACACAAGTGCTGTCTCCGTACCCAATCCAGTCTAATACAATAACCACTACCATTTCGCCGCACTCACCACTCTGTTATCTGGTCTTATCTTAGATCAATCCAGACTCCCTTACTCACTTAGGTGATTTCTCGTCCTTCTCTCCCACAACTCCCATTGACATTAATACCATCCACAATGGCGACAACAGACTTAGGCATCGAATATTATGAGGGCAGTCGGACATCCCCAATAAAACCAAAATGTAAGAGCATGTTTGGTAGCCGGATGCCAATGAAATGTATAACACTTGCATATAGCAGATATTCACTTTTGAAATCCTCAAAATATTTGGTATATATTTGATTTGAGTGGCCATATGTCTGGGCCCATTTGCTACTGTTTCTGAATGTAAACTGGCAAAAATTCCCGTACACCTGTGCAAAGAAATGACTATACCAGAGACAAGATAGCCTGCCTGCATCCTCTAAAACTGTAGAGTGTGGGTAGATTCAAGAAGCTCTGGGGCAGACTGCTGTGTGAAGTTGAAAATTAACCGAGGTCTCTCTCACCTTCTAGCATCATCCTTCAGCCCTCTGAATTCCCTCCTTTTGGTCTGAATACATTGGCTCCAGAGGTGTGTGAAGTGATTGGTCAGAAGAACATCCACATGCACTGAACTGATTGTGACAACAGTTCACAAGCACCTGGCTAGCCAAAGCAAATCTGTTTTACAGGCGCTCCATACAACCACTAGGATTCCTGGCACCCCCTACCCTGTGCCCAATGAGGAGTGTCCCTTATTGATTGGTATTAGAATACTGAGTACTGTATTTCTGGGTTACTATGCTTTTGCACTAAAAAGAATTAACATATTATGTCTTTTATAAAAACAATAGAATTGTGCCTGAATATTTTAAGTTATTCAGTGATATAAATATATACTGACTGAAACTAACAGCCTATTCCAGCACTAAATTCAAATTCAAATTCAAAATACTTCATTCGGTTTAAAATAAACATAAACCATTAAAGTGCCTCAATTTATACCATAATTGAAAATTCATCCACATAATATACAATCTTTAATACAAAAATGAAAACACAGGTTCATAGTTCAGAATCTCAAAGGAAGTCAATCTCTTTCTTTTTTGCAGAGCCCCTAAAATGAAGGACAATGCAGATTAACAAAATTGAATATCTTCCTATTTACAAAAACATAGAAAAGCCATTCTAAAACCCACAAGATGCCTATTAATAAATAGTGTGCATTCACACACACTTGAATTAACTTTCCTATGCTGACACATATTAAAATCACACCAAAAAATGCAGTGTGAGTCAAGCTTAAACGTTGTAAATTTAAACTCTGAATGTTTCCGTGAAGGGAAAATTTTTACTACGAAACATGTTTGCATATAATGGGAAAAATAATGTTACAGCAGGCAGTTCCTACGCCAGGTAAAACCTACAACTCTAGTCATGGTAAGTAAGTTACACAACTAAGATAACCCCTGCTCACCCCCTTGGTAGCTTGGCACAGAGCACTCAGGCTTATCCCAGAGGCAATGTGTAAAGTATTTGTGTATCAGACACACACACACACACACACACACATAAACAGTGAAAACACTACAAAAGGACCCCACACCAGTTTAGAAAAATAGCCAATCTGTATAAAACAATACCAAAATGACAATATCCAATATACACAAATCAAGATAACACTTTTAAAAGATTTAATCATGTATAGCTTTTAGAAATCAAAAATAGTTCCAAATGGGGTTATTTGGTCGTGGTCGACGACTCCACACAGACAGTTCAACCTCGATGGAGCGAGGGCTGGTTATGGAGTCGGGCAGACCCCTGAACAGTACCTTGGAGGTGTCATGAAAAACAAAGATGATGCAAAACACAGGGGAGGTGAGTAGTCGCGGAGGCCGGTGCTGCGACGGTTCCTTCCTGTTCAAAAGGCTCCCTTGAGCTAGCAGGCTGACGAGCTTTGGAGATGCACCTGTGTGCCTGTGAGTGGAACTGTGACCTGAGAGGAATTTGGCAGCATTTCCAGGAACACCAGATGACTTTTCTTTTGCTTTCTACAACTGCTGCTCTCTACTGATGAAGGACTGAACCCAGAAACACGTGTCTAGAGATATACAGCAATGTCTGCACCAACTTTGGTGAAAAACTACAGCTACATTTCAAGTAAGCACTAATTTTGTACTGCATTTAGGATGCAAAAGGGCGAAATGTGCTGGGATGTAAGGCAGTGTGCTCCCAACACCCTTTCAGACTTTGAAGTAGGCACACTTGACAGGGAAGTCTTTGCAGCGCACAAGACCCTGACTTTCCCTGCCCTGGCTCCAGACACACTAGAGGGTGTGGAGAATTCTTTGTCTGAGGACAGGCACAGCCCTATTCAGGTGTCAGTGTCAACTCCTCCCACCCAGTAGCGGTCCGTGGTAGGAGTGCCGGCCGGGCGGTGACGTGTTGCGGGGGAGGGGCAGGGTGGGGGGTAGTAAACCACGGATTACGGCCGAATACAGGTAAGTAAACATTTAAATAAATAAAACGAATTTCGTTGTGAGCGCTGCATCGCCAAATGTGATGCAGTGCGCGCAACGAAATTCGTTTTATTTATTAAATGTTTACTTACCTGTATTCGGCCGTAATCCGTGGTTTACTATCCCCCACCCTGCCCCTCCCCCGCAACACGTCACCGCCCGGCCGGCACTCCTACCACGGACCGCTACTGCTCCCACCACTGTAGCTCGGGAAGACCCTTTGTGTGACTGTCTTGAGTGAATGCACAAACAGTCCAACTGTTATCCTAACCCAGGCATGTATTCAGAGATAGGCAGAGGCACAGAATGGTTAAAGTAAGAAAATGCCAACTTTCTAAAGGTCCAACAAATAAAAAATAAAAAATTGGGTTCAGAGGCACCAACTTTCTAACCTTAAAGTGCACCCAATGTGTCAAAATCTAAGCAAAAGGCTTAAACAATTTAGTCATTAAGCCAAAAAGCAAGTGAATTCTATACATGTATGTGGCTAAATTCCATAAATCACAACTAATACTCGCATATGCATGGCCTTAATAATGTAAACAGTTTCAAATCTCGGCAGTTTGGTTACTCCTCCTCATCAAAGCATTAATATTTGTATTCAACTCAAGCCATAAATAGGAGAACTGATTACTGCTATTTTTCCATGATTTAACTTTCTGTACGAGAAAATGCTGCAAAAACTTGGGTGTTGTTGGGGTTCACCGAAGACCCCGATAGTAAAAAGTGTTTAACAATTGCATCACTTCTTTTTTTTTCAAAACGTTTTGTCTTGGAATGGGTAAGCAACCTGGCACTAAAAAGGAATGTGTCCTTATTTGCAAACAAGCCCCGCCACGTCACTGGATTTGTAAAACTGTTGCTTCCTATGTCTGCTTGAAATTTTAAAATCATGTAACGCCACTTCGAAATTAATCTCTAACATTTTCAGTGCATTGAAAATAAATCGTCCGTTCCTCTGCCTGTTTTATAAACTGGAAGTGCAAGCCTTGGAGATCTAGAACATCTGAATTGTCTATCTTTGGTCATCGCTATATCAAATGTAAACTTTGCCTCTGCTTCTATTATGAAAGAACCACAATCCAGATTTATCGCTATGCATGCAGAGCAAAGTGAACATTAAACAATTGTACCCTTCAGAGATGTAATTATTTTAAAAATAGTTACTTCTTTAACTTTTACCTGACTCATAATTCTTTCTTACAAGAGTCTTTGAGAAATAACAAGCCAGGGCGTTCACTACAACCCTCTCCAGAGACATACAAACCTTCCTCTCAGCCTTCCTTAGACACCATCAGGAACTTGTCCAAATTCTGGCAGCTAGCAGAATGGTGAATTCAAAATGATAAATCTTCTAACAACTCTATTAACTGTACAAATCTCAAAAATGCTAACTGATTGGCATATGTTACAAAGCTCAGCGAGGCAGAATGTGCAGTCTGATGAAGGTTTAGCTGAAGCACTAAAAGGAAGAAGCAGAGCCCATCACTCAAGAAGACAAGTTCTCATTTAATGAAGTTGAGTACATCAATTAATTTTGGAGAAGATTCTACTAAACTTGTAGCTGCAGGAATCATGATAGACCATAAGTCCTGGCTAATATCAGAGTATTAAGAAGATTTGGCATACTAGGAAATGAGCAGTACACTTCTCAGATTGATTCAAGCCATTATTTTAAATAAGACTGATGTGCTTCCTGGTTCACAAGTTCCATCATTAAAGGCAGATCATTTTCTTTTCTAACAATCTGACTATGTAATATAGCCTTATAGCCCGCGGCTATACCGGCTGTTAAAGGCCCTGATCCCGAGTTATAGGCCCGAGCCGCAGGCGAGGGCCTTTAACAACCGGTTTAGCCTGAGGCAGAAGGGCTATAAGGCTATTAGAACATTCCACCCACTAAGGGTAGAATGTTCTAAATTAAAAATGGAGAAACAAAAAGACAAACATTGGAATGTTGGAGCGCTGGGCTTATACCAGCCATTATAAGCCCAGAGCTACTCCATTGTCTTCAATGGAGTTCCCAACATTCCAATGTTCTAATATAGCCTTATAGCCCGCCGTAGCGGGCTATACCGGCTATTAAAGGCCCGCTCCAGCGTTAAAGGCCTAAGCCGAAGGCGAGGGCCTTTAACAAGGGAGCAGGACTTTAATAGCCAGTATAGCCCAGCTACGAAGGGCTATAAGGCTATTAGAACATTCTGCCACTAGAGGGCAGAATGTTCTATCAAATAAAACAAAGGTTTCAGGGAGTTCGAGGGGATTGAAATCCCCTCAGGCTCCCTGAAGCCTTTGTTCACAGCCACAGCTGTGAACAAAGAAATATTTGAATGTTGGAGCTCCGGGCTTATACCAGCCATTATAAGCCCAGAGCTACTCCATTGTTTTCAATGGAGTTCCCAACATTCCAATGTTCTAATACCCATTAGAACATTGGAATGTTGAGAGCGCCATTGAAGACAATTGAGTGCTCGGGCTTCTAATGGCTGGTAGAAGAATCAACATTCCATTGGTTGTTCACAGCAACAGCTGTGAACAAAGGCCTCACGGAGTCCGAGGGGATTTCAGCCACTGCTCTCAACATTTCAAAGTTCTAATTAACACCCTCTGCCTTTCTCTTTCCCTGCCTCTTTAAAATACATGGAGTGGGCAGGGGAAAGCGAAAAGCAAAGGCTTTGCTGTGCTGCAGGCCACACTGGAGACTTCCCCCCCCTCCTCCATAGCTCAGAGCTACTTGAGCATTATAGGAGGGAGGGGGAAAGCTGCGTAGCTCCTAGGTCTTGTTGGCTTGGCTGAACTACAAAAAGCAGTTCATCCAAGCTGGGGAGAACCAGGGGTTGACTTCAGCCCCTTTTCACAGCTCTTGTTGTGAATGTTTAAAAGCTAACAGCCATGGACCTGCGTGCGGCTGTTAGCTGTAGAACATTCACAGCAACAGCTCTGAACAGAAGCCTCACAGAGCCGAGAGGATTTCAACCCTCTCGGGCTCCGTGAGGCCTTTTTACTAATTAGAACATTGTGCCCTGAAGGGGTGAATCATTCTAATAGCTTTATAGCCAGCCGTTACTGGGCTATACCAGACATTAAAGACCCGCTCCCTTGTTAAACGCTGGAGGGGGACTTTAATGACCGGTATAGCCCGCTACAGTGGGCTATAAAGCTATATTAGAACATTGGAATGTTGAGAGCTCCATTGTAGCCAGTGGAGTGGCTCCGGGCTTACATTGCCTGGTGTTAGCCTTCTACTCCAACATTGCAATGTTTGTCTCTCTCCCACTTGCAATTTAGAACATTCTATCCTTGGTGGGTGGAATGTTCTAATAGTCTTATAGCCCTTCTGCCTCTGGCTATACCTGTAGTTAGAGGCCCTCACCCTCATTATAGTCCCTCCCCTGCGGCATGGGTCTATTACTAGGGTTCAGGAACTCTAACAACAGGTATAGTCCTCGGCAGCGGGCTATAAGACTACATTGAATCACACTTTCGATGTAACATGGTAACATACTAAGGAATACATCTATCTGTGACAAAACCGTCGCCAGGACTATGTTCTCACAGTGACACCTACAGTACCATTATTTGACAAATTAGTTTTTTAGGCCTCAATTAGTTTCTATTTCAGGTACTTTTGAACTGCAACACACATAAATGGTGTGGCTGAATACAAACAATGATATTCACAGGGAAGTGGCTTTGCCTCTTTTGGCTTCAAATGCAGTTTCAGAGAAAAATGCCTTTCTGCACAATTTTCAGTCACAGACTATCGAGAAAATGCTGACTTCTTAGGTTTATTTTCTATAGTTCCTGGAAATATTTTTCTCCTTTAAATAATGGTTTTTTTTTTAAAATCTAACTGTTCTTTTTGTCGCTATTCTGACATTACATTCTCATTTCAGATGTTGGAATGTGGCGGCCATTTGTAATAATGTCAGTCTAAGCATGCGCGCAATGCACTAATTTTACACACTCTCGTGAGTGCTGATTTTTCAATTTCATGGATAGGGGAAGGGACATGATCCATCCTTTGACCCTGATGACATCACAGGATTGACCCCTTGTCCAACCATCACTCATTAATAGCCTTCAAACTGCTGATGCGTAGCTAGAATAATGTAAGCAGTCACAACTAAAGAAGGCAAGCATGCCTGCAAAGACCCCGGATACCTTCTGTTCCTGCTATTGCCTTTATGACCCCTGAGACAGGGCAGGACAAAGATAATGGCAAGGGTACCCAACAGCGACCCAGGGATAGTAGCTGCTACGACTAATTGGCATCCATGTACTTTCTATGTGTTTAAATTTGAAATAGCTCTAAGAATACCGGCAGTGACACCATTGTAATCGACAAAAGAAGAAAGTACACTTTCAAACAATTACCTGGGATAATCGCCTTGTTTTCTGCTCAGAATGCTTTTTCTGAGGTTTTGCATCCCAGACAAAGGTCATCTTGAATATCTAATAGCTCTAGAGTCATATTACTGTCTTTTATTTTGTTAATATGTAACCTTAGTTAAGCTCGCCTATATTTCTCAGCCAGGAAGCCGGACAGACATAAGAACAGATAGGTGTTGATATCATGGTCTGCAGAAGGGTTCTCTAATATAACAAAACTGCAGTTATTGATTTTAAGGAATGCTGCGGGATTGCTAGCGGCTTCAGTTCCTCTGTGATTTAATCACACGGCTCAACTGCAGTATCTGTATTTGCTTCGGCCAAAAATATATATAAATTCCTCTCGTTCCCAAGAGCTATTTTTTTTCTGAGTAAACTATCATAGGGCGCAAATATATATTTCCCTTAGGGATTTTCATCCAGTATCTTAGCAGCGCGCAGCTGATAGTGTCAGCAGGTTTTTCCGAGGTCTGGCTGCAAACCCTTTATCTTTTAATCACCAGTTAGTTCTCTCTAACCTGTAGCCCCTCGACTGGCAAGCCAATGCTTTAAAGGCTCTGCTGCACGAGGCAAAATTCACGTGATCTGTGCAATTAATGGAATATTAATAATATCATGGAATTAAAGCGCTTGCATTTTGAAACTTTGCAAGGCAAGTTCTATTTGACCACGGACTGTTTGTTTCCTATGGAGAAAATACATTACCACGGCTCTGTGCAATACTGTTTGGTAAAAAAGGAGCGTTCTTTCCGACTTCACAACCTAGGGATTTTAAAGTAAAAATGTCAATTTTGTAAATCGTTCCACGGTTCTGTCTATATACACTTTAACATACAAAAGAAAATCTAGTTTGTTTCATAATGATTTTCCCCGAAAAAAAATAATAAACCTTACTTTTTAACCACCAGATTATATGTAATGATTTCTACATGTTTTACACTTTGCATCACGATAGTAAAAACCCTTCACATCAGCAACCGATGCCAGGAGTAAATTACCTTCGTGCATCTTCCACTTAACATATAAATCTGTACATGTGGTTAGTTGGTAACCTTTTCTTCTGCTCTCATTCTCTACCAGAATGTCTGTATCTCTTTTTAGGTCGAGCCTAGAGTCAGCGCGCAAGCGCTGCTCTAGGGAAGATCTGTGGTATTCACTACGAATAAATCTATTGACATTGGGTGTTATTATGATTGCATAATATTTGTGTCAGGCAACTGGATATCATGAGGAACGGAGGAAAGGCATAAGAAAGACGATGGATCCCAGGCTAGAACCTTGGGATCTGACTTCCAGCTAAATAATTTGGGAAGTTGACCATAAAGGCGGGAAGTGAACTTTTCTAAAGAAAATATGTCCCAAAGAGACTGGAGTGCTTGAAACCCTAGAATAGGAAGTTTCCAATTGCCCTAAAAGATGATTGTAGTGCCAAACCAAGAAGAAATTGTTTGAATCTGTAATATAGTCTGCTCTCACTGATACATGATAACCGATGTAGAATTTCCAAAACCGTTTTGCTATTGCAGAGATATTTGGTACCACCTAGGTGGTTAATATAGCAGACTGCTGTAAGATTGTCCATTTCTAGGAGAATTGAACAGCTAGTGCAACCTATGTTGTGAATGTTTTAATTTTAGAGGAGCCGGTAGCTTTGAACAGTTGATGTCCATGAATGACTCTTTCAGAGACTAACACCTGCCGAATGATAACTGACTGCAACAAGCTCCCCAGACTAAGACACTTGCATATGATTCCAACAGAAGTCTGGAAGACCATCTTGCCATTCCAGACTTGTATGTAGTTCAACCAAAAATGCTGCCTCTTCTTTTGTCTCCTGGTCCAGAGGTAGCAGGTCTGAATAAGATACACCCTTGTTTATGTGATTGATTTTTTTATTGTGAATATTGCTCAAGATCTCTTGAATAGATAAGGATATCAGTCACACAAGTCTGGTGACGTGTTTAAAAAAATCTGAGAAGGAGTTATGATTTGAAGGAGTTCTTTCAGTATTAGTTAAGCTCTGATTGAGACAGATAATGAGTTGATGTAACAAAATACACTCTGAGTTCTAGAAAGCCTGTGGACTGGACAGATTCAAACAAAATGTCTTTGACTGATCACAAACCCTAGATTCTCTGATAATAACATGGAAGTTTGTAGATGGTAAAGAAGGACCTGACTTTCCTGGTCTAGTAAGAGAATAGTGTACAAGTAAATTATCATTCTGATGCCTTTGGCTCTGAAGGGCAATGGAATGAGGTGTCACTGGCGTGAGGAGCTTTGCTACACACCAAGGGGTAGATGAAAGGCCAAAAGAAAGAGCTTTAAGTTGATAGAGTATATCCTTCCAATAGAATTGCAGGAAATGTCAATGTCGTTGGAAGATTTGGAGAGAAGGTCAGAATATTTGGGGTCCAAACAAACCATCCAATCTCTGGGTTGTAATCTTTTTGATAGAGATTAGTTTCCTTTTTAAAATGGTGATAGACTACAAAAGAATTAAAGAATTGAAGATTTATGATCAGGCATGGTTTCTTGTTTTTCTTTTTTACAAGAAAGATATTACTAATAAAACTGTGTGGATGAAGGACCACTTTTTACACTGCTACTTTGCCAATGGATCCTGAACTTCTGAGTCTATGAGGAGTTGATCTTGACAAGAGAGATAAAAAGAATTTGAAAAGAAAGTTTGAATTGGTTCTGCAAACAATTCTATTTGAAAACCCTGCACTGTTTGGACTGCTCAGGCATCCTGAGAAATGAGAGGTAACGTTTTTAAGAAATGTGCAATAAAGTGCAATTTTCCTCCTGATGTTTATGAGGACCACTAGTTGGACAGTAAACGTTGACAACCATAGTCCTTGATTGTCCTCTGAAGCTGTTCTGTTTAAAGCCTTCTCCGTTGAAGGAAAAAGGTTGACCTTGTATACTGGAAGTTTCCTCTTGCATGATAGAAGTTGAACTGAAACCAGTTGTCAAAGCAAAGAGAGTGATGAAATGGCCCCTGCCTATGTCGGTCAGGGCAAAATCCTGAGGGCCAAAAATACATGGGCCAAAAGTCTTTTTAAGTGAAAGTTGGGCATTGTCAATTGAAGTAAGCCTAATCACATATTTGTAAATTTCACCAAACATGAAGCCCTTTGCCTTCTGTGCTGCCTCATAGAAAACAACCTCTATTAATTTAGAGTCTATTTTTAGGAGCATGCCATAATGTCATTCTTGAGAGTTTGCAGTTTTAGCATTCTCCTGGAACCATAACCCCTTGTATCCATTCAGATAATTCCTTTGGGTCTGTGCTGGACTGGTTGCCTCCAACCACCCCAAGCTATATTTATCATGTTGACAATAAGGACACCGAAAGAGGAGCAACAGAGGTAGCTGATAGTGTATAACTCTAATGAAAGCATTCGCAAGAACAATCACATATATTGGCAATGCCAGCTAAACAGTAGCAAAACAATCACATATATATAGAGAGAGAGATGCTGGCTCAAATCTGTTATAATGCAGTAAGCCAAAAATCAAAACAACATAGGGAAAAATGTCCTATGTCCCTGGATGACTTGGCTTTAGCATCTAGCACCGGGAAGCCCACTTCAAACACTCCCTGGAAACGCCACAGACGGACTGAGGCTGTGGGAAATGGCAAATCTGTACATCTCCGTCTGTGAGCTTCTCTGGTGATCTGCACCTCTCCTTTTTATACACTAAAAGCTGGCTTACACAACATCATGATTCTTTCCTGTGGCAGTTTTTCTTGTGGTGTTATCAGAATTTTTGCTAACCTAGGATCCTCTCAACTCCTACCAGCCGCATCTCTCACCTCTCTCACTGGTACCAATCAATTATCCTCCCAGGGCCTTCAAGCTAATCTCAGGTTTCTTTGAGTCAGTATAACCTCAATGGTATGTCTCTCCCGATCCACATGCTTTGGCCTCGTACAGTAAACACAGCACTTTGGCAACACATAGTTTTGTCTATTAGTTTTGTCTATTAGGAATGGCAGAATAAGCATCGCAAGATCATCTGCTATCTCAGGAAGGTACATGGGTTTTCTGCTTGCATTTTCACTCAACAATACTGCCTAAGTTTGTTAACTCGTTTGCCTCACAATGGGGCATATTTACAAGCCCCTATCACCACCACAACTTCACTTTTCATGATGTTGTGACGGCGACAGGGACTTCGCGTTATTTACAACGCAGCGTTGTCACATAGCATGGCTTAACGCTGCCTTGTAAATAAGGCACCGTTTCACGCTATACTTAGCGTGAAAGGGGAGGGCAATGGGTGTTGCGGTAGGTATTCCACTGCGACACCCATTGATTTCGATGCTGCCTCATATTTACAAGGGTGGCATATGGGTCAGCGCCAAAATACAGACCATGAAAAACCAGGTCTTATCCTGGCGCAAGGAGAAGAAATGTTTCATTTCTCCTCGTTTTTGCTGTTTCCATGCAGCACACATGGAAACAGAAAAACTCCATTGATTGTTTATGTGAAGGAAGGTGTCCCTTCCTACACATAATCAATCATTAAAAGAAATTACGTTTTGCAACTTCTATGTGTGCTGCATTAAGCAGCACACATAGAAGTTACAAAATTCCATTTAAAGATTGTTTATGTGAAGGAAGGGACACCTTCCTGCACATAAAGAATATTCTCCTGCAATGCAGACACCGAGCATTATGGTGCAAGGGTGCCTGCGTTGGTGCTAGGCAGCTAAATATTAGCGCCAGCACAGGGGGAAATGCAGGGCTGCACCATATTGTTATAAATATAGTGCAGCCCTGCGTTTCAGAAGTGGCGGAGTGGGGCGTGAAGCCTAGGAGGCTAACGCCACGCTCCGCCACTTCTATTGTTAATATGCCCCAATGTTTTCAGTAAACTATTCCCTATGCACTGCACAGAGTCCATAGTAACATTTGTTTATTTTTCACTTTCAGCCATGTCAACAATCCTTATGTTCATCCTGTGATGTTGAGAATTTGATATTGGTAAGATAGACAAGTCTTATTAATACTTGGGGTGGGCGGTAAACTCCACTTCGCCAGTGGAGTCTGCAGAGTTTTGCCACTCCGCGCTCCGGCGCAAAGTTTATTTTATTACTGGCACCCACCCTGAATATTTACTTGATCTTAATTGTTTTTATCCTTCTTCCTTTTACATTCTGTCTTTCTCTTTATCTCTTCTTTGCTTTCCTTCTTGCCTTTGAGTCAGGGCTATGAGTGGATCTTGGAGGCAGGCTGTTCATGAAGCAGCACCGGGCCTGGCTGCCACCAGCCTCCATCAGAACAGCTGTGGACATTTTCCCTTGCTGTGAGAGGCTTTGCTCCCGGCCAGAGCTGGCTCGGTGTGGGGTCTAATTTACACATACCCGTCCAGCTGGAGGCTAACCATGGACGATAAGTTGGCTAGCACAGGTGAGGAAAATCCACCTCCCGGCAAGATTTTTCCTCGCTCGCCAAGGTCTAGTTTGCGAGCGAGGAAAATCAACCTCCTGGCGAGATTTCTCAACGCGGGTGGATGGATTTCTCAATTCGAGTGGTCACGGCAGGTCGCGGCAGGTCGTGACCACTCACGTTGAGAAACCTTTGTTTCGCATTGAGAAAGCTGCCACTTGAGTAGAAAATCTACTCGAGCAGCAGAAAGGAAGCTGCGCCCTCTTGCTCTGTGCATGTTGTCGCTCACGATGATTTTACAGTGCGGGACAAACACCCGGCACTCAAAATCACTGCGAACGGAATGACCCTACTGCACTCCACCGCTTGCGGAACTCCGCGTAGTGCGGCAGGGCTTTTTTGTCACTTTGCGGAGTTCCACATAACGGAACTATGCTAACTTTGCCCAGGCCGACTGAAGGCATGCTGCTGTCACTTTATGGCTTCAGGAGCCTGCTGCTCTGCCTCTTACCCAATAACCTGCTCCCTGCTGTTTGCTGCAGCATGGGGCTGTGTAGGACTTGGCCTTTTTGGTTAAAGTTCCCTAAACTTTTTGCTTTCTCCCTAGACCGTTTTCCTGACCTAGGGATGCCAATTTAGATGCTTTGGGTACTTTGCCACTTCTGATCAGTGTCAAAGTACAGGAGTTCCCTGTGTAAAATGTATGGTGATTGGTTGGCCATGATTGGTATGTTTGCCTTACTAGTAAAAGTCCCTAGTGATGTGCACTGTGTGGAAGGGCTAGTAATGCAAGGGCGCGCAGAGAAGGGAACTCAGGCCTTCAGTGTAGGGCCTGCGCGCAGAATGCTAAGTAAGCATGTTGTCCTGACAAGTGCAACCACTTGTCAGGCCTGACTTTCCCTTTTACATACACATGGGGCACCCCTGTGGTAGGTCTCAGGCAACCCCTGGGCAGGGTGCAGTGTAGGTAAAAGGCAGAACATAAACTGAGGTGTGTGTTGTGTTCTGGCAGTGAAAAACTCTCCATTTCGTTTTTCACTGCTGAAAGGCCATTCTGCAAATAGGACAGAATGGGGGAGGCTAGGTGTTGTATTTGTTAGCCTAGTTTTCTGTCAGTTTATAATGGAGAGGTGAAGTTTGGTATGTGTGAACTCACAGTGTCATAATGCATCTTTCTGTAAAGGTGGTTTTGTCACTGTGTGTTTATAAACCACTCTTTTAGAAGTGGCTGAGTTTTGTGCTCTGAGCATTTCTGTGTGTCTCTGAAATGTGGATTGTCTGTCTGGAATTGAAAGGTGAGAGGAGCTGGGAGAGGTCTTGACCCAGGGAGGGGTTAAGATGGCACCAGGCTGCCCTGCATCTGGAGAGTAGGGGGAGGAGAAGCCCGGGAGGTGAAAAGGCCTGGGCTGGTGCTATAAACCAATTGACCCATCTCCTGCTGAGTGATTAAGGATCCAGACCCCCAGTATCAAAGGGAGAGAGGTGACACTGGGAGGAGACACCCCGAACTGATTTAGGGAGGGTCAGGGACCCCTGAGCACATACAAACTTCAAAGACAGTAGGGGGTATAACTATGAGAGCTGAAACCCCTGAACGTTGGAATGAAACAGTTATGGATTGAGACTGAAAAGGCTTGGACCCATTGTGTGGTCAAGAGGAACCATTGCTAAAGAAGGAACAACTGAAGAGACTGTGGTGGATAGACCAATCCTTGCTTCGTGATCTGGGGCTGGTCTGCAGTTTGCTGTTCTAACTAAGGAAGAGGCTGTTGGGACTGTGCTTGGAGGCGCTGGGTCCCCCTGCTTGAAGAAGACTGTGCTTTGTGCTGTGTCTTGTAACCCCAAGGGCCCGAGGTGAGCTGGCTCCCTGTTTGGAAATACAGGATCATAAAGGTTTCCGGAGAAGTCCCAAGCAACGCGGTGTGCGCGTGCTTTGTGTCGCTTGAGACCCTCAGAAGTTGTGCCGTGTGATCGTGGGCACGGATGAGTAAGCTAAGTCTAACACGCGAAGAGTGCATGTCGTGGTGCAGGCCAAGGCGTTGGTGAGGAGCGTCTGGTCGTGGAGTGCACAGGGAGACGAGGCGAGGCTCAGACGCGCAAGTGTGCGTGTCGTGGTGCAGCCCGGGTGCTAGTGAAGAGCACCTGGGTCTCGTGTGCACCAAAGGAAGCAGCAAGACTCGGACGCGCAGTGTGCGTGTCGTGGTGCAGTGAGGGCGTTGGTGAGGAGCGCCTGGACATCGTGTGCACCAGCGGAAGAAGTGAGTCTCGGACGCGCTGGGTGCGTGTCGTGGTGCAGCCCGGGTGTTGGTGAGGAGCACCTGGGCCTCGTCGGCACTAAAAGAAGAAGTGAGTCTCCGACGTGCAAGGGTGCGTGTCGTGGTGCAGCCAGGGCGTGAGGAAGAGCGCCTGGACATCGTGTGCACCGGGAGAAGAGGCGAGGCTCGAACGCGCAGGGTGCGTGTTGAGGTGAAAGCGGAGCGTTGGTGAAGAGCGCCGGATTGTCGTGAGCACCAGAGAAGAGGCAAGTCTCGGACACGCGGTGTGCGTGTCGAAGTACAACCTGAGGTGCTGGTGAGGAGTGCCGGGTTAGGTTGTGCACCAAACTGAAGTAAAGTCTCCACAGTGCTGAGGGCGGGTCTCGGTGTGGACCGAGTCCGCCGGAGTGAGGGCCAAGTCATCGGGCCCTCGGAGTCCATCAGTAGCGGCCCGGACCGGCAGCCACGGAAGAGCTGAGCCACCGGCCCGAGTCTGCCAAAACCTGTGACGGAGTTCTGGATCAAGGCCCAAGTTGCTGACGTCGGGGAGGAGAGTGGGATCGCGCCCCCCCAGGTAACGTGGATCAACACCTGGGATGCGGTGCAGGTCCGGAGGGACACTCTCTTGGCCTCCCGCTCAGTCAGCTGAGCGAGCCGTTGCTTTGGCTCGGATCCCGGCCCGTGCTGACCCAGGACGGGGCAGTACTGGGGCGGGAGTGGGAAACAGTACTTTGTGTGTCATCATTTGATCCATAACGGGGGCACTGTTACTGGAGCACGTAAAACTGTCGTACTACACAATTGCATTATTGCTGCTAACGAACTATCGAACTGTTGTATGACGCCTGACCTCATTTGTGCCTAACGAACTTTATGCTTGGTGCGCTACGCACTGCGTTATTTCTCCCATGCATATTATTTGATTGTAACGAAGCGCATTGTATGATTTCGTCATTGCACAGTATCTGAGTATAACGTGGCGCAGTGTATTATTTCTTTATTGCACCGCACAGGATTGTAGCGTGACGCATTGCTTTGTTTCTCCCTGGTACAGGGCATGCTGGTGGTGATACGCATTGCATTATTCCTTCAATTGCAAAGTACATGACTGTGGCGCTGCGTATGCATTACTTCTCTGTTGCACAGTATAAGAGAATATCGTTACGCATTGCAGTATTGTTTCCTTATGCAAAGTGTGTGTTTCTAGCAATACGACTGGTCTAACCTATTGGGAAACGGTTAGAGAAGAGCTTAACTGTTGGTTAGACGCGGTGGTTGGGATTAGAACCTACCAACCCACTGGAAAAAATACTACCCGTTCTTATATGTTGATTTTGTATTGTATGGTCGTATCGTATAATTTCTTATATAAAGATTATACTCTTTTTATCAATACTCGTGTGGAGTCTATTTGTTATGACATCATGGGGTTATTGTGAGCGTGGTTGCACATACTGAACACTCGTGCCTTGGAGATAAGCCTGGCTGCTCGTGCCAAGCTACTAAGGGGGTGAGCAGAGCTATTTCAGACGGTGTCCTTACTTAGCCTAACGTTGAAGCGAGGGGTCGAGGGCGCACGCCTCCAGCATTTGGTGGCGGCGGTAAGCGACAGGGACCTCCACTTCCAACATTTGGCGGCAGATCGGTGGGATTCGATCCTAATAGAAAGTAAACGCGTATGTGCAAAACCAATCACAGTAATTGGTGTTCATCATAAATTGATTGTAGACCGCGATACAACAACATATTGTTTTTTGATTTGGTGGTTCTAAGTTTAATCCACACATCATGTCTCATAGGGGGAGCCATATACCCGGTGAGGCTGAGATTGCAGAATTGGAGTTTGACATTGAGGCACTGTTTACCTACAAGGTTGATCAGTTGAGGAAATTCTGCAGGGCTTTGGGATGTCCCATGAAGAGTAGCGCCAAGAAGGAGGAGCTGCAGGTGGCCTTGAGGGCCTGGTGGGAAGCCAAAGAGGCTCAGGAGACAGGTGATGGTGTGGTGGATGAGGATGACCCAGGGAATGGATTTGGTCCACAGGATTTGCCAGTGGAAGGACCAGCCGGAGGGGCTGGTAGTAGCCATTCAGGGAGGAGTTTTTCACCAGAGGAGTTGGAGGAAAACCAGAGGGTCAGGCTGCATGAGTTGGAGGTGTTAAAGCTTAAAACTCAAGCTGAGGAGAGCAGGAACGCTCTCGCGTTGGAAGAGAAACGGCTTCTCTTCGCTCATGAGTTAAGCATGAGGGAACTGGACATTAAGGGTAGACAAGCAAAGTCCAGTGTGATTGGTGGCAGCGCACAGCCAGTGCCAAGTGTGGATGAGTACAAGAGTGCACTGGAGGATTGGGTAGTGGTCAGCATGGTAAATGATTTGGAGGGGTTATCAGATTTCGCCCCAGGGGAGCCTAGGCTCAGAAATTATTTTCCAGGATTGCGCCACCCCGGGTTAGGGTGTGGGTTCCTTTATTCCCGGGAGCCTGAAAGAGAACCGGACCCCTGGTCATGGGTCCAGGGGCCTGAAGGGGCCCCAGAGAGGGAAGGAGGGCCAGGTGGCGTGAGGAGATCCCAGAGTAGGGAGGAGGGGTTGCTGGCTAGCCCCGTGTCTCCAAAGGGGGGGAGGCAGAGTGAGCAGCACCCCCAGGGATCAGAAGCACCACCCAGGAAACTGGAAGGGGCCGTAGGAGAGTCCCCGGGTGGAGGCCTTGTGCCTGGGTGCCAGCAGTGTGGGGAAGAACACCTAACGTCAGGAGGGCGTGGGGAGTCTGTAGCTAGAGCTCCTGCCGTTCTGAAGTTTGTGGGTGCCATTCCTAAGTGGCAGGCCCAGAAAACTAAATGGAAGATTAAGAAAGGGTTGTGTTCCCCGGTGGGGACACTGAGGGGACATGGTCCAGCCAGAAGGGCTGGGTCCCCTAGGAGTGACAAAGGTACACCCACTCTTAATCTAGAGGGCAGGATAATTGGAGGTAGTATCCTGTCCGATGGGTCTCCCCAGGGTACCACTCCAGGGAGGGGTTGGTATGGGTCCAGCACCCCTGGAGGGGTCCCCCTGGCGGGGGGATCCATGGAACAGCATTGTTGGCTCAGGGGGTGGCGATCAAGAAGTCCCCCTGGGGGTAGGAAGGCGAGGAACAGGAGGGTGTCCCTGTGGTAGAGGGCCTGCGTCCTGGTTCTATTGCCCGAAGCCGGGAAGTCCATCAAAGTGATGATTGGTCTCCCCTGGCTTTTGGCTGGGAGGGGGTTGTGAGGGACTTGGCCTTTTTGGTTAAAGTTCCCTAAACTTTTTGCTTTCCCCCCAGACCGTTTTCCTGACCCAGAGATGCTTTGGGTACTTTGCCACTGCTGATCAGTGTCAAAGTACAGGAGTTCCCTGTGTAAAATATATGGTGATTGGTTGGCCATGATTGGTATGTTTGCCTTACTAGTAAAAGTCCCTAGTGATGTGCACTGTGTGTGCAAGGGCTAGTAATGCAAGGGCGCGCAGAGAAGGGAACTCAGGCCTTCAGTGTAGGGCCCGCGCGCAGAATGCTAAGTTAGCATCTTGTCCTGACAAGTGCAACCACTTGTCAGGCCTGACTTTCCCTTTTACATACACATAGGGCACCCCTGTGGTAGGTCTCAAGTAACCCCTGGGCAGGGTGCAGTGTAGGTAAAAGGCAGAACATAAACTGAGGTGTGTGTTGTGTTCTGGCAGTGAAAAACTCTCCATTTCGTTTTTCACTGCTGAAAGGCCATTCTGCCCATAGGACAGAATGGGGGAGGCTAGGTGTTGTATTTGTTAGCCTAGTTTCCTGTCAGTTTATAATGGAGAGGTGAAGTTTGGTATGTGTGAACTCACAGTGTCATAATGCATCTTTCTGTAAAGGTGGTTTTGTCACTGTGTGTTTATAAACCACTCTTTTAGAAGTGGTTGAGTTCTGTGCTCTGAGCATTTCTGTGTGTCTCTGAAATGTGGATTGTCTGTCTACAATTGAAAGGTGAGAGGATCTGGGAGAGGTCTTGACCCAGGCGGGGGTTGAGATGGCACCAGGCTTCCCTGCATCTGGAGAGTAGGGGGAGGAGAAGCCCGCGAGGTGAAAAGGCCTGGGCTGGTGCTATAAACCAATTGACCCATCTCTTGCTGAGTGATTAAGGATCCAGACCCCCAGTATCAAAGGGAGAGGGGTGACACTGGGAGGGAGACACCCAGAACTGATTTAGGGAGGGGTCAGGGACCCCTGAGCACATACAAACTTCAAAGACAGTAAGGGGTATAACTATGAGAGCTGAAACCCCTGAAAGTTGGAATGAAACAGATATGGATTGAGACTGAAAAGGCTTGGACCCATTCTGTGGTCAAGAGGAACCTCTACTAAAGAAGGAACAACTGAAGAGACTGTGGTGGATAGACCAATCCTTGCTTCGTGATCTGGGGCTGGTATGCAGCTTGCTGTTCTAACTAAGGAAGAGGCTGTTGGGACTGTGCTTGGATGCGCTGGGTCCCCCTGCTTGAAGAAGACTGTGCTTTGTGCCGTGTCTTGTAACCCCAAGGGCCTGAGGTGAGCTGGCTCCCTGTTTGGAAATACAGGATCATAAAAGTTTCCGGCGCAGTCCCAAGCAACGCGGTGTGCGCGTGCTTTGCGCCATTTGAGACCCTCAGAAGTTGTGCTGTGTGATCGTGGGCACGCAGGAGTAAGCTAAGTCTAAGACGCGCAGAGTGCGTGTCGTGGTGCAGGCCATGGCGTTGGTGAGGAGCGTCTGGTCGTGGAGTGCACAGGGAGACGAGGCGAGGACGCGCAAGTGTGCGTGTCGTGGTGCAGCCCGGGTGCTAGTGAAGAGCGCCTGGGCCTCGTGTGCACCAGAGAAAGCAGCGAGACTCGGACGCGCAGTGTGCGTGTCGTGGTGCAGTCAGGACGTTGGTGAAGAGCGCCTGGACATCGTGTGCGCCAGCGGAAGAAGTGAGTCTCGGATGCGCTGGGTGCGTGTCGTGGTGCAGCCCGGGTGTTGGTGAGGAGCGCCTGGGCCTCGAAGGCACCAAAAGAAGAAGTGAGTCTCTGACGTGCAAGGGTGCGTGTCGTGGTGCAGGCAGGGCGTGAGGAAGAGCGCCTGGACATCGTGTGCACCGGAGAAGAGGTGAGACTCGGACGCGCAGGAGTGCATGTCGTGGTGCAGCCAGGGCGTGAGGAAGAGCGCCTGGACATCGTGTGCACCGGGAGAAGAGGCGAGGCTCGAACGCGCAGGGTGCGTGTTGAGGAGCAAGCGGAGGGTTGGTGAAGAGCACCGGATTGTCGTGAGCACCAGGGAAGAGGCAAGTCTCGGACGCGCGGTGTGCGTGTCAAAGTACAACCTGAGGTGCTGGTGAGGAGTGCCGGGTTAGGTTGTGCACCAAACTGAAGTAAAGTCTCCACAGTGCTGAGGGCGGGTCTCGGTGTGGACCGAGTCCGCCGGAGTGAGGGCCAAGTCATCGGGCCCTCAGAGTCCATCAGTAGCGGCCCGGACCGGCAGCCACGGAAGAGCTGAGCCGCCGGCCCGAGTCCGCCAAAACCCGTGACGGAGTTCTGGATCAAGGCCCAAGTCGCGGACGTCGGGGAGGAGAGTGGGATCGGGCCCCCCAGGTAACGTGGATCAACACCTGGGGTGGGGTGCGGGCCTGGAGGGACACTCTCTCGGCCTCCCGCTCAGTCAACTGCGCGAGCCGTTGCTTCGGCTCGGATCCCGGGCCGTGCTGACCCAGGACGGGGCAGTACTGGGGCGGGAGTGGGAAGCAGTACTTTGTGTGTCATCATTTGAACCATAACGGGGGCACTGTTACTGGAGCTTGTAAAACTGTCGTATTACACAATTGCATTATTGCTGCTAACGAACTATCGAACTGTCGTATGACGCCTGACCTCATTTGTGCCTAACGAACTTTATGCTTGGTGCGCTACGCACTGCGTTATTTCTCCCATGCATATTATTTGATTGTAACGTAGCGCATTGTATGATTTCGTCAGTGCACAGTATCTGAGTATAACGTGGAGCAGTGTATTATTTCTTTATTGCACCGCACAGGATTGTAGCGTGACGCTTTGCTTTGTTTCTCCCTGGTACAGGGCATGCTGGTGGTGATACGCATTGCATTATTCCTTCAATTGCAAAGTACATGACTGTGGCGCTACGTATGGCATTATTTCTCTGTTGCACAGTATAAGAGAATATCGTTACGCATTGCAGTATTGTTTTCTTATGCAACGTGTGTGTTTCTAGCAATACGACTGGTCTAACCTATTGGGAAACAGTTAGAGAAGAGCTTAACTGTTGGTTAGACGCAGTGGTTGGGATTAGAACCTACCAACCCACGGAAAGAATACTACCCGTTCTTATATGTTGATTTTGTATTGTATGGTCGTATCGTATAATTTCTTATACAAAGATTATACTCTTTTTATCAATACTCGTGTGGAGTCTATTTTTGATGACATCATGGGGTTATTGTGAGCGTGGTTGCACATACTGAACACTCGTGCCTTGGAGATAAGCCTGGCTGCTCGTGCCAAGCTACTAAGGGGGTGAGCAGGGCTATCTCAGACGGTGTCCTTACTTAGCCTAACGTTGAAGCAAGGGGTCGAGGGCGCACGCCTCCAGCATTTGGTGGTGGCGGTAAGCGACAGGGACCTCCACTTCCAACAGGCTGTATAATGCCCAAGCACCCAGGTCGCCCCACACTGGCTAACCTTGTGAGCCTGGCATCTTCTGCCCATGTCAGTTGCGAATTGAGATAAAGCTGAGCCCGACAGAACAACAGTTGATTTATTATTTTCGGGTGGACCGTCTAGCAGGAATACAGCAAAGAGAAGCATGCTGCACCCAGAGCGCCTCTGCCTTGTGCACTCACAAAGTTTCTCATCACACACAACAGGACACCAGGGGCCACTGCAGCTTTTTTCAGCATAGTTGCGATCAGGGGGATGCTCTCTGCCAGGAAGCCTCGGAAGAGGGTCCGTGTGGCAGCAGTCAGGGCACAAGCAGTGTACCAAGAAGCAACATCATGACTGGTGAGTGCCCTTGAGTCCGCCTGACGTCCCATTGTTAGGGGGTTATCGGGTAGGGATTGGGGCAGTGTTGCAGTGCGAGGTGAGTGAGGGCTGATCAGGTGAAGGCTGCTGCAGCGGGCCAAGAAACTGCCTGCAAGGGACACCTGCTGATTCTGGCATACACATGACGTGTTCAATGCGTCAATAATGAGGCATGCACTGTCCTCGCAGGAGTGAAACTGTGATCACGGTATATGCCCTGTTATTTATATCCACTTATAGTTAGCGCTAGTGCCAGTGTAGATTGGGCCTGCTGCCACTCAACATCTACGAGGGAGAGTCTGACATGCCTGCCTCACTATTTCCTGTCTGCTGTTTAATTTCCGTTCAGCCAGGTGCAATTCGATGTGCAAAATTAACATGTTCTTACTTTACACATATACCCCATTTCCTGGACTTTTGTGTTGTGCAAGTTCTGGATGTGTGTGCTTGTGCAGCTCCAGGCAGTGTTTGAAGTGGCATGTTCTGAATGTTCTTGGGCCTGGGAGAAAGGTAAACAGAACACGTTAGGCATTGTTGGGGGTTGGTGTCTTTCTTCTTCACTTGCTGCCCTGCCAGAGGACTTTTCTTCCTGGTGCGAGCCAGAAGTGTCTCCCAGAGACCAGGCAGAATTTGCTTCCCTAGGGCTGGAGAAGGTGAGGGTTACTAGGCAGCATCTGGTGCATGCAAGTTCCATTTCCGCTACCCCGCTTATGTTACTGTTCTGCCATGTGTTCATAGAAATATTATTATGTTTTAGAGTAAAATCTGTACTGTCATGTGAACAGGCAGATTTGCCTACACCTGCCTCCCTGGGGTTTTTCACTTCTACTGAAAAGGCCTAGACGAAAGTCCTCACTTTCTCCAGACACGCCGAGCAAGCATGGCTCCTGATGAAGCTTTTATTAATACTGATAACGCTGATTCTTATCTTATCACCTCCAAGAATCTTCAGGTCGCCAGGATCTTTTTACCTGCTGAATAGTGTGAAGGGAAGAAAATTCTTTTCAGTTATGAATCCAGTTTACCTTAAAAGACCACTGACTCCAAATTCAATTTTGTGGGTTTATTACAGCCAAGAATAACTGCACGTGCAAACACCTCAACACGAGGTTAAAGAAATAGATGGGCACTAATACAAATAGCATCCTACGCAGGAGTCTCATCCGACTCAGGATAAGAAGAATCGTTCGCTCCAGAAGTATTAGACAAGTGATAACTGCTCCAATCTCTATATTATTCTTCATTTACCTAAATAAGCATAAAACCATTAGCTGTCCCTACTCTATCACTAAGGTGACATACCTACTTAACGACTTCCCAAGCAAGAGTAAAAGAAAAAGGTGTCAGCTGTGAAGACTTCCTAAGAAGTGCACTCATATAGCATTTTGAGCTCGTTTTAAGATGCTCCTTCCTAGAATCTCTCTCTGCCTTCCTCTCTGATCTCCTCTACCTCTTCTCTCCTCTCCTCCCTCGGGGCACTGTCCCTAATACAAAATCCACATACAATTGAACACGCCCTTGGCACGCCTCTTCAGCCAGGTCTTCCTTCTCGTACTTTTCCATCGAAACTCCTACTTCATCCAGGACGGTTACGATGACCTTGAGTCCCAGGCACCTTCTCCGCTGAAAGTATCATCCCTACATTCCAATGTACTCCCATCTCAATGCCTCCCACCACCCTAACTCTTGAAACAAAGAGCCAGTCGTTCGCTAACGAGGCATGTGTCCTTGCACCTGCAACAGAAGATACATTTCAACAGACTTTCCTTCCCTCTGCACGAATCTACCAACTGTACCCGGAGAGCCTTTCCAAGAGAACCTTCTCTGCCTACAGAATAAGCTAACATAAGAACGAATCAGGCCTTCCCTTTGCGTATATGCAGTCAGGCCTTACACAATTTAAACACACAATTCTTAATTATTTCTTTAAGCATAGGCTCATATATTTCATATGCAAAACGTAAACTACATGTGCAATGTAATATTCATACACGTTAACTACTGCATCTTTTTAAACACATTTCAATTAAGCAATACATTTTCGTAATTCTAATAACACAACTACTCTCTTATTCACTCTAAAATGCGGTTTTAGAACTACATTATACAGGCTATTCATTAATACACAACTGGATATATGCGGGTGCAGACTAAAGGTGATTATGATGCACCCCTACAAATTTCACAAGAACATGGCGCTCTATCAGTTCCCCCCTTTGATGACTCCTGTCATCACACCTTTACAACTCCCTTGGAGAAAGAACCAACCTAAACAGAACTTGTTGCCATTCTCCCTTGTCGGAATCTCTCCAAACTCTTAATGTTTCGATAGTGACTGTCCTGCTGTCTAGCCATTCTTGTTTCATTTTCTCTCAAGGCTCTCTCAGCTCTACCCGTCGGTACCACTTGTATGCTCTGATCAGACCCCACAGACAAACCACACAAACCACCACAATAATGAGAGGTCTCAGAACATAGCCAAGGAATCCCTTTCCCAAATTCGCAAACCAGCTCCTCACTTGACCAAATCCTTTGCCAACCTTCTCCCAAACTCCCTCTTCAGTCAAGTCTGCTATTTTTGTGTGGATCGTAGTGATGTTACTTATATATTTCTCCAGATCCTTGCTGTGGTCTGGTATATAAGTGCAGCACTCTTGAACCTTCAACATTTTACAGACTCCGCCCTCTTTTGCCAATAAGACATCCAAAGCAAGGCGATTCTGCAAAACCATTGTCCTTATCGACAACATCTCTCCATCCACAAGTATCAACGACTTTGCTGTATTCATTGATAATTCATCCACCACAGTCCCCAATCTCTGGATCTTTACATCATTCAAGATCACTCCCAAACTTGGTATCATTGCTCCAAAGATATCTCCCACTACAACTCCTGCACTCGCACCTCTCTTCACTCTTGAATGCTTTCCACCTTCCAAAAGCTCCAAATCCTCTGCATGGTAAATCTTTGGAAATATTATTCCCAAGAAACATGTACCATACCAGTTCGCTGGCAACCTCACATAAGCATTCCTTCCACACACAAGATACACCGTAGGTATCACTTGTACAGGGCCTTGCAGAAAATTCTTTGCTGAATCTACCATGGTGAAAACATGATCACACATACTCTGTCCCACCGGGACCTTTTCATAATAGGTCTGATAACGTCTCACACACAGCTTTCCCCTTTGGCCCATATCCAATGCTATAGGACCATAACTTCCTTTTGTTCGGTGCAATCTTTCCTCTTCGGTCCAATCTACTGGACTATCTCCTGTGTCTCGTGTCTGTGTTAATTTTCTATATCTATCTTCTACCTGATCTACAAACTTCTTCTCTACATCTGACAATGAGCACGTCAAGTTATGTCGGTGAGCATATGCTGTATCTAATTCCAAAGACGGTATGAAATACTTCCTAAGCCTATCTTCTGACTTATAATAGTCGTATTTATTCAAATGTTTGTAAGCTGGAACTTCAGGAAGCACTGCATCGTAATTGGAAAAGAAATACTCAAACTGACCTCTTTCATAAAATATACTAAGCAACAGACTACATGAAATCCCCTACGTCAGTGGAAGATGGTGATATCTAATACCCTCATCCACTGAAGCTGGCAACTGCATACACACATAGCAATCTTTCGCATCCATCGCATCTACATACTCATATAGCAGCTTGGCATATGCATTAAGCTTAAAATCCCTTCTAGACAAATCTACATGCAACCTACGACTCTCTTCTATTAGCAAAGCTCTGTCAGCTCCTATGTTTCCCTCCTTTTTGCTAGGTGTAGTAGGTGTAGGAGTTCCTGGCACCCCCTCCACTGCTAGCTCGTGTGGAACTACATATGAAACTACAACTACTATGATTATAGAAACTATCACACCCCCTATAAATGTGCCTACAATCAACTTGGATCTACGATGTGGATCTCCAGCCTCCATGATCCCGAAAGTTCTCAAAAGTTCTTGGTTTCAGCAATGAACACTCAAAAGTCTCCGTCTTCTCCACACGTGACTTGCTTAACCAGTTCAAGAAACACTTCAAAACCTCTGGAAATCCCCTTTTCAACAACAGTGTCTTATTTACATAGTCCAGAAAAAGACTTCCCTAAGTTCTCGTTCCTCTTTGGTGGAAAGTCCCTAAGTTTATTCTTCTTCCACTCGGATCTAGGTTATCTTCTTCTTTAGACTTTTTATTTACAACAGGCTATATTTCATCCACGATGAGATCAGCTGCAAGCGCTTCTAAATCATGATACAAAAGTTCAAGGCGAAGAATTATCATTTCATGTGAAGACGGCTCAAATCCAAAAGACGGAAATTCGAGTCGATGTAGAACCAATTCTCGGACTTTATTCAGAAGTGGGGGATTCGGAACCATGAGGGTTAGTATTCCTTCGACCTCGAGCCCTGGTATTAACAGCACCACCTTCAGCACCACGTTCGGGCTCTTGCTGACCACCTGCACGGACCTCAGCCTCCCCGAGCTCACTACCCCCTGCATCAGTCACTGCGTAAGTCCACTCAGGAGTAGCGTATCTCTGGCAAGGTACTCTCGTTCTTTTCGACCTCCTCTGACCCTCTTGAGTCTGCTCTCCGTCACTTGCTTCTGATTCAGACGTTTCAGACACTGGAGCAAGATCTCTTTCGGGTGCCAACCTCAGATTCAGTCTCCTCTGTCTTTCAGGCCAAGTCTCCTCAATTCTAGTTGTTCTTCCGCCTTCCCCTTCTATACCCTGTGCACTGCTTCCTTCTTCTGCTGAGTTTGACTCCACTCCACCCACTGCACCGCCTCTGTCATCCGAACCAGAGTCGAGGTTCTGGTTGTCGGAACCCCCTTCAGCTTGCTCTGGTGCACCACCAGCTGCTTCAGCGGCCCTCACAGCTTGACTTGTCCTCTCATGTGGCCCTGCCACATCAGCTGGATTTTCATTCACGAGAGGAGCTGTTTCTTCCGAGGGTGCTGAAACTCTGCGGGTATGGGAAGCATGTACGCAGTTCGGCAATCCTCCACACTTCACTGCTGTGTTCATTACCAGTATCACCTAGTACGGGCCTCGCCACCGAACATCCAAACAGCTCTTCCTCACGTGCTTTCGGACAAGCACCCAGTCACCTGGACACAGGTCGTGGCACAGATCACTCGAGGCCGGAACAGCTGCAGCTTGTACCTGCTGGGACACAGAACGGACCACATCAGATAGTCCTTTACAGTAATCGAGAATCAAGTCATCAGTGATGTTTATCAATGCTGTAGCCGGTACTGCTGGCAACCGCATTGCCCTTCCCATCAAGATCTCATGAGGGGACAACCCAGTTCTCCTGTCGGGGACACTGCAAATACTCATCAGCACAAGTGGCAGTGCGTCAGGCCACTTCAGAGACGTTGATGAACACATTTTTGCCATTCTTGCCTTCAAGGTTCCATTAACCTGTTCCACTATCCCAGAAGCCTCTGGTCGATAACTGCAATGCAATCTTTGATCCACATTCAATGCCGCACAAAGCAGCGTAATGATTTCACTGTGGAAGTGTGTTCCTCTAACTGATTCCAAATAGGTCGGAAAACCAAACCTCGGGATGAGTTCCCTCAACAATAACTTAGCCACTGTGAGGGTGTCACACCTGCGTGTTGGGTAAGCCTCCACCCATCGTGAGAATACACACACCACCACCAAAATGTACCTCAACCCATTGCACTTAGGCATTTCTACAAAATCTAGCTGCATCCTATTGAAGGGTCCTCCCGACCTCCCAATGTGGCTCAAGGTGACTACAGTTTTCTTTCCAGCATTCATCTGTTGACACGTAACACACCTCTGACAAACTGCCTCAGCAATCGCACGAAATCGTGGGTTATACCACGTTTGTCTAAACACACGCATCATTGCATCTCTACCAAGATGTACCGGTCCATGTATTAGTCTCGCCATGGGGCTCAGCATATTCTCTGGCAGTACAGCTCTCCCATCACTGGAAACCCAAACATCCACATCCCCTCTTTCACATCCTGCTTTGACCCATCCATTCCGTTCTTGATCTGTCACCGCATCCTGCAGTCGCTTGAGTTCCTCCCAAGTGTCTGCCATGGCCAACATCATGTTGAGCTCGGTTCTTTCTTGGCTCTCTCCTGTGTAACCCTCTGTAAATATACATCCTTGTTCTGCACAGAAGTGGGCGACTTCATCCGCATAATTGTTTCCCATGGACACAAAATCCTCCCCCTTTCCATGCGCAGTGCACTTGACAACTGCGATTTCCTTCGGACATTGCAATGCATCTAGCAGTTGTCTTACATGTTCTCCATTCCTAATGGGTGAGCCAGATGATGTCAAAAATCCCCTCTGGGACCACAACTGTCCGAAGTCATGAACCACACCGAACCCATACTGGCTGTCCGTGTAGATCGTGATTCGAATTTGATCAGCGGCCAAACAGGCACGAGTCAAGGCAATGATCTCAGCTACCTGCGCGAGTGTACTCCTTCTAGGCAAGCGGCCTCAACCACTCCTGAAATGGTACATACAGCAAACACTGCTCTTAGTTGGCCGACACTGTCTCTTAGACATGAACCATCGACAAAGAAAATTTCATCTGGGTCAGTCAGTGGTTTATCGACAATGTCAGGTCTCGGATTGGTGCACAGTTCAGTCACATCAAGACAATCATGGTCCGCACAATCTTCATCATCTACATTCGGTATGGGCATTAATGTCGCAGGGTTTAAGACGGAGCACCTTTTCAGAGTCACATTCTCTGCGGCAAGTATGGTTTGCTCATACCTCGTTAACCTGTTATTCGTTAGGTGCTGAGTCTTAGTCCTGGTCATCAACAATTCAACCTCACGTGCTTTCGGACAAGCACCCAGTCGCCTGGACACAGGTCGTGGCACAGATCACTCGAGGCCGGAACAGCTGCAGCTTGTACCTGCTAGGACACAGAACAGACCACATCAGATAGTCCTTTACAGTAATCGAGAATCAAGTCATCAGTGATGTTTATCAATGCTGTAGCCGGTACTACTGGCAACCGCATTGCCCTTCCCATCAAGATCTCATGAGGGGACAACCCAGTTCTCCTGTCGGGGACACTGCGAATACTCATCAGCACAAGTGGCAGTGCGTCAGGCCACTTCAGAGACGTTGATGAACACATTTTTGCCAATCTTGCCTTCAAGGTTCCATTAACCTGTTCCACTATCCCAGAAGCCTCTGGTCGATAACTGCAATGCAATCTTTGATCCACATTCAGTGCCGCACAAAGCAGCGTAATGATTTCACTGTGGAAGTGTGTTCCTCTATCTGATTCCAAAGAGGTCGGGAAACCAAACCTCGGGATGAGTTCCCTCAACAATAACTTAGCCACTGTGAGGGTGTCACACCTGCGTGTTGGGTAAGCCTCCACCCATCGTGAGAATACCCACACCACCACCAAAATGTACCTCAACCCATTGCACTTAGGCATTTCTACAAAATCTAGCTGCATCCTATTGAAGGGTCCTCCCGACCTCCCAATGTGGCTCAAGGTGACTACAGTTTTCTTTCCAGCATTCATCTGTTGACACGTAACACACCTCTGACAAACTGCCTCAGCAATCGCACGAAATCGTGGGTGTTAGACCTGTCAGCCCTAGGGTGGTCTTGCCCTGTTTTTTTTCCCTTTTGCGCCTCATTTTTGCCACCATATTTTTACTGGACCTAGGTCTCCGGGCGCCTTGCCACTGCTAACCAGTGCTGAGGTGCAGGTGCTCTCTCACTAAAGATGGTTGCCACAGGCCCCTGCTACTGCAGAGGGGCCTTACACGCATACACACTAGTAGCCAGGGTCAGGCTGGGACATAGGGATACAGTATCCATCCCGTCCCCGCCTCTGGGCCACATAGCTAGACAGGCGGAAGGTTCCAGAACCTTCCGGGCTGTGGGAGGAGTTATGTTTTGCCGCCTTTAGGAGGGTCACCTGACCTAGGGGTATAAGAGGCTTGGAGGGAAAACTTTTTAGTCAGTTAGGTTGGAGCACCACTGATCCTGGGAGAACCTCTGCCGGAGTACAGGCTTTAGGGCCTAGGGGGGAGACCTACACTACTGCTGCTGACAGGGCTGAGGCCCTGCTGTGGTAAGATAGCTGAGGAACGCCCACCACCCACTGACCTTGCCCAGTGTGAGGGGACCCAGGGAACCACCTTCAGCGTGCAGGGGAGGAACATCAAGCACTCCCAGACCACCAACTCATCCCCCCTCATAAGAAGAAACTTCTGACAGGAAACTTTTGACAAGGAACTCATAATAAGCAACTTCTGACAAGAAACTCATGACAAATATCTGAAACCAAGTAACTGGAACCAAGAGACTGCCATCCAGTCACCACAAGCTGTACATTCAACTGGGGACCCCCAGGTAACGCGCGGGACGCTGTGCCCTCAAGAAGCGCCGTGTGTCAGACTGCCTGTTTCCCCCCTACCAGCGCTGTGCCATTGGAGCGCTGTGACCCCTGAGAGCTGGGTGCGAGGAAGCGCTTACCGGGCCCTGTGTGCGTTGCCAGAAGCAGCGCTAGATGCGGAGCGGCGCTGGGGCCGTCAGGAATCCAACCCCCCCCCAAGAAGCAGAGCACCGCAGGCCTGAGACCACCGCCGCGGCCGGGGGCCTGCTGTGAACGCTGAGGCCGGGAGAAGGCACTACACGATCCCCTACGCCACCGCTGTGGCCCTGGTACCTGTACCCCGTGGTAGGGGCGACGACGTGCTGCCCGCTCCGTGGGCACCGAGAGGTAGGAGCGCCATCACCCCAGTCACCGCTGCGGCCCGGGAGCAGAGGGAGGGCCATCACGAGCTCAACGGAGGCCGCGCTGGGCCTAGCGAGAGGTGGGAGGCGTTGCCTAGCAACAGGGGCACCGGCCGCGTCAGAGGCGCGCGCCCCAGAGACGCCGCGACGCTATTGGTCCCCGGGTCCGGAGGCCGAAGGAGGCTCGGAACCCGGAGGGGAACAACTGCATGGGGGCTCCACGGCCAGTGGGAGCCCCGGAGCCAGGCGCCAAACCACCCCAAAAGGAGCAACACAGCCCCGCAGACCACGCCGCCTCCCCCGGTCGAGGCCTAGAGAGCAACCAGAAGCAGGCCGGCCAGGGAGAGGGCGCCCGGTGCTGCGAGTGTCCCGCCAGGAAGGACGTTAAGGTGAGCCTGGGAGGGGAGTCCCTACCACTGTGAAGGCCTCCGGCCGGAGGCATTTCCCCCGCGCACTGTCCCGAGTCCGCTAGGGAGGGCAGGAGCCCCCATGAGACTGCGCTGACAGCGCCCCCTGTACCTGGAACAGGCCCCGTACACCAGTTGAGCTGGGGCCCGATAACTCTACCCTCTTGCGAGGAACTAGCGCCTTTGAGGCCACCGTGTTCACGGCCTACATCAAGTCCCTGATTGAGGGGAAGGTGCCCAAGGTTAGGTGATTAATCTACAGGAAGGCCTGTAGGGAAGTGAAAGTACTTACAGGAGTGGTGCCTAATCATTATGCCTGCTTTGATCACTGTTTAGGCCTGATGCCTATGCCTAGAAGGAAACGTCTTCGCCCAATGTGAAGGTGATTAATTGAATTAAGTTGAAGTGTTTTATGTTGCAGGTGTACCGGAGTTGCGACGCCCACTACTGAGTGTGGGTGCGCCTAGATTAATGCAGGCCCGGTTTGAAATGTATTGAGATGGCCTTTGTAAGTAATTGAATACTCCTGAAAGTGAATTGCATGTTTAAGCCCATGTGTTATTAATGCACCGTGTGATCATTATCAGTGCTACGGTTAGGAAATGATTCCTGCGGCCTCTTAGTTGCCTACAATGTTGATGAGCTATATTGCTTTAGTAAGAATGTGCGCCAGTTGAGTAATGCAATGATTTTCAATGTAGAGCTGAATTAATCTGCCTCAGCTGATGCGACCTTGATTTATATAAAAGATCTTGATTTTAAATACACAAGCCTGGTGTGGTGTCATGTTATTGCGTTCGCATTTCTGAGTCAAAGTAAGAGTGTGCTGCACAACTGCCTTACACATTGCCTTCGCGTGCCTTCCCCGCTTTGCGCCATGCTACCGTGTCAGACTCGGTGACCCCGGTTCCAACAGTGGGTTATACCACGTTTGTCTAAACACACGCATCATTGCATCTCTACCAAGATGTACCGGTCCATGTATTAGTCTCGCCATGGGGCTCAGCATATTCTCTGGCAGTACAGCTCTCCCATCACTGGAAATCCAAACATCCACATCCCCTCTTTCACATCCTGCTTTGACCCATCCATTCCGTTCTTGATATGTCACCGCATCCTGCAGTCGCTTGAGTTCCTCCCAAGTGTCTGCCATGGCCAACATCATGTTGAGCTCGGTTCTTTCTTGGCTCTCTCCTGTGTAACCCTCTGTAAATATACATCCTTGTTCTGCACAGAAGCGGGCGACTTCGTCCGCATAATTGTTTCCCATGGACACAAAATCCTCCCCCTTTCCATGCGCAGTGCACTTGACAACTGCGATTTCCTTCGGACATTGCAATGCATCTAGCAGTTGTCTTACATGTTCTCCATTCCTAATGGGTGAGCCAGATGATGTCAAAAATCCCCTCTGGGACCACAACTGTCCGAAGTCATGAACCACACCGAACCCATACTGGCTGTCCGTGTAGATCGTGATTCGAATTTGATCAGCGGCCAAACAGGCACGAGTCAAGGCAATGATCTCAGCTACCTGCGCGGAGTGTACTCCTTCTAGGCAAGCGGCCTCAACCACTCCTGAAATGGTACATACAGCAAACGCTGCTCTTAGTTGGCCGACACTGTCTCTTAGACATGAACCATCGACAAAGAAAATTTCATCTGGGTCAGTCAGTGGTTTATCGACAATGTCAGGTCTCGGTTTGGTGCACAGTTCAGTCACATCAAGACAATCATGGTCCGCACAATCTTCATCATCTACATTCGGTATGGGCATTAATGTCGCAGGGTTTAAGACGGAGCACCTTTTCAGAGTCACATTCTCTGCGGCAAGTATGACTTGCTCATACCTCGTTAACCTGTTATTCGTTAGGTGCTGAGTCTTAGTCCTGGTCATCAACAATTCAACCTCACGTGCTTTCGGACAAGCACTCAGTTGCCTGGACACAGGTCGTGGCACAGATCACTCAAGGCCGGAACAGCTGCAGCTTGTACCTGCTGGGACACAGAACGGACCACATCAGATAGTCCTTTACAGTAATCGAGAATCAAGTCATCAGTGATGTTTATCAATGCTGTAGCCGGTACTGCTGGCAACCGCATTGCCCTTCCCATCAAGATCTCATGAGGGGACAACCCAGTTCTCCTGTCGGGGACACTGCGAATACTCATCAGCACAAGTGGCAGTGCGTCAGGCCACTTCAGAGACGTTGATGAACACATTTTTGCCATTCTTGCCTTCAAAGTTCCATTAACCTGTTCCACTATCCCAGAAGCCTCTGGTCGATAACTGCAATGCAATCTTTGATCCACATTCAGTGCCGCACAAAGCAGCGTAATGATTTCACTGTGGAAGTGTGTTCCTCTATCTGATTCCCAAGAGGTCGGGAAACCAAACCTCGGGATGAGTTCCCTCAACAATAACTTAGCCACTGTGAGGGTGTCACACCTGCGTGTTGGGTAAGCCTCCACCCATCGTGAGAATACACACACCACCACCAAAATGTACCTCAACCCATTGCACTTAGGCATTTCTACAAAATCTAGCTGCATCCTATTGAAGGGTCCTCCCGACCTCCCAATGTGGCTCAAGGTGACTACAGTTTTCTTTCCAGCATTCATCTGTTGACACGTAACACACCTCTGACAAACTGCCTCAGCAATCGCACGAAATCGTGGGTTATACCACGTTTGTCTAAACACACGCATCATTGCATCTCTACCAAGATGTACCGGTCCATGTATTAGTCTCGCCATGGGGCTCAGCATATTCTCTGGCAGTACAGCTCTCCCATCACTGGAAACCCAAACATCCACATCCCCTCTTTCACATCCTGCTTTGACCCATCCATTCCGTTCTTGATATGTCACCGCATCCTGCAGTCGCTTGAGTTCCTCCCAAGTGTCTGCCATGGCCAACATCATGTTGAGCTCGGTTCTTTCTTGGCTCTCTCCTGTGTAACCCTCTGTAAATATACATCCTTGTTCTGCACAGAAGCGGGCGACTTCGTCCGCATAATTGTTTCCCATGGACACAAGATCCTCCCCCTTTCCATGCGCAGTGCACTTGACAATTGCGATTTCCTGCGGACATTGCAATGCATCTAGCAGTTGTCTTACATGTTCTCCATTCCTAATGGGTGAGCCAGATGTCAAAAATCCCCTCTGGGACCACAACTGTCCGAAGTCATGAACCACACCGAACCCATACTGGCTGTCCGTGTAGATCGTTATTCGAATTTGATCAGCGGCCAAACAGGCACGAGTCAAGGCAATGATCTCAGCTACCTGCGCGGAGTGTACTCCTTCTAGGCAAGCGGCCTCAACCACTCCTGAAATTGTACATACAGCAAACGCTTCTCTTAGTTGGCCGACACTGTCTCTTAGACATGAACCATCGACAAAGAAAATGTCATCTGGGTCAGTCAGTGGTTCATCGACAATGTCAGGTCTCGGTTTGGTGCACAGTTCAGTCACATCAAGACAATCATGGTCCGCACAATCTTCATCATCTACATTCGGTATGGGCATTAATGTTGCAGGGTTTAAGACGGAGCACCTTTTCAGAGTCACATTCTCTGCGGCAAGTATGACTTGCTCATACCTCGTTAACCTGTTATTCGTTAGGTGCTGAGTCTTAGTCCTGGTCATCAACAATTCAACAGAGTGTGGCACATACACTGTCAAAGGATGACCCATTACAATGCTTTCACATCTTTCAATGCTGACACCTGTTGCAGCAACGGATCTTAGACATCCGGGCAACGCAGAAGCTACTGGATCTAGAGTAGTTGAAAAGTAGGCAACTGGTCTACGGACACTTCCATGATTCTGAGCTAAGACCGCTAATGCACAACCCTCCTCGCAACAGAACAGTGAGAAAGCCTTGTTGTAATCAGGCATTCCCAAAGCTGGTGCACTGCACAAATCCTCTCTCAGTCTTAGGAATGACACCAAGCACTCCTCATCTCATGGTACCGGATCACTCACATCCTTGTGCGTAAGCCTCTGCAAAGGCTTTGCTCTCAAGGAAAAACTGGGAATCCACTGACGACAATAGCCGACCATTCCCAAGAACATCCTGACTTCTCTCTGAGTGGTGGGCACTGCCATGTTCATTATTGCCTCAATTCGATCTGGTGACACCTTCCTCTTGCCTTTTTCTAATCTGTGGCCCAAGTACTGTACCTCGTTTAGACAGTACTGCAATTTGTTCGGGGACACCTTGTGTCCATTCTCTGCCAAATGGTTCAGTAGGGCTATCGTGTCTATCCTGCAAGCATCTTCTGTCTCTGATGTCACAAGCAGGTCATCTATGTACTGCACGAGAACTGAGTTCTGTGGCAATACAAGACTCTCAAGATTATTTTTCAAGATCTGATTAAAGATCGATGGACTCTCCGTATACCCTTGAGGGATACGATACCACGTTAACACACGGCTTTCCAGCCGGAAAGCAAAAAGAAATTGGCTTTCCTCGTGGAGCGGTATCGAAAAGAATGCTTGACACAAATCAATGACGTAAACCACTCGGCTTCACATGGGATCTGAAACAGTATCACTGATGGATTCGGTACCACTGGACAACATGGAATAACTATCGTGTTAACCTTTTGCAGGTCCTGCACGATCCTGAACTTCCCACTCGGTTTCTGTAGTCCCATGATGGGTGAATTACATGGGCTACCTCTTATCTCCTTCAGAATGCCGTGCTTGATCATAGACTCGATTACAGGCTTAATCCCTTCGATCGTTTCAGGCGACAGATTGTACTGGGGCGTTCTAGGGAATTCAACATTCTGCTTCACCTGGATCTGTACAGGTTCAACCCCCTTGATTAGTCCAATCTCTTCTCCTGTGAAATCCCACACCTCTTGCGACACAGAATCTCTCAAGTCCAGTGGAAGTTCTTCCACTGTCACCACTGGATAAATTTCTATACACAAGTACTGATTAGCAACTTTAAAGGTGGCATCGTCATCCTTCGTCTGAACCTCCACCCCCCTTGGTGTGCAATAGATAGTGCAGTTCAATTTACACAATAGATCTCTTCCCAAAAGACAAACTGGACTCGTATCGCACACCACGAACTGGTGTCTAGCTTGGAAGGAGCCTATCCTCACTGGAATCGGTTCGGTCAATGGGCTAGTTATCCTCTTGTTCGCCACTCCAACAACTTGGATCGATTGTCCCGAGAGGGGTAGGTTGGGGACCACTGCTGATCTTACAGTGGACCGGGTAGCACCAGTGTCAACCAAAAGAGTGGTAGGATGACCGTCAATGTCTGCCTCCACAAAAGGTCCTCTCTGGTCTACCTCCAAGACTGCTACAGGTGTGCAATCTTCCTCCCCCCTCAGGCACCGTCAGGCTAACGGGTCTGGACTGTACTTGTCATACCCTTCGAAAAGGGGCATCTGCTGGTAAGTCCGTATTCCTTGTGAAATTCTCGGTGGCTGGGGGACCTGTACTTGTGGGTTATACGTCCCCCCTTTCATCGATCTGGGCCTCATCACAGTATTAACTACCTCCGGCATGGGTGCCTGAGCCACCTCTACCTCCTGCTGCACCTGGTTGGCTGGGTTCAAAGGACACTCGCGCTTCCAATGTCCAATCTGATGACAAAGATGACACGCAGTGGTCTTCTTCAATGTCGCCACATCCACCCCCGTCTTGGGATCTATAGGTTTCCCTTTTCCCTGACCTTGGCCATTTTGGTTCCCTTGGTAATTTCCCTGTCTTCTTCCCAGCGTCCCTCCACTAGGCTGGACCTGAGCTGTCTGCATCTGAACAAGCATCAGTTTGTTCTTTAACTTCCGGTGCTTCGAGTCTTCTTCATCACTGCAGTACCTCGCATACCGCAAGATTTCATCTACCGGCTTGTTCTGCCAACAGATCAAACGGTGCTGTATCATGAGGCTAACCTCTGGTCTCAATCCCAAGACAAACTTTGAGACAAACTGTCCCATATCTTTGGGGTCTAAGGCATCTAGTCCGCTATACTGTTTAAAAGCTTGCAAGAGTCTTTCATAATACTCATGCACTGTCTCCTTCGGTTCCTGCACAGTTCGATCTATCTTAACGCAATCGATGTCTTGAGGCGAGATCTTCAACTTCAACCATGTGATCACTTGCTCAAATTTTTTCATGACAATGGGTGACGGACCATTCGTAACAGCATCCCTTTCAGGTTCGAAGGTCGGCCACTCAACTGCAATTTTACAAGCTGTCCACAAATCTCCTGGTACCACTATGTCAAACAAGGTGTTCAAATCAATCCACAATACCTTCGAAATTTTAACAAAACGCTCGACTTGTTTGTACCATTCTACGGGTTTTTCCCTCAGCCGAGGAAAATCATTTGTAAACGCAGCCAAGTCACCTCTACTCCATGGCACATGCACGTACCCTCTGTTCTGTACTTCCCGTAAAGGATAGTTCCCTATGCCCGTCACCCCTCCCCCCGGAGGCGGCGTTTCTCCTACAGTCTTTTGGGCACTCTTCTTCTTTGACCACCTTTCCTCCCATTTATTCAGCATTATCCATATACGCATCCCTACAATCAAGTCTTTAGTATGCGTCCTTAATCCTGTGACCCTTTTCTCCTCCAGTTCTTGATCGCTGTATTGCAACCTATGGGATCCTTGCAACGATTTCGTTTTATTTGTGTCCACCTCATATTTCTTAGCCAATTCTGTCAATTTCTCATGTGCGGCCCTTGCTTTATGAGTCACGTCCTTTGCTACAAAAAGCAGCTCGTCTGGCTCATAGATCTCTATTCTCTCCAAAGGCAGGTTCCCACTAATCATTTCGTCTACCTCTGCTTTTAATCTCACTACATCCAACAACCTCGCCTTCACGGCACTCCTCAACATTCCTCGGCAAGCCGCGCCATTCCGCTCGTCATAATCACTGTTTTGTTCTCGTGGGTTGCTCTCTTCCCTCGTATTCCTGGAACCTGGTCTGTTTCCTAAGTTATCTTGTTCCCTATCTCCTGGCATTCTATCGCTCTGTTTCCTTACAGATGGTGTCCACATTCTCAAAGCTGACTTGGACTCGACCAAAGACCCTGGTCTCACCGGTCTCTCGTCCACCTGTCCACTAGAGGAGTCTGCGGTGGCTGGCAGTGGCGTGCTCGCTTCTATGGGCTTCGGAGAACGGACCAATTGTACCTCTACGCCATTCCCTACAACGCTGATCCCCTCTCTCCCTGTAGTCTGCATTGGACTTCCTTCACTTACTCGATCTGGGCCATACACCGATACTATAGGACCAATGGTAACAGGTACTGTTAGGGAGTCCGGCAACCGCATATTCCCCATGGGAGACTGGGCTCCTACCCCCTCCGTTCCTGTGGAGATTGTGCCCACTACTCTCATTTTTGTCTGATCATGTGACTCGTCCATCCCTCCTGCCACAATCGAATTTCCTTCGCTATATTCTGGATTTAATGGAGGTGGTCTCTCTGCCAGCAGCCTGTCTAACAAGCTGTCATCCGTATCACTATCATCTTCCTCGATGCTTTTTCCCTGCGTACCTCCCGTTTTCTCTAGCAACGGATATAATCTGTCCCCCTCAATTGTCTCCACTCTCCATCTTTTCTCCAGTGCATCCCATCTCGCATCTTGAAATGCCCTGATCGACTTCTTCACCCTTTCCTGGCTTTTGTCTCTCTTCCTGTCGTACGCTGCTCTAATTCATGCATGTAGCACCTCAAACTGTGTAGGTCTAGGTAGCGGTCGCAAGGAGGACATCACCGATTTCAACTGATATAACACTTCCAACCTGAAAGTACCATAGCGTGGGAAAGTCAATTCTTCTTCTCCTTCTGTCATTTTATGCCAATTCTCAAGCCAAATTATAGTATGTAATCCTATATTCTTAGCCATGTAATGTGCTGGCGTATCCTCGGGAGGGGCTTCCTCTCCTCCCCGAGTAACCACATGTCTATCACCTCTACAGAGTTCTCGTAAAACTTTAAAACATTTCATGATAAAGCAGATTTCTGTTCGCACCCAATATTTTGTTTCTACTGCCTGACTTCGATCCACCAATGCCAGCGCGGCTCACACCAACCGACCTATCGCAGCGCGGTACTGTCTGACGTCACTCTTCCTCCGCTCGCAGCAGTTCCCCTCCTTCCTGATTCGCTCATTCTCGCTTGCACGTGTCCCAGTCACACTCTGAAGCAATTATCCGTCCTACCGAACAATTACCTCTCTGACTGTCGGTCCACCGATGACCGACCAGCCTCTCGAAATTGTTGACCTCAATCTGGCAACTGTCTGTCCGCGAACGACCGGACAATCACCTCTGACACAATCGATAGGATCCAAACACTCAATGTTCTGCATGCAACAACCTACGACCAGCGTCGGTTATTCACACACTCACACATATGCTCCTTATCTTCAGTGGGTTAATCAACAACGTCTCATGACCCCCACAACCTCTGGTCAACAATCTCAGCTCTGGGTGTCTTCTACACCACAATCTTTTATCCCGGGATATCGAATCAAATCTCTCGGCCCCGCGACGCACTCACGGTCCGATCCTCAATCACACGACTCTCATTCCAACTCCGCAAGACATCACACAACAATTAAACACCGCAATCTAACAAGCATCACCCTGTTCATACTCACTCTACCACGAACTGCTACTTCCGCCGCACCGTCACTCTCCATCAGTTCTCATCGACCTCCGTCGTCCTCCTCTTACGATCCACTGGATCACCATCACTCGGGCTCTATGGGGCAAATAATCTCTTATCCTAATCTAGATCTCCCCTTTCTATCAGAGGAAACCATCCTACTCTGCTACCAACTGATAACGCTGATTCTTATCTTATCACCTCCAAGAATCTTCAGGTCGCCAGGATCTTTTTACCTGCTGAATAGTGTGAAGGGAAGAAAATTCTTTTCAGTTATGAATCCAGTTTACCTTAAAAGACCACTGACTCCGAATTCAATTTTGTGGGTTTATTACAGCCAAGAATAACTGCACGTGCAAACACCTCAACACGAGGTTAAAGAAATAGATGGGCACTAATACAAATAGCATCCTACGCAGGAGTCTCATCCGACTCAGGATAAGAAGAATCGTTTGCTCCAGAAGTATTAGACAAGCGATAACTGCTCCAATCTCTATATTATTCTTCATTTACCTAAATAAGCATAAAACCATTAGCTGTCCCTACTCTATTGTCTTGTGGCTCATGGCCTCCTGGCAGGTCTGGCTACGTTACCACGCCTGGCTGCCATGATGACTCTTGCGCACGTTACTATTGGATGTTGTTCAGTCGCCCTCTGTTATTGCCAAGTTGTTCTACAATAGTCTGCATTTTCTGTTTCTCACCTTTTCTCCTATTCCCTTTGTGGGCTCAGTCTGAACAACAGTTACAAGTTCGAATAACAAATCCCTGGTTTCTACTGATTTGGCCCGTCCCTCGCACCTAGACATAACACTTGTACAGCTGCCATTGAGAAATTAGTGTGCTTTTAATAATGCGCTCGCTTGCTCTAAGATAGCACTTGGAGACGACCTTTCCAGAGAGAAGAGCTGTGATTGTTTGCTGATGTAGTTTTGCATCAAGAGACTGAGGTATGGGGGTTCGCTATTCAAAGCCCAAAGGTCTTCTATTATTATAATAAACTGGCTTCTAGCACGGGGAGGGTGGTAATGTTAGTTAGACATATATCCACTGCTTTATGAGATGCTTTCCCCGTTCGTATTCTATGGAGTAGTAACTATGCTGATTATATTATTCTTATGTATTATGCTATTAGTACTGACACGTGTACTGTATCTAAGGGCACGTAAGTTGAAATAAATATTTTGAACTATACAGTGTCTCTTCTTGCGCATGTTGTGGACAGGTACGAGAGTAACGAAATAGTGTTCTTGCCTCTGCGAGTCCTGAGAGAGATACCGTGTTCTGGGTTGTCTAATCATTGGTACATTAGTGCTAATGGGACGCTAAGGCTAGTTGGGTTGGGGTTTTGGGTGCTAAGGTTTATGGTTGGCTCACCACTATATTCCGAGGTCCTATTATCCTGTGCATAGCTCTGTATGTGCAGAAACCTTATGACATGGCGCGACCAACGAGTGGGGCACCTTACTTGCGAGACGGCTAGAGTAGTACTTGTGCTTGTCCACACAACCCTCACGTACGCTTCCGGAAGCGTGTGTGACGGCGATACCTCCTATATTGCAGATTTTGTAGGTTCTTTCAAGCTTGATGTTATTAAAAAGGTTTCTTAGAAAAAAACCTTTTTGTGCTGCCTCGTGTAAGATTGTTGAATAAACCCGTTAGGAATGGCGGGTATAGACATAGCGGCGCATAGCCGCACAGCACTCCGGGATCACTTACGGGTGTATGGAGTGCCAGACGCGGGAGTTGACCTAGTCTTTGTGGTTCAAGCCGACCCGGCTTTCCACTTTGAAGTGTTCTACTCTTGGATCACTTTTCCAGCGGTGGATGCGAACGATAATCTGTTCCATGCATATGAACCCACCGTTGTTCCTGCTGTCTATAGACCTTATACTAATCTTGAAGTACCGCTCACGGCTTGGCAACACCGTGTTTGGTTTAATGGTGCCCTCCCACAACCGACTACCACGGTTCGTTTAGGCCCCTTATCTATAGAGGGGCCACTTGGCCTGTTTTGGCCGGGTACACCCCACATCCGCGTTATATGACAATACCAGTCGCGGAACTGCGCACTATGTATGCGGCCTTGGTGCAGGTGCATCGAGCTTTAGTTCGATATGTTACAGGCAGCCTCCATGGAGCCGCTCCTGGAGTTGCCGGCCAACCAGCTGCTGCAGGCGGAGTGACCATAAGTCCCGTCATGGTGAATTCTGTGATGGGCAAACGGCCACAAAATAAGGATGATTTTCCTTATTGGCTTGCAGAAAAGTTTGATCAGTTGGAGGCAGTTTTTCCACATACAACTCCAGTGGATAAACATCGTATTTTAACGATTAGTTTGCCAAAAGACTTAATACCCGAGTTGACCGCATGTGATAACTGGGGTAGGGTATTCGCAGCAGTATATTCTAAATGTTTTGGTACTCCTTCCATGACAGTTCTCCCCTCTGTAATTAAAAAAGTACAGGATGAACACGGCCCTGAAGCGGCTGTGGAATTAGGGATGAGACTAGTGGGAGTGTTTGAAGTAGTAGCTGAACTGATCCTTGCGAATGTCAAGGGCGATGCAGTGAACTTTCAAGTAGCTAACGCTTTGGCTTTAGTCCCAGAATTGGACAAGCCTCGAGAATTACCGAAAATTATTACCCAGGCTTACAAAACTATTGGTAGAAACAGCCTGGGTAACAAGCCTTTGCAAAACTGCAAACACAATCGCAACCACAACAGCAACAAACCAAATCTCAATCTGAGAAGGATGAGAAACCAGTCTTCACTAAAAAGAGTTGGAGGCTGAAAAAACAGGGTAAGCAACAGACAAAGCCGGGATCGCGAGGCGCATCCCCGGTTTCAGTTTCTTCTGAACGTACTTATGATTTACGCGACAGAGCGAGAATTAAGTCACCGGATAGGTTTCAGATCCCTGATACGCGTTCTCCTCATTCTTCACAGGCACAGACTTCGTCACAGGCCGGTGGAGGAGACCACCAGGATAGAGGAAGGGCCCGTGAGGCCGCACAGGGACGAGACCAGCCTCGACAACAAGTCAGAGGAAAAGAAGAAGACGCTCAACGTTTTCGACCACAATTTCAGAAGAAGAAAGTTGCCGCTGTAACAGCGAAATATGCCACAGACGGTGAGAACGAGACTCCTGAATTGGACGTGGGCAGTAACCCTCCTAGACAGCGCCGCGGAAGTAACCATAGTGCGGGAGGCCCTACGTACTCATATGGAGGCGACAGCAACTGAAACATTCATTACTGTTGAAACAGCAGACACCAGAGTGGCACCCCTGACAGACTATTTAATATTGTCCTCCAAATTGAAGGTGATATACAGCGAGTAATTAAAGGTATTTTTTGGGAAAATCTGACCTCTTCATATGACATTTTATTGGCAGAGGCGGATTGGCCACCCCCATTCGTAATTGCTGCGCGTAAAGGGGAGGAGGTAATCCTTCCGAGCTTTTCTCGACATGTCCCAAAGGACAAAGCAGAGGCTCTTGCAGCAGAGTGGGCTGTGTCCCTGGCTCCAGCGTTATTCCGCAATCACGTGGGTTGGGACGAAGAATCTCCCCCCCATGAAATACCTTTGCGATCGTTGCCGCAGCCACAACCCCAATATCCCATAAAACGTGAAGACAAAGGTCCCGTTTCCGAAATTCTGACACAGTTGGAATATCAGGGAGTAATTGAACCCTGTGTATCACCTATGAACAATCCCCTTTTCGCGGTTTCTAAACCCGATGGATCGTACCGTTTAGTATTGGATTACCGGCATTTGAACTCTCATTGTCGGACCTTTGCGGTGCAAAATACCCATAGTTCTGCGCTTGTAGACAGTCTTGTTCGTAAAAAATACAAAACGACCCTTGACCTTTCAAATGGATTCTACACGCACAACTTAGCCCCGGAGAGTGGCCAATGGTGTGCCTTTACTTCCGGTGGTAAAATGTTCAAATTCAGGCGTCTTCCTATGGGCTACAAGAATAGTCCAGGCGTATTCGCCGCTCGTGTTGTCTCTTTGTTAGACGGCATCGATCCAGACGCCTGTTCGTATGTGGATGACATTTATCTGACAGACGATGAATTGTTTCCGCATCTGACCCGGGTGGACCGCATTATTCTTGAATTTGCGGTTCAGGGATACAAAATTAACTTTGCCAAATCCCATATTGCTGAATTTACCGTTTTGTTCTTGGGCTATGAGCTCAACAATGAAGCTAAGGGTTTAGCCCCCATTTTCTGGAGAAATGTGCACTTCTGTGCCCTCCTACTAATCTGAAGAAGCTTCAGTCTTTACTGGGTTTTCTGAACTTCGGACGTACATATATTCCCGAATACGCCCAGCGTATCAAGCCATTGTATGCTTTGATACAACCTACTTTTTCGAAGTCTTACTGGCTTCCGGAGCATACCTCCATTCTGCAGTCTTTGCAGACAGACCTTCTTGAGTCTAAATACCTTTTGACGCGTGATAACCACACAAACTTGGTGATTAGAATCATTCCAGGGGCAGTGGGTTTCACGTACTTAACCTTTAATGAAGGTAATACAGTACCCATCGCATACAAGTCACATCTATACACCTCTGCAGAAATGCGGTTCTCATCTGTGGAGAAAGTGCTAACAGCAGTACAGATGGCGATCCTGAAGGAGCGCGCACTGGCACAGGGAAAACACATTCTGGTGGTAACACCCTATCCTGCCCTAGAGGCAGTGACGAAAGCAAGTGTTCCGAACTCTAAAGCTTTGCACCCCCGTTGGATTCAATGGGCAACATCTTTGACGTCTCCGGATGTCACTTTCATTTTCGACTCTTCTCTTCAGACTCAGGAGTTTTTACAGTATGAATTCATTCATCCTCCTCCTTTGTCCTTATTGCCGCTTGAGGATTACGACTGTGTGATCTACACCGATGGTTCGGCACAACCGGCCACGGGGTCCAAGCATGCTTATTCAGCCGCATGTGCTATTGTTGCAGGTACGTTTGTGAACGGAAAGTTCAAATCCACTGTGGTGCATACACAGGCACTCGGGGACAGTACCGCACAATAGGCCGAGTTGCGTGCCTTGGTGCTTGCGCTTGAGTTCGTAAATCCTGATGTGACCACTTTAATCGTGTGCGATTCTTACTACTGTGTTCAATCATACAATGACAATCTGTTCTTTTGGTCGCAAAATGACTATAGAGACGCTAAAGGCAACACAATCAAGCATAAAATGCTTTGGGTTAGGGTGGCAGAATTACAAAGACGTCTGCCACTCACACAGGTGGTTCACACCCTAGGCCATCAGCGAGTGGGCGCACACGCTGTTGGTAACAGTCTGGCAGATGAAGCTGCCAGATCAGCAGTACTCACGTGTTCAGTAGCAGCAGTTACTAGATCCATGTCTAAAATAGACACTGATATCTTGGCAGCTATTGCTGCAACAAAAGAAGGAATTAATTACCCTAGAGGTTTCCCTTCTAAATATTCTTACCAGATAGGTCCCGATCAGGCTCCTTATGTAACAATACCTAACGTTGGGGTTCGGCTGATCCCCAACGCGGACCGCAGACTTTCCTTGATGGCAGCGGCACACGAAGGCATGGCTTCGGCGCACGCTGGTGTGTCTGCGACAATTTCCATTTTGCAGCAGCGTTACTGGTGGCGTGGTTTATACAAAGATACACGTACTTATGTGCTTTCCTGTGACGTTTGTCAACAGATCAAGCCTTCAACAGTCACAAGACCACCGCAGACCTCGCTTGCAATTTCGAACAGACCCTTTGGGTGTGTTTACTTGGATCACTGCGGTCCATTTTCTTCAGACACTGCCTATAAATATATCTTAGTGGCAGTGGACTCATGCACACGGTTCATCTGGGTCTGGCCACAACGGAGTGCTGACGCACGAAATGTCATTAGGGATTTGCGTGTCTTTGTGGGAATTTTTGCATGCGGCACCTTCCATTCTGACCAAGGTCCGGCGTTTGCCTCTAAGGCTTACAAGGACGCAATGGGCTCCTTAGGGGTGCGGGTGAAATTTTCGTCTCCGTATAGGCCTGAGGGCAACTCTATCGTTGAACGAATGAACCGTGACTTAAAGCAATCCTTGACAGCTAGAGTTATAGGTACTGGCAGGAACTGGCTGGCCCACTTGTATACTGTTCAGCGTGCACTTAATAATCTCCCTAGAAGGCCTCTGGGTGGGCGGACCCCTTACGAAATGCTCTTTGGCATACGAATGTTTGTGCCTGACCTTGATGGTCTAGACATGGCGGCGCAATCCGCCAAGTTCGATGTAGATAATCATTCTACTATGTTACAGGACTTACAAGAAGCCCGAGACAAACTAGCGATTGCACATTTACCTTCAGCCACAGACCCTGCTGTGCAGATTCCGGTAGCCGGCTGGCTTCCGAAGATTGGCGACCTGGTACGAGAAAAGGTGGAGAACAAAAAAGAATTCAGCCCCTCTTTTCGTGCACCGGTTCCAGTCCTGGGCTTGAAGGGAACACGTACAGTCATCCTACCACCGCTTCCCGGTCGCAAGGAAAACAGATACATCTCAGTGGAAAATGTCAAGCTACAACATCTGGCCGATCCTAAATAGTGTCACACCAGCGGTCTCTTGTCCTGCCATTTATCGGACAAGCGTTCGAGGCACGTCTGCACGAACAATCACTGATGTTACCATGGAGATGGTTGATTTGCCTGAAAATATATTTGAACCCCCTGCATCACCCTGCATGGCCGAGGACAAATATACTTATCCCGCCACAGAGTCGGTGGCACACCAACCAACAACGCCACTGAGCCCGACACGTTATTCTTTTGACTCAGATTCCAACTCATCACAAGTCCCGTCCAAGTTTAGTCTTTTTGTATCCTGGTTTAGAGACAATTTTTTGATTCCACCTTGGACATATATTTGGATGGTACTTTTCTTGGTCTTTTTGTTCATGTCCATTGGCTTTGTCACAGTGTTTTTTCTACTCATCAATGGTCACTATTTACCTGAACGCTCTGCTGTGAACAGTGTTGCTGGAACTTTGGCTCCACATTCCTCTTCACTCATCATGAAACGTGACCACACATTGGTGAACATTTCAGCGTTTCCAGTTGCTGATGGCATCGTATGGGATGCGGTAAACTTTCAAATACATGGCCCGACAGAAATTATTAATGTACCAAATGTCCTTCGAGTCTCGATGGGTGATGTAGTAAAAGTAATATTCATTCTGATGATTGGGATGTGCATGCAGTTGAAGCATTGTTTGCTGATTTAAAATATTATGCCTCTTTTAATGCTGAAGACTTGTATATGAATTCTGCGAATTATGCCGATTTGTATTGCTACCAGCATTGGGGCAATCATTTTCTCCACAAACCAAGTGCACTACGCAGCCCTGTTACTTACACCCAATGGGAACACTGCCCAAACCCCATACCAGGTAGTTCCCAGACTCTTCGAAATAAATTCACCTATTTTACTGATTTTAATCGATCGAACCCTGGGTCCTATTATTTCAAATTAAAATCTACATCGACTCAAAAAATAATGTTGACCCACACTAAATTACTATATTCGGGTTCCTTTTTGAGCGCCTTGGCGGTGGGTGGTTATGAGTATTGGAAAGACACAGTGGATTTAAAATCAATCTGGGGTTCGAAGCCATGGCAGGTGCAGGGCACTGAGGCCCTGCACCGTGCTTGCCTTATCCCAGCCCAAATTCTATTTCTAAATGCTTCCATTTATCAGACCACGTGTTGGGGGTTGGCTACCGTTAAACAACTAAATGCGCCAACCATCCCATCCTTGTCGAGTCTTCCAAAGGATAGTTTGCATTTTAATATGTCCCTTATGGCGTTACAGGCTCAGTTTCAGAACAATTCCTTTAACGTTTCTGCACTGATACATTCACCCTGGTTGGCATGGCCCATATCATCTAATGCATGCCAACTTCGTTTTCATGGCACAGTTCCTGGTTACATACAGGACAAGCCTGATCCAAGATTTACCGAAACTCGTACTGTGACCACGTATTCGGTTGGTAAATTATGTAAACAATGGTTACAACATTCGTCCTTAGACTCTGTTAAGAACCATTTATCCCTCCTATCAGGCACTATTGACTTATCTGACTTTATCTTGGGACCTCGTGGTCCCCGACCGAAGAGATTCATTTATGAAGCGTATAATGAGCTCTGGAAGCTGTCACAAATGGAAGCTGCTTCCCGTCTTAGGGAAATAGACCAAGCAAATTTGGAAAAGGTGCTTGCTGTTGTTGACAATAGTATAAATACCCTGTCTTCCCGCATTTACACATTAAACAATATTGTATCTTCTGTTGTTGATATTGTACAAGATGATGTCTCTATATTGTATCATGGTCAGAATCAGTTGCGTTCAGTGATGCAGTTTGCATGGACTTTGCAAACCCTTAAGTTGGGTAAAGTTCCTTGGAATTTGTTAAACACCACTGCCCTCTTTCTGCCTTTTAATTTGACTGACAAACAGCAGTTCATGTCCATGAAAGATGCATCGTACACTTTATTACATATTGAAAAAGTGGATCCTTTACCATTCTCTGTAGCGGAACTAGATTCTGCGGTGTGGCTAGTTCATGGGGTTATAGCTTTACCTTTTTCCCTATTTGAATTCGGTTCGTGCATGAAACTTTATCCTGTAGGCCGTTTCCAGCCTTTGCGTAGTGCTTTCCTGCATGAACTTTGGTCCTTGCCTTTCATGTATAAATGCCTTAAAGATGGCAAGGAGGTATTTCTCACGGGGGAGTCTTGTGATTCAACTGTGGGTCATTCGCTTATTTGTAAACATATTAAATTGCACGGGGCTTGTAGCGTTTCAGTTCCAAATCTTGCATGTGTGCTAAAGGGTATTCCTGCTCCTGCTATTTCTCCTACTTTTACTTTGCTTACCAACGGTAGCTATTTGCTTTTAAATAACGAAGACTGTTGTGGCCTACAGGCTGGCATTCCGTATATTGTTACAGTCTCACACAGAGTTGTCTGCTGCAAGAATGTGCTTTTTCCTCCCCCTCACGACATCGTTGATAGCTCTATTTGGCCTTCCATTCCTACCATGGAGGCGGATTTCAATAAGTTGAGCAGAATAAAGGCCCTATTATTGAATGAGGAGGTTATGCTCACATACGCCCGGGAGACATTCGTTCTCCAGGTGGCGAGCACCCACAGTGAAATACAGGCCTTTTTGAACACTGACCTCCCCCAACATTTTGGGGAGTTAATTCATCGTATTTTTAACGCATCAAACACTGAGGGTCTGGTGCACTTTTTAAGGTTGTGGGGTCTGGCCTCGTGTCCACCTTTCAAACTATTTTCGGTGTGATACCGGCATTCATACATTCTATTTTTTCTAGCGTCTTTGGTGGTTTCCCATTAATCCTCGCTTTGGCGGCTGGTGTCTTGCTGTTGGTCTGTTTTCTGCGCAATGGCTGCACACCACTGGGCCCTTCTCGATCCCGAACGCCTCCAACTGCTCCGTGAGCGACTTCTGGTTGGCTTCGATGTTCTGCCCTTGGCAACTATCAGTGTGTCCTACACCCTTTCTTTTCGCTTTGCGTATTTCACTTGCATGCAACCTGTGATGTCTTGCATCCGCTGTCCGTTTACATGGACCATGGATTATTGCCTCTCCAATTCGTCATTGTCGGTCCCGGATTTTGTTCGGTTGGTGGGTCCCTTAGAGGCCCATGAACGGGACTGTTCCGCTGCTGGCTTTATGATGCGTGCGGCTGCACTGGGGATTTTGGCACAATGGGATATCTGGGCGGCTGCTCAGAATCTCCTACAACAAAGTTATATTGAATATCACGCAAGCTGTCCCGCATTGCTTTTGGATGCTCCATACTCTGGAGAACATTCCTGCAGCTTTGACCTATTGGACTGGATGGCGTCTACGTTTTTGACGATTCCAATGATGTCCTTCTGGACGGTATAGCATTTTTCTGCTCTTCCACATTTTTGGATTGATTGCCTTGTTGTTAGTTGTTAGTAGACCGCCTCTATTCTGCTCAGTTCTTTGGAACTCTGTCTTCATTTTCGTCGTGGCCGATGGACTGTCCAGGGGAGGGTGTCTTGTGGCTCATGGCCTCCTGGCAGGTCTGGCTACGTTACCACGCCTGGCTGCCATGATGACTCTTGCGCACGTTACTATTGGATGTTGTTCAGTCGCCCTCTGTTATTGCCAAGTTGTTCTACAATAGTCTGCATTTTCTGTTTCTCACCTTTTCTCCTATTCCCTTTGTGGGCTCAGTCTGAACAACAGTTACAAGGTCGAATAACAAATCCCTGGTTTCTACTGATTTGGCCCGTCCCTCACACCTAGACATAACACTTGTACAGCTGCCATTGAGAAATTAGTGTGCTTTTAATAATGCGCTCGCTTGCTCTAAGATAGCACTTGGAGACGACCTTTCCAGAGAGAAGAGCTGTGATTGTTTGCTGATGTAGTTTTGCATCAAGAGACTGAGGTATGGGGGTTCGCTATTCAAAGCCCAAAGGTCTTCTATTATTATAATAAACTGGCTTCTAGCACGGGGAGGGTGGTAATGTTAGTTAGACATATATCCACTGCTTTATGAGATGCTTTCCCCGTTCGTATTCTATGGAGTAGTAACTATGCTGATTATATTATTCTTATGTATTATGCTATTAGTACTGACACGTGTACTGTATCTAAGGGCACGTAAGTTGAAATAAATATTTTGAACTATACAGTGTCTCTTCTTGCGCATGTTGTGGACAGGTACGAGAGTAACGAAAGAGTGTTCTTGCCTCTGCGAGTCCTGAGAGAGAGATACCGTGTTCTGGGTTGTCTAATCATTGGTACATTAGTGCTAATGGGACGCTAAGGCTAGTTGGGTTGGGGTTTTGGGTGCTAAGGTTTATGGTTGGCTCACCACTATATTCCGAGGTCCTATTATCCTGTGCATAGCTCTGTATGTGCAGAAACCTTATGACACTATCACTAACGTGACATACCTACTTAACGACTTCCCAAGCAAGAGTAAAAGAAAAAGGTGTCAGCTGTGAAGACTTCCTAAGAAGTGCACTCACATAGCATTTCGAGCTTGTTTTAAGATGCTCCTTCCTAGAATCTCTCTCTGCCTTCCTCTCTGGTCTCCTCTACCTCTTCTCTCCTCTCCTCCCTTGGGGCACTGTCCCTAATACAAAATCCACATACAATTGAACACGCCCTTGGCACGCCTCTTCGGCCAGGTCTTCCTTTTTGTACTTTTCCATCAAAACTCCTACTTCATCCAGGACGGTTACGATGACCTTGAGTCCCAGGCACCTTCTCCGCTGAAAGTATCATCCCTACATTCCAGTGTACTCCCATCTCAATGCCTCCCACCACCCTAACTCTTGAAACAAAGAGCCAGTCGTTCGCTAACGAGGCATGTGTCCTTGCACCTGCAACAGAAGATACATTTCAACAGACTTTCCTTCCCTCTGCACGAATCTACCAACTGTACCCAGAGAGCCTTTCCAAGAGAACCTTCTCTGCCTACAGAATAAGCTAACATAAGAACGAATCAGACCTTCCCTTTGCGTAAATGCAGTCAGGCCTTACACAATTTAAACACACAATTCTTAATTATTTCTTTAAGCATAGGCTCATATATTTCATACGCAAAACGTAAACTACACGTGCAATGTAATATTCATACAGGTGAACTACTGCATCTTTTTAAACACATTTCAATTAAGCAGTACATTTTCGTAATTCTAATAACACAACTACTCTCTTATTCACTCTAAAATGCGGTTTTAGAACTACATTATACCGGCTATTCATTAATACACAACTGGATATATGCGGGTGCAGACTAAAGGTGATTATGATGCACCCCTACAAATTTCACGAGAACATGGCGCTCTATCAATACCAACCATGAGCCGAGAGCTGTCTCCCACAGCAACGTGCCCACCTCCCGGCCTGTCACACACCAATCAATGCACAGGCCTGTCACACACCAATCAATGCACCTCAGGACCCTGGCAGGTGCTAGCAGTTACTCAGCCTGCTCACGGAACTCCGTGGAATTCGGTGGACTTTTTCAGTAACTCCACGGAATTCCACGGAGTGAAACTCCGCAAGCTCTGCCCAGGTCTAATTAATACCCCTCTTTGGGTGTTTTCCAAATGTCCCCAAAAGGTAGCGAGCCTGGGTTCTAGGTTAAGGGTTATCAATACTTGGTTCGGTTTGACTAGACTCGGGCACTCTGCTTTGAATTGATCTCTTATTAAATTATCCAGTGGAAAATGCATTAGTATTCCAACATAATCAATGATATGTGGGCCCGAAGACTATTCTGAAAACATAGCATGAGCTACTAGTGAAGGAACAAATAAGGGCTCGCCTATTAGATCAAGTATCTCCTTGTTTTTAGACCTTTTTATTGTATTTTTCTAATCTTCAGGCCCTCTTTGCTTTTTTTCTTGCTGGGTCCAACCCTGTTATAAGATATAGCATGGTCTGAAACAGCTTCAGATGTGTAAGGACGCATATCACTATCTGTGTCTATATCAATTAGTTTATCCAGTAAAACAGTATTGGATCCTTTTAAAGTCCTTTGGGCTACCTCAAGGTTAAATGATAATGCAATGTGTCATTCTGGCGTAATCTCTAGCATTTTGTGTAAAAAAGTGTAACACAAAATGCCGAAAATTCTGCGAGAGTACACTGGTGTAAACTACATTTTTCCTGGGACTTCTTTACACAGTCTGCAAGATTAGCAACCATGGCAAGCTAAATATTTCAAGGCTTGACCCTTCAGTTCCATCAAATGGCTATAAATACACCAAATCAAAAATATCACCATTAACCCTAACCTCACTCAAATGGCTAGAATAGACATTTTGCGAATGATTATGCATTTTGAGAAGAATGTAATTTGTCAGTTTCTCCCAGGAACCATCTTTCCAATCATAAGTATAAAGGGAGTGACAATAGCAGAACCATGCACCATTAATGTTCATGGTCATATGTGGCCTTCTGGTTACAGATATAACCTAAGCTCTCACAATTTTGGACACCCAAATAGATAAACGGTCAACAAATATTTGTGAATTGTTTCATCACTGTTCCTTCATTTAAATATCTCAGGGCATATTTACAAGAAAATGGTGTAGCGCAGTGCTGCAAGCTATTTTGCTGCACCGAGCTGCGTCATTTTAAAAATGCAGGGTGCGTCGTACTAGCAAGAACACAGTGCATCCCTTTGCTCACCCCTGCACCGGCACTAGAAAATCTGCCTAGCGCAGAGATGACTGTGTTCCTGTAGGAAGTGACATATTCCTGCAAAAAAAACAATCATTAATGGCGTTTTGCTCCTTCTATGTGTGCTGCAAAATGCAGTACACATAGAAAGAGCAAAAAGTAAGGAGAAATAAAAGTATTTTTCCTCGTTGCACCACAAAAACGTCTCTTTTGAAAGGCCTTTTGAGGCACTGCCTCAGATTTACAGATCCTTGTAAATCTGGAGCAGTGTCAAAAAGCCATGGGTGTTGCTGGAAACGCCCAAAGCAACACCTATTGCATGCCGCTTTACCGCAGAAAACTTATATTTACAAGGCTGTGTTAGGCCACGCAAAGTAGCTTAGCGCAACTTTGAAATATGGGCTTGAAAAGAAAGCCACCAGAGCATCAAAAAAAGTGATGCTTCAGTGGCGCTAGGGGCTTGTAAATATGCCCCTTGTTTCTTGTTTTAGAGATACTTGAAACCCCATAACATAAGCTGACTCCCACAAACAAGAACAAATTAATGACTGGGAGAACCATCAATGGCTGCTGTGCACTTACCTATACATTTATCAATGGAGCCGTTCATATAAAGCCAAGCTTAGCTTCAGTTAGAATTACTTAATCACCCTGTTCATAAGTGATTTAGATTCAAGTCCAAGTCATTATTCATGTGAGACTGGAACTGAACGTGGACAGGATTAAATATTAGATGAGCAAAGTCTGAAATTAATAGTCTCTGATTAAAAGTTGGTTGGCCAAGCTGATCAAGCACACAATGAAATATTGGGTTACTCACTATCCACTTTAAGCAATAAACAAAATCCTTGCCAGGGTAAACGACAAAAGTTAATAAATTAACCTGAGTTCAACTCCTTGGTAGCTATGGCAAAGAGCAAGCAGGCTTATTTTAGAGGTAATGTGTAAAGTATTTGTGCAATACCAAAAGCAGTAATAGGGTCAAAAGACTACACATAAAATCCCAACCCAATATATAAAAATAGAGCGAATTTAAATACATAAAATTGCATCAAAATGGCAAAAATCCAATAAAGGCAATATGAATTTTTAAAGTTTAAATTAAAAAAAGATCCAAAAAGCGTTAAGCGCTAATTGCTGTTAGCTGGTCATGGTGGCCTTGACCTTGGCATGATTTGAAGCAGATCACGATGGAGTGAAGGTCGGATACAGAAACAAGGTTCAGCCGGGTAGGAGGTTTTAGCCTGGGGCTTAATCTCAAAAATGGAAGTTAACAATCCTCCTTGGGGTAAAGCAGCAGGCTGTAGCTGAAGAGGGCTCCACAAAGCCAGATAGCCATTGCATGAGGTCTGAATGAAGTTGGTAGCTTTTGGTGGGAAAGCTCAGAGTGGGAAAAATTCATATTTATTGATCAGGAAAGGCCTCTCGCCGACCGGATACTTTTGGCATCTTCTCTCGTTCAAGATTTATTTGTTTGCACTTAGTCACTTTTTCAGAGCTCGGATTACTCCAGCGGGGCAAGGATGCAGGCTGTAGCATAAGAGGATATGCAAGGCTGGATACTGTCTCCACAAAGTCCCAGAGCAGAGGATGTGCCATTGCAAAAAAGCTCTCAGGAGGAAAAACTTGAATCTTCATCTCAGCACAGACTTTGCTCAAATCAGCTTGGCAAGTTAGTCCCGGTCCTCCAGAGGTCTTTGGAGGCAAAAGTATTCTAAATCTCAGGTTGTCAGGGTTGGTAGGAGAAGCCCAGCAGGACACAGCCAAGGATTCCAGGCCCTCAGGAACAGCACTGGGGGATCGAGACTCACTACTGCAGAGGCAAACAGCAAGTCCAGGGCACGTTCAGCTGGAGCTGGTGAACTGGGAAGTTGCAAGAAAGGTCTCTTGTAGCTTGTTATGTCCCAATAGCTTGAACAGGAGGTCAGCCTTATGACTCTTGGAGTCCACTTCTTTGTCTTGGGTACAAGAGAGCAGTCGAGGACTTCAGGGCTCTTTTAAGGACTCAGCTAGCAGGATCAGTTCTCTTCTGATCTCCCCAAGGCTCACTAATGTTCTGAGAAGGGTACTGAGGATGCCACATGTATGCCTGGCACCAGCTAGTGGGAGGAGGTGACTCTTGCTTCCTCACTAACCAATGGGGTAAAACTTCCCTGGGGTTACCCTACCCACATTTGCAGTATTTCCTGTGTGCCCTACTTCAAACAATCCTATAATGTTCCTCTTTGCCTAAGTCCAATATTCTCCTTGAGCACATCATAGGTGCCCACCCCATAGGAGTGCACAGGTAAGTGAGCAGCCCCTCCTCTGTCGTCAATGTAAACCAGACTGAGGGCAGCTCCACTCCCACTTGGATTGGTGCCTCTCTTGGTGTGGGAACAAAGAAGGGTCCTGTCGGGTGTCATCTGCCTCTTACAGGGGAGGCACCTTTAAAGTTAATTAAGTTCTGGGGCACAGCCAAAATGCAGGAACACAAGAGAGCTTCCTGAAGCAGAAACAGAGACTAATAAAAGTGCAAGTGTGCAAAAATATATATACAAATATATATATTTATTTTATAGTCACACAAAATTCATAAAAATGGTCCAACTGGTCATACTGTCAGAGAAAGCAAACACCTCCCCACAACCAGCCCATTGTCTCTGCTCTAGATCAGTTTTCACACCTTATTCAGGACTTGAGCACTCAGAGGGTTATAGCGGGAGAATAATGCAAATTACCTTCCAGAGGCTTAAGACGGGGAAAAGATAACTTTCTTAAAGTACTTTTACTTAATATTATCAACAAAACAACTTTGCCATTGCATTTGATAAGTATTATGAACAGTCCTGGAATGTTTTTTCTATGTGTTTCCCTTGTCAAAGATAGCATTATTAAATTTGTAAGTGCATCCCAGTATTTCTGAATGGTGCATCCAGTCCTGCTAACCGTGAAAATAACTTTTAGGTGCTAGCTACGACATGTTTAACATTAACTTTCTACATGCCCTACTTTAAAGTACTATGCACCCTGCCTTATGGGCTATAATGCCTACATATGGGTGTCTTATTAATATTCAAAAAGAAGGTTCTAACTTGTCAAAAGGTTTAGATTGACAAATCAAATTATAGATTCAAGTTGCCACAGTCAGGCTACAATGGTGGGCCTGAAGCCATGTTTACACTGTAGTTGATGTCTCTATAGGTGCTGCAGTCCACTAATAGCATTACAATTGGAGGCCCTGAGTACACCTTTTATATATTCTAGACAGTTATAGGTAAGTTCAATTTGCCAATCAGGAGTATGCAATTTCAACCATGTTAAAAAGGGAGCACAAGCATTTTACTACTGGTTAGCAGGGGTAAAGTGCACAGAGTTCTACAGCTAGCAAAAACAGAGTCCAGTAAAAAGGTTTAGGGGTCGATTCCGATTCGGGCCGGAAATTTCTCCGACCGAGCCGGACCCGGAGAGATTTCCGACCGAATCGGACCCGTGCAGTCCGACCGAACGAGTCCGATGCGTCCGTATGTTATCGGACACGAGTCGGTCGGACTCCCATTGAACTCAATGGGAGCCGGTCGTACAACGCGTACGCGGGCTCCCATTGCCTCAATGGGTGCGAGGCGGACAAGGGCGCCTCTACAGCGAGTACGCCGCGAGCGCTTCGCGGCGTACACGCACAGGTAGGGGGGACCCATGGGTCCCCCTGTGTGCGCTCGCACGGGTACGCGTGACAGGGGTCCGACACGGACCCCCAAAGTACGGCTCCGACAGCGAGTTCGAGTCGGACGGCGCGAGTCGGTCGGAGCGGTCGAGGTGCGCATCGTACTTACCCGGCCGGAAAACGTCTCCATTGCGCGGTGCGGACCGGGTCCGACCGAGTCGGTCGGAGCGGTACGATCCGGGTACGAGTCGGTCGGAGCGGTCGGGTCGCCCGGACGAGTCGGTCGGCGACCTCGCATCGTACTCGCCGGCCGGACCCGCAGTACGGTTCGGTCGGGAAACAGGCTTTCGCATGGCTTTTTTCCCGACCGAATGGTATTGGGTGCGCCTCCGACCGAGATCGGAATCGGCCCCTTAATATCCAGGGTGACCATACAGGAAAGGTGGATTTCCTACAATCCATCTCAATGACTCTCCATTCTCTTGAAGCGACTCTTGTGGTTACTTGTGATAATTGGTGCATTTCCACTCTATTTTCTGCACAGTGTTCCGATTCAATCGAAATGAGAGGTAGGCCTATATATAAAAAACACAAATGAGGAAGAGCATGTGATTTAATTCCCTCAGTGGGCAACTGACGTCACTATCGCCATCATTCTTTTCACTGAAAGCATCACAGTATCACCTCCATATAGAAATATATTAAGATTTCTCACTTTCAGGTTTAAATAAAGAGGCTCTTATACTGCTCTATGTGAAACCTAAACTGCTTTCCAATTCATTGTTCACTGTTTAAAGTATCTCAAAGAGATAAGGTAATTACTTTTGTGTACCTTATTAGCTGTCTGACAGCGCACTTAAACAGATGTATTCAACTTGAAAAAATATATATTACTAATGCAATCACTAACATGCCTGACTTAACACATATTCTCTTTGAGCGCTGACATCCTAATGTATAAAAGATTACTTTCACTGCCTTGTAGGAAGAAAGAAGAATACAAAATAAATCTGTGATTAATACAGAGGAGCTACTGTACCGTGCATGTAAAGCAAAGGGCTTGTTCTGGCTTGTAAAAATGGACTGTGAGGTAGAGGTAAGAGGGGGTAAAGCTCATATTGAAAGAAGGGGAGGAGAGGGAGAAACTGAGAAAGAGAGAGAGAAATACAAAAACTGTATGGGAGAGCGAGAGAGAGAGAGTTTGCCACAGCAAGCGAGAGGGATACAGGCAGAAAAAGGATAAAGGGCGAGAGTGTCAGGAAGAAGAGACAAAATGATCAAACAGGTTCTTTTGATAAACCCAACTGAGTTGCTGGCATATTGACACTAACGTCGTAATGGAAGCAGACATGTCATCATTGGGTTTAGGACTTCATACTTAAAATGCTTCACAGACAATGGTGTAACCTGTGAAAATCATGACAACACAGGAAATGGCATCAGTAAATCACAAATTAACCCCTTCATTGCCAGGCCTCCCCGTGCCAAACCTTTTTTGGCCTTTTGAGGTAGTTGGCGTTTAGGCACCCATAACCTTTTGTCCACATAAGGTATGCATGCCAAATTTGTGTCCTTTTTATCCAGAATCTTGAGGATTCTAAAGGTATCCAGGGTTTGTGGATTCCCCTTGGAGGGGACTGAGAAATTAGCCAAAATTCAGTTAGATTTGGGTTTTTTGGGAAAAAATGGGAAACAAGTGCTGCAGAAGAAAGTGCCTGTTTTTTTCCCCTGAAAATGGTATGAATGAAAGGTTTCTGGTGCTAAAATCACCATCTTCCCAGCTTTCATTAACAGGCAGACGTTTGTAAAAAAAAAAAACTTTTCTACACAGTTTTGGCATTTTACTATTTTTCCTATTTTTTGTGCTGTTAACCTCCTTCCAGTTAGTGGTAGAAATGGGTATACAACCAATAATGGATCCTGTAAAGCTTTACATTTCTGGAAAGTAAAGAGAATTCTTAATTCAGCAAGGGGTCATTTGTGTAGATCCTTCTAGGTTTCCCTATAGAAAGTAACAGTTGAAAGAAAAAAATATTGAAATTGAGTGGAAAAAAACAGTCATTTGTGCCTACATTTCCACCTGTAACATATTCTAACTATGGCAGATTTTTTAAACCAATATACCATTATGTCTGCTAGAGCCTTCTGGTTGCAGGGATATATAGGGCTTGTAGGTTCACTAAGAACCCAAGGTACCCAGAGCCAATAACTGAGCTGCACATTGCAATGGTTTTTCATTGTGTACCAGGTATACAGTAATTAATTTGGTAAAATATAAAGAGTGAAAAATAGGTATCAAGGAAACCTATGTATTTCTGAAATGGGAACAAGATATGGAGTTTAAAAGCAGTGGTTCTTTGTACATCTCTGAATTTGTGGGTACCCATACTAGCATGGGAATTAGAGGGCATTTTTCAAAATGACATCATTTTTACACTACCTTACATTTGGAAGGCAGAAATGCATAGAAAGACAAATGGTAATAACATTTGCTCTTCTATTCTGTTTTTCCATAAGTCTCCCAATAAAAATGATACCTCACTTGTGTGGTTAGGCCTAGCGCCTGCAACTAGAAATGGCAAAAAACTCAACATGGACACATCACATTTATCCGCTGAAAACTGACCCTTTTTGTGCAATGTGCCTAGCTGTGGATTTGGACCCTAGCTCAGCCGGCACCTAGGGAAACCTAGCAAACCTGTAAATGTTTTAAAACTAGACAGACAGGTGAATTCAGGATGCAGTGACTTGTGTGGCTCTCATCAGGTTCTGTTACCCACAATCCCTTGCAAACCTTAGAATTTGTCTAAACAACACATATTCCTCACTTTTCTGTGATGGAAATCTCTGGAATCTGAGGGAAGATGCAAACTTCAACCTACCCAGCATTCCTCCAAGTATCCCAATAAAAATGGTGCCTCACTTGCCAAGCGATAGTCACCATGCACCGCCAGTCAAGCACCTCTCGACACGCACCACCAGTCAAGCACCAGTCCACATGCAGAGCCAGCCTAGCACTAGCCACACACATTGCCAGCCATGCGCCAGTGTACACACACCATCAGTCAAACACCAGTACACACAGACTATTAGTCAAACTTCACTTCACACACACACACACATAAACTTTCCAGAGTGTCTAGTGGCTTTTTGCCTCCCTTGGGGGCAAATGGGCCTATACATAAGGCTGACCTGACCCCAGGGGGGTTAGAAAACAGCCAACATATTGCCCCCGTAATGGGGAGCGACCTTTACCCAAGGGGCCGCTCCCTGACATATAAGTAAAGATAATCCCTGTTGTCTAGTGGATTTATGCCCCCCTTGGGGGCAGATGGGTCTAGAAATAAGCCCGATCTGCCCTCAGGGAGGGCAGAAAATGGCCAAAATGTTGCACCCATAATGTGGAGCAACCTTTGCCCAAGGGGCTGCTCCCTGACATATAAATATAGAAAATTCCTGGTGTCTTGTGGGTTTCTGCCCCCCCTTGGGGGCAGATCGGACTAAAGATATGGCCGATATACCCCAAGGGGGCAGAAACGGACAAACTTTGCCTAAGTGTAAAAGGGAGCATCCCTTGCCCAACGGGCCGCACCTAATGACAAAAAAAAATCACTGGTGGCCTAGTGGGTGCATTTCTACTGCACATTCGCGGCCCCACCCGCGATCATGCAGCAGGAATGCACTGCAGAGGGACACTGGGGGGAAGGAAATGCTCTTTCCTTCCCTCCTGTGCCTCTTTGCTGTCCCTGATCCCCCCCCAGGGGGAAAAATTTATCTTTCCTCCTATGTGTGGGAAGCAATGGCTTTCAGCGCATCCCCAGCCTGCACTGATGATGTTGGCACGCCATGCGCGTGCCGACTTCATCACATCGCTGAGTGGGGATTCAGGAGTGGCAGCGGAACAGCTTCCGCTGCCACCTCTGGTGGGGGCATGTAGGTTCAGCGCTTCCCCTGTGGGTTGGTGCCTGGACATAATGGTTACGTCCTCGGCACAGCACCACCGCTGCCAAGGATGTAACCATTACATTCACAGCACAGAAGCGGTTAAGTATAAATACTGAGCTGCTAGTCTGATTCATCGGTTATACATGCTTCTCAAACAAAAGTACTTAGTTGACGCTCTACTGAAGTAAGAATTGTATCAGACAAGAACTGAAAAGTCAGTGTGTAGAAATGACTAATAGAAGGCAGAACAATCAAAGCAATTACATGGACAAACTGAGATGCAAACCATTCTGGGGCAATGTACACATAGGGAATTAAGGAAGAGCAACGTGAAGAACAAAAGGCCCAATAAGCATAATGAAAATATGGAAACCGGAAAAAAGCTTAAAGAGGCAACATCTACATGTGCTGGTAGTTAAAATGTAAGTGTATTTGCCTACTGAGAAGAGTGAAAGAGAGGTGAAAGAACACCATCCAAATAAAGAGAATGGGAAATTGTGAGCAAAGATTCACGGGCTCATTTACAAGCCCATCCGCCACTGGTGCATCACTTTTTTAGACTCACATTCAGTGCAGCATGCCTGTCCATATTTACAAAGCCACTGAAAGTCAGCCTGCATGACTTTTTTTAATGGCCTTGTAAATATTGGCCTCTTTCACGCATTACTCTGCGTGAAAAGGGCGTTCCATGAGTGTTGCTGTGGATGCTCCCACGCAACATCAATGGAACCTGACACATCCCCAGATTTACAAAGTGTTGTAATCCTGTGAATGCATCAGAATCCTATTCCTCCCCAGGGGAGGCGTAGGAGTGGCGCAACATGGAGAAATATTTTTATTTCTCCTCGTTTTTTGCTCTTTTTATGTGTGCTGCATTCTGCAGCACACATAGAAGGAGAAAAACTCCATTAATGATTGTTTTTGTGCAGGAAGGTGTCCCTTCCTGCACAACAACAATCATCCCTGCAATGCAAGCACCCTTCCACCATGGCGCAAGAGTGTCTGCTTTGGTGCACGGCTGCTGTTTGTATGCCGATGCAGGGGTGAAGGACAGGAATGCGCCATATCTTGTAGATACGGCGCATTCCTGCCCTTTTATTTTGATGCACGTCTGCGCAGCAGAATGGCTTGCTGATTGTGAGCTAATGTACAAATAAAGCTAATTGAAATGCTTAAAACAAGCAGCAGAGGACATGGGACAACAAACAAATGAGCCAATTGAAAAAGAATAATGAGGACAAAAAGAAAAAGAGACCTTTATGATGTTGCAGGGGAGAAGGGGTGAAAAAGTTAGCGCAGTTGACCACAATGAATGAGATGATTGAGAGAAGAGGAATATTTGGCCATGGGCTGAAAACAATAAAGGACAAACCGTACCCATGTGAGAGTGATTGTAGTGTGTGACTGCTAGTTGGTCAAACATAGTATGTCACTGCTACTCTGGTGAGAATGCTGTCAGCAATGTGCCTTTGCTATTGTATAAGAGGTGTAAGAATGCTTTTGCGTCAATCAATTAGCATTTGTAGAGCACAGCACTGTCACTCCTGGGGGTATCTGGGCGCTGGGGAGCGAGGTCTCTGTCGAACAGCCAGGTCTTGAGGAAACGGTGGGAAGAGGAAAGAAACGAGCAGAAAAGGGCAAAACAGAGGGCAAAAAAATTTGCAGAAAAGGCAAAACAGAGCAAGAAACGAGCAGAGGAGGCACAAACAGAGGGCAGCAGGTAGACAGGCAACAGAGGGTAGCAGACTATGGGCAAGCTGGACAGGAGAACTGTCGCAGGGGGAGCTGGCACAAGGACCTGGGTAGTGTGAGACTGCTAATCTGTGATAGGTGTGTGTGAGAGTGCTGGCAATATTTAGAATATTTGCTTTTCCCCCCCACAAGATTTTGAACAGATCCTCTTGCATTTTCTTGCCATTGCTGAAGACACTCTGGGACTGATCTAGAGCTTGGCAGACGGAGTATTACCCATCATGGTGGCAGAGGACATTATGTTTGCCAACCTGACTAACTACTGTCTGCCAAATTTAGAACACCGCCGGCCCAGCTGTGATCTATGTACCTTGATAGGAAACCATGAGCAAGGTGGTTCCTGTCAAGGCACAAGAGGTGTTGTGGACTGCTGCTGTTGGTTTTGATGGCAATTCATCAAATGTGCAAAGTTTTTATTTTTGAAAAACAAACACCCATAGTGGGAGTTTGTTATTGAAATATCAATAATTATTGACGCCCACACCCAGGCAATTTTTTATTTTGGTGTAGAGTGTCATCATTTGTTTTTTTATGCCTCTCATCAAAAGATTTGACCGCGTGGTGACAGACGAAAAAAAGAACATCACACCATCCACACTAAGGGGTCGATTCCGATCCCGGTCGGAGGCGCACCTAATACCATTCGGCCGGGAAAAAAGCCAGGCGAATGCCTGTTTCCCGACCGATTCGCACATACCTCCGAACGAGCAAGTACGATGCGCACAACTGCCCAAATCCCGACCCAGTCGTACTCACCCAATACAGGTCCAGTTCTCCGACCGATGCGGATCCGGAAACGCAGAATCGAGTTGCACGGAAGCCAAATGCAGCCCCGTCCGGCCGGACAAGTACGATGCGCTTTCCGTACGCGCCGAACCCGTCTCTACGCACGGCACGTCAAAGCATCCGGGAGAGGCGTACATAAGCTCCGATTCGCGCCACAAGACGATCCACGGCTACGAGACGAACACGCCAGCGACGAGGACGAGGCTTAGCAAAGAGAAAGACGAACGAGACGAACCAACCATGAATCCCATCGCGCAGGTCCTACCAATACTCTACATCTATTACCGGAACAGGCACGGACGCGTACGGCGCAGAAGGTAAGTCAGACACCAACCACAAAAACAAACTACACGTACCCAACATATCACACACACACAGAGGGATGCAGAAATTACTCACACCAGCAACAGCAGCACCATAGGGGCGGGATGGCCATCACCAATGCCACATATACACATAGGGGCCTGGATGCCAACAACTAACACCACCCCTACCCAGGGGTGCTAGATGCCTGTCACTCCTACCACCTCTACCCATGGGGGCTGGATGCCACCACCACTACCACCCCTACTCAGGGGTGCCAGATGCCTACCACTACTACCACCTCTACCCATGGGGGCTGGATGCCTACCACTACTACCACCTCTACCCATGGGGGCTGGATGGCTGTCGCTACTACCACCTCTACCCATGGGTGCCAGATGCCTACCACTACTACCACCTCTACCCATGGGGGCTGGATGCCCACCACCACTACCACCCCTACTCAGGGGTGCCAGATGCCTACCACTACTACCACCTCTACCCATGGGGGCAGGATGCCTGTCACTACTACCACCTCTACCCATGGGGGCAGGATGCCTGTCACTACTACCACCTCTACCCATGGGGGCTGGATGCCTGTCACTACTACCACCTCTACCCATGGGGGGCAGGATGCCTACCACCACTACCACCTCTACCCATGGGGGGCTGGATGCCTACCACTACTACCACCTCTACCCATGGGGGGCTGGATGCCTGTCACTACTACCACCTCTACCCATGGGGGCTTGATGCCTACCACTACTACCACCTCTACCCATGGGGGCTGGATGCCTGTCACTACTACCACCCCTACCCATGGGGGCTGGATGCCTACCACTACTACCACCTCTACCCATGGGGGCAGGATGCCTGTCACTACTACCACCTCTACCCATGGGGGGCTGGATGCCTGTCACTACTACCACCTCTACCCATGGGGGGCAGGATGCCTACCACCACTACCACCCCTACTCAGGGTGTGCCAGATGACTACCACTACTACCACCTCTACCCATGGGTGCCAGATGCCTACCACTACTACCACCTCTACCCATGGGGGGCTGGATACCTGTCACTACTACCACCTCTACCCATGGGGGGCTGGATGACTGTCACTACTACCACCTCTACCCATTGGGGGCTGGATGCCTGTCACTACTACCACCTCTACCCATGGGGGGCTGGATGCCTACCACTACTACCACCTCTACCCATGGGGGCTGAATGCCTGTCACTACTACCACCTCTACCCATGGGGGCTGGATGCCTGTCACTACTACCACCTCTACCCATGGGGGCTGGATGCCTGTCACCACTACCACCTCTACCCATGGGGGCTGGATGCCTACCACTACTACCACCGCTACCCATGGGGGCTGGATGCCTGTCACTACTACCACCCCTACTCAGGGGGTGCCAGATGCCTACCACTACTACCACCTCTACCCATGGGGGCAGGATGCCTACCACCAACAACACCCCCACTCACAGGATGGCTAATGCATGACACAACAAGCACACACCAACATAAGGAATGCAACAAAAAGACATCCCCCCCAACACCATGACAAGCGTGTGTAGACTGTGTCAAATGCCTACAACACTGAACATGACTTTGAACATACAATGTGACCCCCTATCACATGTGTCACACATACATGTGTGTGGCCCCCACAATGCAAGCAGACCATGGCCACTGTGGCAATGGGGTCCAACCCCCATCATCACAGTGACCAAAAGGTAAGTGTGGGGTCCATAGCTGAAGCACATTTTGAACATTGTGGCAATGGGGTCCAACCCCCATCATCACAGTGACCAAAAGGTAAGTGTGGGGTCCATAGCTGAAGCACATTTTGCACATTGTGGCAATGGGGTATAAACCCCCATCATCACAGTGACCATAAGGTAAGTGTGGGGTCCATAGCTGAAGCACATTTTGAACATTGTGGCAATGGGGTCCAACCCCCATCATCAGTGACCAAAAGGTAAGTGTGGTGTCCATAGCTGAAGCACATTTTGCACATTGTGGCAATGGGGTCTAAACCCCCAACATCACAGTGACCAAAAGGTAAGTGTGGGGTCCATAGCTGAAGCACATTTTGAACATTGTGGCAATGGGGTCTAAACCCCCATCATCACAGTGACCAAAAGGTAAGTGTGGGGTCCATAGCTGAAACACATTTTGAACATTGTGGCAATGGGGTATAAACCCCCATCATCACAGTGACCAAAATGTAAGTGTTGACATTGAAAAAGCTGCAACTGCCAAACTGCATGGATGATTCCTGGTCACAGAACAACAGACACATCAGTGGCAAAGTAGTGCTTGTGTCCCATAGCAACATAGATTGGGGGAGGCAAACAGTGCAGTGCAAATAAGACATACCTTTGGCCATGTGCAGACAAACATCACCCATGGGGGCTGACACTGTCAACATCCATCAATGACACAATGACAGAAGTGACCATCATAATGCAGACCCACATATTTGCACCAATGGGCACACTAATGGAGATACCCTGTGGAGACTGTAGATGTGAGGTGAACAAATAACATACCACGGCAGCAATGGGACACACAAACAATGATCATTGTGCTGACTGATGACATAGGAGTCCCAGGGACAGCAGGTGAAACCCACCACACAACATACAGCCAATAGCACACTAAAGATATGCCAATGCAGTGGTGCAGATGCACAAACAGGCAGACCCACACTGCACATCAAACACAACAGGTGAGGGGGTGCCAGTGTCCCCAGGCAACCACACAACACATGATGAGGCCTCAATACCAATTACACAGATGCACATACAGTGCCACACAAAAGTAACTCATGGATCCAAATCCCCTATGTGGGCAATCAGGCATTGTTAGATGAGAGGGAGCACACATTACACATGTCACACAAGCTTGTAGGAACAGCAACTAACACAGCAAGAGACAGACCCACCACAGCACTACCCCCAGGGACCCCATATTGTGCTGACACTAGCCTGTATGATAATCCCACTGTGATGACAATGTTAGATGTCGTTCACACTGTGAACCCCAGCCATGTGTCCTGAGCAACTAACTACCATCACACCTACACAAGCTCCAATCAATCAGCACGGCCTGCCAGCCAAGGCCAATATGGAGGTAGGGGTCTGGCCGTGCAACAACTCACTTTTGCACACACTCAACACCACACACCCTGATCTCCACCAATGTGCAGCAGTGAAGCTCACATGGACTGGTGACATTGCACATGCACCCATGACAATACCAGGGGTGGTGGTGGGAACCAAGGTGCAGAAACCCATCACACATGGCCAGTCAACAAGACTTGTCAATGTCTGACACACAGCACAGTATGCTGTACATGGGCATGATGTGAAATCCACCACAATCAATGGGATCCTGGCCATAGTCACACACCAATGAAGAAGCCACGGTGACACACGAAGAACACACGTACACAACTACCAACATTGCAGCTCTGACCCTGAGGAGTGGCAGCTGTCACACACACAACGTGTCACAATAACTGTAAGCTAACACAAACTGTAAATCACATTACTCGTGCAACAAGTGCCAAGGGGAATCCTGAATGTGTCCCTTCTGCGTTTGCCCGCATCCCCAGCACTGACAACAAAGATAACCTGGGATGACAACCTCATGAACATTAGTTTGCCATGCACCAACATCACAGAGAAACCAGGTCCAAGATGCTGGATGAACACAGAACAACTCAGCAAGCATCACAAACAGGAACATCCCTAGGGACACAGCCTGTGTAGGAAAAGGGAAGGGAACACGCACATACATGCTTACACAACACAGGCCCACGCAATGTCACCAGATTACACACTGCCATGAGGGCACACCACTCCTGTGGAAGGTCCGCTGTGCCAAACCTTGTCTGTGCACGACCCAAACATGTCAGCAGAACACTCCGTCAGTGAGTCAACAACCACAACACACAGAAGGCTCTGCTCACATCAGCCTGGGTACGGGGGTGTCACGTCAGTCATCTGCACACACACCAAACACGTGTCAAGCAAGTTGCACTGTATACACAGATGAGTCCTTCGACATTGATGTGCAAAACTGCATGTCTAGTGGAGCTGGGCACACAGTCAGGGAAATTGGAACATTGAACAGTGGTAAGCCCACCAGATGTGCATCAGTGTAAGACAAAGATGTTCATTTACTAATGCAAAAAGGACATCCCTGTGTCAAATGCTGAACATTACACCCTCAGACTGTAGCAAAAGATGCCATAGATCCAGAATACAACAGGACACATATCCCATGGACCACATGGAGTCCATCACTGCAACACTTTATCGTCCTGATGTGAACACTATTACAACTGCAAATGCAGGATGCTACTCATCCACATCATGTACATCAAAAGAAAACCCAAAAGTAAACAAAAAGAGGCTTTATTCAGCAAATGTCAGGGTAAAAACGGAAGTCCAAAAGAAACTAAGGCAAATGGCCAGTCCAAAATCACAGTACCAACGGGGTGAGAAGTGACAACTGGTCACACATTGCTTGCCTGCACTGGTACGGTTGGGGGACATTACCCTTGGAGGGGCATACAAGGGGCAGGCCAGGCACCGCAGGGACAGGATCAGGGGATGGCAGAGTGAGGCAGTGAAGGTGTGGTGGGTGCAGGAGTGTCACCGGCAACTGCAGTGGAGGTGTCTGACTCAGGGGGGGCCGGCACCACCGTGGTACACAAGTCAGTTGGTGTGGGTGCCGCAACCACTGCAGTGGGCTGGACAGATGTAGTGGACTGGGTACCCACTGCAGTGCCCGAGTCAGACGTGGTGGTTGTGGACTCCACTGCAGTGCATGACTCCAAGGGAGTGGAAGGGTGGGCAGATGAGGTGGGCAGGACAGAGGGGGGGGACCCGGTCCCCACAACAGTGCCACTAACAGGCAGAGCGTCTGGGTTGGGGGTAGAAGAGCAAGTGGCAGGGGGGAGGGCCTAAGCAGTCTGGGGATGCGGTATCGGTGTGTGGGGGAACCTGGGGCAGGGTGTGGCAGGGGAACCTGTGCAGTGGTGGCCTGGGGGATGGAGGAGAGAGACTGGGCGCTGGAGCTGCGTGGTGGTGGTGGTGGGGTCTTGCTCTTCCTGCTCCAGGGGGACTTCCGAATGGGCTCCTGTGTCTGCCTGCGCCTGGGGGAGGGTGTCCGGGGGCGAGGGGCACTCCTCTCTGTGTGGGTGGACTTCCTCTTCCCCTGGTGTGCTGGGTCAGCAGGAATGGTGGGGAAGAGGCCGAGGTCACACAGGAAGACCTGCTGTGTAGGTGGGGTAGCAGGCGAGGCAAGGGAAGGGGTCTTGGAGGGAGAGGATTTGGAGGACTGCGGAGTGAATGTGGATGCCTGTGTGTGTGTGTGTTCCCCATCCCCTGTGTCAGTGGTATCAGTTCCCTGAGGATGCTTGTGTGCACGTCTTGCCTTACTCTTGGGTGTGTCTGTGCTGCTCGTGTCTGTGTGTGTGGATGACTGTGCAGGTGTGCATGTGCTTTGGACAGGTAGGGGGGCAGGAAGTGTGGATGGGGCAGAGGTGGGAGGGGTGAGGGACTGTTGGAGGAGGGACACTGCTGCCGTCAGGGAGGAGTCCATGGACCTATTGCTCCTCTGTAGGGCAGACATACCCGTCGAGATGCCCTCCATGAACAACACCAGCTGTGTCAACAGAGTGGTGTGTGCATGGAGGACACTCAGCATTGCTGTCTGCCCTACATGGAGCTGCCGAAGGAGGTACACAGACTCCTCACTCAGGGCAGCAGGGGACACAGGGGCAGGGGGTGCGGTGCCTGGCACGAAGGAGACACGCTCCCGAGCACGGGAGCCTCCATGGACCTCAGGAATGGGAGCCGATGGGAGGGCAGTGGTGGTGGTGGTGGTGGCGGGGCCAGACAGACTAGCTGGCCTTTGGTGGCTGCCGAGACCCGCCTCCACAAGGGAGTCATCCTCCGAGCTGCTGTGGTCCCCAGCTGAGGTGGATGGTGCTGAGGACTCCTCGGTGTGGCTCCCCTCGCCCTCCGTGCCACTGGGTCCCTCTGACCACTCGTCCGATGCTGACCCAGTCTGGCTCCGCTGCTCCTCCTGGTCCGTTGAGCTGTCCCCTCCTGTGGCCGTGGATGTATCTGCAAACAATTAGGGAAACAGACAAACATCAGTCACCTGCACTGACCGCACACACCACAGTAAGTACAGCACATTACAAAGCAAGCCCTGGCATCCTTAGTTGAACATTGCCTAAAGTCCTCACACAGATTCGGGAAGCCAATTGTCAGTCTGATGGTCAACCATGGGACTCACACCCCTCCTGCCCTTGCACCCATCTGTCTGGTGCCTGTCTGATCGTAACACCCCAGTGTGGACACATGCACCACCTACACAGTTGTTGGACATTGCAGGGAACACGGTGAAGCATGTGAACATGCACACATCACATCTCTTGCCACTGAGTCAGTGCAGGTGTCCGGATAAAGGGATGGCCAGATTCTAATTAGAAATGCATGTGATGCATACCAGCACCAGACACCATGATGCACCCATGTCCGGATAGTCAATGCCACAATGGGGTGCATGTTGCACATGTCACTCCCCTGCAGGATCAGTCCCAGGAAGTTGAATGCCATGACACAGGAATGCATGCAAAGTCATACATTACTGTCTCAAGTCACATGGCCATGGCAGCCAGACAACAACAGTCTGCACTGTGTCACAATCCGAGGGCATGGGGAATGCAAGTTCTGTGACTGACAAGTGCACATGTCCATCCCCCAAAAACCACATCATCTGTACTACTATTTGTCCACGTCATACCAACTGGACATATGGGGGACATGAAACACAACTCTCTGAACATGAGCACCTCACAGTGTGCTGTGAATGAAAATACAGCTGCTTGAAAGTCACAGTCGCAAACACCTGTGTGCACAGTCAAGTGATCAGACACCTATAAGTCACAGAAGTATCGTCTATCATGGTCACATCTCAGATGGCATGCTGAGCCCCAAACGATGAACATACCAGTAGTCCTGACAACGAAGACACAGCACAATGAGACAGAGGCAGACACCTGAGGGTACATTTCACTGACCACAACATGCCAGATGATACACGGGAGTGGGAGTACAGAGTGTATTGTATGCACTGGAGTAGGCATGACTGTCCAGCTCCACCTGTATGAGGGATGAGTCCTGGACAGTAGGCAGGTGGCTAAGCATGTGTGACACACTGGATACACATACTCCTGAGGCCCAAATATTGTTCCCACCAGCAGCATGGGTGTGTGCCACATTCCCCAGGGACATGTGGTGAGTCAGAGCAGCAAGCGGACTACATATCAAAGTTACACGCAGATCACATGTCAGAACTTAGGCGTTGTGTAAGCAATTGACCCACCCATGAATTGCACAACATAGTCACGGGAACAAATGCTGTCCCCCACCTTGAGCAAAGCAAAATGCAATGACACAGTCCCCAAATTAGACAATTTCCTGACTATAAGGGCCACACATATGCATATCAGAGGAGAAGTGGGCATGTAACAAATGAGGGACATGGGTCCTGGACCACATGACTGATGTACTGTGGAAGTTTAACCAGGCCAGAGGAGAGCACATAGCATGGCATAAAAAGTGCACAGTGCAGTCATGGACTCACCCCCTCCTTGCTGCTGTCTGTCCTTCAGCTGCCTATCCAGGTCAGGTAAGACCACCGCCAGGATCCGGAGCATGTGGGGGGTCAGGGTCCGGTGTCCGCCCCTCCTGCGAGGAGGCGACAGCTTCAGCTGGACCCTTGCGATCCTTCGGGTCCAGCCACGAAGGTCCTGCCACCTCTTTTGGCAGTTGCGGATCCTGCACCTGTAGACCCCCACTGATCTTACTTTCCGGGCGATGGTCAGCCAGATTTCCTGCTTCTGGTGGGCATCAACCTGTGAGGATGACAAAGTGAAAAGGCCATTACTACACATGCAACATATACGTGCATCACACAGTTGGATATACATGTCTCAATCACAGGGGCATATGATGTACACAGGCAGTGCAACAATGGCTATGAACAGTTTGCCAGCAGTCACTACATGGTATCATTGCATGGGAAGTAAACCTAGTTGGAATGCACTGTTACTGCACTGTACCAGTTCTGTGCATGTGACTACACACTTTGGGGTGTGACAACTACTCAGTGGGCATGCTAGCCAGTGGTGTGCACACTGAAAGCCCTGCTAGTCAGACAACATGCACAATTAGTGAGGCAGTGGACAGCACACTCACCTGCTCCCCTGGTGTCCCATACAGTTTGCTGTACTGTGGAAGGAGGCTGTCCAGCATGGCCTGGTTCTCCTCAAGGCTGAAGGCTGGGGCTCTCTCCACAGTACGTGCAATTGCAGGAGCCAGAGGATGCATAAACAGCAGCAGTGTTGGTGGCAGATGTCGTCCTGGAGCATGTAGTGCAGGCAAGTGAGCTCTCAGGGGAACAGCCAGCATTATATGTGTGCTGCAGAGGCAGATACTGTCCCATGTGTGCAAAGTGATAGGTCCAAGTCGTTTGCATCTTCTGAATTTGACCTATCCATGGAATTGCAGCACTAATACACGCCCACAGCATCCTTCAAATCTTCAACTTCATGACACCCATGATTTTGCAACATTGTTGTGGCTGTCCAACTGAATTCCCTGCATCAGACTCGTTGGAGCTTCAAAAACGCGTCCGTTGCCATGCCAGGCCCCAGCCAATGTGTGCGCACCATTCGGTCCATTGCTGTACAACGCGTACCAGGCATACAACGCGTACCCGCTCACATTCAATGCAATGGGCCGGCCGGGCACACCGATCGGTCCATTGCTCTACAACGCGTACCCGCTCACATACGATGCAATGGGCCGGCCGGGCACACCGATCGGTCCATTGCTGTGCAACGCGTACCAGGCATACAACGCGCACCCGCTCACATACGATGCAATGGGCCGGCCGGGCACACCGATCGGTCCATTGCTGTACAACGCGTACCAGGCATACAACGCGTACCCGCCACATTCAATGCAATGGGCCGGCCGGGCACACCGATCGGTCCATTGCTCTACAACGCTGCACTCGCTCACATACGATGCAATGGGCCGGCCGGGCACACCGATCGGTCCATTGCTCTACAACGCTGCACTGCCGCTCACATACGATGCAATGGGCCGGCCGGGCACACCGATCGGTCCATTGCTGTGCAACGCGTACCAGGCATACAACGTGTACCCGCTCACATTCAATGCAATGGGCCGGCCGGGCACACCGATCGGTCCATTGCTCTACAACGTGTACCCGCTCACATACGGTGCAATGGGCCGGCCGGGCACACCGATCGGTCCATTGCTGTGCAACGCGTACCAGGCATACATTGCGTACCCGCTCACATACGATGCAATGGGCCGGCCGGGCACACCGATCGGTCCATTGCTGTACAACGCGTACCAGGCATACAACGCGTACCCGCTCACATTCAATGCAATGGGCCGGCCGGGCACACCGATCGGTCCATTGCTCTACAACGCGTACCCGCTCACATACGATACAATGGGCCGGCCGGGCACACCGATCGGTCCATTGCTGTGCAACGCATACCAGGCATACAACGCGTACCCGCTCACATTCAATGCAATGGGCCGGCCGGGCACACCGATCGGTCCATTGCTCTACAACACGTCCCTGGACAGGTCACACGCATATGTCACCATGCTGGTCACTGGTGAACCTATGCCAGCCACATTTACTTTCCAGGGACTCAGGGGCACACCTACAACACCACACCCAGTCCACACTGTCTATGAGGCATGTGTGGCAGCATAACCTTATCTGTGTATGGGGGTGAACATGTGGATTTTGGGGTGGCACTTGGGGGCAGACACACCCAGGCTGTGCACGTGTTAATGGGGAAAGGGTCCTTTGTGTGTTGTGCACCTGACCACTGTGGTGTGCAACTTTTCATTTCTGAGCATGTGTCATGGTCACATTTCCAGGTTGTGTATGTGTATGACATGTCACATACCCCCAGGCTCACATGTGGGAAGGCATGTACGTCACAGGGTGGCCCATTCCAACAATAGTGATGTCCCTCCACAGTCTGTGTGCATGTTGTGTATCACATGTCTCTGACTCCATGTGCACAATGGGAGGCAGTCTCCACATCCACGTGGTTTGTGCATGAACTTTGATGGTGTGTGTGTGTGTGTCACAGATGTCCATGTCTGTCCTGCAGAGGCTACAGGGGCCACTACCTGTGGGTGTCATGTTTGTTTTTCTGACGTGTACATGATACGCCATGTCATGCCAGTGTCCATGTGGCAAGACAGGCTCCCTGGGAATCTACCTGTCAATGAGCTGTGATGCCTGTGGAGCATCTGTCCAGACATGTCACTGTGGTATGTGTGTGGAACGTGAGAGCAGTTAATGGGTACTGTGACACAGCCTAATGGTGTCCCATAACACACCCTGGAACCTGTTGTCAACACTTGTTGAACAGAGATGTTAGATGATGTCCATGTAGGTGCCATATATGTCCAAACGGAACGACACACACATCAAGTACTTGTGTTTGTTAATGATGTATCATGTGAAATTGAGTATGGTGAACGGCACATAGGTGGGGTGACTGACAATCTTGCTTTCTTCACCTATGCACTGCAGGGCTCCTGCTGTCCATCGACCATTCCCAGACCTGGCAACGATGGTGGAACGTGACAGCATCCGACGGTACCGCTTCACCAGGCAGCTGATTGAGGATTTGGCAGTGCGGTTGGCCCCACATTTGAGGCCTGGCCGGCCGTATCCTACAGCGCTGACCCCCAAGGTGAAGGTGATGGCAGCCCTACACTTCTTTGCCACCGGTACCTTTCAACACACTGTGGCAACTACTGGTGGGATGTCACAGACTATGTTCAGCCGTGTGCTACGCGATGTTTTGGGGGCAATGTTGAGATACCTCAACCAGTACATCTATTTCCCAACACGTCAACGACTCACTGACGTCAAGAGTGACTTCTATGCCCTGGGGAGTATGCCACATGTAATTGGCTCCATTGATGGGACACATGTGTCTTTGATACCACCACAGGCACATGAGCAGGCATACCGCAACCGTAAACATTACCATTCGATCAATGCTCTGGTGGTATGTCTTGCAGATATGACCATCTCACATGTGTGTGCCCGTTACCCGGTTCAGCACACGATGCCTACGTAATGAGGAGTAGTCGCATCCCGAGGATGATGTCACAGATGCTGAACCAGCGTGCCTGGCTTGTTGGTGTGTACTGACTTTGTACCATTGTGTGTGTTCTGCTATGTTGTTTTCCGCACACATTTTCAAATCGGCTAATGTGCAATTGTCTGTTTGTAGGTGATTCGGGATACCCCAACATGCCGTGGTTGCTGACACCCCTCAGGAGCCCTGTGACACCAGCCCAGATGTGCTACAATGAGGCACATGGTCAGACGAGGAGGGTGATTGAGCGGACCTTTGGTCTCCTGAAGAGCCGCTTCCGCTGCCTGGACAAGACAGGAGGGGCCCTCCCATATGCCCCAGCAAAGGTGTGCAAGATTGTCATCGTCTGCTGCATGCTACACAACCTGGCAGTGCGGAAGGAGTTGCCTCTCATCCTGGATGACGATGACCAACGTCCGCCACCTGTGGAAAATCCTGGCCTGGGTCACGATGCCAGTGAAGATGATGATGATGATGATGGTGATGTCCGCACACAGCTCATCACCAACTTCTTCAGCTGAATGTGAGTCTCCAGAGGGTTGTGATGTCAATGATTTGAGTTTGCATGATATGTGTGTGTGGTGCTCTGGTGCTGTTTGAGTGTGGCCATGTGCTACTTGACTGGATGCGTGCAGCGATGTGTCCTTGCAGGTGGTCTGTACTGCCCAACAGTGTTGACATGCTAACTTGGTTTTGTGTAGTTATCTCGTGACATGTATTAGACATGAGTATTGCCGTTCAGTGCTGTTCTTCATTGTTTTTGACTGTGTGTCATGTCTGTCCTTCACAGTGTGCTGGCGGAGTTGTCTGATCAACTTGGATCCCCCGAATCCATGATTCAACTTCCAAGGTGGAAGCAGTTGTTTCCCTACAGGTGATGTGCCACACACCCCTGGACTTTCTATCTTCTGTTTTTTTGACTTTGTGGCCACAGCCAGGTTGGATTAGCTTGCATTTGTAGTGGAAACAACATGTTGCAAATGTGTGATAAACCTGTGCTTCACTTTGGGATGTTCGTTGTCTGTAGTCACACATCTGACTGACATTTGCTTACTGCACCTGTAGTCTAGTTCACAGTGACTGTGAATAGGTGGCGTGTCTGTGCATTCCACTGTATTTAGTTGCAACATCAGTATAGGTGATGAGTCTGATGGCCCTGGTGTGTATGTGTTGTGTGGCCCTAGTGGTGTGTCTCCCTCATATGTGTCACGTCGCCATGACTGACATGACGGGGTTGGACTTGCTGTAGCAGTTAGCATGCACAGTGTCATTTAGCAGATCACCATCTACATGACAAAAACCACGTTGGAATCACAACAGAGGCAGATATGGTGTATTGGTGAGTTTATTTACATACAGGTGTGAGGATGGTGCACAGGATGGTGGGTGCTGTACATAGTAATTGGAATCCAAAGTTCCCATGTGTATTGGAAGTCTTGGTAGCTGACATGTCCAGAGTAAAGTCCACAGTCATCTGATGAATTTGGCCAACTAGAGCTCCCCATGTCATGTGGGAGAGTTGGGTTGGCTTCGACAGAGCGTGCAGTTTTCACACAGAGGAAAAGTTCCAGAACAGGTGTTGGCTTCCTGGGGGATATAGATGGCCATCGGACTTTCAGTTTGGCCTCTTCGGACGGCCCCTCTTCTTGGGGGGGGGGGACCCTCAGGTGCAGGCTGCGGCGGTGCAGGGGACTCTCTGCCAGAGTCCTCCTCCCTCCCTGTGGCATTTGCAGTTGTTTCAGCAGCAGTTGTTGTGGGCACACAGGGAGGTGAGGCCATGTTGGTGCTGATCTGGCGGAGGCATGTGAGTATGTCCCTATGCACCGCTGTCAGTTGTTCCAATGTGTCCCACTTGGACTCCATGCCAGACATGTGTGTCTCGACACGTGACATGTGTGTCTCGACATGTGACATGTGTGTGTCGACACGGGACATGTGGGAGTCCAAGCGGGCATGATGGGCAGCCTGCTGCTGTTGTATGTCCTTGAGGATCCCCACCACCTGGCTGACCTCTCCGGTGCTAGTCTGGTACGCATCCGCGATGCGTGCCAGTTGTGGGTCATCATGCAGTCCAGACCCTCTGCAAAGAGCGACCTATGTCTACCACCCCTCCCACCACCCCTGTCGACACGTGCAGGACCTGCGGTGGCACGCACAGGTGACCGTGGGCCCACTTGGGTGTTGTTCCTGGGCTCGTTGTCACCAGCTCCAGTTTGGGCCTGGGTCCCTGCGCTGTTGTCATCTGTGGTCCTTGGTCTGTCCGTGTTGGCAGGGGTGGCCTGTGTGTTGGCAGTTGTTGGAGGGGTGGGTGCAGGGGGTGCAGATGTTGGTCCTGCTGGTGCTGCATGATGACTCACACCGGAGGTTCCAGCTGGTTCTTCGCCATCCGAGGAGTGCAGTGGCTGATCCACTCCAGTGAGTTCAGTGTTCCCCGGAGCCTGGGACAGGGACTCCTCCTCGTCTGCTGCTGTGTCCCCATCATCACCTGTTTTGGGGAGAGACACAGATTGTATGTTATGTTTCTACTGGCATCAATTGTTCAAACACCTGACAGTTGTGACTGTACCTCTGGATGTGGGCCAGGACATTGCATTCTCCTAAATTGTGACAGTCAGAGAGTGATATTGGTGTAGCACATTGTCCTGCCAACCTGTGGCATGTCAATGTGTATGTTGAGGTGTGTGCATGACCAGCATTGGTGGTATTTGGTTGCCATCCAGGCCTCCTTCTCCCCAGCCCAGTTATCCCACCATGAAGCGTGCTTCCATTGCAGGCAGTGCAAGTTGTCTTTCAGGATGTCAGTCAGTGGTGTCCTGCTGTTGGTTGTTGCACAGTTCCCAGCAGGGCCTTGTGCTCCCTCCAGCAGTACCCAGTGTCAGCCATCTTGTGAGTCCTTTTCCACTCCCTGTGATGTGAGCATGGTTGAGAGTGGTGTTGATGGGCCAATTGTGAGGGTGAGCAATATCTGTGCCTACAACTCCCATCATGCTATTGCCTCCACCCCCCTTCCCAGCATGCCCATCCTTCCTTCCTTTTGAGTCTGCTTCCCTGTGGGGTGGGGTGCCTGTGCTGACAGGATGGCTGGGAGTGTTGTCCTGGCAGTTGTTTGGCTACAAGTCCCAAGAGTGTCCCTGTGCTTCACACAGCATGACCCAGGGTGGTGGTTCTTTGTGGGATCTTCAGTTAGGATGTGAGGCATTGCATTCTCCCAGGTGGGTTATGTGGAGTTAGTGTTGAGGGGGTGTGTGAGGGGAGGTCCTTGTAACTATGGTCATAGCTGTCAGTCCTCCTTCACACCCAGCCAGATATCCCACCATGGAACGTGCTTCCATTGCAGGGAGTGCAAGTTGTCTTTCAGGATGTCAGTCAGTGGTGTCCTGCTGTTGGTTGTTGCACAGTTCCCAGCAGGGCCTTGTGCTCCCCCCAGCAGTACCCAGTGTCAGCCATCTTGTGAGTCCTTTTCCACTCCCTGTGATGTGTGCATGGTTCAGGGTGGTGTTGATGGGCCAATTGTGAGGCTGATCAATATCTGTGCCTACAACTCCCATCATGCTATTGCCTCCACCCCCCTTCCCAGCATGGCCATCCTTCCTTCCTTTTGACTCTGCTTCCCTGTGGGGTGGGGTGCCTGTGCTGACAGGATGGCTGGGAGTGTCGTCCTGGCAGTTGTTTGGCTACAAGTCCCAAGAGTGTCCCTGTGCTTCACACAGCATAACCCAGGGTGGTGGTTCTTTGTGGGATCTTCAGTTAGGATGTGAGGCATTGCATTCTCCCAGGTGGGTTATGTGGAGTTAGTGTTGAGGGGGGGTGTGAGGGGAGGTCCTTGTAACTATGGTCTTAGCTGTGAGTCCTCCTTCCCACCCAGCCAGATATCCCACCATGGAACGTGCTTCCATTGCAGGGAGTGCAAGTTGTCTTTCAGGATGTCAGTCAGTGGTGTCCTGCTGTTGGTTGTTGCACAGTTCCCAGCAGGGCCTTGTGCTCCCCCAGCAGTACCCAGTGTCAGCCATCTTGTGAGTCCTTTTCCACTCCCTGTGATGTGAGCATGGTTGAGAGTGGTGTTGATGGGCCAATTGTGAGGGTGAGCAATATCTGTGCCTACAACTCCCATCATGCTATTGCCTCCACCCCCTTCCCAGCATGGCCATCCTTCCTTCCTTTTGACTCTGCTTCCCTGTGGGGTGGGGTGCCTGTGCTGACAGGATGGCTGGGAGTGTTGTCCTGGCAGTTGTTTGGCTACAAGTCCCAAGAGTGTCCCTGTGCTTCACACAGCATAACCCAGGGTGGTGGTTCTTTGTGGGATCTTCAGTTAGGATGTGAGGCATTGCATTCTCCCAGGTGGGTTATGTGGAGTTAGTGTTGAGGGGGTGTGTGAGAAAAGCTGCTGGTGACTATGGTCAGAGCTGTCAGTCCTCCTTCCCACCCAGCCAGATATCCCACCATGGAACGTGCTTCCATTGCAGGGAGTGCAAGTTGTCTTTCAGGATGTCAGTCAGTGGTGTCCTGCTGTTGGTTGTTGCACAGTTCCCAGCAGGGCCTTGTGCTCCCCACAGCAGTACCCAGTCTCAGCCATCTTGTCAGTTGTTTTCCACTCCCTGTGATGTGAGCATGGTTCAGAGTGGTGTTGATGGGCCAATTGTGGGTGTGACCAATATCTGTGCCTACAACTCCCATCCTGCTATTGCCTCCACCCCCTTCCCATCATGCCCATCCTTCCTTCCTTTGGATGGACTTCAGTGTGTGTGAGTGTGACAGCAATGGCAAGATGGCTGACAGTGTGGTCCTGTTGTTTGTTGGTGCCCAGTTCCCAGCAGGGCCTTGTACTCCCCACAGCTGTGGCCAGTGTCAGACATCTTTGAAGTGGCTTTTGACTCCTGTGAGGTGTGCATGCTTCAGTGCTAACTTGCTGGGCCATGTGGGTGTGAGATGTTGATCTGTGACTACCACTCCCATCATGCTATTACCTACACCCCCTTCCCAGCATGCCCATCCTTCCTTCCTTTTGAGTGGACTTCAGTGTGTGTGAGTGTGACAGCAATGGCAAGATGGCTGACAGTGTGTTCCTGTTGTTTGTTGGTGCCCAGTTCCCAGCAGGGCCTTGTGCTCCCCACAGCTGTGGCCAGTGTCAGACATCTTTGAAGTGGCTTTTGACTCCTGTGAGGTGTGCATGCTTCAGTGCTAACTTGCTGGGCCATGTGGGTGTGAGATGTTGATCTGTGACTACCACTCCCATCATGCTATTGCCTACACCCCCTTCCCAGCATGCCCATCCTTCCTTCCTTTTGAGTGGACTTCAGTGTGTGTGAGTGTGACAGCAATGGCAAGATGGCTGACAGTGTGTTCCTGTTGTTTGTTGGTGCCCAGTTCCCAGCAGGGCCTTGTGCTCCCCACAGCTGTGGCCAGTGTCAGACATCTTTGAAGTGGCTTTTGACTCCCTGTGAGGTGTGCATGCTTCAGTGCTAACTTGCTGGGCCATGTGGGTGTGAGATGTTGATCTGTGACTACCACTCCCATCATGCTATTGCCTACACCCCCCCTTCCCAGCATGCCCATCCTTCCTTCCTTTTGAGTGGACTTCAGTGTGTGTGAGTGTGACAGCAATGGCAAGATGGTTGACAGTGTGTTCCTGTTGTTTGTTGGTGCCCAGTTCCCAGCAGGGCCTTGTGCTCCCCACAGCAGTAGCCAGTGTCAGCCATGTTGTCAGTTGTTTTCCACTCCCTGTGATGTGAGCATGGTTCAGAGTGGTGTTCATGGGCCAATTGTGGGTGTGACCAATATCTGTGACTACCACTCCCATCATGCTATTGGCTACACTGACTTGACCAGCATACACAGAATTCCTTCCTTTCAGTGAGCTTCCCTGTGAGGTGGTGTTCTAGTGGTGGGTAAATATCTGGGAGTATTTGTTGGTTCTATTTGTGCCACTGCTTTGCTGTATTTGTTGTTAGGTTTGTAGATGTCATGACACAGTTACATATCACTATGGGATGGCAGGTATTGTGTTTGTCTGACTAGCATTCACATCTTGGGATGGATATCTTTTGGTTGGTGTGTATTTGCTAAGTGTGCATGGTTTGCCTATCCCCTTGACTGTGATGTGTGTGTGTAGTCACACCATATTGTGTATATTAGTTGTGTACTCACCAGGCTCTGGGATGTCTGTTAGTCCGTATACGCTCACTGGTGGTAGGATAGCCCGCACCTTCTCCTCCCAGGGCCTGAGGTATACTGGTTTTGCAGGAGGGCCACTGCCGGTGTGCTGGCTGAGGAGGTAGTCCTTTTTTAGTAGGTCCCTGACCCTCCTGCGCACATCATACCACCTGTTCTGGATGTCTTCCTTTGTGCGCAAACATGGTGATTGTGTGTTGACCCTGTCGACAATCCTCGACCACATCTTGGTTTTCTGCGACATGGGGGTCTGTTGTACCAATGTATCAAACAACTGTGGCTCTACCCTCAGGATCTCGTCTACCAGGATTTCCAATTCACAATCTAGGAACTTATGGTTCTTCTTTGGGGGCATGGTGATGGGTGGTGGTAGTGATTGATGTGTGTGTGTGTGCAAGTGGGGGGGTGTGAGTGTAGGTTTAGCTGGGTGTGTGTGAGGGTGCTATTTGTAGGTGTGGTAATGGTGTGTGGCTTGTGTGATGTATGAGCTGTGAGTGTGTCTGTGGTTGCTGTGTGATGGTGTTCTGTCTGGCAGGTCAGTGGAATTTGCAAGGGATCATGGTCGGGATTTGTGGCCTTTATGTAGGTGGAGTTGGAGGTGTGTCCTTGTTCCATTTTTTTTCCTCCCTGTATTTATTGGCTTAGTGGTTGCTTGTTTGGCCCTTTTTAAAAAAAAATTCCTTGGTGTTTTTGGTGCATGTAGGAGTCGTTCTTGTGTCCGAGTAGGACGCTGCAGTTGTCTGGTGCGATCTTGTCCGACCTGCTCCCGCTGTGTGTCAGCTAGGTTTCATATGCGGCGACGAGCCGGTCGCGTAGTATTGGGTTGCTTCGGCAGGGTTTTGTATGCGTGTCGGTCGTGACGGGCTTGTGCTCCGGGCGAAGTCGGTCGTGTTTTGCACGCACAGCATCGCACTTACGCGGGTCGGAGTTCGCGGGTACGCTTCGCTCGGGTTCAATCCGAGCGCGTGTCGGTCGGTTCGCTTTTGCGTGATTTCCCGTCCGGATGGCTTGTTTCCGTCCGGCTCGGTCGGTCGTTTTGTATTCCGTCCGAGTCTGTCGGATTTTACATGCATTTCATCGTACTACCCGGGTTGTGCGGCGCCGGTCCGAGTCGGTCGGACTAAATTCCCGTACCGAGTCGGTCGGTACGTTTTCCGGCCCGAATCGGAAACGGCCCCTAAATAGGGTGGGGAGTGTAATTCCCTTCCTCCGATGGGGTTCAGTGACTGAATATCGAGGGACAGAATATCGACTGTCCAGAATATCGATGCCAAAGTATCGAGGGACAGAATATTGAGTCCCTATCTACAAACAGGTAAGTACTAAAATATCGAGTACAAAATATCGATGTTTAAAATATAGTTAACTAAAATATCGCATTTTTTAAATGTATTAAAAATAATATAAAAGTAATTAAATAATAAACACAATTAAATAAAACATAGTTAAAATAATGTAAAAAAGCTTAAAATTTAAAAATAATAAATGTAATGTAAAAAAATACATATTAATTATTTTTTAACATATATATATTTACTCAATAATATTATAAAATAATTATTAATCTTAATTATAAAATATTTAAATCAATATTAAAAATATATTTACATATATATATAAATAAACATATTATATAAATATAAAAATAAATAATATATAATAATGTAAATAATTAAAGTAAAAATTTATTTTAATTTATAATTTACACTACATTAAATATAACAAAATTAAAAATGTTGCATAGCTAAGGAATAAAATTAGTATTCACACTCCAACAACTGCAAAAAAAGGGAATTTGTTGGATAGCGGGTGGGTACAAATTACTATTCCCACTCAAGTGAGTGGAACAGTAGGTAAAGTGTTGGATAGAGGGTGGGTAAAAATTACTATTCCTACTCCAGCGAATGGAACAGTAGGGAAAGTGTTGGATAGCGGGTGAGTACAAATTACTATTCCGACTCCAGCGAGTGGAACAGTAGGGAAAGTGTTGGATAGCGGGAGGGTAAAAATTACTATTCCCACTCCAGCGAGTGGAACAGTAGGGAAAGTGTTGGATAGCGGGAGGGTAAAAATTACTATTCCCACTCCAGCGAGTGGAACAGTAGGGAAAGTGTTGGATAGCGGGAGGGTAAAAATTACTATTCCCACTCCAGCGAGTGGAACAGTAGGGAAAGTGTTGGATAGCGAGAGGGTAAAAATTACTATTCCCACTCCAGTGAGTGCAACAGTAGGGAAAGTGTTGGGTAGCATAGGGGAATAATTGAGTAGACCCACTCCTACAATATAATTAAAATTAATTAACAAATAATTAATTAATAAAAATATATTTACCTTCCAACATTTTTCCCTATAAACGTCACCTCCAATAGTGTAAAATATTAATGAATCAACATAATTAATTAACATTTAATTAATTAGCTAATTACAATTAACAATGAAATTAATAACCATCATATCTAAATTAATTAACACAATTAACACTATAAAATAACTTTGAATAAATAAATTATATTTAAAGATTATTAAAATTTGAATTAAATGTAACTTAATTCCCACCCTACTGCGCTATCAACACTGAACACACTACTAAAAAAATGTACATAATTAACATATTAATAAATTAAGTTTTTAATAATTAATATGTAATTAATTACTAATTAATAAATAAAAAACAATTTACATAATTATCAATTAATTAAAAAAGATTATTATTCACTTTTTAGGTATTTAAAAATACATTAATTAACTTAATTAACAATAGTAAATATTAAACAATAAATTATTAATTAATAAATTAAAAAAATAAAAATTTAAATTAAATTACTTCCCACCCTATGACCCTATAAACCCACAACCGGCTACGGAACTAATATACTTAGAAATTATTAAACAATAGTTATTATAAAACACTAAGGGGGTCATTACGATGGCGGGCGGAAGCACAACCGCCGTGCTGGCGGATGCAAAAACCACCAGTTACCGCCGGCACGCAGCAGTCCACACGCCCGCCCAATTACGATGCGAAAAGTAGGCCAAACACCGCCGGCAAGCCAGCAACACCGTCCGCCATCAAAGTGCGCCCGTACACGTAGCGGCGCAGCCCAACTGACACACACCGTCCGACGAAAACACGTCCCGCCCGGCGCATAAATTACGATGCCGCAAACAAACGGCTCCCACGGCCAAGAGATACCGTACAACAAACCGAAGCGGTAACACGGACGCCGAGCACGGACAACGAAGAAGCGGCTCCCCGAGCATGAATCCAGCACTGCAGGCCCTCCCCATGCTCTTGCTGATGCACCACCAAGGACGCAACGTACCGCGGAGACGCAGGTAGGCACACACACAACAAGTGCACGCAAACAGCGCACACAGTGCAAGGGCGGAAAAGCGGACAACCCCCCCAGCGCGTGTACACTACACATCCACCATTGCATCCACATATGACACACAGGCCAAATCGTAACATCGCGTAACACATGTGTACACACCACCTGGGACTAGGAACCAACGACCCCGTCACGGCCCCAAAGCGGCGATGACGCCGCCACACATGCGCACAACGCAGAGGCCAACCGCAGCGCCATGCATGCGTCGCACACAGACACAGGGACACAACCAAGCAGCACACACATCAGCCCCACCCCGAACGCACATGACACGTGACAGGCCTGCCACAGACATGTCCCCAACGCCCAATTCACGGACAACACCCAACGCCACACAACCGACGCACACATGTCAGTGAAGTCACGCAACAGCAGGACACACCCCAGTGTAACAAACATGGCGAAGCACACAGCGGCGGCAACACCAACTAGGAGAAGCAGGGCTCTTCGGGAAGAGGAACGCCAGTACCACACTGAAACACCCATACCACCCTGCACATATGAACAAGACATATAAAACGGAACACCAAAGAGCCCGGGGACCGACAACAGGTGGCCCAAGAATAACATTCACACACAAGGCCCAACGCAGAGCGGAAAGGCAGCCTGCCGCCCACACAAGGGAGAGCAGACAGCACTGAATGACCTTCCATTCCAACTCCGAAACCACAGCCCTACGAAAGAAGCCGGTGAATACAGCCATTGTCCAAGAAAAGACCAACACAGGCATGCCGAGGAGACCGACCACAGGGCAGATAGCGCATATCACAGAAGCACACAACGGACGGGGAAGAAAGAAGAAAACACTCCCCATGTCGGCCACATGCAAGTTAATTGGAAGGAGTCACACATCACTGACCTTGAACTGTCTGAGAAGCATGTGGGATGAGGGCCCGTGTCCTCCAAACAAGCCAACAGAACACAAGTCCTGTCCCCCTACGACTACACAGAGCTCACAGCAACCTCGGAGCGTGCACATTGCAGACTGCACACACAGCCGGAGCACGCCACCACAACGCACCGCTGCGAAATGGCAACCGCAACACACCTACCCAACTACGCCGGACAGCTCAAGCTGTACAAAACCAACCTGATACATATATTGGGATGCGATCTCCTGTCCCTGCTGAACGTAAGTTACCGACTGACTTACCGCATCACATTGTTCAGCTGCGTCATGCCCGTCTTCTACTGTCGGAGGTGTCCCTACCAGCATCCCGTGGAGATATGCCTCTCCAACCCGGCATGTCTAAAGGCGGACCTGCTACCACTACTCCTCCCTCTGGACGCACACGACAGGGCCTGCTCTGCCTATGGGGGCATGGCGTATGTGGCCAACATCGCACCCGCACTGAAATGGGACCACTGTGCCTCCACACGACGGATCATCGAGAACAGCTACATCGAATGTCACCCAGCATGCCCCATCATGGTCCTCCAAGGGACAACTTACGAACAACACCTTGACAGCCACCATCCGCTACATTGGCTGGCAAACATGTACACCACCAATGACATGGAAGCCCTGCTGGACGGCATCGCATACCTGACAACCTGTAAATTCGTCGGACCACAACGCAGGTTCCCCGATTGACCTATGATGTCCAACCCCGCACCCATGCTTAGCTTCCGCACGGACTGGCCAGTCACCACCACAACAGCCATACCAAACGACCGGCAACTGTTACCACACCATCAACGACATCGCCATGACATCGGATATGACCGGGACATGCACACTGTTCCCCATCACATCCAGGAACACCGCATGCATCGTGGGAGGCAGTGGCATGGGGTCTGTGTATCGCACCCACATGGACGGAACTGCACGAACAACCAGGACACGACATGGATCCAGCGCCCATGGACACACACACCGCTCAGTGGACATGAATAGGTCGCCTGGAGTCTGTGGGTGCTGCACCCTCCCACCCCCGCCCCGGGAATCCCATACCAGGACCTTTGCATGGACGACAAGTGCATACAACAACAACACGACCCCAGTGACTGTGACATGTCCAGTAACCACCACATTGCAACAACAAGTGGCACGCCGCTGCATGCACGCAAGCACATGCCCTGATGTCATCTCACATGCACGCGTGCATGAGGAACAACCGCAGCAAACCTGTCACATGGAACTGAGATGGACTGTGCCCATGATGCCAAGCGGTCTGGTAGGCTACATGTATACCGTCTGTGTCAAAGTCCGCAGCTCCGCAGCTATACGTAAATGTACATTAGCACAGCCTTGGCCAAGCAGATGTAACTCTGAAGCCCACATCCCACATGCAACAGCCAATCACATGTAACCCCACACCCTATCCCATTTGCAATCATGCTCAGTATATCCTCAACATGTATTCCGCTGCCAGTAGTGTCCACTATACTGCATCACAGAGGACAGAAGACTCAATATAATGTTTGAAACCAAAACTGTCTCCGCTGACTCATTTCACAAGTACGAATGAGAGAGGATGAGAGTATGTGAAGTACACGGCAGTCGTGACATGACCATGTAGTCCACTGGTATTGGATGTCAACGCAAATGAGTAGCACAACTGTGGAAGACACACATGTGTCGTGTGAAGTCGTATGGACGCAGTGCTCAGGTGGGTGGGTGTGACGGGTAGATGCGCACATGCCAAGTTGGAGCACGCCGTGTCGGGAGGGGTCATGAACAGTACACCACCGCTTCCCTGGGCATTGTGAGAGGACACCTGTCGGGGGGAGTGAACACGTGTGTGCACAGCAGCCGGGCACACGTACAAAGCGGTACCATGCGCACCTCAGCCCACCCTCTGTGGACAAGCTGGATCCTGTTGTGCGCCCGCCATGCCCCTTGACAAGGCACACACAGCCCCAGTCGACCAGGTGTAACCCCAACATAGTCAATCCGCACAGGCGATACAGGGCACGGGATGGCAGTGGAGCATGGTGTGTGAGAGGTCTCCTCGCGCTCCTCCTGGTCATATCACGCAGGCAATAGAACCTCAACGTCTAGCATGGCACAAGTCAAATGGAAGTGTAGGGGGACGCACCACAGCACGAGCAGCACTGACGTCACGGGAGGTGGCTCGCACCATCCCATCCATTGCCCATTATACCAACCACGCCACATGCCATTGCGACTAAGTGCAAGCGCGTGCGCCACCACCCCCGAGCCCTCCCCAGAGAGGCCAAAGAGTGAATGTGTGGGCCATCAGTCACAGACGGACGCGGCATGGCCGCAAGGGCAGCCACAGCCACTGGGTGTCGCAGGTGGCGGATCCGGAAGGCGAAGACTGTGATGCATAGTCCATGCAGGCCGGGTCTCCATTTGGGGCACCACGCAGGTGGACGGCGTCCCGCAACACATCATACCCTGAGACAGCCCACTCGTGCAACTGGACCCACACATACACTCCTTGCCCTCTCTGGTGCGAGCTTGGGGCTGCCTGTGCAAGCGCTAGCCTCGCAGGTGCACATGCATATTGGGGGAGCGAGGGGAGGACATGAGGGCTGGGGCGAAGATGACTGTATCACTGTCAGTGAGTACAAGGGATGACCCAGATGTGGAAAGGAAGAGACGTGTCCCGTGTGTACTGCAACTAGTCGCCAATCCAACTACCCCCCCATGTCCGGAATGTAAGCCCGCACCTAGGCCCGCCCATCCGCCACATCGAATATACCACCAGCACGACAACCTTCCCATTCGAAACACTGACTGGGGGTGGCGACCAGTGAACAATCATGTGTAGCCTACCCACGCGTACATGTGGGCCCTCCATGATCCATGTCACCTGCGGCAAAGTCATGACATGCGCAATGAGGGAAGTGAGGAGAGCTGTCCGCCCCACGCACAGAAGGTGCATCAGCTCCACAGACCCAGCAGCGAGTCCAGCAGGGGTCACATGTGCAGGGGCAGCTGTGCCTGGTGTGAAGGCACATGCATATAGACAGCACATCGACCAATGTGTAGTCTGCCCACATCTACAGTCCATCATCATGCGGACATAGGAATTGAACACAGGGCAACACATCTGAGTGGGTGCACCCACCGTGACCAACAATGCGCAATCATCGACGTACCCGCCCTGTGCATGGCCCCCCACCCAACGGAGGCACATCCAGTGCCACCATCCCACACACACAAGCCTTCCACGGAACATGCTGTGTCCAATGCTCAGTACAGAGTCAGCGCCCATCTGGTGGATCCTGAACAGGAGACACATGCACACACATGCCAGCTCCCACTATGTACGTCTGCCACCTGGCACGTGCAATGTAACCTCTCACCTGTGACGTGTGACTGCAAGCACACAGCCGTCTTGGCATGGGGCTGTCAATGTGGACACCTGTCAATGTTTCGGGAGGTGTGATCCGTACAGTGCTGTACATAGGGTGCAGTGCTGACACCTACTACTGTCTCATATCCCCTCGTGCCACAGGTCCCACTTGTTTTGGCCGCTCAGCCTGTGCCCACATCGTCGTCGTCGTGTGCCATACTCATCCAGCCTCGGAAGCAGTTCCATGCTCAGCAGACATTCATGTTGCCGTGGCGTTGCCGCTTGACGAATATGCAGTCAGTCCCCATCAGCACGCCCGCAAGTCATTGGGGCCTAGATCCCCATGTGCATGCACATGGCAGTGGTTTGTATCACTAGCCATTGCCATTGTTGGGAGACCTGTGTAAGTGTATTGTGGTCGTGCCGCCCCAGCTTGACAGCTGGGCTGTGGCTCATGTGCTTGCTCAGTCATGTCAGTGATGTGTATGCGAAATTGCTATGTGTTGTGTTGCTTTGACATGTGTCCACTGCCATTTTCCCTAGGCGGAGACCGAACATTGACCGCCCATACCAATTGCTGGCGGACATGGACGATACAGAGGTCATTAGGAAGTTTCGGCTGGACAGGCCAACCCTGCATCGACTGTGTGCCATGTTGGAACCCCATCTCCGTCCCCGCAGGGTGTATCCGACAGCTGTCACCCCCACGGCTAAGGTGATGGCCGCCATGCATTTCTTCGCCACTGGGTCATTCCAGCACACAGTGGGCAGTGGAGGAGGGATGTCCCAGCCCATGTTCAGCAAGGTGCTGAGGGATGTACTGGCAGCCATGATGCTGTACCGAAACAGGTACATCCGCTTCCCCAGGGCTCGTGAATTGGCGGCAGTGAAGGGTGCATTCTATGCCCTTGGCAGAATCCCACACGTCGTTGGAGCCATTGACTGCACACATGTTGGCCTTGTTCCACCACAGGCCACTGAGCACCTGTACCGCAACAGGAAGCACACGCACTCCCTGAATGTGCAAGTGGTGTGCCTTGCGGACATGGTGATCACCCACGTGTGTGCAAAGTTCCCAGGCTCGGCCCATGACGCACACATAATGCGCAACAGCATCTTGCCACGACTGATGTCCAATCTGCAACAGGATCGTGGCTGTATTGTCGGTGAGTATGTGGAGTGGTGTAGCGTGCTGGTTGTGCGATGCTGTCCCCTGTCCAGTTGGAATAGCAACGGTTCTCTGTGTCCCTCACACCCAGGTGACTCTGCGTACCCGAATGGGGCATGGCTGCTCAGTCCATTGAGGAATCCTCGCACCCCAGCAGACGATCGCTACAATGAGGCACATGGGAGGACCAGACGTGTGGTCGAGCGTACCTTTGGCCTCCTCAAGTCCAGGTTCAGGTGCCTGGACCGCACCGGGGTGCGCTGGCGTACTCCCCACAGAAGGTGTGCCAGATAGTGGTGGCGTGCTGCATGCTGCACAATCTGGCCATTCGGAAGCAGATCCCCCTCATCGTGGATGACGGAGATCAACCAGGGCCCCAGCCCGCAGACCAGGACAGCTCGAGTGAGGAGGACAGCGGAGAGGAGGAAGCTGGTAATGTGCGGCAGCAGCTCATCGCCCACTACTTCACTTGACGGTGAGTGTCCATGTACGACGGCTGATGTGGCTGTGTCTGTGCAGGTGTGTGTGTGCTGTGTCAGGGTGGCCGCTTGTTCACTGCGTGCTGTGTGTCAACGCTCCATGGCCAGGGTAGTATGCCACTGTTGGTGGCTGTGGCATTGTGCCCTATTGCTCTGTGCGATGTGTGTACATTGCTTGTAGTTGTTGACATGTACTGTGTGATGGGTGTGTGACACACTCATTGAATGTGCTCCTGTTCTGTCTCCCACCCCTAGGTCCCTACAGGCCCTCCGGTTCCATTGCCATGCCACGCATCAGGTGCCTTTCCGCCCAAGGTGGCCGTTGTATTCCGTACAAATAAAACACAGGGCACAAACAGCAGTTTGTGTAAGAGGTGCATTTATTTCAAACTGTGACATGTGATTGTGTGTAAGGTGATGACAAAAGTGGTGCGTGCAGTGACAATGAGCTGTCGGTCATGGCTGCGTGATGCTCAGGGTGTACCCACTGGTTCTATGTCCATAGTCCAACACACACATGCCATCCAGATGGCTGTGTGGAGTGGGATCGTAGTCCAAGTCAATGCAGTGGGTGGTCAAGGAAGGCTGGCTGGCTGCCTCACTTGCGTCTGGAGCGTGCGAAGTCCTCCCGGGAGATCTGTTTCCACTTCGGACGGCCCCTTCCACGTTTGCGAGGGGGTGCCTGCTTGCGACATGCTGGTGGTTGAGGTGTGCTCACTGGCTGTGGACGCAGGGGAACTGGACACTGCTGCTCGACCCTGCGCCCCGGCAGGTGGTGGCGGAGGGGGAGCTGCTGTCCCTGGCTGTGACCTCACCGCCACCACCAGCTGGCCCATGAGGTCCACGAGTTGGCCCATACGGGCGTCCATGGACCTCAGCACCCCCAGCACCTCCCGCGTGTCTGAAGCAGACCTGACCCATTGTTCTTGGGCCTCTTCATAGGCCCCAAGGACTCTGGCCATTTGAGGCAGGGCATGGCTCCCAGGGAGACTTGCGTTTCCCTGACCCTGCTCCTCCTACCAGTCCTGCTGCCACCGGCCTGCCCACTAGCCACATTGCTCACCACGGTCCTCGCTGTGGCTCCCAGGGTGGATCCAGTCGGCCGGGCCACCACCTGCGCTGGGGCTGGTGCCAGCGAAGACGTGGTGGTGGTGGCGGCGGTGGTGGTCGGTGCGGCGATGGTGGCGGTTGCGGCAATGGTAGTGGCCGCAATGACCGTGGGTGTGGCCGCAATGACCGTGGGTGTGGCCGCAACGACAGTGGCAGCAGGGGGCTGGGAATGTTCAGCAGCCCTGGATGATGGGTTGGTGGGTAGGAGGGGTCCTGGGAGCGGCTGGGCCCTGCCACACCAGATGGGCCTGCTTGGTGGTCCGTGTCCGAAGAGGAGGACAGATCCTCCACATCCGTGTGTCCTCGTTGGGGGCTTGTAGGCTGGCTGTGCTGGCTGCTGTCTCCATCCCCAGCATCCAGCAGTTCGTCACCTGTGGAGAGAATGAGATTTGTTATTGTGTTGCACCTGGCGAAGTATGTATTTGTCGCCTGACATTAACAGTTCGTGCAATCTCGTACATGGGTTTCCCGGAGGCGTGTGTGTGGCTGTGGCATTTGTAGTTGTGTGTGCTTGACAATGGGACTGTGTGCTGTGCACATGTGGCATGGGACGGATTGGCCATGCCGATGGGTGTGTTGCTGTGCCCCTACTTATTGTGACTCTGGTGTATGCGGGCTCCTGGCCCATCCTGGGTCTGGTTTGTACTTTGCTTTTGGTGTTCAGATGGGACGCTTAGGAACGCATATGGCAACATGGGGGCCATGCCCCAGATTCGCATTTGGGATGGAATATGCTTTTGGGGTACATGCTGTGAGCCATGGGTGCCGAACGTGACATGTGTTGTGGCAGCATGACAGTGCATGGTTTGAGGTGTGTGCATGCTTGACATGGCCTGCATATTTGCTGTCTGTTGTGATTACTGGACATGGCATTGGACGCATCGTTATGAGTGAGTGATGGTTGTGTGCCAGCCAACGTATTGCAGTTGTCCCATCTCCTTGGTGTGCGTGCTGCCCTGTGCCATGTGCATCACTGCAGTGCTCGGGGGGTGTGGCCCATGTTGTGTGTTGTTGCTCACAGTGTGTCGTGCGCTTCATTGACTTCTGGCACATGGTTGGTCATGGGCATGTATCTTAGCGTGACTGCTGTATGTGTGGCAGCTGTGCGGATGACATGCCTTTCATGAGACTGGGGCTGACGGATGGGATGGATGGTATGTTGTATGTGCATGGTGTGTCTGTGTGTTTGATGGGTTCAGTGGTGTTCGTGTGCATTTATGTTGTTCCGCTCTGTTGCGTCTAGTGTTGTTTGTCTTACATAGGCGTAGTAGTGGGGTGTGTGGTTGACAGGCAGTAGGGGCTACATGGACAGGACTTCAATGGTGTTTCGGTTGTGTGTGATGGGTTGTACAGTGGCTGCCGTGTGGTACTATATTCAGTGTGGCTTGTGCATGCAGACGTGGCTCCTTGGGTGTTGCTGTGTTTGTGATGGGTCATGTGGGGTGTGAGTCTGTGGTTCATGTCCGTGTGCACATTGTTCACTTGTTCGTGACGGTGGGCGGTGCTGCGTGTTCGTCTGCTACGTGACATGTCCCATGTGTTGGTCGTGTTACGGTCCTCATGCCTCCAGTAATCCAGCCCTGTCCAGTTTCCCACCTGCAGGTTGTTCGTGCGTGCACTGTACTAGATGCCACATGGTTCTAAGCGGGGGGTGCTCCATGTTGCAGGTCTGTGGGGGTGGGGGGTGTTGTGGGTCGTGGTGGTGGCTGGACACCCACTGACACCGATTGCTGTGGACCGTGATGTCTACCTTTCGGCTGTCGTTGTGCACTGCGGTGGCTGACACGTGGCTGTGGGGTGTGGGGGATGCTCCTCCTTGCTGTGCTGTGGGACTAGGGGCCTGGTGTGTTTTGTACTTGAGCTGTCCACCCTCCCACCCACTGCACTTTGTGTTCCTGCCACTTACCTGTTACTTGTCGGTTAGTGCAGCTATGGCGGACACATGGGTGTGGTGGGTGCTCGTTGTGGCGCTTCTGGCATATTTGGGGACCTGTTGGTGGTTACGTGGCTGGCTGAGTGTACACATGTCCCCACGCATCTTACAGTTGTTCGGTTTGGGCTGTGTGTGGTGGTGTCTGTTGCATGTGTGTGTGATGTGTTGTGTATTGTGTGCTGGACATGGGGGTGTTTGTCCCTGGGAGCTGTGGCATGGTGGTAGTGCATGTGAGTACATAGCGGTGTGCTGGTATACATTAGTTTGTACTTACCAGCCTCCACTCCCCTGCTAATCCGGCGAGGATCTCGGGATGTATGATGACTCGCACCTTCTCCTCCCACGCTTTGAAGGTCTTGAAGAGCGCGGGATTCCCTCCGCCAGTGACGGCAGCCAGCTCTCTGTTCTTGCTCTCCTTCTTCTTGACCAGGCTCTTGACGTCATTCCACCGTTTGTTTATTTCGACTCTGTTCCTGGGCAAGGTCCCGACTGCATTGACCTGGTCTACGATCCGGTTCCACATTCTCTTTCTGGTGGCTAGTGGTGTGTGCTGGACCAGGTTCCCATAGATTTGTGGGTGCACCTTGATGATCTCGTCGACCATGACCGTCAGCTCCATGGGCGTGAACTTGGGCATTCTTTGTGGTGCCATGGTGTTTGTGGTGCTGGTGCGGTGTGTGTTGTGTAATGTGCAGGGGGTTTGTGGTGCCGGTGTTTGGTGGTGGTGGTGGTGGTGGTGGTTGTGATGTGTGCGTTTCTGTGGTGTGCTGCTGTCCTTGCTGTGTCACTGTGTCCTCTCCTCTCCTCTCTAGTTTGCAATGTTGCAAGGGGTTGTGGTCTGTGGGAGTGCTGCTTTTGTACTTACCTATGTGGGTGTGTCCTCATGGTCTGTTGTTTTCAGGTGTGTTGTGTCTGGGGTTCTGGCCTTTGTAGTTTTTGTTTGTCCAGGGGGGTGTTTTCGGGATGTGTACTGTGCTTGTGTATTTGTGCGTGCCTTGCTGTGTGGACTTGTTGGCCATGTTGTGTGCGATTGTTTTTGTCAGCGGATGGTTTCTGTGCAGGGACGTGGGCGCCATGGCTTCTGCCGTGTCGATTCTCATCGGCGTTGTTTGCGCTGGCGGGCGGTATATTTGTAGTTTTCCCGCGCTCATGGCGGTGCGATCGTAATCTCACGTGCGGTGTGTCGGCCGTGAGGGCGGGCGGTTTTGTGTTGTCGTGCGTGTTTCCGTCCGTGGCGGGCGGTTTGACTCCGACTCGGACGATGGCGGGCGGTATCTTGTGTGATTTATCCGCCGATGGCGGTTTTCGGTTTGTGTCATCGTAATGGCGTGGTCGGTGTTCAGACGGTGTGTGCGGGCGGATTTTTGCCGCTTCCATGCCTGGCGGATTTTTTTACGCCGGGTATCGTAATGGGCCCCTAAATTATTAATTAATAAATTATTAATTTTTATAATGTCAATTAAATTACTTCCCACCCTATTCGCAAAAATTATTAAACAATAGTAATAATTAAACACTAAATTATTAATTAATAAATTATTAATTTTTATAATGTAAATTAAATTACTTCCCACCCTATTCCCCTATAAACCCACAACCCGCTACGGAACTAATATACGCAAAAATTATTAAACAATATTAATTATTAAACACTAAATTATTAATTAATAATAATTAATTGACATTATAAAAATTAATAATTTATTAATTAATAATTTAGGGGCCCATTACGATACCCGGCGTAAAAAAATGTAAATTAAATTACTTCCCACCCTATTCCCCTATAAACCCACAACCCGCTACGGAACTAATATACGCAAAAATTATTAAACAATATTAATTATTAAACACCAAGGGGCCCATTAGGATGGCGGGCGGAAGCACCACCGCCGTGCTGGCGGATGGAAAAACCACCAGTTACCGTCCGGCCGCCGCAGCCCACACGCACGCCCAATTAGGATGTGAAAAGTCAGCCAAACACCGCCCTTAAGCCAGCGACACCGCCCGCCATCAAAGTGCGCCCATTCACGTAGCTGCGTGGCCCAATGGAGACACACCGCCCGACGGATTCACGTACCGCCCGGCGTACAAATTACGATGCCACAACCAAACAGCTCCCCCGGCTAAGAGACACCGCACGTGAAAGCAAGGCGGAAACCCGACCGCACAGTACGGATACCAAAGAGGCGGACCCCCGAGCATGAATCCAGCACTGCAGGCCCTCCCCATGCTCTACCTGATGCAGAACCTAGGAGTCAACGCACCGCGGAGACGCAGGTAGGCAGACACACAACAAGGGCACGCAAACACCTCACACAGTGCAAGTGCGGTAAAACTGTACATGGCCCCCCCCGACACCCCTGCGTGGACGCGACACATCCACCACTGCACCCACAAATGTCACATCGGGCAAATTGTAACAACTCGCAACAACCGGGGACACACCACCTGGGACCAGGAACTAACGTCCCCGTCACGGCCCCGCAGCGCAGCGCCGACGACGCAGCCACACATGCGCACAACGCATAGGCCAACGGCAGCGCCATGTATGCGCCGCACACAAACAACACAGGGTCACAACCAAACACCACACACACCAGCCCCACCCAGAACGCACATGTCACGTGACAGACCTGCCACAGTCATGGCGCCAACCAGCAATTCACTGTTGCCAACCTGACGTCACACAACTGACCCGAACATGTCAGTGATGTCACGCCAAGTTAGGACACACCCCTGTGTGCAAAACATGGCGAAGCACACAGCGGCAGCAACATCAACCAGCAGAATATGGACCCCGTCGGAAAAAGCTACGCCAGTACCACACAGAAAGACCGATACCACCCTCACCCAATACCAAGACATGCAATACGTAACACCAAAGATCCCGGGGACCGACAACAGGTGGCTCCAATTACAACACCCACACACAAGGCCCAACGCATAGCGGAAACGCAGCGTGCCGCCCACACACGGGAGAGAGAGATAGCACTGAATGGCCTTCCATACCCACACCGAAACCACAGCTCAACTATTCAAGCAGGACAACACAGTCATTATTCCAAAAAAGCCCAACACAGGCATGCAGAGGGAACCGTCCACTGGGCAGATAGCGCATAACACGAAAGAACATTCCGAAGGGAAAAAAATGATACCACTCCCCATGTGGTTCACATGCAAGTTATCGGGAAGGAGTCAGACACCACTGACCTTGACCATTCATAGAAGCATGTGGGATGAGGGCCCGTGTCCTTCGCACAAGCCACGATAACCCAAGCCCTGCCACCCTACGACCATAACAGAATTCCCAGCAACGTCGGAGGTTGCACTCTGCAGACTGTACAGACAGCCGGAGCACGCCATCACATCGCCCTTCAGCAAAATGGCACTTGCACCACACCTACCCAACTACGCCGGACAGATGAAGCTGTACAAACATTACCTGATACAGATATTGGGATGTGAAAATCTGGCCTTGCTGAACGTAAGTTACCGACTAACTTACCGCATCGCATTGTTCAGCTGCGTCATCCCCGTCTTCTAATGTCGGAGGTGTCCTTTCCACTATCCTGTGGATTTATGTCTCTCCAACCCTGCATGTCCAATGGCGGACCTGGTACAACTGTTCAACCCCCTGGACGTCCACGACAGGGTCTGTTCAGCCTATGGGGGCATGGCGTATGTGGCTGCAATCGGACCCACACTGCAATGGGACCACTGTGCCTCCACACGACGGATTCTGGATCACAGTTTCATCGAATGTCATCCAACATGTCCCATCATGCTCCTACAAGGGACAACTTACGACCAACACCTTGACAGCCACCATCCGCTACATTGGATGGCATCCATGTTTAACACCAATGCCATGGAAGCCCTGCTGGAAGGTATCGCATTCCTGACAACCTGTCAATTCGCCGGGCCCCGACGCAACACCCCCAATTGAACAATGATGTCCCACACCGTACCCATGCCTGGCATCCGCACGGACTGAGCAGTTACCAGTACAACAACTATACCACACAACCTGCAACTAACACCACACCATCAACTACACTGCCATGACATCGGATATTTTCGTGACATGCACTCTGTACCTCATCACATCCAGTAACTCTGCATGAACAGGGGGAGGCAGAGCATTGGGATTCGTGTATGGCAACCACATGGACATAACTGCACGTACATCTATGCCATAATATGTATCCTGCGCCCATGAACATATGCACCGGTCAGTGGACAGTAATCGTTCGGCTGTAGTATGTGAGAGCTGTCACCTCACCTCCCTCTAAACTTGCGTGCCAGGACTTTTGCATGGACAACAAGTGCATCCCCCAACAACATGACCCCAGTGACTGTGTCATGTCCAGTAGCCACCACATTGCAACAACAAGTGGGACGCCGTTGCATGCACGTAAGCCCATGCCCTGATGTCACCTCCACGCACGTGTGTATGAGTAACCATAGCAGCAAACCTGTAACATGGAACTGAGATGTACTGTGCCCATGATGTCAAGCGGTCTGGTAGGCGAAATGTATACTGTCTGTGTCAAAATTAGCAGCTCCACAGTAATTAGCAAATGTACATTAGCACAGCAACGGCTAAGCAGTTGTAACTCTGAAGCACACATCCCACAGTCAACAACTGATGACATGTACCCCTACACCCTATGCTATGTGTAATCATGCTGAGTATATCCTCCACATGCATTTCGCTGCCAGTAGTGTCCACTATACTGCATCACAGAGGACATAAGTCCTAATACATGGCTTGAAGTAAATATGTGTCTCTGCTTATTCATTCCACGAGTACAAATGAGAGAGGATGAGAGTGTGTGAAGTACACGGCAGTCGTGAGATGACCATGTAGTCCACTGTCATTGGATGTCAACGCAAATGAGTAGCACAACTGTGGAAGACACACATGTGTCATGTGAAGCGGAGTTACGCTTGGCTCAGGTGGGTGGGTGTGACGGGTAGGTGCGCACATGCAATGTTGAAACACGCTGTGTTGGGAGGATTCCGGAACAGTACATTGCTGCTCTCCTGGGAATTTGTAAAGACCACCTGTCTGGGGATGAATGTGAACTCGTGTGTGCACAACAGGCGGGCACACGATCAATGCTGCATCAGGTGTAGACGTCAGCCCACCCTCCGTGGACATGCTGGATACTGCTAAAGCGTCCGGCAGGCCCTTGCCAAGGCACTCACATCACCTGTCTACCAGGTGTATCCCCAACATTGTCCACCTGCACAGGCAATCCAGGGCACAGGATGGCAGTGGAGCATGGTGGGTGAGATGTCATGGCACGCTCCGCCTGGACACATCACGCAGGCAACACATCCTCAATTAGTAGTATGGCACAAGTCTAATGGAAGTAGTGGGGGGATGCACACATCACGAGCAGGAGTGACGTCACGGAAGGTGGCTCGCACCATCTCACCCATTGCCTATTTCCCCACACACGTTACATGCCATTGCAACAGAGAAGCCAGCGCGTGCAGAAGCAGCTCCAAGCTCGCCCCCGAGAGGCCAAAGAGTGAATGTGTGGGTCCATGAGCTCCAGTTGGACGCGGCCTGGGCCGCTAGGGCAGCTACAGCCTCTGTGTGTTGCAGGTGGTGTATCCGGACTGTGGAGCCTTGCATGCATTGTCAATGTTGCCCGGGTGTCGAGTCGGGGCACCACGCAGGTGGACGGCGTCCCACCACTCATAATGCCGTGAGACAGACCACTTGTTCAACTGGACCCACACATACACTCCTTGGCCTCTCTGGGGCGAGTTTGGAGCTGCTTGTGCATGCGCTGGCTTCCCAGGTGCTAACGCATATATTGGTGAGCGAGGGGAGGCCATGAGGACAGGGTAAAATATGACTGTTTGACTTCCAGTCAGTTCAAGGAATGACCCTGATGTGGTCATGAAAAGACGTGTCTCGTGTGTATTGCAACTAGTAGATAAGCCGATGAACTTCCCATGTCTTGCATGTAGCCCCGCACCTAGCACCGCCCACTCTACACATTGAAATGAGTACCAGCACCACATCCTTCCCATTCGAAGCACTGACTGGGGGTGATAACCATTGGACAGTCTTGTGTAGTCCACCCACGCGTACATGTGGGCCCTCCATGATCCATGTCACCTGCGGCAAAGTGGATGTCATGGGCAATGACGGAAGTGAGGAGAGCTGTCTGCCCCACGCACAGATGGCGCATCAGCTCAACAGACCCAGCACTGAGGGCAGCAGGGGTCACATGTGCAGGGGCAGCTGTGCCTGGTGTGAAGGCACATGCATAAAGACAGCACATCGACCAATGTGTAGTCTGCCCACATCTACTGTCCATCGTCAGGCGGACCTAGCAAATGTTCACAAGGCAACACATCTGTGTTGGTGTACCCACTGTGACCAACACTGCGCAACAACCAACGTACTCGCCCTGCGCATGGCCCACCCAGCAACGGTGCTCACATTCAGTGGCACTATCTCACACACACATCCCTCCCACGAGGCATGGTGTGACCAATGTACAGGGCTGAGTTTGCGCTCATCCGGAGAGTGCTGAACAGGTGACACATGTAACCCACTAGTAATTCTGTGTTGTCACCTACTGGCATTGTGCAGTCAATGTGCAGGCCAGGCCTGCTGGGACTGAGAAGGGCAGCATGGCCCCAGCCTGACATGCACACGAGCAACAAGTGCACTGAGACCTGCATTGCCAATTGTTTGTGTCACTGGATGTCTGACATGAAGTTGCCATGTACCACCACTCGGGAGGGACAGACATGTCAAAGCGCCCGAGAGCTCACATACCACTGCCACCTGCAGTCAGCATGGTGAGCAGTGCATGTTTGAACACCACAGGCTCTGACTCATAGTGCTGCGGATCAACGACATGTGTGACCCCCACATGCACTCCCACACACACTGCAGTTGTCTCTCACACACAACTTTCGCAAGGAATAGCCATGTGCAGTGTGCGTGGAGCTCGGAATCCAGGATCTCCAGCTCCTCGCTGGTGAGTGGACCTGGACATATCCTCAGCGTCATCCACGTGTAGGTGGAGAGGTGGCAGCAGCAGGTGTTGTTGAGGGTGCCAGGCTGCAGTCCCAGGTAGCTGTGGTAATGCCGGTCTCACTCACACACTCACATAGCCCCCTGGGGCAGTTTCAGTGGGTCCAAGCTGCTGCAATTTGTGTACCATGTCTGCCAGCTACTATTGCAGATGATGGCCTGCTCCCAGCTGGCCCGGGACGCTTACCTCCATGGTGGAACACGCAGGGTGCAACCGCGAGGGTCATTGAGTTGGCCGTAAGGGCCTGGCCCATGGCGGGTACAGGCCGCTGATGCCATGTGCACCACACAGTTTAATGTGTGCAATGCATCTGCAGGTGTGGCCATGATTTGTGTGTGGGTGCAGGTCCACAATGGACGGGGCCACAACATGCTGTGTGCATAGGCAGGACGGCCAGTGGCTAGCCTCCACATGTCTGTTGGCATATCATCATGTACACATTGGCATGGGAGCATGGGATATGCATATGCACACACATGCCATCTTACACTATGTACATCTGCCACTTGGCACGTGCGACGTTACGTGTCACTTGTGATGTGTATTTGCAATCACACAGCCGTGTTGGCATGGAGCTGTCAATGTGTACACCTGTCAATGTTTCTGGAGGTGTGATCCGTACAGTGCTGTACATAGGGTGCAGTAGGGACATCACTGACTGTCTCATATCCCCTCGTGCCACAGGTCCCACTTGTTTTGGCCGCTCAGCCTGTGTCCATAGCGTTGTTGGTGTGTGCCCTACACACCCAGCCTCGGAAGCAGTGTGATGCACAGCAGCTAGTCATGTTGCCGTGGTGTTGCAGCTTTCCGAATATGCAGTCTGTTTCCATCAGCATGCCTTACAAGTTGTTAAGGCCTAACTCCCCATGTGCATGCTCATGGCAATGGTGTGTGTCACTGCCCATTGCTATTGGTAGGGGACCTGTGTATGTGTATTGTGGCTGTGCTGTCCCTACTTGTCAGCTGTTCTGTGATTCAATTGCTTGGTCAGTCAGTTCTGATTTGTGTATGTGAAAATGCCCTGTGGCGTGTTGCCTTGACATGTGCCCACTTCCATCTTTCCTAGGAGGAGGCCAAACATACATCGCCCCTACCAATTGCTGTCGGCCATGGAGGATGTGGAGCTGATCCGGAAGTACCGTCTGGACCGACCCACCCTGCATCGCCTATGTGCCTTGTTGGAACCCCACCTCCGTCCTCGCAGGGTGTATCCTACTGCATTTACCACCACGGCTAAGGTGATGGCTGCACTGCATTTCTTCGCCAGTGGGTCATTCCAACACACAGTGGGCAGTGGAGGTGGGATGTCCCAGCCCATGTTCTGCATGGTGCTGAGGGATGTACTGTCAGCTATGATGCTGTACAGGAACAGGTACATACGATTCCCCAGGGCTCGTGAATTGGCGGCAGTGAAGGGTGATTTCTATGCCCTTGGACGGATCCCCCACGTTGTTGGTGCAATTGATTGCACCCATGTTGGCTTTGTTGCACCACAGGCCACTGAGCACCTCTACCGCAATAGGAAGCACACCCACTCCCTGAATGTGCAAGTGGTGTGCCTTGCGGACATGGTCATTTCACACGTGTGTGCGAAGTTTCCAGGATCGGCACATGATGCGCACATCATGCGCAACAGCATCCTACCACGTCTGATGACCAATCTGCAACGGGACCGTGCTTGGATTGTTGGTGAGTATGTGGAGTAGTGTAGCGTGCTGGCTGTGCGATGCTGTATTGTGTCCAGTTGGAATTGCAACGATTCTCTGTGTCCCTCACACCCAGGTGACTCTGCTTACCCGAATGGGCCCTGGCTGCTCAGCCCATTACGACATCCTCGTACCCCAGCTGATGTCCGCTACAATGAGGCACATGGGAGGACCAGATGTGTGGTTGAGCGGACCTTTGGCCTCCTCAAGTCCAGGTTCAAATGCCTGGACCGCACAGGGGGTGCACTGGCGTACTCCACACAGAAGGTGTGCCAGATAGTAGTGGCTTGCTGCATGCTGCACAATCTGGCTATTCGCAAGCAGATCCCCCTAATTGTGGATGACGGAGATCAACCAGGGCCCCAGCCTGCAGACCAGGACGGGTCGAGTGAAGAGGACAGTGGGGAGGAGGAAGCTGTGAATGTGCGTCAGCAGCTCATCGCCCGCTACTTCACTTGACGGTGAGTGTCCATGTACGACGGCTGATGTAGCTGTAGTTGTGCAGGTGTATGTGTGCTCTGTCACGGAGGCCTTTTGTTCACTGAGTGCTGTGTGTCAATGGTCCATGTCCAGGTTAGTATGCCACTGACAGTGGCTGTTGCATTGTGCCCTGTTGCTGTGTGAGATGTGTGTACATTGCTTGTAGTTTGTGACAAGTACTGTGTGATGAGTGTGTGACACACTCATTGACTGTACTCTTGTTCTGTTTTTCACCACTAGGTCCCTACAGCCTCTCCTGTCCCATCGACATACCACACAGCAGATGCATTTCTGCTCATGGTGGCGATTGCACATCGTTGAATAAACCCAGGACACATAATGCAGATTGTGATCAAGGTGTATTTATTTACAGCGGTGACATGTGATTGTGTGCAAGGTGATGACAAAAGTGGTGCATGCTGTGACAATGATTAGACGGCCATGGCTGCGTGATGGTCAAGGTGTACCCATGTAGTTCTATGTCCACAGTCCAACAGACACATGCCATTCACATGGCAGTGTGGGGTAGGATCGTAGTCCAAGTCAGTGCAGTAGGTGGTCAGGGTGGCTGGCTGACTCACTGGCGTTTGGTGCGTGAGAAGTCGTCTCTGGACACCTGTTTCCTCTTCGGACGGCCCCTTCCACGTTTGGTAGGGGGGGGTTTTGTTGGTGGGCTGCTGGTGGTGGCTGAGGACTGCTCACTCGCTGTGGACGCAGGGGAACTAGATGTTGCACGAGCCTGCGCCACAGCACGTGGTGGCGGCGGTGGTGTGGCTGGCCTTGCTTGGGCCCTCCCCCCCACCACCAGCTGGCCCATGAGGTCCACAAGTCGGTCCATACGGGTCACAAATTGGCCCATATGGGCGTCCATGGACCTCAACACCCCAAGGACCTCCCGCGTGTCGGCATCCGACCTGGCCCATTGTCCTTGGGCCTCTTCATAGGCCCCAAGGACTCTTGAGATTTGCGGCAGGGCTTGGCTCCCAGGCTCAGATGGCGTTGGCCTGACCCTGCTCCTCCCACCGGTACTGCTGCCACCGACCGGCCCACTCGCCACATTGGTCAGCACGGTCCTCTGTCTGGCTCCCAGGGTCGAGCACGACGGGCGTGCCACCCCTTGCGCAGGTGCTGTGGCCAGGGATGGCGTGGTGGTGGCCGCAACGACCGTGGCAGCAGGGGTCTGTGACTGGTCAGCAGCCCTGGGTGATGTGTTGGTGGGTAGGAGGGGCCCTGGGGAGCGGTTGGGCCCTGCCACTCCAGATGGGCCTGGTGGGTGGCCCTCGTCCGAAGAGGTGTCCAGGTCTTCTACATCCGTAAGTCCGGGTCGGGGCTTGCGGGCTGGCTGTGCTGGCTGCTGTCTCCCTCTCCAGCATCCAGCTGTTCGGCACCTGTGGGGAGAATGTGATAGGTCATTGTGTTGCACCTAGCAAAGTATGTATTGGTTGTCTGACATTCACAGTTCGTGCACTGTCGTGCACAGGTTTCCCAGGGGCGTGTGTGTGGATGTACAATGTGTGTATGCGTGGGCTAGGCAATGGTACTGTGTGATGTGGACATGTGGCATGGGACGGATTAGCAATGCCGATGGGTGTGTGTTGCTATGCTCCTACATTTTGTGGCTCGGGTGTATGCGGGCTCCAGACCCATCGACGATGGTGGGTTGAACTATGGTTTAGGGGTTCAAATGGAACGCTTAGAAACGCAGATGGCTAAAGAGGGTACAGCCCCCTCAACGCTTTTGAGGTGAAATATAGTTTAGGGGTTCAAATGGAACGCTTAGAAACGCAGATGGCTAAAGGGGGTACAGCCCCCTCAACGCTTTTGGGTTGAAATATGGTTTTGGGGTACAGACTGTGAGTCATGGGTGCAGAACGTGACATGTGTTCTGGCAACATGACAGTGCATAGACGAAGGTGTGTGTCTGTCTAACATACCCGGCATATCTGCTGACTGTCATCATTTGTGGACATTACATTGGTGGCATTGTTGTGAGTTTGTGCTTGTTGTGTGCCACACGACGTATTGCAGATGGGCAAAACCCTTGGTGTGCGTGCTGCCCTCGGACATGTGCATCAATGCAGTGCTCTTGGGGTGTTGACTATATTATGTGTGTTGTTACTCACAGTGTGATGTGCGCTTCAGTCACTGCAGGCACATGATTTGTCATGGGCAGGTATCTCTGCATGACTGCTGTATGAGGGCCAGCTGTTCGGATGACATACCTTCCATGACACTGGGGCTGACAGATGAGATGGATGATATGTTGAATGTGCATTGTGTGCCTGTGTGTTTTATGGGTCCAGTGGTGTTTGTGTGCCATATTGTGGTTCCACACTGTTACTTCTAGTAAGGTTTGTCTTACATGGGCGTTGTTGTAAGATGTGTGGGTGACAGGCAGTGAGGACTACATGGACAAGACTTGGATGGTGTTGCTGATGTGTGTGATGGGTGGCACAGTGCCTGCCGTGTGGGTCTGTACTCCAGTGGGACTTGTGCATGCAGACGTGGCTCCTTAGGTGTTGCTGTATCTGTGATGGGTCATGTGGGGTATGACTCTGTGATACATGTCCGTGTGCACATTGGTCACATGATTGTGACAGGGAGCAGTGCTGCGTGTTCCTCTGCTACGTGACATGTCACATGTGTCAGTCGTAATACTGTCCTCATGCCTACAGACACCCCGCCCTGTACTGTCTCCCACCTACAGGTTGTTTTTTGAGTGCGCAATGCAATGGATGCCACATGGTTATGGGCGGGAGGGGTGCTCCATGTTGCTGGTCTGTGGGAGTGGGGGCGGTGTTGTGAGTTGTGGTGATGGCCTGACACCCACAGGAACCCCTGCATGTGGGGTGAGATGTCTACCTGTCGGATGCAGGTGTGCACTGCAGTGGCTGACGCATGGGTGTGGGGGTGCTCCACCTTGCTGCGCTGTGGGACTGGGGGCCTGGTGGCTGTTGTACTTCAGCTGTCCCCCCTCCGACCCAATGCCTTTGTGTTGCGGCTCCTTACCTGTTACTTGTCGGTTAGTGCAGCTATAGGTGTGGGGAGTGCTCCTTCTGGCGCTTCTGGAGTACGAGGGGACCTGGTGGGAGTTGCGTTGCTGGCTGACTGTACACATGCCCCCATGGTTATGTCAGTTGGTAGGTTTGGGCTGTGTGTGTGAGTGTCTGTTGCATGAGTGAGTGATGTCTTGTGTACTGGACATGGGGGTGTTTGTCCCTCGGAGCTAATTGCATAGTGGTAGTGCATGTGAGTACATAGCGGTGTGCTGGTATACGTTTGTTTGTACTTACCAGCCTCGACTCCCCCTGGTAATCCGGTGAGGATCTCCGGATGTATTATGACTCGCACCTTCTCCTCCCACGCCTTGAAGGTCTTGAATAGCGCAGGATTACCTCCGCCAGTCCTGGCAGCCAGCTGCTGATTTTTGGCCTCCTTCTTCTTGACCACGCTTTTCAGGTCGTTCCACCTTTGTTGATTTCGCCTCTGTTGCGTGGCACGTTCCCGACTGCATTGACCTGGTCTACGATCCTGCTCCACAACCGGTTTCTGGTGGATAGTGGTGTCTGTTGGACCTGGTTGCCATAGATTTGTGGGTGCACCTTGACGATCTCGTCGACCATGACCGTCAGCTCAGTGGAAGTGAACTTGGGCATTCTGTGTGATGCCATGGTGTGTGTTTTGGTGTTTGTGGTGCTGGTGCGGTGTGTGGTGTGTGATGTGCAGGGGGTTTGTGGGTCAGGTGTTTGGTGGTGGTGGTGATGGGTGTGATGGGTGCGTGTCTGTGGTGTGCTGCTGTCCTTTCTGTCTCGCTGTGTTCTGTGCTTTCGTCCTCAGTTTGTAGTGTTGCAAGGGATTGTGGTCTGTGAAGGAGCTGCTTTTGTACTTACCTATGTGGGTGTGTCATGATGGTCTGTTGTTTTCAGGTGTGTTGTGGCTGGTGTTCTGGGATTTGTAGTTTATTTGTTTGTCCAGGGGGATGTGTTTTCGGATGTGTACTGTGTTTGGGTATTTGGGCGTGGGTTGCTGTGTGGACTTGTTGGCCATGTTGTGTGTGTTTGTTTTTGTCCACGGATGATTTCTGTGCAGGGACGTGGCCGCCTGAGCTTCCGCCGTGTCCATTTCCGTCACTGTTGTTTGCGCTGGCGGGCGGTGTATTTGTGGATTTACCGCGCCATGTCGGTGCGTTCCTAATTTCACGGCCGGTATCTCGCTCGTCAGGGCGGGCGGTTTTGGGTTGTCGTGCGTATTTCCGTCCGTGGCGGGCGGATGGACTTGGATTCGGACATGGGCGGGAGGTATTTTTTGTGTATTTTCCACCGCGGGCGGTTTGAGTGCTCGCGCCATCATAATTGCTCGGTCGGTATTCAGACGGTGTGGGCGGGCGGATTTCTACCGCTATGGTAGATGGCGGATTTTTTACCGCCCGGTATCGTAATGGACACCCAAATTATTAATTAATAAATTATTAATTTTTATAATGTAAATTAAATTACTTCCCACCCTATTCCCCTATAAACCCACAACCCGCTACGGAACTAATATACGCAAAAATTAATTCACATAAAATCCATTACCTTAAAAAAATTGTAACATACATTAAAAAAATATTATATATTTTTAACACATATAGCAACATATAAAACAAATAAAAAAAATCGATATAATAAAATTCGATATAATGACATTCGATATTACTTACCTATATGTCGATATTTTTTCCAACTATATTATGGGGCCGATTCCGATTCAGGCCGGAAATCACTCCGACCGAGCCGGACCCGAAGAGATTTCCGACCGAATCGGGCCCTAGCAGCCCGATCGAACGAGCACTGACGCGCACGCATGCAATCGGACTCGATTCGGTCGGAATCCCATTGAAGTCAATGGGAGCCGGTCGCATGACGCCGCACGCTGGGCTCCCATTGACTCAATGGTGCAAGGCGAACAAGGGCGCCTCACAGCGGGTACGCGTCGATGCGACTCGCGCCATACATGCACAGGTAGGGGGACCCATGGGTCCCCGCTGTGTGCGACTCGCGCGCTACGCATACAGGGGGTCCGACACGGACCCCCAAGTCCGGCTCCGACTGCTCTTTCGAGCCGGACGGCACGAGTCGGTCAGACTGCTCGCGGCGCACATCGCACTTGCCCGGCCGGGAACGTCTCCATTGCGCGGTGCGAGTCGTGTCCGTGCGAAGTCGGTCGGAGCTGGTCGGACCCGCGCACGAGTTGTTCGCCGATTTCGCGGCGCTCGCATCGTACTCGCCGCCCGACGCACGCACTGACCGGTCGGGAAAGAGGGCTCGAATCGGATCCGCGTTAAGCCAAATCCGATTCAGTGCCCTACCGGCCGAGATCGGAATCGGCCCCTCAGTCTTTTCTATATTCTGTCCTCTCGATATTTTGGACTCGATATTTTGTCCTTTCAATATTAAAAATTCGATATTAAGGGGCCGATTCCGATCTCGGTCGGTAGGGCACCGAATCGATTCGGCTTAACCGATCCGATTCGGAGCCCTCTTCCTGACCGATTCGTACGCGGCGTCCGGCCGAGCGAGTACGATGCGAGCGCACGCGAAATCGCCGACCGACTCGTACACGGGTCCGAACCGCTCCGACCGACTCGCACGGACACGACTCGCACCGCGCAATGGAGACGTTCCCCGGCCGGGCAAGTACGATGCGCGCCGCGAATTGTCCGACTGACTCGCGCCGTCCGGCTCGAAAGAGCAATCGGAGCCGGACTTTGGAGGTCCGTGTCGGACCCCCCTGTACGCGTAACCGCGCGAGTCGCACACAGGGGGACCCATGGGTCCCCCTACCTGTGCATGTACGCCGCGAGTCGCATCGAGGCGTACTCCGCTGTAGGGGCGCCCTTGTTCGCCTCGCACCCATTGAGTCAATGGGAGCCCGCGTACGTGTTGTACGTCCGGCTCCCATTGACTTCAATGGGAGTCCGACCGACTCAAGTCCGATTGCATGCATGCGCATCATACTCGTTCGGTCGGACTGCCAGGGTCCGATTCGGTCGGAAATCTCTCCGGGTCCGGCTCGGTCGGAGTGATTTACGGCCTGAATCGGAATCGGCCCCTTAGTCTCTACACCCTCCGATGGCCCATCGAAGGAAGTTTCCCATCACCAGAGCCAATGGAGTTCCATTGACAGAAAGCCGTCATTCCTCTCAACTCTATATAGGGACATATAGAGTTGTCATAACTGTCATCACCCATTCTGAAGGAGGGAGTGTGGGAGAAGAACATCAGCAGTCAAAAAATACATGAACCAATATCCACTGCAGGAGAGGCAGAGAGTAAACAACCGCTAAACCATTCTAATTGCACATAGTAACAGATACTACCACCCAGCCCACTACATATGCCACTGGATCTTTATGTTTGGGTACTGCGAGGATCTTCGGTGTAGGGCATTCACAGCTCATATCATGTCCTTTTGTACTAGCATTGGTCCTGTTGGCAAAGTCAGTATATTCTTCTTTTACCGTTTTTCAGAGGCAACAGGCACTGCAGCTGTTGGAACTTGCTGTGCAAAAGCAGTGGCAACTGTGGGAAAAGGACAGTAGCAGAGCTTGATTCGTCTATGGCACTGGGCAATAATGTTTTCAGCTCATGCTGGAACGTGTGAAGTGTTCAGGGTTGCCCAAGTCAATCAAAGATTCCTAGGCTCGAATTATGAACTATTTGAGGACAAAGGTTTTAATCTACTCACCGCTTTTTAACTTTTGTAATTTCACTCTTTTATCTTCACCATTATGGTCCTATCACTTTGTACTCACAACTATTTTTTGGACTACTTTATCTACGATATTTCACCTTTCCCAACAGGTCCTACAGGCATATGTATATAATGCTGTATCATTAATACTCCTTCTTGTGAGAAACAACAAGTAAAAATCCTTGTGAGGTTGTTTCAAATTGTGGTATTGACATGCGTTAAGTAGGGGATGTATTCGTGAGTCAAACTGGGCATTTTGTATTCAAGGTGCTTGACGAATATATTGTGTTGTCAAAGATGTGATGTCTCTTTTTGTTGTCTTTTCCTTGGTTCTGTTATACTATGTTAAGATATTTATTTGTTTGATTGTTTTAGGAATGTCTCTATTAATGTGGTATACTTTAAAGTTCTGTGCCGTTTGTGTCTTAATTGGAGTTATTATCTGTTTTTTTATTTTGGTTCTTATATGTGTCAATTTTAAGCCCTGATGAAGTTCTTATTGTTGGAACGAAACATGTGGCTGAGCTGTATGTGCTATTGAAAAAAGAAAAGAATAAATTGAAATAAAGGATTTGAAACTACAAGAGTATTTGGACTTCATTACCTGGCACACCCCCACTTGCTTTGTCATTTAAGGATCTGGAACACAGAGGCACCACACAACGGCTGGTGCTGGAGAGTTAGTGCGCAGGACTTTACACTTATAAACAAGCTTGAGGTGCAGATCTATAAGTCCGCCGTTGGGTTCCCCTTTGTAGACATTCATTTCAAGGCCTTGTGTATCGCTTTTAAGGCCCTGCAGGACCTAAGTCCAGAGGATCTAAATAAAAAATGTATCTGGTATGCTCCCTTCAGGTCCCTTATATCCTCCTCAGCTCTCAATTTAGCCATTTCAAAATTTAAGAGAAGTCAATGGAGTGGAAGAAGTTTCATCTATGGCACTGCTAAGTGGTGGAACTCTCTGCCTTTACAATTGAAGAAATGTACCTCTTTATCATCCTTCAGGAAACATCTCAATATTTGGCTTTTCAATCTTGAAGGTTAGCTCTTCTTCAGCCTTTATTTCTTTTACTTCCCCTTTCTGTGTAAACTGGCAGCACCAAGATGCCCACGGGCATGCACGTCATTTCAATGAATTTTCCAATGCAAAACCCCTTCCTATTGTATTTGTCAAATAAATAACAATGAAAAACACCATCTGATTCCATTTGTCGGAGTTTATAATTGTCAGAATTCATTTCAGAGGGCCACTGGGTACGAAGGGGTTACTAGGCACAACCGTGGTGATTGAGGCCTTTTACTCGGAATGTCCTGGGGCCAAACCTACTATGGATCATGAGCAACTGGGCCAAGTACCCCTTCTGCAATTGACTCTAAGTGGCAGCTGCGGTCGAGTAGACCAAGGCTCTCTCAGGAGGAACTGTGGATACAGATTAATGAAAATGACTCATAACTCAAAAAGCACACAATAATGACAATAAAGCAATATCCAGTCAGATACATTAAAAAGAAGTATTTGATTTCAAACTTCACGCAAACAAAGTAGTAATGCAACATTCATAAGCAATAACACAATCCCCTTCAAGTAGGGGCTCTAGTGTTTCTCTGGCATGTCCCTGTCCCACCCCATCTTCTTAATGTGGTTTGTGTTATTCCCCATTTACTGGTGTCTGCATCCAGGGAATTCTCACTAGTAGGCCTTACTCAAGAGTCCACTCTGACTCTTAGAAATTACTCAAAGTGTCTTTGGGGCTGCAGCACATATGGCAGCAAGTCTGTTGGGGCCCTGTAGGCCCATATTAAGTCTTACCTGCTCCAGGAGCAAGGAAGCGTTCAGCATTTTGGTGGGTGCCCCAAACGCTGGCACTCACGTTGCTCCAGTCCTGCTCAGCTGAGGGCTCTCCGAGAGCTTGCTTGGCTGTCTCCAGAATTGACCAGAGGCACTTTGGCCCTTCCTCCTCCAAGGTAAGTTGAACGTGCTCCATCAGGGTATGGGGGGTGATCCTGGTGCTCCCGATCTGGTCCCAGTGAGGTCAATGCACTAAAGGTGTCCTCCTCTGTCCACAGAGTAGTTCGGGGTATGTTCCTTGATGCTTGATCTCAACCCATGGGTCACACTTCAGTTCATGGGCAGTGGCTCGAGTTTCAAAAATCAATTAGTACCGACAGCATAGGGGGTCACAGCTAGGCCGGGCAATGGTCTCAGCATGTGTTGGCAGTATTCACTTCCACTGCAGCCCCTCCTGGCATATGGGGTTGCTGCAACAGTGTGGTACAGGCTTTATGCTCCCCGCTAAGCACTTTGCTCACAGCTATCTTCATGGCTGTCCTCTCTTGACATACGGGGGTTTACAACTTAATTCTGCACACATGCAATGACCCGTTCAGTGCAGCAACCATCACCTCACACCTAGCACCAGGAGTCCTCTCGACAGGGCTCCCTAATTGACCTTGCACTCAACAATGCTCTGCTCTCTCTCACAGGACTAACTGGTCTTGACAAGCAGGCAGGCACTGGTGCTCCTGGCTCCAGAACAGGTAGTCCTGGTTTTCCTGGATGATGTCCTCTCACCCAGCAAGGACACTAGCAGTCCTTGGTCCCCAGTCCTGGTCGCAGGCAGAAGTCCTGCAGAGCTTTCCCTCCTCACACAACCCATTTGGCTGCTTTGCAGATGACAATTTTGTGGGTCTCAACCTCCCCTTCTTATAGTCCATTTCTAGACACTTAGGGGCCGATTCCGATTCAGGCCGGAAATCACTCCGACCGAGCCGGACCCGGAGAGATTTCCGACCGAATCGGACTCTAGCAGCCCGACCGAACGAGTACGATGCGTACGCATGCAATCGGACTCGATTCGGTCGGACTCCCATTGAAGTCAATGGGAGCCGGTCGTACAACGCGTACGCGGGCTCCCATTGACTCAATGGGTGCGAGGCGAACAAGGGTCCCCCCTACAGCGGGTACGCATCGATGCGACTCGCGCCGTACATGCACAGGTAGGGGGGACCCATGGGTCCCCCCTGGGTGCGAATCACGCGGCTACGCGTACAGGGGGGTCCAACACGGACCCCCAAAGTCTGGCTCCGACTGCCCTTTGGAGCCGGACGGCGCGAGTCGGTCGGACTGCTCGAGGCGCGCATCGTACTTGCCCAGCCGGGAACGTCTCCATTGCGCGGTGCGAGTCGTGGTCCGTGCGAGTCGGTCGGAGCGGTTCGGACCCGCGAACGAAGTCGATCGGGCGATTTCGCGTGCGCTCGCATCGTACTCGCCGCCCCGGACGCACGCTCGAATCAGTCGGGAAAGAGGGCTCCGAATCGGATCCGGTTAAGCCGAATCCGATTCGGTGCCCTACCGGCCGAGATCGGAATCGGCCCCTAAATGTTAATTAGGGTCTGGGTCTTTTTTGTTAGGGTACTGCTTCTTTTGAAGTGCACCCTTCCCTTCTCTCTCTTCCTCTTGAAAGACTGTCTGTCACAAAGAATCAGACACTGCTAGTCCCACTGCACAGGCCATGGGGTGACTAGAGTTCACACCTGGATGTCAGCCACAATGATATGTGCTTCTAAAGGCTAATCCCGGGTACCCCAGCCCTACTCTTTCTGATTCCCTTATCAGCCCCATCTCCTGTCACAGCCCCTTTCTTGTAAGCTTTCACTGAATTAAAGACCAACCTTTGAAATGTACAGGCGGGGTTCTCTCTCTTCCTTCTCCAGTGTGTCCCACCCAGCTCACAGGAAGGCAGTAATACACAAGAATCTGTCTAGGGGGATTCCTCTACTCCTCATTTATTTTCCAGGCAGGCCTGGGCTTCTTCTCAAAATGAAGCCCAGTGTCCTCCATGTAATGTATCATTACAAGCACACCTGCATTCAGTGTATATATACAGTACACACACTGGCCAGTACTGTTACCTACATGTATTGTGCTACCCCAGCCACACATACATCCAGCACTCACAATCACTCTGCATGCACTGCTCAGTACTGTAACCTTTCTGAATTGTGCCATGGCCTGTTACGTGTAAACACACACACTGTAAGAATACATATTCCCCATGCACATACTGCACAACACTTCACCCTTCATGTATTGATCTTCTTGCAAGTACACATACTAGCGTATGCTTTCAATGCACAGCACTACATCTCTCATGCAATGTAATTGTCCCTGGCCTACAGACACAGAGGACATGCAAACACCATGCATGCACTCCACAGCACTGCTCCATCCCTATACTATTCCCTTCCAAGACACACATCAATCCAGTGCAGAATGACTACTCTGGTGCTGTGCAGCATTTCATATCAAACCTGTTGGACTTGGCCCTTTTTGCAGGGTCATCCCTAAACGTTTTGCCTTTCTCCTAGCCTTTTTTTCTGACATGGTGTTGGTGGTTTTAGGACTCTGGGCACTTTAGCACTGCTGTCCAGTGTAAAGTGTGTGTGTTCTCTGTGTTAAATATGGTAAGATTGGTCTACACCTGTTTGGCCTATTTAGTTTACCTGTCAGTTCCTTGTAAAGTGGTATCCCATATACCCAGGGCTGGTAAATTAAATGCTACTGGTGGACTTGCAGCGCTGATTGCGACACCCACCAAAGTAGCCTTTCAAACCTATCTCAGGCCTCTGCCATTGCAGGGCATGTGCGCGCAGTGTTACTGCCGCTGTGACGTGGCACCTAAAGTGTGTGCCACGTCTGTGACCCCCCTTTTACTGCATGTCAGTCACCCCTAAGATAGGCCCTAGCTAGCCCTATGGGCAGGGTGCATTGTATGTAAAAGATAGGACATGTACCTAAAGTGTGTGACATATCCTGGTAGTGACAAACAGACATTTTGGTTTCTCACTACTGTGGGGCTGCCCTCCCATAGGAATGCATTGGGGATTCCCTGATAAGTGTTTCAGTGGTAATTCCTGATATGAGAGGCGCAGCGTGGTCAACTTTGGTATGTCTGAAATAGTAATAATAAATGCTACGCAGTGGTGTGCGCAGATTTATTATAACTATTTTAGAAATGCCACTTTTAGAAGTTCAACAAACAACAACAAAGTTGCCAATACTGATGTTTTCTTTTAACAACAACTACTAATAGGTGCACGGACTTTAATCAATGTCACCCGAATCTATTTTTATCAGAAATACTTTTTTTAAATTTTATTTCCATAAGACCAACACATTTATTTTGTTCATTAAAATGTGAATCTCTCTTTTTTTTTTTTTAGAAGTTGGCTTTTATGTGTGCTATGTGTCTGCCTGCCTGATGTGAATTGCATGTCTGGCTTCTGAGTGACAGGGGCTGGTGAGGTGTGTGTGGCTCCAGGAGGGGCAGGGTGAGTCAGCGTTAGGCTGAATGGGACATCTGCATTTGGAGTAGTGGGAGGAGTAGTCCCCTGATCCTGAATAGGATTGTGCATGCCCTAGTGAATGCTGGCTCCGCCCCCCTGTGGTGTGTCTGATTGCCGAGCCCCCATCTCCCAAAGAAGGGTGTGAGCACTGTAAACGGAGTGCTCCAGAACCAGTTCTAACTGGTTCCCCCAAGCCCTGTGCTTGCAGACAAAGGAGAAATGCAATATAAATATAGGGGCTGTGTGACCCCATGATTTTGTGTTGTTCCTGAACTTGCGGGGGCTTGCTGCTGCTGGGGGCCCAGAAGGAACCGCCACGAGGGCTTGCCTCCCTGCTGGAGGGCCCTGTGTGCTGGCCTCCCTGGGCCCAGCTTTGCCCCCTTAAACCTTGAGGACTTCCCAGGACTGTGAGCCCATGGCGCATTCTGAGCGCTGGATTTGAATTGCGAGGAGAAGAGGAGCATGCGGGCATTGCAGCGCGCTGCTGAAGGGAATCCCGGTGTGTGGGGTTCCCCCTAACCTGCTGATTTGTGAGCGGGAGCCCACCCCGCATTTTGCGCTCATTTTTGGCAGCGGGTGCCCACCCCGCATGTGGTGTTTTTATTTAATTACAGCGGGTGCCCACCCCGCAAACTGCCGCCGCCGAGAAGCAGCCGCCGCCAAGAGGAGCAGCGACCCGGAAGCCAGGCGCCTGCTGCCTGACTCGGGGTGGGGCCAATAGCAGGAGGCGGCCAAGGCCGCCAATCGCAGCGCGGCCGAAGGCCGGAGTCTGGAAATAGGTTCAGGCCTAAGCAGGGCTCCCGTGAGCTGGTGGGAGCCCCGCGTGTAGCAGAAGCCAGGCGGGAGCCCACCCCGCACTGGCGATGTGCAGAAAAGAGCCGACTGGAGTCCCGAGGGCTCTCCCTGCCCCGCAGCCTTCTTCATGACCGGCCGCAGGAACGAGGAGGAGCCTCGCAGCAGACCGGGTGAAGAGCAGAGTCTCCCCGAGCAGTGCCAGAGGAGCCTGCAGAGCCCGGTGAGTGGGGCTCTAGTTCCTGCAGGGTTGGCTCCTTTTTGAGGCACATTTCCGGTGCCTGGAGCCGGCCAGATTTCCTTTGGGGGCAGTTTTTGTTTGGAAGTCCCGGAGTGGGACTTAAAAAGGGACGGTGGTGCCCAGGCTCACTTTTGCATCAGCTGCACCACGAGAGCGCGGGCAGCTGCACCGTGAGGCGATTTGGAGTTTAGAGTCCCAGTGGGGGCTCACAGAGCACAGTAAGTGCCAGCCCTGCTTTGTGCATTCCCACAGCTGCCCTGCGAGAGCGCAGGCAGCTGCAACGATTGGGCCCTATTATTTTAGAGTCCCAGTGTGGGCTCCAGGGGCACAGTAAAGTCAGGGCTGATTTCTTTGTCCCAGCTGCCCTGCACCAGAGCGGGCAGCTGCAACGTTTCGCATAATTGTTTAGAGAATCCCAGTGGAGACCCAGAGGGGCCCAGAGGGCACAGTGAGTGCCAGTGCCCACATTTTTGCCCGCACTGCTGCACCGCAATTAGCGGCAGCTGCCACGTTTAGGCCTGCACAATTGTGCACTTTTTGGTTTCTGCTGCATTGGCAGCCGGCCCTGACATTTCTGGACAGAGGGCATTTTGAGCCCGAGTGAAAGGCCAGTTGGCATGGGGGTCATTGTGGATACCTGTGTGTTGGTAGGGCGCATGGCCCTAAGGTAATGCCCGCAGAGGTGGCATCATGTGGTTAGGCTTATATGGGTGTTTCATAATGTGTTTACGCCTAATATGATGATTGCATAATGTGTTTATGCTAATGTGATGCCTAAAGCAAATGTTATGCTTAGGATGTTTATTCCTAATCTGTTTATGCCTACAGATATTGCTATGAGATTTAGGTGTAATGTGATTTATGCGTAATGTGATTTATGCGTAAGGTTATGGCTCTAATGTGATGCAGACATAATGTGTTTATGTTGCAGGTGATGATGCTAAGTATAGTATATCACCAGTAGTTACTGGTTGTGTTTTATATTTACTTACCTGGCTGATGGTTCTGACCGTGGCCCGATTGGCCTGGTCCTGTATATAATCCCCTGTGAATATTGCCTAGTGCCAGTTGGCACAGTGTATATTGTGTGATTATGTTTCTAATGTGTTTATGATAATACAAAGGCTATGTTTTATATAACCTTGTGTGGAGTTCCTTTTTGTGGTGTGCCTAGTGTGTTGCTGCTGTGTGTGTGTTGCAAAAACGCTTTACACATTGCCTCTGGGATAAGCCTGACTGCTCGTGCCAAGCTACCAAGGGGTGAGCAGGGGTTATCTTCAGCGTGTAACTCCCTTGCCCTGACTACAGTGGTGGTTTCTGCCTGGCTTAGGCGCAAGCCCTGGCCCACCAGAAATCCCATTTCTAACATTGGTTGTCAGCGGTGAGGATAGGACTTGCGTTTGCGCAGTACCACAGTGACAACTGGTTGCACTACAAACTCTGCATTTAGAGAATCACATGTTTGGGGATTATTTCTACTGATTATTTTTCTCCTAAAAGTGTCATTTTTTGAATTGTGTTCTCCTGTTGAACTGTGGGTTGTGTATCTTGCCAAGATGGGGTTAACCTATAATGAGGATAACCTTTTGGAGTACCCCCGGGAGGAGAGAGAAAATGACAGGGCGGGGACGCCAGTAGGTGGGGAGGATCTCATAGATAGGGAATCCCTTGCTGGGTCCAGTGCCGGGGGCAGTGCCCCATCCCTTTCCCTGTCCCCAGGGGAGTGGGTAGATAGGAGGGAAGAAAGGGAGCATTAGCTGGCGTTGTAAAGGCTCAAAGTGGAGCTAGCACAGCTGAGTGTGGAGGAGAAAAAGCTAGCTCTGGAGGGTAGGTTATCCCCTGAGTGTAGTTTGAGTTGTCTGGATTCACCAGTGAGGGTGGGGTCCAGCGGTGGCAGCAGAAGTGATTCCAGTGTAGGAAGTCCCACTCCCAGAGCCCAGAAGATGGTACCTAGTTCCAAGAGGAGGGTGTCCCACCTGAAGGGTATAGGTTGAGGTTCAGGGGCAGTAAGAAACTGTCTCACCAGTCTTGAAGGGAGTTTGTGGATGAGTGTTGTGATGCACTGGAAGATTGGGTGATGGTTAGCACGGCAAATGATTTTGAAGGGCTGTTCAATCTGGTTGTCAGAGAGCACATGTTCAGTAATTGTTTTCCGGGGTTGCGCCAACACCTGTTGGAGTGTGAGTTCTCTGATCCCAGGGAGCTTGCACAGGAGGCAGACCTCTGGCTGTGTGCTAGAGGGTCTGAAGAGGCATTGGGGAGTGATCCCAAAAGGAGTGGCTCAGGTATCTTCCGGTCCTGTGTGGTGGAAGAGGTTCAGAGTAGCCCAGCTAGGTCACGGTGTAGTGGGAGGGGAGTAGGGGCTCACGTTCTGTCTCAGTGGAGAAGGAGTGAGTGTGGGACTGTGTGTCCCAAGGTGCCCGAAACCCAGTCTCAGGGCCTGGAGGGTTCCTTAAGGGAACACCAGGTTGGGGGCCTAGGCTGTACTTGCAGGCCATTTGAGGAGGATCTCCTAGTGTCAGGAGAACCTGGAGCGTCTGTAAATGGAGCTCCAGTGGTTCTGGTGTCTGGCGGTGCCGCTCCAGTTGGGAGGGCGCAGAAGTCCAGAGTGAGGGGCGAGAGGGGGATGTGTTCCCCAGTGGGAGAACCAGTGGGTCAGGGACCCGCCAGAAGGGCTGAGTCTCCTAGAAGTGACCATGGCGACACCACTTCTGTCCTGGGGGATCTTCGCGCACAGTCAGATGGACAGGGGTCGGGAGATCTGCGCCAGGCAGACTGTCACACAACACATTAGTCATGTGTTACCCTCGGGGGGGATACTGTGTGAGTCCCCAGAAGTCCTGGTGCCAGGCAATTGCTCAACTGCGGGGTTCAGCCCCAAGGTTGGGAGGCCAGGTTCAGGATCTGCCTGACCTGGAATGAAGGACATCTGTAACCAGTGTCCTGACCGGTTTTGGCTTCCAGGGGTACCACTCCAGGTGGGAGGGTGCAGAACTCTGGAAGGGGGTGCAGAGGGAGGGAGCCCTCGCCTCTGACCCTGGTGCAACCTGAGGGTTTAGACCCTAGGTTGGGAGACTACCACTTCGTGATCAAGAGGAATCGCTGCCAAAGAGAACAGCTGAAGAAGACTGAAGAAAAGTGCTGCCATTGCTGTGTGTCTGGGGGCTGACCTGCAGTTTCTGTTTCTACTGAGGAGAAATCTAAAGCACTGTGCTGTGTGCTTTGTCCCCTGCTTGAAGAGTAACTGTGCTGTGTGCTTTGTACCTCTGAAGTGAAAGAGTCTCCAAGGGCCTGAGTGAGCTGGCCTCCTGTTAGGAAGTTTCAGCTAGTGGGAGAATTGTGTTCTGAGGGTGCCTCTCCAAGGAGGAGGGTACGGAACCTCAGAAGAAGAAGTAGGGGAAGGAGAGCCTCGCCCATGACTTCTGGTCAGCCTGAGGGTGCAGACCCAAGGCTGGAGGATTAGTGGCAGTTTAGAACTGCCCTGATGAAGGGTAGAGTGGAGAATGGTCACTATGTGCCAGGGGTTACCACCCCCCACTCTGTGAGATGGCAAGCACCAGATACATCTGGATGGCCTAGGGCCTGGTCCTGGCCGTGGACAGCTAGGGAGTACCAGTGGGGTAGCCTAGTTGGTCCTGAGAGCTTTGACAGAGGGAACCATGTGGGTTCAGAGTGGCGTAGAACTGGAGGGTGTCCCTGCAGTTGCGAGTCCGCATCCTTATTCTATCGCCCAAGGCAGGGAAGCCCATCAAGGTGGTGATTGGTCTACCCTGCGTTTTGGCTGGAAGGGGGTTGTGTTGGACTTGGCCCTTTTTGCAGGGTCATCCCTAAACTTTTTGCCTTTCTCCTAGCCTTTTTTCTGACATGGTGTTGGTGGTTTTAGGACTCTGGGCACTTTAGCACTGCTGTCCAGTGTAAAGTGCATGTGCTCTCTGTGTTAAATATGGTAAGATTGGTCTACACCTGTTTGGCCTATTTAACTTACCTGTCAGTCCCTTGTAAAGTGGTATCCCATATACCCAGGGCTGGTAAATTAAATGCTACTGGTGGACTTGCAGCGCTGATTGCGCCACCCACCAAAGTAGCCTTTCAAACCTATCTCAGGCCTCTGCCATTGCAGGGCCTGTGCGCGCAGTGTTACTGCCGCTGTGACGTGGCACCTAAAGTGTGTGCCATGTCTGTGACCCCCCTTTTACTGCATGTCAGTCACCCCTATGGTAGGCCCTAGCTAGCCCTATGGGCAGGGTGCATTGTAGGTAAAAGATAGGACATGTACCTTAAGTGTGTGACATGTCCTGGTAAAGACAAACAGCCATTTTGGTTTCTCACTACTGTGGGGCTGCCCTCCCATAGGAATGCATTGGGGATTCCCTGATAAGTGTTTCAGTGGTAATTGCTGATATGAGAGGCGCAGCGTGGTCAAGTTTGGTATGTTTGTAATAGTAATAATAAATGCTACGCAATGGTGTGCGTAGATTTATTATAACTACTTTAGAAATGCCACTTTTAGAAGTTGGCATTTCTGTGTGCTATGTCTGCCTGCCTGATGTGAATTGCATGTCTGGCTTCTGAGTGACAGGGGCTGGTGAGGTGTTTGTGGCTCCAGGAGGGGCAGAGTGAGTCAGCGTTAGGCTGAATGGGAAAGCTGCATTTGGAGTAGTGGGAGGAGTAGTCCCCTGAATAGGATTGTGCCTGCCCTAGTGAATGCTGGCTCCGCCCCCCTGTGGTGTGTCTGATGGCCGAGCCCCCATCTCCCAAAGAAGGGTGTGAGCACTGTAAACAGAGTGCTCCAGAACCAGTTCTAACCATTGTTACCCCAAGCCCTGTGCTTGCAGACAAAGGAGAAATGCAATATAAATATAGGGGCTGTGACCCCATGATTTTGTGTTGTTCCTGAACTTGCGGGGGCTTGCTGCTGCTGGGGTCCCAGGAGGAACCACCACGAGGTCTTGCCTTCCTGCTGGTGGGCCTGTGTGCTGGCCTCCCTGGGCCCAGATTTGCCCCCTTAAACCTTTAGGTCTTCCAAGGACTGTGAGCCCATGGCGCATTCTGAGCGCTGGATTTGAATTGCGAGGAGAAGAGGAGCATGCGGGCATTGCAGCGTGCTGCTGAAGGGAATCCCGGCGTGTGGGGTTCCCCCTAACCTGCTGATTTGTGAGCGGGAGCCCAGCCCGCATTTTGCGCTCATTTTTGGCAGCGGGTACCCACCCCGCATGTGGTGTTTTTATTTAATTACAGCGGGTGCCCACCCCGCAAACTGCCGCCGCCGCCGCCGATAGGAGCAGCGACCAGGAAGCCAGGAGCCTGCTGCCTGAGTCGGGGTGGGCCAGTAGCAGGAGGCGGCCAAGGCCTCCAATCGCAGCGCGGCCGAAGGCCGGAGTCCGGAAATAGGTGCAGGCCTAAGCGGGGCTCCCGTGAGCTTGTGGGAGCCCCGCGTGTAGCAGAAGCCAGGCGGGAGCCCACACCGCACTGGCGATGTGCAGAAAAGAGCCGACCGGAATCCCGAAGGATCTCCCTGCCCCGCAGCCTTCTCGATGACCGGCCGCAGGAATGAGGAGGAGCCTCGCAGCAGACCGGGTGAAGAGCAGAGTCTCCCTGAGCAGCGCCAGAGGAGCCTGCAGAGCCCTGTGAGTGGGGCTCCAGTTCCTGCAGGGCTGGCTCCTTTTCGAGGCACATTTCCAGTGCCTGGAGCCAGCCAGATTTCCTTTGGGGGCAGTTTTTGTTTGGAAGTCCCGGAGTGGGACTTAAAAAGGCACGGTGGTGCCTGGGCACACTTTTGCATCAGCTGCACCACGAGAGCACGGGCAGCTGCACCGTGGGGCGATTTGGAGTTTAGAGTCCCAATGGGGGCTCACAGGGCTCAGTAAGTGCCAGCCCTGCTTTGTGCATTCCCACAGCTGCCCTGCCCTGCGAGAGCGCGGGCAGCTGCAACGATTGGGCCCTATTATTTTAGAGTCCCAGTGTGGGCTCCAGGGGCACAGTGGTGTCAGGGCTGATTTCTTTGTCCCAGCTGCCCCACACCAGAGCGGGAAGCTGCAATGTTTCGCATAATTGTTTAGAGAATCCCAGTGGGGACCCAGAGGGGCCCAGTGGGGACAGTGAGTGCCAGTGCCCACATTTTTGCCCGCACAGCTGCACCGCAATTAGCGGCAGCTGCCACGTTTAGGCCTGCGCAATTGTGCACTTTATGGATTCTGCTGCATTGACAGCCAGCCCTGACATTTCTGGACAGAGGGCATTTTGAGCCCCAGTGAAAGGCCAGTTGGCCTGGGGGTCATTGTGGATACCTGTGTGTTGGTAGGGCGCAAGGCCCTAAGGTAATGCCCGCAGAGGTGGCATCATGTGGTTAGGCTTATATGGGTGTTTCATAATGTGTTTACGCCTAATATGATGATTGCATAATGTGTTTATGCTAATGTGATGCCTAATGCAAATGTTATGCTTAGGATGTTTATGCCTAATCTGTTTATGCCTACAGATATTGCTATGAGATTTAGGCGTAATGTGATTTATGCGTAATGTGATTTATGCGTAAGGTTATGGCCTAATGTGATGCAGACATAATGTGTTTATATTGCAGGTGATGATGCTAAGTACAGTATATCGCCAAAAGTTACTGGTTGTGTTTTATATTTACTTACCTGGCTGATGGTTCTGACCGTGGCCCGATTGGCCTGGTCCTGTATATAATCCCCTGTGAATATTGCCTAGTGCCAGTTGGCACAGTGTATATTGTGTGATTATGTTTCTAATGTGTTTATGATAATACAAAGGCTATTTTTTATATAACCTTGTGTGGAGTTCCTTTTTGTGGTGTGCCTAGTGTGTTGATGCTGTGTGTGTGTTGCGCAAACGCTTTACACATTGCCTCTGGGATAAGCCTGACTGCTCGTGCCAAGCTACCAAGGGGGTGAGCAGGGGTTATCTTCAGCGTGTAACTCCCTTGCCCTGACTAGAGTGGTGGTTTCTGCCTGGCTTAGGCGCAAGCCCTAGCCAACCAGAAATCCCATTTCTAACATTGGTTGTCAGCGGTGAGGATAGGACTTGCGTTTGCGCAGTACCACAGCGACAACTGGTTGCACTACAAACTCTGCATTTAGAGAATCACATGTTTGGGGATTATTTCTACTAATTATTTTTCTCCTAAAAGTGTCATTTTTTTAATTGTGTTCTCCTGTTGGACTGTGGGTTGTGTATCTTGCCAAGATGGGGTTAACCTATAATGAGGATAACCTTTTGGAGTACCCCCGGGAGGAGAGAGAAAATGACAGGGTGGGGACGCCAGTAGGTGGGGAGGATCCCATAGATAGGGAGTCCCTTGCTGGGTCCAGTGCCGGGGCAGTGCCCCATCCCTTTCCCTGTCCCCAGAGGAGTGGGTGGATAGGAGGGAAGAAAGGAAGCATCAGCTGGCGTTGGAAAGGCTCAAAGTGGAGCTAGCACAGCTGAGTGTGGAGGAGAAAAAGCTAGCTCTGGAGGGTAGGTTATCCCCTGAGTGTAGTTTGAGTTGTCTGGATTCACCAGTGAGGGTGGGGTCCAGTGGTGGCAGCAGAAGTGTTTCCAGTGTAGGAAGTCCCAATCCCAGAGCCCAGAAGAAGGTACCTAGTTCCCAGGAGGAGGGTGTCCCACCTGAAGGGTATAGGTTCAGGTTCAGGGGCAGTAAGAAACTGTCTCACCAGTCTTGAAGGGAGTCTGTGGATGAGTGTTGTGAAGCACTGGAAGATTGGGTGATGGTTAGCACGGCAAATGATTTTGAAGGGCTGTTCAATCTGGTTGTCAGAGAGCACATGTTCAGTAATTGTTTTCCGGGGTTGCGCCAACACCTGTTGGAGTGTGAGTTCTCTGATCCCAGGGAGCTTGCACGGGAGGCAGACCTCTGGCTGTGTGCTAGAGGGTCTGAAGAGGCATTGGGGAGTGATCCTAAAAGGAGTGGCTCAGGTATCTTCCGGTCCTGTGTGGTGGAAGAGGTTCAGAGTAGCCCAGCTAGGTCACGGTGTAGTGGGAGGGGTGTAGGGGCTCACGTCCTGTCTCAGTGGAGGAGTGAGTGTGGGACTGTGTGTCCCAAGGTGCCCGAAACCCAGTCTCAGGGCCTGGAGGGTTCCTTAAGGGAACACCAGGTTGGGGGCCTAGGCTGTACTTGCAGGCCATTTGAGGAGGTCCTAGTGTCAGGAGAACCTGGAGTGTCTGTAAATGGAGCTCCAGTGGTTCTGGCGTCTGGCGGTGCCGCTCCAGTTGGGAGGGCACAGAAGTCCAGAGTGAGGGGTGAGAGGGGGATGTGTTCCCCAGTGGGAGAACCAGTGGTGATTTCTGCCTGGCTTAGGCGCAAGCCCTAGCCAACCAGAAATCCCATTTCTAACACAACCTATGTAGGCTAAGGGGTGAGTTAAGCACACAGCAGCAGAACTTTGAAAAGGTGAGTGAACCAGGAGGCATCACTCCAGTGACACGGGTTAAAAAGAACGTGTTCACTCCTAGTGATCACTATATAGTATGCTTTCACCAGCGCACTCGTGCTGCTTAACTCCTGGTGAAGGCATCGCCTTCCACCACTATGAGGGTAGTGATTTCGGGTCCCCTCCCAGTCCAACAAGACCAAAATCTGTGTGACAGAACTATGTCAAGGAGTACACATATGATCTGTGTTTGCCTATGACTACAAAAATCAGCATTAGGGATCCAGACAACAGTACAATTTGGCACTCTCGGCATTCATACATGTTTATTACCATGCAGAGGACTTTTCCGTCCCAACAACAATCTATAGCCCTTCCTATTGCATAAGTGCCTAATGTAAAACCTCTGCCTGTCCGTATCTGAAAATACTCCACCCCATGCATGGGGTCTGAATAAAAACATGACTCCATCAGTTATGAGCAATGCAACTACTTCACAAGAGACCTAGCAAAACTGCTACCAAATCAAATGCCTGTAACAAAGAAGATCAATCAAAGGGCAGAGGCCAATCCCTCTCTTTATACTAATGTTTTTTTTGTTTTTTTACAGTTACGTGAGCTCTAACAGACATCTAAGTCTGTCTAGTGAAGGGCATGTCACCAATAGGCATTTTTGAAAAAATCAGCTGAAATGCAGGAGGCTTAGTTTTGCATGACAGTAAGGGCCACATGAACTCCTAAACAACTCTTTCCAAAACTCTTCCCTCCTCTATTAATCCTTTATCCTATGTATCCAACTAACAGGTTCTCCAACTCATGCTAATGCTAAACTTCTTGAATGACATTGAACTCCCAAATAATCCTCTCTAAACTCTTGTCTCCTCTATTCATTCTTTAGTCTATTCATCAAACTAACAGATTCACATGTCTACCAATCCCACCACTCCCACCACTCGCAATAACAATTTTTATGTCTACCTTTATATCCACCAATAATTCACCTTTTTGTTCTGGAGTAGCGTGCTCATCGAACCACTCACTAGTTGGTGTGGATGTTACTGACCTTTCTTTTTCTTCTTTTTACCTTTTCAGTGTTGTTGTTTTAGTACAGTCTTTCCTTCTCTTCTCTTCTCACTTAACAAAGTCTTCTTCTTGTTCTTCCTCTCATATTTTTCTATGCTCTGTCTGACGATGACTACCCCTATTAGTTTTCTTTCCTTTGCCTTGGTTTTGTCAAGCAAACCATTAATTGTCGATTGTCATGGTGGTGTAAATAGTGTTTCTCCCTGTGTGTCTAAGTGTTCATCATGTATATATTTGTATTTAAATGTACAGTTTGCTTATATATTTGTATATAGTTGTATTCATTTAAACAGTTTTGTTTATATGGTGTATATATTCATCTAACTTACAGCCCTGAAGAAGTCCATTGTCTATTGGACGAAACGTGTTGGCTGGGTTTAAGAGCAAATATAAGAAGCACTAATAAAAGAAGAACACTAATGGATTGTTCAAGACTTATTGTTATTAGCTTTCCAATATTACTGTGCCTATTGTTTGTTTGTAGGTGGTGCACCCCTGGTCTTCATATTTTGAATCTATTTCCCCAGGGAGAGGGGAGCGCCTTTTGGGCAGAAGGGGCATACAGGGCTCTGCACACATGACATAAGATATTGTCAAATTTCCATACTCTATGGTTATAACGGTTTGGGTGCTGTGCCCCCCGTTAAGGTCCACTGCCTGTCTCTTGTATTGTCTATCTTGCGAATTGTGTTTACACAAAGTACTGGTTCCGTGTGTAGTAATGCATAGCAAAGGCGTGGGTGGCGGGAATATTCTTGTCAAGTGAAAATATTAATCCAATGAGCAAATCATGTTTAATAGAACTGAGACTTAAAATCTCTTTACAGGAAAAAATTCTAAGTTGCTATTTCTGGAATGTAGAGTAAAATGTGTACACAGGCAAAATTGGCGTTGCATCCAGACACAAAGCGAAAGTGTTGATTATTCCAGGAGAAAAAATCTCAGAAGAAAAAACGCACCATAAATTGAGTGGCATGATCAGAGCAGGCACTAAACAGGAAATGAATCACAGTGGCTTGAATAGAATCCATATGAGGAGTTTCACTTCCAAATGGCTTCATCGAGAGAACACACATCACATGCAAGAGGATGGTTTTGGGAGTACAATGGTGCAGTTGTCTTTGCAAATAAATTTAAGAAGATTTAAGAGGGTCATATGTGGATAATGTTGAGCCCAAAAAACAAGCTTCTAAAGAATCATGAAAAATGTAGGGGCATATTAGCAAGACCCACGTTAAAATTATCGCTGTTTAGCGGCAGGAAACTGCCGCTAAAGCGGCGATAATGGGCTTGCTAATATGCGTTATGGAATTCCAATAGAAGCCCAGGTTAGATGTCCTGCACATCTAACCTGGGCTTCTATTGAATTTATAACGCATATTAGCAAGCCTCATTATCGCCGCTTTAGCGGCAGTTTCCTGACGCTAAAACGGCGATAATTTTAACGTGGGTCTTGCTAATATGCCCCTAAGTTACTACATACATCATATAAAAGGAAATGTTAAAGTCAAGTATTTCATGGCTAGACAGTCGGAACCACAGTAATGTAGATTGCTACTTTATTAGTGCTTAGCGAACACTAGCATATGCTCTTTATAAGAGTGGTGGAAATTATGTTTAAAAAAGAAAATGGATTCAAAATCGAACAATCGTTTGTGATAATGGATTGAAACGAGTGACTGACATAATGACATTACCAGCAGTTAATATTAGAATTAAACAACCATTTCTAAAGTAAATGAAAACTCGATTGTGTTTACAACATATATCTAGCTAACACAATGTGCAACAAAACATGACAGCACTATTTCAAATGTGTGTCACTCTATGTGGTGTGCAGTCTTGTTTAATAAACCCATTGAAGTAGAAAAGCAAATGAAGCTAGTAAAAGCAAGTTTACTGCAAGGCATTAACACACATGTATATTACATGAAGACTTTGGAACCAATCTGCTTTAATCTTAAAACAATATGAAACCATACAGGAGATCAAATTGTGTATTTGAAAAGTGCCAGAGAAACATTGAGAAGTACTCATGGGATGTGTTGGTTGTACAACTTACTATTCGTCTTAATCCGTGGTCCTCTGATCCAATAGAAGACTGGGCGAATTTCTGTACTCAGCTTTTAAATCAATTCCAGCGTCCGACGCAGCATTGTATGGGGAGTAGTAGCAAGCAGACCTTTTTCTCACTTGAAACAATGGCGCTAAAGAAAACCAGAAACACTGCTCTTAGGGCGGTAAAGAGTCCCCCTGAATCTGAAGTCTTACTGTCTAACTATAAAATCGCACAAACTAATTATAGATGGGCATGTCGAATTGAAAAACTACAGCATCTTCAACACCTCTGGTGCATGCTTCACTTTGCAAGTAAAAGTCGGAACTCTAAAAACGTCTGGGCACTAGTTAATAGAAAAACTAATGGAAATCTTTGCCTAGGCTCTGCAAACATCTCAGAGCAGGATTGGGCAATATTTTTGGCAGCCACTTCCAGGCGGAGGAGATTAAGCCTTGCAGATTGACCAACATGTATAGGGAGTGGCCGGTTAATCTGCAAAGAACACAGAAACATCCAAGTGAAGATCTCTCCATTTAATCTACAAAGCTGGGCAAAATATTAACTAAAGCTAGATCGGACGGAGCACCGGGGCCAAATGGCCTACCACAGGCCTTGTTCAAAAAGAACGTTCCTTTCTGGACTAAACAGTTAGTTAACCTGTTTGAATACAGCATACGAAGCTCAACCATACCCGACTCTTGGCGCGGTGCAATAATTCAGCCGATACATAAGACTGGCTCCAGATCAGCCCCATGCAACTATAGGCTGATTGCTCTAACGGATACTGAGGCTAAGTTTTTCGCCAGTTTGCAGCTTGAAGATCTGAAAAACTGGGCCGATTCAAAGGACCTGATAATAAAAAATCAAACGGGCTTTGTGGCTAACTCCAGCATACTGACTAATCATCTAGCCTTATCCATCCTCATTGATAAAGCAAACACTTCTTCTACGGCGCTCTTTTGCTGCTTTGTGGATTTCAAAGCTGCTTTCAATCACGTGCCAAGGGAGGCTCTATGGGCTAAACTAACGAAATGGGGAATTCCGTCCAGTTTACTGAATCCAATCATCCAGCTCCATACTAACACCTGGATTCAAGTGAAGATAGGCTCTGGTTCACACCTATCCAGAAAAATACCAATGTCCAGGGGGGTAAAACAGGGATGTGTGTTAGCCCCCCTGCTTTTTAACCTGTTTCTATCTGAGCTTTCAGCAGAGTTAGATGCAATAAATAGCCACGCTCCGAAGATCGGTGGTACGCAGATCAGAAATCTCCTATATGCCGATGATCTCGCTCTCTTCAGTCTTACGAGAGTTGGACTACAGCGCCTGCTGAATACATTATATAGGTACTCCACCATGAACAACTTAGAGGTTAATCTAAAGAAAACTCAAGTAGTTATATTTGACAGGAAGTGTTATAGAGGTGGCGGCTGGTCGTACAACAACCTTCAAATTTCGATGGGTAAAACCTATAAATATCTGGGGTTTTACATTGATTCAAGAGGCTCTTTATTAAAACATCGTAGTCAAATTGCCATGAAAGCCCTGGCACTTCAAGTAAGTCTCTCCAAACTTGCTAAAAAAGTGACTGGACCTTGCTTAGTGTCAATGCTGGAGGTAATGCGGGCCAAGATAGGTCCCACCTTGTCGTACGGTTATGAGATCTCTTTGGGCAAGCTTAGTAGTGCACTTAACCAACATGTGAATAAAATCTACAAAAAGGTGCTGCAGCTTCCAAAAACCTCGTCCGCTGCCCAGATCCGCCTGGAGTTTGGTCTTGTAAATTATTCTTTACAAAGTGTGGGGGCCTTTCTTAACCTGTGCCACAAGTTGAGACAGGCTATCGCTAGCTCACTCGAGTCCCTGTTATGGACTGACATCAGCATCAGTAACCCGGTGGGTCACACAATCGATTTTTTAATGAATGCCTGCTAAAATTATCAGCAAGTGAACTGTGGGCTCTCAACCCAAGTAAAAAAGCCTTTAAAGTAAGCACTAAGAAGCGTTTTCAAGTGTGCTCCAGTTTGTCCGATAGAGAGATTTTAGCTAAACGAAAGCACGCATGAGCAGTAATTAAACCTTATCAGTCGGCCCCACCTTTGCCTCACCTTGCTTGCACATACTCTATACATCTAAAACAGAGATTTTTGACGCTTAAGCTGGGTGAGTGGCATTTTTTAAAACATATTCCTACCTGATGGCGTACCTCAGGCGAGGTGGAGTGTAGGGGCTTTGGACAATCAGAGGAATCTCTGGTGCATGTGGTATGCCTCTGCTTAGCACTGTTGGACTTGCATAGATCAAAACTGAGGCCTGAGTAGAACAAACTTGGAGTCCGGACCTGCAAGCAGGGTATCATTGCGGCCTTGAATCCAGAGAACACGGCTCTAAACATTAGCTTTACGATCTTTATCCATCAGGCATATCGCAAGTTTAAGCAATCCATTAGTATCGATAAAATCACTGGAAAATAAGGTAACCGCCATAACACAACAATCGGTTCTTAAATAAAAAATAAAAAAGTAGCTGCTGCTTCAATTCGTAAAGCTAGCACCCTCCAATTAAAGTTCATTACAAGGAAACAGGCTAAAAAGACCCAATAGTTAACCCTAGACTGATCTCTGCTACTGACTAGCACAATTCTACGTGCAACGATTATTTGTTCTGCAGAGTGCCATCTGGAATCCTGCGGTGGCAACATGCTGTTAATTTTTTTTGCTTAGAGGTTTTCTTACCACTTCGCAGTTATCCAACTTTTTGGTCTTGATGGACTGTGAACATTTACGTACTTTAGAATAACTTTGCTCCAGTTCTCATAATATGGCTACCTCACTTTAGAAGGGACTTTTCACTAAGTGTATATTTTAATATATAAATGTTATACTTTTTGCCTGGGATAGGAGCAACGAAGCGTAAATTGTTCAATTGCTGTTTCTTGATTACTGCAATGACCTTACATATCAAACAATAGGCCATCAGTGGTTGCCTCCACTGAGCTCCATCTTAATTACAATAGCACTCTTAATAGGATGTCTTTTTTAAACTTCTGCCGTATGCTAGGTGTTGGAGATCATGTTCTGCTTATTTACACATGGGTCTTATTACTTTTTAATTTCAATCTGCACTTTCACGGTGATCGTTATCCTTTTAAAAGGTTGTAAGACGCAAGTCCTATTGTTTTTTTCTTATTTTATATTTGTAAGGTTAGTCTAGAAAACCCATATAAGAGAGAGACCCTGTATTGAGTAAGAGTATTTGTACACAGATTGTCCTTTTAGGTTGATTACTCTCTGCTCTCAGACAATTATGGCTAACGCGACTAGTAATTCAAATTTTATAAAAACGTTTTAACCATGCAGTCATGGATAATTTTAAGTATAACCATTTATTGTTGTTTTGTTATGTATTCATGCTGCTTTTAAGATCCCGGAGATCAAATAAAGCTTACTCCCATGCTTCTTTTTACTCACACAGAAAGCTAGTTTCAGGCATAGGTCTGGTGGTACCCAGGAGGCAGAAAATTAGTTTAGTTGATCTGCACCTGTTAGTATGAAAGGACTTGACAAGAAATAAAGACTAACACTTGTCTTTCAATTACGTGTTAAGTCGATGATGTTTCACTGTGTCCAGTTGACTTATCAGTCTGTATTCTATGCCCCGAAGGAATGTTCTGATGTCTTCTCATCTTGGTGATATCTCTACCATTCCAATTATAGTCCATGGGAGTTCACTCGCGGAGTGAATAGATAATTTGAAATTCCCCACTAGTGGTGCAATGTCCATGCCAGACTGGATCTTACTTTATGTCGGATGACCTTCTCTTTCACTTACTTCTGTAGTTTGCCTGATCGACCATGCTGGCAGCTTATTCTATATAACAAGTTCCAAATTTTGTAATTTGTTAATGTGATCACAGTGCGAGTGGTAGTCACAATGCGAGTGGTAGTACTGGCTAAATGTCTTGGTGTTTGAGAATTGTGGACAAATGGAGTACTTGCCACATTTGTAATGCCCTATAATGTCTGGAAAATCCCAGTATGGGGTGATGGATGGAGCTGATCTCTCAGGCAGGTATTATTCCACAATATGGTGATGGATGTTTTTATTGCATTTGAATGCTAAGATAGGTCTCTCAAAATAGACTACAGTGGCAGGTAAGCTGCACCAATGCTGAGTGCTGGACTCAGAAAAAAAATCTTCTTTTCTTGTACATTTCTCACTGCGATGCAGATATTGCCATATGGTAAAAGGTCTCTCAGTACTCTGAAGTGATGACTGTCCTAATATATTAATGAGCTATTCTCTGTAGTCTTACAGAAGATAGAGACATAGGGCCAGATGTACGATGGTTTTTTGCGGGCGCAAATGGGTTTTAGACCCGTTTGCGCCAGCAAAAAACATGTGGTCCATGTACTAATCCTATTTTGCGAGTTGCTATTAGGAAGGGGTGTTCCAAGGGCGTCCCTTCCTAATAGCGACTCCAAAAGATATAACATTCGCAGTTTACCACCCTTTTCAGAAGGGTGGTAAAGCACTCAGAAACGGGAAGGGGTCCCCAGGGACCCTTTCCCTTGTGAATGCATGCGCAAATATTTTTAAAAGGGCAGGCAGTGGTCCCAGGGACCACTGCCTGCCCTTAAAAATGAAACTGAAAAGTTTCATTTTTATTTTTTAAATGCATCCTGTTTTCCTTTAGGGAAAACGAGCTGCATTAAAAAAAAAAAATGCTTTATTTAAAAGCAGTCCCAGACATGGACATCCCTGGGAGTGGCAGCCATTCCCAATGGGGTCGCAAATTGTGACAGCCTCATTAATATGCATGAGGCATGCAATTTGCGACCCCTTTGGGAATCGCAAACAGTGTCTCAGACACTGTTGTGCAACCCAATTAGGGAGTCTCAAATTGCGAGTCGCAAATGTGACGCAATTTGCGACTCGCTAATTGGCGGGTCGTACATCTGGGCCATAGAGATTTTGTTATTATCAATAAGGATAGTCAAGTCCAGGTATTTATTTGTTGCTAAGTTCATATGTGAACATCAACTGTGGACTAACACCAAGAAACAAGTTTAGAAATTTTATTAGGAAGAATGATGAGCTATGCCAGATTCAAAATAAGTGGGAACTCCCGCCAAACATATGGTTTTCCCACCCCATTTAGAGGTGATGCAGCACCAAGTTTACATTGGTAGAGGCTAATCTGGATCTGCCAGTGTAAACATCTGACCTGGTGGCTCATCTACCACGGGGCCACCAGTTCATAGTGTTAGTGATCGGCAGTCCTGGCTAGGCAAATTAAACAATGACCCTGGCAAAGAGGGATACTGTGTGCATTAAGGCAATTGTTTGGAATTTGCTTCTTTCAATCAAAAAACATTGGCAGACCAGCTACAACGAAGATGGTGTTTGCTTAGCATACTTCAACGCTTGCAGTGGAGCTGTTATTCCAGCGGCAGCTCCACTGAAGGCCCTCATATGAACACTTTCCTTTTGAGGACCTCCAAATTTGATGGGCAGTTCTTCGCTAGAAGAGTGAAGGCCACAGCCTCACTGATCTGGAAGTTCCAGCAGGCCAGTGGTACCCTGCAAAGTTACTACGGGGCATATTAACAAGGGCCTTATCTCCGTTTTTTTGGCTTTAAAAGCCAAAAAAGGGGAGATAATATTATCGCCCTATCTACAAGGGATGCTAACATGCATTAGCGCATGTTAGCACCCATTTTCCCGACGCCTCGCTTTGCATCTCTAATGAGATGCAAAGTGGCGTCACTGGGCAGTACTCCCTGTAAATTATCGCTGATGTGCACATCGCGATATTTACAAGGAGGCCACGCATTTTAGCAGACGTTAGTTTTGGCGAAAACCGCGGTTTTCGACAAAACTAACGTCTGCTAAAATGCTGACTTAGCCATACTTACCATTGGGGCTGGATTATGCTGATACGACCACAGGGTCATATCAGCAAGGTTATCGCCGTTTTCAATGGAACATCGCTGAAAAACCAGCGATGTTCCATGGAAAACATCGCTATCGCTGGAATAATTATCGCCATTGCGCTATGCGTTGTTAATACAGCGCTAGCATGGCGATAATTATCTGCGATAGCCGGCGATAAACATTTTCACGCTGAGGACGGCCAGCGATAATTATCGCTGCCGCTTGATAATATGCCCCTACCTTCGTACACACAAAGGACCACCTTTTCTTATATATGCACAATTCACCAAAATTTATATATGCTAACTTACCTACCAACACTCCTTGCTACAATTATACATGCACGCACAAACTTATATGTCATGCCTCTTTTTCTGTGCAGTGCTGTAACTTCATCGAACCATGTATAGTATTGAGTGCAAAATGTATGGATATAGGCAAAAAACTAAAACTGCAGTCATAAAAGCATAAGCATCAACACACATTCTCAAGAAGTGTAGAAAACAAGTAGGATACAGGTAAAATTGAGGCACATTAGAAAAAGATTGAAAATATTGTATTTGGGAAGTTACTTAATGCTAAATGTTTATGCAGAGAACCTAAAATTTATAATGAAGAAAAAAATAACAATGATCGAAAGGTTTCAAGAAAGAGGACATAAGAAAATCAGCTATTTCTGAATTGAGGGTAGATATGAGGCACAAATAGTCTCTCAACATTTTGTGTATTCCTGTGTTTATGGTGTGTAGAAAATAAATCCAGACCTATTGGCTTTTTAATGCTTGTTTTTTTCAATGAGGTGCCCTACATGCAAAGGGTATACTCTGTCATGGTTTGCATGCTCACTGTGCCAAAGAACTCAAACTGTAATCAATGGGTTGGTTATATTCTCATTCAGAAGTGACATGGCTTAGCACATGGCAGAACCAAGGCTCAGACACATATGAATGCCCGTAATGACACAGTAAGCAAAAATACAATGAGCAGTTTTTTTCTCAGCAATTGCAACATTAGTCAATGCATTTGTTCTTACCTTGCTGGTAGTTGTCTTTGCGGATGTTGGTCCTGCTGTTCTGGCATCTGTTATAACTGCTGTGGTTCCTTCTGTTGTGGCTGCTGTATTTGCCTTTTTGTCCCTGCCAAAATTCCAATTGTGGTCAGTTATGTAGTCCATACCCAGGTGCCAACTTTTGTAGCCACAGTTGTCCCTGCTATAGTGGGGCCTATGGTCACTGCTCGGTTGTTATTGTGGTCTTTTCTGTGGTAAAAGTTGGTGTTGTTGTTCCTGCAGCATTAAGAGCTGTTGGTTTTAGATTGTGTACTGTAGCAGTTGCTACTGTTGTCTCACTCATGGTTACAGATGTGGTAGAAGCTTCCACCACTTATGTCATACCTGCACTGTTTGCAACTAATATTGGAGTGATTAGTGCTACTCTGGTAAAGGCTGTGGTTACCACTATTGCTCCGTAAGCAGGCCAGTGTTGTTTGTCTTGTCGCTATGGGTGTGGGTGGCTATATTGTTGATACCTTGGTCCATGCTCTGTTTACAGCTATGGCCACCGCTGAGGTCTCTGTTACTGTTGAGGCAGCTGCTGTTGCTGTTGTGGCAGGTGTTGTTGTTGTGGTGACAGTTTTTATCATATCTGTGATTCCTACTGTGGAGGCAACTGTTGCACCTACTCTGGCCAAAAATATGGTCACTACTCATTGCTGTGATCCCTGCCTTGCAGGCTGCTGTTTTGCTGCTACTGTTCCTCTGAAAGTGGGCAGTTGTGCCTGCTGCTCTTGTCTCTGCTTTGGTTACAAAGCGTATGATTCTGTTTTTCCTGCTCTGGTGATGGCTGCTGTTGCTCTAGTTGTCTTTGCCACATCCGTGCGAATAGATCGGGCTCCCTGGTTTACTCTTAACCTTCTATCATTAAAGCGCTCAAAGCGCAAATTGGAAAGGAAATGGCACACTTCTTTAATGGCCATGGACAAAGAAGCCAATGCAGCCCACGTAAAATCTTACCACAAAGATATTAGATGGGCCAAAACAACCTAATATGCATCTATGATTGAGTCAGCAAAACATTCGAGTAATGCCATATTTAATATTGTCAATTCTATTACTTCTCTGGTTTCAGTCTCACACCCAGTCAATCATTCCCAAGCCACTTGTGATTCTTAAGCATTTATTTTAAGGAAAAGATTTGGACTAGATCTAATTCTTTTGCTGAACCCACATGAGTGCCCACCTCATTCAATGCAAGGTGTGAATGTCTGCATCTAAGAGAAGTTCCCCCTATCACAGATAAGGAAATGCTAGAGTTACTAAATGCATGTTCTTCAGGGTCATTGCATGACCCTTGTCATCCTCATATTTTAAACTTGGCGCTCCCACTATTGTGCCTTTTCTTTGCACTTTGTTAAATGTGTCAATTAAATATGCTTCAGTTCCTGTCTCTTGGAAATCAGTAATAATTCATATTCTAAAGAAACCTAATGTAGATTCGCTAATTCCAGCTAATTATAGGCCCATCTCCTTATTATCAGCACTAACGAAGATGTGAGAATCGTATGTCAACTTCAGCCTTACTCAATATCTCAACATTAATAATCTTCTGGATGCTTCACACTATGGCTTCTGGACTGCTTATTTGACAGAATCAGTATTGCTCATGGTGACAGAAAGTCTGAGACATCTGTTGGACGACAAGGGCACAGTAGCCCTTATATTACTTGATGTCCCTGCAGCCTTTGAAACCATTTCCCACAAGATTATTCTTCATCATTTGAGGGACATAGGTGTTGAATGCACCGCCTTGGATTGGTTCACAGATTTTCTGAAACACCGAAAACAAGCTGTTAGGCTGTCTCCCTATTCTTCCACTCCTGTTCACATGGAGTGCAGTCTACCACAGGGCTCTGCTTTGAGCCTAACACTCTTTGACATCTATGTGGCCCCTCATGCTAAACTTGTGAAGGGATATAGCTTCAAAGTGTTTTTCCTATGCTGATGACACCCAATGAATTGTTCCACTTACGTTGGATGATGTGCAGATGAGATGTATATTCATCCAATGTATGACATCAGTGACAATGTGGATGTCACAAAACCAGTTATAATTAAATTCTGATAAAACTGAGTTATTATTTCTTGGCCTAAATCCTTATCTTTGGATAAATGGCTGATGGCCGAGAGAGCTTGATGCCACTCCATGTCCAATCGATTCAGAAAGTAACTTGCGTGTCAAATTTGACTTCCAATTATCTTTCCAACTGCAGATTCAGGCTGTGATTAACACTTGCTTGATGTATTAGAATCCCTTGACGAGGCGCTCCCTTTTATACCTTTTTCTGCCAGGAGAAATATGGTTCAGGCGTTGGTCACCTCTACATTGGACTATTCTAATGCTATACCAGGGATCGCAAAAAACACACATGGACAGATTGCAGATTATTAAGAATGCTGCAGCCAGGTTATTACTTAACCTTCCTAAATACTGTTAGGTCTTTTCTGGACTGAATGACCTTCACTGGCTCCCAGTCTCAAAATGCATTTAAATTAAAATGCTGTCAAATATTCATAGAGCTGTCCATAATGTTGGTCCAAAATGGTCTACAGAATGTCTTTCCTTTTTTACTCTCTTTCAAGACCTCTGGGTTCTATGAATGCTTTTGTTTTACAACTTCCCATATTTCAAAGTTTTAGATGGGGCGGTAGTTCTGCTGCGTTTCTGAGAGGTAAACTATGGAATGGCCTGCCATTGGTTCTTCCCTCTGTAGCAGATCGGCCCTCTAGTTTTTTTTAAAGACTTTAAAACTCGGCTCTTCAGGACGGCTTTTTACTAGTTATATCTTTTATTTTATCAAGATCTCCCTTTTATTTCTGGATCTAGTTAGGAAAGTTTTAATCGAAGCTCTTTTTTGAGCATGTATCTTCACTTTATAAATACAATTTTTATTTCATTCCACTTGCATTAGTAGTCACTGCTGTGGTCAACAGTGTTGCTGTATCTGTTATAGTATCTATCGTGACTACTGTTGTCGTTGCTGTGGTGCTTACTGTGGTGGTAGATGTACTTGTTGCTATAGTCTCTGTCATGGATGCATGTCAACATCACGGGGAGTGAAGGGGATAGAATTAGTGTCTGAGAAGTTCTGTAGTGTGATTTCAGGAAGGCCCTACATTTTTAGCTCCCTCATCAATGCAAAAACAAAATGCAACATTTAGAACTGCAAATACGCAATGAAAGCATATCTCTATGTCTATGTTGCTATTTTCTCTCAGGCAGCCAGATGGAAGTGGCTCCAGTCACCTCTAAAATATGTTACACAGCAAGCATCTTCAACCTTCAAAAGGGGCAATTCCCTGAGACATCCTCTGATTCACAGTGATGCTATACAGTGCCATAAAGTGGTACCGAGAGATACATAGTTACTACAAGTAAAATTGATTTGTTTAATGTGGTGCCAATATTACTAGTAAACATACTCTGGATGTTAGACCTGGCATCCTTGGTGTGGTTTCCTCCTAACATTTTGCCTTCAAACCTCCTGTTTTAGCTGACTTCATTTTTGCTGGCCTTAGGACTCTGCAAACGGTACCCCTACTAACCAGTGTTACAGTGCTTGTGCTATTTCCCTAAAGCATGAGAACATTGGCTGATATTCAATTGGCAGATTTATTTAACTTAGAACTCCCTAGTAATGTACATCACAGGTGCCCAGGGTCCATAAATTAAATGCTACTAGTGCGCAAGCAGCACTAGTTGTATCACTCACTTAAGTAGCCTTTCAAATTGTTTCAGGCCTTCCACCTGGGAGCCTGTATGTGCAGTTTTAACCTGCCATGAGGACCTGGCATAATAAACCTTTTGCCAGGCCTAAACCTTCCTTTTTAATACATATAAGTCAACCTACGGTAGGCCCTAGACATCCCCAAGGGCAGAGTGCAGTGTATTTAAAACGTTGGACATGTACTTTTAAGTTTTACGTGTCCTGGTAAAGAAATACTTTTAAATTTGTTTTTCACTCCTCCAAGGCCTATATTTCCCATTGGATAACATTGGAGTTGCCTTATTACATTTTCTAAGTGTAATTTCTAAATGGGAAGAGATAACAGGTTCATGTTTGGTGTCTCTGGAACCCTAATTTAAAATTTAAACTTACGATGATGTCAGATTTTAAATTACAAACTCTGAAAATGCCACCTTTAAAAAGTTGGCATTCTCTTGCCTTAGCGTTTTGGAGCCTGCAGCATGTCTCTGGTAACAAGACTGGGTGTAGTTGGCAGTTGGGCCTTGTGCATTTCTCCTAGACAGCCACACACAATGGGAGCTTAGGTGTGACTGAATGGGCCATCACTAGCAGGATGGAAGGGAAGAGCGGGGCCAATCCTCACTTACACCTGAATAGGCTGTGTCTTGTCTCTGCAAAAAGGGCTGTATAATCCCTCTGGTTAGTCTGGAGCCCGGGCAGGGAAGGGAGACCATCTGTGCACCTCAAAAGCATGCCTCTAGAAGCTTCTCCCAATTTCAAAGGCACAACTGTGTATAAAAGGAGGACCTCAGACAGCATTACTTTGCTACACTGCTGGACCTGTGGATACTCTGCTAGGAAGAAGGGCTGCTGTGCTGCTGAAGGACTGCCACTCTGCTGGACTGCTGCTCTGAAGGAACTGCTGCCCTTCTGTGCTGCCCTGCTGCCTGCTGGCCTCTTGCCTGGGTGATAAGAAATTGCCTTGCATCTCTTGAACCCAGAACTTAGAGTGACTCCAAGGGCTAGTTGGTGGGCCACCTGATCTGAAGCCTCAGGAACCTAACAGTTTCCCAACAACCTTGCACCCACACCTGGACTCTGATATATGTGAGTCTACCCTGCCAAGTGGTGCTACCCTAGTCCTGGAACCTTGGAAGTGGGCCTAAAGGTGCTTGTCAGCAGAACCAATGCATCTCCTGTGCTGGGTTGCGCATCTCCGAGCAGAACTGCTGCATCGCCGCTGCTGTGTGGACTGGACCCGTTGCAAAATCTTGCATCCCCTCTGCAGTGCTGGGAATTGACATATGGCCCTGACGGAGCAGCGCATCCACTACTCACGTCCTCGAATCGCTTACCGATGGCAGCCCAGACGATGACAACAGACACCTCATAGCAGCCTCGAAGCTCCCTGTTAGCGACACATCACCAACTGCGTGACATATCTCCGATGTCTTATTTTGCATTGCAAGCCCCTTTGACGGGATCCTCAACGACAATGCAACCGGACCTCACACTGCAGCCTTGCCATATCTCTGAACTGACACATTGATTTGGCTGCGTGGAACATCTTCGACGCAGATCTACGCAACACTCCGCAACCAGGATTTAAGGTACTTTGTTCAGCGGGCCTAACTGGAGCAGGTCTAACTGGGTCCCTGTAGCCAGCCTGCACTCTATTGTGGTCTGCCTGAACTTGTGACTTTGTCCCGGTCCGGTGCAACCAGATATCCAAAGTTGGTGCTTTGTCCTTTTTGGCGCTATTTTGACCTAAAATATTTAAATTGAATACCTCCGGTTCTACTAATTGGATTTTCGTCAGTTTGATCTTGTTTTATGTATTAAATTAAGCTTACTTTTTCTAACGTGGTGTGGGATCCTTTTTGTGTGGTGTTTTCACTGTATTACTGTTTAAAGTTTTGCATAAATACTTTACACATTGCCTCTGAGTTAAGCCTTGACTGCTTTGTGCCAAGCTCCCAGAGGATTGAGCACAGGTTAAGTTGGGGTTTGCTTGTGCCTTACCCTCACTAGGATTGTGGTTGCTGCTTATCCGGGGCTTACCCCCCAGTCAACCAGGAACCCAATTTCTAACACTGTACAACACTACAGATTTGAATAATCATAAGAGAAATAAGATTGCTATTTATCATTTTATCAACTGTATCACATCATATTGTGAGTATCTTACAATCGGTACATTAGATCTACTATCTGCCAAAAGCTGCATGAAAAGAACATCTCAGAGATCTTGGACTTCTGATTATAAGTATACCATGACCCAATACCTTGATGAGAGACACTAGAGATGTGAGCTGGCTCATAATAAACTACAAGGTATGCATCATTTAAATTAGAGGGAAAGTGTATGCTAGCGAGTGTTGAGGTTTACAAAGGTCTCAACAGTGACAGAGAATTGCAAACATTCTTGTAGTTGTTTTTCATACTCAGTGACATGTTGCACCAAACGTATACCTTCAAGTTACATGAGAAAGTTCCCTAAAGGTTTCTGGGTTCATAATATGTAATTTTGTAATTCGGTATTATGATGTTTTGTCTTTCTACAAGCCTTTCACATTTATTTTTGCAAAATTCGAAGTTTGTACCAGTGGCTGGTTTCAGCACAGCTCAACAAGTAAAGTCACTTTATGTTGTGAAACATCAACAATTCCAGTCTGTATTAAATATTTATGCTTTAGCAATAATATAGACAAGAACGGCAAAGACAATGGGACTTGGGCCCCCTGCATGAAACAGAGAAGACTGAAGTTTTGTAACTCGATTGGCTATTTTTTCAGCCTGACCTCCAAAATTGGAAGTTAGCCCACTGTCCCTCTTACTGAAATCTACAATACAAAGTGAATACCCGTTTTAACGTATGGCTCTGGATTATGGGGTTACAGAGTCTCCAAATCTCTGCATCATGAGGAAATCAGAGTAACTAGGAGCATCCTCTGCGTTTCACCAAGGTCACCGACATATGCAGTCCATGAATATCTTGGACCAAATTATGTGGCCAACTACATCAACTTGGCGCCCTTCATTGTATGGCTCTCTATTTGGTGTAATTCTGAGGCCACTATGAATATGAAGATTATCATGGACTGTTTCCTTTGTGACAAGGATCATCATATCCCTTGGCTAAAGTATATTAAGGATATCTGTGCCAAGTTAGGTAGCCCTGATATTCTTTCTGCGCCTGCCAATCTATCCACAAGGGATAACAGTTGGGTTAAATCTAGCTTTAGAGAACACAGCAGAGGGGAAAGAGAGCTGTCGTAAATTGGGGAAGTCTGCCAATAGGAAGTATCTGATGGTTCAAACCACACTTGGGATGGAGCCCTTTCTGGAGATTGCCTGGGATAGGATGTTACTGACCAGATTTAGGTTTGATCAGATTAGGAGTCAGCTCTCATTTCCCTCTGAGCCAGTTTGACCCCAAAACTATTCTTGTCTGCCCCTGTGATAAGCACTCCCTGCAAACACTGGCACACTTTGTATTTTTCTGTAGGTTTTATTGTAGTTATACCAGAAGGTTTCTAATCTCGTTTCTTAGAGGCGCCTCGGTGGCGAGACATATTTCGGCACTTTTATATCTGCGTTGCTTCTCATAACCGAGGAATGTGTAGATGTTAAAACATTCTTGTTTTAGACAGATTGGGCCATATGTAGGTAAAACTCGATTTGCGAGTTCTTAATAGCGATTTTTACCGAATCGCTATTAAGAACTCGCAAAGTCCTATGTAGGTAATTATTCGTTAAAAAATAGCGAATCGGTAAAAATCGGTAAAATTAAATACCGATTCCGATTTACCGATTAGCAAATAGCGATTATGTAATACCGAATCGGTATTACCGAATCGGTATTACCGAATCAGTATTTAAGAACTCGCAACTATTTAAACTGCCATTCCGGTGCTTTCTGATGACCTCACAAGCAGGAAGTGGCCTGACACCTGCTGCTACACTGTGGCTGAAGCTGTAGGAGAGGCAGGGAGCAGACCTTACAACACAGGAGCTGCTTTGCAAACATCTTGCAGACACACCAAACAAAAAATGGATAACCAGGAGAAGGAAAAGGAGGCAGGAGAGCGAAAAAGAAAGCACAAATTCAGTGAGAGGGAGGTGGAGGTGCTGATAGAGGAGGTGACAAAGGACCACGATAAACTCTTCGGCAAACAGTCCCTGCATGTCCCTGACCCCCAGAAGAGGCAAATTTGGCTGGTGATCCAGGAGAGGATAAATGCTATAGGCGTAACACAGCGCTCAATAGATGAACTAAAGAAGCGCTGGTATGACCTCAAAAAACGTGCAAAAGAGAGGGTGGCTGAAAGGCTCAAGCAAGCCACAAATACAGGTGGTGGGACATCTACAGCGCCTGTACCAACTGCCCTGGATATAATGGTGGAGTCCACCCTCCAGCCGGAGAGCGTGAGTGGCATTGGGGACGCAGACAGCTCAGCCAGAGCTGGCAACAGGCAAGGAAAGATGCATGCACAGCATGCTGTGCCCCCCACTCCCTAACCCCAATCCACAATCCCCAATGAGCCAGTATGATTCCCACTCCAGTACATGTGTTCCAAAACACCAGCAATGCATTATGGGAGATGTAGTCAGAAGTAACACATATCATATCAGTCAGTCCACTGAACCCAAAGGCATGTGACACACATCAGTAATTAGCAAGCGGAGGACAGTCAGTTAGATTGGCAGTCCTTACATTTATTATTACACCAATGCTGCCAGACAAGTGAGTAAATGTACATTCTGTCTCCGCAGGCGAGGCAGCGCGCAAGGCTGCTGAAGGGGACACAGGAAAGGCACCCAGGAGAGACAACTCACAGGATGAGGAGGTCCTGTCACCTGCTGAGCACACACCACCACCACCACCACCACCATCACCACCACCACCACCATCACCACCATCACCACCGCCAAGGAGAGCCAGGAGGCATACAGTGGCTAGACTACAGGAGATGGAGGGGTCAGAGGAGGAGAGCATGGGAGGCCAACAGTCCACACTGGTAGAGGATGAGAACAGTGCAGGGACACAGTCCCCCACGAAGCGCGCCCACACAGGTGTCAGACGCCGCAGAGCGAGGGCAGCCAGTCCTGTTGCACAGGGTGAGGAGTCCAGCGTATTCACCGGTCTAGAGGGTAATATGCTGAAGGTACAGCGCCTGCAAGGCAAAGCCATTAGATCAGTTCAACGCCAGATGGTGTACATGAACAGACACATGCTGGAAATTAAGGAGGGCATAAACAGCATGAACAACACTGTGGCTGAGGGCATGCGGGACATGTCAGAGGCTGTGAGGCTGCTGTGCAGCAAACTGGATGAAGATCGTGTGGCGAGGCGCAGGGAACGACAGAAAATGGACTGCTACACTAAGGCGGTGAACCGCCTCTCCACTGCCACCTCTGTTCTCTGCAGGCGCTCGGTGGCCATGCAGGAAGAGATGGCCCACTGCAGCTGTGACGTTGCAAGGGGGCTGGTCACAGTTACCAGTGCTCTGGAAGTGCTCCAGACCACACAAATAGCTGCAACAGGTGCAGGGGATGGGGGGAAAGTGAGGAGGCAACTAGCCGCAGCAGCATCACACCCCCGATAATTGAGTCCAGGATGCGCAGTGAAAGGCATGGAGCTGCCACAGGACAGACCGCCAGGGAGGACAGTGTGCCCAGGGAACGCGGCAGTGCTGCGCGTGGGCGCAGAAAATAATGACAGCCATCACCTGGCATTGTGAGATGGGTGATGTAACCCATTTCACCCTATGAATGTTAATTGAATATTGGCATGGGATGTTGGAGCCTTCATGGTGTGGCGGTGTGCTGTGCTATTGCCTGAGTTAAGGTTAATAAAACACCGTCACGCAATTACAGTTACTGGCTTTGTCTCATTACTTACTCAGAAATAGTTGCGTGTGATTTCAGCCCGTCTGTGTCTCCCATCTTGGGCTGCTGCCACACCTGCTGCGCTGTGCTCTGGCTGTGGGCAATCCTCACCCTCATCCTCTGAGTCAGTTAGTTCCACTGCTGTTCCTTTCTTTGTCGCAAGGTTATGCAGCATGGCACACGTTGCTATAATTTTACAGCAGATGATAGGGCGGTACTGCCGTGCACCTCCACTTTTGTGGAGGCAGCGGAACCTGCTTTTTAAGAGTCCAAATGTGCGCTCCACAACATTGCACGTAGATCTATGTGCCACATTGTATCTCCTCTCACTGGGGGAGGATGGGTTGAGATATGGAGTCAGGATAAATGCCCGCACGGCATATGTGCTATCACCTGAGTGAGAAAGGAAGAATCATTAATGACATTCCCCAACACATTCATCCAAGATATACATCAGGGTGTGTCACATTGATTTACCTAGCAGGTATCCTTCTCCGAATTCGCCCCCAGCCAGACGTGTGTAGATCCCACTGTTCCTGAATATGTAGGAGTCATTGGTGCTCCCTGGGAATTTTGCTACGATGTCGGTGATGATGTGGTCCGCATCACTAATCACCTGCACGTTGATGGAATGTGTAGATTTGCGGTTCCGATATATGTACTCTGTAGCTGCAGGTGGGCAGATTGGTATGTGTGTCCCATCAATGCACCCAATAACATGTGGGAACTGTGCCTTTTGATAGAAATCTGTCTTGGTTTTATGCAGTTCCGCCTGTGTGCTGGGAAACCGTATGTAGTGGTGCATCCTATGCATCATGGCATCCAGGAAAGTGTTGAAAAACGGGACAGGCAACTCTGTGACACTCCACCTGCCACAGCTATCACCCCTGGTAGCTTCCTGATGCTAGTAGGTGCAGGCTACAAAGCACCTGGACATGTGGTGGTATAGCGTGCGCCCTTGGTGTCTGATGCTCCAGGAGTGGGTGCAGGTCCCGTATCAGGTCTAGGATGGTTTGGGGGTGAAGCCTGTACCTTTCATGGATTTCAGCCTCAGTCAGTTGGAATAATGTGATGCGCAGTCTGTACACGCGTTCCTCCCGTCTCCAGATCCTCTGTCCTGCTGCTTGCAACTCGAAGCCGCCTTGCAATTACATAGAGGGCCACCATTGTGTTCATACTGTTGCATTTTGGGGCTGTTTAAATGCAGTGCACCTGATTAACACCTGCTTTGAGTCCGTGGTTATTTGCGACTCCTAAATAACTAATTTTTGAAAAATCGGTATTAGCGATTTTTGCTACATCGATTTGCGATTTTTTATAAGGATTTCTTATTTTGCGATTAGCTATTTAGGGATTCGGTGTGTACTAATCGCAAATTAAGGAATCGCTAACTGGTTTCCCTTATTTTTAGCGATTCCTTATTTTGCGATTGCGTTTGCCATTACCTACATTGTGTATGGCCATTTACCGGTCACTAACGCTGAAATTCTGCGAATTTCAGCGTTAGCGCTCGGTATTTTGCCACCTACATCTGGCCCTAAATCATCTATGTTTTAGTAAATCTTGTATCTATTATCGTTCTTATATGGACTGTTAGTTGATGGGCGTGGCTTGCCAGCGAATGGAGGCAGACGCGTGAGCTTGGAGCTCCGCACCGGCCCCGTCACTTATCCTGTATAGACGGCCGCCCGATCTCTGGGGGCTGCGACGGGGGTCCCGTAACGTCGTGGGACCGTGGGGTGACAGCGGTGATCCCCTCCCGCCCGGCCTGAGGCAGAAAACCTGAGATCTAACTCGGCGCAACGGCCGAGCACAGGGGACAAGATGGCGCTGAACTGAGAGCGGAGCTCCGCCCGCCCGGAGCGTGCTTTCCGCACGAACGATTGCCGAGCACCAGCGCTTCATTGCAGGTCAGCGGGGCCAGGGAGAGCGGTGAGGGTGCTGATGGCGTGAGGCGGAGAAAGGAGGCGCCTTGCTGTTGGGACTGGTTGGCTGTGGCCGGAACCGAGAAGACTGCGGGGAGCGGCCTGCTCCTGCGGCATCGCCTGGGCCTGGTGGCTCGCCTGCTCTACCCTGAAGAGCAGAGAGGAGGGCAGGACCGCGGCGCCTGTGGCTGAAGCGACACACCACTGGCGAGTGGGCGGCTGTGGATTTCTGGGCGGGCACTGAGGTACAGCGGATTGCAGTGCGTCCCGACTTGACGGCTGGTCTCCCGCCGAGAGTGCAGGTGGTTGGGATTGGCGGAGGCAGGCGAGAGCCTCTGGGGCGCTGCAGGGGGAACCCTGGGTTGCGCAGAGGAGAGCCCCCCGAACTGAGTGCTGCCAACCCGCCGCGCCCTTACAGGTGCGAGTCGGCCCGGGCGAGCCCTGAGCGGTGCCCTGTGCTGGAGCCTGTGGAGGATTCCTGCGCTGCTCGGAGGACTGGGGACAACTGGGAATACCTGGAGCCGAGTGGGCCTAGAATGCGTTGGAGCCGGCGCGCGCTGAGCATGGGGAGACGGCCCTGAGCTCCTTGACTGCGTGGCTGACATCTGCCCAGGGCTATAGTCCGTGGCGCCTTGCGCGAGAGTACTGCTGCTGCTTAATTGCACACTCGAGAACCCCGCGACTGCTGAGGTAGCGGTTGTTCTGGTCCCCGCCACGTACGAGTGGGCCTCCCAGAAGCTGCTTGAGGTGGCCGTGACCTGCACGCGAGGGGAGCTTGGACATCTACGCTCGAAGGTTCACTACCCGAGAGATGGGGAAGCCTAGGGGGAAGCAGCAGGCCGCTCTGCCGGATCGAGATGATGGGGGACATGAATCCACGCGGCCGGAATCTCCCGAGCCGCCGAGTGATGCGGGGGTACAACTACAATTATCTCGCATACTTCAGGCCATTACGGATACACGAGAGGCCCTGCAGCGAGACATTGCCACGGTTTCCGTGGGGTTGGGATTGCTGCGCGCTGACCACGATAAACTGTCGGGCAGAATGAAGCAGGCTGAAACCTCCCTGGCAGCTATAGAACCAGCGCAGAAAGTCCTTACTGACCAGATGGGGAGGTCACCCGCAGAGTGTCGGCGCTGGAAAAACGGGCAGAAGACGCAGAAGGGAGGAATCGCAGAAACAACATCTGTGTTCTGGGCCTGCCTGAGGAAATTGAGGGAACTAACATGGTCCAGTACTTGGAGGACTGGCTCCGTACCACAGTAGCACCGGAGGGACTGACGCAGTTTTACACGCTGGAAAGGGCGCACCGAGTACCAGCACGTCTGTTAGCATCGGGACGTCCGCCGCGACCAGTGGTGGCGAGGCTCCTTCATTACAAGGACAGGGATCATCTACTGCGGATGGCACGCTCGACGGGACCGTACTCAGTGGGCAACAGTAAGGTCTCCATTTTCCCTGACTACACGCAGGAGGTTCAGCGCCGTCGCGTGTCTTTCCTGGTAGTCAAGCGGGCTCTTCGAGAGGCGGGCCTCCAGTACTCACTAATGTTTCCCGCTCGCCTGAGCATAGTCTTGTACGGTACCACGCACTTTTGTGAGGGCCCATCGGAGGCCTGGGACTGGCTGGAAACGTATAGAACAGGCAGGAAGCCAGCCAGGGATGCTGGAGCTGGAGAATTTTCGAGACAGTTGCCGCAGCGCCGACGCAGGTCGAGGCGGCGCCCGGCTGCAGTGAAGACGCCTGGCCCGTCCCAAACGGAAAAAGACAGACAAGCGGCATTGCAGGCGGTGTCGCAGCTTTTGGGAACTCCGGAACACCACTCGGACACAGGGCAGGAGTCGGATAAGTTGCGAATGGGAACAGATACGGATACGGCCGATTCCCAGAACAGTGATGCAAAGATGCCTCATGTTACACCTGGCACGGCTGATGAGCTTATGTGATCTATTTGTAGTGTGTTTTGATGATTGAAGGGTTTGTATGCCTTTGAGGTGCGTGCGGAGCTATCTGGTTACAATTAGCATCATACGCTTGAGTATTGTATTGACCGCCGGGTGTGGTGGCTGGGCGGGGGGTCAAGGGTAGGGGCTCCTGTCGAGATGCCTCCTGGGGGTGGGAGCGGATAGTATAGTATAATGCGGGGCCTTGGTGTGGTCGGCTTTTTTCTGGCAGCCGCTTTCCCCACCGTAATCCCTCAGTAGCCACTAGAGGGAACCCAGTTTGACGTAGTTTGGATGGGGGCTTGTTTTTTAGTACCTGTCCTGGGGTGGGGTTGTTGGGGTTGTTTGTTTGTTACTAGGGGAATGTTACACGGGGACTGGCGCAACCCTACTTATGAGGGTTTGATTCATGGTACTGGGCACAATTGGCTGGTATTGGTGCAGGACGATTGGGGTCTGGCAGTGGTAAGGGCTCGATGGCTCTATCTGAGTTGAAATGTATAACTTGGAACGTCAGGGGTATGCACTCAATGCTGCGTAGGCATAAGATTCATACATACTTGGTTCGTAGGGGAATTCAGCTGGCGTTCTTGCAGGAAACTCATATTGCCCCAAAGGAGGATATGGCACTGCAGCGTAGGTGGAGAGGGCAGGTTTTTAGCACCACATATTCTGCCTTTGCCCGGGGTGTTTTGGTGTGGGTCCGAGCCGGGGTCCCGTTTCAGGCTACTCGCCAATTGAAAGACCCGGAGGGCCGATATGTTTTGGTTGCAGGTAGACTGAATGGGAGAGATGTGGTCTTGGGTAGCGTATATGCCCCCAATACGGAACAATCGGCCTTTCTCAGGCAGTTATCTGGGAGGGTTGCCCCTTTCTTCACTGGCTCTGTACTATTGGGAGGGGATTTTAACTCGATCACGGACGTCCTGCTGGATAGATCCCATCCTCCACTTCCTGAGGCGCCCATTCATAGGCTCTCCAGGGATAGGCGAGATTGGCAGCAACGGTGGGATTTAGTGGATACTTGGAGGGCGCACCACCCGACTGATCGAGATTATTCATATTTTTCTGCTGTACATGACCTCCATGTGCGGTTGGATGCGATGTTATGCACTCCTGATATCCATGCAATGATGCAGCATAGTGAGTATCTCGCCAGAACGATATCGGATCATAATCCCTTATTGTTGCGTTTGAACTTGGTCCCTGATCGCCCTGTAATCTCGACTTGGCGTTTGAATCCAACATAGTTAGAGGATCAGGTGTTTAGAGAAGCGGTGGGGGCTGGTATCACTGACTATTTCCGGGACAACGCTGGCACTGCTTCGTCGCTGATGGTGGAATGGGACGCCTTTAAGAGTGTGATAAGGGGGCATTGCATGGCGCAAAAAGTAGGAGTGCGCAGGGTGTTGCTGCAGGACCTGGAGAGCGCGGAGCGACGATTGCGAGACATAGAAAGGGAGAGACCTGGGCATCCGGACTGCCAGCGGGACCTCCTGGCCGCAAGGGAAGAGGTCGCAGTGCAGATGGAGCGGCTGCGTTGCTATGATTATAAGCAGTATGTCACGCGTGCGCATGAAGAGCGCGATAAATCAGGGGCGTTATTGGCATGGCTGGCCAACCCAGCTAGGAGAGGGACGGTTATACTTGAGTTGCGCGCCCCGGATGGGGAGGCCTGTTATACGCAAAAGGGGATAAATGATCAGTTCCGTGCTTATTATGCAGAACTTTATCGGAGTAAGGTGCTCCCTGATAGGGAGGTGGTGCGAGGCTTTCTGACGGGGGTGACCCTCCCAATGTTAGATAGGGAGCGAGAAAAGCTGCTGGGTGAGGACATCACTCTAAGTGAAGTCCGCGGCGCGATTAAGCACATGGCCAGGAAAAAGACCCCGGGAGTGGATGGACTCCCGGTGGAATTTTATAGCGAGTATGTTGATCTCTTGGCCCCCAGATTGGTGCTGCTGTATAACGCAGCGCGGAAGGATAGGTTACTGCCCGCCATGACTCGCGAAGCGCTCATTATCCCCTTGCTGAAACCAGGGAAGCCGCCTCATGACGTGACAGCCTATCGACCATTATCAATGTTGACCACGGATTATAAAATCCTAAGCCGGATTTTGGCGTCCCGCCTGCTCCCCTATATGACCCACCTAATTCATGCAGACCAGGCGGGTTTTATACCGACCCGGAACACCGCTCAGAATATTCGGCGCCTGTTTCGGGTTTTGGATGCGGACACGTATGAGAGGGCAACTGCTACTGTATTGGCCAACGATATTGAGAAGGCCTTTGACAGTCTTGAATGGCCTTATTTGTTTCAAGTCATGCACCGCTTTGGTCTGGGGGAGGGCTTTATTGACTGGACATCTCTCCTGTATTGTCAATCCATGGCCCGTGTGCAAACAGGGAAGATGGTATCGGATACCTGCGCCGTGGGGCGGGGAACAAGACAGGGGTGTCCCCTCTCCCCATTATTGTTTGCTCTGGCCATGGAGCCGCTAGCGGCACGAGCTCGCACGGGCCGGCATTTTCCAGGGCTGCGTGTTTCTACGTGGGTTCACCATATAGCTTTATATGCTGATGATCTCCTCTTGTTCCTGACGGATACCGAGGGAGCCCATAGGGGTGCGAAAGCGTTATTGGCAGATCTAGGCAGAATTGCCGGGCTTAAGGTTAATTGGGGGAAGTCATGTTTGTTCCCCACAGAACCGAGGACTGATGGGCCTGAGACTACTCAAGGGGTACGTTGGGAACGTCGGTGTATGACGTATCTTGGTACTTGTATATATCACACCCACGCAGATTTGTTGGAGGGTAATGTGGGCAGGGCTATGGGAGCACTCAGGGGTTGCATGACATTTTGGAGTACGCTTCCATTATCACTGGCAGGACGAGCAGCCCTCCTTAAAATGATAGCGCTCCCGAGACTCCTATATTATTTTAGAACGTTACCCTTGTGGATACCGGCCTCGGTTTTCCGACAGTTGCGGTCGATGGTGATTGGGTTTCTTTGGGCTGCGGGGCGGCGGCGAGTGGCTATTAACACACTGATGAGGCCACGCCCGGAGGGCGGTCTGGCGGTTCCCGACTTTGAAACATACTACCTAGCGGCACAATTACAGGGGCTCACTCAAGCAGTGGTGCGAGAGATCAGGAGCACAGATGACGAGACGGGGATTAGTGTGGAGAGACATCTACTCTCCAGACTGCTGTTGCAGTTGCCGTTGCCGACCTCCTCTCTCACCCGCGAGATGGGGACGTTTAAACTTTGCTGGAATAGGGCGCTCAGGCGTGCGCAGGTTGTACGGCCTTATGCTCTGGAAATTCCTCTGGCGGTGTGCACGGCGTTGCCGCATGGCGGTAATTGGATGGCCTTACAGGGCTGGGAAGAGAATGGGTTGACCACTATGGGAGATCTTTATGAGGATGGGGCAGTGCTCCCCTATGCGACGCTACAGGATAGATATGACTTGCCCCGTGGTGATTACTTGCTCCACTTGGCGCTTATCGCAGCCATTCAGGCGCATTGGAAGATGGGGCTTAGTGAACCTGCGACCTCGTTGACATGTCAGTATGTGGTCCTAGCGGCTGGCACCGTTAAGGCAGTAACCTGTCTCTACCGTAGAATGACGAGCGAGAGGTTGGCCCCTTTAGCGACCCTCCGGCTGAGGTGGGAGGAGGATCTGGGGGATGAGATCCCTGAGAAAGCGTGGGCAGAACTTGTCGAACGTGCGTGGAAGAGTACAAGGAATGCACGCTTCCAGTTGGTTCATTTTTACATTCTTCACAGAGCCTATCTTACTCCGGCTAAACTTAATCAATACTTCCATACGGAATCGGCGGTCTGCCCGCGTTGTCGTACAGTGGGGGCAGATTTTGGTCATATGATGTGGACATGTCCTCAGCTAGGGACGTATTGGGAAGAGGTAGTTGAACTATTGCAGGATGTCACGGACAGGGACATGGTACCCACAATGGGCTTATGTTTGCTGCATTGGTTTCCCCACACCGCCAGGAATAAAACAACGAGTAAATTTATAGACCTGGGGCTTTTGTTAGCAAAGAGGGAGCTTACAATTCACTGGAAGGCAGAAAGGGGCCCCAGTTATGGGAGATGGCGCGCAGAATTCGTTAAATGGGCGGACTGCGAGGGGGTTACAAGATTGCAAGCGGCAAGCCGCGCGAAGAGTGAGAAGGCGCTGGAGTTGGCGAGGACTTGGGAAGCATTGGTGCAGCTTTTGAGGGCCCCGATAAATGAGGCTGACGAGGAAATAGAGGAAGCAACCTAATAGTGTCTGGAAGAAGGAGATTGTCTTGTTTGTAGCTTCGCCGCATTGAGCCTTTTATTCTATGTGCCCTGCCCTTGGCGTTGAGAAGCCATCGCCCTGTTTGCTGCCCTGTATTTTGATCTTTCATCCTCCATGCGGTTGTGTCTTGTTGCCATTATTGCTTGTGCATAGAGGTTGTGCCAAGGGGGGGGGGGGATAAGAGGGAGGATTTAGAGTGCGCATTGATTGCTGGGTGTTTATGAGGTTTGAAGTGATGTTTTGTCATGGCATGCAGAAGAACACCTGTACCGCCAGATGACTAACACTGTATTAGTGGCCTCAGGCACTATAAGTTATTATGATAATCATTCGTCTCAGCGAAGTACAGCTGCTGGATAACAAAGGTACCTTGTACATGTGGGTCACCTGTGCAGACTAATGGCAGAGCGGACTGAGTTGTGATGCAATCGATTGTATTTGTTTTATGTGATTAAAACAATAAAAACAAATAAAAAAAAAAAAAAATGGACTGTTAGTTGATATTTTGTATTTTCGTTAGTGCGATGCTGTGTACTTAAATTATCTAATTGGTGGCCCCAACTATCCCTGTTAGCATAGCGGACTGGCTTGAGCTTTTTGCTGGCAGGTAATTGTTGAGTGAGTCCCTTGACTGTACATTGTATTTAGTATCTTGCACATTGCATTGTACTACATTCTGTTGGTTTCTAGGCAGTGCTATCTATGTTGCAAATGTTTTAACCTGATGTTCTTTTATGGTTTATTTTTTTGACTGAATGAAGTGAAAGAAAGAAGGACGACTTGCTTTCTCAAACAACCACTGCCAAAGCTCAGTTCGGGCTTGTAAGTGAAAATGCAAGCCAGATCTATTGATAATGTTTGTTCATATTGCATGCTCAGTCCCTCAAATTCATATTTTTGTACTCTGCAACTTCCAGGCTAATGTGGTGTGTGCATGGTCTTAGAGTTTTGAAAAGCAGCATGAAGAAATTTCCTGATGCCGTCCCCAGTACTAATGTCCATTACTAGAGGTTCTTCGTTCCAGAAGTCCTTGCTGAAGTACCTCAGGCTTGTACTAGAGGTCACCTTGAGTCAGACATAAGCCCTTTCTGTAGTAGACTGCAGCTAGCATGTTAGTAGAGATCACAAGTCCTTTTTGTAGCAAGCTCCAGTACTTTATGCTGTTACTAGAGGTTCCACACATACCAATCAGTGCCCCTTTAATCTCAGTCTACCAGATATTTATGAACAAAGCATATTCCCTTCAATGTCTTCAATGACATCCTTTATGCCACAGCACATCTCATTCACGGTCTGATTAATATGATTACATCACCCCATCCTGATAGAACTCCATTGACTCCTTTTATCAGCCTACACAGCTTAAAAACCAGCTGCATTATTTACAAAGCCATGATGACGAGAACTCCCACAGCCAGGACACCCTCTGTCTTCAGGATAATAAGTGTAAAAAGAAAAAAGAAGGCAAAAGGCCTTTTACATCTATTCACACAGAATCTGGACACACAGAATCTGGAAAAAAAATTCCAGTATCCATGAGGACTACCCAGTGCCCTTCCAATTCAGGAAAGAGTATAAGACCAGTGGCAGCTCATCTGCTAAGGCCGAGGAGCGTCGCCCCACTGCTTTGAGAGCAGAACAGAGGAAAAATATAACATTATTATCATTTTATTTTTCCCTTCCTAGGTGTGGGAGGGGCGGAGCTGGCCAGAGCAGGGGCCAGGGGGAGGAGTGATTTTCACTCCCTAAGTGAGGATGACTCTTTGGCCGGGCCTCTTTGCATCTTTCCCACCAGGCTGTAATGCACAGCCTGGCAAGGAACATGCACAGGCTCCCTGTCCCCATCTGAGTGCCAAACTACGGTGCTCAGAACAATCACAACGCTGCATTGCAGCGTTGTGATTGGCTTTGGGGAGCCCGGGTGCTTCCTGCGATGGAGGAGAGGCGGCGGCTTTGACGTGACTTCACTTAAGTTTTCTTTCTTTTTTTTATTTTCTACCCCCCACCTCCACTGCCCCCCACCCCCACCCCATTCCCTGTCAGCCGCCACTGTATAAGACTCACCTCTTTAAAAAAACACCACATAATAATGGATTACCTATCCACAACCCAGCTTAAGCTCCTTTTACTCATTCACTTTATGCTTGTCTTTGACCATGCACAGAGCTCTGTTGCCTTTGGCTACGTTTGTGCTAAAGAAGCACCATATACGTATACACATGTAATGTCTCCTTTTGTTGAAGTGGATAGAAGCAGCAATGGCGAAATATTCAACTTTGCTTTTGTTTTCATCAGGCCAAATCTGGAGAGTACATACATTTGCCATAAATTTGTATATTCGCTTTTTCAAGTATATTGATTTTTTCTTGATGTCGTAAATAATATGCAGTTATTGGGATATGATGATGATTAGAATCTAGGCTCTGATAGGAACTTCTATGAGTTGTGAAAGATGTTACTCTAATATTGATTGATATTATCAGTCATCAATTGTATGTAGAAAAACCTATTCAATGTCTGAAACAACTACATAGCTGTTTTCTAGACAATGTTCTGTGGAAGGTATGTAAGCAGAATCGATATCAGTGTGTAGAGTTTGCAAATGAAGAAATAGTGGGGAATACCAGAGAGGGAAAAATAAAACGATGATGAGCGCGGAAGGGAAGTAAAAGTGAAAGAGGTGGGGAGGGAACTTGAGAGACATAATGTAAGAGAAGTAAAAGTTAAGAGGGTTGAGAGGGAAACTAAAAACAACGAGGGGATGAAGAGAAGGTGAGAAGACAGGCAATCATGGAAAGTGACGAGACATGTAAATAAGGGTATAGTTTAATAAGGAGAGGTAAAGTGACAGTGATAAATGTATGGGTAGACAGAAAGTGAAAGCAATGAAGGAAAGCGATGTCATAGTGTGTACGGGGGAATGATGGTCTGTTGATGATGTGGAGAGTGAGAAAGCGATGAACAGATCAAGTGAGCATGGATGAAAGCACAGGGAGTGAGGGTGAAGTGGTGTGAAGAGTAGGTCTTGAAGCCCATTTGCAAATCTTAGTGAGAAGAGTAATGGAACAATCTCTGGTTCCAGAGGATGTCACACGTTATCTGAGAGGTAATTGTCTAAAAGGTCTTAGGCAGTGATGACGAATACACTGTTTGTAAGGATGTGGCTTACGGCTAGAGCGGTCGACCTCGAAGCTGGGCAACCAGGTACGAATCTCGGGCGGGACGCTTTGGATCCTGTGATTCTGGGCTAATCACTTAATCTCCCCTTGCCTACCAAAAATGAATGTGTCCATCTGTAACATAACTGCTGCTCATGTAATGCGCTCTGATACCTTTGGGTCAAGTTCGTGCTATATCAAACTAAAAAAAAAAAAAATCTCATTTTAATTGCTTTTCCAAATTTCTTTGCTCGAATTTGCAATTTTTTTTCATTTTCCATTTTCTTGTCAGAGCGGTGGGTTATGCCTCTGGGCTTCTTAAGGCTACAAATCAAGATTATACATCAACACATATGTGCATTTAAGCTAACCATTTTGTTCTTTTGTGGTTACTTTGGTAGGCATCTTCATTAAGAAGATATCATGGTGCTTCATAGCTCGCTGAATGGTTGATCAATGCCTCAGACATGCACAAGAGCTGAAACAAAGTGTGTGTGTTCTTTGCAGGTTTGTGATCTGATAATCTTTTTTTATATACCACATTTTACTGGGTTTTGCATTACAGACATATCATTGACCAAGACAGCGATACACAGTACATCTTGACTGCACCACAGTTTGCCAAACTTAGCAATAGAGAGTATACACATATGTACAATATGGTTTCCACGTACTGTTTAATTTCCTTCCCTCCCTCCGAGTCATTGAGGTACTTCATAAGCCCATATTTCTACATCTAGTGTGCTTGTTAGAGACTCCTTTGGGTCTAGAACAATCCCCCTGTATTGGCACCAGTCTGACCATATTTTGTGATGTTTCTGTGGGCAGACCCATGCGACATAGATTGAAATTTCTAGGCTCACATAACTGTCCATCTCCTTCTTCCAGTTTTCCATAATGGAGTCTCTGTACTCCTCCATGCTTTGACTATGTCTCATTCTCTACCGGCATGCCCAACTGTAGTAGAGTGGATTGATATGTGGTGCAATTCAAATCAGTCGTCATATGCAACAGGGCTAATTTGGGATCTCTAGGGAGCTCCTCTCCTAGTACAAGCCCCAAGCATGTCAAGACGCCTTTCCAAAAGGACAACAGTCATTTACTGGTCCATACACAATGTAGCCAGTCACCCTCCTGTCCTCTACATCTTATGCATTTTGAAGTTTCTACTCTTTCCATCTTCCACAGTTTTTGTGGGATGCAATATGTCCTCTGTAGGTATTTCCATTGAATGAGTTGAAATTGAGAGGCGATAGAGTCCTCTCGAGGGGAGGCTTATACTTCCCTCCAGTGGTCATCCATCAGCGGACCAAGGTCTACGACCCAGGCCTCTCTCAGGTGCTCACACGTGTCTGTTGAGTTGTTGACTATGGAATTGTAAAGGTTTGAAATCTTGTGTTCCTCTATGAGGACCTTTGCCTCCATAACGCTTTATTCCGGTGTCTCATCCTGGTCTTTTATGTATAATGAAAGTGAATTTCTGAATTGCAGATATATGCAAAAGTGAAAGTCGTGTAATTCATATTCCTGTTGCAAGTCAGTGTAGGACTTAAGAGTTCCTCCAGCCATCACATTACCCAGTTTCAAGATGTCAAATATGCCCCGTAGTTTGAAGCCCTGCAGTGTATCCACTTGTTGTAGGAGTGTCTCAGGGCCACAGTGGGGTCTTCTTAGTCAGTCGCCTCCACCACCCCAGGGACTTATTGGTCTCTCTCCATGTCTGAAGTACCACCTTTGTGGCTGGGGGCAGGGATTGGGGGATAGGACCTCTGTATAAGAGGTGTAGAGGTGATATGTCTCTCATTGCCCATCTTTTGGCGACAAATGTTGGATCTCCCATGGTGTCAAACCACCACTCATTAATAATAATTAGCTGGGAGGCTCTGTAATAATATTGGAGATCTGGTGCTGCTATACATCCCTCATATGTTGACTTGAGCATTTAGTTACCCTCTTTCCATGGGGCAGTGGCCCCAGAGTGCTGCATATAATCACTTGAAGAGGTTATTTGGCAGGGGGAAAGGGTAGTTCTGTAGTTGGTACAGCGGCGTGGTAGAATCACCATTTTGTATATTACTGACCTGCTCTTGATAGAGAGTGGGAGCGCCCATCAGTACCCCTGGCTGAGAGTCAGGCGGTCTAGCCGAGGCTGTATAATTCTGCCCCATGCCCTTTGTGAGCTCTCTGTTATGTAAACCCCAAATGTATCCAAACCCGTCTTTCAGAATTGTAGGTTCTCTGCACCGTCTCGGACCACCTCCGGGTTTCCTAAGGAGTATACAGAGGATTTGGCTTTATTAAGCATCAGCCCAGAATACCAACCAAATGTCCTGAGTATCTGGAGAACCTGAGGCCCAGACCCTTCTGGGTTAATCAGGAAAAGGAGGACATCATCTGCGAATATTGTTATCCTGTCTGCTATACCTCTTGTCCATTCCAGTCCACGGACCAGCGCGTCCACTCTAACTCACGCTGCCAGGAGTTCTATCCCTATCGCGAATAACAACGATGAAAGGGGACATCCCTGTCTCATACCTCTTCAGATGGAGAAAAGACCTGTAAGAGCGCTGCCCACCTGCACCTATGTGGTCAACTCACTGTATAGCAATCAAACACGGCAAGCGAACATGAGTCCAAAGTTTTATCTTTGGAGGAGTACTAATAGATAGTCCCAATTGACAGAGTCAAAGGCCGTATGGAAGTCTACCCGTACAAACCCCTGGTTCCCGGGTAGGGTGGAGGCCAAGGACAGTGTATTGTGAACTCAACGTATGTTGTGCCTTGTGGCATGCCGTGGTATGTAGCTAGAGAATCTATTACTTTTTATAGTCACATACCCAGGGCCTTGGCTCACATGTTCTCTTTTGTGTTTAGGGGCGAAATCGGGCGGTAGGAAGAGCAGTGTTCTTGTGGGTTGGCTTTCTTGGGCAGCACAATGATCTCTGCCATGCGGGCACCGGGTAGATATTGTCCTATTCGTTGGGCATCTACGAAGACTTCGGTTAAGGGATTCATGAGATGAGATTGGTATGCCTTAAAAAATTCTGCTGGGGGCCCGTTAGAGCCTGCTGTTTTGCCAGGCCACATCTGTCCCAGAGCGTCAGCCAACTCCTCCCCCATCACATTCGCTTCCAGGAGTAGTCTGTCTGCAGGCCATAGTGGGTGAATGGGCAGGTCGCTTACGAAACTCCTGAGATCTTTTTATCCGGACTGTCTACATGGGCATATAGAAGATCATAGTATGACACAAAACCGTTAGCTATGACAACATCACTTCTGTTCCCTTCTGCATCAAACAGAAGATGTTTGCGATGGGTTCTTGGCTGGTGGAATTCGTGCACAGCTAGTAAGCATCTGTTGTGCCTCTGCCAGAAGGGTTTGTCTGAGAATCCTTGGGTATGAAGTGAATCCTTAAGGGCAGCATCTGACCCTCCCTTCAAGCACTTTCTCCTTCAGCTCTATGATGCAGGCCTTTAAGGGAAGCACCTCTTGTTGTTCTCAGCGATGTCTGTCCATTGTATGACTGATTATGGTGGCCTGGAGGGTAGCCTTAAGCAGCTCATACAATGCAGTGGAGGATACCACTAATCCTTTGTTTTCATTTAGGTAGGTGGTGATTACATCTGATATGTGCCTTCTCGGATCTGGGTCCTGTATCCCCCATGCTCCCAGTCACCATGTTGGCCCTGTCCTGCTTGTGCTAAGCCACAGCCTCATTTCCACTGGGGAGTGATCTGACAGACCTCTGGCATGGATGTGCACTCCCTCCACTTCCCCGTCTCCGAGCTTGGCATGAGCAGGCCGTACACTTTATGGGCCACAAGTAGAAGGTATATCCATGTGGTTCACCACATGTCTAAAATGCCTAGCGCCTCAATGAAATTTGCCAGCTGTGTGGGATTCTGGTGCCCACTTCAACAGGACCTATTCAGTGCTCCGCCGCGTACTGCAATGAGATCTCCTCCCAGGACCTATAACCCAGCTGGGAGTTGTGTCATAAGGGCCCACAGGATGGAAGAAATTGTTTTTCCAACAGTGGGGGGGGGGGTATATACTAATCAATGAAAAGGGCCATCCATTTAAGATCCCTTTGATCGCCACGTATCTGACCCATCTATTCTGCAATACCTGTGTCACCTTGAGGGGTACCCTTATGTGGATTAGCATCGTCGTTCTTCTAGATTCCCTTGTAAATCCTGCATGGAACACTTGGGAAAGGCCAATGCAGGACAAGAAGGGTCACTTATTCCCTACAAGATGAGTTTTGTGTAGGAGCAGAATGTCTGTTGTCAGGCACTTAGCTGCTCATAGTATAGTGCCTCTCCTGACCCTATCTAAGAAGCCATTAACATTCCAAGCGACTATGCATGAGTGTAGAAATTTCTGAATAAAAAATGTAGTTAACTGGAACAACATAAATATTCCCTCCTTCACCCACCCAATATCTCAAGAACTAGAAGCATCCATTATGGCATCAACTATGAAAAGCTGCCAAACAGGCAGATATACTCCAACTTTGTTCCTAAGTATCATGTAGTGATCCAACGTCCCCTGAAATCAGTCCCAAACCTACAACCAGAATGAAAGGAGGGTGAGGTGTACGAGGGCCCAGAGGGAGTGATAAAGTTGCTTACCCATCGGCTTTACCTTGAGATGCTGCATTGTCCGTTGATGTGGCACATGGGGTATGCAATGAGGATCTTGTGTATTTTGGGTTGTAAGGGGGACTAGCACTGATCGATGTTTTTGTGTGTTACTTTGGCCCCTCTGCAGAAGCTGCCTCTAGTCCCTGCCATCGCACCCCTCTCCCTAAGCACCCTTGCGTCGGGTCTTGTTTGATGGAAGTCTGAGTGGTCCTCAACCCATGTCCTAGCTCCCACCGTTGTGTCCAAAAAGTAAGTCTTTTTGTTGTGATTGACTCTGATTTGTGCCGGAAACAAAAACATGTCAAGTATTTGCATGGCTCTCAGTTTTTGCTTGGCCTCCATGAAGGTACGCCGCTTTTGTTGAACTTTGAATATATAGTCTGGGAACAGCATGACCCTTGCAGAGATGCATTTTAGCGTCTCCTGTTTGCGAGAGGCCCTACGAGCTAGCAGCATTCCACAGACTGGTGTTAACTGAAGAGGTGGCTGTAGCTGTCCAACTATCCATTACACAAGCCATAGATCAAGAGTAATTGCAAAACTGACTGTCATCCCAAAGATAATGCTCAAGAATGCCACAGTCTTATATCTCCTAGACAATCTTGGATTTTAGATGAGATGCTTTCATAAAGGAGTGGTAGTTTCTTTATTAATGTGTAGTGGGAAATGGGCAAAACTTTCAGATATCCCTGAATGAGGGTGGAGGCATTAGGACCTCTGACCCTGATGTAAATTAAAGGTTTTCATTTGTAAATCATCATTGAATGGCCCTTTCTCTGCAGTGAAATTTGACGCAGTTACTCAACACCTGTGAACATCTCATTTCAAGCCTTTGAAGTAGATTCTGCCTAAACTTGTGCCATACAAGTTGTTGTTTCTGGTGGATGCGACAGCTGTTGGTCAGCTAAGCAATATGGGGTTTATAGTGAGCAGACCTCCTTTCTATAAGGCATCCCCAAACAACTTGATCCTGTTTAAAAGGCCACAATAGTTTTTCTCCTAGACTATGTCATCGTTTGACTTAGTTTCAGGGAGTGGTTTTCTCAGTATTGTTAACATTGCCTGTGTTGGATGAAAGGAGATTGGTTTTGGCTTAGTTATCTTATTCAGCCCCCCTTTTTTTAAGCAATTTTTATACTCAGTTTAAAGCATATAAACATGTGGAATCATTTAATGAAAATTACACATACGTATGTATGAAACAGGGATAGAAGACCATATTACATGTTAAAAATAAAAGACTAGCAATTATTACAGCAATCCGGATTGCGTAGTTTTACATATTGACAACACCTAGGTTTAAAAAGTAAACATTACACAATAATGTTAGTGATTATTGAATTTAGACCAGATGTTGGAAACTACATTGCAAGTAAGTCGTAGATTAAATCCTATTTTATACAGCAAGGCCTCAATAAATCCTATATCACCCAGAACAGAGAACTACATTCAGAACAATGTGCAGAGCAGTGTCAATTTGTCCCCACCCAAGGGACCTACTCTCACCTCTTTAAAACATTATACCTCATAATGCCAAGAACAAGGGAATTCCCATTGAGGACATCAATTACATGCTTCTTACTTTGGCTTTAGGAAGTGTCTGAATGTATGGTTGGCAGTTCTTGGTTTGTAATTATTAAGTGTATAATGAGAAAGGTTTCCTTGGTTGATGGAATTCTCCATCACAAATCTGATGGCTATCTCATCCGTACAATATAGCCTATAGCTTTTGCAATACAGCAGAAAGGCTATCGCCATGTTTGTGATGGAGTATCCTGTCTGCCAAACACTGAATAAGGCCCTAACCCAGGATTCCTTGAACATTTAACCAGATTAGAACAAAACATAGCCTTTCATGGAACAGATCCTAACACCTGACATGAATGATATCCTTGTCACCTAAAATCTTAAGATGTTATTGAGCACAGGAAAATTTCAGCTGCCTAAACTAGTTGTGACTTATGATCGCTCCTGGTGCATTTTTACTGCCACTTTTAAAAGATAGCAAATGTCAAGCCCACGCATGCTTCAAAGACATTTACAGAAAGAACTGTCTCGCATAAAGCTGACCTTCTTTGGGAAAACTGACTTATCCACTCAGTCCCCTCCAATGCTTCATAATTATGGTTGTAAAATACAAACCAGATTGCAACTCTGTGCATTAGTGCAAAGCTGTTCTGCAAATCCAACAATATATTTGAAGCTTTCTAAGCAATTACATGAGATTTGAAGCCTTCAACAGATGATCTCTTAGAAACTCTGATGCTTACGGTACCAGCATGGCAATCCATTTGTAATGTTTGGATATGTATGCAAATATAAGGACTTTGAAGTGGAGGAGAAGTCAGGTTGAAAGTTTTTGGTGCCTACGTCTCATGCTGATACAACCAGAAGCAACGGCGGCTCCTCCATTACGGCAGAGGAGCGTCGATCCACCTGCTGCCAGCGCAGCAGGCACACACATTCATAAAATGGCAATACATACCATTTTATTATGTGTGGCAGGCTCGCGCTGCTTCAGCGCGAGGGCAGGGGGGATTAGTGCAATTGCACTTACATCAGTCCCCTGCCAGTGCGCATTAAAGATTGTCCGGCTGTCTACAGCCAACCAATCTGTCATGCGCTCTTCAAAGCCTGCAATCCCAGGGCTGAAAAACAGTTGAGGGATTGCAGCCACAGGCCCCCAGCTTCAAAATGAGCGTTGGGTAGCCCGCTCCAACCAATCCTGGAGCTGAGATTGGTTGGATGCTCGTGGCACAAGGGAGAAAGTCCCACCCTTTCTGCCCGAGTCCGAGGAGAGCGCCGGAACGAGAGACGGCGACCGGACCCTGCAGCCAGCAACATACAAAGGGTACTTTTTTTGGGCATCGCGGACCACCATATTTGTATTTTGCTGGCTGCTACTGACCAGACGTTCATTACAAGTGCTGCCAAACATCTGGTGCACCAATAATTCATCTGTAAATCCCAATACCGTGAAACATGGTAGTTCTGCACATTTTTAGATAGACTCTTAGTAATAGGGAATTGCCACGGACATCAGTGTTTCTGTAGTGTTTTAAACATATCTTTTTCACATACCGAAGATGAGGCTGTGGCGTAATGGCCAGAGCTGCTGACTTTGGACCTGGGGAACCAGGTTTGAGTCTCAGCGTCGGCTCAACATCCTGTGATTTTGGGAAAATCACTTAATCTCCCCGTGCCAACCAAAAAGAAAGATTGTGTCCTTGTGTAATGTAACTGGTGCTCATGTAATGCGCTCCAATACCTTTGGGTCGAGTTTGAGCTATATAAAACTGCAAAAAAAAAAATATCATATTGCTCCACAGAAATATTTTGCCTTGTTTTATCTGTTCAAATGTGTCTTAGGAAATATATAAGGATATTGCAAGTTTCATAACCATATGAGGCCTGAGTCACATTATAAGGTCATGGAACTCCCATGTGACCTGCAATATCCTTATCCTGTATTTTGTCTCATATAATACATGCTCACACCATCACTGTTCCTACAAATCCCTTATAACCATGGAGCATAGCTCTTTTATATGAAAGAGAAAGCATGTTTGCAAACATGAAGAGTAAAAATAGAACCTGTACCGCAAAATTAAACACATCAAAATCTGTTAGATATTTGTTGCATAAAGATATTAGAAACAGTTCAATCGAAGTCAGTCTTTTCATTTGTTTTTTAAAAGCTGCAGTAGCTCAGAATATGTAGAAACATGTGGAAGCATGTTAACTTTTCTATGATTATCTAAGGAATGCAAAAAAAAATCATGTTCTTTCTTCTAGTCTCTGTAAGCTAGATAAATAGAGCAGAAGAAAGAAAAGCTGTTTTTCATTTCCGTTAGTTTAAACAGCTGCTCGTCTCCTTTCACCTCCACTGTTGGCAGCAGGCATTGTGATGTCAGAACCTGACTGCAATAATGTATTACAGTTGAGTTCTGACATCTTTCCTTTATAATTAGCTACTGGGTGCATCACAAGTCACCGATTATAAAGAAATTAGAGTCAGGCATTTGTACAGGGTTGCAGAACCCCATGTATTATAAGGTTGAATAAGAAGGAGCAGGGAAAAAGAAGAGTTCAAGAGCGCCCTTTACACCAAAGACACAGTATGCCACCCTGGCAGCCCCTGCGTTTGCCGCCCGCGGCGGCCGAATATAAGAGAATACATGTGCTGGTTATTCCTGCGGCTGCCGCACTGCAACAGCTGCAGGTAAGAGGCAGCCGCCCCCAAAACTCGTTCCGACCTGGGCAGACTGCCCCCATTCCCCCTTGCTACGCCTCTGCAAAGACACAATCAAGGGGAGAGCCTAAAGAGTGAGCAGGACATACCCAGGATGAAGCACATTTTTAATACATCTTTCTAAAGCAAGTTACTTATTAGTGTCCACCTCGTCAAATGCAAGTGCTGTGACGAGTAAGAGAAAGGAAAAACTCGGTGTAATGTGTATTATAGGTAACTCATGATTGAATTGCATATTTTGAGTATATTAAATTTGATTTATTTCGCACATAAATCAGTAGCGTAGGTTGCCGACTCTGTGAGGAACAGCACCTTGAAGATAATATAAAATTAAATGAGCCAAATGTAACTTAATGAAGACCTCTCCTGGTCCTGGCATTCATCACAAGCTCACTCAGGAGAATGACATAACCCAGGGTTAGGTTCCAGCATCAGAGGTGTTACTAGACAATCACCCTGACAGAAGGCGGTTGTGGTGCATAACCTAAGCACATGGTGTTAATTACTCCCAGATGAGTATGATGTGTTCAGTTAGGATTAATGAGCGCACGAGCAAAGAAAATAATTAACAGGACGTTGTTGCCTCCATGCATTGGGGTAGCTGGGCACGATTCACTAATAGCTGCAAAATATAGGGGGAAGTGCATTGTTTTACGGTATTATTTGTGAACAGGGAATATACTAAGAATACCATCGATGTCATGTGGATGGAAGGGCAGACGAAGTTACCATTAAAGGCGTTGTGTGCACTATTGTCCACTATATACAATTGCATAGAGAGAGCCCTGTCTTTAACTCAAGAAGAAATTCTCTAAAGTTTTCAAGGATTGCTACTGGGAGCCTGTGACTGTCACAGGTGTCAATGACTACTCTTAAACACCTTTGGGGAATTCCTAAAATTCGAAAATCTGTTGGTAAAACTGTGAATAAAGGTATCCAAATGTATATGTGATTGGGACCCAATATTTCTGTGTTTCACACTGGGAACTTCATTTCAAATGTAAAACAAACTTCGTTTTTTGCTTGCAAGGGACAAATGCGAAGAGGAGTGACATGGAATTGTGACCTTTTTAGGGGCCAATAGAGGAAGTTATGTCTGTTGTCATGTGTCTTCCTTTCAATGAAATTAATTTCGACAACAATACTACAATGTTGATGAATATAAACATCATGACCTTCGTGAACTGATGCTACGACCTTCCTTGTCTTTCTTAGGTGAGATCTCCTCATAGTGGTAGATAGATGCCACGAAGCGCAGTAATGAGCTCGGTTGAAGGGATTTTTTGGTCTGTGAAAATCTGTTGCAGTTTCGGCTTCGTGAGGGGGGGGGCTTGAAAGAAATTCAGCTAAGGCCATGACCCTCAGTCATACTGCTTTGGTATTACAAGAAAGGTGCATGAGTAGTAATCTAATTGGTGAGATCTGTAACAATTTGCTAAAAATTCAGTCGACCCATATATAGAATCATGATCTCTAGTTTTTCCTTAGAATTTTATTTTGGCCCGGATACATTTACTAATAGAATGCTATTCAAGAACATGCTTAACCTGGAGGCAACATAATGAAACTGTGCAATGGATTTGGCCTCTCAGAGCATTTGGACTTCTAAGGGCCTGATTAGGATGATGGTGGGATGGAGACCGCTGTCGGTTTTCGGCAGTCCTCCCGTCCGCTTCCTTGGCCCGATCAGGAAGTGAACAGGAACACTGCCTCAGGACTGCCTCCACCTCTGACATTTCTGAGACTGTGATGGCAGAGGCGGCACATGGAGGCGGTCTTGGGCACTTCACCTCCAGCCCAATCACAACCTGCCTTTCCGCGGGCCAGTTTCTGGCAGGGACACCGCCATGTGAGAGTCGACAGAAAGGCAGGTAATGAGCCGAAGTAATGGCTCAAGGGCGAATGTGCCCATGTGTATGTAGCTGGTGCTCATGTAGTGCCCTCCAAAGCCTTCAAGTCAGGTGCAGGCAATGTTTTACTTGCAGAAGAGAATGCAAGGAAACAGTTCACCAGACTGGCTGGAGGCACTGCAGTATGGCCGGCATTGGCTTCCGGATCATTTCCAGAGCCAAAGCATGCCCCTGCCATGACTCTGCCACCCACACACCGTCAGCCCCGCAGGAGACTCATAATACGGTGGTTGGGATTTTGGACCGCCACCACGGTGGGCTGACGGTAAGACCGCCAAAGTCATAATCAGGCTCTTAATCTGCTAACAAAATAAAGGTTTTATTAGGAACAGTTTATATGTTATGTACATGTGGATGACACACAGGTTATTTTGTTTGTTTAGATTGATCAACATCATCAATCGCATGAAAAAATAAATAAATAAATAAATAAATGCATAGATATATGCAAACATACATACAAACATCTGTCAAGGTAAATCTGTTGCATGTGAGATTCAGAAAGTGGCCTTACCAGTGTAATAATTTCTGTTTCACATATCACTTTCATAGATTTTGCTAGTAGTAAGTGCTGACTGCTTTACCAAAGAAAATAACACTAAGCCTCAGAAGTACAAACGTTGCAGCCTACAGGTCACAGAATATGTCACTTAAGTTTTAACCTCACCATCTAGTAGGCATTTCATGCAGTTTTTACTTGGTTTATGTTTTCCTATTTAGCACTGTTGTTTTAATTTACTGTTTGGTTACCAGAATTCCTGCAGCACAGGGGAGCCTTTGCTGCTCGAGGGGTGATGCTGGACCCCAGTTTATATTTCTATTATTTACCCAATTGTTTTTAATCTGAGCACCTGGTTGTGGGTGTTGTGCTTGTGGTAACTGTGGGTGTACATACAATAGTATGTGCATGTTGTTGGTGTGCAATGCTATATGCGAAATAAATGGCATTATATATCACCTACATATACATATTGACAGATGCACAACATATATGTGTAGTGAGATAGTGATGAGTCATATTTACCTGTCTCCACACCACCAATGCTCACTCCATCAGGACTACTCCCCCAGGACACCGCCAGCACAACAGGAACATCTAAATGGGTTTGGCGCTATCCCGCTGCCCTGAGGGTGATGGGGTACTGGTAGCCAGCAGAGAACATTGCTGCAGTGCTCTACTGTGTACCGTCGCAACATCTAAATACGGCGGGCGGACTGGTGTCAGCTTGATGGAGTACTTGGGACAGCTAGCGGGACAGCAGTAGTCCCGCCAAGATCTAAATCAGGCCCTCTATTACTTGGATTGAGGCAGCAGTCACTTAATTAGCCCCTCTAAAAATCAGGTCAAATCATAGGTCCACACCCTCAGCATCATGGTATTCCCTGGAGCTTAGAGAACTTAAGCAGAAGTGTAGGTATCAAGAGCAACTCTAGAGGCTGAACTATAGCCCAAAAGAGAAAAATGAATTGCAAAACTCTGATTAAGGAATATAAAATACAAATCGGTGCAGGCAAAATTAAATGTTTTACAGAAAAAAACAATGCAGCCAGCAACTCCACTAAGGAGCTTTTAACACAGTGAAATCGCTATCCAATTTCTGTAATAAGCACATTGTTACCCTGGATCAACAACTGTGTGGCAAATTAGCTGAGGTTTTTCGTATTAAAGTAAACAATATATTCTCAGAATTCACTGAAATATTGGGTAACGCAGAACCTTTTTCAATGACGGAGATGGTTGAGGAAACCATCTCCTCCGAATCAAAACAGTCCCCCCCAATATTTACTACCTTTACCCCACTTACTGAAGAAAAGTCCAACAGAGAGCAAGTGGTTGGTCTAGAGGATTTTACTTCTGACCCTTTTACCCGTCCTTACCGGGTGCCTCAGGGATCCTTGTTGAGTCCTACCCTTTTTAATGCATATGTCACCTCTCTGATCAAACTCTATTCGATCATGCGGCTTTTCAGTATTCTCATATGCCAACGACACCCAAATATGTGTGTCGGTCTCTTAAAAAAAGTAGCCAAACAATTCAATATCTGCATGGGTAACTCTGCTAACTGAATGCACAAGAATTGTTTGAAACTGAATTTTGAAAAAACTGAGGTGTTGCTTTTTGGTAACAACAACTCTTTTTGGAACACCACCTGGTGGCCCCCCGATAGAGTTATGGAAAACAATTATAATAGCCTTAGTAGTCTCAAAACTAGACTATTGCAACATCTTATATGTAGGCTCCCAACCTCGCCTACAAAACAAATTGCAGACCCTTCCAAATGCAGCAGCCTGGGTGCTGATGAATTCCTCAAAATTCTGGTCAATCACCCAAACTATTAAGGAACTGCATTGGCTATCCATCAGGGCTTGAATCAAGTTTAAAGCCTTGTGCTGGGCTCGCATTTCCCTGCAAAAATTTGGTCTCCAATTTTTACAGAAGATTTTTAAATGGTACTCACCTACATGTACCCTGCGGTCTACTGCGGCGAGACAGGTAATCATTCCCAGAATCAAAAAAGCACATTGGGGAGGAAGAAGTTTCTCCTACTCTACATGCAAATGGTGGAACTCGATGCCTGACCATCTCAGAGCGCAACCAAATCTTATTAAATTCAGAAAACAGCTAAAAGCCTGGTTTGTTTGTTTCCCTGCTTAAATTTCTTTTCCTCCGCCTTCATCCCAAAGGTACATGTCTGACACTAGCGTCAAGATGCAAATTAGTATTTGCGCACTTTTTAAAATTATTAACATTACCAATAACCTATGAACGTTTAGGTGACTAACCATATGGGCAGTACTTTGTGAATATGAGTAGCACTGTCACACATTGATCTGTCTTAACCCTTTAATTGAATACATATATTTTTTTATCAGAGCTAAATAATTGTATTTTACTTGCACAATATAAAGCCTGTTTGAATCAAGTTTTCAGAACGTACATTTCATGGTTAAATAAGAAAAAAAGAGCCCTATAGGAATATTTTTCCTTTCAATTAATACACACCAAGAAAGCCCCTGGCATGCGGAGAAGTTGAGCTCAATGACAGTGAAGCGCTTATTTCTAGAAAAATTGGCAAAAATAAAATAATATAAAGTTAATTCTGAAGTGTTCTGCCAGTCACACGCTAATTGTTTGATGAATATTCGTTTAAACTACATACTCTTTCCTTGCTATAACAGCCATGTGTAAAAAATACACCAAAGGCACTTCTTCCAGTTTTAGAAGACGTAGGGGCTATAAGCCAAGGGCAGTAATTTATTGGCAAAAACTGGATTCACAGGTTAAAGAAGCTTCAAGTCAGTAAGGCCAATTGTTTGTATAGAGGTCAATGGGGAAAGTGACTCTTTATGAGATGTAGGACTCAGGAGAAGTCAACTCAAAAATGCATTGTGTCTGACATACCAAGGGACTAGGGCCTGATTGAGTTTTTACTACTGTTTGAAGAAAAGATCAGCACAAATGGGGTGTGGCTTTGATGCATTTGAGGTGTGTTACCGTTACTTCAGGCCTCTAAACTATACAAAAAAGTGATGGATGGAATGCTTGAATTAATCTCAGCCTCTGGTAATTACTTATTTTTGTTTTACAGAGTTTTATATAGCGCAAACTTGACCCGAATCGGGTATCAGAGCACTTTACATAGCACCAGTTGCATTACATGAGGACACATTCATTTTTGTTAGGCACGGGGAGATTAAGTGATTTGCCCAGAATCACAGGATGTTCAGCGTCATTGCCGAGTCTCGAACCAAGTTCCCCAGATTCGAGGTTGACCGCCCTAGCCGTCAGGCCAACTCCTCTCCCTCTACTTGGGGCCACAACCCAGTCCATTGTTATTTTGCTCACTATGAAACCACTGTTTAGACCCAGCCATATGCAAATCAGTCTTGACCCCGCTCCAATGGGAACAGTTCAGCCCGAAATGACAGGCAAGGCTCTCCCTGTAACCGGAACATATGCAATCCAGGACCGGTTTTTCCCTATCAAAATATGTTTTAACAGGAATGACAAGCAGCTACTGTCAGGCTTTGTAAAGTTTATGTTAGTTATCCAAAAGAAATTGTTAGCAACATCAGCTGCCTTGTCCAACTGATATGTACAGGATCCCTTTACTCAACCAGCATTAGGGAATTAGTCAGGTAGCTTGAGCTGTGTTTTGTGTCCTTCCTTTGATTTAGCTTAAAAAAAAGCAATATTTTAATGGGCCTTATTCACAAAGGTGCATTTCACTTTTGAGTAAGTTTATACTTTTGAGTAAGATTACTAAATTTCAGTACTCACAAATTCCGAGTGAAAGTTACTGCTAAAAAACAAAAAAATGGAAGTAAGTACAGGACAACACATGGCCAACTAATGGTACTGCAACATCCTCTCATAGAAAAAAATGGAGGTGGGGACTTAAAATTAGGCCTGGGCGGTAAATTCCGTTCCGCTCGCGGAATTTGCGGAATTTGGGTAATTTCGATTTCCGCGGAGAACGTGGAATTGCCCAAAATTCCGCGATCCGCGGCTTCGCAGAATTTTTTGCTTGTTCGTGCTTTCAAAATGCGTGTTCGCGAGATATTTATCCCAGAGCACGCAAAAAGCGTTCGCGAACAGGAAAAAAGCATCGCGAACGAGCGGAACAAGCAATTCCGCGTGCTCGCGGAGATTTTTACCGTTTCGCGGAGCTTTGCGTAGCGCGACTACGCAAATTCCGCCCACCCCTACGTAAACCCAATAGGAAATAATGTTAAATTACATTATTTAAAATAGTTAGAAATGTAAATAAATATTTTAAGATAATGGTTTTGAGTTAAAACAACAATGCAGCAATAGGATGTTATTAAAAATAATTACATGAATTTTAATGGTTTCTGTACATCACATTTATTAATTTGCATAAACTTATTTATTCTTTAGGTGAGAGGTTATATTTTCTTTTAAACTTCAAAAATATAATTTCAGTTACATTTAATATATTTCCATTAATTAAAAATTTGAATGAAATGTATTTGGATAGTGATGTAGCACTTTTAAAATTGTATTCTACATTTACAATAAATATATAAAATGAATTGACATTAAAATATTACATACAAAGAGTTTTAATTATTATTTAGTTAAATAAATGTTTTATTTTTTTCCTATAATTTACCAAGCAGAAATATCTGCACCAACTGAAGAGTCTTCATATGGTAAATTGTAGGAAAAATAAAACAAAATGTCATTAACTCGAAAACGAAGAGTAAAAATATTTTTATGTTAAATATTAATGTACCTTTATTTTATATATTTACTTTATATATTTACTTTAAATGTAGAAAAAAAATGCTACAGTAATTTTGAATGAAAACTTCAATTAATGGCTATAAATTAAGTTAAAAAATAAATTCCCACCTAAAGTAAACATATTTTTTACTGCGCATTGATAATTATTAATAGTGTGGTACAGAAATAATTAAAGTTAATGTTATTATTTTTAGTTGCATTTATTCTAAAATTATTTTTTAATTAAAATTCTAACTATTTGTTAAAATATCTTAAAGTTAAATATTAAATATGTACATTTTTTGAAATTATTTGCAGTCATTAATTATAATTATTTATATTTTTACTATTTTGAATAATTTAATTTAATTTAACATTATTTCCTATGGGGTTTATTGTAAGTCCCTATCTCCATTATATTCTATGAAGGGTGTTGTAGTGCCAGTGGTTGGCCATGTGTAGTGCTGTACTTACTAATGTTTTTTGTTTTTCAGTAGTAACTAAGGGTCTTAGTATGAGTTTTGCGATGTGGGAGGGGGACAGCCCGCACCGCCAAACCCATGTTTAAGCCGCCCGCCAGATTAGGAGTTTTCTCCTGTCTGGTGGGCGATTCTTTGGCGATCGCAGGGCAGTGCCCATAAAATAGGTACTGCAATGGAAACGCAAAATCAGTACCTGCACGGCATGGACTGCTGCAGTCCATGCAGTGCAGGTACTGTGCCTCCCTGTGTACATCCACATGGCGTAAGGCACCAGGGGGCCTTGTAGGGCCCCCTGTGTTTCCTCACTGCCACATTTTTCATAGAGGTTGCACCGCCATGAAAAGTGTGGCATGAGGAAACTCATAATATGCTTAGCGGGGCCACAGTGACCCCGCCAAGCATATTGCAGCCTCAAGACCCCCGCCAGGTATCTCTGATCCCTGCCGGTTGCGGTGGACCGGGGTGGCCCGACTGCCCTGGTCGTAATGGGGCAGTCGTAAGACTGCTGCGCCCCCCTGAGTCTGGCGGTCCGTGGACCACGAGACTCATAATAAATCCCTAAAACTCAGAGTTTGCGAATACCGATAAACGGTAAACCTACTGCAGGGGAGAAAAAAATACAAGCAAATACACTCTATGTTGATGGTTAAATAAACATTCAATGTTAGACTCTAAACGTGAGCTTGTACTGAAAGAGTTCTCGAGGCCCAAACCTATGTCAATATAACAGTGCACAGGGTTACAAATACGTGCGCATTTTCTACACATATAGCAAATGCAACTTAATGCATGAATAAATTGCAAAGAATTATGAAAATGTTGTTTCAAATACACCAACATTATTATAATTTCTTGTCACATGTATAAATGTTTAAACATTGGTCTACGCAAACACATTCTGTCTATTAGCTTCACGTTAGCTTCTCCTAAAATATTAATATGTAAATGTTACAAAGACCTTTATTAGTCACGTCACTATGCACCAAGTTATAAGTCTGATTAATTTTCACATGGAGTACTTTAAATATACAATACCCCACCTTTTCTTTAGTAATATTAATCACACAGAATATATTTGAGTGCTGACTACGCATGACTATGATGCACTCCTACAGTATCTTAGGATGGGATCAAAATAACGCCGCTCCAGTGGGCAATTAATTATGGGCAGCCACCGGCAGTGAACCTGCCTTTGGTGCCCACTCAGTGCCTTGCCTTTGGCTGTGTGCAGCTGGGGATAGCTTCAGGACTTAATCTTTGTTCAAGCCATGTGCTCAATCGAACAAATTCGACCATGCATGTCCCACTACTGTGACTGCAAACGTAGCAAGAGGTCCAACCTAGGCCCTCAAAACTGTATGGGTTTGTGGACCCTGAGCTAAGGTTTATTGGCCCAAGAGAGGGTGCAACATTGTTCCAAGAGCGCTTGCTTGGGTTCACGGACCCAAGGCAGGGTTTGTGAACCTTGGGACCACACTGGGGTGCATAAAACCTGCCTTGCTGTCCATTAATACTCCTACAAAATGTATGTTTTTAAAATTTGACTAAAGTGGGTCCCTTTGAGCTTTCCCCCTCCTCCAACTGCGGTAGGGGATCCGGGGAGGCTCCCACTGCTCCATTATGTCTCCTTTCATTTTTATTGGGAAGAGGGACCAAGCCTTGCATCCAGCAATCACAACCTGAACAGATTTTTCTCTGTTGCTGCCAGCCAATTAGACACCTTTTGGTCTGCAGACCTGAAATAGATGACAGGAGAAAAAGATCCACCATCAAATAGAATTTAAAAATGATTCAAAGTTATTACATTTAATCCAGCTTGTAATTGACAGCTGCAAGACATTTCTGAAGTTCCCAAAGAAAAGAAAAAAAAGATTATGTTATTAGGCCAGTGATTGGCTACTGGATCTTTTGTCATGCAGCGGTGGGTGAGTATGGGGTTTTTCCAGAGGTGAAGCCATAGGCCCAGCCCCTGTACATGTCACTCGTGCACTGTGGTGGTTGGACACATAGGCATATGCGTGAAGGGCCTGGCCAAAAACAGGCCCTGCGTCCAAACCCCGGTCCTCATGACCAAAAACTGTGAACAGTGGTGGCTTCCTGGATGGATGGTCGCACTATGTCCAAACACTAATGTTCCATTTAAGCCCCACAAATGTAAATATGTATAACAGACATTTCAGGTAGTGGAAACACTGTAACATTTGCATGTGAAAAAACTAAGAAATTCACTGTAAAAACACACACATTAAAATCTAAAACCACCTGAAATTGTCCAGCTGCTGCTATACAAACCGGACCTCATTTATGAGGCCCCTTGCGGCACCAGAACGTCACTTTGGTGACGTTTCCTGGCGCAGGAGTCTGTTCCATAATTACGAGGCATCACTAAGCAACTTTTTTGGGCTTAATGCTGCCTGGTAAATATTGTTCCCTTTAACTCAGTTTTCTGCATTGTTCCCAGCAACATCCATGGCTTTTTGACACTGCCCTAGATTAATGACAAATCGTAACTCTGAGGCAGCACCAAAAACTTACACGTCCCAGGGGAGGTGTAAGGGATGCACAAAAATAATCATCGCTGCAACGCAGGAACCCTTGCCCCATGGCGCAAAGGTGCCTGCGTTGGCGCATGGCAGCCCATTGTGAGCCGGTGCAGGGGAAAAGGACAGGAATGCACCGTATCTGATAGATACGGCACATTCCTGCCCTTTTCTTTTGCCGTAGGAAAGTGCTGCAGGAAGGCCTGCGGCGCTGCCCTCCGGCAAAACCTCATAAATGAGGTCCACAATAACTTGCAGCCCTACCATGAAAAACATAGCTCATCCCTCTAAGATTATTTTAAAATAGTCAGTATAACATTCACTGTGCAGCACACTAATATTGGTTAAAAGATTCTGTTACTTGTAAGAAGCAACAGATCGACTAGTCACTGTTAACTTGGAAGCTTTGAGAATTGATGAATGCGAACATCTCTGGACTAAAGTTACACTCAACTCTGATAGAATGAGTGAGTTATTGGGTGCATCTCTTTTTGTTACATTGTTTCTGCTTGTTCCACATTGGTAGGCATAAGAGTGATTGGCCATTTGATTCATGATTGCTCCTCATCACATGAAGTGCATTTTGTACCCCTTTCATTAAATGTACCACTTCAGCCATTTGACATAGGCACGTCAGATTTACTTACATGAGGTTATCGTGCAGGAAATAGGGAGCAGTGTCATTCCTCCCGAGCATTAAGAAAATATGATTTAAAATATATATTTTTAAAACAGTACCTCTATGTTGGTGGCTTTGAAACAAAACAGTCAAGGGACATTACTCAGCCTAGTCTCCACATGTCTTTGAAAAGCTCACAGTTCAACGTATACACATGCAATCTTATTGCTCTTTGTCATGTTTCCCTAACACTCCCTCAAATGTAGTATCACATCTATGGGTGGAATTACTCTAAAGGGTGCAGCAAATGTTTCAGGACCCTCTCTAGAGAGATCTCTATATAGCTAGTGATATATAGAGCCTAACCACAAATGTTGTGATGTCTAATCAACACATTCAGGCAAAGTAATACAAATCTGACACCTTTTTAAAGACAAAATGGCATGCCCATAAAAATTGAGGAAATAACTATAAAAGACACGGAACAGCAATGCCTTTCCTCACTTTAAGAAAATGTGCTATAACAGTATGAGCCAAATCTGGAATCCATTAGATAGGCCTCGATAACTGAGTGCAACACTTCTCATCTTGGTCAATACTTCACGAGTCAAAGAAAATCTGGACAGTGTGGAGGTCCTATTGCACACGTGCAGGACATTAGCAGCACATACATCCACCCTACTCCAAAGCGTCATCTCTTTAGGGGTGGAGTTCCACACTCAGGCACTGTAGAGGGTTTGTATGACAGAACCTCGCATGGCTAAAGCATGCGTGCCTTAATAATGTGGTCAGAACAATGAATGTATCTTAACCACACATTCCTTTACCACGCAAGTCTTTACAGCAACTTGCCTTAGGGAAAGCGCTGGACTTTGGAACAGTATAATTTACTATTCCAACTCCAGTCTGCACAACAGTAGGGAAAGCGTTGGAATTTAAAGTCCAATGCCACTTTGCCTAAGGCATGTTGTTGTAATAATAGGCGTGATAAATGAATGCGTGATTAAGGCACATTCATTGTTCCGACCGCATTGCAAAGGCGTTGGTTCGGCCGTCGTTGTTGTTGCTGTTTCACCTAAAGCGCCCCACAAGCTCCTCTGTTTGCAGCTCTGCATTCCAAAATCACCTCTCAAGCTTGAACTGTGAAAGGATCTAGAGCTGATTCAGGATTGTCAGCATTGTGTCATCTTTCTGTCGCATCCTAACACAAGAAAAGCCCTCACCCATGGTCCATAAGAGTAGAAGAAAACAATCTGCCCACATAGGACTATCCTAACTAGAATGCCGCCTGAAATGTCCCCAGGCCTAAAGTCAAGCACCCTGCTAGTGATAAACACTTATATACAACAATCTCAAGCCGCATCATGCCTACAATTTGTAGGATTGTTGTATTCCATGCTCCACTCTACTCTTCACCTGCATTGTTTGTAATTCAACATATTTCTAGTACTGTTCTGTGACTACATCATTTTATATATGCATAGATGCAATTTGTCGCGTTAATTTATGGTAGCAATGCTTGGTCCCTCTTCCCAATAAAAATGAAAGGAGCCATAATGGAGCAGTGGGAGCATCCCCGGATCCCCTACCTCAGTTGGAGGTGGGGTAGAGCTCAAAGGGACCCACTTGCGTTGAAATGAAAGTAAACGTTCCATGATTTTGAAGGAATCAATGCAAATAAACAAAAAGGTTAAAAAATAAACATAGCATTGATATTACCTTTATATTTTCTGAACGGTTGGATGATTGCCCATAGTAATTTAAACTACATTCGTGTGAGGTAAGGAATCTCTGTGCACGCTTGTTTCTATGTTTCTCTGAGTCCTCATCTATATGCTCCGAGCTATGTTTAAGGATGTTCTAAGAGTTGGTCTATTTGGAGCAAAACAATGTAACTTAAATCATTTCGTGCTTCTTAAAGGAAAGTGCTTAGTAAAACCGTATAGGAATGGCTCTAAGGGTTGTCTGTTCGATCAGATCAGATGCGTTGGCTGTTTCTTAAAATTGCCATCCAATGACGACACAAAATATTTTCCAAATGCAACCAAACATCATTAAACAACTTGGTAACATTCGACAACGCCTATTTGTTAGCGACGCCAGGCTGGATATCGGGACATGTTTTTCTCTACACTGGATGGCCCCTTTAATGCACTTCTCTCAGATGCGGCATTTATATTTATATGAGCTTATGTCCTGATGAATTAAAAAAGATTTGGAGCTGCTGTTTGTGACTCAAGAATTAATCAGCTTTTCAGAAGACAAAGATCTGTGTGGGCAAAAAGAATGTTAGCAGCAAAGTACATTATTTGAGTATTTAATAGCCTCTCATAATAAACTAGTGGTGAGTGGATTAATTTACAAATTTATAATCAGAGGGATAATACTCTTCTTTTATACTCCATTCAAAATATAAAATCATGCGTACACAGGACACCGGTTGCAAAATAATACAAGTGCAATGGCTCTCGCTTGAGGCTTAACAATTATTTTCCATAACAACTTTTATCATGTAATAGTAAAACTCTATGCAATTCACGTATTGCCATGTCAATTGCAACTGCACCTCTTAGAACCCAGAAATCACTACTCAGTGAATCCAACAAAGGTGAGGTGGTATCACCAGCCAAAAATCAAAAGGAAATACAATTCTATAATATGATTTAATATAAAAATGCACGGATCTACGTCCAACCCATGCACTGGTGTCTGCCTAGAAGATGTATTACTGTAGTCAGTGTAGGTCAATCAGGCTGAGTGCAGTATCCTTAGTGTCAGGGAATGAGTTAACCCATTTTTATTTTCAGAGGACATAACAAGGGATCATATAGAAATCATTTATTTCACGATTTCACGTTTGGCGGATTAATTTCGCTCTGAGGCAAGCGCCACTAAGTCTGTTTTAACTTTGTTTCTTCTGCGATACTGAGTACCTCTGTTCTAAACTTCGTGGACAGTTGGGGGAATTTGCTGGGCTAATGCTTTTAAAAAATGTGTATTTTTAACTTTTAATAACACTGCTGCTATACTTTTAGTACTATCTTACCGTTCTCGTTTTTCTGTGGGGCTTTTTTGGTTCCCGACTCCCCGGACCACCGCCCAGTATTTTCCGGTTTGAGTGGAGAGAGCCGGAAGCAAGCTACCTCGCCCCCGTCTCTCCTGACTCACTTCCGGGCAGGGAGCCATCTTTGGGGGTTGGCGTACTAGCTGTTCCCTTCAGCCTGCCATAAAGGATGGAAAGGGACCGGGCGCGCGCAGCGGGCGCGCCGCTGGCCCGCCAAAGGCGCGCCTAAGGCAAGCCCATCTGCGCCCTTCCGCGCCTGGACGGCGCCAGGGGCCAGGAACCCTGCTCCTCCCATTATCTATATGAGGAGTGAACTCCTTGCCTTACGACATACTGCGACAAATAGTCACTGCTCTCCTCATTACTGGGGCGGTGTTGACATGGAATATATGTGTCACGGGTGTTGTTTTGCAGAAAATTTGGAGGTTGGGTCAGTGTATGTTCCCCCCAGTCCCCCTATTAAAAATTCCTTGGAAAAGCCCCCAGCTGAAAAGGCACATCACTGTCTGCTTCTCAACACGAGGTCTCTTATCAACCACAAGCTCGAATTTGCTGATTTTATGGCCCAGCACGACCTTGACATTATTTTCCTCACGGAGACCTGGGCTGACAGTGCATCTGACCCAGACATCAAGGCTGCTGTCCCGTGTGGGTACAACATTGAAAGATTGGACAGATTAGACAAAAGAGGGGGAGGAGGGTTAGCGATTATTTATCGCAATTCGCTGGAGGCCAGTTGCACACCGGTATATCACCTTGAGTGTGAGGCACTTAGGTTCAGCCTCAGCTTGACTAAATCCTACACATTTCAAGGACTATTAGTATACCATCCCCCTGGCCCCAGGAGGGGTTTCATTGATAAAATTCAATCCTTCATGGAATCCAGCATCACCTACGCAAATTTTACGCTGGTAGGGGACTTTAATTTTCACCTAGAGTCCCCCTCTGATGCAGATACAGGACATCTGGTGGACATTCTCAATAGCTTCAATCTGTCCCAAAGTATTGATGCGCCTACTCATATAGCTAACCATACTCTGGATGGCATCTTTACTAACAATGCAGATTTCGGCATAGTTAAGACCCTTCCACTTCCATGGACGGATCATTCAGCTATTTTCTTCTCTATCTTGACCCAGTGTAATGGAGCGGAACTTAATAACACAGCTAGAGTTGTTAAGTTCCAGCCATGGAAAGCTGCCAAGATAGAGGCTCTACAGGAGGCTCTCTCTAATTCTGTACCAGACTTTGTCAAGGATAATGACAAGGCAGCTACCAGCTTTACACAATGGCTGGAGACAGCATGCAGCAAAATAGTACCTGTGAGAACACTAAAAAGCCATAGGAAAAATCCTTCTGCTCCCTGGTTCTCTCCAACGTTGAAAGAAGCACAATTGAGGTGCAGGCGGGAAGAGCGTCTCTGGAGAGTAGATTACTCCCCGGGAAAAAAGCTAGGTATAAAAAGATCCTTGCAGAGTACAAAGAGCTTATTAACGCCGAAAAGACAATCTTTTTCTCAGGGAAAATTAGAATAGCAGGAAACCCCTCCAGGGAACTTTTTAAAATGGTTAAAGATCTGTCGAACTGGAGCAATAACAACTCCTTTGAGATGGACGAAGCCTTCTGCGGTAAGCTGGCGGAATTTTTCCAATCTAAGGTCAATTCCATCTTTCAGGCATTTTCTCAGCAGCCTTCCAGCGCTGACTTCATTTGCAATTCAGAAGAGGCTTCGGTCTCAAGCTCAGTTATTGGTCAGGAAGTCTCTCCCACTTTTGAGGAGTTTTCTCTCCTCATGCAGGATAAAACTATTAGCCTTATGAGCTCTATTAAGTCCGGGGCCCCCTCCGACCCCTGCCCTCCAGGGATCATCAACAAGTTGGCTAATCAGGTGGCGGGACCACTTAAAGATCTTCTGAACCAAGTACTGAGCTCTGGGCTATATCCTGACATTTGGAAAAAGGCCTCTATTCTTCCGCTAGAGAAGAAACCCTCTCTGGACCCTAAGTCGGTGGACAGCTATAGACCTATCTCTCGACTAAGGTGTTAGAGAAGGCCATGAACGCAGAAATCTTGACCTTTTTGGATGCCCATCAACTGCTGGATCCGGCACAGCATGGTTTCAGAGACAACCACTGCACTGAGTCCGCACTGGTGGCCGCATCGGAGGAAATTAGAGTGAGGGTGGACAACGGCAGCAGAGCGGCATTAATCTTACTTGATCTCTCTGCCGCCTTTGACACGGTCCAGCACGTGCTCCTTAGGAAACACCTGCACTCTTTGGGCTTTAGGAGCACAGTACTATCGCTGCTGAGCTTTTTTCTTGAAAACAGGCAACAGTGGGTCGAAATGGGAGAGGTAAAATCCCGTCCCTTCTCCCTCCCATGTGGGGTGCCACAGGGCTCAGCGATCAGCCCTACACTTTTCAATGTGTATGTTACCCCTCTGGTAAAGCTTATCGTGAGTTTTGGTTTGACCGTGCTATCTTACGCTGACGACACACAGATTGTGGTGTCTGTATCATCTCAGTTTGAAAATGATGCCAACAACTTCCGCAGCTGTATGACCTCAGTGGCAGGTTGGATGAAGGAGAACTGCCTTAAATTAAACTCGGGGAAAACGGAGGTACTGCCTTTTGGGAATGAACCCTCCTTCTGGAACGCATCTTGGTGGCCCCAGGAGTTGGGGGAACTACCTAAGCCAGTTCTGAAGGCCAAAAATCTGGGAGTCATCTTTGACAACAAGCTATGCTTCAATGCTCAGATTAATGCAGTGACCACTGGGGGCTACTTCTTGTTATGGATTCTAAAAAGAATCCTCCCTTTTATTCCAACCGATCTCCAGAAGACCGTGATGTTGGCCCTCATTGGGTCGAAGTGTCGTGTAGTTCCTATAGTACCCCTGCAGGACCTGCGCGTTTGGATAACATAAACCGTGGGCTTGGTGTTAGACTGATTCTGTGCACCCCCACTGCTTATGTTAGCCGGATTTGCATTAGCTAGCTCACAGTGCCACTAGAATCTCCTCTTATCGGGGAGAGATTAGTTTCTGGCAACCTTAGATCATGACAACCCTAATTCCTCAGAATCGTGGAAACAATATACTACTTTTCGCTCAGTCACTCGTGCTTACTTATTCGGTTTGTCTCAGAGAGTTACACAGAATAAACAGTCTGGGCGTTTCAATAAGTATTTATTGAACAGTTGTTATTCTAGTATAAAATATATGTGCTGCAGCAACCAGCAGACAATAGCAGAGATATATTATCAGCAGTACGATAAAAGTGAAGGGATAGAATAGTTCTACCATATTGCAATAATCATGAATACATACATGAATATAAAAAGCATTATAAAAATGTGCGTACTCCTATGATGCCTAACTAGATGTACCTGAGTGTACCTAGCATATGTGTAGGTTTAAAAGCCTAGGAGCCAAGAATCCCTCTAGGATTTAGTCGAACCCCCATACCTGAATAGAGAGAGTGTGGGACCCCATCCTGGTCTCAAGTTGGACACCCCGCAAGGGCTGTGTTAGACCGCTGTCAGCTGGAGTGACTGCATGCAGGAGCCTCAGCGTCTCTGGTCAGTGTGTCAGCATGGAAGTCTCGGTTCCCTCTATCTTACTGTGGCAAGATGTGGTGTATTTATTAAGGGTGGGCGTAGTTCGCGAAGTAATGCTTCGCGAAGCTACGCAAAGTGCAGTTCGCGCTACGCAAGCTTCGCGTAGCACTACGCGGACTGCGTAGCGCACTGTTCGCAATGATTGCACAGTGCCGGATGCTTGTCCGCACTGTGCAATCATTGAAAATGGCAACTTGCACAGTGCGAGCTGTCTTTTACTGCCGCTCGAGTAGATTTTTACTCGAGCGGCAGCTTCTCAACGCGGACTGGTAGTTTCTCATCGCGAGCGGTCGCGAGCATACGCGACCACTCGCAATGAGAAACCTGACCTCCCGCGTTGAGAATCTCGCCGGGAGGTTTATTTTCCATGCTCGCGATCGGCAACTTGATGTTGCTGATCGCGAGCGAGGAAAAAGTCTCGCCGGGATGTCATTTTGCTTGCTCGCGGTCGCCAACTTGACGTTGAGGACCGCGAGCAAGCAAAATGACCGCGGCACTACGCTACGCTTACGCTACGCGTGTTCGCACTGTGCTACGTGCAATTCGCGTTGTGCGAAGTAGCGCAAGCTTCGCAAACTACGCGAGCGTAGCGTAGCACTTCGCCCAGGGTTAGTATTTATACTCTAAAGTGTCTCGTCCCTCAGTATGGTTTGTATTGGTCTTTGTTAGACATGAGGAAGACGCCAGGGGTGAACTTTGTACATACATATTATGCGGGAGATGTAGCTGGTGAATGCTCATGCATAATTTATGAGTACATTGTAGGCCTGTGTTCTGGAAAGACCTTGCAGTGTTCTAACCACAGACTAGATAACGTTCAACCCTCAGAGCTCGTTGTGTACTGTAGGGAACTAATGTAGGTGAAAGATCATGCCTATATTAGGAGCCATGACTATAATAGGGCATGTACGAGTATGACCATAATAGGGCATATACGAGTATAACCATAATAGGGAATATACGAGTATGACCATAATAGGGCATATACGAGTATGACCATAATAGGGCATATACGAGTATTTCTACATTATGGCATATATGAACGGGTCTACATTAGGGCCTATATATGAAACATAACAGAAGCTAGACTACTGCAATGCGCTTTCTCTCGGCACCTCGAAATACCTTATAAAAAAATTGCAGTCTCTTCAAAATGCGGTGGCCAGAACCCTTCTGAACATCCCTAAGTTTAAACCGGTGTCACATCTACTACATGGCCTTCACTGGCTACCAGTAGAGAGGAGAATTTCTTTTAAAACATTGTGCTTAATGCACAAGGCACTTCATGGTACTGGCCCCCTCTATTTCCAGGAGCTTTTTACATGGTATATGCCCAGTAGAACGCTTAGATCTAGCACGGAGCACAAGGTTCAGATTCCCAGAATCAATCGAGCAAAATGGGGCAGTAGAACACTGACATTCCAGGGGGAAAAATTATGGAATTCCCCCCCTCTGGCCCTCCGTTCCCAACACAGCCTGCAGCTGTTCAGAAAGCAGCTAAAGACCTGGCTGTTTCCGCCGGCTTAGAGCTAGTGTTCGCAGACTTATTTTGGCCTGCGTCCCTTTCCGTCCTTGATCTGCCTAGCGCTAAGGCACCTTCGGGTATTGCGCGCTTCACAAAATTATTTCATTCATTTCATTCATGCCTTACCTTCTGCTCACTAGCCAGACAGTTACCACAGCCTCTTAGTTTCAACTGATGTGCATTCTAATCCTTTGCTAATAGATGCATCCAGAGCTTAATTTGTAAAAAAAAAAAAAAGAGGTGCCAGGACCCTCATCAGGGGGGCACTGCACCTTGCACCACCCATTGCCCCCGCCAGTCCAGCCAACAACTACACAACTATTAACCATCACACTCCTACAGATGTGACAATTCAGACTATTCCAGGCCTCCAAAGCTATACGAACATCTTGGGCGTTGTGTATTAGTCATTTTTTATGTTTATTGAACTAATAAACAACTGTCGTTTTCTCACCCCCAAATTACACAAACAGTGCCGCTATGTGGCAGGTTGTCATATGTTGACAATTAAGTTCCTGTGCTGAGCACCAGAAACCACCGGCTCAAATTAAGCACTGGATGCATCTTAGAGATTGTTGATAGTAAGTGGCAGTGGCTGGTGATGCCTTCAAGCACCCAAATACAGCAGAGGCGAGTGGTGAAAATGTGCCAGTTCTTGCATGCATACAAAACTAACCCTGGGCGTAGTACTACGCTACGCTCGCGGAGCTTGTGTAGTTTGCGCTACTACGCGCTACGCGAATTGCACGTAGCACAGTGCAAAACGCGTAGCGCAGCGGGCATTTTTGCTTGCTCGCGGTCCTCAACGTCAAGTTGGTGACCGCGAGCGAGCAAAATCAACATCCCGGCGAGACTTTTTCCTCGTTCGCGATCAGCAACATCAAGTTGCCGATCGCGAGCGTGGAAAATAAACCTCCCGGCGAGATTCTAAACGCGGGGAGGTCAGGTTTCTCATTGCGAGTGGTCGCGTATGCTCGCGACCGCTCGCGATGAGAAACTACCAGTCCGCGTTGAGAAAGCTGCCGCTCGGTACAAATCTACTCGAGCGGCAGAAAACAACCGCTTGCACTGTGCAAGATGCCGTTTGCAATGATTGCACAGTGCAGACAAGCATCCGGCACTGTGCAATCAGTGCGAACAGCATTTCCCTACCGCACTACGCAGTTCACGTAGCTACGAGTAGCTTGCGTAGTGCGAAGTGCACTTCGAGTAAGCTACGCGTAGCGCTACTACGCGAACTACGCCCAGGGTTATACAAAACACAACAAAGAGATTGTTCAGATTCCTAAGGAAATTACCTTTGGCTTACAACAACCACTAATGACCTCACACACAACAGACATTGAAAGATATAAATGTATCCTTGTGCATGCCAGAGTGTGCTTACATTTTTTAAATTTCAGGAAGCAACTTTTTTTGGGAACTGTCTTCAAATGTAGTTATCGAAGTGGCCTGCACTGTGAAGGCACATATTTCATTATGCACAGTCAGGATCAAAGGTAGCTCTTACACAATTCAGGTGTGACCTTTTTCTGAAGTCTGCTCAGGCTACTTTGAACATTTTTGTTTTTTAAAGGGAAGAGTTTTCAACACAAGATGTATTGGGAACAATATTGCATCCTTTATCAAGTTGATTGTGCGGGTGCTCTAATTTTTACACAAGGTATTAGCCATTGTAGGAAAATGGGCTCTGACTCATTTACCCCTTGGATGTTTTGCTTGTGGATTACCTGGTTTTTTAACTGTAAGTGAGTCTCGCTAACTGCAAACTCTGTTAAAGTGGATTAGGACTCTAAAGTCTGTCTTTTGAAACAGGTTCCGCTGCTGTGCAGCTGGGTTAAGAGATTCTGCGTCTGCTGCACACGTACATATGTGTGCACGCCTCTGCACACATGTGAAGGTTGAGCAAGTATGGTTACTGTTCAGCACAGCCTGGTGTTTGTATCCAGGTAGTCTGTCACAGAAGGGATGCTTCAGGTATTGGTGCTGGCCTGATGGGGGACTTATAATGTGAGAGTAATTCTTAGTGTAAGTCTTTAGTGCTTCACTGAAAAAAGTGAGTGCTTTTCCGTATTGTACAAATTGGGCAAAATCTGTGCCAAAGTACGGTTTTGTCATAGCTAGGCCACAGATGGCTCACCAATTTAAGGGTAAACATGGATCCCAAGTGCAGAATCAGTGTCATATTTGTCATATCTGCACTCCTTCTGGCTCATGAAGATTGAACCCTATTTTACTGACTAAGCCCCATATTAGTTTGCTAGCTTTTGTTCTCACTGCACTGCCAAGTTAATTACTCTGCTGGCCAGTCAGGGGGGTCAAAGGCCGCCCCAAAGAGTATGGTAATTTGCCAGTGTTTGGGTCTGTTCCCAGGAAAGGAAAGAGTGGGGACAGAATCAGCATGTACTATTATTTTTTGCACTGCAACAAGGCTGGAAAGGCTCATTCCAATGCGAACAAAGAGAATGCCACACCTCTGAAGCTAATCACAGAAGTTTCTCCCTTTTGAAATTTTGGGCAGAAGGAGCAAGGAGTTGTCGCAGTTAGGGGTATGGTTTCAGGCTCTCAGCGAGGTATTTCCAGACCACTTCAAGCCACCATCTCGGAATGTCTAGATATGCTATGCAAGAGGGTTGCAACAGGGATGGATTTGAGTTGTGATTGGGATGCTCTTCACTTGAGGGACTACAGGTCCCAGAAGCACCAGCAGCAAAGTGATGAGGGGCAGAGAAGGAGGAGGAGGAGAGTTCCCCATACTGGCAACACTATTAAGTGCTCTTCATTACCCTCTTCCTAGGACACTTTTCATATGGGGGACTACAGCAGCACAAAGGAGGAGAAGAGCCCCTGTTACAAAGAGACTTCGGGAGCCAAGCGAAGGTACTACAGCATTTATTTAATGAATTACAAGGTAATAAATAAGGAGTGCACGCGCAGTCTGTCCTCATGCATCAGATGCCCAACGAAGACTGAGGAATCGATGCCGGACAGCAGCGCGGGCCATAAAGCACCAACTTGAAAGGAAACATAGCATCCGGAATGCATTTACTTTTGACAAGTTAGCTTACACCGCAAAGCAGGAGCTCGCTCGCTCATAACAAGTTCTTACAGGTACTGCACACTCCATACATTACTGCAATGTCTTATGGTACAACACCTTCCCGTTTTTGAAAAAACAAGGCTAAGTAATTCATGTAATAAAAATGATCTAAAATAAGCATAACAACACAATATTTACATCTCTACAGATATTATTATTTTTGTAAGACATATAGTAATCCTTAAATTTAAAAGGCATGGTAACATTGCATGCAGCTCTGGTGTTATGGGACGTAATACAATCATTAGATTGTTCAAGAACAATGTCTGTACCAGGTTGGCTTTCTGTAAATAAATCATTAGCATTATCAATCTGAGATGACCCTTGAATGTCAGTTGAATGCTCTTGAGTTTTTGCCACCAACTTCTATCAAAAGAGGAATTGTTGCCATTATAGCCTGGCACAGTTTGAGTTTTGGCTGCCTGCACCTGGGTAATCTTGACCAAATCTCTTTTACAGCAAACATCATGTGAAGTTCTGTTTGCTATCTCTTTTACTCCACCAGCCTTTGTCCTTAGGGTCTCATTTATGAAGTTTTGCCGTAGGGCAGCGCCGCAGGCCTTCCTGCTACGCTGCCCTACGGCACACGAAAAGGGCAGGAATACGTGGTATCTACCCGGTACGGTGCATTCCTGTCCTTTTCCCCTGCACTGGCACACAATGGGCTGCCATGCGCCAACACAGGCACCTTTGCACCATGGTGCAAGGTTGCCTGGTTTGCGGGGATGATTACTTTTGTTCAGGAAGGGAAACCTTGCTGCACAAAAACAATCACAAGAGGCTTTTTCCTCTACCTATGTGTGCTGTAGAATTCAGCACATATAGAAAAAGGAAAAACAAGGAGAAATAATGATATTTCTCTCTCCGTTGTGCCTCCCTTATGCCTCCCGTGGGGAGGCGTACGTTTTTGTCGCTGCCTCAGATTTACGATTTCTCGTAAATCTGGGGCAATGTCAAAAAGCCATTGATGTTGCTGGGAACGTCCCCAGCAACACCCATTGCACGCCCCTTTAACGCAGAAAATTGCGTTAAAGAGAACAATATCAATGAGGCAGCATTAAGCCAAAAAGTGGCTTAGTGCTGCCTGGTCAATATGGACATTCCAGCAGCGCAAGAGGCATCATAAATGAGGCCCTGAGCCTTTAGACACTCTTTCAATGCAAACTGGATTTGTAAATTTTGCAAGCTGGATTTGTAAATTTCAGTAAACCCTTCTTGACGTTAGAGCAATCTCTGATCAAAACCCAATCTCTTGCTTTCAATGTTAATTCTTTGACATAGTGTATTTTGTCAAACGTTCTTTAACCTGACTTTGCTTTGCTTCAACTCTGGATGCAATAGTCTGCAAGTCAGGTGTGCTCTATTTGCTTACCTCTCTAACCCAGTCAAGGCAAGCTGAAGCCCTTGGAAATCTTTTGCATAACATAATAAATGGGAACATACCTGTTGTACTGTGTGTAGTTACTAGATATGACCAAGCTTTCTACCTGAGAAAAGTTTCGATCCCAAGACCTATGGTCAAGGCTGTTTGCACACCCTCTTTAAGAACTTATTCATGCGTTCAACCGAACTATTGTCAGAAAGTGAATAAAGTGCAACTCTAAGATGAGTAATGTGAAAACCCTCAATGAAGTCATTCATGCACGCTGATGTCAAATGAGTGCTGTTGTCTGTAACAAATTCTTTGGGTGCTGTTTCTACATCAAAAATTATTTTTAGAAATGTGATTATAGTGTCGGTGTTAGGAACAGAGGAAAAACCAAAATACACCCATTTTGAAAAATAATCAAAACCATCATGTATCTTTTGTTAATAGGCAATAACTCAATTGGACCCACAAAATCAAGTGCCAATTTTTTGCCAAGCATCCTCTGGTTCAGGGATCATATGAATAGGTGACTCATGTACCTTCCAGTGCTTATTAGATATGAAGGAGGTGGTGCAATTATCAATAAACGTAGAAACCTGAGCTTCCAATGCAGGCCACCAGTATTGCATTTGCTTTTGCTACTGACCTTGTGTCCCTCCTTAATACTATCGGGCCCAATTCACAAAGGCAAACTGAGCTGAAAGTCTAACTTTATGACTTTTGGTATTCACAAAGGGCATTTACTACTCGTAACTGCCCTTTCTGAATACCAAAAGTCAAACTGTACGACTTTCGGTATTCACAAAGGGCATTTATGAGTAGTAAATGTCCTTTGTGAATACCAAAAGTCGTAAAGTTATACTTTCATCTCAGTTTAGCTTTGTGAATCAGGCCCATCATCTCTGATAATCACAGGAGGCACAAACACACACCATTACATACTAGCACCCCTTCAACAACTGATAGGTCCTCTGAAATCTGTACAAATGGTCTCAAAGAGGCCTCCACATTTTTTTTCCTTCGGCCAGCCTTCTTTCATTAATTTTGGAAACAGACTGTATCGTGGCATCCTGTTTGAAAGCTTCAAACCATTGTTTATGTGTGATCAATCCTTCACTCCACAATATATACTCCACAAAAGCAATCACATTCTCATTATCTTGAAGTGTGTTGGATTCGTCACCGCTGATAGGTAACCTGGAGAGTCAGTCTGCTCTTATGTTTTTCCTACCAGGTATGCTTTCCACCATAAAATTAAATTCTTGCAGCTTTGATAGCATTCTGACCAATAGTGATGATGCTCTCCCTGAAGCATTGCCATTCAACAGGTGGAGCAATGGTTTGTGGTCTGTGAATTGATCAAATGGGAATCCCAAATGAAAGTCTTGAACCTTTCAACTGCCAATGCCTCTCGCTCAATGGTGCTGTAATTGTCTTCCACACAACTGAGAGAGTGAGAGGCAAAGGCAATGGTGTTTTCTTTGTCCTGACATAACTGTGGAAACACAGCCCCCAATCCAACTTGACTGGAATGAAAAGTTATGATACACTTTCTGTCTGCTACAAATGGAATTAAAGCTGGGGCTGAAATAATGAGATTCTTCACTTTCTGAAAAGCTTCTTGCACATCATCAGACCTGATATACTTCACTTCTTTCTTTAGCAAATTCCTCAAGGGCTGCACAAGAAAAGCATACCCTTTCACAAACCTTGAATACTATTCACTTAGCCTGAGAAAGAAGCTAAGTGTGTCTCTGTCGCTGAGTGGATGTGCATCTTCAATAGCTTTAATCAGTGAAAATTTTGGAGAAATCCCAGTGGGAGTGATAGTGTCCTAAGTACTCAATGTTTTCTGCTACAAATTAGCATTTAACATGTGCGAAGAGTGATACCAAAGTCTTTGAAGTTAGTGAAAACTGTTTTAAGAGTGTGATTATGTTCAGGTAACAATTTTGCAAAAATCAGCATATCATCTTGAAACGTTTGTACCCCACTTACACCCTTCAATATGTTATCCATGAGGTGCTGAAATACACTAGCTACTGAAGCCAATCCAAAAGGGAGTTTGCAAAACTTAAATGCTCCGAAATTTGTTACAAAGGTGGTTAACTCTTGGAACCTTTCATCTAATGGGATCTGGTAGTAAGCTGATTTGAGCTCCAAAAGTGTTAAAAATTTAGAATCTCTAATCTCTAAGGTCTTGAACCTTGGGCAGAGGAAGGCAATCACCCACAATGTTCCTGTTGAGACTGCGCAGATCAGCGAACAAGCGAATCTCACCATCCTTTTTGCACACAATTACAATAAGACTTTCCCATTCAGAAGAGTCAGTGAGTTTGTTAATGCCATCTCCAACTAACTTCTCTAATAGCTTTTTCATTTCAGTTTCAAGACTTAAGGGGACAGGTCTGGCTTTGTGTGTAACAGGTATAGCATGCCATTTCAACTTAATTGTGTGCACATATTTCTGAATGAGCGCAATCTTACCAGACAAATTGTGGGGAAATATTTTAACAATATCTTCAGTGGGATTAAATTCATCAGTAGTGAGTAAAGATACATTTGCTAGCCTGACTAGTGGATCAGCACCAGACACAAGCGTAAGACCAAGTTTTGCAAGGTCCTGCCAGCCAACTATATTTCTACACTTGACTGCAGCGTAGATTTTAGTTGACATTGCCCTGCCAAGACAAGACACGGGGGTATATTTACAGGGGGATAGTGCCACCAGAATGCCACTTTTAGCAATGTACTTTAAGTAGCTTAATACCTCCTTGTAAATACAGCCCATTTACATGCATCACTTTGAGTGAAAGGGGCATGCAATGGGTGTTGCTGTGGGCTTTCCACCACAACACCCATTGCTTTTTGACGCTGCCCCAGATTTACAAGGATTGCAGGCGTTAGAATGTCCCAACAAGGAGTAATACTTTTATTTCTCCTCGTTTCTGATTTTTCTATGTGTGCTGGATTCTGCAGCACACATAGAAAGAGCAGAACACTATTATTGATTGTTTATGTGCAGGCAGGCCCTTCCTGCACATAAAGAATCATTTAATAATGACGATTTGCTACTTCTATGTGTACTGAAGAATGCTGCTGCGGCACAGCCATGCATATTATGAGTTTTAAAGTTGCCTCAGGGCCATGGGGTGCATGCAGGGGGGCACATGTTATGCCCCCCTGTGAGCATGCACCCCAATTCCTGCACCAGTCCATGCTGTGCAGGAACTGACTTTGATGCTCCCATTGCAGTGCCTTTTTGATAGGCACCACAGTGGGACCACAAAAGAACCGCCCGGCCATAGACTAAAAAAGATGTAATCTGGCGGGCAGTGTCAGTCCGGCTTTGGCGGTCTTGGAGCGGGGCGCCTGCCCGCTCCAAGACTGCCAACGTCATTATTAGGCCATAAGTCTGAATATAGAAGTCTTGACTGCAAATTGGTTTATCAGATCCACAACAATGTGTCCTCCTCCTCGGGACACCGCCTGCTGACTTTCACCCCTGAACTTTACCTTCTCAGATGTTTTTCCACGAAATTTCTTCTAAGTCCGAAGGTAAGCTCTGACCAGGCCCAATCCACTTGTTTTATACAAGCCGTGCTCCATCGCAGTCAACCATAGTTTTCGACTTTGATAGTTTAGGCACTAGTTTTAACCTTAAACATCAGAAATTCATAACTCCAGTTCTGCTGTATGCATTTTTGTCATTTTGGTATCAAATAATTTATTACAATTTATTCTATTTTTCTAAGTTGGCGTAGGATTTTTCTTGTGTTTATTACAGTTTGTGTGCCGCATAATTATTACACATTGTCCCTAAATTAAGTCCGACAGCTTTTGTGGCAAGCTACCAGAGGGCTAAGGTCAGGTTAATTTAATGACTTTTGTGGTTCACATTGACAGGGATTGTGGCTGTTGGTTCAGCATGGTTAACACCCCACTCAACCAATCACCAAATTTCTCATGAAAGAGTACTCACTTTTACCAGTGAAAGGGCAAAGGCTGTTGTTCCAAATCCATACCAACCAATGATACTGCTGGTGGTCCAAGGGAAACCCATCCATTTAGCCCACCAAATTTGGCAACTGCCTTGACAGCTCCAGCTCAGAGTACAGTGTATCCTTTGAACCCATCTCATACTAATGACCCAACAATTCCTTGTTTGAACATGTTTTTCTCCCTTTCTGCCCTCCATTTCCTGTTGGTTCAACCTCTAATACTGTACATGTGCTCCTGAACCCGTAAATGCTAGACTTGATTCTCTGGCACATGAATTGATGAAACTAAAGCTTCTGATGCAGCAGTTTATAGTAAGGGCGCAGGATATTTTTGTGACCATGAATTCCTTACTGCCACTTCATTGAGTCAATGGTCAACAAATTGGATCAAGTAACATCAAGGATCCCCCATCCTCTACTACCTGTAGTCAGCATACCCAAGCTATGGTTAATTCCAAAACATCTAATAAATGCAGACTCGAACTGCCTGCTCACACGCAGTGTACCTATAAAGAACTTAAGAGTCATACTTTTCTTGTAGCTCCGGATGCCCCAATTGGCCCCGCTGGTGACCTGCACAGGAAGAGGGACTCTTCTAACCATTTGTACTCGCTGACTGGAACTGGTGTCTCTTTGGGGCATGTTTCCAAGCCCCTAACACCACCGGAGTGTCACTTTTTCTGACGCGCTGGTGACGGTGCAGTCAACTGCATATTTACAGAGGGACGTTAAGCCACTTAACGTGGATTAACGCCACTTTGTAAATATGCCCCTTATGGCAGCAGTCCACTGCAGCAAAGAAGAGGGCACTGGGTGTTGCAGTGGGTTTTCCGCCGCAACACCCATTGGTTTTTGACGCTGCCCCATGTTTACAAGGATGGGGCAGCGCAAAAAACTAAGACCAGGGAATACCTGGTCTTAGGATGGCGATACGAGGAGAAATCATTAATTTCTCCTCGTATTTTGTCTTATTATGTGTGCTGCATTCTGCAGCACACATAGAAAGAGCAAATTGCCTTTAAAGATTGTTTATGTGCAGGAAGGTTTACCTTCCTGCACATAAACAATCACCCCTGCATCACAGACACCCACAAACATGGCACAAGGCTGCCTGCACTGGCGCTTGGCAGCTTTTTTAGCACCAGCACTTGGGGAAACGCAGGGGTGCACTGTATTTTTGTAAATACTATGCATCCCTGCAATTTAAAAAATGTCAGAGCGCTACGTTAGCAATTTTGGAGTAACATTGCACTCTGATATTTTATTGTAAATAACCCCCGCTGTATTTAGACAAGATGTGAGTATGGGCCTATCCATGAGAAGGGCCACGTTAAGTGAAATTCTTTGTATTGGTTAACGTGTCTAAGTTAGGTGAGCAGTCAGAAGAATATAGTGATTCCTTAAAAAGCAAAGTCATCTATTAGATTCTGCATGTCCAGGAGAGGGGAACCGCACAACACGATGAGTTGACCTTAGTCAATTGCAGCCTAGTAGATGGGTTAATTTCCCTTGATGCAAGCTTTTCACCCCCCCCACCCCTAGAATTCAATGTGAACTTCATCCCCCCTCCCACCCTTTCTTCCCCTGTTACCTTTCATAATTTGTCCCAAGCTAATGGATCATTTTTAGAACACAGAACTGCTCCTATACATCTGAGTCCTTCTACCCTGGCACTTGTAGGAAATGATTGACTAGCTTCTATTCCTGCTATCCCTGTTCTCCAAGGCACAGATTAGCTGCTTCGTGGGAAAGGCTCCTGTCTACCCTTTAGTTGTTTCCTCTTCAACTGCTACACAAGAGTCAGCTGTATGAACTCTCAGATGTCTTAGTGGTTCAGATGGGTTCTTGTGACAGCACTGAGAACGCTTTTTCTTATTTTGAGCTGCCCCATGTCGGCGTCAGAACCTTTCAAATTCCTTTTTTTTATTTTTATTTTTTATTATTATTATTATTATTTTATTTAAACATACCACAGTGAGACATTACATGTTCGTGTGAAGCAACACCATTTACCACAGCAGAGCAAACATGGGGTACAAGAGACATCAAGGGGAGCATTCTCAATTGACTAACTTGGAATAGTAGGAAGAGACAATATTAGCATAAAAATGACTAGCGTCATACATCATAAAAGTCACATTCTAATTAAAAGGTGTGTTTCCCTGTACATATGTATGAATCACCTACAGTGCATCTCTATTTTTATGCAGCAGGGACCCTAGCATCTATCAGCATGCAAGGAGACTTTAATGCACCTCCTCAGTCCCTTCTTCATCTTTTCCAGTGAGGTATTGTTTATATAGCCCCCAAAAGTTCTTAGGCAACGCTGAGGGGGTAACAGGTCATTATACAACTCAGTCTGCGTGTTACAATACAGCATGTCTTTAGACCACTCTGCCACCATGGGAACAGGCCCTCGAGCCCATCGCATGGCTACCCTGCGTTTAGCAAGTAACAGCCCCATCGCCATTAATTTACGGACTTCTCCCTGCAAGTCCCTAGTGTAGCCCAGCAGTGCCAGCAGTGGATCCGGGGCGAGCGAGAGACCAGTGATCTCATTATGCTTTCGGAATATTTGGTGCCAGAACCCGGCGACTTGTGGGCAATGCTAGGCCACATGAAGAAAGTCTGCAGGGTCCACAACACATCTATCGCATCTGGCTGAGTCTCTTAAGCCGTATCGATGCAATTTCTCTGGTGTGTAGTATACTCTGTTTAGGAATTTAAAATGTATGAGTCTATGTCTACCATTTAATGATACCTTCTGAGTAACCTCGCAGCAGTATCTCCATTTGTCATCATCTATTGTTGCCCCTAAATCGCCCTGCCAGTCCAATTTGGGTTTGCTGTACTGGGTTCTCCTAAATTCTTGGGATATACCATATAAATTAGATATACATTTTTTAGGGGACTTGGAGCGAAGCAAGTATGAAAGGGATAGTAATTCTGGCAGTTCCTGTAGATCGTCTCCCAAAAGAGTCCGCAGAGCATGTCGCACCCTGAAGAAATGAAATTGTGAGAGTGGTCTGGTGTCTTGACCTTCTATCGTTATCTCATCCCACGTACGAGCTATACCATCCGTGAACAGATCACCCATATAGGACACATTAACGGAATGCAAAGCCAACATCGTCTCCCTCTCCACGCTCATTGGAAACCAGTGGCACCACTCCACGGGTAGTAGCGGAGAGTATAGCAAAGCTAATGCTTGCCTCTTAGAAAAATCATGCCAGGCGTGGCCTGTCGAATTGACCGAGTCAAGTGTGCTATGACTTCTAATAGGATTCCGGCACAATCTATAGGGGAGAGGATCCGGATCGACTGCCACCCGTTCAATATACAGATGAGGAAGATCCGGCGGACCGTGCAACCAGAAATGCACATGTGAGCATTGAGCAATTCTATAATATAATTCTAGGTCCGGGGCTCCCAATCCGCCCATTGAATAGGGGAGTGTAAGAGTATCCCATTTGACTCGCAGCTGCTTACCCGCCCACGCCAATTTCACCATTAGCGAGCATAAGATCTGGAATGTGTGTTTGGGGAGAACCATGGGAATGTGTGAGAAGAGAAATAGGAATCTTGGCAAGACCCCCATCTTCATTAGCAAGATGCGACCTAGCAGAGACAAGGGAAGACTGATCCAGCTATCAATATCCTCTTCTAACTTAGCTATAGCCCTGCCATAATTATCACTAATTACTAATTCTGAATTGGTATGAATTTGTATCCCCAGATAGCGCACCGGGTCAGCAGACCATCGCAACGGGAAATCCTGAGTAATTTGCTTTGTAAACGGGGTCAGCGGTAATACAATAGATTTAGCCCAGTTAACCTTCAATCCAGAGACACTCCCAAACCTCATTACTTCATTGATTATAGGTGTTAGGTTAGAACGTGGCTCCCTGACATACAGAAGCATGTCGTCTGCATAGGCAGATACTATGAGATTGTAGTTTGGGAAGCGAATCCCTCTGTGCCCCTGGTATTCAGGCAGCGCACATGCTAGAGGTTCCGCAACAATGGCGTACAACAGCGGGGACAGAGGGCAGCCCTGCCGCGTGCCTCTCGAGATGGTGAATGGTTGTGTAATAATATCACCCACCCGAACCCTCGCTACCGGACTGTGATAGAGGACCGAAACTAGCTTAAGGAAAATCTCACCCACTCCGATTCTGCGCAATACCTGTACCATGAAGGCCCATTCGACAGAGTCGAATGCCTTCTCTGCATCTAAAAAGACTGCAACTGCCTCAATCTCGGGTCTTACATGTTGGATAGCACCAAATACTGTTCTCAGATTTTATGTTAAGTTGCAGCCCAGGACAAATCCTGCCTGCTCCGGTCCTGTTGCTATTGGGACCAGGGGGGCAAGCCTATTCGCCAGGACTTTAGCATATATCTTCGTATCCACATTTAGTAGCGATAAAGGCCTATAGGATGAACATTCGTCAGAGGGCTTTCCTGGCTTCAATAAGGTGACAATTAGGGCCTCCCTCATTGTTGGAGGCATCGCCCCAGCTTCCCCCATTTCCTCAAAGAGAGTGCACAAATGAGGGATCAGTATATGCTTAAAGGCTTTGTAGAAGCCGACCGTTAGCCCGTCTTGTCCCGGTGCACTCCCATCTCGCATTGAATTGAGGGCAGTCAGTATCTCAGAAGGGTCCAGTGGTCTCATGAGGTATTCCCTATGCCCTTTGGTGAGCAATGGAAGTTTTATATGTTCCAGGTATTCCTGAATTACAGCGTCATCTGGCACCACTTTAGAGCTGTATCGGTCTAAATAATACCTGCTAAACCTGTTGGCTATCTCCTCGGGATGTTTTAGCACTTCGCCCCTTGCGTCTCATAATTCTAATATAACGCTAGCTTCCCTCTGACAGCATGCAATGGCAGACAGCACTGATCCCGGTCTCTCCCCCTTCCCCATAGGTTTTAGCGATCGCGTATTTACCCATGTGTTTTAGTTCATTATCTGCAGCCTCATGATACTCCTCTAGAGTTTTCTTGAGATCCTCCTCAATGAGGACACTTCTATTAGCAAGGGCCTCCTGCTCCAACCTACCTAGCTGTGTCTCAAGCTTCGATAGTCTATCTCGAATAGCTCGAAGAACTCCTGAGTGTTTAGAAATGGCCACTCCCCTTATATACACCTTGAATGTTTCCCACACCGTGGAAAAGAGCTCGACCGAGCCTATGTTTATGTAAAAAAAATCCTCTATTGCCATGTCTAGTTCGGCCTTAAATGCTGAATCTAGGAGAGAGTATGGAGGAAATCGCCATGTAAAGGGAGCCGGACCCACCGGGGGAACCATCACATCCAAAACAATCGGTGAGTGGTCAGAAAATGTGCACGGCAGAATGGCGCAGTCATGAACCCGGGTGAGTAGTGATCTAGAAATCAGCCAGTAATCTATTCTAGTACGCAGGTCATGTGGGGCAGAATAGTGTGTGAACCCTCTCAAATTGGGAAATCTGGTGTGCCATACATCTATTAAATCTAATTGCGTGGCTATGCTGCATATAGTTCTTGCGGACGCAGAGGGGCGCCGAGAAGGACCCTCAGAGCGGTCCAAGCGTGGATCAAGAACGCAGTTAAGATCGTCTCCCCATAGCTGTGGCAAAGCTGTGTTCCCGTGCATTCTTGAGAAAAGAGAGTTATAGAACTGTGGATTGCCAAAATTTGGGCCATGAATGTGAACTAGCATCAAATCCAGCCCTCTACCAAAACATCTAGTGAGTACGTTTCTGCCATTGGGGTCAGTCTCTTTTGCTTCTAGGGACATCCCAGATCTAGGATTAACCCATGTAGTACCTGCTAGGAGAAAGGTGCGTCTCTTGAAGCAATGCGACATCCACGTTATGCTTCGTCAGGTATGTAAGAATTTTGCGCAGGTTCAGGAAATCGTTAAGGCCCATCACATTCCAAAGTTATAAAACAAATTCTATTGGGTTGATCACGTGCTAACGTTTGTTGCGACATTTATGGTTTCCTAGCCAGGACCCCATCTCACTGTACCTTAATTTTGAACAAGAGATGTGTAGTTGATGCTCTGTGCGCATGTATATTGTGGAGTGTAAACTAACAACATACCAACCCCCACCCACGCTATGCCGTACCGACTGGGCATAGTCGAAACGTATTGTACCCACCCAAAACAAGCAAGTGCTCCCAAGGTTACAATAGCAAGCAAACAATAAGATTGGAGGTTCGCCATTTAGTGAAAAACACTTGGAGGCGGATGTTACAGGCCGCTCTACTTAATGGGCCAAAGCCTCCGAGCCGACCGTCTACAGCGTAATATCAACCAGAGGGAGGAACCGCCACCTTACCCTTGATGGCTCTATATAGACTCGTGCATCATACCCTGAGCAATAATCCTGCAGTGATATAGTCAGTAGTAGCGCTTTTGATTATGGTCATACGTTGCCCACTATCAGCCAACGTTCACTGCAACGCCGCAGCATATCTGAAAGTCAAACCTGTTAGGCCCACATGCAGAGCTTATCGATGGAGTTAGAAATATATTGCACTGCGTTTGACAATTCAAGATTGCCCGATGTGCTGGGGCGAAGTTTCCAAGTGAGTCACTTTAGTCATTTTCATCCAGGCTTCCTGCAGGGGCGCTGGCGCCCTCCTACAATTCCAGTTGCGGCTCCCAAGATCGCGGTGTGGATAGTTCCTTTAGGGCCTTCTGGAGTGCCTTAGGGTTCGTGAAAATTCTAGCTTTGCCGTCCATCATAACCCTCAGTTTGTCAGGGTATAACTTTGCGTATTGAAGCTTTTTTTCACGCAGTTTCCCCTTTATGGGAATAAACTGGCGATGTCCTTCTTGTACTTTTAAGGTGAAATCCGGAAACAATGAGATAGCTGAACCTTTGTAGTTAAGACCACCCAGATCTCTAGCTTTTTTGAGAGCAGAGTCCCTGTCTCTGTAGTTTAACAGGTTGGTGATCACAGGTCTGGGGGGAGTCCCTGGTGGAGGCCTAGGGCCCAGGGAGCGGTGCGCACGTTCTACAATGAGCATTGCGGAGAAGGTGTCCCTACCAAGTAGCGTCACCAGGAGCCTCTCCACAAACATCTCCATGTTCCCTGTCGGTGTAGTTTCTGGCAAGCCCACGATGCGAATATTGCTGGCCCTGGACCTAGCTTCCAAATCTTCGGCTTTGTCTTGTAGAGTAGTCAGGAGCCTTCCCATTTGTTTCAGGGCAGTGTCCGTTACTGTTTGGGCGTCCTCAACTTCCGAAACACGTTGTTCTGTCATGTCCAGGCGCTCTGCATGCTTGTCCAACCGCTCCGACATGCGGTCCATTCGGTAGGACAGAGAGTCTATCTTACCGTCTATTGTGGTGAGGCTTTTCTGCATGGTTGTTAAAATGTGCCGCAGATCTCCACTCGCTTCTTTGGTTTCCTCAACCTGACTAGTCGCTGCCGCCTCAGACCCCTCTTCACGGTGTCTAGATTTCCGCTGTTCAAAATGAATTTTGGGTTGGGACTTGTCCACTTTGCCCATTGCAGCGCAGCCCGCGAGATCCTAGCTGTGGTGTAATTATATGGGTGTCTCCCTGCCTCAGCCCGGTATTACGTTCGTGAACTGTAAGTACCCAGCTCCTCTGCAGCCCAAGATCAAGCACACCTCTGTTGAGCGTGTTTTGTTATTATTCCACTTGTATGAGATCACCATTACCAGTAGAGTCTAGAGGGGGTGAGGAGGCACCAAGATGTAGCCCAGCCTCATAAATCAATGTGAGCTGACTGGGCGCCCGCAGCAGTCTCTAAGAGGTTTCCAGCTGCTCTGCGCTTCTGATTCAAAAGAGTGGGGAACCGGGCACCACACGTTGCAGCGACAGAGATCTACGCGACCTCACTGAGCCGACTGTATTTTGAACCTGCTGCCCTCCGTAAGCTCGCAGCTCTCACTCACTTGCTGTTGGGCCACTCTGGGGACGCCGGTGATCTTGTTGCTCCCCGCGGTGCCTCGTGAAGGTGCTGCCACCGCCGGGTCGCAGTTCTAAGCGAGGACGCGGCTCCAGGCCTGCACTGCCCCTCGCCTCTGCAGCAGCAGCCACACACTCCCATCGTGCTCAGGCTCACAGGTGCCACGCTGTGTCCGCAGTGCGTCCCGAACTCACGGCTGGAGCAAGGTCCAGATTACTCACTCTGTGCGGCAATAGGAGCCCGGCAGACGCCCTGTTCCGGGCTGGATGAAAGTCTCAGCTGCGTCACTCTGTCATGCTAGGCGAGGATCTCCGCCCGTCAATTGCTCGGCATTGGAAGCCGCTGCAGGGTCACAGGAGACTTCCGCGTAGAGGGCTCACTTTACTTATAACGCGATGATGATTGGATTAATTTTCCCCTACTGTATGCAGCATATTCTTAACGGATTGTTACGACGGCTGCCGGAGCTCTCTCAATGAATGGCCATCTTTGGATCAGGCAAGCTCCGCCTCATCAACCTTTCAAATTCCTATCTTGGAACATTGTAGGCATAAGTTCCAAGTTAACTGACCCAAAATGTCTTGAATTGGTGGACAGTTATCATATACTAATGTTTCAAGAAACATGATTGACATTACCTATTCACAGGATGGGCTTTACCACTTATTTTATTGGCGTGCGTACCTATACAGTTGGGTAACCTTATGGAGGGTTGATTACCTCAGTCAAGGTATCACTGAATTGTAACATCACATTTCTGTACATTGATTCCCCTGACATATTAGGCTTGAGCTAATTTGGACCTCGTGGCCTGAGGGTTAATCTTTACTCAGCCCTCTGCATTGTAATAAGAAGTCTGCAGCTATTGCCATTTTAGACTCTCATTTGTCCAGACTTAAACCTAAAGGGTAATTTTGATAGGTGGAGACTTTAATGTCACCTTTGAGCCTCTAGAGAGTACGTTTGGTAATGGAAGAACAAGATGAAGCCAGGAGTGTCCCTTTACTTGACTTTTTGTTCGCACATTCTAAGGTAGGTGCTGTACAGCTTGATCAATTGACATTGTCTCATAGTATGCGTGCGAGTAATGGTCAGTCAAAATCCGATCAAGTGAGATCATATACATTTAAATAAGGGATGCATAAAAATAGGTTAGACATCCTCCTTTTGGACTTGGCCCTGTGGGACAAGATGCTTGGCTTTATAGTAATCTCCAGAACTGACAATGATAACTGGGAACTACAGCTTATTCTAACTCCTTCTTTGATCACATATCTTCCTGGGCAAAGAGGTTTAAATCAAAAAAGAGCCCCTTATTAGTAATAACCATAGGTCAATTAAGTGGCCTAAGAAAGTAGCCAATCAGGAAGCTCAAAGTAAGATTAATGACTCCTTCTATTTGGCATTTGCGCCCTATGCTGACCTCCCATGACATGAAATTCATATAGCAGAGATACACCAGTTATTATTTGACCAACTAAAGAAAATCTTTTCACAGCCCACACACAGTCCACTCCCCTCTTTGCCTGCTAGAAGGAAGAACAATGCCGCAAAGCGAAATCCCCACTTATGCAAGCAGTTAAATCTTGTGTTCAATCCTCGATTAGGAAAGCTATACTACACTATAGGCAAGCTCTTAATATGAGTAAAAGGTAGCGGGATGACATTCATGGGAAATAACATTCCAAACTTACAAGTGCAAGGCACTTTGCCATTAACATGATCAGACCATTTTTTACTACCAATTATCTTGCCTTCTCCCTCCCCCTTCTGTCCCACTCCATCGGCCAAGCGGAAGGATCCACTCTGGCCTGATTTAAACCCTAAGAAATGGTCAGCTGCCTTGAATAGAACTAGACCTGAACCATCGGATCACATCACTGTATCTACCTACAGGTTCACCGAGTGGATAAACAACTCTTTAGATCAGGTTATACTAGTGAGATGGCACAAGTGTGCCCGGCATGGAAACAAATCTCTGCGGTTCAACTCTCATTTAATGTTTTTAAAGAAAAAATGTTAGTGCCTAGAGATGAAGTGGACAATATACATTATCACGAATCAAGGAAATGCGATTATAGGAGAGCTACCAGAAATTATCACTCCGAAATTTGAATATCCCAAGCCTCCTATTATTCTGCAAGGATAGATAATTCCTCCAACTCACCAAACAAAATCTTTCTGATTCTAAAAACTATCACTGAGCCTAAATGCTCTCTACCAGAAGCCTCAGTGGAGCACAGTAATTACTTGGCATACTTCTTTCAAAAGAAGATAATGAATATTATTCCCCCTTTCCTGATTTGTCAAGCTTGGATGATCCTCTGTCTAGGAGGAATTGTCTAGAGTGCCCTCGACCTCACATTGAGTCGCCTTCCAGACATATATTTAGCAAGGTGAAGTCAGGTTCACCTTTAGACCCGGCTCCCCTCCATATTCTTGAACATATTCTTAAGACCTCCGACCCTCAGTCTAGGTCCACTCTCTCCCAGCACCTCCGATGTGCCGTCTCTTGCCTCCAGACCCCGACCTCCTCCTTGGGAGGTTCGAGGCTGCTGCCCGCTCCTGCGCCTGCTGCCTCCTCCAACTGGGACCAGACTGCCTGCAACCACAGTAACCTTTCTCAGCCGTTTTTTTATTTTTTTTCTTAATTTTTCCCTGTTGTGCCACTGTTATTGTGCCCATCTGTGTCTTGCTCTAATTCCACCACTGTTTTTATTTTCTTGTGCCTGCCTGTTCCTTTCGCCTTTCGCCGCTGCTGCCCCTGCGGCCCCTTCCACACGGAATTCCCCCCCGGAATTCCCCCGCTCCCGCCTCCCAGCCTCTCCTCCCTCCCACCTCCCCTACTTAATGGCGGCCGCTGTGCGGTCACGCCACCGGCGCGCCGATGGCGCACCAAAGGTAAGCCCATCTGTGCCCGTCCGCGACCCGACAGCGGCCAGCGCCAGGAACCCTGGACCTCCCACTACCCATCGCTACAACACCACCACCCTCCTCGCACCCTGGAAGACTTAGAGAATGCCAACAGGCCTCGCCGAACACGACCCATGGCCAGATCTCCTGCCTCCACTGCCGCCAGACCCTCACCGCTACCCCGGCCTCCAACACCGCCGAGGCCAGCACCGGCGACACCCTAAAATGCATCCTCCCCAACGTACGCTCCGTACACAAACACGCCATGGAAATCTGGAACCTACTTGACTCTCTCTCGCCCGACATCGCCTTCTTCAAAGAGACCTGGACCAACACATCCTCCGCCCCCGACATCAGCACCGCCATCCCAGACGGATACAAGATCCAGAGGAAAGACTGCTCCAACCACCCAGGAGGGGGCCTCGCCATCACCCACAAGAGCACCCTCCGCCTCACCACCTCCAGCGAAACCTTCCCCTCCGCCGAACACCTGCACTTCCAGATCCAGACCAACCCCAAAGCCACACTCCGAGGAACCCTTATCTACAGACCCCCCGGCCCCCGAACACCCTGCGCCACCACCATCACGGACTTCATCGCACCCCACACCATCGCCTCAACAAACTACATACTCATTGGAGACCTGAACTTCCACCTCGACAACCCCAGTGACCCCAATTCCACTATCCTTCGTGACAACCTCGCCAGCATCGGACTTAAACAACTCATCAACACACCGACCCACAGAGCAGGACACACCCTCGAACCCATCTTCGTGGCAGGAAACAGCATCCAATTCAGCCACACAATGCAGCCGCCATGGACCGACCACCACTGCGTACACTTCACCATCAACAAACCCAAGGCACCCAAACCAGCACCACGCCCACCTCGAAGGAACTGGAGCAAGGTTACTGACGAGCAACTTAACTCCACCCTCACCCGAGACAACCACACCTGGGCACCCGACGCAAATGACGCAGCCAGAGAACCCCGACAGACAACGCCCCAGGAAAGCCGCCTGGTTCACCACCGCTCTCCAAGAAGCCAGACGCACCTGCAGATGCCTGAAGAAGAACTGGAGAAACACCAAGACAACACAAAACCACACCACCTACAAGGACGCCATGCCGGACTACCACAACCAGATCAGAGCCACCAAGAGGAACTTCATCCACAACAAAATCCTGGCCAACTCCACCAACTCCAAGGAACTTTTCAGTGTCATTCAAGAATTCACCAACCCACACAGCGAAGCCACAGACATCACCCCATCCCAAGACCTCTGCGATAAGCTTGGAACCTCTACGACAACTTCATCGACCATCCACCAGGCACCACATACGGCCCCCCGCCCCCCAGAAACACCAGCCAGCCCACCATCTCCAACTGGACACCGATCACGGCCGAAGACACCACCTCGACCATGAAAAGCATCCACTCGGGGGCCCCCACCGACCCCTGCCCCCTCACATCTACCACAGAGCCACGGCCGCCATCGCACCCGAACTACAACGCACCATCAACACCACCTTCAAAACAGGCACCTTCCCAGATGACTGGAAGCGCGCAGAAATCAGACCCCTGCTCAAGAAGCACACAGCTGACCCCACCGACCTCAAGAACTATCGGCCCATCTCGCTCCTCCCCTTCGCAGCCAAAGTTGCAGAGAAAACAGTCAACAGGAAACTGACACGATTCATTGAAGAGAACACCGTCCTTGACCCGTCCCAATCCAGATTCCGAAGCAACCACAGCACAGAGACCACCCTACTTGCCGCCACAGACGACATCCGGACCTTCCTGGACCAAGGCCCTCCGCAGCCCTCATCCTACTTGACCTATCAGCGGCCTTCGACACCGTCTCCCACCGCACACTAGTCGCCAGACTACACGACACAGGCATACAAGAAACAGCCCTGGACAGGATCCGATCATTCCTCACCGGAAGAAGCCAAAGGATCAGACTCCCACCCTTCCTCTCCGACCCCACGAAAATCACCTGCAGAGTCCCACAGGGTTAATCACTGAGCCCCACCCTCTTCAACATCTACATGGCCCCCTTCGCAGCCATCGTCCGACAACACGACCTCAACATCGTATCCTACGCCGACGACACCCAGCTCATCCTCTCCCTCACCAAAGACCCCACCACTGCTAAACTCAACTTCCAGAAAGGAATGCAAGACGTTGCAGTCTGGATGACCAACAGCTGCCTGAAGCTCAATGCCGAGAAGACAGTAGTCCTCGTCCTCGGTATCACCCCTTCTGCATGGGACAGCACCTGGTGGCCGACCGCCCTCGGAAGCCCACCTACCCCCTCAGACCACGCCAAGAACCTCGGCATCGTACTCGACTCATCACTCACCATGAACCGACAGGTCAACGCCGTCACCTCCAGCTGCTTCAACAGCCTCCGCATCCCCCACAAGACCTTCAAGTGGATCCCCCCTGAGTCAAGGAAGACAGTCACCCACGCACTCATCACCAGCAGACTGGACTATGGAAACGCACTCTACGCCGGCATCAACAAGTCCCTACTCCGCAAACTCCAGACAATACAGAACACCGCCGCCAGACTCGTCCTCGGCATCCCCCGACACAAACACATCAGCCAACACGTACGAAGTCTCCACTGGCTCCCAGTGGAGAAAAGAGTCACTTTCAAAATCCTCACTCACGCCTACAAATGCCTACACAACAACGGACCCAAATACCTCAACGACAGAATCAACTTCCACGTACCCAAAAGAAACCTCCGATCTTCCAACCTCGCACTGGCCGAAACCCCGCGCATCCACAGAGCCAGAGCAGGCAGAAGATCCTTCTCTCACATTGCAACCAAGACCTGGAACGAGTTACCAGCAGACATCAGACGCTCCCCCTCCCTGAACACCTTCAGGAAGATCCTCAAGACCTGGTTCTTCGGCTAAACAGATCTGCGGACCCCCCCAGCGCCTTCAGACCCTCACGGGTGAGTAGCGCGCTTACAATTCCCTGATTGATTGATTGATTGAAGGGTCAGACAGTATCTTTCCTGTCCTGTTAGATATGTTGAATATATGTCCTTAACCAGTTTGTTGGTCCCTACTCAATGGAAGCATGCAGTGGTAAAAGCACTACTAAAAAAACAGGCCTTAATCCTCTATGTCTGTTCAACTATAGGCCAATTTCCTTGCTGCCAGGAGTATCAAAGCTCTTGGACAAGCATGTAAACAAGCTTCTTTCCATCTTTCTCGAAACAAATAAAGTTCTCCACTTCACTTAAATGCAGTTTAGACCACAACACAACACTAAAACGGCACTGGTAGCTGCGGTGGAAGAACTGCGATGGCTTCTGGACCAAGGAGGTTCTGCAGCTATCATTCTTTTAAACCTCAGTGCAGCCTTTGACATGTTGATCATGCCTTACTCACTCAGATAATCTCAGATGCAGGCATTGAAGGTAGGGCCCTGAAATGGCTCACATCTTTTCTTGAGGACAGAACCTTTCAAGTGTATGTCCAGTTCTGTAATTCGGACAGTCTCCTAACAATCTGTGGGGTGCCCCAGGGCTCAGGCTTAAGCCCTACCCTCTTTACCATATATATGTGCCCCTTTGCAGAAAATGTACAGTCCTTTGTGTCGTCGTTAATCTCTTATGATGACAACACTCAATTAGTCATGTGAATTTCCCCAGAACCCAGCTCGAGTCATCTGCAACTGGCCCCCTGCCTACAGGAAGTAGACAGCTGGATGGCAAACTGTCATCTGAAACTGAATGAAGACAAGCAGAGGTCATGCTGCTGGGCAACAATACCACAAATCAGGCACTAAGATTTTGGCCTAAACATCTTGGGAGTCCTGCCGGCCCAAAAAGCCCGATAAAGAGCTTGGGCGTTTGGCTTGAGAACAACCTTATAATGCACTGTCAAGCTAAAAAGCTTGCAGCAAGCTGTTGCAGCATTCTTGGAATGCTCAGGAATGTCTTAGACCTTCTCCCCTTCCCATCCAGAAGGCTGATTATCCTGGCCCTGATAATCTCACACCTTTACTATGACAACTATTCATATTTTGGCTTCCCCCGACATGTGTTAAAAAAGTTGCAGGTTGTTCAAAATGTCGCTGCTGGTCTCTTTTTGAACATCCTGAGGCATCAGTATGCTAAAAAGGCACTGGTTGAACTCCGTTGGCTTCCAGTGGAGCAGCGGGTGCAGTTTAAGGCACTGTGCATTATGCACCGAGCACTTTATAACAAAGGCCCCTCGCTGTTACAACCTCTAGACATACCCTATATCCCTGGCAGGCCACTGCGATCATCCTCAGCCCACCGACTGACAGTTGAAATGTCTGACTAAGTCATATATGTCAAAGCAGGAGGCTGTGAAACTGGGAATAGTGGAGTTACAGGATGAGTTATGTGTCCAGGATGATGGGCAGGTTTAAGGGATGGGTGGAGGGACAGGTGTTTGGACCTAGTTGTGTGGCCAACCAGGGTAGGCACATGTTACAGAATATCATTACTACTATCATGTGGGGTGCAGTTTGAGCCATAGCTTTCAAATACAGGTAGGAATGTCAGTCAATTACATATGGTAACATAATTGGTGGTGTTAATGTCACATGAGAGTCAATTCATGATATGGGTGTCCATCAGTGTGTGACAGTAAGTTGGGTTCCTGAATCTAAATGATGATTGGCAGAGGAGTCATGGACAGGTACAAGTGAACGGGCTGAGTGAAGAGATACTTGATACTCTGCAGATTACCAACTTTGGCAATGGTGAAATGGGGTGAGCCTCAGTGGTTGCAATTTTCCAAGTTTGATAGGGCTTACCCCCCTCAGAGATGGCGCACAGTGCCTACTGCACTGGACTATGGAGATACCTGTTTGTGTAATGAAACTACATGATTACACACAAATAAGTAAGCCATGGTAAGTACATGCCTTAGGTTGCTTGCTGTTGTGAGTTGTGTGAATGTGCGAAAAATAAGATACCTTGGCCACATGAATGCACAAAGCGCATTCAAGACAGCACAACAAGGCAGACTGGCATGGTGTACTGTGTGAAAGGCAGTGTGCAGGACCAAATGTAATACATGACCAAACCTACATCACTTTCCCAGGAGCTTTGGGCTAAGTAGTGGCTAGAGGGAATGCAGGCACTATGGTGACTTGGTGCAATGTGCACAGTAGTAGTGTCAATAAGTGAATCTCAAATCAATATAGCCATCATGTAAAAATAAACCTAATCAACATGGCACACTAAGCTACACTATACTTAACCTAAATCCTAAACTACACTCTTCCTCATTACTAATAAATAACATCTAAAAAAGGGGACAAGGGAAATGTCCAAGGGAGAGTCATATTTTCACACTGATGCACTCCATTGCCTCCTGTGGTGTCAGCATTATGGCATAGAGGCTGGAAAGCTCTCCCTTAATCACTGCCATACGTATTTTTGGATCCTTGAGGTCTTTAAAGGCCTGGGCCTCAAATAAGGAGCCTCTGACAGGGTATTGTTGTAGGACCTGTGTGGCAGGCACTTGATTTGCAGACAACAATGGGCCTGGAATGTCCTGAGTTGCATCATGAATCTGCTGGGCACACTCTGGTTGTTTGTTGGCTTGGGACTGTCCTCGTTGTTCCAGTCTTCCTGCGCTCCAGGTTTTGGCCACCTTTCCTTGTTCGCACATGATGTCCATCTTTTTGTAGGCCTTTATGACATGCCGGATGTGTCTGTAGCGCTCCAACCATATGTTGAACTTTCTTGGCCTTTTCATTTTCCATGTTGTTTGGGAGGTAAAGGAAATACGTATCAGCTAAAGTTGAAAATGTACATAATGTCTGCAATAATAGGCTCACATTTTCAGGCCATTACATGTGGCAGGCCAGCCTAAAAGTCAAATAATGAAAAACCGATATGAACAATATAACTTCTATACATATACTTTTACCAATCAAACAAGGAGATTGTACTCAATTTCTGGCAGTATAGGTATGCGCGATGCCATTGTCAATGCAAATTTAATTGTGACCATATCATCCCAGAGACTGATTCACAAGCATGATGTTGTGTCTACATGGAACGTGACACACGAGCCACATATGAACACTTTGGTGTTGGTATAGCAGCATGCAACAGGGTTTGGTTTTGGTCATAAACCTATGTCAAATGAGTTATGTCAAGCAAGTACAGGTAGTGTGCCTCTGCATTGGTTTACTGATCTGGAAATACACAAAGCAACCCAAATTGCTATCTTGACTGGCTCTGTGCCAGCTAGTCAAAACTTAGATGGATGGAGGGGAGCATACCTGTTGTACACTTCACCAATATGGACTAAACCAAATACCAGGAAACCTAACATATAGTTCCTCGTATACATTTGCAGCATTACGATGGTGACCTTAACATATCCTAGTGTCTGTACACACATTTCAGCAAGACTGCTTTCCATGATGCACATTCAAAATTAGGCTATGCATGTCAGGAGTGTGTGCATGCATGCTGCAATTCTCATCTGTATAAGTACTTCGTGATGTATTTTGCAGGTAACTTTGCCCCATGAGTCAAGGGTGACACCGTTGGTGATAGCCAGTAGAAGTAACGCCACCAGTACGTGAGTAGTGTAATCGGTTATATGCTACTGACAGAGTGCATACCTGCATGTGCTCCATCCCACATTACATCAAAATTACAAACTCCCTGTCATTCTATGAATGCCTCCCAGAATTGGAACATAGGGTATATGAGGCCATGAGTTAGGCATTTCACTCACTGCATTTCCATGTGCAGACTGGTGATATGTTCCAAATGTACATTAACCAAATCTGTTTGCACTGAGGTAGAAGTCCTTACATCCTGTCACAACCTGCCAGGCCATATGTCCATACCCTGCCACGTGGACGTCTACACTCACAATGTGCATCAGACAGGCAGTCTGGTGATGATCCGTCCAACACAATGGTAAAATAAGAGTTGCTGACCTACATCTTTACAGCCTCCCTGGCATCTGTGTAATCGTTCCTCTGTCACCCCATCTCACATATGTATGATATCGACTACTCTGAGGGATGCTCAGGTACCGCTGAGGCTGGATTACAGTAGCCATACCTCAGGTAAAGGGTAGGCAAAGAGGTGACAGCAAGTTGATATTTCCTACAGACAATGTACTAAGACACTTATAGCTACACATGTTGAGATACCATGTCATGACCCTAGTAAATGATTAGGAATAAGTTTACCCTATCACAACAACATTTGCAGCATCTATCATAGTAAGAACTGTTGGTTTCTGTTGGCTAGCCTACTGACACGGTTGCAGAAGTTTGTCCAAGATGGACATTGGAATTCACACATAGCTACTGGAACAGGTATGGATCACAAATCATTTTGGTGGTGAACAGCATGAATGCCTGATAACGCCTATAGTCTGTCACACTGAACTCATTTTGCAGGCAAGGTTAAAAGTATGTAGCATGTGTGAGCATAGTATGATGAAAAACAACAATAGTGTATGTTACATTTGGACACACTTACTCTAAATCTGAGTACATGAGACTGTAATGTTAACTATTGGTAACGCTGTCTGGGTAATGCGCGCCACCTCACCAGCCCCAGTTTCATGCTCAAATATGGACTTAGGCAATCATAATGTGTCCAGACATGCTCAGCCTACCTCAATCAACTTTGCAGCTACATTTGTTGCACCGTAGGTTGTAATGTTTGTTCCATGTTTTCGGTGTAAAACAATAAACGGTCAGACCGTCTGTAGATTTCGTGTCAGATGATGGCACATGTGCCATAAGCATCCAAACAGTAGGTGAGCAAACATCATCACAGCAGGTAAAGATGAATGATTCATGTAGGCCTGCATACTTTTCCCCTACATGCACATTGACATACGTCCGTGTCCATTTTACATTACACTGTATACAACTTCAGTTGTGTTTGTACACTGAGCGTAAATTGGTTTCAGGTGATTGATACATCCCCATACACATCACAATTTTACAATGATCACAGATCACACACAAACCTTACAGAACAACAACCATGTACTTATTACACTTACTGATAGCGTTGGGATCCTTGAAGGTTTCTACTTTGCCCCTGGTGTATGGTGCAAGTCCACCTACAGGACAATATTTGGAACATGGCTTTGTGAATTTTGCTGATACACACTGTCTACATATCATGAACAGTACTATGACATCCCAGTGATTTAGTATATTCAACACGCTGGACACTCATATGATTAAATTGTCTTTATATATGAGATGCAGCTGGCCACCTTACATGGCAGAGGTGTCCGTATGTTGACGCTCAGAGATATCTCACATCACAGTGCCTGAAGCATACCTAAGGCATATGATGTTTTGTGTACTGCTGGGCAGCATCATCTCAGGTCAGCTTGCACCATAACACTAGGGGGAAAACCATAGGCCCTAGGCATGACAAGGTAGAGCTGGTATGGAAAAGGATAGAAGTGTGCCGTATGTAACATTGTGAGGACAATATGAAACTATCAATGTCGCTGGTGCACAGAGTTCTGACTAGCTACAATGCATGCTACCTTACAGCATATGCAACGGTGCATGCCTTTGAAGATGGCATACATTTATATCTTGAAAGGGGCACCTTCCAGACTAAAAGAAAGTGCCAGTGGCATGCTAAAACTCTCTACGTGTGCTGAACACTACAGCACACATAAGAAGGTAAATATGATCATTATTTTCCTTCTTACGTGTCACCTGTGCATGGTTTGTAAAAATAATAAACATTTCATGCTCTGAATGCGCACATCTGTGAAATCAGGTCATGTTTCCAAATACATGCGTGAAAGAATTTGATAAGACCACAACACCTTGACCCCACCCCTCCCCCCCCCACCACCGGGCAGGGTATTACAATTGGACAGATGTGCCCTGGAATTTGGTATCTTTCCCCACAAATGATCTGCCCCTTACTTGTAAGAAAATATTTCAATTTTATTATGTTAGTGGCACAACTACATGCAGATGGTAAATACATACTACCTACTGGACCATCAACATCCAAGCCAAGGTGGTCTAGGAGATTGGCCTTGCGTGTCACCACACCCGCCCACCAGTGTTTCAGCTGATGGAGGGTGCAGTCGACACCAAACACCCTTGTCATGTGCCATTGCACTCTCTCCCAGCACTCCTTGTGCTCCTTGTTGGGGTAGCCTTGGCTGACCCTACCACTCGAGGCAATCATGATTGGGACATAATGGGCCAGCAGGTAAATCAGGCCCCCAAGCTCTCCCTCAGACAGGTTCTTTACCCTACCCTTCCCCAACATGGCCCAACCTGCTCTATACCCCCTAAATCCAAAACAAAAACCCTTTAACCTTACCGCTACACCTAAAATAGTAAACCTGTATATGGACAAACATCGGACAATACAATGACAAAAACAATACAATTAACAAATACAATACACAATAAACATAATTAGCACAAGACTACTTCTTTCAGTGTTGCTCCTGAATTTTTGGTCAACATACAAGTATACTGGCATGTGTGACACACTTACTCATTCACACAGTATTTGTTATCACACCATTGATTTTGTGGAATTTTGACTGATACCAAGAGTAGGTAAGCCTTTGAGGAGACACTTATCGATTATGTAGCCTTTGTACTCATATTGCCTTGTCTGCCATGCCACATGGTTCTGTTGTGATTCTTTGACCAGTGCAGATGAAATGCTTCCGTCCATTCACACCATGGAATGACACATTACTACTCACATATTCTGTAGCTAGTACCATTCACAGATTAGTGAGGGAATGTCAATATGGGAAATCATTAGCTAAATGGTGCAGTGCGTTGTTCCCACTATGTGCACATCACACAAGAGACAAGGGGCCATATTATCAAGAACCGCGATAGCAATATCGCCGCTTGAGCGGCAGGAAACTGCCGCTAAAGCGGCGATAAGGGGCTTGATAATGTGCCCTATAGAATTCCAATAGAAGCCCAGGTTCTGGTGTGAAGGACATCAAACCTGGGCTTCTATTGGAATTCTATAGGGCATATTATCAAGCCCCTTATAGCCGCTTTAGCTGCAGTTTCCTGCCGCTAAAGCAGTGATAATGTTATCGCCGTTCTTGATAATATGGCCCAAGATGTTTGGGAAAATGGCAGCGCAGCAAGTCACCTATCTTCACTGCACTGCATCACCAGGAAAGGGCAGTAGTGCACAGTATTTTGGGCATACAGTGCTTTTCCTGTCCTTTCACCCTCAACAGGCACACAATGGATTGCCTAGCCCAAACACAGGCATACTTGCACCATAGTGCAAGGGGGCATGCATTGCATGCAGAATTGTCTTTGTGCTGGAAGGGGTACCTTCCTGAACGTAATTAACTCTTAGAGGCATAGTTGTCTACGTATGTGTGTCACGGAATGCAGCACACATAGGAAGTGGTAGTTGCTTTGATTATTTGAGGTATTTATCCTTTTTACACATCGCCTGGGGAGGCCTATTATTTTGACGCATTGCCAGGTTTACCTGCTATGGTATACATGACATGCACCGTAAACCATGGAAGTAGCATAGAAACACCCACACAACGCGCATGAAGCCCCTCCCTTGCACACAGTGATGCAACACAGCTTTTTGTGCAGCGTTGCATTACTCTAACTTTTTACACCATTCAAAGCCACGCATAGTAGCTTTGCGTGTCTTAACATATCTGACTTGGGTGTTTGCATGATGCATGGTACAAGTATGAGGCATGCTTCTCATACATATGCCCCTAGCTCCATCAACAGACACAGAGATGGGTATTATGTCATACATTTCTAAATTTCAGTTGGCCATTCTGGAAGCGCTCATTGATGATGCTGTGCCTGAAGATGGATTTAACCCAGATCTTTTAACTGGGGGAGAATGTTTGCATTGTCAGCATTCCGTCCATCATTTGTTTGCTGTAACACTTTTCGCCCTAAGTGGGATGGGTATGCCCAGACGTGGGTCCCTTGCTCACTGCGCCACTGGATTCAAGCTAGCCTGGCTGAAGAATGATGACATACCCTGTAACCGGTCCCAGGATGCTTGTTTCCGGTCCAGGGAGGACCTCGCCTGGCAGTTCGGTCTGGACTGTTCCCATGGGGCACAGGGTCAAGACTGATTTGCATATGGCTGGGTCCAAACTGGGGTGGCGTAGTGGGCAAAAGAACAATGGATTTAACCCAGATCTTTTGACTGGGGGAGATTGTTTGCATTGTCAGCATTCCGTCCATCATTTGTTTGCTGTAACACTTTTCACCCTAAGTGGGATGGGTATGCCCAGACATGGGTCCCTTACTCACTGCGCCACTGGATTCAAGCTAGCCTGGCTGAAGAAGGGTGACATACCCTGAAACCGGTCCCAGGATGCTTGTTTCCGGTCCAGGGAGGACCTGGCCTGGCAGTTCGGTCTGGACTGTTCCCATGGGGCACAGGGTCAAGACTGATTTGCATATGGCTGGGTCCAAACTGGGGTGGCGTAGTGGGCAAAAGAACAATGGATTTAACCCAGATCTTTTGACTGGGGGAGAATGTTTGCATTGTCAGCATTCCGCCCATCATTTGTTTGATGTATCACTTGCCTGAAGATGTAGGCATCATGCGCGCTTCCCGGTTATTTTTCAAGCACATTGGTGAACATCCTCAGATGGTCCACAATGGCCTGTATGTTGATTAAGTAAGTGTGCTTTCAGTTCCTGTACAGGTGTGATGTTTCTGCAGGGGGAATCAAATACATAAGTGTGCAATCCATTGTACCTAGCATATGGGGAAATCCCGCAATGGCATAGAAACCTTGCTTGGTCTCCAGTTGCTTTTGTTGAGTCTTGGGGAAGAGTAGGTACTGGGGTGTGAGGCAGATGATAGCATCCAGGACAGAGGGTAAGAAGACAGAAAATGATGGCTGCAATATTCCTTCCACTCTGGCTGTTGTGATCTGGAAGGAACCAAATTCCAGCATGTGGAGGACTGCAATCAGTTTGACCAGTGGAGGGATGTTTTTGGGCCTGAAAGTTGGTGGCTGGAGCCTTGGCGCAATCTTGTTTAGCAATTCTATGTTTGAGTCCCTCCTGAGCATGTAAAATCTGATCACCTCATCCTCCTTGGGGTCAATGAGGGAAATCCGCTGCCGAAAAACAAGCTCCCTTCTCCTGCACTGCCTATGTTGTGATGGTGTCCTCGTGACTCCTAACTGCAGAATGACCTCTCCCATGGCATAGTTGAGCTTGCCAAATTGTTTTGTGTAGCTTGTCTTTATGTACGACTGCCATTGCGTCATTTCCTATGCCTGCGTTGCCGATGCACAAGAACTTTGACATATTAAAGGCTTTGCGTGCCAGTTCCCGCCGATGAGTCACACATCGACAAAGCCATAAATATCACTGTGCAAGTTTTATGTTAGAATTTGTGGGGGAGTGCCTGCCGTGCATATTTTACTGTGTGTGTCCCGCAGCCAGTTTTAGCGCAGCTATTTTACGACGCAGGGATTCAAAAACTGATGCATTTGGCCACATGCGTCAGCTTGTAGATATGGAGTACTGCTTGCACCGCTGTCACGTCAAAAATAGTGGCACAACGGTGGTGCAGGCCTCTCATAAAAATGCCCCTATGTAGCTGGATTTTAATTATTGCATAGGTATCCCTCGGTTTGTGCAAAAAAACTGAAAAAGCTATTCTGCAAACCCATCTGGATCTTGGCTATCACTATGAATTTGTCAATACATAAGAACTCTATCTCCTTCTTTGCAGAAGAGGTGCATCATAATACATCTTGTGAGGTGTGTAACAATTCCCTTTACAAATAGGCAGATATTGCTGAAACCAGATTTGCTGAACAACATTGGTTACAAGGTAGGCCATTGTTATTTTGCTTTGTCAATTAGGCAAAATGTTTCTCATGAAGTCAAAATAAGTGATATGACTTTGTTTGGGACCACCATCCATCTCAAAATGTCCCAGAGTAACATACAAGGCACACTATCAAAAGCAGTTGTGAGATCCACAAAGGTAACTGTTGGACCTGGCTCTTTTTGTAGGGTCACCCCCTGATTTTTGCTTAATGCTGCTGAATTTGGTTTTATAGCCATTAGGACTCTGCACACTTTTTCCCTGCTAACCAGTGATAACGTGCTTGTGCCTTCTCCCTAAAACATGGCACAATTGGCATATACATGATTGGTACATTTAATTTACTTGTAAGTCCCTAATAAATGGTACTATATTTAGGCAGGTCCTGTAAATTAAATACTACTAGAGGCAAAAGCACTCATTGTGCCTCCCACTAAAGCAGCTTTTCAAAACAGGTGTCAGGCCTGCCACTACAGCCTGTTTAAAACTGCCATTTTGACCTGGCAAAATATACCTTTTGCCAGGACTAAACCTTCCTTTTTTATACCTATAAGTCACATCTAGGTTAGGGCCTGCAGGTTCATAGGGCAGGGGGCGTTGGATTTAAAAAGTAGGATATGTGTACTTAAGTTTTACAAGTCCTGGCAGTGAAAAACTCCTAAAGTTGTGAGTTACTGTTGTATGCCCTACCTCTCCTAGTGACTAACACTGGGTTACCTTGCTACATTTAATAAGTGATAACTTGGGATGAGAGCAGATAGAAATATTTTGTTTAAGCTGGATTTTAAATCACCATTCTGAAAACACCAGTTCCTAACCATTTGTGCCTTCTGTCAGTGAATTGGGCCACATGACTGTGAATGGCTCTGCTGTTTCGGTCTGTTTATTGCTTCCAGACAGTCACACAAAGGGGGCTACGCTGCGCAAACGGTGGGCAATCCTGGCAGGATGACTGGGAGGGGCTATACCCAGCCCCACTTACATTTCAAAGGGATTTGTCTCTTACCCACACACCCACCAAGGAATCTGACACTAGGTCTTCCCTGTCTTTTGTCACCCCAGACTTCTTGGGGCCATGACAGGGAAAGGGAAGAACTTTCCAGAACCAGATGCGTGGATAGCATAGGGAATCCTCCCACATTAAAGACTGGCACCAGGTAAAAATATTGGACCTCCAGAGATACTCTTCAATGCACTCCTGGACCTGTGCACATTACAGAAGAAGTACTGCCCTGCTACTACCAGAGGACTGCCATGCTGCTACCAGAGGACTACCCTGCTGCTTGAGGACATCCTTGCTCTCAGACAAGGAAGACTGGACCTGCTCCTTTCATACCAGGCTAACCTGAGTGACTCCAAGAGCTCCTTTATGAGCTATAGAGACACAACAAGTTCCAGAGGCGTCCTGGCAACTGCCAAGCTAACCTGCTGCACTGGAACTGCCAGGACCTGCCTAAGCCCTGCTGACCTCTGCTGCAGTGAGTTCCCGATCCCCAAGAGGTGCCTCTAAAGGTCCTGGACTCTCGGATAGCATCAGTTGAGTTCCTCCTCAGAAGAAATGTGAAATCCTGACGTTTTGGGCTCTGCGCAACAGCGAATGAACCCCTTTGTGTAGAGATTCTGCTGCCTGCAATGACTGCCAATATGAAACTCCGGTGAAGACCTGCTCTTTGTGCTGCAGCACTGGCGTAGCAAGGGGGGGGCGGAGGGGGCGGTTTTTGGGTCGGCGGCGAAAATCATCGTCAGCGCGCGGCGGCGGCAAAAGACAAGGACCGCTACGGGCGGCAGGGTGCCTAGCTACGCCACTGTGCTGCAGTGACCGACTAACGACTGGCAATGTGAGTTCTGGACTTTGCGCTAGAGCAGCGCCAGCCTGTGGTGACTGCCAATGCAAAGCTACAGCAACAACCATCCACATGCCTGACTGGCTCTTCTCGCTACAGAGACGACAGCCTACGCCAACCGACCTGCTCTTCGCACTACAGCGACGATCATCCGCAACACTTTCCCTGCTTTTCGTGGCTTCCTCTACTGCAAATGGAACTCTTTGTGTCAGACTTTGAGAAAGTAACTTTTTCAGTGGGATTATTTAATATAGTCCCTGAATCTGACCCATGATCCATTGAAGTCAGCCTGAACTTGCGAATTTCCAGCGGTCTAGAATTACTAGATGACCGCGAGTGGCGATTTCTGCTCTTAGACGATATATCTACTTCAAGCTTTAAAACTGAATATCTCCGGTTCTACTGATTGGATTTTTGTAGTTATGGTATCATTTTATTTATTAAAAGTTAAGTCTGACTGCTTTGTGCCAAACTACCAGAGGGTTAAGAACAGGTTAATTTAGTAACTTTTGTGTTCACCTTGACAAGGATTGTGGTTGTTGTTGACTGAGGCTTGCAACCCCATCAACCAATAACCCAATTTCTTACTGTAATATATCTCACATAAACATATTTTGATACTAGCAAATAAAATCTGAAAACCCAGTACAACTGCTCTAATGTTTTTTAACCAGCTTGGATCTCCAGTGTGACAATTTTAGGGTAAAAGCCATCAAACCAATGAAGCTATAAAAGGGTTGGTGTGACCTCATTTGTTTAGGTCGCAGTTACAGATGTAACATCTACTTAAATTATGGCTCTGGGTCGGCCCCTTGCTCATAATTAAATAAGTTTGCTTTCTATCTCATTTCTCCCCACTTGTTTCTTTACCTCTCCCCAATGCACTCTGTTTTACTCCCCGCCGTCTATCCTGCTCCATGATGCTTCCTGTCACTCACCCCACTTTACATATTTTATTTTATTATTATTTTTTTAAGGGCCAGAAATCTTCAAAGTGCTACTGGTCCACCTGCACCATCGTCTACTCTGGTGCTTACTTCTGTTTTCACTGTATTTACTTTTATTTAGTCTTATATCATAACCATCTGCCATGTTAGAAAAGTAAATGTAAAATATGAAAATGGCTGCCATGCATCACTACACAAGTGTACACTTGTCGTGAAGTATACGTGCATTCAGAGCCATTTTCAAATTGTCTTTTTAACAGAAAATCCATTGCAAGATTGCCAGCCACGCATGCATATGTGTCATGTCTCATGTTTGCTTGTATCGGTAACAGCAATAAAAAGGTATTGGCAAAATCAATAGTGCAGCCTTTTAGAGCTGAGACCTATTGGTATTGCCAGTTCTTGTTTATAAATAAGGATAATCTCAGCTCCTAACACGTCATCGAAGTTTTGGCATCATTATCTATGCTATTTGCTAACACATCCAATTACGGGGCCAATAACTAGAGTTGGGAATTTTACAGGCCGATATGTATTTTATCTTATGTAGGGACATTGTTTGTTTTCTAGCTCAAAATAGCATTTTCAGACTAGGGGATTTTCAGGGATAGCAGTTTACGGAACTTATTTACCTTCCAGAATTGAGGAAGTGGCCCATTTACGGAAAGGACAAATATAAGCGCCACCAGATCTCAGGGATAGGTAAATTTGGTATGTGTGACTGTTCTTACTTCCATCAGTAACAACCTTCAGAAAATAACTATAATCCTTTTCACTGGCAAAAGTTAGCAAATTGCTCCAATGGAATTCTTTCCACTTTTTTTTAGGTTTGACATATGAAGGCACTTGTACCACTCATGGTGAACATATTGGGGCCAACACAAAAGCATTATTGTGTGTGGGAAGTAGTACTACAGGAGTAATTTGTTTACATAATTCCATTGTGAATTGGCAATGAAACTTTGAACTCCCAATTTTTAAAGGTTCAGAGCAGACCCAGTCTTTTCTATTTAAACTAATATGCATGAATGTACACTGAATATACACTGAATATTCCCATTTCACTCCCATTCCAAATGTTTTAAGGCCAACATACAAAGACATGTGTGCATAAGAGTACTACAAGAGGACTATTTTATATACTAGAAAATGCCTTTGTGACTACACCCCAATGCGTTTCATACATACTTTAAGAAGCTTGGTTCAGGCTCCTTTAGCATTGGCTTCTTTGCCTCAAGAACCTTTAGCCAATGGTTCGAGACATTGTTAATTACATAATACATAAGACCACAGGATAATTTTAGTGCCACCTGCTTTCCTTCGGCTGTTTTGACCGTATCCTTCTGACTACCCTGGACTGCACAAAGGCGTACATTACATCTGAAGATAACAATCTAAGGACACATTTAAATATTTATCTCATGGGTGCATTGTGTACACAAAGTAATCCATCTTTGTAATTGCTTCTCACTGCAGCAGGCATTTTTATTGCTGTTGTCTACATTTGCTTGCCAGCATCAAACCTTTTGCCTTGAATGTTTGTTCTTAGAGTAGGTTATTTGTTTGTATCTTTTACAGCCAGAAATCACATCCAACCTTTTTGAGGTGCAATTCTTATTTAGCACTGGTTGAAGCTCAAGCTTCGTGGTCCTACACACATTGTTAAACCACAATTGAAAATACAGATGCCTTTTTAGGTCGAGCTTTAGCGGCAGCGCGCATGCGTTGCTCGCTCTGCGAGACTGCGTTAGTAGAGTATGGGAGACAAGCTGCCGCCCACTCTCCGCCCATATTTTTGATTGGCTTCTGTCTTTGTCCTTCATAAATGCTGTCTTCTGATTGATTATGAGGCTTGTTAGTCATTTGTACCCTCCCATGACTACTGGCCCCTTTACTTCGAGTGTTACACGGTAGGGTACGTGTTATTTAGACTGTCAGCACTATTTTTTTCCGTGCCTTCTCACCCCCTCCCCCGCCCTCACTCTCGTTCTCCATGCCTCCCCCCTCCCATTGTCCGTGATGCAATGCAATAGGTCTCACGTAAATGCGAGTCCTATTGCATTGCAAATGCTTGTTTTCTTTCTTTTTGAGGAGTCGTGGGAATCGCCTCTTTCTTTATATTTTTTTATTTTTCTCACAGTGTGTCCTTGCAGTAATCTTTACTTTTACACTACTGCCCGCTACAGGTGGCGTTCCTGCACAGGACACCATGGGCATTTTAAGGAGAATAAATAGCGGGTGGCATATATATATATATATTTTTTTTTTTTGCTGAATGCGGTCTTCCTTGCCTTCTAATCCACTCTAGATTCTGCTTTAAGACGTTACGCGTTGGGAATTCATGCTTCGGGTACCCAAAACTGCTGAGTCCTCTCTCAGTGTCAACAGGATAGCATTTCCAGTCTGGGTCTTTAATGTAAGAATATTATGTTTGTATATAGCGCTGGCGACCCCCACCTCGTCTCGCAGCACTGTAAATAATGACTGGTTAAAAAAACATCACAGGACTGGACCTGCGGGAGGCAGGGGCATAAAACAAGCCCGAGGGGTATGGTCGAATCTGAGATGGCTTCACTAAAGGGTATGACTTAAAAAATTGTGATATGCCATTGATAGCGACTCATTGCAACCCGCCTCTAGGCGCTTGAGCAATCAATGTTATTGTCAAGGTGGGTGAAGGGGGATATTGGGGCAGGTAAGGCTTGCTCCCACACCTCCCGGCACAGGTTGAGATCCAGGAGAGCGCCATGTGCGATCTATGGCCGATTTCTTTGTCTGCCTAAGTCGCTGGGAGAATGAAATGGCTGGGACAGTGCAGTGTCCAGCAGTGCCCCCCCCCGCACAGCACCTACCGCCTGATGATATAGTGAACACGTTATTTCTGAAGCGAATGCGCCTTCTGTCCAACAGGCCACCCGGTTTGTAAATGACAGGAGATTGCAACTGTTTCCCGCTCTGTATTTTTGTTTATTTTGTGACCGCTACCTCCTGTGAAGAACATTTCTAAAGTGACCTGCATTTAAATATGGAATTTGAAATTTTCAGAGACGCACGTTGACTGGAATTATGTTTACTTTTTGTTTACCTTTCACAAATAGATCTGTGGGTAAAAGATTGTACGGCGGGCGGGGCCAGTGGAATTGATTCCGCAGCGGATTCGGGGTTTACTATGTAATTATGCATTTGCTGCATTGATGTGTAGATTCCAACAAATTACCTTTCTAGATCAGAGCAAAAAAATGCTGCCAGAATGTGCTACACTGTATAATGGAGATAATTCGGTTCTCTAGTGCCTCCTGGTGACCCAGGCAGTGGTAAAGCCCGGCCGAATGGGAGAGGGGGTTCATCCTTACAACGATGAAACCCACATTCCATAGGGAACTGTGAAATATGTTCCATATTAAACGGTGGTCTGCGGGTCTCTCTTGGCAGCGAGAGGTGCAGTTTGAAGTAGCCACAACTCCGGGAATGGTGTAGATGAGGTCATTTATTATCCACTCCAAGAAGGTTAGGCACCTGCCTTTGGGGGAAACTCCCCTCCCTCTATGACGAGGCTGCTTAAGTGTAGGGTCCCTGCTGTGTGACTGACATTGGAGATGGCCCATCTGCAAGCCCTGCTCCCCCATCCTATTCCCCCCGCCGACAGGACAGTTTGTGCCAGACTAGGGTGACCAGATTTTCAGAATGAAAAACCGGGCGCGGCTATAGACATAGAAATCAGACTATGTCTTGGTCGAGCCTGGATGAAGGTAACAAAAGGACTACACTAAAAATAAGGTCACTGTGTGTGTATATATCTCATCACTGAACAGGTCTTTACTTTCTAGGTAAATTATTTTTAATAGACTGAAGTAACTTAATTCTAACTTGCTAATACAGTGATAAAACCACAGGCTAGTGACGTTATAGCTGGATGTTGAAATAACAAACACCAACATTCTGAAACTTACCTGTTTCAGTTAACTGAAGTAACAACTCCCGGCCATGCCCTGCTAATGACCTTACATATTCCACCACTCGTGACGTCTGCTGCTCTGCTTGTAGTGAGGGGGAGGAGTTCTGGCCCATCTGTGGGCCCTTCATATGACGAGGGCCCCCTGCCATGATTGCAGTGCCCGGACATGCATGTCATTGCCCATATGCTGCTAGTCTCGCGCTCTCTGGCGGTGCCGTTCCCATGCCGGTCTCGTGCAGGCTCCCAGGTGCCCTTCTGATAGGAGTGAGCAGAGTAGTCTCAGCTCGAGGCTCACAGTGGGCTGAAAATGTAATTCACTTAGTACATAGAATGAAAAAATCTAGGGGGATATTCCCAAGAACGTGTGTTAACTATCGCCAAAATCGCTTAACGCAACTTCTCACATCGCAGTCCATCGTGGGAAAATAACACCGTGTTAACGCAGGATTCACAACCCGGCTGCACCATGCGATAGCCTCACGACAACGCGACAAATGCCCGCGTTAAAATCACAGCGACGCCGAAAAAATGCGAAACCCCAACGCGAAAAAAGTTGTGACGTCCCAAATCGCGAAACAAAACCAGCGATAACCAGAGACAGGCCTGCGAATCCCACGCGACATGCGGGAAAATGCACCATAAAATCAGAGAAAAAAACCCGAAAAAAATGTAACTGCGTACCACCATGGACGCACCCGGACCGAGTGCACAGGACAACACGAACCCCACAAGCCCCACAGATGACCAGCCAGGAACCCCCGGGCCGGGGAAGGGCAAGGAGAAGAGGAAGAGGAAGACGGAGTTCAGTCCGCAGGAAAACCAGAACATCGTCACGGAGGAGACAGAACACAACCAACAACTGTACGTCACCTTCACTGTGTCATCGGCAACACAAACGGAAACATGACAGTACACCGTGAACAAAGTGAATGCAGTCGGAGTGTCGAGGAGGACAATAGAAGAGGACAAGAGGCGCTGGAATGATGTGAAGGGCAAAACCAAGAAGAAACACTATGCCAACTTGAAAGCAGCAACGCAGATTGGAGGTGGGGGACCAGCGGCACACCATGAGCTGGATGACAGTGAGAAAATGGTGGCCACAGTCATCAGTCGGGATACGGTGCCAGGAGTTGGGGATCGGGACACTGCTCAACATGACCTGACACAACATCAACAGGGTGAGTACCTACCAGGGACTGGGGGGACGGGGGGAGATGGGCACAATGGCACACATGCACAATTAAGTACAGCACACTGCACAACCACAATGACTCTGGAACATGTCCCTGATCCCCGTGCCACACAGCAGCACACATACAGATACTCAGGGAATGTGTGTTGCATTGAATTTATTTGCACATGCTGTGCCTGTGGCCATTTTGCACTGTCTCATGATTGCCAAACACTTACACAATGTGACGTCCTCATGTGAAGAAATTGTCAATGATGTTGTTCCTACGGGCTACTCCTGCTGCAGCTGCAGTGGGGTGTGGTCCACCTGCCTCATCTTCCTCAACATCGTCCGGTGCATCTGGCATACGTAAGCATGGGGCATTGGTGCGTACATATGTGGTGCAACACACAACAAGCAACTATCATCTTGCACACAATGACTGGGCTGTACAGGAGCCTCCCACCTGTGATGTCCAGGCACCTGAAACGTGACTTCAACACACCAAATGTGCGTTCCACGATGCCCCTGGTGCGTTTGTGGGCCGCATTGTACTGCCTCTGGGCCTGTGTGTTCGGGGCTCGGAGGGGTGTCATCATCCAAGGGTAGAGTGCATATCCCTGATCACCTGTGACAGTGCAAAGAGACATGAGTCAATAGTTGGTTCTGCATGATGTGTTGGCAGGCTCACTAGTTCATTGGCATGTGATATGTGTGTCATAGTGATTCCGGTCTGACATGTACTGCTAGTAGCAAATGAGCGCCATCAATGTGCATTACATAGCCTCACTGCTGCTCCTCCCTCCCCCAAGCCTATTTCCTCGTGTGCGCTGCGCGCTTGCATCACCTGCACTCCTACGGCACACCATTGTCATGCCTGTCTGCGCATGTCCACAAGCCTGATAACGACACTGTGGTGTTGTGCGTTGAAGGTGGTCGGCCTATGGCAAGGATAGGGCGGACACAGATGTGGAGCTGGCTGAAGTCGCGATGCGGTCGAGGCAAGACCTTTGGCTCATGCTGCGGCAATAGCGATACACACATAACAGTTGGCATGTATGTTCTCGGACCCCGAGCGGGCTTGCGCTCATTCATTGATCCCTTCGTCCGAGCCCGCACTCGGGGGCATGTTACATTGCAACTTTGTCCATTGCGGGACGGGTGGCGCCGACACCACAACAAAGACACACGCATCAGGTACCAAATTGGCATGCCCAACACTTAACCACGCCCAGAGCCCCGCGGTGATCATCCACACCCCTACGCTGGACTGCCGTACGCCAACTCACTCTGGCAATGCCTACAGGGGGGTACGACACAGCTACATGTCCCAGGTCTACCCCACTGCCTGAGGTGACATGGTTGCGTCCGCTGTCCAGTACACTCCAGGCACCAGCAGTGTATGTCAACATGGAAGTGTCTGTGGTCTGCATACTGCAGTCTGTCCAGCACATCCACTCCACACTTGGCATTGTGTGCATTGTTATTCATAGGTCACTTGGCTCCTTCGCACATGCCGGGTTCCCACCTCTCCCCACATTCTGCTATTGTGTGGCTGAGGTGCTATGCCGTTGATGGCTTGTGTAGATGGCTAGCCCAGGTTGCCACAGCAAGTAGTGTTGTCGTGTTTGGAATGTGGGGATGTTGGTTGTCATGTTGTATGTGATTTTGTGACGTGTGCATACCCAGAGTTGTGAGTTGTCTGAATGTGGTGTTGAGGTGTGTGGTGTGTTCCGTTGTTACTTACCGACGAGCAGTGCATTCCCATAGGTGACATCCTGGAAGCGATGGTTGATGATGGACTGTCGGAAGATGAAGGAATCATGCACACTGCCTGGGTAGGTGGCGACGACATTGGTGAAGAGTCCCCGGTGGTCCACTATTGCCTGCACATTGATGGAATGCGTGTGTTTCCTGTTGCGGTAATTGTGTGCAGTGGCGGCAGGGGGCACGAGGAGTACATGTGTGCAGTCGATTGCCCCCAAGTCGTGCGGGAAGCCAGCTATGGCGTAGAAGCCTTGCTTGATCTCCAGCTGTTCCTGCGCAGTGTGTGGGAAGTAAAGTTGCTGGGGTACCAAGCTGATGATGGCATCCAGAACAGATGTGAGGAACTTTGACAGGGCTGGCTGTGAGACTCCTCCAACTCTGGCAATTGTTGGTTGGAAGGTCCCAGAGGCCAGCAGGTGCAGCACGGCCAGCAGCTTTGTCTGCGGAGGGATGTTGGTTCTCCGCTGTGTTGGTACTGTCAGCCTGTGGGCAATGATGGTCAGGATGCGTAGGATGGTTGTCATTTTGAGCCTGTAGTGGGCAATGACTTCCTCTGGCGTTAAGTCTCCCAGCCTGGTGCGATTTCGGAATGTCCGGTGTCTTTGTCTGCGCTGCCTCTGTGGTAGTCCGGGGGGTCCTGGGAGGGGTGGGGGTCCTGGTGGTGGTGGCGGTGGGTGTTGTGGCCCTCTTGGCGCTCCGAGCTGCATGATCAGTAGCTCCATGGCATCTGTTGTTCTTCTGGTGTGGCTGTGGGCTGGGCTCCCTTTTATGGTGCAGGTTCTCGTCCAACTTAACACCAGGTAGGAGCAGGTGTTAAATCCATACTGCTAACGCGCCTTATCGCATGTTTTTGATTCTTATCGCCATTTTGGCTGGTCGTTGTGAATGTTGCGAAGTGGTGTTTCCACGGGTTTTTGCACGGGAACGCCTACTCTGCATCTCATTAGCGTTAGTTGCCGGTGTCATTGGTGGCGATGTTTTTGGAGGCTGCTCTCGCAGGAATACTGGTGATATCGGCTGTTAGCACCAGCTTGTGAATGGTGCGATGTATTTATCACCACTTTGGCTGCGATAAAGTGCCGCTAACTCAGCGATAAGTCCTTGAGAATATGCCCCTAGTGTTGTCATTAATGTGAGACATTTTGGTGTTTCTCGTTGCCAGGATCTTCCTTCACTTTCGGTTCTTGGGGTAGAGAGTGGGTTGCGGCATTCACTTGCAACTTGTAATTAATTGGGTGTCATGACTGCACCTCGGATTCTGCCTGAGTGTAGGGTTTGGGTGCATGAGGTGGGTGGCGGGGGCACCCAAGATGTATACAATTCCAAAAGTTGTAGGGGTTAACAGTAACATGGCTTTTGTCTCTGCATGTCTCCCATCACCGCCCCCATCACACTACCTCTAGAATTCTTTGTAAGCGTGACGGTCTGGCTTGAAAACACATCAGTGAAAGAATTGGGACGTTTCATTTTTAGCTGTTTTGTATAACATGAACCAGCCCCAAGGCAACAGACCGGTTTACAAGTGAACCGGACTGTTACACCCACACAGACTCAAATTGTTCTCTGCTAAAAAGCCATAATATGAAAATATTACGCACACATCATCAACTGAGGAAAGCAGGCATTGGAGCAGATTGCAATCACAATCAACCTAATTAAAAGAACTAGAGGTTTTTGTAGCTACTCGGCAAGCAGCACTTTTCAGTGCACTAGAGTTCAGAAACGCCTGGCTTCAGATGTGAAGTTCTTCCTCGAGGCTGCCTGACTTTCTTCTAGCAGCTGTTTGTCACAGCCCAGGCTTGAGGCGCACAGAAAAATACTAGTTATGTTCAGAACGGAGGCTCTAATTATGTGCAGTTTCCATTAATGCTTGCTCCTTGGAGCAGCACAGATCCATAGAAACTGAAGATCATTTTAGAACATTCCGCAGCTCTAGGTGCCCCCCTCTTAAACGGGTTTCCTAATGTCACGACTGTAGAGAGCCACCCGGGCCCTCTACTACATTGTTGCAACTTCACGCATCCCCACACCCCTTGGGGCGGGCTCGCCCCGAGGGGATAAATAAACGGCCGGAGACCGCTCGGGGTCTTCCGGTCATAGGAACCAAAGCACCTGTGTCGTGCCATTAATTAAGCGCTGCTGCGGCCTTGATACCCAGGCCCCGCCGCGCTACATTGGCGATGAGGCCGGTCGCACCTCATGCGTGCCCGCCTACCTGCCTGCCCGGTCCGCACTGGGTGCTCGTGGAGCCAGCCCGCACCGCTCCACGCCGACCGAGGCTCGCTGCTCGCTGGAGCCCCAGCTGCCCGTGACCTCCGCTGGCGCTGAACTGTGTTGCTGCCTCCGCCCATCGAGTTGCGCCCGCCCACGCATCTCCCTGCCCAGTGGGAGCGTGTTCAGCTGGCGGCGCTGGTGGCGGACGCTCGATCACCCGACAAGTCGGGGTAAGTGCCCGCCGCGCGAGTGCGGTGTCAGCGTGCGCCTCGCTGCGGCCGGGCGCCCCCTGTCGGCGCGCATCGGAGCCTGCTCTTCTCTCGCCTGCATCAGTGCGACCGCGCGCAGAAGAGGAGGAAAGAAAATAACACAGACCAGGTGTCTCCAGCGCTATACACGGCCCTCCCCTGCATGCCGCTCGTGTGCTGAGGCCCCGGATTTGGACGGCAAGTTAGGACTGCCGGTGCAGTGGGGCACGGACCTATTCCCCACCTCAGGCTGCGAGGCTCACTAGCGTCCCTCACAGTGGTGAGGGGGACATCGGACGTGCAAGGACACACAAGGCTGACAGAAGCCTGGCACGTGCACCTGTCGGTGTAATAGGTCATTGCGCATCTCTTCACGCGCATGGAGCCCTTGAGCAGCGCGAGGCTACGCGCTGATGCGCACACCCAGGGGCAGAATATCTGTGCACTGGCCACACCCCTGCGCCGACGCACCGTCGCACGGCCATCATGACCACCCAACCGGCGGCTGGAACTGCAGCACAGCAGGATGGAGGCGCTGAGCCACCTCCCCCAAGACACAGCCACACAATGATCGCACCGCTGCCTCCCTTCAGTGAAACCTCTGACCCTGCCACCGCCGCGCCAAGATGGAAGAAGTGGGTCGGGCGGCTCAACCACTATTTCAAGGGGACACGGGAGACCGATGGCACGGTGAAGCGGTCTCTTCTCATCTACTATGGGGGTGGAGAGATTTATGACCTTTTTGAGACGCTCCCCAACACGGGAGATGACGACGACTATGAGACTGCGGTTGCCGCGCTCAATAGGCATTTCGATCCTCAGCTCAACCCTGACTTTGAAAAATTCAAGTTCAAGAGGGCGTGGCAGATGGACTCGGAATCTGTCGATATGTTCTATGCACGGCTTCGCCGGCTGGCAAGCACGTGCCCATTCACCGACCAGCGGGAGGAAATACGGGACCAAATCATCCTGGGTTGCCGCTCCAAACTCCTGCGAAAGCTGATCCTTCGTCAACCAGGGATTTTGCTGGACGAGATCCTGGTTCTGGCCCGCTCTCACGAACTGTCGGACGTCAGAGCAGAAGAGATGGAAGCTGCCCTACACACCCCGGTTGCTGCCTCACAGGCGCCCAGACACCCGCCAATCAAAGAAGAAAAGATGGACGCAATCCAGAGACGCCCCACCGCGCCTCGCCAGGCACCCAGACCGCCACCAGGTGGACCATGTGGATACTGCGGTGAGGATCATCCCGTGACGGCCGTCTGCGGGGCGAAGGGGAAGACGTGCTCCCGCTGCGGCAAGTTAAACCACTATGCCAAAGTGTGCCGAGGTGGGCGATTCAGACAGACATCGTCCAGATCCAGAAGCATGCCCCAACGGATTCGCCAGCTCTCCCTGGATGAACTGCCGCCAACACCAGATGACCAACTACAGGAACGACGTCCAGTGTATGAGGATGAGGACGAAGAGGTGTTCGTGGTGTTGTACGTCAGCAGGACAGGCACTCGTTGAAGGCCACCTCCCATGTGCTCCGTCTCCGTCGAAGGCACTGATGTACGAGCCCTCATTGACACTGGTGCATCTGTCAATGTGATGGACTCGGAACAGTATGACCGCCTGTCACCACGACCCCCACTGGCACCGTCCACAGCCCGAATCTACACGTATGGAGGAACTGACCCACTTCCTCTCCGTGGCGTCATCCAGACCACCGTCGCCAGCGGAAGCTACTTCACCAAGGCGAGGTTCCACGTCACGGAGGGCAGAAAGGGAACTCTACTCAGCTGCCATACGGCCGAGGACCTAGGACTTGTCTTCTTCGCCAACCAGATCCATGACTCCCACGCGGAAGCAATACTGAAGGAATTTCCGGATCTCTTCCAAGGACTGGGGAAGCTCAAGGGCAAGAGGTTCAAGCTCCATATTGACCCCGAGGTACGACCTGTGGCCCTCAGGCACCGGCGGGTGCCCTTCAACCTATGCCCGCAAGTGGAGGAGGAGCTGAGGAAGCTTGAAGAGCTGGATGTAATCGAGAAGGTCTCTGGCCCCACCCCATGGGTGTCCCCACTGGTCGTGGCGCCCAAACCCAAACAACCCGGAGCCATTCGGCTCTGCGTTGACATGAGGCTGCCAAATACTGCGGTGAAGAGAGAACGTCACATCACCCCCACAATGGACGACATCGTGGCGGACCTCAATGGAGCGAAGTGGTTCTCCAAGCTAGACCTGAACGCCGGCTACCATCAGCTAGAGCTGGAGCCCGAGAGTAGGTATATCACCACCTTCTCGACGCACGTTGGCCTCCGAAGGTACAAGAGGCTCAGCTTCGGTGTGTCATCAGCCGCCGAGGTCTTCCAGAATGCCATCCGGGAAGCACTGTCGGGGCTGCCAGGGGTGATCAACCTCAGTGACGATATACTGGTGTTCTCAAACACGCTAGAGGAACACCACTCTCACCTCCGAGCCACTCTGAAGAGGCTGACAGACTGCGGGTTGACTCTGCACAAATCCAAGTGCTCGTTTTATCAGGAGAGTGTCGACTTCTTTGGATACACGTTCACCCGAGAAGGGCTCTTGGTGGACCCGAAGAAGGCCGAAGCCATCCGAGCGGCCAGCACGCCACGGAATCCTACCGAGGTGAGGAGTTTCCTCGGCATGTCCACATACTGTGGGCGCTTCATCCCCAATCTCGCAGCCATGTCAGAGCCACTACGGGTCCTTACACGCCACGATCACAAGTGGGAGTGGACGCCAGCGGCCAACAAAGCGTTCCAAGACATCAAGGCGGGATTGCTGGACAAGACAGTAATGGCCTACTTCCACCCGAGGAGACGAACGGAACTGGTCGTCGACGCTAGCCTGGTGGGCCTAGGAGCAGTCCTCCTTCAAGAACATGGCTCGGAAGTGTGGAAGCCGGTCGCATACGCCAGTAAAGCTCTCACGGACACCGAGACCAGATATGCCCAAATCGAGAGGGAGGCGTTGGCCATCAAGTGGGCGTGCCAACACTTCCACCTATATCTGTGCGGTCAGGAGTTTCATGTCGTAACTGATCACAAACCGCTGCTCCCGCTGTTTGCAGGCTCATCACGGCTTGCGCCCCGAGGATCGAACGCTGGGCAGTACAGTTGCAGGCATACAACTTCAAAGTGGTCTATCGTCCAGGGGCCCACAACCCTGCCGACTATCTGTCTCGTCACCCGGAGTCCACAATGCCATCAGGCCCATCGGTGGACGCCTGCAGCACTGAAGCTTTCATTAATATGGTGTCACAAGGAGCGTGTCCCACAGCCATGACCCTAGAAGAGATTGGCCAGGCCACTCAGGAAGACCACACTCTCTCCCGAGTGAGAGGAGCACTGGAGAACAATGGATGGGCCCATTTCATGGATGGGGCCCGTGTCCTCCGGCCGGAGGTCAGCAATGCCCGCCAACAGCTATGGCATGTCCGCAAAGAACTCAGTGCGGGGGAAGATGGAGTCATCTTGAGAGGGCACCTGATCGTGGTCCCGGAGAGTTTGCAGAAGCGGATCCTCACCCTGGCCCACGTCGGCCATCAGGGAATGGCGAAGACCAAGGCCAGGTTGCGAGACAAGGTCTGGTTCCCGGCGATGGACTCCATGGTAGAGGAGATGGTTCGACAGTGCCACGCATGCACGATCAACGGAGGAGACCCAGCGCCGGCACCCGTGATCACAGAGGAACCAAGCAAGACTCCCTGGACACACCTCAGCCTGGACTTTGGGAGCTTCCCGGATGGACGTCACATGCTGGTCATGGTTGACTTGTTCTCGAAGTTCCCCATTGTTGAGGTGGTGTCGTCGACAGCTTTTCCCCATGGGAGGAAGGTCCTGGACAGAACCTTCGCAATGATGGGACTACCGGAAGAGGTTAAGTCCGACAATGGATCCCCATTCCAGGGCCGAGAGTTTCAGGACTACCTTGAGAGCCAGGCGATTCGACATCGGAAGATCACCCCGCTATGGCCCCAGGCAAACGGGGAAGTAGAACGCCTGATGAGGACACTGAACCGTGCATTGCGCATCGCAGTCGATAGTGGAGAAGAAGCCGAAGTAGCTCTCGACCAGTTTCTCGGCGCATACCGACAGACCCCTCACAGCACCACCAAGTGTGCTCCGGCCCATCTACTGTTCAAACGGGCTCCCCGAGATAGCATCCCGTCAGACCCGACGTGGGTACCTGTGGAGCGGGATGATGGCGCCGTCCAAGCAAGGAGGGAGACAACGAATCAAAAGGCCAGCGAAGCCAGGAGAGCACAAGAACCTCAGCTAAAAGTGGGAGACCGGGTGGTGATCTAAGACCGACACCCCGGGTGGAAGTTCCGGACACCATATGAGCCAGAAGTATGGGTCGTGGTAGGTGTTCAAGGGACCATGGTCACTGCTAACAAGGGACAGCAATCAGTAACGAGAAATGTGTCCAGTTTCAAGAAGACCACTAAGAGGGTGCTGGATCAAGAAGCGTCTGATGATCAAGACTCTTTTCCAAGTTTCTCCCCACCTTCCTCACCCAGCATGGGGAGTACCCCACCAGAGGTACCCCGGCCAGTCAGCCAGGACTGGGCTGACCCTACATGGCTGTCGAGTCAGGACCCCGATGCCGGATCGTCTGGGGGTGTCCCATCCAGCGTGTCGGCTGGTTACAGGGTCCGGAGCCAGAGGCATGGTCTCTGGCCGAATCGAGCACCAAGTCAGCAACTGCCAGACTTTGTATATACTTCTCCATGAACTGGGAGGACGTGATGGTCTAGAGCCGAAAGAAAGGAGGGATGTAGAGAGCCACCCGGGCCCTCTACTACATTGTTGCAACTTCACGCATCCCCACACCCCTTGGGGCGGGCTCGCCCCGAGGGGATAAATAAACGGCCCGGAGACCGCTCGGGGTCTTCCGGTCATAGGAACCAAAGCACCTGTGTCGTGCCATTAATTAAGCGCTGCTGCGGCCTTGATACCCAGGCCCCGTCGCGCTACAACGACTTTCTTTAAGTTGCAATCTGAACTAACTTGTCATTTTAAATCCGGACATCTCGCCTGCATTGAAGAATGAAGAACTGGGGAGTTAGCCTCCAAGCTTTACCCGCAATAAAATATTCCATTGGAACACCCAAGATGAATAGTTTTCAAAACCTACCAGGGAAGTACAAAACATTTGTATAAAACAAAATTATCCAACTAAATGTCAATCTGTATGTCCTCAACAAGGGAGGGTTATTCAGGGGGATCTAATCTGAGCCCTGTGTCTAATAAAATCTCAATTTTCTTCACGCTTTTAGCTCTGAAGATTACAATTGTATGTCAAAAAGGAGGGTCTCATTATGTGCATGCTCAAAGCCGTTGCACAGCAAACTCCAAAACCTGTTTAATTGGTTTATAATAACATTTTGCAAAAATGGTCACATCTGACCAACCTGCTGAACATAAAATGTCTTAAGCCTCCTCCTAAAACATGTTTGAGCATCCATGTCTCCTAGAAGTCCGAACTCCAACCTCACGCCTCCGTACCAGCCTCTTGCATAGTACATCTAACATACCTGGCGATGGTCGCCACAGACACTCGTTCATACGAGATCAGGAAATGATCAACACGGCAGTCTTGTCACTAGTTTTAATCTCATATCCTTTAATAAACCCCCAACACACAATTTAGGTGTCTACTTAGTATTCTGCCACTCTGAGTTTTACTTTTCTGTTATATTGAGCATCAACCCTCTCTAGTGCATAAAACCATCTGATAAATCCAGAGCTCTTACTTCTGAAACTAGTCTTGGATACTGAAAGCAGTGTTGATCACTTCCATGAAAGATGTCTAAAATACTACTCTGCCTGGCCAATCCTTCCTCAAACAGACTACTGTAGTCATATCCCATAACAACCAATGCTTGGGTTCAGGTGGTCTGATTAGATGACCAATGCAGTTTCTAAAGCCAGCCTGAGTGTTGGTAAGTAAATCTGCATTAAGCTATCTTGGATATGGTTCAATCGTACATGGCCATATTTGTTACTGCACCACCCAGTACAGAAATCTGTAACGTGTGGCTGTTTTTAGGTCGGGCATTCGAGACCTCTTGTATATACTTTTAGTATATACTTATATGTGTATGTACTTTGTGGGCTCTGGAGGTCAGCCCTAGGACTTGTCTGCTTCCACTTAGGGACTTTTTGTCTGTTCAACTGCCTCTATTTAACTGTCTTGATAGAAAAAGACCAGTAGAGGTCAGAAAAATACCAGAATTGCTTTCTGCTGAGGAACTTTCTTTTCTGTTCAACTGCCTCTATTTAACTGTCTTGATAGAAAACGACCAGCAGAGGTCAGTAAAATACCAGAGTTACTTTAGCATTCTCTAGATTCCAGTCCATAAAAAATTGTCTTCCACAAGCACCTGTAGTCAATAATATTTTTTCAAATCTTGTATTTTCAGTGATATGACCACCGAAGGCCCTGATTTTATATTAAAAACAGAGCTTTGGACTATACTATTTCCTGCTGGAAGGCAATATTTCTCCATGTGTTCCCATACCTGGAGTGTTACACAGTTTGGTGCTTACTTTCCCTCCATGTTAAAGAACAGTAGATGTTTTAGCGCCCAGGCTAATGTGCTGCATAGCTAAATACATATAAGGTCCCAAAGGCGAGACCGATTGCATTGCAAATGCTTGTTCCTCTTCTGGAATTCGATTTGTTAAAAAGGGAACGATGCACAACAATTTGTAAAATGACTACCCTTAATTATCTCAGAATGTTTTAAGAATTATTTTAATATGTTAATATTGTTTCTGTCATTGCTTCAAGAGCACTAAATGTGAGGATTCAGTCAGCACTGCGCTCGGCCAGGGTGTTTCTCCAAAATATCTACATTCTTTTGTGACCTAAAAAAAGGTTCTCCACTCAGTTTGGGCTCCTCTCGACTGGTGCCTGTTACTCACTACTGTACTGCTTCAAGCCCACCAGAGTCTAATGCGATGGCTATTAAATCTGAATTTGCCATTGTGATCAAAATATAATTCGAACGACAGTGTATCATGATAGCTGCCATTCTGCTTAATTACAGCATTGACCACACTGTAGGACCGAAGAAAGGACATAGTCCAAGCAGCAATTTTGTTTCCCAATCACACACTGGACAATACTGGCGCAAATTGCTCAAAACATCCATATCCCTCAAGACCATTTCAATATGTAAAATTGAGTAAACCAATCACTGGGTAGTAGGGCCTGAAAATAAAAGAGTGACTGAATTAGTAGATTACATAGAGGTTGTTGGCTTTTCAGAAATTGGTTAATGAACGAACTCATACATAGGGGCCGATTCCGATGCGGTTTGGAAGGCATCTTCATGGCATTTGCTCTGTCCGAATCGGATCTGGAACGTATCTTTCCAACAGAATCGGAAAGGTTTCTGACCGACCGAGTACGATGCGAGTTAGGCATTAGGAATATCCCAATCCGAACCCGACGGCATTCGGAATGACCGAGCCGTATGGAGCAGACTCATACGTCTCTATGGGCCACGTGTCCGAACGACCGATTACGATGCTGGATTCAGACAGCCTTTTCGCATCGTGCCGTCTGACTCGAATCAGCAGTAGGAATCAGACTTTGTGGTCCCGTAGCGGGCCCCCTTGCACCCGGAGCCTTCCCAATGGGGCCCGTGGTGGTACCCATGGGTCCCCCCTTACCAGCCATGCGCAGTGTGGCAGGCACCAGGGGGTGCCCGCCACAGGGTGCCCGATTTTCCCCAACCACCCCTTTCTTCAATGGGAGCCTATGCATTCGGTCGGAACATAGGCTCCCATTGAAGTCAATGAGAGTCCGACCGAATCGTATCTGGAAGCATCCGGATGCATCGTAATCGGTCAGTTGGACTCTCCTTATCCGAGTCAGTCGGAAACCATTACCAAACCGATTCGGTCGGAATGATTTCCAAACCACATCGGAATCGGGCCCTTGGTCGGAAAGACACGTTCCCGATAAAACCCATTTAAATTGTAGTAAATGCTACTCCAATTCTTGCTATGGGAGAGCCATAGAAACAACTGTTATTAATGTTAGAGAACACAACCACCCCCCCCAACGCCACAGAAATCGAGGTTAGAGATGTTTTAGAAAACATCAAAGAAGCAAGCACCAGCTCACAACAAACTAGCACACAAATATTAAAAAATGTGCTAACCCGTGTTCCTGAACATGTACCAGGGCAATTAACTTCTATCCCAACCATAAAACGCCTCATAGCCAGAACTAAAAGATCTACTGCTCAAACACCACCACCCACCAAAACTTTCTCCGAAGATATTCTACAAGAATACACAGTAATACACAAAGATGAAAAATTCATTCCTTATGACAACAATAGTCATGAAAAAACAATTATCATTTTTGCCACCAACACCAACATTCAAAAGTTAAAACAATGTGAAACATGGATGATGGATGTCTGTCCTAAACCATTTTATCAAGGTTATACCATCCATGGCGAATATGAAGAAACTAACATCCACCCTACTCCCCAACAAACAAAATACTAGCTATATTGAACTCCTCACAATAATTAAACAACAAACAGAAAACTACTTCCCACAAAAAATAATAATAGATTTTGAACAAGCAATGATCCAAGCAATTTGAAAAATATATCCACATACAGCAATACAAGGTTGCTATTATCATTTCAACCAAAATATATAGAGACATCTCCAAAAATCGACACTAAGGGGCCGATTCCGATCTTGGTCGGAGGCGCACCCAATACCATTCGGTCGGGAAAAAAGCCATGCGAAAGCCTGTTTCCCGACCGATCCGTACAGTACACCGAACGAGCAAGTACGATGCGCACAACAGCAAAAATCCGGCCGAGCCGTACTCACCCAAACCAGGTCCTGTTCTCCGACCGAGGCAAATCCGGAAACGCTGAATCGAGTCGCACGGAAGGAAAAATGCAGCCCCGTCCGGCCGGACAAGTACGATGCGCTTCCGTACGCTCCGAACCTGTCGCTACGCACGGCACGTCAAAGCATCCGGGAGAGGCGCACATAAGCTCCGATTCGCGCCACAACACGATCCACGGCTCCGAGACGAACACGGCACCGACGAGGACGACGCGAAGCGACGAGGCGAAGCGACGAGGACGACGCGAAGCAACGAGAAGGACGAACGACACGAACCAACCATGAATCCCTTCGTCCCGATCATACCAATATTCTACATTTACTACCGGAACAGGCACGGACGCGTACGGCGCAGAAGGTAAGCCAGACACCAACCACAAAACACATACAACACGTACACGTCACATCACACACACACACGGGAATACTGAATATACTTACACCAGCAACAGCAGCACCATAGGGGCGGGATGCCCATCACCAATGCCACATATGCACACAGGGGCCTGAATGCGCACCACCACCCCTACCCAGGGGGCTGGATGCCTACCACTACTACCACCCTTAGCCAGGGGGCTGGATGCCTACCACTACTACCACCCTTAGCCAGGGGGCTGGATGCCTACCACTACTACCACCCTCACCCAGGGGGCTGGATGCCTACCACTACTACCACCCTTAGCCAGGGGGCTGGATGCCTACCACTACTACCACCCTTAGCCAGGGGGCAGGATGCCTACCACCACTACCACCCTCACCCAGGGGGGCTGGATGCCTACCACTACTACCACCCTCACCCAGGGGGCTGGATGCCTACCACTACTACCACCCTTAGCCAGGGGGGCTGGATGCCTACCACTACTACCACCCACACCCAGGGGGCAGGATGCCTACCACTACTACCACCCTCACCCAGGGGGCTGGATGCCTACCACTACTACCACCCTTAGCCAGGGGGCTGGATGCCTACCACTACTACCACCCTCACCCAGGGGGCTGGATGCCTACCACTACTACCACCCTTAGCCAGGGGGGCTGGATGCCTACCACTACTACCACCCTCACCCAGGGGGCTGGATGCCTACCACTACTACCACCCTTAACCAGGGGGCTGGATGCCTACCACTACTACCACCCTTAGCCAGGGGCGCTGGATGCCTACCACTACTACCACCCTTAGCCAGGGGGCTGGATGCCTACCACTACTACCACCCTCACCCAAGGGGGCTGGATGCCTACCACCACTACCACCCTCACCCAGGGGGCAGGATGCCTACCACTACTACCACCCTTAGCCAGGGGGGCTGGATGCCTACCACTACTACCACCCTTAGCCAGGGGGCTGGATGCCTACCACTACTACCACCCTCACCCAGGTGGGGCTGGATGCCTACCACTACTACCACCCTTAGCCAGGGGGCTAGATGCCTACCACTACTACCACCCTTAGCCAGGGGGCTGGATGCCTACCACTACTACCACCCTCACCCAGGGGGCTGGATGCCTACCACTACTACCACCCTTAGCCACGGGGGCTGGATGCCTACCACTACTACCACCCTCACCCAGGGGGCTGGATGCCTACCACCACTACCACCCTCACCCAGGGGGGCAGGATGCCTACCACTACTACCACCCTTAGCCAGGGGGCTGGATGCCTACCACTACTACCACCCTTAGCCAGGGGGGCTGGATGCCTACCACTACTACCACCCTCACCCAGGGGGGCTGGATGCCTACCACTACTACCACCCTTAGCCAGGGGGCTGGATGCCTACCACTACTACCACCCTTAGCCAGGGGGCTGGATGCCTACCACTACTACCACCCTTAGCCAGGGGGGCTGGATGCCTACCACTACTACCACCCTCACCCAGGGGGGATGGATGCCTACCACCACTACCACCCTCACCCAGGAGGGGCAGGATGCCTACCACTACTACCACCCTCACCCAGGGGGCTGTATGCCTACCACTACTACCACCCTCACCCAGGGGGGCTGGATGCCTACCACTACTACCACCCTTAGCCAGGGGGCTGGATGCCTACCACTACTACCACCCTCACCCAGGGGGGCTGGATGCCTACCACCACTACCACCCTCACCCAGGGGGCAGGATGCCTACCACTACTACCACCCTTAGCCAGGGGGGCTAGATGCCTACCACTACTACCACCCTTAGCCAGGGGGCTGGATGCCTACCACTACTACCACCCTCACCCAGGGGGCTGGATGCCTACCACTATTACCACCCTTAGCCAGGGGGCTGGATGCCTACCACTACTACCACCCTTAGCCAGGGGGGCTGGATGCCTACCACTACTACCACCCTCACCCAGGGGGCTGGATGCCTACCACTACTACCACCCTTAGCCAGGGGGCTGGATGCCTACCACTACTACCACCCTTAGCCAGGGGGCAGGATGCCTACCACTACTACCACCCTCACCCAGGGGGCTGGATGCCTACCACTACTACCACCCTCACCCAGGGAGGCTGGATGCCTACCACTACTACCACCCTTAGCCAGGGGGGCTGGATGCCTACCACTACTACCACCCTCACCCAGGGGGGCTGGATGCCTACCACTACTACCACCCTTAGCCAGGGGGCTGGATGCCTACCACTACTACCACCCTCACCCAGGGGGCTGGATGCCTACCACTACTACCACCCTAAGCCAGGGGGCTGGATGCCTACCACTACTACCATCCTTAGCCAGGGGGGCTGGATGCCTACCACTACTACCACCCTCACCCAGGGGGGCTGGATGCCTACCACCACTACCACCCTCACCCAGGGGGCAGGATGCCTACCACTACTACCACCCTTAGCCAGGGGGCTGGATGCCTACCACTACTACCACCCTTAGCCAGGGGGGCTGGATGCCTACCACTACTACCACCCTCACCCAGGGGGGCTGGATGCCTACCACTACTACCACCCTTAGCCAGGGGGCTGGATGCCTACCACTACTACCACCCTCACCCAGGGGGCTGGATGCCTACCACTACTACCACCCTTAGCCAGGGGGGCTGGATGCCTACCACTACTACCACCCTTAGCCAGGGGGCAGGATGCCTACCACTACTACCACCCTCACCCAGGGGGGCTGGATGCCTACCACTACTACCACCCTCACCCAGGGGGGCTGGATGCCTACCACTACTACCACCCTTAGCCAGGGGGGCTGGATGCCTACCACTACTACCACCCTCACCCAGGGGGGCTGGATGCCTACCACTACTACCACCCTTAGCCAGGGGGGCTGGATGCCTACCACTACTACCACCCTCACCCAGGGGGGCTGGATGCCTACCACTACTACCACCCTTAGCCAGGGGGCTGGATGCCTACCACTACTACCACCCTCACCCAGGGGGGCTGGATGCCTACCACTACTACCACCCTTAGCCAGGGGGGCAGGATGCCTACCACTACTACCACCCTCACCCAGGGGGCTGGATGCCTACCACTACTACCACCCTCACCCAGGGGGGCTGGATGCCTACCACTACTACCACCCTTAGCCAGGGGGCTGGATGCCTACCACTACTACCACCCTCACCCAGGGGGGCTGGATGCCTACCACTACTACCACCCTTAGCCAGGGGGCTGGATGCCTACCACTACTACCACCCTCACCCAGGGGGGCTGGATGCCTACCACTACTACCACCCTTAGCCAGGGGGATGGATGCCTACCACTACTACCACCCTCACCCAGGGGGGCTGGATGCCTACCACTACTACCACCCTTAGCCAGGGGGCTGGATGCCTACCACTACTACCACCGTTAGCCAGGGGGGCTGGATGCCTACCACTACTACCACCCTCACCCAGGGGGGCTGGATGCCTACCACTACTACCACCCTTAGCCAGGGGGCTGGATGCCTACCACTACTACCACCCTTAGCCAGGGGGCTGGATGCTCTACCACTACTACCACCCTCACCCAGGGGGCTGGATGCCTACCACTACTACCACCCTTAGCCAGGGGGCTGGATGCCTACCACTACTACCACCCTTAGCCAGGGGGGCTGGATGCCTACCACTACTACCACCCTCACCCAGGGGGCTGGATGCCTACCACTACTACCACCCTTAGCCAGGGGGGCTGGATGCCTACCACTACTACCACCCTTAGCCAGGGGGGCAGGATGCCTACCACTACTACCACCCTCACCCAGGGGGGCTGGATGCCTACCACTACTACCACCCTCACCCGGGGGGCTGGATGCCTACCACTACTACCACCCTTAGCCAGGGGGGCTGGATGCCTACCACTACTACCACCCTCACCCAGGGGGCTGGATGCCTACCACTACTACCACCCTTAGCCAGGGGGCTGGATGCCTACCACTACTACCACCCTCACCCAGGGGGGCTGGATGCCTACCACTACTACCACCCTTAGCCAGGGGGGCTGGATGCCTACCACTACTACCACCCTTAGCCAGGGGGCTGGATGCCTACCACTACTACCACCCTTAGCCAGGGGGCTGGATGCCTACCACTACTACCACCCTCACCCAGGGGGGCTGGATGCCTACCACTACTACCACCCCCACTCATAGGATGGACAATGCATGACACAACCAGCACACCACAACCTAGGGAATGCAAGATAAAGACATCCCCCACCACCATGACAAGCGTGTGTAGGCTGTGTCAAATGCCTACAACACCGAACATGACTTTGAACATACAATGTGACCCCCTAGCACATGTGCCACACATATATGTGTGTGGCACCCACAATGCAAGCAGCCCATGACCATTGTGGCAATGGGGCCTAAACCCCCATCATCACAGTGACCAAAAGGTAAGTGTGGGGTCCATAGCTGAAGCACATTTTGACCATTGTGGCAATGGGGTCTAAACCCCCATCATCACAGTGACCAAAAGGGAAGTGTGGGGTCCATAGCTGAAGCACATTTTGACCATTGTGGCAATGGGGTCTAAACCCCCATCATCACAGTGACCAAAAGGCAAGTGTGGGGTCCATAGCTGAAGCACATTTTGACCATTGTGGCAATGGGGTCTAAACCCCCATCATCACAGTGACCAAAAGGCAAGTGTGGGGTCCATAGCTGAAGCACATTTTGACCATTGTGGCAATGGGGTCTAAACCCCCATCATCACAGTGACCAAAAGGCAAGTGTGGGGTCCATAGCTGAAGCACATTTTGACCATTGTGGCAATGGGGTCTACACCCCTATCATCACAGTGACCAAAAGGTAAGTGTTGACAAAGAAAGAGCTGCAACTGCCAAACTGCAGGGATCATTCCTGGTCACAGAACCAAAAACTCATCTGTGGCAAAGTAGTGTATGTGTCCCATTGCAACATAAATTGGGTGAGCCAAATACTGCAGTGCAAATGAGACATTCCTTTGGCCATGTGCAGACAAACAACACCCATGGGGGCTGACACCGTCAACATTCATCAATGACACAATGACAGAAGTGACCATCAGAATGCAGAACCACATATTTGCACCAATGGGCACACAAATGCAGATATCCTGTGGAGACAGCAGATGTGAGGTGAACAGATACCATACCATGGTAGCAATGGGACACACAAACCATGATCACTGTGCTGACCGATGACCTAGGAGTCCCAGGGACAGCAGGGGAAACACACCAAACAACATACAGCCAATGGCACACCCAAGATATGCCAATGCAGTGGTGCAGATGCACAAACACAAACAGGCAGACCAACACTGTCATCATACACAGCAGGTGAGGGGGTGCCAGTGTCCCCAGGCAACCACACAACACATGAGGAGAGCTGAATACCAATCATACAGATGTGCATACACTGCCACACTAAGGTAACTCATGGATCCAAATCCCCTATGTGGGCAAGCAGGCATTGTCAGATGAGAGGGAGCACAAAACACACATGTCACACAGGCACGTAGGAACAACAACTGACACAGCAAGACACAGACACACCACAGCACCACCCCCAGGGCCCCCACAATGTGGTGACCCTTGGCTGCATAAAAATCCCACTCTGATGACAAAGCTGAATGTGGTTCACACTGTGAACCACAGTCATGTCCTGAGCAACAAACTACCATCACACCGACACAAGCACAAATCAATCAGCATGGCCAGTAAGCCAAGGCAAACATGGAGGCAGGGGTCTAGCTGGGCAACAACTCCCATCTGCACACACTCAAGACCACACCCCTCGACCTCCAACAATGTGCAGCAGTGAAGTACACATGCACTGGTGACATTGCACATGCACCCATGACTATTCCAGGGTGGTGGGTGGGAACCAAGGTGCAGAAACACATCACACATGGCCACTCAACAAGACTCCTGAATGTCTGACACACTGCACACTACGCTGTACATGGACATGACGGCGATACCACACCAACCAATGGGATCCCAGCCACAGTCACACACCAATGAAGAAGCCAAGGTCACCCACAAAGAACACACATAGACAACAACCAACATCGCAGCCCGGACCCTGAGGAGTGCCAGCAGTCACACACACAACGTGTCACAATAACTTAAAGATAACACGAACTGAAAATCACATGACAGGGGCAAACAACAAGTGCCAAGGGGAAACCTGACTGTGACCCATCTGCGTCTGCACACAAACTCAGCCCTGACAGCAAACACACCTATGGGTGACACCCTGATGACCAGTAATGTGCCATGCACCCACATCACAGAGAACACAGGGAGAAGACTTTGGGGGAACATAGCTCAAGTCAGCAAGCATCACAAACAGGTACAACAGTAGGGATCACAGCATGCGCAGATAAATGGAAGTGAACACACAGACATGCACATACAACACACACCTTGGGCGCAGGCAATGTCACACGTGTACACACTGCCATGAGGGGACTCCACTCCTGTGTGAGGAAAGCTGTGCCATATGTTGCCTCAGTAGGGCCCCATCAGGTCAGCTGAGCACTTGGTCACACAATCAACAATTAGCACCAAATGAGGGCTCCCGTCACATCAGCCTGGTCATGGAAGTGCCAACGGAATCATCAGCACAGATCCAACACACTTGTATAGCAATGTTGCACTGACTACACGGATGAGTCCTTCCCCATTGATGCCCAAACCTGCATGTCCAGTGGAGATGGCAACACGGTCAGGGAAGTAGACAAATCCAACAATGGCAGGCACAACAGATGTGCAGGGGTGGAAGCCACAGATATGAAATTGCTAATGTAAGTAGGAAATCCCATTGCCAAATACTGAACACATGACACCCTCAGATGCTGCTATGGATGACATGGATACACCACATGATAGGACACATTCCCCTGGACCACATGGGTTCCTGCACAGTAACACTTCATAATCATGAAACCAGATATCACCATCACTGCAGCAAGGGCATGGTTAGCAGCACCAACAACATGTACATCTGAAGCATGAGCACTAGAGAAAAGAAAGTTGCTTTATTCAGCATATGTGTTGAATGAAAACGACGTCCAGAAAAAAGAGCAAAGGCCAATGGCCAGTCCATTGTCAAAGTTCAAACAGGGTGACACTGGCAGATGTCACCCTACGCATGCCTGCACAAAACCAGGGACAATCCACTAGGAGGGGCAACCGGGGGGCAGGCCAGGCACCGCAGGGACAGGATCAGGGCTCACCAGGGGAGTCAGGGAAGGGGTGGTGGGTGCTGGAGAGCCACTGACAACTGCAGTGGAGGTGTCTGACATGGTGTGTGCCGGCACAACTGGGGGCATGACTCAGATGTCGTGGGTGCCGGCACAACTGCAGTGGACCCTGCAGATGGAGTGGACAGGTCCGCCACTGCAGTGCCCAAGTCAGACAGGGCGGTAGTGGACTCCACTGCAGTGCCTACCTCCAGGGGAGGAGAATGGGGAACAGGCAAGGTGGGTTGGACAGAGGGGAGGACACCCTCACCACATCAGTGGCACAGACAAGCGCAGCGGGGGGTGTGGTGCTGGGAGAGCAAGTGGCAGGGGGAGAAGGCCTGATCCTCTTGGGGATGGTATATCTGTGGGTGGGGGAACCTGGGGCAGGGTGTGGTGGGGGCACCTGTGCAGTGGGGGCCTGAGGGATGGAGGACGGAGACCTTGTGCCTGAGCTGCAGGGCGGTGGTGGGGTCTTGCTCTTAGGACTCCGGGGGACTTGCGGGTGGGGGCCTCAGTCCGTCTGCGCCTGGGGGAGGGTGTCCGGGGGCGAGGGGCACTCTGCTCCGTGTGGGTGGGCTTCCTCTTCCCCCGGGATGCTGGAGCAGCTTCATCGGTGGGGAAGAGGCCGAGGTCACAGAGGAAGAGCTGCTGTGACTTTGGGGTTGCAGGTGAGGCAAGGGAGGGTGCTTTGGAGGGAGAGGGAACTGAGGACTGCGCAGTGCATGTGGATGCGTGTGTGTGTTCCAGGGCCCCATCCCCTGTGAGTCTGGCTTCAGTCCCCTGAATGTGCGTGCGTGTGCGTTTTGTCATTGGCGTGTGTGTCAGGGTGCTGGATGTGTGTGTGCTGGTGTGTGCCTGTGCCGGTGTGTGTGTGCTTGGGATGGGTAAGGTGCTGGGGAGTGTGGATGGAGCAGAGGCAGGAGGGGTGAGGGACCATTTGAGGAGGGACACTGCTGCCGTCAGGGAGGAGTCCATGGACCTATTGCCCCTCTGTAGGTCAGACATGCCCGATGAGATGCCCTCCATGAACGACACCAGCTGAGTCAACAGCGCGGTGTGCGCATGGAGGACACTCAGCATGGCTGTCTGGCCTACATGGAGCTGGCGAAGGAGGTACACAGACTCCTCACTCAGGGCAGCAGGGGACACAGGGGCAGGGGCTGCGGTGCCTGGCCCAAAGGAGACACGCTCCCGGACATGGGAGCCTCCACGGACCTGGGGAATGGGAGCCGATGGGAGGGCGGTGGTGGTGCTGGTGGTGGCGGGGACAGCAACACTAGCTGGGGTGTGGTGGCTGCTGACACCCGCCTCCACAAGGGAGTCATCCTCCGAGTTGCTCTGGTCCTCAGCTGAGGTGGATGCTGCTGAGGACTCCTCGGTGTGGCTCCCTCGCCCTCCGTGCCACTGGGTCCCTCCGACCACTCCTCGGCTGCTGACCCAGTCTGGCTCTCCGGCTCCTCCTGGTCCGTGAAGCTGTCCCTTTCCGTGGCCGTGGATGTATCTGCAAACAATGGGGAAACAGACAGACATCAGTCACCTGCACAAAACGCACACACCACTGTGAGCACAGCACATCACAGAGCAAGCCCTGGCATCATTAGTTGTACATTGCTAAAAGTGCCCTAACTGAACAGGAGAAGCCAATTGTCAGTCTGATGCCAAGCATGGCACTCACATCCCACATGGCCTTGCACCCATCTGTCTGGTGTCTGTTGGATTGCAACACCCCAGTGTGGACACATGCACCAAGTACACAGTAGTTGGACAGTGCAGAGGACACGGTGTGGCATGTGGACATGCACACATCACAGCTCTTGCCACTGAGTCAGTACAGGTTTCCGGATGAAAGGGATGCCCAGAGTCAAATAGGAAATGCATGTGATGCATACCAGCGACAGACACCATGATGCACCCATGTCCTGATAGCCAGCGCCACTATGGTGTGCATGTAGCACATGTCACTCCCCTGCAGGCTCACCAATCAGTAGACACATGCCATGGCGGAGGCATGACTGCAAAGTCATACATCACTGTCTCAGTGATGTATGACTTTGCAGCCAGACAACAACACTCTGCACTGTGTCACAATAGTAGGTCATGGGGAATGCAAGTCCTGGAGCTGCACAAGTGCACATGTACATCCCCCCACAACACATCCTCTTAACCCTCATCTGTCCAGGTCATACCTATTGGACATATGGGAGACCTGTGACACTACCCTCTGAACCTGAGCCCCTCACACTCTGCTGTGAATGGGGAACAGCTGCCTGAACTTCACATTCACATGCCCCAGTCTGCATGGGCAGCTGATCAGACACCTATGTGACACACAAGTATCGTCTCCTATGGTCACATCTCCAGTGGCATGCTGAGCCCCTACCAAGAAACTCCACAGCAGTCCTGGCGACTAATCCACAGCACACTGACACAGAGGCAGACACCTGAGGGGTCAAATCACTGCGCACAATGTGTCAGCTGATACACGGGAGTGGGAGTACAGAGTGTATTGTATGGCCTGGAGTAGGCATGACTGTCCAGCCCCACATGAATGAGGGATGAGCCCTGGACTGTAGGCAGCTGGCTAAGTATGTGTGACACACGTCATATACATACTCCTGGGGCCCAAACATTGTTCCCACCCGCAGCATGGGTGTGTGCCAGATACCCCAGCCACATGTGGTGGATCAGCTCAGCAATTGGACCACAGATCAAAGTAACACGCTGAATACATGTCAGAATACAGGCATTGTGTAAGCAATGGACCCACCCATGATGCCCACCACAGAGTCAGGGAAACAGATGCTGTCTCCCACCTTGAGTCAAGCAAACTGCAAGGACACAGTCCTAAGTGACAGAATTCCCTGCATGTAAGGGCCACACCTGGGTATCAGATGAGGAGTGGGCAGTGCACAATAGAGGGACATGGCTCCTGGACAACATGACTGCTGTACTGTGGCAGTTTAACCAGGCCCGAGGAGGGCACATAGCATGTTAGACAGAGTTCACAGTGCAGTCTTTGACTCACCCCCTCCTTGCTGCTCTCTGGCCTTCAGCTGCCCATCCAGGTCTGGAAAGACCACCGCCAGGATCCTGAGCATGTGGGGGTCAGGGTCCGTGTTCCGCCCCTCCTGCGAGGAGGCGACAGCTTCAGCTGGACCCGTGCAATCCTCCGGGTCCAGCCCCGAAGGTCCTGCCACCTCTTTTGGCAGTTGCGGATCCGGCGCTTGTAGACCCCCACGGACCGGACAGCTCGGACGATGTCCTTCCAGATCTCCTGCTTCCGATGGGCAGAAGCCTGTCAGGATGACAAAGTGATAAGGCCATTACTACACATGCAACATATCCGTGCATGACACAGTTGCATATACATGTCGCAATCACAGGGGCACATGGTGTACACAGGCAGTGCACGGCTGCCCATGGACAGTTTTCCAGAAGTCACTACATGGTATCATTGCATGGGGAGTAAAACCCTGTTCAGAAGCACTGTCACTGCACCATACCTGTCCAGTGCAAGTCACTACACACTATGGGGGGTGACAACTACTCAGTGAGCCTGCTAGCCAGTGGCGTGCAGACTCTCAGCCTTGCTAGTCAGACAAAATGCACATTCAGAAAGGCAGTGCACAGGACACTCACCTGCTCCCCTGGTGTCCCATACAGCTTGCTGTACTGTGGAAGTAGGCTGTCCAGCAGGGCCTGGTTCTCTTCAAGGCTGAAGGCTGGGGCTCTCTCCACAGTACGTGCCATTGCAGGGTCCAGAGGGGCAGAGACAGCAGCAGTGCAGTGGCAGATGTCGTCTTGGAGCATGTAGTGCAGGCAAGTGGGCTCTCAGGGGAACAGCCAGCAATATATATGTGCTGGAGAGGCAGATACTGTCCCTTGTGTCCAAAGTGATAGGTCCAAGTCGTTTGCATCTTCTGAATCTGGCCAATCCATGGAATAGCAGCACCAAAACACGCCCACAGCATCCTTCAAATCTTCAACTTCATGACATACATGATTTTGCAACATTGTTGTGGGTGACCAACTGATTTTCCAGCAACCGACTCGTTCGAAATTCGAAAACGCGTCCGTTGCCAGGCAAGCCCATTGTCAATGGGTGCGCACCGATCGGTCCATTGCAGTTCAACGCGCACAGGGGTACAACGCGTACCCGCACACATTGAAAGCAATGGGCCGGCCGGAGGCACCGATCGGTCCATTGCAGTTCAACGCGCACAGGGGTACAACGCGTACCCGCACACATTGAAAGCAATGGGCCGGCCGGAGGCACCGATCGGTCCATTGCAGTTCAATGCGCACAGGGGTACAACGCGTACCCGCACACATTGAAAGCAATGGGCCGGCCGGAGGCACCGATCGGTCCATTGCAGTTCAACGCGCACAGGGGTACAACGCGTGCCCGCACACATTGAAAGCAATGGGCCGGCCGGAGGCACCGATCGGTCCATTGCAGTTCAACGCGCACAGGGGTACAACGCGTGCCCGCACACATTGAAAGCAATGGGCCGGCCGGAGGCACCGATCGGTCCATTGCAGTTCAACGCGCACAGGGGTACAACGCGTACCCGCACACATTGAAAGCAATGGGCCGGCCGGAGGCACCGATCGGTCCATTGCAGTTCAACGCGCACAGGGGTACAACGCGTACCCGCACATTGAAAGCAATGGGCCGGCCGGAGGCACCGATCGGTCCATTGCAGTTCAACGCGCACAGGGGTACAACGCGTACCCCCACACATTGAAAGCAATGGGCCGGCCGGAGGCACCGATCGGTCCATTGCAGTACAACGCATCACTGTACATGTGACTGGCATATGTCAGCATGCCTGTCTCAGATGGACATATGCCAGCCACAGATAGCTCCCAGGGAGTGAGGGGCACACCTACATCACGACAGCCTGTCCAAACCTTATCATAAGGCATGTAAGGCTGCATTTCCTATTGTGTGTATGTTGGTGTACATGTTGTCCTGTGGGTGTCACCTGTGGGCAGCCACCCCCAGGCTGTGCACGTGTTCATGGGGACAGGATCCTGGGTGTTACGTGTACGTGACCACTGTGATGTGCAACTGTTCATATCTGTGCATGTGCCATGGTCACATTTCACAGTGGTGTTTGTGTATGTCATGTCACATACCCCGTGAGTCCCATGTGGGACGGTATGTTTGAGCCAGGGTGTCCCAGTGGCACAATAGTGATGGACCTCCACAGTCTTTGTGCATGTAGTGTTTACAATGTCTCTGATTTCATGTGCACAATGGGAGACAGTCTCCACATCCACGTTGTGTGTGCATGGACTCTGATGTTGTGCGTGTGTGTCACAGACGTCCATGTCTGTCCTGCCGTGGCAAGTGGGGCCACTACCTGTGGGGGTCATGTTTGTTTTGCTGTGGTGTACACATGATACTCCATGTGATGCCAGTGTCCATGTGGCATTACAGGGTCCCTGGGAATGTACCTGTCGTTGAGCTGTGGTGCCTGGGGCACATCTGTCCTCACATGTCACTGTGGGGGGTGATTGTGACACGGCAGCAGGAGATGGGAACTGTGACACAGCATCATGATATCCAATGGGCCAACCTGGGACAAATTGATGCCACCTGTAGGACCGTGTTGACAGATGTTGGCCATGTATGTACCATACATGTCCTTCCGGTACTGCACACTTCATGTAGTTGTGCCTCATAATGATGTATGTTGGGATCTTGAGTGTGTTCAATGCCGCATATGTGGGGTGACTGACAATCTTGCTTACTTCTCCTCTGCACTGCAGGGCTCCTGCTGTCCATCGGCCATTCCCAGACCTGGCAACGATGGTGGAACGGGACAGCATCCGACGGTACCGCTTCACCAGGCAGCTGATTGAGGATTTGGCAGTGCAGTTGTCCCCACATTTGCAGCCTGGCCGGCCGTATCCTACAGCGCTGACCCCCAAGGTGAAGGTGATGGCAGCCCTACACTTCTTTGCCACCGGTACCTTCCAACATACTGTGGCGACTGCTGGTGGGATGTCACAGACCATGTTCAGCCGTGTGCTCCGCGATGTTTTGGCGGCAATGTTGCTCTTCCTGAACCGGTACATCTATTTCCCTAGACTGCGACGACTCACTGACGTGAAGAGTGACTTTTATGCCCTGGGGAGGATGCCGCATGTCATTGGCTCCATTGATGGGACACATGTGGCTTTGGTACCACCACAGGCCCAGGAGCAGGCCTACAGGAACCGCAAGCACTACCACTCGGTCAATGCACTGGTGGTGTGTCTTGCAGACATGACCATCACACACGTGTGTGCCCGTTTCCCTGGTTCAGCACACGATGCCTTTGTGATGAGGAGTAGTCGCATCCCCAGGATGATGGCACAGATGCAGAACCAGCGTGCCTGGCTTGTCGGTGTGTACTGACTTTGTGCCATTGTGTGTGATCTGATCTGTAGTATTCCGCCCACTTTTCCAAGTCAGCTAATGTGCACTTGTCTGTCCGTAGGTGACTCGGGATACCCCAACATGCCGTGGTTGCTGACACCCCTCAGGAACCCTGTGACACCTGCCCAGATGCGCTACAATGAGGCACATGGTCGGACCAGGAGAGTGATTGAGCGGACCTTTGGTCTCCTGAAGAGCCGCTTCCGCTGCCTGGACAAGACCGGAGGGTCCCTCCCATATGCCCCTGCGAAAGTGTGCAAGATTATCATCGTCTGCTGCATGCTCCACAACCTGGCAGTGCGGAAGGAGTTGCCTCTCATCCAGGATGACAATGACCAACATCCGCCACCTGTGGAGGATCCTGGCCTGGACCACGATGCCAGTGACGATGATGATGATGATGATGGTGATGGTGATGTCCGCACACAGCTCATCACCAACTTCTTTAGCTGAATGTGAGTATCCTGAGGTGTCATGTCAATGATGTGAGTTGGCATGATGTGTGGGTGGTGCTCTGGTGCTGTTGGAGTGTGTCCATGGGCTACTTGACTGGATGTGTGTTGCGATGTGTGGTGACAGGTGGGCTGTACTCCCCAACAGTGTTGACATGCTAACTTGGTTCTGGGTGGGTATCTTGTAACATGTATTGTGCATGAGTTTTGCTGTTCTGTCCTGTACTCCATTGCTTTTGACTGTGTGTCATTTCTGTCCTTCACAGGGTACTTTCAGATTCGTTTGGTCAACTGTGTCCACCGACGACGTGATTGCACATCCAGGCTGGTAGCTGTTGTGTCCCTACAGGTGATGTGCGCCACACCCATGGACTTCCTTCCGTCTACAGTTGTTGACTGTGTGCCCGCTACCAGGTGGGGTTACCTTGCATCTGTAGTGGTTACGGCATGTTGCAACTGTGTAATAAACCTGTGCTTCACTTTGTGATGTGCGTTGTCTGTGGTCACACATTTGACTGCCATTTGCTTACTGCACCTGTGGGCTACTTGACTACAACTGGGAATGGGTGTGGTGTCTGTGCATTGCACCGTCTTCCCTGGCAACATCAGTGTAGGCAATGAGTCAGATGGCCTAGGTGTGTATGTGTCGTGTAGCCCTGGTGGTGTGTCTCCCTCATGTGTGTCACGTTGCCTGTACTCACATGCCTGTGTTGTCCTTGCTGTTGCAGTTCGCATACACAGTGTAATTTTGCAGTTCATCATCCCCATAACAGCACCCACGTTGGAATCACGACAGAGGCAAGTATGGTGTATTAGTGTGTTTATTGTGATACATTTGTGTTAATAGTGCATAGGATGGGTTGTGCTGTACATGAATCTTGCAATCCCAAGTTCCTAGGTGAATTGAAAGTCCGGGTAGACAGGATCCCCAGTATCGGGGCCACAGTTGTCTGACACATTGGTCCAACTTGTACTCCCCATGCAATGTGTGGGAGTAGTGTTGCCGTCAACAGGGTGAACAGTCTGTGCACAAAGGCGAACATCCAGAACAGGTTCAGGCTTCCTGGGAGTTGCGCTTGGCCATCGGCCTCTCACTTTTCCCTCCTCGGACGACCCCTCTTCTTGGGGGGGGGCCCTCAAGTGCAGGCTGCTGCGGTGCAGGGGACTCTCCGCCAGAGTCCTCCTCCCTCCCTGTGGCAGTTGCAGTTTGTTCGGCACCAGATGTTGTTGGCACACAGGGAGGTGTGGACTGGTTGCTGTTCATCTGGCGGAGGCATTGTAAAATGTCCCTGTGCACCGCCGTCATCTCATGCAGTGCATCCCACTTGGACTCCACGCGGGACATGTGTGAGTCCACACGGGACATGTGTGACTCCACGTGGGACATGTGGGAGTCCAAGCGGGCATGATGGGCAGCCTGCTGCTGTTTAATGTCTCTGAGGAGCCCCACTACCTGGCTGAGCTCTCCGGTGCTGGACTGGTACGCATCAGCTATGCGTACCAGTTGTGGGTCGTCATGCACACCAGCAACGTCTGCAAGCAGCGACCTCTGTCTCCCACCCCTCCCACCACCCCTGCTGACATGTGCAGTGTGTGCAGTGGCACGCACAGATAACCCTGGTCCACCTTGGGGGTTGGTGGTGGTGGTGGTGTCCATGGCCCCAGGTTGGTCCAGGGTCACTGTGCTGGTGTTGCTCCTTATTCTGTCCATGTCGGCAGGGATGGTATTCGTGGTGACAGTCGTTGTAGGGGTGGGTGCAGGGGTGCAGCTGGTGGTCCTGCTGGTGCTGCAGCTGGTGGTCCTGCTGGTGCTGCATGTTGACTTGCACCGGATGTGCCAGGTTGTTCTTCATCGTCCGAGGAGGACAGAGGCTGTACGACGCCAGTGAGCTCGGCATCCTCTTGAGCCTGGGACTGGGACTCCTCAGCGTCTGCTGCTGTGTCCCCATCATCACCTGTTTTTGGGAGACACAAACAATGTATGTCATGTTTCTGCAGGCATCAATGGTTGACACACATGACAGTTGTGACTGTGCCTCTGGGTGCGGGCCTGTACATTGCATTGTCCTAAGTCGTCACAGTCAGGGGTTGATATTGGTGTGGCACATTGTCCTGCATTATTTGGGCATTTCTATGTATTTTCTGGGGTGTGAACATGGTCTGCATTGCTTGTGTTTGGTTGACAGCCGGACCTCCTTCCCACCCACCCAGCCAGTCAGTTATCCCACCATGGAACGTGCTTGCGTTGCAGGGAGTGTAAGTTGTCTCTCAGGATGTCAGTCAGTGGTGTCCTGCTGTTTGTTGGTGCACAGTTGGCAGCAGGGCCTTGTGCTCCCCACAGCAGTAGCCAGTGTCAGCCATCTTGTGAGTCCTTCTCCACTCCCTGTGATGTGAGCATGGTTCAGGGTGGTGTTGATGGGACAGTTGTGGGGGTGAGCTATGTCTGTGACTACGACTCCCATCATGCCATTGCCTCCACCCCACTTGCCAGCATTCCCATACTTACTTGCTTTTGTGTGGAGTTCAGTGGGTGTGGGTGTGAGGGCAATGGCAAGATGGCTGACAGTGGTGTCCTGCTGTTGGTTGGTGTGCAGTACCCAGCATGCCCTTGTGCTCCCCACGACACAGCAACAGTGTCAGACATCTTTGATGGGCCTTTCCACTCTCTGTGGGATGTGCATGCGTGAGTGTGAGCTTGCTGGGCCATGTGGTGGGGGATGTAGGGCTGTGACTACGACTCCCATCATGCTATTGCCTCCTCCCCCTTCCCAGCATGCCCATGCTTCCTTCCTTTTGACTCTGCTTCCCTGTGGGTTGGGCTGGCTGTGCTGACAGGATGGCTGGGAGTGTTGTCCTGGCAGTTGTTTGGCTAAGAGTCCCAAGAGTGTCCCTGTGCTTCACACAACATAACCCAGGGTGGTGGTGCTTTGTGGGATCTTGTGTTAGGATGGAGGGCATTGCATTCTACCAGGTGGGTACTGTGGAGTTTGTGTTGGGGGGGTGTGAGGGGAGGTGCTGGTGACTATAGTCAGTGCTGCAAGTCCCCCTTCCCACCCAGCCAGCCAGATATCCCACCATGGAACGTGCTTGCATTGCAGGGAGTGGAAGTTGTCTCTCAGGATGTCAGTCAGTGGTGTCCTGCTGTTTGTTGGTGCACAGTTGGCAGCAGGGCCTTGTGCTCCCCACAGCAGTAGCCAGTGTCAGCCATCTTGTGAGTCCTTCTCCACTCCCTGTGATGTGAGCATGGTTCAGGGTGGTGTTGATGGGCCAGTTGTGAGGCTGAGCAATGTCTGTGACTACGACTCCCATCATGCTATTGCCTCCTCCCCCTTCCCAGCATGCCCATGCTTCCTTCCTTTTGACTCTGCTTCCCTGTGGGTTGGGCTGGCTGTGCTGACAGGATGGCTGGGAGTGTTGTCCTGGCAGTTGTTTGGCTAAGAGTCCCAAGAGTGTCCCTGTGCTTCACATAACATAACCCAGGGTGGTGGTGCTTTGTGGGATCTTGTGTTAGGATGGAGGGCATTGCATTCTACCAGGTGGGTACTGTGGAGTTTGTGTTGGGGGGTGTGAGGGGAGGTGCTGGTGACTATAGTCAGTGCTGCAAGTCCCCCTTCCCACCCAGCCAGCCAGATATCCCACCATGGAACGTGCTTGCATTGCAGGGAGTGGAAGTTGTCTCTCAGGATGTCAGTCAGTGGTGTCCTGCTGTTTGTTGGTGCACAGTTGGCAGCAGGGCCTTGTGCTCCCCACAGCAGTAGCCAGTGTCAGCCATCTTGTGAGTCCTTCTCCACTCCCTGTGATGTGAGCATGGTTCAGGGTGGTGTTGATGGGCCAGTTGTGAGGCTGAGCAATGTCTGTGACTACGACTCCCATCATGCTATTGCCTCCACCCCCCTTCCCAGCATGCCCATGCTTCCTTCCTTTTGACTCTGCTTCCCTGTGGGGTGGGCTGGCTGTGCTGACAGGATGGCTGGGAGTGTTGTCCTGGCAGTTGTTTGGCTAAGAGTCCCAAGAGTGTCCCTGTGCTTCACACAACATAACCCAGGGTGGTGGTGCTTTGTGGGATCTTGTGTTAGGATGGAGGGCATTGCATTCTACCAGGTGGGTACTGTGGAGTTTGTGTTGGGGGGGTGTGAGGGGAGGTGCTGGTGACTATAGTCAGTGCTGCAAGTCCCCTTCCCACCCAGCCAGCCAGATATCCCACCATGGAACGTGCTTGCATTGCAGGGAGTGGAAGTTGTCTCTCAGGATGTCAGTCAGTGGTGTCCTGCTGTTTGTTGGTGCACAGTTGGCAGCAGGGCCTTGTGCTCCCCACAGCAGTAGCCAGTGTCAGCCATCTTGTGAGTCCTTCTCCACTCCCTGTGATGTGAGCATGGTTCAGGGTGGTGTTGATGGGCCAGTTGTGAGGCTGAGCAATGTCTGTGACTACGACTCCCATCATGCTATTGCCTCCACCCCCTTCCCAGCATGCCCATGCTTCCTTCCTTTTGACTCTGCTTCCCTGTGGGGTGGGCTGGCTGTGCTGACAGGATGGCTGGGAGTGTTGTCCTGGCAGTTGTTTGGCTAAGAGTTCCAAGAGTGTCCCTGTGCTTCACACAACATAACCCAGGGTGGTGGTGCTTTGTGGGATCTTGTGTTAGGATGGAGGGCATTGCATTCTACCAGGTGGGTACTGTGGAGTTTGTGTTGGGGGGTGTGAGGGGAGGTGCTGGTGACTATAGTCAGTGCTGCAAGTCCCCCTTCCCAGCCAGCCAGCCAGATATCCCACCATGGAACGTGCTTGCATTGCAGGGAGTGGAAGTTGTCTCTCAGGATGTCAGTCAGTGGTGTCCTGCTGTTTGTTGGTGCACAGTTGGCAGCAGGGCCTTGTGCTCCCCACAGCAGTAGCCAGTGTCAGCCATCTTGTGAGTCCTTCTCCACTCCCTGTGATGTGCGCATGGTTCATGGTGGTGTTGATGGGACAGTTTTGGGGCGGGCAATATGTGTGACTGCGACTCCCATGATGCTATTGGCTACACTGACTTGGCCAGCATACACAGAATTCCTTCCTTTGAGTGGTCTTCACTGTGTGTTGGTGTTGTTGTGGTGGCTACATGTGTGGATGTGTTTGTTAGTTCTATTTGTGCCACTGCCTAGCTGTAGTTGTGGTTGTGTTTGTACATGTGTTGGCACAGTTGGATGTGACTTTTTTGATGGCATGTGTTGTGTTTATCTGACTGACATACACATTTTGGGATGATTCTGTTCTAGTTGCTGTGTAATTGCTATGAGTGCATGGTTTGACTCTCCCCTTGACAGTGATGTGTGTGTTTTGTGGCAGTATATTGTGTACATTTGTTGTGTACTCACCAGACTCTGGGATGTCCTCTAGTCCATATACGCTCACTGGCGGAAGGATGGCCCGCACCTTCTCCTCCCAGGGCCTGAGGTATATTGGCTTGGCAGGAGGGCCACTGCCGGTGTGTTGGCTGTTGATGTAGTCTTTCTTCAGCATGTCCCGTACCCTCCTGCGCACGTCATACCACCTGTTCTGGATGTCCGTCTTTGTGCGCCGACATGGTGATTGGGCGTTCACCCTGTTGATGATCCTCTCCCACATCTTGGTTTTCTGCGACATGGGGGTCTGTTGGACCAGAGTGCCAAACAGCTGTGGCTCCACCCTGAGGATCTCGTCTACCATGACTTCCAATTCACTATCTAGGAACTTGAGTTTCTTCTTGGGGGGCATGGTGATGGGTGGTGATGGTGGGTGATGTGTGTGTTGGTGTGCAGGTGAGGGTGTGTGAGTGTGTGTTTTGCTGGGTGTATGTGAGGTAGGTATTTGTTGGTGTGCTGATGGTGTGTGGCTTGTGTGAGGGATGAGCTGTGGGTGTGTGGTTGCTTTCTCTTGGGTGCTGGCAGTGGAATGGCATTTGCAAAGGCTCATGGTAGTGATTTGTGTCCTTTATATAGGTGGAGTTGTGGGTGTGTCCTTGTTCTCTGTCCCCACCCCCAGTATTTATTGGCTTGGTAATTGCTTGTTTGGCCTTTTTTTGGGTGATTTTTCCTTTGTGCTGTTTGTGTATGTTGGAAACGTTCTTGTGACCGAGTCGGACCCTGCATTGGTCTCGTACGGTGTTTTCCGTTTCGTTCACGCTGTGTTTGTGCAGTTTTCTATGCTGCGTACGCGTCGGTCGAGGTGTATTGTGTTGCTTCGGCTCGGTTTTGTATGCGTGTCGGTCGTGCGGCTTGTCCTCCGTCCGACTCGCTCGTGGTTTCGCGCCTTGCATCGTACTTAGCGGTTTGGAGTTAGCATGTACGTTTCGGTCGGATTTGTTCCGGGTGCGTGTCGGTCGGTTGGATTCGCGTGTTTTTGCGGCCGGATTGCTGTTTTCCGTGCGGCTGGGTCGGTCGACTTGGTTTCGTTACGTGTCGGTCGGATTTTTCGCGCCTTGCATCGTACTTGGCGTGTCGGGCGCCACGGGTACGTGTCGGTCTGTATTTCTTCCGGATCCGAGTCGGTCGGTGCTTTTTCCGGCCCGAATCGGAATCGACCCCTAAGCATAGAATATGCAACAACCAGCAACTTGGCTTACCAAATAAAAAAAACTAATACCCCTGGCCTATGTACCAACAAAAGAAGTGGCAAACTACTATTATATACTTATCAAAAGTCCTTTCTACCAAGCCAACAAATCAAAACTAACACCTTTGCTTGACTACTTTGAAGAGACCTGGGTAGGAAGACTACATAGATCAGGACACCAAAGACAACCCAAATTCCACATCACCTGGTGGAATGTCCATGAAAGTACCCTGGCACAAAAAGCTATAACAAATAACGCAGTGGAAGGATGGCATAATGCCTTCCAAGCCACAATAGGAAAAGTACAACCAACTTTTCACAAACTAATAGAAGCCAGCAATAAAGAACAAAGGGGCTGATTACGATGGCGGATGGACTGAAGTCCATCCGCCATCGTCTCGGGGAGTGGGACCACCTGCCTACAAGGCGGCGGTCCCACAGGGTGTATTATGATGTGACCACCACCACGCCGGCCGCACACGCAGCGCCCACCGCAATGTAAAAAATTCACTTTTTACATTTCCCTGCACTACGTGGCAGGCACCACGCGGTGCCTGCCACATGGTGCAGGGAAATGTAGGGGGGCTCCATAGGTGCCCCCCGAACTCCAAAACTAAAGTTCCTGGGTGTAAGGGGGGCCCGCCAGCCTTTCCATGGCGGGTGAACTGCCATGGAAAGGCTGGCGGGGATGGACCATCGTAACCCCAACGGTGGGGCCTGGTAGGCAACGTCGCCATTTCTGGGAATACGAGGGCCTCCGCAGCACCGGCGGGCTCAAGGGGGCGGAAAATGACCTCACAATGGCAGTGAGCCCACCACAAACAGCCTGTCGGTGGCGGGTTCACCATCATCATAATCAGGCCCAAAGTTACCAAGAATTAAGGCTAGAACAATCACTAACTAAAATAGGTCCTAAACTTATTAAACAAACAAAAACAATGTACGGACACCTACAATACAAAACTAGACTCTATCCAAACACCAAAGGACTAGAATATCTAGATACAATAGCCAAATCTATACTTTAAAAATAATAAAATAGCAAACACCATGCAGCATTTAAAAATTACAAAACAATAGAACACCATATTTCTACTCTTTTTAAATTAATAATTATAATTATGTCATTTAATCAAGAAATACATATATAAAAATATATGACATAATATAATTATTAAAATAAAAAAAGAAAGAAGCAAACAAAATGTTAACAAAAAACATTTCCCACCCATAATAGTTAAAAATAACATAGTTTTGTAACAGTAGATGGTCCTCAAAAGCGAAGAAATCCATTGTATTCAATACAAAATAAGAATCCATGAAAAAGGAAAGCCCAAAAAAAATTAAAAATACAACTGTAGATTAAAGGCTCCCACAACGCATTCCTCTCAATAATGAAATCCTCAAATACCCGAAAATTAGTTTTAAAAAACGCTCCAACAAACCCGAAAAATAAAAGGAAGTGTAAAAAGTAATTTGTTTCAAAAAAACGAAATACATTTTCCTTCTTAAAAAAAAATGTGTCTTCACCACCATAGTGTATCGAAACAGGAAACCTGCAAAAATAAAAAAACAACACCCTCCCACACAAACACATATAAACCCACACACATTAATTACAACAATTAAAACAACATAACATAATTAAATATCACATAACTAGCACTATATAACACTCTACTACTCTAAAAAACTACGTCAAACACATAAAGCACTAAACTACCTAAACAACACCATACTACACAAGAATCGGACATTTAACACTCTAACAAATCCAACTTCACGACCACTAGCTGTCCCCACCCTAAAATTACCTTAAAAGTAAATTAAAACAAACTTACCTTAAGTGACTAAACACAGCTCCCAACCGCGAGGTTCCGTGTTCCAAAATGATCTAAAAACGAAATAGATAGACAGAAAAGTGAGCAATTAGAAAAAAAATGCGTAATAAAAATGAAAAAAAGACTACCTCCCATATATATTTTTATATTATTATATTATGAAAAAATAATATAAAAATATAGAAAAAATTTACAAAAAATTTAAAATATATCTGAAATACTATGGGGCTGATTATGCTGGTGGAGAGACCGCCACCGCCGGGCCGGTGGTGGCGGTCCCTTCGCCATCTGACTCTCATTTCCCCCACCACATTAGGATGGCGGGGGAATCGCTTTGTGACCGCGGCGGGCGTGAAGACCGCCCTCCACGCTTCCGCCCAGGCAATCATCACGATTGCCTGGCGGAGCGGTCAGCATGGGTGAAATGGCAGTGGTGCCTCGCAGGCACCACCCGCCAGATTACAATGCTGGCGTCAGCCAGCCTTTCCATGGCGGTGGAACCGCCATGGAATGGCTGGCGGAGGCTGGGTTCGGGGGCCTGTTGCGGGCCCCCTCTGTGTGGGGGAAGGGTGTATGTGCACTGGGGGGGTACCCATGGTACCCCCCTACATTTCCATGCACAAGGTGGCAGGCACCACGTGGTGCCTGCCACATTGTGCATGGAAATGCACTACGTGGCATTTTGGCATTGCGAACGGTGCTGCAGCCAGCAGCACTGTCCGCAATGATCAGGGCACTGGATGCGCCCGCCATAGTGGCAGGCACATCCTAATTCACTCAGCGGGACCGCTGCCTTACCGGCGGGTGGTCCCAGCACCGCAACGATGGCGGGTGGACTGATGTCCGCCCGCCATCGTAATGGGCTCCTATATTATCACAAAACATCAAATATAATATTTAATATATATTTCGAATGTATATGTGTATGATGTATTTAATTTTCAACATATAAAATTACCAAAATACTATTTTAAATGTATGACCACCTTCCATTAACTCTGACCCTGAAGCTCTCCCTAACAAATCAAAAAGGGGTAAGACTATGGACTTAAATACCAGGGCTCAGGGAAATAATGGTACTACTATACGTTGGTCAGGTGTCAGGTGTCGATCCCACCTCTTTTATTGAAAATATTAAGGGTCAAAAACAGAGAGATCTAAAAATATGTACTGACCAAAATTCAACAAATATTGATGTTATAGCCGGTGCTTTTCACAATATCACAACTGCAATAGCCAGCAACTTGACCTCCAAGAGGAAAAATAAGGATTGTGTCCTTACCCCAGGTGGTTTAATCAGACCTGTTCACGCCTAAATGGGGATTTAAAAAAAGGCTCTTAAATTAAAACCTAGAGATAGTACAAATATTTCACACCTTAGGAAAAATTATAAAATTGCACTGAAAGAAAGGAAACAAGAAATCCGCGAGAGGCCTGGAATACCCTCATTCAGGCTGCTGATACACGAAATGCAGTTCTGTTTTGGAAAACAATTGATCATTCCTTCTTTAGGGAAAACACCGCAGTAAAAATCGATACTGTTATTCCCTCGCAGGATTGGATACTGCATTATGAGAATATTTTTAATCCTGACGCTGTAAAAACTGATAAATGTAATAGTGCCAATTTTGTCTTGGTGGAGCCAGTAACATCAGCACCTATCACAGCAGCCGAAATAACATCTGCGCTACAAAAGTGTATAAATGGCAAAGCCGCCGGCCCAGATTGCGGTCCTATCGACATTTTTAAACATAATATGGATTTCTGGGTTCCAATTTCATTAAAAGTTTTTAATGCCACTCTGGGGGGGGTGCTACCCTCATCCTGGGTGGAAAGTGTAATTGTCCCTATCTTTAAAAAAGGGGACAGAAGTAAGGCCAATTGCTACCGCCCGATATCACTCCTTGACTCCTCATCTAAATTGATGGGGAGAATAATGCTGGAAGATTAGAAAACTGGGCCTACGATAATAACATCTTGGCAGAGGCCCAGTATGGTTTCAGAAGGGGTATCGGGACGGTAGAACAATGTGTTAACCTGGAGTTACTAATAGGGAAGTACACTTTAGCCAAGGAGGGGGTCCTACACATGTGTTTTGTAGATCTCACCAGCGCCTTCGACCTTGTGAACCACACAAAATTATGGCAGACTTTGAAGACGCTAGGTGCCCCGGACGATATAATTACTTACCTTGCCCAGATCTATAGTATGCTATCCTCTAGAGTACGTTTTGGCACAAAGGGGGAATGCCCCCCAGATTTTAGAGTAACACGTGGAATACGGCAAGGTTGTGTTTTAGCGCCTCTTTTATTTTCTATATATATCAACAATGTAGATTCCTTTTTAAAAAATCTTAATGTTGACGCCCCAAAGGTCAAGACACGCCCAATTCCTGTTCTTCTTTATGCAGACGATGCTGTCCTGTTATCAAGGACAGCAAACGGACTGCAGCGTATAATAGATAATTTCGCACTGTTCATTTCTGTAAAAGATCTCCAGATAAACCTGAAGAAAACATTTGTTATGACATGTGGGAGACCTAAACGGAAGAACAGGCAGCATCATGTGGGCGGGGTGACCATTGACAGAGTTTCTACTTTTTCATACTTGGGTTTGATTTTTAATCAGAACGGATCATGGAATACACACATGGAATCGTGTAAGCTGAAATTTTTAAGAAGTACTGAAGGTATTATGAGGTTTTCCGCAAAAATAGGCAATAAACCAATTAGAGAGATTTTGACCCTGTATCGCAGCAAGTGCACGACTGGCATTTGCTACGGGGCAGCTTTGTGGGGGAGAGCGAATATCGCCCCGCTACAAATTTCTGAAAATAATTTTCTGAAAAGATTGTTGGCTGTCCCTGTTTCAACTGCAAACCTCATTATACACCAAGAACTCTATGTCCCGTATCTAACTGATTTAATTAATATGGCGGCCCTCACCTTCTGGCGCGGTCTCTGGGCAAAAGATGAGACCAAATTTACAAAAGATCTAATTGTAGACTGTCTTTCTCTAGACCAGAGCAGTAAGATTCCCTGGCTGGTGTATATAAAAACTCTTTTGGGACGCTCTGGGTTATGTATGGATAGGAAGAATCCCTCAACAATTTTAAAATTCAGTAAAAGCGATTTGAAGATGCGTTACCTGAGGGCTACGGAAGACGCCAGAGAGTATGAATCTAGTCAGAAAAATAGTGTAAAAACATATTACGAAATTCCATCAGTAAGGGGCCTGCAATACTATTTAATACAGGTGAGAAACACACAATATAGATTTTACCTGACCAGATTAAGGCTTGGCACCCTACACTATTTAACGGCTTTTCCAAAACAAGATACGTGGTGTCATAAACTGCCTAAATGCCCGTGTGATGGAAAGTCCCTCCAATCCACGCTGCATCTTTTACTTTTTTGTAGATTTTATATAGATATCCGGAAAAGGATTTTAAAACCATTGTTTTTATTAAATTCACTTTTCCATTACAAACATGCTTTTAACCTAGTATGTAGCCTGGAAAACCTGGAAATTATAAATGCAGTTATTATGTACATACTCCATGCCATAAGGAGACGAAAGACCTATGCACACTTGGACATCTTGTCATATGAGCAACAGGATGATTGAATGTAACTTTAGATTAGTATTTAGTATCGTCTACATTTTATAATTGATCAGAATGAATGCTGCTTAGAAAGTTTTACTTATATATTTCAAGCACACTGCACTTTATGCCTATGAACTGTTGATTGCATATTTTGATTGTACATTATTAAATGGACTGTTATACCTCAATTTTAAACAGATGTTTTGCGATTAGATTGTAAAATTAGGCTCTGTAAACTGTAATTTTAAAGAGCTTTTTATGATTAGAATGCTTTTATGGTGTCATTGTTTTCACCGAATAAAGCTGATTTGATTTGATTTATATGAACAATATGACAATGTGTAAGAAAAAAAAATGTGATGCAAAAATATATTTTGGAAAAATATGTGTAAATTATTTAATATATTAAATATTATTTATAAAAACTAATATGTAATATACTAACTAATAATCCCAAAAATTTACAAACTATAACATTGTAAAATACATATTATATAATTTTATTACAAAAATAAAATGATCTAAAGTGTATTAAAAACATATAAAAAATGAATGTAATAAAATGTTTGTTTTTCTTTCAAATAAATGAAAAATCACAAAACTTAAAAAGTGTATAATGAAAATAACAAAAATATACTTATTTTACTATGGCATAACTGTTTTTGGATAAAAAATTTAAATGTTTATAAATTGTTAAAAAAATTATAAATGTAGTTAACAATATATTGTAATGTTGTAAATGTACATTCAAAATATATGTTAAAATGTTTTATGCATTATAATGTATTCTAATTAACATCAAAATGTGTTAAACGTTTTTTATTAATTACAAAAAATATAAAATAAAACTGAATGAAAACAATTCAGGGGCCGATCCCGATCTCGCTCGGAAAGGATATGGACCGCATCCGTCCGGATCGTAGCCCCTGTTTCTGAACGACTCGTACCGCTGTACGAGCGAGCAAGTACGATGCGTAGATATCCTCGCGCTCTGACCGACTCGTACCCGTCAGCGTTGCCGTCCAGACGACTCTAACATGGCCAACTGGCGCTACGCAATGGGGCAGATTTCCGATCAAGCAAGTACGATGACCGCGTCTGTCAGTGAGACAGACTCGATCCTGATGAGACGTTACGGTTGTCGGAGACGGACTTTGGGGGCCCGTAGCGGGCCCCCCTACACCCGTAGCCATATGAATCGGTCACTGGGGGGAACCCAGGGTCCCCCGTACACATGCATGTACGGTGCGGGGGGCACCAAGGCATCCCCGTGACAGGGGCGCCCTTTTCTGCAACCTACCTTTTTTCTCCATGGGAGCCTATGTACGCGACGTACAACAGGCTCCCATAGACTTCAATGGGACTCCGAGCGAACCGAGTCCGTCAGCGCGCAGTTGCATCGTACTCGGTCGCTCGGAGTCCCGGAACCAGAGTCGTTCGGAGAGCCCTACGGGTCCGAGTCAGCCGTAGGGCTTTCCGTGCCAGATCGGAATCGGGCCCTTAATAGTGAACTTCTAAAATAAATACACTTTATTTTGAATAAAAATATTAACAATATAAGCTCACATGCGTCTACTTTTTTATAAATAATGTATGTATAAACTAAGAGAAAATGCTGGATAATAAAACTTAAAAAATTACTATTCCAACTCCAAACTAACTAAACTCAGGAAAGTGCTTGATAATAAACCATGAAAAATTACTATTCAAACTCCAAATAAACTGAAATCAGGGAAAGTGCTGGATAATAAACCACTTACATTTACTATTCCAACTCCAAACTAACTAAACTCAGTGAAAGTGCTGAATAAAAAACCATTAAAAAATACTATTCCAACTCTAAGCCAACTAAACTCAGGGAAAGTGCTGGATAATAAAACTTAAAAAATTACTATTTCAACTCTAAACCAATTAAACTCAGGGAAGGTGCTGGATAAGAAACCATGAAAAATTACTATTCCAACTTCAACACAATTAAATTCAGGGAAAATGCTGGATAATAAACAAATTAAATTTACTATTCCAACTCCAAACCAACTAAAATCAAGGAAAGTGCTGGATAATAAACCATTAAAAATTACTATTCGAACTCCAAAACAACTAAACTCAGGGAAAATGCTGGGTAATAAACGATGAAAAATGACTATTCAAACTCCAACCCAATTAAATTCAGGGAAAGTGCTGGATAATAAACAAATTAGATGTACTATCCCAACTCCAAACTAACTAAACTCTGGGAAAGTGCTAGATAATAAACCATAAAAATTATAATTCCAACTTCATACCAACTAAAATCAGGGAAAGTGCTAAATTATAAACCATAAAAAATTATTATTCCAACTCCAAACCAACTAAAATCAGGGAAAGTGTTGGGTAATAAACCAATTAAATTCACTATTCCAACTCCAAACTAACTAAACTCAGCAAAAGTGTGAGGTAAGTAAAAAAAAAAAAAAAAAACTATTCCAAGTAACAATTAACTACATTCAGAGAAAATACCCAAACATTTTTTTAATTTAAATTTGTAAAAATATACAAATAATTTTTAACTTTTGAAATTTAACATAATACATTTTCAATATATTTTTATAAACATCTAAAAATATCAAAAAATTTGCTAACAATCTATATATTATAAATTACATTATTTCCCAAAATAACTTTGTAAAAACATTTCATAATTTTTTCATTTAAAAAAAATTAATTCAAATTTAAATTGTATTCGAATTTCCCAAAATAGTTTAAATTTTAAAAATTTCAAAAATGTACTAGATTATAAACATAAAATAATTGTTATTTTTAATTTTTTTAGAAATACAATTTTTTTAATTTTTTTAAACTAATACAACAGGAAAGTAGTTTGAACAAATGAAAATGATCTTCCTTTTGGCTTGCCAATAGCACTGGATATGGACAATTATAATATTTGTAATTGTCTCCAGGACAGACCTTCCCTTATGTCTTAAATAAATGCTGACAAAAGCACCTACCTTGTGACAGCAATGGTGATGGGCATGTAAGACTATTGGAACATTGTTCACATAGCCCTCCCACTAATTCTTATTTCCAGATTTGATGATGTCCCGAATCAAGCAGCATTGATAGTCTCAACCTTAAAAAACTGTACCATGTGATACTCGTCTTGAAAGGACCAAACTCATGCTCTTGTGAGCATGCAGTTTTTGCTGGTTCAGGGTCCTTGGAGCTCTCTGAAATTAGCAACATATAATACACCATCTAGAGTCTTGCGATGAATAAATGGTCCTAATATCATCCAACCAAATAATGAAGTGACAGAAACATGGAAGTAGATCCCTTAGAGTTCAGGTCTTGAATTTACTGGATACATCTATAATAACTGTACCCAAACTTGTGCCATTCAGGAAACATTAAAAAAATCAGCTTCATTCATGTAGGATAGAGTGGACCTTTTAGAGATTAGGTGACACACAGATACCATCAATGGATACTATCAACTGAACATAGTCAGCTTACTTCACTTGACCCATTGAATCAACCCAAATGGCTGACCACCAGTCATGGACATCTCCTCCGCTAAGGCGGAGGAGAGTCGCCCCACTGCTCTCAGAGCAGTTGAAAAGGGAAAAATAAAATTATAATAACAACGTTATTATCTTTGTATTTTTTGTTGCTGCTGGGCTGGGTTAGGGCCGAGCGGGGCTAGTGGCACAGGGAGGAGGAGTGGTTCATGCACTTAAGTGTGCATGACGGTTTGGCCGGCCGTATTGGGTCGGCCAAATAGTCATGCGCACTTTCCATGTTCTCCACCGGGCTGTAATACAAAGCCTGGGTGGAGAACATGCACAGGCTCCCTCTCCACGTCTGAGCGCTGAACCACGGTGCTTAGACTAATCACAATGCTGCATTGAAGCGTTGTGATTGGCTTAGTGGAGCCTGTGTGCTTCCTGCTTCTTCTGGACTAGGAGTCAGGAAGAGAAGCTGGGAGACGATGAGGAGAGATGGCGGAATTGGTAAGTGTTTTTTTAAAAGATTTTTCAAACCCTCCCACCCGTCACCCCTGTTCCCTACCAGCCGCCCCTCCCACCAGTTATAAGAGGAACCACTTGAAACAGAGATCAAGACATGCAACATTTCCATCCTCATCTACCATCCTATTTAAAAGGATGATTTGATTGAAGTGACCATGAAGATCAAAACAATTAAACAAAGCTCCACATAGTCTCCCCTAGATGGTTCTGATACAATACTCATCCATCCATGCCCTATGAGCCTGACCTAAGTCATGCCTGCCCCACCTAGGACAATATGGTTTGGATGTAATGGTGTCCATAATACCCCAATACTGCCAACTTAATGCATGTGGAAGAAGCAGATTAGACAGTAGTAATCGGAGGTGGATGGAATGAGACATACCAGCACTATTAGCCCACCCCAAATAAATATCTTTTTTGGGGGCCAAGGCTGCTAGCATTCACAAAGTACATGTTTAAAGGTAGAGGGGCCGATTCCGATCTCGGCCGGTAGTGCTCCGAATCGGATTCGGATTTACCGGATCCGATTCGGAGCCCTGTTTCCCGACCGAATCGTACGCGGGTCCGGCCGAGCGAGTACGATGCGAGCGGACGCGAAATCTCCGACCGACTCGTTCGCAGGACCCGACCGCTCCGACCGACTCGCACGGGGACGACTCGCACCGCGCAATGGAGACGTTCCCCGGCCGGGTAAGTACGATGCGCATCGCGACCGCTCCGACCGACTCGCGCAGTCCGGCTCCAAGGAGCTGTCGGAGCCGCACTTTGGGGGTCCGTGTCGGACCCCCCTGGAAGCGTAGGCACGCGAGTCGGACACAGGGGGGACACATGGGTCCCCCCTACACGTGCATGTAAGGCGCGACCCGCACCGACACGAACACGCTGTAGGGGGCGTCCTTGTTCGCGTCGTGCCCATTGAGTCAATGGGAGCCCGTGTACGCGTCGTACGACAGGCTCCCATTGACTTCAATGGGAGTCCGACCGAATCGAGTCCGATGGCATGCGAACGCATCGTACTCGTTCGGTCGGACTGCTAGGGTCCGATTCGGTCGGAAATCTCTCCGGGTACGGCTCGGTCGGAGAGATTTCCGGCCCGAATCGGAATCGGCCCCGTAGTATTTAGAAAAAATTGCTGTCTTTCCAAATTTTTGCCATTATTTTTTAACTTGAAAACTATATTTTGCCTTGGAAAATTGCAGTACCCAGTCTAAGGGCCCGATTACGATGCGGTAATGAATGGCTCCAACCCTCGGTCAGAGCCATCCTTACCGCACCGTAATCTCCTGTTTGTAATAATTTCCGACCGACCCATTTTGATGGAGTCGGTCGGAAAATATTACAAACAGGAATGGCTGACGACAGGCTTGGAGAGCCCGTCTGCCATTCGGAAGGCCTGCAGTAATCCCTTGGCCGGCTCTTTCTGGCCGAGTGATTACGATGGCAATTTCCCACTGCCTTTCTGTGCCGGCCTTTCTGACACAGAAAGGCATTGGGAAACTGTCTTTGGGGGCCCCCAGCATGGCCCCCATGGGTGCAAGGCCGCCAAATGGCGGCCTAGGGGCCACCTAATGTGCCCCCCTGTTGATCCCTGCACACGGTGGGAGGCACTTTGAGGTGCCTGCCACGGGGTGCAGGGATGAACCGCACCTCTGCTCTTTGCTATGAGAGCATGCATTCCGTTCGGAATGCATGCTCCCATAGCAAAGTATAGGATTGCGACCGAACAGGGTTCGGTCGCATCCTAATAGCTGGGCTGGAACCAACGACAGGGAGTCATTCGGTTCCATTTCCAGAGCTATGTAGGACGGACTCTGGTCCGTCCGACATCGCAATCGGGCCCTTAGTCTTAAATTGGATAAAGTTGAAGAAGCTCCTTTGTTGGTTTAAAGGTAATAACAATAAATACATTTTTTACAACCCGAAAAAATAATTTGCCTTTCTACTCATGAAGAATGCCCTTTAAGGAAATAAGATGGTCTGAACTAGACCATGTCGCTTGTTGATATTTAAAAATTATAATTTCATTACACTGCCATAAGTGAATAACTTAGAATTTGGGGTAGTTTTGATAAAAAATACCAGTAGTTACAAACAAAATAATCAAAGTTCTCAAGCTAATCATCTTATAATATTTTTTTTAAATACATCACAAGCCGGCCTGACAAAACATTTAATGCATTAACGAATCTAATCCAGCCTTAAAATTCACCCAATGTAATCACCTGTTACAGGTAATGAATACTTAGAAGATGTTGGGATGGAGTAAACATGCCCAGTCCTCACCAGGAGTCAGGACATGGGGTTTCATGTTTCTGTAGTCTACACCATTTATGAGATGTGGGGCATCTTTTAATGCAAAATAACCATGTATGGTACAGTTCAAAAAGAAAGTAGCAAATGTGCACTATTATATTTTCACCTACGTGCAAGTGTAGATTTACTATAATTCACTAACATCTCTAGGAATATGCATGGAAAGTTGTGCCAGGTTCTTGTTTCAATTTTTATGGTTACTTGCAAGAGCAGGAGCTTCACTCCCTCCCTTCCTCCTCCGGCATCCCAACGTCAGCCATAAGGCATGCTCACTTCCTCCCGCCCACTGTAGTTGATGGTCTACCTGGTAACCCGGCAAGCCTTGTATTTCAGATTTGGGAACCGTAAGTAGCAATGCTGGAAAGTAGGGTGATCCCCGTACCGGCAGCTAGTTCCATAGGGAAACATGCTGAATTTGTCCTGGTGTTATTTTCAGACACCAGGACATAATTCAGCAGTGCACACATGTTGTCTGCATTCTGCTCCTTGCAGCAACCTGTGGGTGCTAGGGGTATTTCTTATTTTAGCATCCAGATGGGTCCAAATCAAAGGCCTGATTTAAAGGGCCATCTACCGCCCTATTTCGCTCCTTCCGGGAATCAGTAAGATAGCGGAGAAACATGCCAACCAAACCCTCTCCGAGTTTCTCGAAACCAACCGGGTTCTCCACCCTTCTCAAACGGGCTTCCGCCCCTGTCAAGGGACGGAAACCGCCATACTATCAGTGGTGGAAGAAACCAGAAAAAGTCTTGATGCAGGAGGGGCAGCAGCCATAATCCTCCTCGACCTGAGCGCGGCCTTCGATACGGTTAACCACTGTGTCTTGATTCACCGCCTCAGGAGCGCAGGAGTGACTGGAACAGCGCTACTTTGGCTACAATCCTTCCTAGAAGGCAGGTTCTTCCAGGTCTTTGAAGGCAGCGCTAACTCACAGCCCATCCCCGTACAGTGCGGAGTTCCGCAGGGCTCTTCTTTGAGCCCCACTCTTTTTAATGTGTACATGGCCCCGTTGGCGGACGTTGTATCCCCTTTTGGGATTCATATGGTGACATACGCCGACGACACACAGTTGGTCGTAGCTCTGAGCCACCCCAACCAGCAGGTCAACGACCTCCTCTCCTGCCTTGAGGAAGTTGCCAAGTGGATGAGCCTGTCCCACCTGAAACTCAATGGGGAAAAGACAAAGCTTATGATCCTCAGCAACCCTCGAAGTTCTCCATCAAGCACCTTGTGGCCTTCCTCTATGGGGCCGGAGCCGGCTCCCAAGACAGAGATTAAAAGTCTGGGAATCTGGCTAGACCAAGACCTTACTTTCACAGTACAGGCTAGGAAGACTGCTGCATCATGTTACGGACTGCTGAGAATGATTTGCAAAATCCTCCCCCTCTTACCTTTCCACGCAAAAAAACTACTGATCCAGGCTTTAATTCTGTCTAGGATAGATTACGGAAATGCCCTCTACCTAGGTGCCCCGAATTCAGTGATTGCGAAATTGCAGGTCGTACAAAATTGCGCAGCCTGGCTACTTACCGAGACCCCTAATTGCTGCTCAGCAAGGCCCGCTCTACGCTCCCTTCACTGGCTGCCGGTACAAGAGAGAATCAACTTCAAGGCCCTCTGCATTGCCCATAAGTCGCTGGATGGACAGGGACCCCCCCATCAACAAAACCATGATTCGCCCCTACAGGGCTAAGAGAAAACTCCGCTCAGATGATCTTCACCTTGCTGTGGTCTCCAGGATTAAGAAGGCAAGAAGTGGCAGCCGGCTCTTCTCATTCAATGCCCCTAAACTCTGGAATGCCCTTCCACTGCATCTCCGTAGGGAACCAAATCACCTGGTGTTTCGGAAACAACTAAAGACCTGGCTCTTCCCCTAAGGTATCTGTCCTTTAGTTACTGCTTCAGCGCTGGGATGCTTCCAGGTAGCCATGCGCTATATAAATGCCAATCCAGTCCAATCAGGCCTCCTTTTGTTCAAGTTTCATCCTGGCTGGGGGCCATCTGGAACCTAACACCTAGATGCCAATGCAATGGAAGGAAACAAAGGCACACAGCTTGTTATCACTTCACAACTACTTAAACGAAACTCTTGGAAGCAGGTTTTTTAATTTTGTCCCATTCCCTACGTAAGAGATGTGCTTTCACTGTAAGAATGCAACATGTGTCTGTCTGTATGAGTAATTACCAGTTCCACTGGAATTACGTGATTCTGCACTCATGACATGTTTCGTATAATTATGGATTTGCTGCATTTGCCACATAATACTTTATCTGCTGCATAATCTACAGATTGTAACAAAAATGTGAAAGCCCTTCGCAAAGCTTAACTGGTCATCTTTCAGTTGCTTTTTTCTGTATTTGGTTGTTAAATTAGTACTAATAAGGTGGAACCTTTCCCCAGACAGTATTACCATTTGCTAAAATTACAAAATAATGAATTAATACTATTAAAAAATGTATCGCATTATGCTGCATAATTTGCCTTTACTTGCTGCATAATTTAGTAAACCATGCCTCATAATTTGGTGCTCCCCTGCTGCATAATTCCAGTGAACCTAGTAATTACACAAATATTGATTTGACTTGCCATTGCTATTTTTTTTTATTTAAATCTTTTATAGGGCTACTCTTCTCAGTGTAGGGTGTCAGAGTGCTTTACATAACACAGAGAGGCGCAGTAAATCATGCAAGTGTGTAAATCAATGTGCAGGAAGTGGTGCATAAGACATTGAGGGTTATAAGGTGTAGGAATCATATATCATCTATACTTGTAGCTATTATATGTTAGAAGTGAACGAGCAGTAGAAACACAAAGTCAGGATATAAAATGTAACCCAGTGATTGTGATTGTCTGAACTAACAAGACTTTATTACTTCCCAAAGGAACCCTTCTTTGCAATCTTAGAATAACAGCTGACTGATGAAAAAACAATGATTTAAACCCATGACTTACAGTTTGCACGCAGCTCTTTGATGCAGGTAAATAGATAATTGTGCCATATTAGAAGGCTTGCAATTTATGTACTAGAAGTAAGAAAATGATCTTAATGGCAAAAGCAGTAGCCCACTTTCCTATCTAAATAAAATAAAAATCCATCATTTGCCTGTTACAAGATGTGCTTTGCAGCAGGCACATTAAACCTCAATGCTACTTTATGAGTCAAAACTGTGGCTGGACAAAGCACAGAACTCTCCCAGAACTATGTTAACTACTAGAGTTATCTTATCACTATTACAATCCCCTCAAAATTGCTGGGCACACACTGATCTGTGCAACAAGGGACTTAACTCTGTAAGAAATGTTAAATTTATAGCCTCTTTGTGACCAATCAAGTAATCTAGAACAGATTTACTGTCACATATGTCCTTGCTGCCAATTTCGTGCAGCAGATTTTTAAAAATAAATATGTAGGTTGAATGTCAGATCCTGCTTTTTAAGCTCTGCCCCTTGTGACTCCATCTCCTTTAGTCTGTCACACCTTGACCTCAAATTTATGTGTTCCTGGAGTATTTGTTTCGAACTGGTAAACAGGTACCATAAGCAGGCTCTGCTCCTATAATGATCTCTTGACTCCCCTGTCCCCCGTTTGAGTGCTCAGCATCGCTGCCTCGACCAGAGTGGTTTGGCACACCTTCACTGACTACAGTTTCCTTGGGGAGCCAGGGGATTGGGCGCATGACAGGGTGTGTGCTCTGACCTCATAGGGTGTTGGGTGGTAAGTGCGGAGGTGGGGCGAGGTGCGATGAGGTGCACAGGGGTAGCACAGGGTCAAAGCTGGTTCTGTCACTGGTAGTGCTGTTCAGGGCAGTACCTTTTGAATTTGCAGGGTGGAAGTATGGGCATTGGTTTAACAAGGAGGAAGGAAGTAAGTAAGTGTGACTGGTTTTTACTTTTTGTTCTGAAGCACTAACATCAATTTTTCTGGAGTTCTAGAGTTTCTGGGTTCATTGCTCTGGCACAGGAGAGGCTACCTGCCCCTTATTCTGCATCACTGTGCTGCCAGTGTTTTCCAAATCCAAGGAGACCATCACAGTTCATATTGTCTTCTTTTTCTCTCTGCCTCTATTTACCAAGGAGCTGTGAGATCGTGAGACTAGTGAAGTTGTATGGTTGGATATCTTTTCTGCAGTAGCAGCATATTGGTTATCCTTTTTTTCCTCCTGTTTGATCTGAATGGTATCTTTAACTCAATCATTTATCAGTATAAATATTTCTATTTATTACACCATTATGTCAATTGTCAATCAAAAGAAACTTTCAATTAACTTTAAATTCTAATACAAGGCCTACAATTTCCCTGAAAATCATGAAGTATTTTTAGAGAAGTGGCAGGTGTGCTCATGACCTGGTAGATGGTGTGCCATCGGCCTGCATACCTTTAGCCAGTTGTTCTTCACCCTGTTTTTTTCCCTGTCTTGTAAGTCCATGTATCCACATGGGTAGTGTAAGTGTACGTTAAACTGGGCTTTTTATTGCATGGTTGCTTGGTTTGGGTGTGTATTGCCCTGTAAAATTACCCTTCTGTGAAGGCAGCTCTAGTACAGTTGGTGACATTTGGGAAATGTATTGCCTGAACCTGGTATAGCAATTAGAATGATTATAATAACATCGGAGCTCAGTAATCAGAAAATTGCCTACAAAACTCCCTTGGTAGCTGCTAAATCTGATATTTCAATGGGTGTGCAATCTAAGCATCAATAGCATGTAAATAGGGTGATTTATACAACCAAGAAATGGGCCATTCTGGAATATTTTCTTACCTTAGAGGGAGAGAACAGATCTATTGCAATGAATATGTTCATGAAGGGCTCTGCCCTCCTTTAACATTTAGGCCCAGGCTTTGGTATTACTCACTGTCTGATGTCTTCATTACCAGAAGGACAGGTTTTAAATAAGGTGAGCCCACAGGAAAGTGCAAAGAGGCAGGCAAAACCAGTAATGGGTTCTTTGTCCATTTCTTTGATGATGCAGTTATCAGAATAATCAATGAGAAATCAGATAAACCTTTGCTGGATGACTGATTGACAGCTGATCAATTACTATTGAAGTATACTTCTGTAATAGAACAAAGTCTGGGTGGTGAACTCCGCTCTGCTCGCGGAGTTTGCAGAGATTTCCACCCTCCGCGTTACGTTGAGCTCGCGGAGTTCTGAAACAGAGTTTTTTCCCTCGTTCGCGTTCGTCAACGTCAAGTTGGCGAGCGAGGAAAATCCACTTCCCAGTGAGATTTTTCCTCCTTGGCGATCGTCAACATCAAGTTGGCGAGCGCGATCGCAGAAAATCAACCTCCCTGCAAGATTTCTCAACGCAGGCGGTCAGATTTCTCATTGAGAGTGGTCGCGTATGCTTTCGACCGCTCGCGTTGAGAAACTGTCCGCTCGCGTTGAGAAAGCTGCCGCTTGAGTAAAAGTCTACTCCAGCGGAAGAAAGGAAGCAGCGCCCGCTTGCGCTGTGCATGGTGCTATTCGCGATGATTGCACAGTGCAGACAAGCACCTGCCACTGAAAATCACTGCAAACAGCATTTATCCAGTGCACTCCACCGCTTGCGGAGCTCCGTGTAGCGCAGCTGAGGTTTTTTTTGCACTTCACAGAGTTCCGCTTAGCAGAACTCCGCGAACTCCACCCAGGCTTAAATAGGACATAGGGGCTCATTATCACCTTTGGAGAAAACACCCCACAGCCACATACAACTGAGGTTTCTATTTATGCAATAATGTGTTCCATGCACACTGTTTTGTCCTCAATTGTAAAGTTTTTTTAAAACATATTTTATTATTTTAAGGCATGTTATAACACAGTTATGGCATATCAAAGTCATATTAGGCGACCAAAGTGTGTACAATGGCCAAAGATAACATTACAACAATGCTAGGAACATAGTAATCTACGTTTGGCATTAGTATTTCCTTATACAGGATAATCAGACTTAACAAAACACCATTCCCTCCCCCCTCCCAGTCTCTATTAGCTAGTAAGAACCACCCACCCACACTAGACTCCTTGCAACTATAGCGTTACTTGTTCATGGCCACCGAGACTCAAAGCAATGCAACCTTTAGGTTATGTCTGGAATTTCTACAAAACATATTCGCATGAGGTCCCAATGGGGTCTGTCATTCAGGCATTATGTTCTCCTGTCTATTATCATTTAGTTTGAGTTCTCTTTGTTATTCAGTGCAGTGAAGGTTCAGCAGACACAATCAATCAATCAATCACGGCATTTATAGAGCGCGCTACTCACCCGGGAGGGTCTCAAGGCGCTGGGGGAGGGGGTAAGTTACTGCTCGAACAGCCAGGTCTTGAGCTGCTTCCTGAAGGCGAGATGGTCCTGGGTTCGCCGAAGGTGAGTGGGGAGGGAGTTCCAGGTCTTGGCCGCCAGGTAGGAGAAGGATCTTCCTCCGGCGGTGGTTCTGCGGATGCGTGGTACGGTGGCGAGGGCGTGGCTGGTTGATCGTAGCTGGCGTGTGGGCGTGTAGAAGGACATGCGGTCGTTGAGGTACTTTGGGCCCAGGTCGTGGAGGGCCTTGTGTGCGTGGGTGAGGAGTCTGAACGTGATTCTCTTGCTGACGGGGAGCCAGTGCAGGTCTTTCAGGTGTACGGTGATGTGGCTGTGTCGGGGGATGTCCAGGATGAGTCGTGCGGAGGCGTTCTGGATGCGCTGGAGTCTCTTTTGAAGTTTGGCTGTGGTTCCGGCGTAGAGGGTGTTCCCATAGTCCAGTCGGCTGGTGACGAGTGCCTGGGTGACGGTCTTCCTGGTTTCAGTGGGGATCCATCTGAAGATCTTGCGGAGCATGCGCAGGGTGTTGAAGCATGAAGATGAGACGGCGTTGACTTGTTTGGTCATTGATAGGGAGGAGTCCAGGATGAAGCCCAGGTTGCGTGCGTGGTCCGTTGGCTTGGGTGCGGTGCCCAGGGCCGGGGGCCACCAGGAGTCGTCCCAGGCGGAGGGTGATGAGCCCAGGATGAGGACTTCCGTCTTGTCTGAGTTCAGTTTAAGGCGGCTGTTCCTCATCCAGTCGGCGACGTCTCTCATCCCGTCGTGCAGGTTGGCTCTGGCGGTAGTGGGGTCGTTGGTGAGGGAGAGGATCAGCTGGGTGTCGTCGGCGTAGGAGATGATGTTGAGGTTGTGTCGGCGTGCGATGGCTGCGAGGGGGCTCATGTAGACGTTGAAGAGGGTCGGGCTGAGTGAGGATCCTTGTGGAACGCCGCAGATGACTTCGGTGGCTTCGGATCTGAACGGGGAGAGGCGGACTCTCTGGGTTCTTCCGGCGAGGAACGAGATGATCCATTCCAGTGCTTTCTCTCGGATTCCGATGTTGCTGAGGCGCTTCACTAGGGTGCGGTGGCAGACGGTGTCGAACGCCGCGGAGAGGTCCAGGAGGATGAGGGCAGCTGTTTCCCCGTTGTCGGTTAGGGTTCTGATGTCGTCGGTGGCTGCGATAAGGGCGGTCTCGGTGCTGTGGTTGGCCCGAAACCCGGACTGCGAGGGGTCGAGGGATCCATTCGTCTCGAGGAAGGCGGCAAGCTGTCTGTTGACGGTCTTCTCGATGACTTTGGCCGGAAACGGAAGGAGCGAGATGGGGCGGTAGTTCTTGAGGTCGGTGGGGTCCGCCGTTGGTTTCTTCAGGAGGGCGGTAAGCTCGGCGTGCTTCCAGCTCTCCGGGAAGGTGGCGGTGCGGAAGGAGGAGTTGATGATGTCCCGGAGATGGGGTGCGATGGTGGCGTCGGCTTTGTTGAAGACGTGGTGTGGGCAGGGGTCGGTTGGTGATCCGGAGTGGATGGAGTTCATCGTGCGGGTGGTGTCTTCGGTGTTGATCGGGGTCCAGTTGCAGAGGGTGGTGGTGGCGGGCATTGGTTCGGCGGTAGGGTGCGTTGTTTGTGCGTTGAAGCTGTTGTGTATGTCGGTGATCTTGCGGTGGAAGAACGCGGAGAGTGAGTTGCAGAGGTCTTGCGAGGGGGTGATGTCGTTGTTTCCGGCGCTGGGGTTGGAGAACTCTTTGACGATGCTGAAAAGTTCCTTGCTGTCATGGGCGTTGTTGTCCAGTCGTTCTTTGAGTGCCGACTTCTTGGTGGCACGGATCAGCTGGTGGTGTTTGCGGGTGGCGTGCTTGAGGGCGGTCCTGTTGTCTGTGGTCTGGTCGAGTCGCCAGGTTTTCTCGAGAGTGCGGCAGTTCTTCTTGGATTCCTTGAGTTCGTTGGTGAACCAAGGGGTTTTCTTGCTTCCGGGTCTGCTGGGAGGGTTTTTAGTGGTGCGAGGTCGTCGGCGCAGGCGGTCAGCCACTTGGCGAGGTTGCTGGCTGCTTCGTTTGGGTCCGTTGTGTCGGTGGGTGTGTTCTGGCTGAGGAGGCGGTGAGCTGCTCGGCGGTGATCTTGCTCCAGCTCCGGCGGGGAGCCTGTTGCGGGTGGTGGTGGGTCGCAGTCTTTCTGAAGCTGAAGTGGACGCAGCTGTGGTCGGTCCAGTGGAGTCCGGTGGCGTGGCTGAAGGAGATGTGCTTGCTGGACGAGAAGACGGGGTCAAGCGTGTGGCCGGCGTAGTGGGTGGGCGTGTTCACCAGTTGCTTGAGTCCGAGGTTGGCGAGGTTGTCCAGCAGGGCGGTGGTGTTTCTGTCGTTGTTGTTCTCCAGGTGGAAGTTGAGGTCCCCTAGGAGGATGTAGTCGGCGGAGGGCATGGCGTGCGGGCTGATGAAGTCTGCGATGTCTTCGCTGAATAGTGTGCGTGGTCCCGGGGGTCTGTAGATGAGGGTGCCTCGGAGGGTGGTCTTGGGGTCCGTGTGTATCTGGAAGTGTAGGTGTTCGGCGGCGGTGAAGGTCTCGTCGGAGTTAGTCGAGATGCGGATGGTGTTCTTGTGTACGATGGCGATGCCTCCTCCCGTCTGGTTGACGCGGTCCTTCCGGGTGATCTTGTATCCATCCGGGATGGCTATGGCGATGTCAGGCGCTGAGGAGGCGTTCATCCAGGTTTCGGTGAGGAAGGCGATGTCCGGTGCTGTTGCGTCGAGCAGGTCCCAGAGTTCCACGGCGTGCCTGTGGACGGAGCGGGTGTTCAGCAGGATGCATTTCAGGTGGTTGCTGCTGTTGCTCGACTTGGCGGAGGTGGTGCACGTCCGGGGGCAGGTGAATCGGCAGGTTTGGCAGGTGAAGGGTCCGTGGGTGCGTCTCGGTGAGGCTCGGTAGCAGGCAGGGTTCCGGCCGGCATTGAGTGCGGTGAGTGTGGCGGCGTCGTAGGTCCGTCGAGTGGTGTTGCATCGGTGGGATCCAGGGGTTCTGGCGCTGGGCGCGGTCCAGTCGCAGACGGGCGCAGACGGGCTTGCCTTAGGCGCGCCTTCGGCGCGCCAGCGCGCGCCCGCTGCGCACGTCCGCTGCGCCGGCCGTGCAGCGGCCGCCATTTATGGGGAGGTGGGAGGGAGGAGCAGCTGGGAGGCGGGAGGCAGGGGCAGCGAATGGGCAGTCAGGGGCGGGGCCGCAGGGGACGCAGCGGCGGGGAATGGCGATAGGCAGCGAGGGCACAGAAGGAAAAACGGGGGGAAAGCAGGCAAATCACGGGCACAACAACAGTGGGGCAGCGAGGGGCACAGAAGGAAAAACGGGGGGAAAGCAGGCAAATCACGGGCACAACAACAGTGGGGCAGCGGGGGCACAGAAGGAAAACGGGGGGGAAAGCAGGCAAATCACGGGCACAACAACAGTGGGGCAGCGAGGGGCACAGAAGGAAAAACGGGGGGGAAAGCAGGCAAATCACGGGCACAACAACAGTGGGGCAGCGAGGGGCACAGAAGGAAACTGTGCCCCTCGCTGCTCCATCATCGCATCCCAGTCCATTGCTATCGGGTCTTTCCTAAGGCCTCTGTTTTCCTCTCTACGTAGCGCCATACTTTCAGCCCTCCCCCAACGCACTACTTCGTTATGCCATATTAGCACTGACGGAGGATGCGGGGATTTCCATCTCATTGTGATAGATCGTTTTGCCAATATAAGCAATAAGTTGGCAAACCTGTGTTGCGTTCCCTGCGATTTGCGTTTTGGACAAAGCTCCAATATACTGAATGCCACTGTGTTTTTCCCTATTCCTGGAGTTACCCATTAAGGAGTTTGTAAACCGTCTCCCAGAAGGGTGCCAACTTAGCACATGTCCAGATCATATGGAGCAGCCCTGCCGGTTGTGTATGACATCTAGGACCGGCGTCTACCATACCCGGGAACATTTTGCTCAATCTATGTGGGGTCAGGTAAGCTCTGTGTACCAACATAAATTGAATTAATTTAAACTTGGGGTTACGTGACACTTTCTTGGGGTATTCTAGTGTTTTTTCCCAATCTTTGTCTGTTATTTCATGACCTATCTGCTGACCATTTGTCCCGGAGCTCTTGGAGTGAGGTTGCTGCATGTATTTGGATGCTTTTATACAGCCATCTTGTTAAATGTCTCCCGTTCCCCATGAGATACGTCATGTGTACTAGTGCATGTGTTTGGGGCTCAGTGCCATCCGGTGCCCAGGTGCTTCTCATATATCTGCTTATCCTAGCATGTAGAATATAAAGCGGATTAGGGACTCCTTGCTCTCTTACAAATGCATTATGATCCAGAAGCATATTAACGGCAAACAGGGTACCCACTGTGGTTACTCCTTCTTCAGTCCACTGGGTCAGTTGCCTAGAGGAAATTATACCAGTCGGTGTGGGGATTCCCATCAGAGGGATATTAGGAGCATACGGGTTTAGCCCTTTCGTGTAGTGAATAGCCTTCTTCCAGTACGTCATAGCCACCTTTAATAGTGGGGGTGCTGATCGAGGAAGCCTGCTTTTGGGGAGTAATAATGTATGTAGTGCTCCCTTTTCCCACTCTGTCTGTGTCATGCCTATTTCTTGCAAGTGTCGTCCGGCAGTCCAGTAGGACAGCCACTGCAGTTGACTGGCGTAACAATATGCCTGGAAGTCTGGGACACTCAAGCCTCCCTGATCGGTACCAAGCTGTAGTTTCGGGAGCCCTACCCCATATCAGTTTTCGTCCTTTACCCCATATCAGTTCAATAAGTAATGTGTTAATTGTTTTAAATATATGTGTTGGGATTATTACTGGTATATTAGTGAAAAAGTACAGCAGTCTGGGGAGCATAACCATTTTATATATGGCCACTCTCTCTGCCACAGAGATTGGCAGCGAAGTCCAGAAGGAGATTTGTGATTTAAGCGTTTTAATTGCGCGATTCAGATTACCGTCCAACAGGTCATGTGGTTTCCTATAAACTTGAATACCCAAATATTTAAATGTGACAGGTGCCATAGGGAATTACCAATGTCCAAATCTAACCGGGTCCATAGAATCAGAGTCATGAGAGTAATGAGCAGTAGATTTGGAGTCATTGATAGCTAGGCCAGACAATGTTTGGAATTGCCGGAATATCTCAGGGAGAGGGTCATTGGGACCTCGGAGATCATTGAGATACAGAATAAGGTCATCAGCATAAGCCGAGAGGATATGGGTGGTAATCCCCAATTTGATGCCTCTTTCTCTCGCCGCTGTTCGCACCTTAATGGCCAGTGGTTCCAGTGCCAATACAAAGAGCAGGGGAGATAAAGGGCATCCCTGCCTTGTGCCTCTGGCCACCGAGTATGGCCGAGAAATATGTGCCCCCGTCTGGGCCCGTGCCGCCGTACAAAAGCCGGACCCACTGTACATAGCCCTGGGGAATGACAAATAGAGAGAGGGCTCGTAGCATATATTCCCAATGAAGGGTATCGAATGCCTGCCGCAGGTCCAACGAAATGCAACCAGCCATAGTATTATCTGAAGGCATCGAGGATATTATTTGGTGTAGGCGCCTGATGTTTAGGGAAGTGCTCCTACCCGGAACAAAACCACATTGATCGATGTGTATTAAGCATGGTAGATATTGCTGTAACCTGCGAGCCAAAATTTTACTAAGGATTTTGTAATCCGTATTTAGCAAAGAAAGGGGTCGGTATCCTGCCATATCCATTGGGTCTCTACCTGGCTTCTGTAAAGATGTTACCAAACCTTGTCTCGTGGTAAGGGGTAAGGCTCCAGTTTCCAAAGCTGTATGGTATAGCTTTTCGAGGTGGGGGGCCGATTGTGTCGAGAAAGTCTCGTAGAATTCTACGGGTAAGTCATCCAGACCTAGAGTTTTATTGCGTGGCAGGTCTTTTATTGCTGAGCAAATTTCAGCTTTTGTAATTGGGGCAGCCAATTCGTCTATCTGTGCCTTGGTTAGCTGGGGGAACTCTAGGCCTTCTAGAAAGTTATTTAACTCCCCTTCCTGTAGTGCCACTGGAGCCTTATATAATATTTCATAAAATTTCTGAAATGCCTTGTTAATGTCGTATTGCGTGGTTACTTTGCGTCCCTCAAGCGTAGTGATCTCAGTTATAGGGACAGCATTGGGGGCGCCACGTATAATTCTCGCTAACAAAGTTCCTGCTCTGTCTGCCTCTGCCTGTTATCTCTGTGTGTATGTGCAGTAGTCTATTGTCCTTAACTATTCAAGTAATTCTGCATGTTTTATGTGCGCTTCTTGTAGAGCCTCTTTGTGTGTATCGTCTAACGCTGCAGCAGATTCTAGCTCGCCTAGTCGGTCTTCTAAGTCCCGCAATTCTTTGTCCACTATGACTCGGACCCCTACTTTAGTACTAATAGCCACTCCACGGATAACCGTCTTAAACGCCTCCCATTCCAAGTGTCGTGAGCTGGCAGTGTTAGCATTTTCTGTGAAATAGTGTGTTATTGCTGTAGATAGAGTGGTGCGGTACACAGGGTCTTCCAGTGACACTGGTTGTAGTCGCCATGTTGGGACCGGTGTGGGGATCTTGCCCCATTCTAATAACAACTCTAATGGATTGTGGTCCGAAAAGGTTTTCCCAAGATATGTTGCGAGGGAAACATTTCCAAGCAGAGAAACAGAACAGAACACCCTGTCTATAAGTGTGTGTAACATATGCGTGAGGGAGTAATATGAGTATTCCCGGCTTACTGGATTATGTACCCTCCATGCGTCACTGAGTGCCCATCCCTCCGCCCAGTTCGTCAGTGCCTCAGCTTGCTTCCTACTGGCAGCACCCGCCAGAGGTGGATGGGAGCGGTCAATGTCTACATTCAGAATTGCATTAAAATCTCCTCCTATCACCCAGGGATACTCTTCCCAGCCCAACAGTACTGTGTTTAATGACCCCAGAAATGTATCCTGATCTGTATGGGGGATCATACACTTCCCAATATCAGTGGTTCCCCGTCTAGTGTTCCACGGAGAAGCACATACCTGCCATGAATATCTATCGTCTGCTCCAACATTACGAATGGAGTTCCGCTCCTAATCCAAATGGCGGCACCCCTAGCAAACACTGAATAAGATGTACTAAACAACTGTCCCACCATTTTTTCCTTAGCTTGATTGCCTCTGAGTGCGTCAGGTGTGTTTCCTGCATGAAAACAATGTGTGCCTTCCTCCTGTTTAGTTGTGCATAGATTCTTTGCCTCTTATGGACAGACCCCATCCCTCTAACGTTCCAAGTTAGGATCTTGTAATTCCTGGATGTAACCATACCTCAAATTGTGTTGCTGTGTCTTAACCGTTCCAGTGCAGACTCGGCGGCAAGTGGCACAGAGACAGGAAGCGAGTCTGTTTAAACTACTACCAACCCTTAATACTAGGTTCCCCCTTATAACAACAGAGGACCAAACTATTGTTATCAAGAAAACCATTAAAACTACCAAAGCAAACAAGATTGCAGTTGAACTGGGGGGAGATGTAACCAGTACCAACATTAGGTCTAGAGGTGACATATTATGGAGCGGCCTCACATCCGGTCCAGCCCGGGCCCAATATTCTCTGTGTGTACGTTGCCGTAAGTACATATGCAATATAAGGCAATTAAAACTACCCGTTGATTATGATCCCCCCTTAGAGAAACCCCACCCAGATATAGCCAGCTACTTCAGCCCAAATAATCATTCACCGTTTGCGGGGTGATAGAAGGAAAGAGAGTCAGGCTGTTCTCAGAGTCTGAGTGTACAGTATTGTCTTCTGAAGAGTCTTGTGAGTCCACCTTCGAGTGCGCATCGGGATCGTCTAGCGCCACCACTGCTTGTATCGTAGATTCCTTACCTTCTATTATTTGCTCTGGGGATGGGCTTACAGTAGCATCTTTTCTCGTGATCTGTTTCAATCAGGTTTACAGCGCCCTGCCTTTTGGGCTGTGGTAGATTTAGGTTTTGAAGTGTGGGGAGAGTTTTGGGTGGAGCACGGCGTCAATGTTACTTCCATCCATTCTTCTGCATCAGCTGGGCAATCGAAGAAATTAGATTTCTGATCATATATCACTTTCAGCCTGGCTGGAAAGAGGAGGGCATATTTAAGGTTATGTTTCCGAAGTTGCTGTTTAACTTCCTGGAATGACGCTCTTCTCTTTTGTACTGCTAGGGTAAAATTAGGATATAGAGATATTGTCTTGTTTTTGAACTGTATTAGGCCTTTTTGTGGGCTGCACGGAGCAATGTGTCTCGGTCTTTGAAATGAAAAATTTGTGCTATGAATGGTCTGGGCCGAGCACCAGGGGGTGGTGGTCGAGCCGGAATCCGGTGCGCTCGCTCCACACTGTAGTGCTCTGAGAGGCCTTCTGGTGCGATCACATCTTTGAGCCATTGTTCTATAAATTGGGTGGGGTTAGGACCCTCGCTTCGTTCTGGCAGACCCACTATACGAATGTTGTTGCGGCGGGCTCTCCCCTCGGCATCATTCACCCTGTCCTGTAAGTCTGTTAGTTGTCACTGTATACGTTCTAGTTGGTCCGAATGTGTTTTGTGCTGTGGTAATATTTCCTCCAGATGCAGTTTGTTGCTACGGACCGCGTCTGCAAGCTTACTGTGGTTGGCCTTTAGTAGTGTGAGGCCTGTTGCTAGTGTGCTTACTTGTCTTTCTATCGCCTTTCTGGAATCGCGTACCTCTTGTAGTATCAAGTCTAGTTTATCAGCCTGTCTTTCAATGTTGGTCGGCGGTATACATTCTTGGTCAGGGGTGCTATTTGCATCCTCCAGGTCTGTGTGCTCAAGTTTTTCAGTAGCCGGAGGGTCTTGTGTTTTCCCCCTAGTACGCCCCATTGTGCGACTTTGGTGTTACACAGTGCGGGAAAAGAAATTTCCAATGAGTGTGCTCTCTTTCCAGGTTATGCTGCGTGACCAAGGTGAGTATTGGTATATTATGTCTAGCGCATGTCGTAGCAGGATAATAGTCCAGCACTGGTTATATTAGGGGGTTTGTGCAATTCCAAAGAGTACTTAATATTATGATGAGATGCGTGAGGTTAGGTCATGTGGGGTATAACCAGGCGTTACGTAGCAGATTGAGAGGAGTGGACTGGCAAGGCACAGTCGGGCCCGTTACTCACTGTTTGTTGCTGCGCAGTAGAATCAATGGAGCAATCAGTTATATCCCCAGTAGTGTACCCAACGTTGATCTCGAGTGGCCTCCCCACTTCTAGGCGTTCTACTTATTGGGGCCAGCTATCACCAGCCCTGAGCAGCGATTCAACTGCCCAGGACGGGTGTCTTGTGGGCCAGGCCGCCTTCCTCCACCTCAAGGCCGTCTCAGTGCCGGGCTCCAGCCAAACGTGTACACAGGTTAGCAAGCAATCGCCGCGTCGGACCTCGGGGGAGCATGCACGTTTTCAAGGCAGTCTATGGGGGTCCCAGGTGTGGTAGTGGACAAATGCATATATGTAGGCAGACTCCGGCGGCCTCTGCACCTCATCTCGGCGGCGATCGGTGGCGTCTTCGTCCCCGTGCCATACTATGCCCGCAGCCAGGGCACAGTCTGTGTCTCAGGAGTGCCCCCAAATGCAAACCAGGTTCTCCCCAGTCCAGGAACTTTCCTCCGATTGTGCTTTTAGGGCGGGTGTTCCGCGGGTTAGGCCACTCCCATTCGTCTCGGGGCCCACCACACGCCAGCTCCCGTCGGCCACACTCCCACCAGCAAATCGTCTCCGCTGTTGAATACAGGAGAAGCAGGCACTCCTCACGGTCGACTATAGGGGACACAGGTATGACATTCAACTCCGTATGTGCGCAGGCATCATCAGACGGTCCCCACTCCGTACCTCGGCCATTTTCAACGGCGTCCTCCTCCTCTCAGCGCCGTGTCGTGCCCTCAGTGTGCTCTACCTCGATTGGTATCACGTATGTGTCCCCAAGGCTGTCCAGGCTCTACTCCGGCCGGACACCCCGCTCCGTGAGTCCGACAGCAAAGCAGTTGTTGGAGTGGGGGGTAGTAACGCAACGTGGCCGGGGCGTACACAGCCGTCAAACTCACTGCGCCGAAGCCTTTGCACTGATGGTCAGCGGCTGGATAGATTTCGGCGTTCCACAGCCCCCAAAAACATTGTGGTGGGTCTCCGAGGTGTTTCTAGGTAGCGACAAGTGTCTATTGGTACGGCATCAGCAGGGATTCAAACAGGATTCAGGGCCCGGTCCGGAGCTCGGCTAAGACGCGTCCGCCATGTTCGGTGGTTAGCCACGCCCCCCCCCTCTATTGTAAAGTTAACCAACAAACAACTGATGATTCATGAACAATCTTCATAGATCATTTCCCTTGTATGAAAGGCACTAACAGAAGATATTGGTGATGGCAATAATTGAACATTAGTGTCGGTAGGGGATGACCTTAATCCAGTGTCAATTTATGCTGGGCAGGTAACTCCCCTGGCCTTCCAAAAGGTAAAACATGGTCTAAATGCAATGCCCCAGCTACCCCAAGAGAAACAACCAGCGATGGAATCAGAAAAAGTATTAAAAAGGCAGACACTTCTCAAATAATTGAAGTTTCAGATTCAAATACCCCCTCTATAAATACAAATAGAATTAGGGAAAGGAAAAAAAGGTAAGGTTAGTAATCAAAACATAAAAGGTGTCTAAAAGTGCAGAGTATAAAAGAAACCAGTAAGCAAAATCACATTTTGGAATTGTTCACAAGCTGTGATAAAGAGTTTAGACTCAGGCAAATCCACAAGACGACACTTCTATGATCCAGGATCTCACCATCCAAGAAGGCTTACCTCCCACATGCCTAATCTTTCTAGGGAAAATCAAGCTGTGGCCAAATTGTTCATGAATATAGCTCTTATAAAGGAAAAATTTATTTTAAATCCACTAGTTTTGTCTTTTTTACTGGCATCTTCTCCGAAGCAAAGTTTTTTGGATTTAATGTGTGCAAAGAACTCTGCTTTTTCAATTGTCCCAATGCTCTATAACTTCATGGATATTTTTCCTATGCAATAGGAGGAATAGTTTCAGAACCATCCTAACATTTTAAAACTGTTTTATAATATTTATGAGTTGAGATGTACTTCTTCCAGTTACATTGATTTGGAGAAAATCTGTTCTAAATACATAAATAGTCAACCATATCATGAGTCAACTGTGTTTTTCTTCTCAAGTAATGTAGTGGCACAAACTATGAAGTTAAATGAAACCTTTTACAAGATGGGTATTGATATAGTCTTAAATCCCTGTGGCTTAAGTCACTCAGTAAAAAAATCTGAACAAAGACCCATGTCCTGATAAATTCTACCTTCTCACTTGAAAGCCCAGGCAGGACATTTTATTGTCTATTAGCAAAATGGGTGTAGCCAGGTCTTGACGTTGGTTCATGTGGATTATGAGGAGGGTCTTTCTTGGTCGTGGCTCCCAGGGTTTTAAATTCTGCCTGATGGTACTAAAGAGTTGGTCCTTATGTAGTTGGAACATAGAAGGCTTGAAAAACTCTGTCAGCCTACTCAAATGTTCTATCACTTTTAGATTTTTTCTTGGTGATTTGTTTGCAAGAAACATAAACATGTAGGGATTTCGAAATTTTTCTGTTCCAACTATTCCCACTTTAAAGGGACATGCCATAGGTGGTTTATACAGACTGTTTAAATCTGAATTGGGGTGGTGGTCTACCCGAGTGGTATTTACTCCAAAATTTGCTTTGATGATTTATTGTTTCTATTTTAGAGACGCAGGCTAGGCTTCTAGAATATCTTATCTGCAATGTCTTTTTTTCACCCCATGCAATTTTGACAACGCTCTGGTAGAACTTCAGGAAACAATTTTAAATGCAGAAAGTGTATTTCCAAGTGCGATCTTATTAAATTTAATACTAAATTATCTGCAAGTATTTATAAGAGGAGTGGGTTCACCAAGCTAGATGATCTATGGGAACAACCAGATCGTGTTCTCTAAACAAATGGAAAATTAAGCATGCACCACTATCACAAAAATGGGGAATGGAATTCAATTTGGCATTAATGAACAGTAGATTCATGATAAATTAAATGACCATTCTTTAGATAATACTTCATGGCAGCGTGGAAGTTTAAAATCTTTACTGTACTATGACTTTATACACTATTCTGATTGCAAACCAGTGTACAGTATTACATTAGGAAGAATCTGTGCAGCAAGCATAATCAACTAATAATTGCCTTTCATTCACCAGATGAAATAGTAAATGTTGGATCCATTTATAATGGGACTATAACATCTTACTCAAATTGAATCATTACCAAGGGAAAGTCTAGGATGAAGTAACAAGAGACCAAATATAACTTGCTATAGATTCCTAATTAGGTAGCATAAATATATCTTATTTTGAAAGCATAGTTTTTAATATCCTAAATTAATGATAAAGCCTATACCACCATCTTCTACACCTAATATAAAGCTACGTAAGGTAACACCCCTTTCTAAAATAAATACAAAGCAATAGAAAGATGCTAATATTGCTAAACTATGATGGTCCCTTCAGAGTATCCTTGTTGTCTTGGAAGGGGAGTAATATTATTCCACTTTATAAAAAAGGTGACAGTAATGACCCAAAAGTTATCATCCAATTGCCATCCTTGACGTCATAGGAAAAGTCTTTTCAAAATGTCTTTAAATAAGAGTTTCCACTTGGGTACCTTTAAATGATCTACTCCCTATTGAACAGTTTGGTTTTGGAGAGGGTTGTTCAACGGTGGACAATATCTTGGCCTTAATGATGAGTTTCAAGTTCATTTTTATTTATGTTCCGGAACACCAAAGAGGTCCACATAAAAATTCTCAAAATGCATATATTCACAAGATACACAATAAAAGTAACAAAAGTAACATTTTGCACTCGCGGGTACATAAAAACCACCCCAACATTAGATCCAGAGATCATATAGAAAGCATCCGGGGGCAGATTTACAAGCCCCTTGCGCCACTTTTGCGTCACTTTTCCCATGCTAAAAGTGACGCAAAAGTGGCGCAAGGGGCTTGTAAATCTGCCCCCCAGAGTTTAAATCAATATGTTAAACAATTTCACATTATATGGTGAAATATTGCACCTAAGAGTACATAAAGTGACTATAGTGCCTCTAGTGCAAAATGTGCAAAAAAACTGTATATGGAGTAAGCATCCTACATTAGCAGTAACAAGACAAACATATAAAACAAGGTGCAAAAGCAAAATTCTAGCTTAGGTATCATTGTCATCCTCAATAACATTCAAACAAGAGCATTGAAAAATACAACTTTAAAAAACACTTTAAAAAGTTGAAGACTAACTAAACATTTCATTAGGAGCTGCTTAAAGAGACTGTCGAACAGCTGAGGCTGAGAGAATAGACAGCACATACAGGCCTCAGTCAATTCCAGCCGACATAATAAAAGAGCAGGGTAGACAAATAGGACATGGTTAAGATCCTGTGGGCCGTTTTGGCACAGATTACAGACTGCCGAAGAGCCACACCATTTGGCCAAAAAGGGATTTAACAGGAGCAAGCCCTGCCTCAGGAGTATTCAAAAGTGTCTCAATCCATGAGGCAAATTCCAAAAGATATGAGGCTGCGCTTTATTTATCATATGGGAGTCAAGAGAAAAATACCATTCCCTTTTTTGATACAAGGTTTCCTGTCCAGGCAAAAACTCAAGGCCCATGTGGCTTGTTTAAACTAACTTTTAGTTGTTGCACTGTTAAAGTGAAAATCAAAGATGGATCTAGTTGTAGCAAATCTGCAGCAACTGCAAAATGTGTTGAATTAGAGACTTCCCTCTTAGGCCACCAAAAATATCTTTCTTTATACAGGAATCTAAAGAGCCATCATCGCTCTTCGCAAGGTACGCAGCCCAGTATACCACCCCAGCCAGACCCTGGACAAAGGCACTTCTTAAACCAAACTCTAGCCTTAAAGCTGGTACTGGGAGAGCTGTATTGACTAAAGCTAAGCTTCTAAGAATTTGGCCTTCATCATATTTTAGAAACCCCATTTAAAGACATCAATCAATTCTAATCCAGAGAAGCAGGAATTTTGGCTCTGTGAACCTCTAAGAAAAGCGAAAAGTGTCTTCTCCCAGTGGCCTTATAGAAGACACTCAAACATTTTGCCTGAGAATTGGCTTTACTCATGTTATTTTATATATGGGCTTTTAATTTAGATTCCCACACATTATCTTCCCCAAAAAAGGTGTACGATTTCACAGTTTCTAACTTTTGAGAACCAAGTAACCACGTGAGGTTTCCGTATTTCTGCTTTTTCCTCCCATGAAAGCACATGACTTTGCTTTTAGTTGTGTTGATCTTTAAATAGTGGGTGTTGGTGAACTGTTGCAATGACAGCAGATTACTATTTAACCCCTTTTGGGTAAGATCGAAAATAATTCTCATCTGCCTACAATAATCAAACGATCAGCTTTCTCCCAAATAACAGAGGGAAACCCTCACTCCGGGCCACATAATCAGGTAGGTCGGAGATGTATAGAGGAAAAAAGAAGAGGGGCAAGCAGACACCCTTGTTTTAACCAGTTTTAGGTAGGGATGGCTTGGGACAGTCCCCTATCCCCACCCAGGAGAACTGTACACCAAGTATGGGAGTGGAGGGAGAGAACTAAATCAGAAAGGGTACCCAGCATACCCAAGCTTAAAACCTTATTCCACTGCAAAGGATGATCTACTTTGTCTATGGAAGCCGCATATACCGCTCCACCTTTTGTTGAAACTAATTTTTCATTTATCACCTTAAGGGCAGTTCTATTGTCAATCGTTCCATGTTTACTCCTAAATCCTGCTTGCTCCATGGGGATGATTTTATTTTCTCTCTACCCACCGCATCAAGAAGGGCCATCTGACGATAGTTTTCTGGCAGATTACAATCTCCATTCTTGAAAAGTGGGACTATAACGCTTCCCGTCCACGAGGGGGCGGGGGGGTTGTTTCATAGCAGCTTTTAAAAAACAGGCAGAGAATTTTACTCCAATGGGGTGCATCTTGTTTTATTACAGAAATTGGAATTTCATTGGGCCCCATTGCGGACTCTATTTCTTTTTCAGAGAGAGGGCCATACATGTGGGAATCCCCTTTTACTGTGATTCTCTTTACCTCTCCCTTGTTTGCTGCGTATAAGCCCTAAATAAAATTAACCCATCTAGATTCCTCTGTAGCTAAGGGGAACGATCATGATTGCGCTCTACAACTCTCCGTGCCTAATGCCCAAAAGGTCCTAGTCTGACCTTTTACTGCTGCTTCCCTTAGTTTAATCCAGAGCCTAACCCACTCCTCTCTCTTCATACTGGCCTTCAGTCAACTCCTGCTTTTTAACAACATCAGCATGGTATACCTTTCAGGGTCATAGTCCAGATATTGTTCCCTAACTAGGGCATTTATTTCCCTGTTTAACATGAGAAGGGGAGTGGTGGATAACCTTAGGCCTGCACGCTGGGTTCTTTCGATTAACAGCTTTTACTAACTGCTTCATAAAGGTATTAAAACATTCAATTTAATTTCCTGTCCAGCCATCACGTTTATCAAGGGTAACCTCTAGATTGCCTTTTAGGGCCCTAATCATCTGATGGTCCCAGTGTGTTCTTCCTGTCTTCTTGGCAAACTTGGAAGAGGCTCCATCAAACTTCCAAGAGCTTATAGGAGTCATATTAAAAATCAAGGAAATAATTAACAGGCTATGATCACTAAGTAGGTGGTCAGTGACCTTTAGTTCACCCAGCAAGCAAAAAGATATACATCCCACCACCACGTAATCCAAAATTGTTGCTTCCCCTGGGGATTTATGAGTATATACTGCGGGGGAATCCAAGAGTAACTTCTCATTAGCTAAGACACAGTTTGCTTCTTTCAGCTGAGCAGATAGTACTTTTCCTCTCTTATTAGTTCTTATGTTTGGAGAAAAAAGAGCTGGAGGGAGCCGCAAAACTTCCTCTTTTTCTACCTCATGTAATTGTTCTAGAGGAAAATTAGATAATTTGTAATTTAGGTCCCCTACCAGAATTATACATGGAGGGTAATCCTTATCAGAGTTTTTTTTTATATAAGAAAAGACCTTGCATAGAAGCATATCGTAGGAGGCCTCTGGGGGTAAATATACATTTAACAGTAAGGGGGTGTCCCTTGTTCTCTTCCAGAGTTAAACAAGGTTACTGCTATAAATAAGTTACTTGGGTCTTTGTAACACTTATACCTCCACTTAAATCTATTAGACAGCAGAGCTGCTACCCCCTCCTTCACGTGTCCCCTCCTTGATGGTGTCGCTTTACAATCTAAAGTGATGTAATCACCACACACTAGCTCCCCCACACACCACATCTCCTGTAGGCAAGTCACATCTTCTTTTAGTGAGATCAAGTAATTCAGCTTTTTACTGCTGCATTCCAGGAGATAATCTTTAGCTCATTGCTAATTTAGAGGTTGCTACAGGTGGATACTCTGGAAGACACTGGATAGTGCACTGGGCAACCAGTTCCATCTGAGGGACTCGCCTTCAAGGATTATTTGGACAGGGAGGATGGGAGATTCCCTAATAGATACTTGTCTGCCATGGCTGCCTAGGTGAATTTTGATCCCCCTGTAATCAGTCCAGGGCCCCCTGCTAGGAGACAGAATCACGGGAGGCAACTGCCAATTACTCTCAACATGCATCCCATCCCCTTCTAAAATTGGAAAGGCATCAGTCCCCCTACATTTCAGACATTCAGAGAATTTTAACATCATACTTGCCATGAGTTTAGAATGAAAGGTTACCCTTGATTTAAAGCCAAACCCTAAATGGAGTAAAAAAAAACAAATTGATGTCACTACCTTGGATTAACTTCAAGTACTCAATCTCCAAAAGACACTTAAGCAATGAGCACCTATTTAAAATTAAATCTACATCAAATAGCGGAATAAATTCCAGTATGCAAGTGCCCACATTACACCATATAGAGTTCGTCCCTTCTGACTCCAAAGGACCCCTCTTCACGCCGGTGTCCAAAAATGGAGCAGCCATTGGATTCAGCAAGGATGGTATAGTGAGAGGGTGAGCCGCATGATATACTACTGTTACTGCCATGGACCTCTCAGCCAATACGTTAACTGGGCCATGGTCAGAGTCCATAGCTTGTTGAATTGGTTGAAGAATTCACGTTGTGCCCTCTGAGCTTTGTGATTCATCAATGCCCTCTCTACAGCGTATCCTCCTTTGAAAATCTGCAGTGAGATTTTTACTTCCCTTTACGTTTTTTCTTCCTCTCCACAACTGTTGCCTGGGATGTAATTGGTTCACTGGGACTTAACTCCTGCTTTGACCGGGATTTAAATATCAGGAACACATCCTGTTCAACACCCTTGGAATTACCATTCAAGCTCTTCGTATTGGGGGTAGCATCAAAGATACATTTTATAGAATTAACTGGGATGTTGGTATGAGGGGCATTTTTTGTAAACTTCTTACATTGTGGTTTTCCTGCCTGGGATCCAAAGTCAATTTGATGACAGACATCATTCTGCTGAAACCTTTTGCCAGGCATCGAGACCCCTTCCATTTTAACTAGCTCTCCGAGGCCTGTGTCCTTGTCCGTCTTGCAGCTTACCAATTCCTTCAATATTGCAGTCACAGTGTCAAAAATACAATCCGATCCACCAACATATTTTTCTAACAAGTGTAAAATTGAGGATAAAAGCCTTTCTAAACAAAGTAGGGAGGCTGACACCTTTACCTCTTGGTCTGGTGGGTGGCAAGGTTGTATTCCGCTTACATCAAGGTCAGGAGTTAAAGACAGGCGAGATATCAGAGAGGGGTGATTTGATGGAGTACTGCTAAAGAGTCACAGTCCCATGGGTGCATTTGTGGGGGGCATCCCCACAGACTGCATATTCTCACTCTTGTCTTGCATAAATCTAGATCCAGGTCTGGCAGAGTGTAATCTTCATCCTGTACCTTTTCAGCTATTTGCTAGAGAGGGTCCTCTCGGAGGGTTGCAAAGAGGTTATCTCCCACCCCAGAGACTGGTGAAGGGGGCCCTGAAGCGAGATGGGGGGGAAGAAGCTCTAAGGCATCCTTCTGTGGGTAGACCACAAAAGGCCTTAGGTTTGACTTCGCCCTCTCTGACCACAGCAAGGACAGTCATTCCCCCTTGGAGCCAGTCCCACCAGAGCCCTTGGGATGCACATTCTCATTTGGCAACCCACTTGGGTTGGTAATCAAATCTGACTCCTCCAGAGATGGCTTCTCCTTTTCCCAGAGGATTAATATCTTGCTTTTTCCTTTCAACATTGTAGCGGAGGCATCTTTGATCCAAGTGGATTTGATTTCGTTCTGACACAAGCCCTACCCTGGAGCAGATGACCAGATCTCAACTTTTTCGCGTTCATTGTTCTCCTTGAAGGCTTCAAGTCCTAAGGTATCAACATCTCTCTTATTGGCACTTTCCTAGGCTCGGGTACAGGATCCGCAGAGACATCACAGGTGAGTATAAACCATTGACTTGAGGGTAGCAGTGTTAGTGCAGGGAATAGCAGGGCAGCAAGCCGCATCACACCCTAGAGTGGGTGCCTTCTGCCGCACACCACTATCTCCCCTCTGGCAGCGGTAGCCCTACTGGCTGCCACACCAGGCCACTTGCACAGCTTGCTTGACTTTCTCACCCAACATTGTGCCTCCCTTCGGGTTCTATCCACTTTCTTCTGATCAGCAGCCCCCTCTATAATCCGTAATCCATGATCTGACACTCTGCAGGTTTTGCCGGAATGCGAGATTTAAAGATATTGCCCCAGTATAGATACAATATGCCAGAGTTGCATGTGAGGAAGCTTTACTTCTAATGATGAACCCTCAAACTGTAAATGTTTGTTACAGGCTGGGCAGTTTCTTCACGTCATTTTAAAAGTTGTACTAAGGTAACATGGGTATTATTCAAATAATAAATTAGGACTACACTTTGACGCTTTCCAAAATATTAACTTTTTGATGTGGGGTGATACGAGTGCATTTTGTATTGTTGCAGGTTTTTAGTTTTGTTAATTTGTACCTTGTTTGTTAGCAATGAATCCTATTTCGTTTTTAAACTGAGTTTTTATAGGATAAAAAGTATTATATGTATTGCATGTCTGAACGCACATTGACACTTTTCAATATGCTATGTTTGATGTTTAACCGGGACACTCTTTCTGAGTAGCTGTGCGCTCTATAAATGTTTCATTCATTCATTCATGAGACGCAATATTACGATGTTTTAATATTATTGAAGGTTTTGAGTATCTTTAAAATGTAACTTGTGAGTTAATGGAATTAGGTCTTTTTATATGTAATGTAAGTTTGAATGTATTTTTATGTAAAACGTATGAATTACTTCATGTGACATTTTTATGCAAAACCTATGAATTACTTCATGTGACATAATGACTTAATGATGACATTTTGCATATTGTAATTCGTATTTTGATATGTATGTTTGTATTATGTTAGGGTACTATTACTAGGATAGATTTTTAAATCCATGTTCACAATGGTAAAGTAGTGTTTATGTGGATCCACTACTGTGAGTGTTAAATAAATAAAGGATAGGTGAAATACATACAATAGTCAAGAAAAAAAGATTTGTGTTTCCAAGCATATTCTCTGAAAGGTCATGTGACCTTCCCAGCGGTATCCTATTCCCACTGTGCAGCGTTCTTCATAGAGGAAACTGTGATTATAGACATTACGATCCCTGTAAATATATACTATTTTTCTCCAAGGGGAAAATATTCTTCCTTGTGAAGAAACTCCTTCAGTTTACAACCTCAAATTTGGGGGTGATGGATTCCCCTTCCCATGCTTGAAAGGAGATTTATGCCAGCCCTTGGCTGGAATAAAAATCCACCCTTTCTGGAGCCCTCCACACTTTTGGCGGATATCTCCACAAAAGTAAATTGGCTTCCCTTTGTGAATTCCTCTCGGGCATGAGTAAGGTAATTCCGGCCCTTAACAGATGTTTAGAACTGAGTCTTCCTTTGTGAAGAGGCTGCAAAGCGACCTATTTATTATTTACAAAAATGTTTCCCCAAAGGAACTAATAATAGAAATTCTACTCCCAATAGACACACTCTTGTACATAGCATTTATTACATATAGCCTCCTACATTGTATGCAATGTTCTTTTTGGTCCAGTATTACTTCCGTCATTATGGTATGTGGATTTTGCATGAATGTGTCCGCAATTATAGCATTGATGTGGAATTCGCTAACATTTTCTCCTTGTTCTGTAATAAACTCTTCAAGGAGTGCTATACTATTGCACCATTAATGCCCATACACCCTAGTGCTTTTTTTATTTTCATTTAGCCTCCAGCCCCCCCTCGCCCCCAGATCAATGGCGAGTACCACTACCATTAATGGAGTAGTAGCTGCTCTATATGAAACGGAAGAATACAAATGACTGTTGCACAGAGATTCAGACTTTGTATTTCTACAGAGCTACTCCATGCTTTATATGTGTGGCCGGTTAGCATATTTTGGCTTAGCATGTTATAAGGAAAAGGTATTCTGACATTTTTAATTATTATAAGTCTGGCTCCACAAAATGTATTTTTCTACTTTTAGTCGACTCCATTGACTTTATTATTATTCTCCATCACCACTTGAGAGAAAGTATTGTGCTCAGCCTGCAATTAAAAGCAGAACTGCCTTGCAGTGGCAAGGGCCCTGTCGTGCCTTGTTGCAGGCTGTCTGAAACAGCTTCGAGCATGCGCTCCCTTGTGTGGTGACTTTCAGTCCTTTCCAACACTTTGGAGCTTGCCAGTGAAAGAAAAGCAGGATTGTGGTCCTAAGGTGCTTAACGTTTCCATGTGTCCCTGCAGTGTGCAAAACATTGGGAAGGTATAGTAGCAACTGCTTAAAATAGCGCACATCATTTTTGGCATGTGAACACAAACATATTGTCATTGTTACACCACACAAAAAGCAGGACACCTACAAACCTGAAAGATGAGGAAATCAGCCCACAACAGCAGGCATGAAGTCTTGTGAAAAGACACATCCCCAGTAAAAAATGCAATACATTTTTGGGTGAATAAAGTGCAAGGGCAAAAAGACACATTTCCTTCCTCTCGACCATTGTCAAAGGGAATATCAAGTCCACCATCAAAGCGAGAGGTGAAAATAGTTACCCCATTTTCAGGCTCAAAGACAAATACACATTTATATAATTTCCAATCTTTTATACCCACAGTTAATTCAAAATATGGAACAATATATCGTCATGCTGTGTACTGCAATCGAAATCCATTAAAATGTCATGATATTTATATAAAAACCCATCATGCTACATTTTAACTGTAGAGAAACCCGGAAAGGATTCAATTAAATAAATGTACAAAACAACAGTTGTTATCATGTTCATGTAACAATTTGGGGGCATATTATCAAGCCCCAGCGATAATTATCGCTGAGCGCGCTTAGCGCGCTTTAAATTATCGCCGGCTATCGCTGGAATATATCGCCAAGCTAGCGCTGTATCATCAATGCTTAGCGCCATGGCGATAATTATTCCAGCGATAGCGGTGTTTTCCATGGAACATCACTGGTTTTCCAGCGATGTTCCATGGAAAAAGGTGCTATCCTTGATGATAGTGCCTGTGGTCTTAGCCACACAATCCACCCCCCATGTTAGGTATGCCTTAGTCTGGAATTTAACAGACGTTAAATTCCAGCGTTAAGGCATAGTTAACGCGATTTCAAATATCGCTACCCCTCGTTGATAATATCGCGAAGCTGGGTTAGCGATATTTTCACATGGGGTTTTGTCAGGCATGCCCCCCTTGCATCTCATTAGCGATGCGAGGCGTGCTGACAACGGGCGCTAAGGCAAGGAAACACACGCTAGCGTGTCCTTGTCAATAAAGCGATAAAATTATCGCCGCTTTTCGCCCGAAAACGGACGCTAAAGCGGCGATAATCTTATCGCGGCCCCTTGATAATATGCCCCTTGGAAAGCAGTTAGGTGATGTTGCCAAACTGTGCTACCCTTTGCTTGGGAATAGTTGTCCTCCTGTACAAATTGTTTTACTGGTTGTAAACCCTCAGAATTGGTAAACCTGAGGGTTTGCGACCACTAAAACACTTTCTAAAATGTATTAACTCCATTAAACGATTCAAAAAGGTTTTCCGAATCATTGCATGGGTTTAGGAAACAAAAAGGCCCTCATGTCTCATGTCATTTAACAGTCGTTAAAGCTCTGATTTGTAAAATCAGAGCCTTTCCAACCACAAAATGGCTTTTAAATTTACCAAAGTCAAAGAGTGAACTTACTGAATCTCTAATTGGCTTTGGGAATAAATAACGATTTGGTATTTGGAAGGGGCGTGTTCAGGGAGTCCCTTCCAAGTTCAGGGAGTCCCTTCCAAGACCGAATCCTTACGGTGTGTATTTATGTTTTGCTACTGAAATTCATTAGCAAAACATATTTTACCACCTCCTCAAAGGAGGTGGTAAGGTATTCCCAAATGGGAGGGCATCTCCATGGAACCCCTTCCCCTTTGTGAATGTTGACAAAAATGTTTTTATGAGCAAGCAGTGGTCCATGACATGGCCCGAACCTAAAAACAGAACTGCTGTGGGGTGTAAAGAGGCCTCGTCCTGCATTCTTGCATAGTATCGGGAGCAGCTTCGAGCATGAGGTCTGTTGTCTGATGACTTTCGGTCCTTTCAAATCCTTTAAAACTGGGCAGTGAAAGAAAAGTGGGTTTGTAGTCTGAAGATGATTAGCATTTCTATGCGTCCACACAATGTGAAAACTTTGAGAAGGTGTACTAGAAACTGCTTAAAATAAGTCAACTGATTTTAGGTACGTGAACACAAACATATTGTCATAGTAATACAACACAAACAGCAGAAATCCTTTACTCCTGATACATGTGTAAATCCTCTGACACGGCTGGCAATGCCCGGCAATAAGACTTGTAAAAGCTGCTTCAAGAGTAAAAAATTAAATCCATTTTTGAAGAAGAAAGTGCAAGGTGTACGTGCTATATATGTGCTGTCTGACACATTTTCTTAGTCTCTGCCTTTGTTATAGGGAATATCAAGCCCGCCATCTGAGGTCTGTCACTCTGTATTAAAATTCGAAAATCTATTTTTCTTTTGGAGGGGAATTTGACCTGAATCAACTGGTGCTTTTAATTAAGATTAAGGGGAAAGTTGGGCAGCATGGATCACTTTGCACTGGTATCATAGAATCTTGAACCATAGAGTTGCCTCGGAGGTTGGCGCTCTAGTGGTTGGACTCTTCACCATCTAACCATGACAGGGCAGCTGGAGCATAGCAGCGAAAGAGCTGCTCGGTGAGGCAAACACAAAGCAGTTTTGAATTTTTTATTTGATTTTACTTGGCTACTCTGTTTTAAAAACTAAAAAATCTATTTCTATAATTTGAAGAGAATTTGACCTGCATCAGCTGGTGCTTTTAATTAAAACGAAGGGGGGGGGGAGTTGGGCAGCACAGAGTAGTTTGTATTCATATCATAGAGCCCTCAACCATAGAGCTGCCTAGGAGGTTGCTGCTCTTGTGGTTGGATTCTTCACTATTTAACCTTAGCCATGGCAGCCAAGTGTCACGCATCAGGCGTGACGCTAACGCATTTCAGTGTGGTGTTCCCGCATCACCGCACTGAAATGCATTGTCACGCATTTTGCCACTGACCGGCACTTGCCTGACAGCGCTGAAACTGGCTGCCTACACCAGCCTGGTGCTTGCGCGCGCGCCGGCGCCTCTGACACTGGCGTGCGCCCGGCCCGGGCCGCAGCAGGCTTCACTAGCGGCTGCCAGCAGGCTCAGAAACAGTTAAAGATCATCATGCTCTGCTACAATGTTACAATCTGTTACAGGTTGACTTGGCCTGGCGCCATGGGGGGATGTGACCTCACGTCCTGAACAGGACTCGGAGGAATGAAGTGGAGTGAGGTCCCGGTCAGAAGCGGCGGGGCCGGGGACTCGAGGAGTTTTTGTGCTGTGTCGTCAGAACCGCGCGGCGTCGGTCCCTGCCCTCTCTCAGTGAGTCTGAGGCTGTGGCAAATCATGGTAGTGCTGTTCGCACCGCCGCGTGGCGGTAAATTCAAATCAATGATGACCCAGCGACCGCCGGACCCACCCAACCCCACGGGACCGCGGCGGCCGCTGGACTCCACTGTACAGCAGCTGCTGCGCCTTCTGAGTCTGATCATGCCCGGGCGGGGGCCCGGCAGCACACCGTACGTGCACGTTTGCCGAGGGAGTGCAGTGAGACGTTGGAGAGGCAAGGAGTCTGAGGAATCGACGGCCGGCCCATAAACAGAATGGCTCGCCTCGCAAGTAAGTGTACATTTGAGACTGTGTTAGCTAAGTCATGGCAGCCAAGTGTCACGCATCAGGCGTGACGCTAACGCATTTCAGTGTGGTGTTCCCGCATCACCGCACTGAAATGCATTGTCACGCATTTTGCCACTGACCGGCACTTGCCTGACAGCGCTGAAACTGGCTGCCTACACCAGCCTGCTGCTTGCGCGCGCGCCGGCGCCTCTGACACTGGCGTGCGCCCGGCCCGGGACGCAGCAGGCTTCACTTGCGGCTGCCAGCAGGCTCAGAAACAGTTAAAGATCATCATGCTCTGCTACAATGTTACAATCTGTTACAGGTTGACTTGGCCTGGCGCCATGGGGGGATGTGACCTCACGTCCTGAACAGGACTCGGAGGAATGAAGTGGAGTGAGGTCCCGGTCAGAAGCGGCGGGGCCGGGGACTCGAGGAGTTTTGTGCTGTGTCGTCAGAACCGCGCGGCGTCGGTCCCTGCCCTCTCTCAGTGAGTCTGAGGCTGTGGCAAATCATGGTAGTGCTGTTCGCACCGCCGCGTGGCGGTAAATTCAAATCAATGATGACCCAGCGACCGCCGGACCCACCCAACCCCACGGGACCGCGGCGGCCGCTGGACTCCACTGTACAGCAGCTGCTGCGCCTTCTGAGTCTGATCATGCCCGGGCGGGGGCCCGGCAGCACACCGTACGTGCACGTTTGCCGAGGGAGTGCAGTGAGACGTTGGAGAGGCAAGGAGTCTGAGGAATCGACGGCCGACCCGTAAACAGAATGGCTCGCCTCGCAAGTAAGTGTACATTTGAGACTGTGTTAGCTAAGTGTTAATCATCTGCAAAATAATATACGTTTCTAGCGGCACCGCTGGACCAAACCCCACGGGACCGCAGCACATGTGGACCCACTGTGCAGCAGTGGCGCGCTGCACCTGCTGCTGAGCTCGATACTGTGCAAGTTTGCCGAGAGAAGTGACCAGTGCTGAGTGTTGCAGCGCTAGGCCAGGCTGCTACGATGAGCTCTTGGTGCTGCGGTAAATCCCGCGGCCGGCCCTGTCCGGAAATGTAGCTCTCGCTGGCTGCCGGTGGCCGTCGCTGCAAATGAATCTTCATTCAAGTAAGCAAGTATGTGCCAGTAGCCCTCTGGAGTCGGGGGCATTCATGAAAAGCATTCAGTGAAAATTGCGGGAATTAAAGCTCCAAATGATGTGCCTCAGTTTGTCCTTACGCATGACACACCTGCACTCGAGTCGCAGCCAAACACTTCACTTCAGACACCATGATACCTGTCTTACTCTGGCTGAGAACTGATCCACGGATGATGTAACATTTGACTGCTCTGCAGCTGGCCTAAACGCACTCATTGACTCGTCTTCTACTAATGCCACTGATTTTCCACACAATTAATTGCCCAGCATGTATCATATACATTAAAAAAATGTGCCTTTAATTCACGGTCTGGACAGCAGCGTGCATGCGATCTCAATCTACTACACGACTTCACAACAGATGAGACCTGCGCCCTGCTCCAACCCACCTCCCCCACACACGTCCAGGTTAGGCTGAGTTATGGATCCATTTGGGTGGCATATAATTTGTTGCAAGAGAGTTGACAAAAACTCAGTTGCTAGTGCTTAATGCTGCAGTAGAGACTTTTCAAAACGTACAGTTGAAAAAGAAAACGGACTCCATTATACACTCTCCGTTTATATACTTTTTTCCAATTAGCATAAGCAGTGCATTTTAAATAATGTTGAAACTGGACACATACGTTTTCATTCATTTTTGTATCTTGTTTTTCTTAATTTTATGTTCAACAAATTGCTCATTGCCCCACAACAAATATCAACAATGGAACAATTCACCCATGCTGATTGCCTCATCAGTGATAATATCTTCATTCAAATATTAATTTTACTAATTGGATCGCTAACACAACTCTCTTCATTGCCTTGTTCTAATAGTTGCTCAAAACTCTTGAAGTGTTTATGACATTAAAATTACAACCGAGATAAAATAATAGCCTAAGTACTTGACGAATTCTCTGGCTGTAACAATATGCACTCATTGCATTTGTTATATTCCGGCAGTCACATTCTGAGACGAGGCGGGTGGTGATTGGTCCCGGGTCTCACACACAGTGTGAGGTCTGAGGTGGTGGGTGGCAGCCTTGTCTCAGCAGCAACAGACCGATCCCCGTAGGCTCTAAAGCAAGGCAGGTGACACGAAGCCTGGACTCACCCTCTGTGCAATATTCAGCACTGAGAGCACCGCCCAGCCGCCCCCAGTCCGGGGGCTTGTGCTCATCCTGGATGGTAGGCACTGAGGTGCACTTGCCACAGGTGAGTTGTGCTGTGAATGGGATAGGGTGGCGAGGGATAGGCCAGTACGGCTGCCACCTTTCCCAGGGAATAATACCGGCACTCTCTCATGTTTGAAGATTCTCCTAAAGCCCAGACACGATAAACAGGACTCTATACAAATAGTCCGTATTCCTTTTTAACACTGACTTTCTGCCTTTTATTACTCTATCAGTCACGGAACATCGAAGCAGCTCCTTCACACATGTTAAAGTGTTTTTACTCGTATGCTTGCTGTTTTAAATGTGCACTGATAAGAGGGAAAAAATGCCAGCTTTCGGTGATTTTTGTGCTGAGACATTAAAATAGTAATCAGCCAGATTAAAAAACAGCCAGGTACCAACTCTATAGGCTGGTTCTGGTTGCTATATCTATGGCCAGATTGGCTTGAACTGACTGCGTTGCATAGATATGGTGTCTGCATGCAACGGGCAGGGCTGACTGAATCATACTGGGAAAAGGCTACTAGATTGGACTGGGCAGGGCCAGGATGGTTCTGTTGAGGGTTAAACGGTTTAGAAGGGACTGGGCAGGGTCACACTAGTTCTGGTGGATACGAATGGAGCTAGAATGAAATTCAGCTGGCTGAGATGGCTCTGATGGAGGTAAGGGGGGTCAGAGTGCACTGAGCAGGGGTAGATTTGCTGGAAGTGTGCAGGGTTCCAACACACTGGGCTGGCCTGGCTGTTTCTGATCCTGTCAGTGGAGTTAGGATGCCCTGAGTGGGTCAGGCTACTTCTGATTGGCTGTTAATGGTGTTAAAATGGACAATATTGTCTGGTTAGTGCTCCTCATTGCCCAAAAGGTGGTAATTTGTGATATTTAACCCTCAATATGGACTTCATTGCTTATTTCTACTGGTGAGAAAGTGCCACTCATTTTGCCACAGTAGAATGTCACTCACAAGTACACTAAAACCATGGAAATCTCACACATAAGCAATCTGAAAATTTGGCAGCTATGCTATAAAATCAGCTTTTTAGGCTAGCGTGTGGTCATGAATGATCAGATCAACAAGATCATCTTGTGAGCACTGTAGTGCCTTCCTGCCCTCTGTTACTGCGAACGGCAGTCACGCAGTCTGTCTCTGGTTAGTGCTCTTCCATTTCAGGTGCTATGCAGCAGTTTTAAGATCTTCTTAGAGTTTCTTGTTGCTCAAATGGGTGTAATTTCTGATATTTATATGTTTCTCTCATCTTCATTGCTTGATTTCGCTTGCGATAAAGTGTCACTCATAGTCGTTGAAATGTCACTCATAATTACACTGATTTTAAGAAAATGTCACACATAAGCAATCTGAAACCTTGGCAGCTATGCTTAGCAGGGCAGGGGGAACACAGTGGACGCGCGCAGTGGGCATGCCAAACGCAAGCCCATCTGCACCCATCCGCGCCCGAAAGAGACCAGGAGCCCTCCCCTCCTCCAGATAGCGGTCTATGCCAGGCAGCATTTTCTTAACCTAAAAGGGGCCTATAATCATAAATGTCTCCACTCTTTGGACCTAACTAACGGTTACAGGACCAGTAAGTACTGCTCTTACAGCATGTTACATGCCCTCCCAGCCAATAACTCCCCTCCTCCTAAGGCCGTCTGGAAAATGTTTCTCCTAAATTGTCAATCCCTTCTTCGGCACATGCTGGAAATCTCCTTGTTGGAGGACATTAAGCCAGATGTTGTTTTTCTAATGGGAACTTGGCTCCATAAGGAGTCCGGACCAGTAATTGTTCAAGCTCTCTCCCTCAATGACTGCATAGTTAATGGAGACCAAGGGGACAGAAAGGGTGGAGAGCTTGTCATCATATTGAAGTCCTCCCTTAATTGCACACTCAATACCCTTTCACTGTCCCATTGTCACATTTTCCTATTCTCTATTTCTCTGTCCCATACTTCTTCGTTCTCAGGCGCCTTAATTTATCCCCCCACCCCAGCCGCGCAGGCCTCTTCATTCAGACATTACTGGAGGTCCTTGCCAATTTAGAAATAAAGAAGCCCAATTTTATGGTTCTGGGAGATCGAAATATGATTTTGATGAGCACACCGACACTTCAGCATCCAACTTCCTGCCAGAATAAGCTGCCATCCAACTGGGTCAAAAAGTACAGGGTTCCACCCACATAATGTGGCATTTGTTAGGCACCATTTTCACTAACTACCCTTGGTTACAGGTCCTGGATCCAATACCCATCCCATGGACTGACCATCTTTTGATCCCTATGGTTCCTACGATCCCTGGCCCTATTTCACGCCATAAAATATTAGCCCGGGAAGACAGATATTGGTCACAATTAAATTGTGACAACCGGACAGGTTTCTGTTAGTAAGACCAGGCTGGTTCTGGGCTCTGATCCTCAGGTAGCCAATACTAAGATTACAGAATGGTTAAATCACTTTCTTGACCAAGCTATCCCCAAAGAGAAATGCATTATATTTATCTCTCCTTTCAAAGTCAGGAGAGACATCCTAAATTCACTTCCCCTAGTACCATAAAGGAGTCCAACCCATCCTACCTGTCAGAATTCCCCCATATCTCCCAGGATACATTTGCTGCCCTCTTTAGCAAAATTAAATCTGGGTCCGCTCTGAACCCTGCACCTCCGAGAATTCTTACTCTTGGAGCAGAGATTATTTTCCCCACCCTGCTTGAAATGGTCAACCTTTCCCTGGAGAAGGGTCTGGCACCACAGCCATGGAAGCATGCCATGGTGAAAGCCATTATGAAAGAACCTAACCTTGACCCAACATGTCCAGGGAATTTTGGTCCCATCTCTTTGATCCCAGGCATAAGTATGTTGGTGGAAAAATATGTTAATGGTCATCTTTCGGGTTTACTCGAGGAAAACTCACACCTACACCACACACAAACCCTTTATTGGCCTAAGCACAGTACCGAAACCGCTCTTCTTGTAGTGGTGGAGGACACCAAAAAGAGATTGAATCAAGGGGCCCCAGTTGCTGTATTACTTCTTCATCTTAGCACAGCCTTTGATACCATTGATCATTGTGCACTCCTAGACAGGATGCGTAAGCCCGGTGTCACAGGGAAAGCCCTGAACTGGATTGGCTCCTTCCTGATGGCTAGAACCTTTCAGGTTTTCGATAAGGCTTGCTTTTCAACTATTCTTCTAGTTACTTGTGGAGTTCCACAAGGGTCTTCTATTAATCTTACATTGTTTAACATGTACATGCAACCCTTGGCTGACATCATAACCCCCTTCGGGATTTCCATTGTCTCTTACATGGATGATACCCATATGTTTTTTTTTACTTGCCCCAGATGTAGATCCCTCAGTGTCCACCTTGGGACCCTGTCTGGAACAGATAGCCAGCTGGATGAACAAATCCTGCCTTAAGCTGAATGGAGCCAAGATAGAACTCCTGATTCTTGGGAGCAATTCCCATCCTCATAGGGCCCTTGACTGGCCGGTTTGTCTCAGTCCTCCTTCTGCTCCTAAACCAGCAACAAGAAATCTGAGGGTGTGGCTGGAAAAAACTTTGACCATGGAAACCCAGGCTACCAAATTGTCTGCCACATGTTTCGGGATCATGGGTATGCTGCGTAAGATTCTGCCTTTACTTCTGAGGCCCTCAAAAAGGCTGGTAGTCCAGGCTCAGAGTCTTTCACGCCTGGACTGCGGCCACTCGCTCTACCTGGGTGCTTCCAAGGCAGTAATTCAAAAACATCAAGCCATGCAAAATACTGCACAAATTCTGTCAAAGGTACCTGGTTATTTATCATAAGGTTATAAGGTTTGATTGATCTCCACTGGCTATCTTTTGCCCAGAGGATTGAATTTAAATCCTTGTGCATGGTGCATGGAACCTTTCATGCAAGTGGTCCTCCTATTTCACACCAACTGGTTCCCCCCATTTCCGCAATAGGCCTCTTAGATCTACCAATTCACATTTCGCCACAGTCCTCACAATCAGAAGGGCTAGAAGGGGAGGAAGGTCTTTTGGCTTTAACACGGCCAAGCTTTGGAACACACTGCCCCTGGCCATCCGATCTATGTATAAAGAGTTGAATTTTTGATAATCCCGTGACCTGGCTTTTTAAGAACTGATCTTTAGGGACACCTTGTGCCGCAGTGCATTGATTCTCATTTTCCGTCAGCGTTGGGATGCCTTCGGGTCGGCACGCTCTCTATAAATCCCTTAGCATAGTATAACATAGCGCAGCAGAGGTAGGGGAATACAGTGTTCCCATCACTTTCAAACTCTAAGTCATACAAATAGCTATACAATTTCCAATCCTTTATATTCACATTTAATTTAACCTATGGAATAAAATCATCAATGAACAACAACATATCATGTTGTATACTGCAATATCGATCTATTCAAATGTCATGACATTAATGTAAGCCTCATCATGCCACATTGTGGCTTTGTAGAAACAAGGCACAGAATTAGATAAATAACTGAACAAAACAGCAACTGTTATCATCTACATGTATAATATATAGAAAACAAATTATGTGGCTTTACCATCCAAAGCAGAAGGGATGTAACCAATACAACATATTCTACAACACAAAGAAGTAACAGATGGTCTGTATTTTTATGTTTGGGTTCTTGTCCTTTAATATCGCATCACAGTATGCACCTTTTTGCACTATTACGCTTGTGTAAGTAGAGGTGCTATGCATAATTAAGGAAATGTACCAAAATTCTCTTTGGACATCTTTTTATACCAAGGTTTATGGAACTTGATATTTCAGCCAAACCCTAATATATTTGCTTAAGCACATTATCAAATTAAATGTAATATTAACATGCCTGATTTTAAAAATGTATTCATGCAACTCAAACAGACTCAATATTGTGCATTCATTAACTATATAAAAATATCATAGTACATAAAGATGAATACATTGATCATATCAGAACACATCTAGATGTCAACAAGGATATACTTTCTACACTGATGGCTTAAAGAATTCCCTATCCCCGCAATCCATAAACTTACTGACCACGTTCATGAAAATGCATTCAATTCTGCTTCTCTATAAGGCCATAGGGAAATTTGGTGCATACATATAAAATAATCCAACTTTCCATTCTCTTATGGTGAAACTCCCATTTACCTCAGTAAGACAAAAAAATATCTAGATAGCCCAATAACTTCATGGATATGAATTCCGGAAAATTGTAAGGCCACAGGATAATCTGCATCCAGATTTGTAATGGCTCAAAATTACTCCAAGATTTTAATTTTTATAATCTGGATGTTGCTACATCTATGGATCAAATTAATGGGCAAACAAATTCACAGACTACATAATTGTATTGATAAAGGTTCCAAATTCACACTGAGCATTTGAATACTCATTCAAAATCATTTTGTTCTTATTCATAAACAAATTGCATACCTTGCACTTTCCACTTGAGAAAAGCCAGTTACCTTAGATTTGAGCCAACTACTCGGTTTTATAAGCGGCTATGTGTGAACATTCGTCAACAGATCTTATCTTGTAAAATTAATCTGACTTTTTTAGTCAAATGCTCTTGTAAATCAGGCTTTGAAGCAATAATATTCCAATGTTAACTAAAAGTATTTCTGAAAAGCTTGCTATCACTAACAAGCTTGTTCATGACTCTAAACTGCCCCTTCTTCTCTTGACAGTTGGCTTCAGTACTAAAAATGTATTTCTCTTATGTGGTAGTCAATGGTATTAGCTAATCTGGTGATGGGAGAATCACAATGTCTAACTCTAAAACTGTGTTCCATCTTCTCAGCTTTTACAAGAAAAGGCGACGTTTTTTGCCATAGGGTAGGCTTGCCATTAATTTTGGAGAATGGCAACTCTGAGCATGTAACATTGTATAAATAGCTGTCTTTTATGAACTAATTGACTGTGTAAATATCCTTCTTCGTTAAATAGTAGTAAATCAAGATACTCAGGGGCATATTTACAAGAACTTAACGCCGCTGTAGCGTACGTTTTTTGACGTTACGGCTGCTTTTTTTTATCCCTGTATTTACAAGTTGTTACTAACTGCAGTTAACGGTACTTTTCCAGCGTAAACGTTAATTTCCAAGATCACCACTTCTGTTAGCGGGATGTAACGAAAATGAGATTGCAAGGTGGGCGTTCCCATGAAAAAACTGCCGCTAACCCCACTTCGCGATATTTACAATGAAATTACCATCTGGCGAAAAAAAAAAAAAAAAGCCGATAAGTCCAGTTCGCTGCAGGTTTTTAAGACCAGAAAATAGCTGTTATAAAAAGTGGTACAAACACACCTGTACAAAAGGGAGACAATCCCAGAACCATATTGACATAATCCACGACGCCATGGATGTATTACTCCTGCAGCTCGTAGCTCGAAGAAGACCACCACCACCGCCGCCACCAGCACCACCACAGAGGCAGCGCCGCAGAAGAGAGCGGGTCTACTGCCAATGCATCACCCTGATAGACCTCCGGCCTGAGGATGTGATAGCCCACTACAGGCTAAAAAGGACCTCCATCTTACGCCTACTCACACAGATAGCACCAAGGCTGCAGGCACCCTCACAGCGCTGCACGAACATCCCTCAACAGACAAAGCTACTTGCCGTGCTGCACATGTTGGCCTCAGGCACCTTTCAGCCAACCACTGCTAGAGTGGGAGGAATGTCCCAGGCATCCTTCTCAAGGATCCTCCCCACTGTCTTGGATGCCATCAGCAGCCTGACTCCGCAGCACCTACACTTCCCCAAACCTGCACAAGAGCAATTTTCAAACAAGCAAGGCTTCTATGCCATTGCTGGCTTTCCGCATGTGTTGGGTGCAATTGACTGCACCCTTGTGCAACTTGTGCCTCCTGCAGACACTGCACATATATACAGGAACAGGAAGCACACACACTCAATGAATGTGCAGGCAATTGTGGACCACCTGGGCCTGTTCATCAAAGTTGTTGCCAAGTTTCCAGGGAGTGTGCATGACTCCTACTTCTTCCGCCAATTGGTCATCAACCAGCGGTTTGAGAATGGCACATATGGAAATGGACTGCTTGTTGGTAAGTATAAACTGAACACACCACACACCTCAAGTCACCTATCATGTCACTCAACTATGAGAGAATGCATACATTCTGACTGGGCCAACTACTATACACAAATAGCAAATGCCAATGAGCTACACATATGTTAGTAGGCCCAATATGGGAGTGGGCCAGAAACACTACCACAAACTACTATGTCACTCTCAGAATATAGATCTTGTTTATTTCATCAGACAAAAAGTAAACAGAATAAATGCAGCTTGTGTCACAAGACATATGATTGTGCTGGGCTGCATCCATTCTGAAACAAACACATGTGCCATTTGTGCAACAAGCTGACAGATCACCCTGCTATCCCCTGCGCTGATGTACAATTAGCTGACATGCACCAACACAGGCACCCATGCACCATGCTGCAAGGGTGCCTGCGTCATGGAGAGGAAAGTATTTCTGCATTAAGGGACACCGAACTGCACACAAACAATCTCAAAAGTGAAATTACCCTTACTGTGGGTTGTGTCAGAATGTTGCATGCATAGAAAGACCAAACAAATAAGATAAATGTAAATCTCACTACATGTTGCACATCCCACCGCCTTCCATGGTGAGATTTACCAATCAGATGCACAACTTCAGAAAAATAAATGTGTGTCATTAGGAAAACACACATCAATATCCATGGGCATGACCTCAACATGCATAGAAGCAGAGTAAAACTTAACACATGGACATGCACATCAATACACATGTCCGTTGTCTGAACATGTCCCAGAAAGCCAAGTGACACATGTTGCTGTGCTACTGTTACTCCAATAGTGACCCACCCTGGGGGCAAGGGGGATGTAAAAAACCCACAATGAGCACAACATTTAGCATCCAAGTTCATCCAGTGCCAGCTACCCCCAGCACAATAACTCACAATGATGGATCTTGATGCTGGCCAAATAAAGTAATGTGCCAAATGTTTAGGGGGCTGCTTCACAATGCCCATGTGCCACTGGTGCATCATTTACAATATGTGCATAAGTGGCGTACTTGTGGCTCAATGTCCCTGTAAATAACCTCAAAATGTTTTGAGTGTCCCAGACATCCTGACAGTCAATACATAGAGGTAATACACAGGACCAGGCCAATGGCATCATGGTGATGTGTAGGCTATAAAGGGCAGGCAAGTCAATTTTAGTGATGCATGTCTATTGTATGTACCACAACATGACTAAGCATGGACACAAAAAAAAACACTCTGCAAACATAGCAGGCACAAATACCAATGGTCGCTCCCCTCCATTGTCTGTTTCAGGTGATCAAGGATATGCACTGTCACCATGCTGAGTGACCCACACACAGGCCCAGAGAGACTACAATGTTACACTGGGACACCCATGGGCCATCATTGAACGGACCTTTGGAGTTCTCAAATCAAGGTTCCGGTGCCTTGATATTTCTGGGGGAGACTCCTGTACAGGCCTGAATTGGTCTGTAAGATCATACTGGCATGTTGCATTTGCACAACATCTGTGTGCAAACAAACACACCATTGCCAGGACAATCGGAGGATGGCCAGGACGAAGAAGCTGGTGCAAGACATACCACAGCTTCTGCAGCTGGAATCGCAAGGAGGGATGCCATCATCAAAATCCTTTTTACATAATCACCATCCAAAAATGTCCTGTCACAACCCTTTCCAAAAAGCAAAGTACACAGATTGACAAAATGAAAAATAAAATACCACTACAACAATGTCCCACATATGCTTTGTTTTTACTTCAGAACTTGATCATTCATGTAAAGTCATGTTAACAAAACAACAGTGCCACAACGATCTCTCACCTAGCAGGGGATATGACAACAATTAATGGAAGAGTGGGAAAGGGACAATGAATTGAGCATCTGAATGTATCACTGTGCATGGTCACTCATTCAAAATCAATAACTGTGTGTTGTGTCTTCACATGAGCACCATCAGGTCTGTTTACCCACAAAAGCGTAGTACAACATAAAAAGTGTATCTGATGCATCATTGTAGCTGGTGACACATAGCTATAAACCATCACAATAGTTGAAATACAACATATCTGTGAATTCCATGCCACAGGGAAAAAGTTAACTGACAATAGTCACAAATATACATGACTAATGTGGACTGGATCCAATTGTGGGTGTGGAGAAGGAAGTCACAGAGGATATTACAGGTCAAATAACGGATGTACCAATACAGTGCAGGGAATGCTTCAAACACCCAGCAGACACATCCAGCTAACATTTGAAAGTAACACTACTACCCTAGATGACACATGCGTCACTGGAATGACCAATAAGCACATGTCATGCATCACTGACACTGTGCATGAATCTTCCAACAACACTCCACTGATCTTACAATGCTATAGTTCCATAAGCACAACCAATGACACATAGGTCTGCCATGGGACAACTGGCAAGGCATCAACACTCCTCAATGTGTATGTAGGACTATGGACATGGCAATGCATTGGCAAGAATGTGTAAAAGTGACATGCACAACAACATTGGTGTGGAATGGAAATGAAGGTTGAGAATGTGCTACATCCTCATTAAATAAAACTTACTCGGTGTTGACACCCCCAAGACAGAGAACAGACATACACATGAGTGAAGTGCAACAGGAAAACCATTAAGTACAGCCAAAATTTGCCAGCAACATACTAACAATTACATCATAAATGGACAAAGTATTGGGTGAGACGGACATGACTAAAAATCGTAGCACCATGACTTTGGCCCAAATATCTGTGGATGGTCACTACAAGTTTACTTATGTCAATTGCATGATGTGTGTAAGTTAGTAATTTATCATAACTACACAATTCTAAATACACACACACCTGCAGTCACAGTTGAACACATACACAAACATGCAACTTAAAAAATGTCACAATGTCACATTTTGTTGTAGTTCTCAAGGAATGTACAGCATACTCTGTAGAAAACATGGCCAGAAAACATGTATGGCACATGTTGCAGTCCTGTGTGGCCAACCAGTACCTGAACTTCAGTCATGTGTATGCTACACCAAAACCTATCTCCGGACAGAGCCAAGGGAAATCCACCATACACACAAGAGAATCATAACATGTGATGATGAAAAGCAGCCCCACACGGTTGTCTTCTGGATGACAACTTTGGCAAGCAGATTACATGTGAGACATACCCCATGTAAGTGATGGTTGTACAAGCAGTGTGAACATGTTTTTTGTGAAGATACAATTCCTGTGCCTCATCCGCTTCAAATAAAATCATCTCACAACCATGGACAATGACACAAGGCCTCTAAACACAATGCACTTTCATAATCAGTGACTCACCTAGCTCAATCCTTGGTCAGCCGTGAGTATGCAAGTATGGGTACAGCTGGGCACTCTGAGTATGCCGGGGAAACCACAGGTGCTGGATATGCAAATGGCCTCTCTAAGTTACCCAGTCACAGGTACCCTGCCATACAAGATTTGTCAAGGTCATGTGCCTCACCCTCCACAGCTAATGCTCAGCACAGAAACATCATGCCTGATGATGTGAACTGTGAGAAGTTGGCCTGGTATATGCTGTCCACTAATTCAAGTGGGCACCTTGCACCAGTCCAAACGACCCTTAAGATGTATGAGGTCAAAGATAACCTTTAGAAAGCTATCCTAGTGGTAGCTGGGGAGAGCAGCCTTCAGGCTTAATCTTGAAGGAATGTAAAGCAGCTTGTTTTACCAGAATATCACCTCCTATATTGACTAAATGACAGGAGAACCACACAGTAGTTATATAAAAATATGTATTTATTAATATACCACTCTCTACTATCCTCTACACGAGGATAGAACACAAAGCACACAATACGAGATCAATAGAACAGTTGTAAGTAGCACAATACACAGTGGGCTCCCGGGGAGACCAAACCATATACTAAAATAGTTGGACAACAGTCACGACTGAGATCAAGACAAGGTCTGGAGCATGTAGAATCGCTGGGACCGCAAGGAACCACCCAAGGTGAGTTCTCAGGGACCCCACGGAGGACTGGTGCAGTGTGTGAACACGACCGCGGGCTCCGTACAATTCTATGGGGAAGTCGCGGTTACACTTTTAAAGTTTAAGGACCCTTCTAGGAGGACTTTGAGCGAACCCTTTGGAACTTAAGAGTTTGAAGAGCCACCCCACCCGTGGATACCGTAGTACCCGAGTTACCTATCCCAGAGGAGCCGGGTGCATAGGTCTGAAGTGGCGTCGGAAACTGCCATCGTTCTCAATGGAGGGCTGTGAAGAAGTACTGCTGCCGTGAAGGTGAAAAGGGTCCAGTGGAATCCAAGCCTGGATTCGGGAAGGAAGGAACCTGAAAGCAGAGGGGACAGAGTCTGGGTCACTCCAGAGTGACCAGGGGCTCGGTAGACGAATGCCCACCGATGTCGGTGCTTCAGGTGCGAAGAAGGGAGGCTTGACTCTGCAGCCACGAGGACCAGGAGATGTCGAGGACAACCAGGAGCTGGAGGTGAGCTGTCCCACAAAGGATGTCGAGTGCTGAGGGGTCGGTGTCCGGCTGGAGCACCAACAAGCCTTGGCAACAGCAACCAACGAAGGAAGGTCAAGCAGGTTACGGTGTGGACCAGCAAGTTCCAGGTGACTCACCAAGCAATGGGGAGTCAGGGCACATCAGGGTCAACCAGGAAAGCCCAACAGAAATCAAGATGACCCTCAGAGGGACCCACAGGCCGAAGGACCAGGAGTCGCGAGGGGACCTCGGGCAAGATTGCAAAGTACCAGCCCACGGAGCACTCGGTGTGAGGAGGCCAGAGTTCTTTGGTGCAAACACTGCTCAGGGTCAGGAATACACGGAGTCCAATGCACAAGCTCGGGAATTAACAACAAGCATATGCAACTGCAAATGGACACACAGGGGTTCAGGTTATGCAGTCCCCACGAGGGATACTGGCCTCAAACTTGCTGAGAGGGCAGATCGACCTCAAGGACCTTCAAAAACCCACCTCCTGTGTTGCTGAAATCTTCAGAGTCTGCAGGAGCTCAGGAGCAGCAGACTGGTCAGTTGCATTAAGGTGCCTGCTAGGGCAGGGGAGTGACTCCTTCACTCGAAGGGAGATTCTTCAGTCGTCCTTTGTGTACCACAGGTCCTGCACGGAGCCTGTATGGAGCAAGGGCACAGACAAAGCTTTGGACGGAGAGGGAGACGAAGTCGGGCCCAGTCGAAGTCCAGCGTAGTCAAGAGTGTCCAGACGGTGGAAGGTCAGTGGTTTCTTCTTGTAGAATCTTGTCCACGTAAAATCTAAAGTCTTACAGCTAGGTAAGCCCTTATGTACCCACGGGAGAGGGTTGGACAGATTAGGGGGACCCTGCTAGCAGAGGGTCAGGACAGAGGGGTGGTTACACCCATGTCCTTTGTCCAGTTTCGCGCCAGAGCAGGAGGCAATGGCTCCCAGAACTGGTTAGAGGTGGACTATGCACAGGGACACCAAATGTGCCCCGGGTGCAGACTTTCAGGCACTCTCAGAGTGCAGCCACGCAGCCCCAATGCACTAAATCCTGTCTGGGAGGTGGTCACACCTCCCTGTGACAGGATGCCTATTGTGCTGCCTTCCTCTGCTCGAGCTTGGCTCAGCAGCAGGAGGGAAGAAGTGTGTCTCTGGTCGGCAGCATCCATTTTGTGCTGACCGGGTCGAGAAGGCTGGCACCAGATAGACCAGTGACCCCACGAAGCTCGCTTCAGAAGGGTGGAATCATACCTCCCACACCGGTTACCGGTGTGGAGGTATGATTCCAAGGTGTTTGATACCAAACACGATATGTTTCTATGCAGCCGTTTTCGAGATAGCATTTACCGCGAAGTTATAATGCACCTCTGCCTATATGTCCGGCTGAGTCACAGAGAATGGTCTCCGAAGGCTGCAGAGGGCTCTGCTCATGCAGGGCCACCCTCTCACTAAAAACCCAGCACCCTGCCTTCAGGATTGATAAGGCCTGCTATAGGGGTGACTTATAAGTTTTAAGTGTAGTGACCTATAGATATATTGAACCTATATCTAAAGTAAGTGGTTCAAGCACCAGCTTGCACAGGCTGCTGTAGCAGACCTGGAGTTCCATTTTGCATGGCCTCTCATGGGTGGCATAATACATGCTTCAGCCCATGGGAGACCTCTGGGGTACCTATGCCCTGGGTCCCTGGGTACCATATACTAGGGACTGATAAGGGTACCCCAGTATCCAATATGGAGTGTACCAAAGTACATGCATAATCATTTTAGGGAGAAAGCAGATAGACTAGGGGTCTTGATTAGCAGGAGCCCAGTCAGACTAGTCAAAAACCAGCAAAACACCAGGCAAAAAGTGGGGGTAACCATGCAGTCAGATCCTACCTTCCTACATGAACATGCGAAGGACAAAAATAGGATGTCTCCCCTGTCAACCCACTGTTGTGTTGGTGTGTGCCATGCAATCAAAAATCACGTGAGAGGGACCCCTTTTACACCAAAGGAATAGGGTTCTGTTTTAAGCTCAATAAATATTAATGTATATTAATGTATCCTTTGGTGCACCATATATTGCACACTGCTCATCACATTCATCCAAGCCACACACGTTGCTTCTTACAAAAATAGCGCCAAAGAGAGGATACCAACTTTTGCTAAATATAGTGTGCCACAACGCAGATGTAGTAGTAGGATTGTACACATAGATTTATTAAAAACATGAAAAAACCTTTTATCAATACATTGCCGTAAAATCCAATATCCAAGGCAATCCTATCCCAAATATTGCAGACATATACACAATAGCAATAATAATAATGTCCTACACAAATAACATATACATAAAACATAGAAAAATAAGAAACAAAGATAAAGAAAAATGAAAAGAGAGTATCTACAAGACAATACACTTTGTCATCAATAAGACCTATCCGTGACAAGATGACGTTAAGACTGGAACTCGATATGTTGAAAATTATTTTATATCTGTTGTGCCAACCAACAACACAGATTAGGGTTCAAGGCGTCGACGCGTTTTGATGGTATCGTCCTGGTTAAACCATCTTTATCAAGACTATAATGTTAACTCTCATATGTCGTATATAAAATCAACCAATGTTATACACCTTCTAGGCTCTACTTCCTAGCATGCACCCAAAGACGTTTCTTATGGGATACACTGATTTCCAATAATGATGTTTTCTCCAGGTGAAATAAATTTGTAATGTTGTTCAAGCTTTGTGCCTGTCCTTTAGTCGGAGATGTCCAGCCATCCTATTGTTACCCTCCTAGCTTCAAGCTGTGTATCGCTGTCACACTAGACTGATGTGAAATTGTGCCTTACACAAACTGTTCAGTATGCCATGTAAGAATGTATTGTACCTATGTTGTTAAAATGACAAGTAAACTGCCAGATCTACACAGTTTGCAAACATCATGAGATTAGTTAAATCCCCTTTGCGTCCCACAACCACCTTGAATCATGCACATGAGTGATTTTGCAGTAGCACATTGAAAATGTGCACATCTGCAATTATAGCTGCAAAAAATAACCAAATATGAATCGGTGGTCAAGCCTTCGCATTGTTTGCAGCATCCGAAATATGTTTTACAAGTACTGGATGCCTGATGTTCATTTCCATGTGTGTTGCAAGCCAGTCAAACAGGTGCAGACATCACAGCAATGTTTAATTTTACAGTTACATATGTTGTCACACATACAACCTATGCCAACCATAATGACTACCACTGATGCATGCATGTCTTATCACACATGAATCGATGCAGATAGGCTTCAATGTGTGGTCATGTTGACAGCTATGTATAACTGTAATCTTGACATATCCGGATGACTGAAGTCACATACACAACACAGATCACATCACATAGACAAATGGTGTCATTAGTCATGCTATTTCATTAAATCTGGTACATTTGATGAACAACTTGCACTTAGCAATAAAGGTTTTGCAGATTAAACATGAAAGCGATAATTTTTTTCATTACTGCCATTGAATATAATCGCAAAATACATGTTAAAACACTGAAAATTCCTGCAAAGCCATTAGCGGGCAAAATATCGCAGAGTCAAAAAATGGGCCGCAAACACACAGGAAGTGATGTCAGCATGCATCCTGTGTAATAGAGGAGTACTGTACACTTTCACTTTCTCTTTTAAGCACATTGTCAGTGTCTGTGGAGAGTGTTGGAGGTGGATTGAGTTGTGTGCTGGTTTGGTTGGAGAAGAGAGTGGTGTTCTGTCCTGTGAACTGTCCCTAGTGTCTCTGTGAAGTCCTGTGGACTAGTTTTTACGTGTATTTTGCATCTTGTTGTAAATCTTGTCATGTGTCTGTCCAAGGGGTACATTTATCATAATAACTGTTGCAGGGTAACATTTTGGGGCTTTTCTTTTTACATAGTGGGTTTAGGTGTGTGTTGGGAGATGTCAGGTGTGGGTAGGGAGGGCAGGATGTCAGAGGGGGCATTGGGGGCTTCCTCTGGCTTCTTAAATTTTAGCTGCCACTGATGGTTGAGAGTGGGGGAAGGATCCTGCAGGGATATTCTGTCTGTGTACGTAAGGTAAGGTGGGAGCATATCCGCAGCTAAATGATGAGGATCTTCGGGGTGGACAGGACGGTCCAGCAATGGAAGCACCAATGGCAGGATTGCATGGGCCGTGAGGGTGATATGTTGGACCACATGGGAGTCATCGTTGGCAGGCAAGGTGGTAAGTACATCTCAAAAGTTCATCAAATCAACTTTTTATTTCCATCTCCAAAAATTTAGTCTGTAACACAATGTAATAAACGCTACAGGATGATGTCATTCATTTTTTAAGTCAAGCTGCCAGCTCAAAAACATTCGCCCTTGCACCATTGTGCAAGTGTGACAGTGTTTATGATGAGGTATGACCATGTGCAGGAATGTCTACACTCCTGCACATAATAAATGAAGTGCTGTATCATGTTTCAATGTGTGCTGCGCAGTGCATCCTATTAAGATAGTGTATTAGGAGATTTGTGTGTGTGGACCCTCAATGTGTATGAAGTGGCCATGTGAGCTGCACAATGCAGGACACATGACAAAACACACTGCCTGATGGACAAACTTGTTTAGCCCCATTGTGCAAGGGTTCAATCATGTGGTAACACTTCCCAATGTATGTGAAGGACCACATGTCTGCCACACATTTTTTTAATTCAAATTTGCTATATGACATGGCTGATTTTGTGTAGGTACAATGAAATAAAAAAAATTCACTGGGCCTCATGTGCCTTTTTTAGAGTGTTAGTTTGCCTCATGCACAATGTGGGATCAGACCACATCAGTTGTCTCAACACACCATTGTGAAATCTGCAAAGCAAATATTGTCTACAAAAAATGGAGAAAATGATGTTGTGGCTGGAAATGTGGCCTTGGGAATGTGTCACGTAAGTAGTGTGTGCAAAATGAGCACATATAGTAGCAGGATTGTCTTGTGTTGCACAAGGCTGCATTGGTCATGTTTTGTGTGTGCAACAGGCAAAGCAGATCCAGTCATGTATGCAACATGAACAGAGACAGGACTGTTACAGGCCATTGAATTGGATGTAGATGAATCTGATAATGAACATGACACGTGGAAAATTCACGTCTGATACTACCACACATTTTTTTAAATGTCTCACAGCTGGAAGACCACTGATAACTCAGGAGGACATCGATGCATTCATGGACCCACACGCCACCTGTGAGTGCCTTCCTCATATATTTGCATTGTGAGATTGGATGAATGTTTGTAAATGCTCCTGTATGTTGTCGAACACAGTCTGGGTGTGTATTACATGGACCTCGCCTCTAGTGTGATGATGGATCTGAAAAGTGTGATGTATGCACAAATGAATGATGTTGTGATTGAGCACAGCATTTCTCTTCCTGACTTAACGTTGCACATCCCCAGTTAGTAAAAGTCATAATCATACTGTATTGGCAAATATCCTGCCTCTCACTTGCTTTTGGCCTGTCTCTGAGCAATTATCATGGCATGCCAAGCGGTAAACATCACTCACCCCGCATCCGTGACCCCGCATGTTATTACAACGCGGTCGTTACAACGACCACGTTGTAACAACGCAATACCATTACCCCGCAAGTCAAAACCACGACTTGCGGAGGGGGGGGAGAAGGCGTTGAATTTAAAATCCAACACCTTCCCTACTGTCCGCACAGACTGGAGTTGGAATAGTAAATCATACTATTCCAACATCCAGCGCCCCCTCCGCAAGTCGTGGTAATGACTTGCGGGTAATGGTGACTAGCGTTGCTACAACGCAGTCGTTGTAACGACCGCGTTGTAATAACATGCGGGGTGAGGGAAAGCGGGAAAAGGAGTGCTATTCATGCCAAACATGTAGGCAGTCTGCCATAAATGTGCAAGGGGGGCTGTTTTGGTGGTAGCCATAGCAAATGGACACTGTTGAGTATGCAAATCATTGTTGCCATTTTACAATGGCACCTTGTTTGCCAACATGCATTAGCAACATGTCAGACCCCTATTTCTGAGATGTTGTCATGTCAATACAATACAACATACATTTCCAAGGTTGACCATCTGAGATTTGTCACATCAGATGTGTGATGCAATGGAATTCATTTTGCCCAAATTCCCACCATTCTTTGCATGCTGTGGCTGTTCATGCCTAGATAAATGCTGTATGCAACTGTCACACAATGTGACAGAAGAAATACATCATACGGTGATCTCAGGTGTGAATACATGTCCAAATAACAAAGTGTAGATGCCTTCTAGGCATTGGATCATGTGTACGTGGCAACTTAGGCTCACGTTGAATGTTGAGAGCTAAATGACGTGATTTGGTCAGTCTGTACTGACTGATTCAGTCAATGAAACCTGTTAAGTTAAACTGACACCTGCACTGAGTCCAGAAATACCGAAGGGTTATGTCACTCCAGCCGATGCATGTGGATTACACAGCGTACAGACAGGAGAGGAGACATGTGAGTGATGTTGGTGATGGCTATGACCAGACATGTAGTGAGTGTACAGCTTTGACTGAGATAGCTGTCAATGATGATCAATTCTTTGGAGCACCAGTTTATCAGTTAAAGATATCAGTACAAAAGAGTCAGTCACATACACAATATGATAGCTGGTGTACGTGATAAAGGAGTTAGTGATGCAGGAGCCAGAGTCACAACTCCTTTGGATGTGTCAAAATAACTGTAAGGGAAAGTTAAGTCCCAACATTTAATTCCTGTCAATAGTCAGTGTCTTTCCTCTGATGTGTTGTATCTTTGACATGTTGATGCATACTACAAGGACACCATTTCCTCCACAACGTAACATGGAACAACATTGTGATAGCAAGAGTGTTATAGCCTGAGTCACGATGCAGCGTTAAGCCGGCTCCCTCTGATTGATGACCAATAGTGCTTTATACCACCTTTTCACACCATATCTTGGGTGCAAATGGTGGGCAATGTACACATGCACAACCAACATTTTGGATGTCTGGCCCCTATCTACAAGTTCAGAGTGAACATGTTGCCGTGCGTAATGTGTGATACCCTGCCCAAAATGTATATAAATATGCACTGTAGTGAGAATGGTTTAATTAGTTTCCATCTCTGCTGTTCCAATGTGTGCTGCGTTGTGCGGCACACATGTAAAGAGCAAGACACCATTGATTGTTCTTGTGCAGGAAGGTGCGCCTTACAGCACATTACCAATATGTGATAAAAATGTCATCTTGTGACTTCTATATGTGCTGCATTAAGCAGCACACATAGAAGTGACAAAACATCATTTCAAGAATGGTTATGTGCAGGAAGCCTCTGGCACATGATCAACCTTCACATCAACGCAGACACCCTTGCACCATGGTGCAAGTGGGCCTGTGTAGGAGCAAGGAGGCAAAACTTTTCCTGCAGCACGGGGGCAGACACAGGTCTGCCCCATACTGTTGTAGATATGGTGCAGACCTGCGTTCCTGAAGTTGCAGGGCGTGGCATTAAGCCAAGGAGACAAATGCCACGCTCCGCCACTACCTTGTGAGATGCCCCTATATCTTTTTTTGTCATGGCATGGCCTGGTTCTGCAATGGTCCTGTCAAGCTGTCTCCTTGGGCTCATTCCCCTGGTAGACTCAGCCTGAGTATGGGACAGCACCATCATTTAACTCTGCCAATCTGAAAACGTTGTGACTCTACTCTGCCCTTGACAGGTCCCATGCCATACATTGTCAGGTCAGTAACACCATCAGGATGTAATTGGTTCTTTATTTCACATTGCATAGTTCAGGTCACTTTTGAACTTCAAAATCTTTGGTGAGAGTGTAGAGTCCATGTTTCCATGCACTTGTGTTTCAAACTTAAATGGAGAACATTGGCATTAATATCTGGACTTACATATTGTCATATGTCTTATTTTTCAGACAACATGTTGCCTGAGGAGGCACGGGTGTTCCAAATACAAAAGGAACTATACATGCACATACGCTGGGTGGCCAAGGGCTATCGTGCAATGGCGAGGAGGTATAGAGAGGACCCTGCTGCTGGAAAATGGAAATCTCTGCCTTAATTTGCACGGAAAGGTTTGGAAAGGGACACACAGGCCAAAGCAGGCCCTTCTAATGTCAGACGTGGGTCCAGATATCAACACCGATCTGCCACTCAAGGTCAGACATCACACAGCCAACCTGCTGCAACTGCATCAGGCACGCAAACAGGTGTCCCCTCACCACCACGCACACGAGGGACTGCCTTGCTGCCTTCTGCACCCCGGACACATGGTGTCAGTTTCATGAACAGGGACCAGCGGTGCTTACTGGACCCAAATGTGCGACTGGCACAAGTGGAAAGGGACGTTCCAACATAAACACCCAACTCCAGGACATCAAGGGTGCCTGGGGCTCCCATTTTGAGCAGCCCAGGTTATGAGCCTTCCCCCTTTTTTACAGTCCCCCGATTCCTTTTATACAACTGTATTGATATTAGTCTAAGGGGCATATTCACAAGGAGCTATCGCCAAATTAACTGCACTTTATCGCAGCCAAAGTCGTGATAAATTTACCCCCCCATTCACAAGCCGGTGTAAACAGCCCACAGCACCAGTTTACCCGCGATAGCAGCCGCAAAAAACAACGCCACAGAGGACCCCCGCAAATATCGCTAATGAGATGCAGAGTAGGCGTTCCCGTGACAAAAGCCGAGACAACATCACACCTCAACATTCACAAAGACCAGCCACATCGGCGATAAGAACACAAAACAGGCGATAAGGCGCGTTAGCATCAGGAAATCTACACCTGCTCTGACCTGGTGTAAAGTCGGACGGCAGCCAGCACCACAAAAGTCAGCACAGCCCAGGGCTACATCGGAAGGGCAACAGATGCCATGGAGCCACCCATCATGCGGTCCGGACACCCAAGAGGGCCACAACACCCACCTCCACCACCCCAGGACCCCAACCCACACCCAGAACACCCCCCCATGGACCACCACAGACACAGCGCAGACAAAGACAGCGGAACCCCAGGAAATGTATCAGCCGCACAGACCCAACATCTGACAATGTCACCGTCCACTACAGGCTGAAAGGGACAACCAACCTACGCATCCTGACCATCATCGCCTAACAGGCCTACGGCACCAACAAAGCGGACAACCAACATCCCACCCCACACAAAGCTGATGGCGTGGCTGTACCTGTTGGCCCCTGGGACCCCCCAACCAACACCGGCCAGAGTCGGAGGAGTCTCACAGCCAGCAACATCCAAGTCCCCCACACCTGTCCTGGACATCACCATCACCCTGGTACCCCAGTCCTCATACATACAACACAATGCACAGGATCCGCTGGAGACCAAGCAAGGACCATATGCCCAAGCATGCACGCACGTGTTGGGGGCAATACACAGCACACATGTACTACCTGTGCCCCCTGGTGACACAGCACACAATCATCGCAACAGGAAGCACACGTCTCACACCAATGTGTAGGCAACAACAGAACACCGTGGAACACCCAACAATGTCGCCTTCCAATACACAGCCAGTGTGCATGATACCTTCATCCTCTGACAGTCCATCATCAACCAGCGTTCCCAGGATGGCAACAAGGGAAGTGCACAGCCCCTTGGCAATATACAAATGAACACCCCACACACCTCAATTCCACAACCATGCAACTCACAACTCTGGCAATGCACATGTCACAAAATCACATACAACAGGCACAACAACATGCCCACCCACCAAACACGACAGAACAACTTACAATGTTCACATGGGCAAGCCCTGAACATGAGCCAGCAATGGCATGGCACCACAGCCACATAATAGCCGAATGTGTGGAGCGGTGGCAACCAGGCATGTGTGGAGGATGCAGTAGAACCATGATTGGGAAAGTACACAATGCCATGGGTGGCGGAGATGTGCTGGACACACCGCAGTATGCAGAACACACCCTAATCCATGGCGACATACACCGCTGGTGTATGGAGTGTAGTGGACAGTGGACGCAACCATGTCACCCCAGCCAGTGGGGGACCTCGCGGAAATGTTGCCTGTTACACCCCGCCTAAGCGTCAACGGAGTGGGATGGCCCGGCGTACGCAAGGCCAGCGTAGGGGTGTGAATAAGAAGCACGTAGGCCTGGGCGTGGTCCTCTTCCGGAAAGACCCACGTCTCTGCCAGGGTGGCGCCTCCCACCCCGCCACCCCGCCACGAGGCCGACGCCGTCCACGTGAGCGGAGTTGCCAGTGATGCTGTGCGCCTGCCGGACCCCGGCATGCTGGACCACGAACCCGTCAGACCCGCCCCTGCGCAGCCAGGCCACACTGATCACCTGCCGACACTGACGTGTGTCAAGGAGGGCCCACCACGTGTCGGCGCAAGCTCCAAGCCTGAGGCCCGTGACCTTGGCAGCCACCTCAGACCATTGCGGCCTCCACGACACAGGCCTGCTTTATTCCTCTCTCGTTGATGTACTCCACTGCCGCCTTAGGCCTACTCTTCGGACCAGTAGGTCCCATATGTGAAACTGTGCCCTGAGTCATGAATGGCAATGACCCCAAATCCGGGCCAGCGGCCACAGCACCAGAACCCCCCGATCAGTGAGGCATAGTTTCATATGGGCTTCTTGCGACACTTGGTGACACTAACCCTGTTCAACGCCAGCCGGCTACACGTGGTGCCACTAACCCTGTTCAACGCCAGCCGGCTACACGTGGTGCCACTGAACCTGAACTACGCAGGCCGGTGGGGCCATCCAACCTATGCCGGCGACACTCAGTGAATGGGCCGTGCTGACCGCTGCCTCAGGCCTACACCACAGTCAGGTAGGTCACACATTTGGAACTGAGTCTTGATTACACCATGGCAGTGACCGGATGTCTACTGCAGGGGTGATATCACTAAACTCCCTGCTTTCAGTGAAGCAAATGAATGCATCACAGGCACACGACACGTGTCTGTGGGCCCATGCTGACCGCTGCCTCCGGCCTACACTGCGGTCCAGTAGGTCACAGAGTCTTGATTTGGCAATGTTGGAGTTCACATCTGTGTACCGGCATCATCGCAGACTGCATCCCCTCTCAGCACCTGTGCCACTATGTGTGTTCCCTGACATTCATGGACACTCACTGGTCGTACATTGGTGGCGTTTGAGTCTACGGACTAGGTGCTAGTTTCATCCTCATGTAGCTGATCCCGAATTGTTGGTGTAAACGAGGGTTGCGCTTTCCACTCCTCCATTTGCTGCTTCCAGATAACATCAGACCTTCCGCATTATGCCCTGGAGGACACCTTCCACTGTCCTCTGCAACCCTCCGCAACACACACCTCGGACATTGATGGGGACCCGCTCAGGTCGCATGGCCCATCTGACTGCACCGCAAGTCACTGTCCCGTGGCTGGGTGCCTGTGCCGGCCGCATTGCATCAGGGGCCACTAACTCTGTGCTGCTCAGGCCTGGGACCCCTTCTTCTGAGACATTGAATGGCCTCTGTAGCGATGGTCTTGGGGTCATCAACGCCATGTGTCTGTGGCCCTGCGCTGTCCGCCTCCTCCTGCCCCAACTGCGGGCCACCAGGGCTCACACATGGCATCGAGTCTTGACCAGCCCGGGCATCCCATCACCTCAGGAGGCACACGCCACCATCGCAAGGACCACCTCCAACCGCCATCTGCCAGAGTCGAACCGGTGGTCCTGACAGATCTACGGAGTTGCTCAGACCTGTCGTGGATGCCATCATCGGCCTGATACCCTGCTCAGCACTCCAGGTGCCCCTACCTCAGTGCACTACAACTCACGGAACCTCCAGACTGAATATTGGGTGACCTCTGTCCTTACTCCGGATCCCTCCATGTTGCTCTGCATTTGAGTCTGTTATGCTGGTGTTTTCTGTTTCCATTACACTGGTGTCCACTGTTCAGGTTGTTGGCAGCACCAATCACTCTGTGCGGGCTGGCTTATACTCACCCCACGCACATCCAGCACAGGCGTCACTGTACATGTGGCCCTGCCAATAAAGGGGCCGGGCGCACGTGCCCATAGCCAGTTCAACATGATATGTGCATGTGTCTCTGTGGAGGTGTGGTTCTCCTTTGTGGGGTGTAGGTGGTCCCTGAAGGGTATTGGACACCCACGTATGTGTTCTAGTTTGCATTCCATGGGTTCGGCAACACCCTCACCTGTTGGGCCACCTCCTTTTGGCGTTCTGCCACCTGGCATTGGGGTGCCATGTGTGGGTGGGTGAAGTGTTGTGAGGCAGGCGTGATTGCGGGTGCTTCATGCTGTGTGGTCTGTTGCAGGGGCTGGGTTCTCCTCTGAGTAGCTTGTCTGCCCTGGTCCTGGTGGTGGGTTGTGTGGGATGTCTATGGGCTGTTGTACGGCGTCGGTGTCGGGGGTGTGGTGTTTGTCTCGGGCATCACTGATGGGTTGTCTGTTCTGACCTGCTGGAGGTGTTGTTTGTCCCTCTGCATTGTGAAGGGGAGGTGCATGTTGGCATTGTGTTGGCGCCTTGTTCTTGTCGACATGCAGACTGTGTGACACTGTACATTGTGACTGTTTGGGTGGTGGTGGCTATTTGAGTTGGGACAGTGTACATTTGGCCTACATGGCTGATGTGGGGTTGTAGGGGTAGATGTGCATCTCACAGTTCCCTGCTCTGTCCAATGTGATTGTTCTGTTTCTGCACCTGGGTGGTCCCAGTTGTGTCCCCTATTCTGCAGTGTGGGTGTTGCACTTTGTGCCACATTGTCATGGTATGTGCTGTGATTGCTATGTGTGTGTGCTGCAGTGTGCCACGGGGATGGGGGACATGTCCCTGGGTAATTGTGGGTGTGCAGTCTGTTACACCTCATTGTGCATGTGTGGCATTGTGCCCATCCCCCCATCCCCCCAGTCCCTGTTGGATCCTCACCCTGTTGTTGTTGTCTCAGGTCCTCTCGAGCTGTGTCCGTCCTCCCTAGTCCTTGCACCCTCTCCACACTGATGACTGTGGCTGGGGTTTCCTCCAGCTCCTCCTGTGGCGCTGGACTGCCACCTCCTGTCGCCGTTGCTGCCTTCCTGTTGGCAGCGGGTTTGTACCTGGTTTAGGTTATCACGTCCTGCCGGTGCCTCTTGACCTCCTGGATTGGCCTCCTGGGCACTCCGACTGCATTCCATGTGGTCTGCTTGTGGGTCAGTTGCTGGTAGTGTTCTGTCGCCTCCGTGGCCTTGGTCTTGTTTTCCTGCGGTCTGCACCCCGTCTTCCTCTCCCTTTTCTCCTTGTCCTTCCCCGAGCCAGTTGTTCCTTGCTGGTGGTCTGTGGGGGGTTGTGGGGTTCGCGTTGCCCTCTGCGCTGGGTCAGGGTGCATCCATGTTGGTACGTGCTTTGGCTTGTTTCTGGTGTGTTGTTTCCGTGGTTTTTATGGTGCAATTTCCCGCCAGACGCGTGGGATTTGCAGGCCTGAGGCTGCTCTTCGCTACTTTTTATACCGCGATCGGCCTCATCACATGATTTCTCGCGTTTCGCATTTTTTCGGCGTGGCGTTGATTTTCGCGCTGACATTTGACGCGTTATCTGGTGACTATCGCATGGTACCGCCTTGTTGTGAATTCCACGTTGACACGGGGTTATTTTCCCGTGATAGGCTGCGATATTGAAAGTTGCGTTACGCTACTCTTGCGGTAGTTATCACACGTTCCTGTGAATATACCCCTAAGTTATTAAGTGTTATTTAGTGTAGTTGTAGAGTAGTAATAGTTAGTGTACGTTTTAGATAAGGTTTTAGATGTTTTATTCTCTTTATGTAGTGTTATGGGCTAAGTGTTCTTTTCCTTTGGGTGGGGGATTGATATATTTTTCTTGTATAAACCCCCCCCCCCAAATATATATATATTTGTCTAGGATATGTATAGTTAGTTCATGTTTAGTTAAGCCGTCTTTGTCCCTTCTGATGATGTGCTTTAAGGGGGAGGGGGCTTGATGTCTCATATATGTTGTTGAGTGTTTAGTATTAGATAAGGTTGTTAGTTCAGTGTAACATTTAGTTAATATCAGTTAGTTTAGATTAGGTTAGCTGTAGTGATTAGTGTTTGTTTAAGGTAGGTACTTTTGTAGACTTTTAATAAAATTAGGTAATTTTGTAGACTTTTAATAAAATTTTAGTGTTTTGGATTTGTGGTTGCAGTTATGTTTGAAGTGATTTGATGGAGTGCTGCTTCGGAAGTTGGATACAACATATTCAATCACACAACAATCATTAGAATGTCTAAGTGTGGTCATTACATCATATTTTAGGGAATGGCTACTGTCATGATTCTGTAGACTTGTGTTCAGGAAACATGCATGAATTTCAGGATGGCAAATTTGAATTATGGCCTTGGATAGGTATACTCTGTTGATATATTTAGCATCTTATGAAGAACTCACAGAGTTGTACGCCACATTGGGGCACATTTACAACAGAATGGAGAAGCATGGGGATAAGCAGCCATTGAAAATGCAACTGTGAGAAGCTGGCCTGGTATATGATGTCCACTAATGTAAGTGGGCACCTTGCACCAGTCCAGACAACCCTTATGGTGATTTAGGGGGTCTCAGACAACCTTACAAAGCTATCCAAGTGGTAGCTGTGGAGAACAGCCTTCAGGCTTAGTCTTGAAGGAGTGTAAAGCAGCTTGTTTTGTGCTTTTTTGTCTAACCAGCAATATTATCTAGCCTTCACCACGAATTGTCAGATGCGTTTTATTTAACTAGATTTCGCCTTGGCACATTGCACTTTTTGTTTGCTTTTCCTAGACAATCTGTGTGGGTGGAAACCCTTAGTTTCTGTCCCTGTGATAATAGTACTCCCCAGAGCACTATGCACCTTACACTTTTTTGCACACTTTATGATGATCCGAGAAGGAGATTTTTGAGACCAATACTAAAAATATCTCTCCATGTACATATTTAGAGGGATATGAGTGTTTGCAACTATTGGAAAATTCTATTGTTTGTTCTGCAATGATGAGTTTCATTAAAGTAGCACTGGGTATTAGGAGACGATATGGAACGCAGTAATTGAACCGGGCAGGGAAATTAAATGATTTTAGTCTATGGAAATATAAAGTTTTTAGCCTAACTAGTGTTTTAAATACCCATGCGGAATTTTATTTTTTATGTCGGCAATAGCAATAATAATTTTTTTATTGAACTTAAACGAACCCATTGGCTTCAAAGATAAATATGGTCTTCTCCTCAAAATGCACTTAGCACTTTATGTATAATGATAACCTAGCTTGTAATTGAACCTCACATGAATTTTACTATATCTCACTGTGACGAATTAATTATATCCCATTGTGATGAATTATGATAAATGTTTTTATATTTGATGGTTTTTTTAGAATGCTTTTATGGTTGTTTACTAGCCGAATAAAGCTTGTTTTGAATTTGAATTTGAATTTGAGAAGCATGGGGATAAGCAGCCATTGAAAATGCAACTGTGAGAAGCTTGCCTGGTATATGATGTCCACTAATGTAAGTGAAATCAATAAACACAAGGGAGACACCCTACAAGTCCAATCAGGGACAGGGAAAGTTCAAACAGAATTAACAAGCGAGTCCCTACTAGATACTATGTATCGTAAAGAAGTTTTTCTAAGTACCAAAAAAATATATATATATATTGTGCCGGTATTAAAAGAATAACATAAAAATAATTATATCATCACAGTGAGTCAGAATCAACATACAAAAAATATAATTAAAATGTGTAAATAACTAAAATTCTCATGGACATATGTCAAAATAAATATTTATTAACATTATTATACACAGTACATTTTAATAAAAAGCTTAAAAAACATTTCATTGCTATATACAATCATTCTAAAAACAAATAACTTGAAAACAGAGTTGTCGACGCTGCGTTTCGGTGAGTAGATATATAGACACCTTCCTCAGGACAGTTTTCTTGTGATAATGAGTTAAATCAGTATATGTATGTACATTGATGCCACCGAGTATTTCTCATGCACTGGAATCCCCAAATGCAGAATTTTGAAAAAAACTGGAACCAATCATAAGGTAAGGGGTACGTCGTGATAACGATCCCCAAGATTGACAAAAGTGCCACTAATTTCAATCAATTCCTAGGGCAACAGTTGTTCAGGCAGATATGCAGCCGAAGTGATAAGTACCTCATCGAGGAAATCCGGCCTCCTTGCAAACAATGTACAGCTTCCGGGGCACCTTGCACCAGTCCAGACAACCCTTATGGTGATTTAGGGGGTCTCAGACAACCTTACAAAGCTATCCAAATGGTAGCTGTGGAGAACAGCCTTCAGGCTTAGTCTTGAAGGAGTGTAACGCAGCTTGTTTTACCAGAAGGCAACCTTATTATATAGATTAAATGAAAGAGAACCACACAAGGTATTTATAAAAATATGTATTTATTATATAATACTGTCTAGTATGTTCCAATATCTCCCACACGGAGATATACTCAAAGCACACAATACTATAGCAAATAAATCACAGTAAATAGCACTAATACACAGCGGGCCCCAGGGGGGGACCGAACCATATACTAAAAAAGTGGTATAAGAACCACGACTCGAGTCAGGACAATGTCGAGAGGACGTAGAATCACTGGGACCCCAAGGAACCACCCAAGGTGAGTAGATAGGGACCCCACGGAGAGCGTGTGCAGTGTGAGTACATGACCGCGTGCTCCGTACAAGTCTATGTGCAAGTCACGGTTGGATTTTTAAAGATTAAGGACCCTTCCCAGTGGACCCTGAAGAAACCCTGTGGAAGACAGAAGGCTGGAGAGCCACCCCACCGATGGATGGCATGGTACCCAAGTTGTTTACCACACTAAGCCGCTCCTAGTGAAATGACCTAAATGTCTCTAGATGTGGGATCTGGCATCTCACAAAAAGTGAAGGACTGGTCTCACACACCACCTGGTGTCATGCTTCATCATGGACCAATGCTCACCCCTTAAAAACTTGGTTTGATAAGGGGCGGGCATACACCTGACGACAGGGATGCACTTCTAAAACTAAGTGGGGGCCCTTACAAAAAGAGAGTGTGTGATTAAAATACCATTACAGATGGCAAATTGTATTTTAATTTAGATGGCATCTGTATGGTCATTAAAACCAGAACTGCGGTGTATATGAGGAAATTATTATCCTCCCACCGCTGTGTGTAAAGTCGACATGTTTCTGCCCACCGGCCCGATCGGGTCCATGGCATTCATCAGGACTTATAAATAACTAAAGGCTCCACCCTTACCAAATCTCAGGAAAAAGGCAATCCACTGGGTGGGGTGAAAAATTATCACCCTCAACCTTCAGGAGGAAAAAATTCCAAACCTGTGAAAAGAAGAAATGAAAAGAAAAACATTGTATAGTACAATATGACAAAAACGGTCATACATGATTCGAACAGCCGACTCCACGTGCATCCTACGGTGAGTGGCTATGGTGTTTTACTAATGTGTCAGTCATCTGTGCAAAACACTCAATAAAAATTATGGGGAACTTGTCCCATATTTCTTACCCTTGTGGGGAATCTACTGACCCCATAGGCGGCCGTGGACGGTAGACCAATGAGGTCACTAGCTGTCAAAAAGGAGAAAATAACAACAAAAAGAAGAACATTGTTTTTAGGAGGTAGTGTCACGATTTCATATAGACACACAACTACATTAAACCTATACAAGTATTATCCACTCAAAAATGCAAGAGTCCCCATGGGGCATAGTCCCAGACCGTTCACTCCAGTTCACACGCACTCCCTTACTGTAACTTTAAGTTCACTGCTCCTTGCACCTATGTCTGCATGGCTAGTCCCCTTGTCGGTAAGTGAGAGCGGGGGTTACGTGATTTATATAGCGCATGCGCGCTCTTACTCATATGCAGGTGTGGGCATTAGCACTGAGCGGCAAATGGTAATTGAAGACTAGCTGTATTTCCGATGTCGTTGCTCCCGCTATTTTAAGAACTGCCTGACCTGCCTGGTGCGGTGACGCGGACCCAAAATGGAGGTCCGGCAGTCTCCTCGCGGTAGTGTTCGAAGGCGCTGGCCCACGAGTGCTCCTGTGTGTTCAGAGGGAGGGTGGGCCTGCTTCCTATTGGTGCACATGCGTGCTGAACAGTACAGCTGGGAAATTCTAAGCGAAAGCGCTGATTGGTTTTGATCGACGTGCCTACCATTGACGATGATTAAAAATGCATGTACTATTGCGCATGTGTGGAGATTAGCGGAATTGTTTGTCAGCACGCGTATACTACACGGTAAAGACACTACTTTACGTGCTAAGTAGACTACTGAGACCAGGCAAATGTTAATATATTAAAAAATATATTAAAACGAACCGATGTGCAACATTTCTGTGAAAGGGCATGCATGCTAGATACTATGGATGGTTACCTAGGGACAAGTAACTACTTTACTAGATGGCACAGTTTTCTTGCCACCGGTATGTGTTACTTTATGAGAATTAACGTGTTGTTTTGTCTACCTCCGTACTCGGTAATCAATACCTCTTATGTGCGTTTTTTTATAAAAGGTTGGACTATGTGTAAATGCACTTCGTTATTAGTAATCAAGATCAATGAACTACCCTAGGGGTGATGTTACTCGTACCTGCTCAATGTCATTCGTGGTGATGTTAACTGGACAAGCACATTAGACATGATCTTAAGTTGATACCTAGGTATACCAACAGTTGTGTATCTAATTGGCGTTTCTCTGATCCATCTGTCCACACAACAACATATTTTCTTGACCATGCTCTTTAAGGACCAGTTAGGGAGTTTATAGTGAAGAAAAATCCCTGATATATCATGTTTTCATGGTGTTGTGTCCTTTACCCCGCTAATTGTAACCACGGAATTTCATCATTCAGTCCTTTCAGACTGGATTTCAACCTATATACCCATCTTTGTTCCCTGATATGCAATGGTCTTGTGAGGTCAGTCGTGGATTTTTTCATCACCTCTAAAACTGCCCATCTTCGGTCGCTATCTTTATGTTCAAAATCCAGGAAATGTCTTGTGAGTTTTGTATTTGTCTTTTTGCACCGTATTGTACTTCGGTGCTCATTGATACGAATCTTAATTTTGCGAGTTGTCATTCCCACATAGAGGAGGTCACAGGGACATTTCAATAGATAAATTACATTCTCAGTATTGCAATTACTGAAACTATTCAGTTTCCATGGTTTACCTGTGCCAATATCTATTTCTTTTGTTGCTGTGGTGTAAGGGCATGCGACGCACCCCCCACAGGGATAGTGTCCAGTAGGTCTTTGTGTATTCCAGAGGGTGGTTTGTTCTACTTTACTGGGTGTTTGGTCTTTGGTGTGCACCAGTTCGTCTCGCAGGCTTTTGCTTCTTTTAAATGCGAATAGTGGAAAATCCCACTTCTTTCCTGCACTACCTAAGATATGCCAATTTTTTTTAATAATCTTTTTATGGTGTTAGAGACTGGAGTGAACGTAGTAACACACACCATTTGGTCCTTTCGTTCTTTGTTCGTAGTTTCCAGAAGAGCTTCCCGTGAATTGTTCCTTGCCCTCTTTTTTGCTTTTTAATGAGTTTTTTGGATAATGTCTTTGGAGCAATTTCTCCTCTAATTCCTTAGATTGTTCTAGAAAAGTTTCGGTTTCTGTGCAGTTTCGCCGCACCCTTAAGAACTGGCCCACTGGTAGGTTGTCCCTAAGGGCTTTCGGATGATGACTCTCATATAATAGCAAGCTATTTTTGTCCGTGGGCTTGTTGTGTACCCTTGTGTGGATTCCTTCCAGTGTCATGTTGATGTCAAGGTCCAAAAAGGTAGCATGATCTCTGTTGATAGAATGGGTGAACCTTAGATGCAAATCTTTGGTGTTAACCCAATTCACAAAGGCTTGTGCAGAAAGTTCGTCCCCTCGCCATATGATGAAGACGTCGTCAATGTAGCGTTTCCACACTTTCAGATGTTCTGTAAAGGGATTGTTTGCGTTAAAGATAAAATCCTCCTCAAATTGATGGACGTACAGACATGCTAGGCTAGGGGCGAATGTACTGCCCATTGAAGTGCCGGAGATCTGGTGGTAAAGCACTTCCTCAAATTCAAAAAAAAATTCTGTAAGAGCAATCTCTGCGCACTCCATGACAAAGTTCGTTGGGGTTGGGAAATGCCAATCCATATTAAGCAAGATGTATGACCGTTTTTGTCATATTGTACTATACAATGTTTTTCTTTTCATTTCTTCTTTTCACAGGTTTGGAATTTTTACCTCCTGAAGGTTGAGGGTGATAATTGTTTCACCCCACCCAGTGGATTGCCTTTTTCCTTAGATTTGGTAAGGGTGGAGCCTTTAGTTATTTATAAGTCCTGATGAATGCCATGGACCCGATCGGGCCGGTGGGCAGAAACATGTCGACTTTACACACAGCGGTGGGAGGATAATATTTTCCTCATATACACCGCAGTTCTGGTTTTAATGACCATACAGATGCCATCTAAATTAAAATACAATTTTCCATCTGTAATGGTATTTTAATCACACACTCTCTTTTTGTAAGGGCCCCCACTTAGTTTTAGAAGTGCATCCCTGTAGTCAGGTGCATGCCCGCCCCTTATCAAACCAAGTTTTTAAGGGGCGAGGATTGGTCAATGATGAAGCATGACACCAGGTGGTGTGTGAGACCAGTCCTTCACTTTTTGTGAGATGCCAGATCCCACATCTAGAGACATTTAGGTCATTTCACTAGGAGCGGCTTAGTGTGGTAAACGATTTATGTTGGAGGCTGCCTTCTCCTAGTACCCCGTGCCTCTTGTTCCCTCCCCGGAGTCTCCCTCTGGGATACATGTGGTTAGATGGTACCCAAGTTACCTATCCCAGGGAAGCCGGGTGCATAGATGTGAATTGGAGTCGGAAACCGCCGTTGAACCCAATGGAGGACTTCAGGAAAGTGCCGCTGCTGGAAGAGGAGAAAGTGTCTGTGGGAATCCAAACGTGGATTCTTGATGAAGAGTACCTGAAAGCAGAGGGGACAGAGTCTGGGTCACGTGAGAGTGACCAGGGGCTCGGTCGAAGACCTTGACTCTGCAGCTGTGGGGACTAGGCGATGCTGAGGATGACCAGGAGCTGGATACGAGCTGTCCCATGAAGGATGTCAAGTGCTGAGGGGTCGGTATCCGGCGGGAGCACCAACAAGCCTTGACAAAAGCAACCCATGCAGGAGGTCAAATAGTTGCAGGAAGAGGATCAGCAAGGTCCAGGAGACTCACCACAAGCAGGGGAGTCAGGGAAAGCCCAGAGCAATTGTGGGAGCCCAAAGAAGATGTAGTTGACCCTCCACAGGACCCACAGGTCGAAGACACTGGAGTCGCAGGAGGACCTCGGGCAGCTTTACAAAACAACAGGCCACGGAGCACATGGTGTGATGTGGTTGAAGATCTTTGCAGGAAAATTTGCCAGAGGTTGGGGCTACTTGGAGCCCAAGGCACTTGCTGTAGAATTGCCAACAAGCATTTGCACTTGCAAAAGTTTGCAGGGCACAGGGGTTCGGGTATTGCAGCCCCTATGAGGGATTCTGACCTCAAACTGGGTGAGAGGGCAACTTGGGCCTCGAGGGACATAGAAACCCATGTCCTGTGTTGTTGAACCCTTCGAAGTCGATAGGAACTTGGGATCAGCAGACTGGTCAGCATTGTTGCGGTGCCTGTGAATGCAGGGGAGCGACTTCTTCACTCCAAGGGAGATTATCTTCAGGTGTCGTGGATGTTCCACAGGCCCTACACAGATCCTGTATGGTGCACGGTCACAGACGAGGCAGCAGACTGAGAGGGAGACAAGTCAGGCCCAAACGAAGTCCAGCGAAGTCCAGAGTGCCCAGACGGTCAAAGTGCAGTGGTTTCAGTTCTGAATCTTGTCCACGACAAATCTAGGGACCTACACCCAGGTAAGCTCTTAAGTACCCTAAGGAAAGGGTTTGGAAGATTCAGGGGACCCTCCCAGGGGAGGGCCTGGACAGGGGGAGGTTACTCCCATGTCCTTTGTCCAGATTTGCGCCAGAGCGGGAGCCAACGGCTCCCAGGACTGGTTTGAACTGGACTATGCACAGGGACACCAAATGTGCCCTTCATGCAGACTTTCAGGCGCTGGCAAGTGCACCCTAATACACTAAATCCTGTCTGGGAAGTGGTCACACTCCCTGTGACAGGATGCCTATTGTCCTGCCTTCCCCTGCTTGAGCTTGGCTCAGCAGCAGAAGGGCACAGATGTGTCTCTGGTCGGCAGCAACCATTTTGTGCAGTCTGGGACTAGAAGGCCGGTACCGGGAACAGCGAGAGCCTAACAGAGGGCTCTCCCAGTGGGTGGAATCATACCTCCCTTACCGGTGTGGGGGGTATGATTCCAACATGTTTGACACCAAACACGATAGGGTTCGTTGCAGCTGTTTTCGAGATGGTCATCACACGGTCACGTAATGCTCCTCTATATTAGTATATGGCTGCTTCACTGGCAACCCGGGAGAATGGACTCCGTAGGCTGCAGGGGTGTCCTGCTCATGCAGGGGCCCCCTCTCTTAGAACCATGCACCCTGCCCTCAGGATTGTAAAGGCCTGCTAGAGGGGTGACTTATAGGTTTTAAGTGCAGTCACCCTTAGATATAGTAAACCTATATCTTAAGTAAGTGGTGCCTGCACCAACTTACACAGGCTGCAATGGCAGGCCTGTCGGTCCATTTTGAATGGTCTCTCATGGGTTGCACAATACATGCTGCAGCCCATGGGAGACCTCTAGGGTACCTATGCCCTGGGTACATGGGTACCATATACTAGGGACTGACAAGGGTACCCCAGTATCCAATCTGGGGTATATCTAAGTACATAGCATTACAGTTTAGGGAGAAAGCAGATAGACTGGGGTCCCGATTAGCAGGATCCGGGTCAGACTAGTCAAAAACAGCATTGCATCCAGCAAAAAGTGGGGGTAACCATAAGAAGCAGATCCTACTTTCCTACAGCAACGCTTATCCATTCTGAAAATGCAGGTATGTGCCGTATTCACAAGAATGCTGCACACCCCTGCATTTCTCCTAAGCCTGGCGCAGAGTCCAGCTGCCTAGCACCAACCTAGGCACCCTTGCTACATAGTGCAAGGGTGTCTGCATTGGAGAAAATGAATGTTTATGTGCAGGAAGGGTCACCTTCCTGCACATGCACAATCTTGTCAGTTTGCTGGTCCTATATGTGCTGCACAAGGCAGAACACAATAACACAGAAAACACAAGGGGAAATAATGCTTTTCTCCTTGCAGTGCCAGTGTAATCCCTGGTTTTCCCTGGTATTAATTTTGGCACTGACTCCTATTCATGCCACCCTTGGAAATGTGGGACAGCATCTAAATCTATGCTAGTTGCAATGTACTACACACTGAAAAACACATTGCCCTCCCCTTTCACTCTGAGCACAGCATGAAAGGGTGCCTTATATACAAGGCATTGTTAAGCCACGTTAAGTGGCTGAATGCTGCCTTGTAAATAAGGAAAAGACCCTATTGCCACCACAACGTCACTGAAAGTGACATTGTGGTTCCAATAGAGGCTTGTAAATAAGCACCATTATGCTTCTTCATCTTTGTGAATATGGTGAGGGCTCTATCTTGAGATGTGACATGGCATGACATCCATCACAACAACCATTATCCACACCATTGACTATGAGTAGATCTGCCAAGTAAGACTTGTTAGCAATGCTAGGTGAAGACACTTGTTGTGGCATGACACTGACTTGAACATTGAAGCAAGTGCATATCTCCATCCTGAACGTAGGGAAATGTTGAGTTCCTTCAAGAATGTTCTATTTGAGCTATGAGGGATTGGCTACTTCACACATACCCTGTCATCTCACTGCCTATCAGGGACACAGACTCAACATGACCGTTTTTCAAATGACCCTCTGGTTAGGTTTTGATGGATAGATGTTCATACATTTTTTGACACGTCTATTCTTGAATGGTCATCGGAAACACACATCTGTGAGCCTTTAGTGATTTTATTTACATGTGCATTCACAGAGGTAGCAGACTGGCCCTGTTCTTTGGAAAACAACCCCCACATTGTGTACATGCCCAATGGAGGGCGAGACCAAGTCTTTGGGGGGGACATGTTCTGAGGCATGTTGAGGTAGAGGCAGAGTTCAGTCAGCAGGCTGATTGCAGTGTCATTGGGGATCAATGGCCACATTAAAAGTCCATTAAAAGTCCAAGGTGATTGTAGCAGAGTCAATCTGAGGACAGTGGAAGATGATGTTATGAGGCATGATGGTAAGCACAAGACCAAGGCAAAGCTGTCCATTTGACACAGATGAATGCTAGTGCTGAGTTTTCCTTCTGATTGTTGTTTCATCCACATCTTCCTCCTCTGATGTGTCATGTGCCTCCCGTAAGGGTGATGGTGGATATGCAGGAGCACTGTGAGGCAGTGACACATCAGGGGGGTAAGAGGTTGATTTTGAAGGTGCAGCAGCATTCATCTGTGCCAAATGATGAGGCTTCACTGCAGTGGTGATAAGCTGCAGGGCTTGCAAGACTCCAGCAATGTCTCTGTGGTAGGCAGCCATGGAAGCCATGTGGTAATCCTGTTTCCGCTCCATGTTCTCCATGATTTTTCACATTTCACGTAACTCCTTGGTGACATCGCTGGAGCAACTTTGACTGGACAGTTGTTCTTCTCTGAGTAAGGACTCAAGCGATGTCAGCCATGGAATGCTGGAGAGCACTGAGCAGACTGTGGTTGCCTCTAATGGACTCCAGGTGGTCCCTAATGGGACTGAGGCACCCACGGATCTCATCTAGTTTGGCCACCAGGCTGTCCAACCCCACCCGGACATGACCAGCCATCTCACGCTGGACTTCTATCGCACTACATTGGAATCTTAACAGTGGGTCCTCAAAGTCATGGGAGACAGCTGGGGTGGTAGGTGGTGGCTGCTGGTTGTTTGGTGCTGCTGGTGTAGTTACCACAACGCTTCTGGAGGTCCCCGCTTCTGGAGATGGGCTGCCTATGGAATTGAGCAGCTCTTGTAGGGTGTACTGGTCGATGGTTGAGATGTCTTCTTCCTCTTCCTCAGTGAAGAGTGGGAACGGCTGCTGAACAAGATGTAATGTTTCTTCTTCTACAATGTAAAGGGCAGATAATGTTGTAGGTGTTTGTTCAGTTTGGTCAGGCATTTAAGCTGTTGACAAGCAAATTGCATCACAATATCCTTTTTCTGACTTTACATGCTACACATATTACACGCTGCTTTGAAAAACTTTGTACAACATCACTGATGTGACATTTGAGTTGATCATGGTTTTTGTTAGTTTCCCTGTATGCCAACTGTGAGGGACATGTTTCAACACCCATGCTGCACCTGTTCATACTCTGTACAGAGGTGTCAGTGGTGACGCTTGGTTCATATTGTGGACAATACTGAATTGATCATATATGTGTCTTTACACTGCATTGTGGATGAATCACCCCTACTCAGTCACGTTTACTGATTGGTTTTATTCACTTGGGGGCATATTTACAAGGGAACTGGTGGAGTGAGGCGTTAGCCTTCCTGGCTTAACCCATCACTCAGCCACTTCATACACACAGGGCTGCAACATATTTACAAGATTATACTGCAGCCCTGCTTGTCACCCTGCACTGGCATAACACTTAGCAGCCTTGTGCCAATGCAGGTAGACTTGCACCATAGCTCAAGGGAGTCTGTGTTGGGGGGGAGATTGTGATTGTGCAGGATGGTCCCCCTTCCTGCACCTAATCAGACTTGAAAAGTCATTTGGTAACTTCTCTGCTTGCTCCTTAATGCAGCACACACAGAGTTTGCAAAACGGCATTCTTTGAAAATGATTGTTTATGTACATGAAGGATGACCTTCCTCTACATAAACAACAATTGGCCTTTTTATGGTTTCATGTGTGCTGCACAACGCAGTACACATGGAAACAGCAATAACAAGGAGAAATGAAACATTTCTCATTGTTGTGCCAGGGTAACACCTGTTTTTCCATGATCTTAATTGTGGCGCAGCCTCCTATTTACACTAACACTTTAAGTAGGGGGCACCGTCAGAATCAATGGGTGTTGCAGTAGAACACCCACTGCAAAACCCATTGCCCTCAGATTGCTTGCACAGTATAGCATGAAAGGGTGCCTTAGTTACCAGGCAGCATTAAGCATTGTTAATTGGCTTAACACTGCCATGTAAATGAGGAAAAGACCCTATCGCCACATGAATGTTGTAAAAAGGGACGTTCCCCTGGCGATAGGGGCTTGTAAATATCCCTGTAGGTTTTGAGTTATAGATTACACTGCACCACACCTTGATGTTGGCATTGCCACCTAATTGTTTGTGTGGTATGAGGATGGTAATCATGCACATACGATCAGGCCTGCAGTGATGTTCACCATGATATGACAAGTAGATGTGCTTGATTTGCCATACTCTGACAAGTGTCTATGTGATTGTAGGAGGAGACATCACATTGACACATGTCATTTCCGTGGTTGTATGTGGATGTGCAGAGAGGAAAGCAAACACAAGGAGATGATGGACGGAGTGCTGAAACTTTTCAAACACTCACCCCCAGTCACAGATCTGGGTTGAATCCATCATCATTCTTTAGCTAACTTTGCCACCCCTGTTCAGACACAGCTATGTGCAAATCAGTAGTGACCCTGTGCCTCATGGGAACAGTCCAGACCGAACTGCCAAGCCATGTCTTCCCTGGACCGGAATCAAGCATCCTGGGACCGGTTTCGGGCTAACAGCCCTCATCAGCCAGGCTAGCTTGAATCCAGTGGCAAAGTGAGCAAGGGACCCACGTCTGGGCATACCCTGCCAACTCAGGGCGAACAAAGAAAACACAAGGAGATGATGGACGGAGCACTGAAACTTTTCAGACACTCACCCCCAGTCACAGATCTGGGTTGAATCCATCATCATTCTTTAGCTCACTTTGCCACCCCAGTTCAGACACAGCTATATGCAAATCAGTATTGACCCTGTGCCTCATGGGAACAGTCCAGACCGAACTGCCAAGCCATGTCTTCCCTGGACCGGAATCAAGCATCCTGGGACCGGTTTTGGGCTAACAGCCCTCATCAGCCAGGCTAGCTTGGATCCAGTGGCAAAGTGAGCAAGGGACCCACGTCTGGGCATACCCTGCTAAATTAGGGCGAACAAAGCAAACACAAAGAGATGATGGACGGAGCACTGAAACTTTTCAGACACTCACCCCCAGTCACAGATCTGGGTTAAATCCATCATCATTCTTTAGCTCACTTTGCCACCCCAGTTCAGACACAGCTATATGCAAATCAGTATTAACCCTGTGCCTCATGGGAACAGTCCAGCCCGAATGGCCAAGCCATGTCTTCCCTGGACCGGAAACAAGCATCCTAGGACCGGTTTCGGGCTAACAGCCCTCATCAGCCAGGCTAGCTTGAATCCAGTGGCAAAGTGAGCAAGGGACCCACGTCTGGGCATACCCTGCCAACTCAGGGCGAACAAAGCAAACACAAGGAGATGATGGACGGAGTGCTGAAACTTTTCAAACACTCACCCCCAGTCACAGATCTGGGTTGAATCCATCATCATTCTTTAGCTCACTTAGCCACCCCAGTTCAGACACAGCTATATGCAAATCAGTATTGACCCTGTGCCTCATGGCAATAGTCCAGACCGAACTGCCAAGCCATGTCTTCCCTGGACCGGAATCAAGCATCCTGGGACTCGTTTCGGGCTAACAGCCCTCATCAGCCAGGCTAGCTTGAATCCAGTGGCAAAGTGAGCAACGGATCCAGGTCTGGGCATACCCTGCCAACTCAGGGCGAATAAAGCAAACACAAGGAGATGATTGAAGGAGAGCTGAAACTTTTCAAACACTCACCCCCAGTCACAGATCTGGGTTGTATCCATCATCATTCTTTAGCTCACTTTGCCACCCCAGTTCAGACACAGCTATATGCAAATCAGTATTGACCCTGTGCCTCATGGGAACAGTCCAGACCGAACTGCCAAAACATGTCTTCCCTGGACCAGAATCAAGCATCCTGGGACCAGTTTCGGGCTAACAGCCCTCATCAGCCAGGCTAGCTTGAATCCAGTGGCAAATTGAGCAAGGGACCCACGTCTGGGCATACCCTGCCAACTCAGGGCGAACAAAGCAAACACAAGGAGATGATGGACGGAGTGCTGAAACTTTTCAAACACTCACTCACAGTCGCAGATCTGGGTTGAATCCATCATCATTCTTTAGCTCACTTTGCCACCCCAGTTCAGACACAGCTATATGCAAATCAGTATTGACCCTGTGCCTCATGTGAACAGTCCAGACCGAACTGCCAAGACCTGTCTTCCCTGGACCGGAATCAATCATCCTGGGACCGGTTTCGGGCTGACAGCCCTCATCAGCCAGGCTAGCTTGAATCCAGTGGCAAAGTGAGCAAGGGACCCACGTCTGGGAATACCCTGCCAACTCAGGGTGAACAAAGCAAACACAAGGAGATGATGGACGGAGTGCTGAAACTTTTCAAACACTCACCCCCAGTCACAGATCTGGGTTGAATCCATCATCATTTTTTAGCTCACTTTGCCACCCCAGTTCAGACACAAGTATATGCAAATCAGTATTGACCCTGTGCCTCATGGGAACAGTCCAGACCGAACTGCCAAGCCATGTCTTCCCTGGACCGGAATCAATTATCCTGGGACCGGTTTTGGGCTAACAGCCCTCCTCAGCCAGGCTAGCTTGAATCCAGTGGCAAAGTGAATAAGGGACCCACGTCTGGGCATACCCTGCCAACTTAGGGCAAACAAAGCAAGCACAAGGAGATGATGGACGGAGCACTGAAAATTTTCAGACACTCACCCCCAGTTACAAATCTGGGTTGAATCCATCATCATTCTTTAGCTCACTTTGCCACCCCAGTTCAGACACAGCTATATGTAAATCAGTATTGACCCTGTGCCTCATGGGAACAGTCCAGCCCAAATGGCCAAGCCATGTCTTCCCTGGACCAGAAACAAGCATCCTGTGACCGGTTTCGGGCTAACAGCCCTCATCAGCCAGGCTAGCTTGAATCCAGTGGCAAAGTGAGCAAGGGACCCACGTCTGGGCATACCCTGCCAACTCAGGGCGAACAAAGCAAACACAAGGAGATGATAGACGGAGTGCTGAAACTTTTCAAAACTCACCCCCAGTTACAGATCTGGGTTGAATCCATCATCATTCTTTAGCTCACTTTGCCACCCCAGTTCAGACAGCTATATGAAAAACAGTCTTGACCCTGTGCCTCATGGGAACAGTCCAGCCCGAATAGTCAAGCCATGTCTTCCCTGGACCCGAAACAAGCATCCTGGGAGCGGTTTCGGGCTAACTGCCCTCATCAGCCAAGCTAGCTTGAATCTAGTGGCAAAGTGAGCAAGGGACCCACGTCTGGGCATACCCTGCCAACTCAGGGCGAACAAAGCAAACACAAGATGATCAACGGAGTGCTGAAACTTTTCAAACTCTCACCCCCAGTCACAGATCTGGGTTGTATCCATCATCATTCTTTAGCTCACTTTGCCAACCCAGTTCAGACACAGCTATATGCAAATCAATATTGACCCTGTGCCTCATGGGAACAGTCCAGACCAAACTGCCAAGCCATGTCTTCCCTGGACCGGAAACAAGCATCCTGGGACCGGTTTCGGGCTAACAGCCCTCATCAGCCAGGCTAGCTTGAATCCAGTGGCAAAGTGAGCAAGGGACCCACGTCTGGGCATACCCTGCCAACTTAGGGCGAACAAAGCAAACACAAGGAGATGATGGACGGAGCACTGAAACTTTTCAGACACTCACCCCAGTCACAGATCTGCGTTAAATCCATCATCATTCTTTAGCTCACTTTGCCACCCCAGTTCAGACACAGCTATATGCAAATCAGTATTGACCCTGTGCCTCATGGGAACAGTCCAGCCCGAACTGGCCAAGCCATGTCTTCCCTGGACCGGAATCAAGCATCCTGGGACCGGTTTCGGGCTAACAGCCCTCATCAGCCAGGCTAGCTTGAATCCAGTGGCAAAGTGAGCAAGGGACCCACGTCTGGGCATACCCTGCCAACTCAGGGCGAACAAAGCAAACACAAGGAGATGATGGACGGAGTGCTGAAACTTTTCAAACACTCACCCCCAGTCACAGATCTGGGTTGAATCCATCATCATTCTTTAGCTCACTTTGCCACCCCAGTTCAGACACAGCTATATGCAAATCAGTATTGACCCTGTGCCTCATGGGAACAGTCCAGACCGAACTGCCAAGCCATGTCTTCCCTGGACCGGAATCAAGCATCCTGGGACTGGTTTCAGGCTAACAGCCCTCATCAGCCAGGCTAGCTTGAATCCAGTGGCAAAGTGAGCAACGGATTCAAGTCTGGGCATACCCTGCCAACTCAGGGCGAATAAAGCAAACACAAGGAGATGATGGACGGAGTGCTGAAACTTTTCAAACACTCACCCCCAGTCACAGATCTGGGTTGAATCCATCATCATTCTTTAGCTCACTTTGCCACCCCAGTTCAGACACAGCTATATGCAAATCAGTATTGACCCTGTGCCTCATGGGAACAGTCCAGACCGAACTGCCAAGCCATGTCTTCCCTGGACCGGAATACAAGCATCCTGGGACCGGTTTCGGGCTAACAGCCCTCATCAGCCAGGCTAGCTTGAATCCAGTGGCAAAGTGAGCAAGGGACCCACGTCTGGGCATACCCTGCCAACTCAGGGCGAACAAAGCAAACACAAGGAGATGATGGACGGAGTGCTGAAACTTTTCAAACACTCACCCCCAGTCACAGATCTGGGTTGAATCCATCATCATTCTTTAGCTCACTTTGCCACCCCAGTTCAGACACAGCTATATGCAAATCAGTATTGACCCTGTGCCTCATGGGAACAGTCCAGACCGAACTGCCAAGCCATGTCTTCCCTGGACCGGAATCAAGCATCCTGGGACCGGTTTCGGGCTAACAGCCCTCATCAGCCAGGCTAGCTTGAATCCAGTGGCAAAGCGAGCAAGGGACCCACGTCTGGGCATACCCTGCCAACTCAGGGCGAACAAAGCAAACACAAGGAGATGATGGACGGAGTGCTGAAACTTTTCAAACACTCACCCCCAGTCACAGATCTGGGTTGAATCCATCATCATTCTTTAACTCACTTTGCCACCCCAGTTCAGACACAGCTATATGCAAATCAGTATTGACCCTGTGCCTCATGGGAACAGTCCAGACCTGCCAAGCCATGTCTTCCCTGGACCGGGGAAACAAAGCATCCTGGGACCAGTTTCAGGCTAACAGCCCTCATCAGCCAGGCTAGCTTGAACCCAGTGGCAATGTGAGCAAAGGGACCCACGTCTGGAGGCATACCCTGCCAACTTAGGATTTTGTGGGACAATTTTATATGTATCCTGGATGAACCACCTATATTGTTTAAATTGTTGGAGGAAGATTTTGTATTTTGCTTGTGCTTATTTCCCTGCTCTCTTCCTCCTTATTGAGATTTCAGGGACCCTCTGTTGTTTATTTGTTGATCCCAGCACATTGCTGCGAGGGTAACTTTTGTTCTGGGTCTAGAGCTTGTCATTTTTCTGCATCTATTTCTTTCTTTACTGGTATTTGTATCTCTGTTTTTTTATTTACCTAGGTCTAGTTCACTAGTACGTCATAAGTCTTTATGCTCCACTAGTATGTCTTAAGTTATCACGCTGCACTTTTTGCGTGCACTTCTTATCCATTTTCACTTTGCATTTTATTTGTCTGGATAGCCCTCATATGGAGGGCATTAAAACCTTTGGATTCAGTGATGAGGATTTCTCCAAACTACTTGGCCAGAGTACCTCTTCCGACCGTCGGTTTGTCATAAGTAAAGGCCAAGATGATGAGTGGCTTAAACTACTAAATCTTAAGAAGAAGGCCAAGAGAACAGAGTCCCACGCTGAATTCATGTTAGAATATCTGAAAGCAGGTGTCATCCCTAATGGACTAAGAATTAAAAACATCCCTGGCCTTTTTGTTGAAATTAGAAAATTTTTGGAAAGGTGGTCACTTATCGCTAATCGTTGCTCTAGGGACCTCATGATTCTTATTATTGAGACCGCAAGAGAGGTGGTTGAAACCTTACTTAAAGAAATATTGGAAATTGAGGAAACTCTTAAAAAGAATAACCCAGTTGAGGAAGCTAAAAAGAAGCTGGAGGAAGTTAATCTGGAGCTTAATTCTTTTAGTGACTACCTTATCAAAAGAAAGACTGATAAGCTCAAAAAGGATATACGATATTTTTCGGAGGAGAGAGTTTATCCGTATTTAGGGGCTCAATTTTATAACGCCTCCAGGGACCAAGGTAACCAAGGTGATTACCAATATTGGTCTAACAGAAAAATCCTCACTTTCTCGGACACTTCGGAATCCGAGGGAGAAGGAAGTGCTAACAATTCTGAATCATATCGAGACAGGAGAACACCTTTTGAGGGCCAGGGTAGAAGTAATCGTTTTTTAGGGAACCGACGGGGAACATCCCGAGTGAGGTTCAGAACCCAAGAAAGGGGCCGATACCAACATCAGGAGAACCCCCCGCGATTTTTACAGACCAGGAAAAATCAATACTGGAGAGAATGACGCCCCAACCTCATATGGATCTTATTCCCATATTCAATCTCTCACGTTCCCACCTTGATGAACCCTCCATGAATTTACTTGCACGCGGATTATCTTTTGTCCCTAATACCCATCTTGACAAGTTTGAAATGAATCGTGACATACAGTCATTTTTTAGGAAAATCAGACTTAAAAAATATTTTGACAACAGAATTATGCCATGCGCGGTTAATAGATCGGGACTGCGACCAGACTCTACCTTTACTCCTACACTTCAGGAAGTAGGACCCGAAGTGGGTATCTTTGAACATACTGTATTCTTGAAAATTCAAGATATGATGAGGTTTGTTCCTAAAGCTCCCTATAACCTCAATTATCATGAATACCAGGCTCTTAAGAGTTTATCCACTAATAATGAGGTCACCATTAAACCGAGTGATAAAGGTGGAGGTATAGTGGTTTTAGACAGCAGTTACTATAAAGAACAGATTCAACTTATGTTGGAGGTACCTGAACACTATCTTAAGGTTTCCTCATACCCAGAACAAAGAATTAGATCTGATATTCAGACCATCACTCAAAGCGCCTTGGATAGAGGCTCTATTTGTAATTTGGAGTTTGAATACCTCAACAAACCTTATACGAGGATTCCTGTACTCTATGGAGTACCTAAAACACATAAGGATACCAGAAGGCCTCCTTTTAGACCTATAGTATCCACTATTGGTTCCATTACGGAACCATTATCTAAATATGTGGATGTTTTTCTTAAGCCTCTTGTTTCCAACCTTGCATCCCATGTGAAGGACACAGGACACCTTATCAATAAAATTGAAGGCATTGCATTCAATCCCCATATTGAGACCTTGGTCTCTATGGATATTGAAGCATTGTACACCAATATACCCCAGAGGGAGGCTTTGGAAACGGTCAAAAGAGCCCTTAACAATAATGATAATCAGATCGATCATTTATTTATCCTTGAATGTCTGGCTATTGTACTTCAGGATAACTATTTTGAATTCAATGGTTCCATTTTTAAACAAATACAAGGCGTAAGCATGGGCGCGGCTTGCGCCCCAATGTAGCTAACATCTTTATGGGTTCCTTCGAGGAACAATTTATTTTCAATGAGGTTGCACCTTTTTCTGAAAGTATTCACCATTGGAACAGATTCATTGACGATATTTTTTTCATTTGGAGGGGCTCAGATGAACTCCTCACTGAGTTCCTCCTTTGGATTAATTTGTGTGATCCTCATCTCAAATTTATCCCCAACATCAGCAAGGAGAAAATTGAGTTTCTTGATATCTGGATTCAAGCCACTGATCAGGGTATAGAGGTATCTCTGTACACCAAACCCACCGCCCGGAACACCCTTCTCCATTATGAAAGCTATCACCCGCGGTGTCAAAAAGACAGCATACCCTTCAGTCAGTTCCTCAGAATTCGGAGGAACTGTACCACCATGAGGGAATTTGAGGCCCATGCGGAACTTTTGAAAAACAAACTTCTCAATCGGGGTACCCTAATAGGGTCATTAGGGATGCCTTCAAGAGGGCGAAATACTATAACAGAGATGCCCTTCTGCAAACTAGTCTTCAGGCGAAAGATACAAAACTGGTTTGCATCACGAGACACTCTAACATTAATAACAAACTTCGCCAAATCATTATGTCCCAGTGGCACATACTTAACTGTGGACAAGGTACCCCACTTCCTAGACCAGTTTTTGCATTTCGTCGCAATAAGAATCTGCGTAATACTCTTGTCAAATCTGTGTGCAAGCCAGAACGAGAGTTTGTCCAGAAATCCATTACAGGTAGTAACCCTGTTCTGGGTACACATAAATGCGGTAGCTGCCATGCGTGCAGTTCCGCTATGGTCACTTCAGAACTACAATGGGGGAAGAACAAATTTGTCTTCAGACAAATGAACAATTGTAGAACATCCAATGTTATCTACCTGATTCTCTGCCCGTGTAATCAAGGGTATGTTGGGGAAACAAGCAGAGAATTCAGAGTAAGACTAAGTGAACATAAGTCAGCCATAAGGAACAGACGGATTGGAGCACCCCTTGTTGAACATTGGAGTACTAATCAACACTCTGAACAAGAACTTAAATGGATGATACTGGAGAAAGTAGCTAATCCAAAGGATGGGAATATAGATGGACTAAGGCGAAAAAGAGAGGTATATTGGATATACACTCTCCAAACAGTAAACTCAGGGCTCAATGATCATTTGCCGTGGGAGAATGCCCTATTATAATTTCGCTGGGTCTCTAGGTCCTTTCGTTCCTTACTTATTTTCATCTGCGGCTGTGGGTTATTGGACTCTTAGACTTATTTCCCTATGCTGATTTTCACTGTTCAACCTTGTTAGTGGTTTTTGACATTTATCTTGCTGTCTTTTACCAATTGGATTGGTTTTAATTCTTTTAAAAGAACATTCTCTTTCCCCTTTGTGTATTTTTCTTTCTTTATACGTGCTTTGTTTCCTTAACATTGGCCTTGCTAGGAACCCAAGATGGCGCCCAAAAGTACTTGTTTACTAGGTGTGCGCGTTCTATGCTTGCTGGGACTTTGTCTATGTCTTGGTCTCCAGTCAATCCTAAAACCCGCCCCATTCCGGCGCCCAGCTGTATATCCTTGACATTCATTCAGCTTACCGTCATTACGCCCGTCGTACGAGTGCGGTTCCATACGTATCCTTTATCGTTGGGTCTCCATCGAGGTAAGCGTTGATTTAAACTATATTTTTTTGTATAACAGGTTTCACTCGCTTATTATTTGTGGTTTGAATCTTAAATCTAGTTAATTATGCGACTATGCGCTTTCTATTTCAGAGTGAGATTATTCGGCTACGAAGCACTTCCTGCTCGTGTCTACCCTGTTTTATCTTTGCTAGTATCCTTACCAGATGTAGACTTTCTTACTTCTCGAGTCGCTGTAAGTATGGGCTATGTCCCTACCTTATACTAGACTTGTTTACATACTATTTAGTTTTTCATTTTTTCAAACATACTTCATTTTCTTTAGATTTTTTACGTCCCTTGATATTTGGGATATGCTAGTTAAAATCTTTAGTGTGATCGCCTTTATGATCATTCTGTAGAACCTGCAGGCAACAGTCTATGTTGTCATTTGTTCGTTGGTAGAACGCTTTTTAAGTAATTTGATCTCTTTAACTAAGCGCATTCCCTTAGTGAACTATTTATCTATCTTTAGTTTTGCAACCTTCGGTCACCATGAACTGCTGTGGTCATATTTATTTTCATTCTTATTTATTATTTGATGTTGCTCTTTATTTTTCTAGTACTCGCAAGTAATCTTTGGATTGTCTGAGGTTTTACATCGTTTTTCAACTGGAGGTTTTGTCTGTACCAATGGAACTTTGACAGAACGCTTGCCCCACCATGATGATTGGTATAAAACTCCCTTAATTTTTGTTTATTATTTATTTTCCTGGGAGATGTGTTTAATTTTTCCTATGTTTTCATATGTTCCTTTCTAGATCTATTGTGAACCTACTGTCATGAGTATAGGATGACGTTGAGGGCAGGATTATTCGCTTTTTCCCTAAACCTCTTCTAATCTGAGTAGGTTAGCCATCTCATATGAAATCTAGACTTTACCCTTTTCTATCTTGCAGGCTTGTTGTTTTTTTAACCTACCTTACCGATTTTCTACTCACATGTTTCACTCTATGAGGTGTCTTCTTATTCTGGTGACAGACTATGGATACTTAGGTCTTCGATATTCTGGTTCTTGTTTCACTGGTATATGGTTTATGTATTCTTCGCTGTTGGTTAATCCCTGATCATGTCAAGCTCTGACCCTAGTGGTTTTCTTCAATTCAGCTCTATTTTGTTTTAATTCTTGCCTTGTTGTTCCCACAGATGTAATCCTTGTACCCTGTGAGCTTCTATACCACATATCCGGTGGTTTGCTCACTCCATACAGAAGGCCCCTATAAATTGAACATACTTACAGTCTATGCCCTGAAGAAGGAATTATTTATATGTTGTATTGTTCCGAAACGCGCGTCGGCGTTTTGTTTTGTTTTTTTGTTTATGGTTCTAACTTGGTGTATTAATTATATGATTTAATTCTGTATTGTCAACTGTTAATGTATGGTAATTTCCCCTGTTTTGTGATATTTGGTTATATGTATCGTATGTGTATTTTTTATGTTTTTTTATTTTCTGTTTTGTCATAGTGGGCCTATGTTACAATTTATATTTGTATTTATGAAAATCGATTATACATGTTTTTGTTGAGAAAAAGGAAAATAAATCGTATATATTTTTTCAAAAAATTGTTGACTGTTACATTTGATAAAAAATATAAAAAACAATTCTAGTGAATACTAGGATTTTGTGGGACAATTTTATATGTATCCTGGATGAACCACCAATATTGTTTAAATTGTTGGTGGAAGATTTTGTATTTTGCTTGCACAAACTCAGCCCTGACAGCAAACACACCTATGGGTGACACCCTGATGACCAGTAATGTGCCATGCACCCACATCACAGAGAACCCAGGGAGAAGACTTTGGGGGAACATAGGTCAACTCAGCAAGCATCACAAACAGGTACAACACTAGGGATCACAGCATGCACAGCTAAACGGAAGTGAACACACAGACATGCACATACAACACACACCTTGGGCGCAGGCAATGTCACAGGTGTACACACTGCCATGAGGGGACTCCACTCCTGTGTGAGGAAAGCTGTGCCATGTGTTGCCTCAGTAGGGCCCCATCATGTCAGCTGAGCACTTGGTCACACAATCAACAATTAGCACCAAATGAGGGCTCCCGTCACATCAGCCTGGTCATGGAAGTGCCAACGGAATCATCAGCACAGATCCAACACACTTGTATAGCAATGTTGCACTGACTACACGGATGAGTCCTTCCCCATTGATGCCCAAACCTGCATGTCCAGTGGAGATGGCCACACGGTCAGGGAAGTAGACGAATTGAACAATGGCAGGCACAACAGATGTGCAGGGGTGGAAGCCACAGATGTGAAATAGCTAATCTAAGTAGGAAATCCCATTGCCAAATACTGAACACATGACACCCTCAGATGCTGCTATGGATGACATGGATACACCACAGGATAGGACACATTCCCCCTGGACCACATGGGTTCCTGCACAGTAACACTTCATTATCATGAGACCAAATATCACCATCACTGCAGCAAGGGCATGGTTAGCATCATCAACAACATGTACATCAGAAGCATAAGCACTAGAGAACAGAAAGTTGCTTTATTCAGCATATGTGTAATGAAAACAAAGTCCAGAAAAACACAAAGGCCAATGGCCAGTGTATTGTTAAAGTCCAAACTTGGTGACAGTGGCAGATGTCACCCTACGCATGCCTGCACAAAACCAGGGACAATCCATTAGGAGGGGCAACCGGGGGGGCAGGCCAGGCACCGCAGGGACAGGATCAGGGCTCACCAGGAGGAAGCAGGGAAGGGGTGGTGGGTGCTGGAGAGCCACTGACAACTGCAGTGGAGGTGTCTGACATGGTGTGTGCCGGCACAACTGGGGGGCATGACTCAGATGTTGTGGGTGCCGGCACGACTGCAGTGGACCCTGCAGATGGAGTGGACAGGTCCGCCACTGCAGTGCCCGAGTCAGACAGGGTGGAAGTGGCCTCCACTGCAGTGCCTACCACCAGGGGAGGAGAATGGGGAACAGGCAAGGTGGGCTGGACAGAGGGGGAGGACACCCTCACCACATCAGTGGCACAGACAAGCGCAGCGGGGGGTGTGGTGCCGGGAGAGCAAGTGCCAGGGGGAGAAGGCCGGATCCTCTTGGGGATGGTATATCTGTGGGTGGGGGAACCTGGGGCAGGGTGTGGTGGGGGCACCTGTGGAGTGGGGGCCTGAGGGATGGAAGAAGGAGACCTGGTGCCTGAGCTGCAGGGCGGCGGCGGGGTCTTGCTCTTACGACTCCGGGGGGACTTGCGGGTGGGGGCCTCAGTCTGTCTGCGCCTGGGGGAGGGTGTCCGGGGGCGAGGGGCACTCTGCTCCGTGTGGGTGGGCTTCCTCTTCCCCCTGGATGCTGGAGCAGCTGGATCGGAGGGGAAGAGGCCGAGGGCACTGAGGAAGAGGCGCTGGGTCTTTGGGGTTGCAGGTGAGGCAAGGGAGGGTGTTTTGGAGGGAGAGGCAACTGAGGACTGCGCAGTGCTCGTGGATGCGTGTGTGTGTACCAGGGCCCCATCCCCTGTGAGTCTGGTTTCAGTCCCCTGACTGTGCGTGCGTGTGCGTTTTGTTTGTGGCGTGTGTGTCTGTGTGCTGGATGTGTGTGTGCTGCTGTGTGCCTGTGCCGGTGTGTGTGTGCTTGGGACGGGTAAGGTGCTGGGGAGTGTGGATGGAGCAGAGGCAGGAGGGGTGAGGGACTGTCTGAGGAGGGACACTGCTGCCGTCAGGGAGGAGTCCATGGACCTATTGCCCCTCTGTAGGTCAGACATGCCCGATGAGATGCCCTCCATGAACGACACCAGCTGAGCCAACAGAGTGGTGTGCACATGGAGGACACTCAGCATGGCTGTCTGCCCTACAGGGAGCTGGCGAAGGAGGTACACAGACTCCTCACTCAGGGCAGCAGGGGACACAGGGGCAGGGGGTGCGGTGCCTGGCCCAAAGGAGACACGCTCCCGAACATGGGAGCCTCCACGGACCTGGGGAATGGGAGCCGATGGGAGGGCGGTGGTGGTGCTGGTGGTGGCGGGGACAGCAACACTAGCTGGGGTGTGGTGGCTGCTGACACCCGCCTCCATAAGGGAGTCATCCTCCGAGTTGCTCTGGTCCTCAGCTGAGGTGGATGGTGCTGAGGACTCCTCGGTGTGGCTCCCCTCGCCCTCCGTGCCACTGGGTCCCTCCGACCACTCCTCGGCTGCTGACCCAGTCTGGCTCTCCGGCTCCTCCTGGTCCGTGGAGCTGTCCCCTTCCGTGGCCGTGGATGTATCTGCAAACAATGGGGAAACAGACAGACATCAGTCACCTGCACCAAACGCACACACCACTGTGAGCACAGCACATTACAGAGCAAGCCCTGGCATCATTAGATGTACATTGCCAAAAGTGCCCTAACTGAACAGGAGCAGCCAATTGTCAGTCTGATGCCAACCATGGCACTCACATCCCACATGGCCTTGCACCCATCTGTCTGGTGTCTGTTGGATTGCAACACCCCAGTGTGGACACATGCACCAACTACACAGTAGTTGGACAGTGCAGAGGACACGGTGTAGCATGTGGACATGCACACATCACAGCTCTTGCCACTGAGTCAGTACAGGTTTCCGGATGAAAGGGATGCCCAGAGTCAAATAGGAAATGCATGTGATGCATACCAGCGACAGACACCATGATGCACCCATGTCCTGATAGCCATCGCCACAATGGTGTGCATGTAGCACATGTCACTCCCCTGCAGGATCACCAATAAGTAGACACATGCCATGGCGGAGGCATGACTGCTAAGTCATACATCACTGTCTCAGTGATGTATGACTTGGCAGCCAGACAACAACACTCTGCACTGTGTCACAATAGTAGGTCATGGGGAATGCAAGTCCTGGAGCTGCACAAGTGCACATGTACATCCCCCCACAACACATCATCTTAACCCTCATCTGTCCAGGTCATACCTATTGGACATATGGGAGACCTGTGACACTACCCTCTGAACCTGAGCCCCTCACAATCTGCTGTGAATGGGGAACAGCTGCCTGAACTTCACATTCGCATACCCCAGTCTGCACGGGCAGCTGATCAAACACCTATGTGACACACAAGTATCGTCTCCTATGGTCACATCTCCAGTGGCATGCTGAGCCCCTACCAAGAAACACCCCAGCAGTCCTGGCAACTAATCCACAGCACACTGACACAGAGGCAGACACCTGAGGGGTCAAATCACTGCGCACAATGTGTCAGCTGATACACGGGAGTGGGAGTACAGAGTGCATTGCATGGCCTGGAGTAGGCATGACTGTCCTGCCCCACATGAATGAGGGATGAGCCCTGGACAGTGGATAGCTGGCTATGTATGTGTGACACACGTAATCTGCACACTCCTGGGGCCCAAACATTGTTCCCACCCGCTGCATGGGCGTGTGCCACATACCCCAGGCACATGTGGTGGCTCAGCTCAGCAAGTGGACCGCATATCAAAGCAACACGCAGAGTACATGTCCGAACACAGGCGTTGTGTGAACAATGGACCCACCCATGATGCCCACAACAGAGTTAGGGAAACAGATGCTGTCCCCCACCTTTAGTGAAGCAAACTGCAAGGACACAGTCCCAAGTGACATAATTCCCTGAATGTAAGGGCCACACCTGGGTATCAGATGAGGAGTGGGCAGTGCACAATAGAGGGACATGGCTCCTGGACAACATGACTGCTGCACTGTGGCAGTTGAACCAGGCCAGAGGAGGGCACAAAGCATGTAATACAGAGTTCACAGTGCAGTCTTTGACTCACCCCTCCTTGCTGCTGTCTGGCCTTCAGCTGCCCATCCAGGTCTGGAAACACCACCGCCAGGATCTGGAGCATGTGGGGGTCAGGGTCCGTGTTCCGCCCCTCCTGCGAGGAGGCGACAGCTTCAGCTGGACCCGTGCAATCCTCCGGGTCCAGCCCCGAAGGTCCTGCCACCTCTTCTGGCAGTTGCGGATCCGGCGCTTGTAGACCCCCACGGACCGGACAGCCCGGACGATGTCCTTCCAGATCTCCTGCTTCCGATGGGCATTAACCTGTCAGGATGACAAAGTGAAAAGGCCATTACTACACATGCAACATATCCGTGCATGACACAGTTGTATATACATGTCTCAATCACAGGGGCACATGATGTACACAGGCAGTGCAAAGCTGCCCATGGACAGTTTGCCAGACGTCACTACATGGTATCATTGCATGGGAAGTAAAACCTTGTTCAAATGCACTGTCACTGCACCATACCTGTCCAGTGCATGTCACTACACACTATGGGGGGTGACAACTACTCAGTGAGCCTGCTAGCCAGTGGCGTGCAGACTTTCAGCCTTGCTAGTCAGACAATATGCACATTCAGAAAGGCAGTGCACAGAACACTCACCTGCTCCCCTGGTGTCCCATACAGCTTGCTGTACTGTGGAAGTAGGCTGTCCAGCAGGGCCTGGTTCTCCTCAAGGCTGAAGGCTGGGGCTCTCTCCACAGTACGTGCCATTGCAGGGTCCAGAGGGGCAGAGACAGCAGCAGTGCAGTGGCAGATGTCAGTCCTGGAGCAAGTAGTGCAGGCAAGTGAGCTCTCAGGGGACCAGCCAGCAATATATATGTGCTGGAGAGGCAGATACTGTCCCTTGTGTCCAAAGTGATAGGTCCAAGTCGTTTGCATCTTCTGAATCTGGCCAATCCATGGAATAGCAGCACCAATACATGCCCACAGCATCCTTCAAATCTTCAACTTCATGACATACATGATTTTGCAACATTGTTGTGGGTGACCAACTGAATTTCCAGCAACCGACTCGTTCGAAATTCGAAAACGCGTCCGTTGCCAGGCAAGGCCATTGTCAATGGGTGCGCACCGATCGGTCCATTGCAGTACAACGCGTACAGGGGTACAACGCGTACCCGCACACATTGAATGCAATGGGCCGGCCGGAGGCACCGATCGGTCCATTGCTGATCAACGCGTACAGGGGTACAATGCGTACCCGCACACATTGAATGCAATGGGCCGGCCGAGGGCACCGATCGGTCCATTGCAGTACAATGCGTACAGGGGTACAACGCGTACCGCACACATTGCATGCAATGGGCCGGCCGGGGCACCGATCGGTCCATTGCTGATCAACGCGTACAGGGGTACAACGCGTACCCGCACACATTGAATGCAATGGGCCGGCCGGGGCACCGATCGGTCCATTGCTGTTCAACGCGTACAGGGTACAACGCGTACCCGCACACATTGAATGCAATGGGCCGGCCGGGGCACCGATCGGTCCATTGCTGATCAACGCATACAGAAGTACAACGCGTGCCCGCGCACATTGAATGCAATGGGCCGGCCGGGGCACCGATCGGTCCATTGCAGTACAACGCGTACAGGGGTACAACGCGTACCCGCACACAGTGCATGCAATGGGCCGGCCGGGGCACCGATCGGTCCATTGCAGTACAACTGCGTACAGGGGTACAGCGCTGCACCGCGACACATTGAATGCAATGGGCGGCCGGGGCACCGATCGGTCCATTGCAGTACAACGCGTACAGGGGTACAACGCGTACCCGCACATTGAATGCAATGGGCCGGCCGGGGCACCGATCGGTCCATTGCTGATCAACGCGTGCAGGGGTACAACGCGTACCCGCACATTGAATGCAATGGGCCGGCCGGGGGCACCGATCGGTCCATTGCAGTACAACGGCGTACAGGGTACAACGCGTGCACCGCACACATTGCATGCAATGGGCCGGCCGGGTGCACCGATCGGTCCATTGCAGTACAACGCTGCGTACAGGGGTACAACGCGTACCCGCACACATTGAATGCAATGGGCCGGCCGGGGGCACCGATCGGTCCATTGCAGTACTAACTGCGTACAGGGGTACAACGCGTACCCGCACACATTGAATGCAATGGGCCGGCCGGGGCACCGATCGGTCCATTGCTGATCAACGCATACAGGGGTACAACGCGTACCCGCACACATTGAATGCAATGGGCCGGCCGGGGGCACCGATCGGTCCATTGCAGTACAACGCGTACAGGGGTACAACGCGTACCCGCACACATTGCATGCAATGGGCCGGCCGGGGCACCGATCGGTCCATTGCAGTACAACGCGTACAGGGGTACAACGCGTACCCGCACACATTGAATGCAATGGGCCGGCCGGGGGCACCGATCGGTCCATTGCTGATCAACGCGTACAGGGGTACAACGCGTACCCGACACATTGAATGCAATGGGCCGGCCGGGGGCACCGATCGGTCCATTGCTGTTCAACGCGTACAGGGGTACAACGCGTACCCGCACACATTGAATGCAATGGGCCGGCCGGGGGCACCGATCGGTCCATTGCTGTTCAACGCATCACTGTACAAGTGACTGGCATATGTCACCATGCCTGTCTCAGATGGACATATGCCAGCCACAGATAGCTCCCAGGGAGTGAGGGGCACACCTACATCACGACAGCCTGTCCAAACTTTATCATAAGGCATGTAAGGCTGCATTTCCTATTGTGTGTATGTTGGTGTACATGTTGTCCTGTGAGTGTCACCTGTGGGCAGCCACCGCCAGGCTGTGCACGTGTTCATGGGGACAGGATCCTGGGTGTTACGTGTACATGACCACTGTGATGTGCAACTGTTCATATCTGTGCATGTGCCATGGTCACATTTCACGGTGGTGTATGTGTATGTCATGTCACATACCCCGTGAGTCCCATGTGGGACGGTATGTTTGAGCCAGGGTGTCCCAGTGGCACAATAGTGATGGTCCTCCACAGTCTGTGTGCATGTAGTGTTTACAATGTCTCTGATTTCATGTGCACAATGGGAGACAGTCTCCACATCCACGTTGTGTGTGCATGGACTTTGATGTGCGTGTGTGTGTCACAGACGTCCATGTCTGTCCTGCCGTGGCAAGTGGGACCACTACCTGTGGGGGTCATGGTTGTTTTGCTGTGGTGTATACATGATACTCCATGTAATGCCAGTGTCCATGTGGCAATACAGGGTCCCTTGGAATGTACCTGTCGTTGAGCTGTGGTGCCTGGGGCACATCTGTCCTCACATGTCACTGTGGGGGGTGATTGTGACACGGCAGCAGGAGATGGGAACTGTGACACGGCCTCATGATATCCAATGGGCCTACCTGGGACTAATTGATGCCACTTGTTGGACCGTGTTGACAGATGTTGGCCATGTATGTACCATACATGTCCTTACGGAACTGCACACTTCATGTAGTTGTGCCTCATAATGATGTATGTTGGGATATTGAGTGTGTTCAATGCCGCATATGTGGGGTGACTGACAATCTTGCTTACTTCTCCTCTGCACTGCAGGGCTCCTGCTGTCCATCGACCATTCCCAGACCTGGCAACGATGGTGGAACGGGACAGCATCCGACGGTACCGCTTCACCAGGCAGCTGATTGAGGATTTGGCAGTGCAGTTGTCCCCACATTTGCAGCCTGGCCGGCCGTATCCTACAGCGCTGACCCCCAAGGTGAAGGTGATGGCAGCCCTACACTTCTTTGCCACCGGTACCTTCCAACATACTGTGGCGACTGCTGGTGGGATGTCACAGACCATGTTGAGCCGTGTGCTCCGCGATGTTTTGGCAGCAATGTTGCTATTCCTGAACCGGTACATCTATTTCCCTAGACTGCGACGACTCACTGACGTGAAGAGTGACTTTTATGCCCTGGGGAGGATGCCGCATGTCATTGGCTCCATTGATGGGACACATGTGGCTTTGGTACCCCCACAGGCCCAGGAGCAGGCCTACAGGAACCGCAAGCACTACCACTCGGTCAATGCACTGGTGGTGTGTCTTGCAGACATGACCATCACACACGTGTGTGCCCGTTTCCCTGGTTCAGCACACGATGCCTTTGTGATGAGGAGTAGTCGCATCCCCAGGATGATGGCACAGATGCAGAACCAGCGTGCCTGGCTTGTCAGTGTGTACTGACTTTGTGCCATTGTGTGTGATCTGATCTGTTGTATTCTGCCCACTTTTCCAAGTCAGCTAATGTGCACTTGTCTGTCCGTAGGTGACTCGGGATACCCCAACATGCCGTGTTTGCTGACACCCCTCAGGAACCCTGTGACACCAGCCGAGATGCGCTACAATGAGGCACATGGTCGGACCAGGAGAGTGATTGAGCGGACATTTGGTCTCCTGAAGAGCCGCTTCCGCTGCCTGGACAAGACCGGAGGGTCCCTCCCATATGCCCCTGCGAAAGTGTGCAAGATTATCATCGTCTGCTGCATGCTCCACAACCTGGCAGTGCGGAAGGAGTTGCCTCTCATCCAGGATGACAATGACCAACATCCGCCACCTGTGGAGGATCCTGGCCTGGACCACGATGCCAGTGACGATGATGATGATGATGAGGGTGATGTCCGCACACAGCTCATCACCAACTTCTTTAGCTGAATGTGAGTATCCTGAGGTGTCATGTCAATGATGTGAGTTGGCATGATATGTGTAGGTGGTGCTCTGGTGCTGTTGGAGTGTGTCCATGGGCTACTTGACTGGATGTGTGTTGCGATGTGTGCTTACAGGTGGGCTGTACTCCCCAACAGTGTTGACATGCTAACTTGGTTCTGGGTGGGTATCTTGTAACATGTATTGTGCATGAGTTTTGCTGTTCTGTCCTGTACTCCATTGCTTTTGACTGTGTGTCATTTCTGTCCTTCACAGGGTACTTTCAGATTCGTTTGGTCAACTGTGTCCACCGACGACGTGATTGCACTTCCAGGGTGGTAGCTGTTGTGTCCCTACAGGTGATGTGCGCCACACCCATGGACTTCCTTCCGTCTACAGTTGTTGACTGTGTGCCCACTGCCAGGTGGGATTACCTTGCATCTGTAGTGGTTACGACATGTTGCAACTGTGTAATAAACCTGTGCTTCACTTTGTGATGTGCGTTGTCTGTGGTCACACATTTGACTGCCATTTGCTTACTGCACCTGTGGGCTACTTGACTACAACTGGGAATGGGTGTGGTGTCTGTGCATTGCACCGTCTTCCCTGGCAACATCAGTGTAGGCAATGAGTCAGATGGCCTAGGTGTGTATGTGTTGTGTAGCCCTGGTGTTGTGTCTCCCTCATATGTGTCACGTTGCCTTTACTCACATGCCTGTGTTGTACTTGCTGTTGCAGTTCGCATACACAGTGTAATTTTGCAGTTCATCATCCCCATAACAGCACCAACGTTGGAATCACAACAGAGGCAAGTATGGTGTATTAGTGTGTTTATTGTGATACATTTGTGTGAATAGTGCATAGGATGGGTAGTGCTGTACATAAATCTTGCTATCAGAAGTTCCTAGGTGAATTGAAAGTCCTGGTAGACAGAATCCCCAGTATCGGGGCCACAGTTGTCTGAGACATTGGTCCAACTTGTACTCCCCATGCAATGTGTGGGAGTAGTGTTGCCGTCAACAGGGTGAACAGTCTGTGCACAAAGGTGAACATCCAGAACAGGTTCAGGCTTCCTGGGAGTTGCGCTTGGCCATCGGACTCTCACTTGCCCCTCTTCGGACGACCCCTCTTCTTGGGGGGGGCCCCTCAAGTACAGGCTGCTGCGGTGCAGGGGACTCTCCGCCAGAGTCATCCTCCCTCCCTGTGGCAGTTGCAGTTTGGGCAGCACCAGATGTTGTTGGCACACAGGGAGGTGTGGACTGGTTGCTGTTCATCTGGCGGAGGCATTGTAAAATGTCCCTGTGCACCGCGTCATCTCATGCAGTGCATCCCACTTGGACTCCACGCAGGACATGTGTGAGTCCACGCGGGACATGTGTGACTCCACGTGGGACATGTGAGAGTCCAAGCGGGCATGATGGGCAGCCTGCTGCTGTTTCATGTCTCTGAGGAGCCCCACTACCTGGCTGAGGTCTCCGGTGCTGGACTGGTACGCATCAGCTATGCGTACCAGTTGTGGGTCGTCATGCACACCAGCAACCTCTGCAAGCAGCGACCTCTGTCTCCCACCCCTCCCACCACCCCTGCTGACATGTGCAGTGCGTGCAGTGGCACGCACAGATGACCCTGGTCCACCTTGGAGGTTGGTGGTGGTGGTGTTGTCCATGGCCCCAGGTTGGTCCAGGGTCCCTGTGCTGGTGTTGCTCCTTGTTCTGTCCATGTCAGCAGGGATGGTATTTGTGTTGACAGTCGTTGGAGGGGTGGGTGCAGGGGTGCAGCTGGTGGTCCTGCTGGTGCTGCAGCTGGTGGTCCTGCTGGTGCTGCATGTAGACTTGCACCAGATGTGCCAGGTTGGTCTTCTTCGTCCGAGGAGGGCAGAGGCTGTACGACACCAGTGAGCTCCGCATCCTCTTGAGCCTGGGACTGGGACTCCTCAGCGTCTGCTGCTGTGTCCCCATCATCACCTGTTTTTGGGAGACACACACAATGTATGTTATGTTTCTGCAGGCATCAATGGTTGACACACCTGACAGTTGTGACTGTGCCTCTGGGTGCGGGCCTGTACATTGCATTGTCCTAAGTCGTCACAGTCAGGCGTTGATATTGGTGTGGCACATTGTCCTGCATTATTTGGGCATTTCTATGTATTTGTTGGGGTGTGAACATGGTCTGCATTGGTTGTGTTTGGTTGACAGCCGGCCCTCCTTCCCACCCACCCAGCCAGTCAGTTATCCCACCATGGACTGCGCTTGCATTGCAGGGAGTGGAAGTTGTCTCTCAGGATGTCAGTCAGTGGTGTCCTGCTGTTTGTTGGTGCACAGTTGCCAGCAGGGCCTTGTGCTCCCCACAGCAGTAGCCAGTGTCAGCCATCTTGTGAGTCCTTCTCCACTCCCTGTGATGTGAGCATGGTTCAGGGTGGTGTTGATGGGACAGTTGTGGGGGTGACCAATATCAGTGACTGCCACTCCCATCATGCTATTGCCTCCACCCCACTTGCCAGCATTCCCATACTTACTTGCTTTTGTGGGGAGTTCAGTGTGTGTGGGTGTGAGGGCAATGGCAAGATGGCTGACAGTGGTGTCCTGCTGTTGGTTGGTGTGCAGTTCCCAGCAGGGCCTTGTGCTCCCCACAGCAGTAGCCAGTGTCAGCCATCTTGTGAGTCCTTCTCCACTCCCTGTGATGTGAGCATGGTTCAGGGTGGTGTTGATGGGCCAGTTGTGAGGCTGAGCAATATCTGTGCCTACTACTCCCATCATGCTTTTGCCTCCACCCCCTTCCCAGCATGCCCATGCTTCCTTCCTTTTGACTCTGCTTCCCTGTGGGGTGGGCTGGCTGTGCTGACAGGATGGCTGGGAGTGTTGTCCTGGCAGTTGTTTGGCTAAAAGTCCCAAGAGTGTCCCTGTGCTTCACACAACATAACCCAGGGTGGTGGTTCTTTGTGGGATCTTGAGTTAGGATGGGAGGCATTGCATTCTACCAGGTGGGTTCTGTGGAGTTTGTGTTGAGGGGGGTGTGAGGGGAGGTGCTTGTGACTATGGTCAGTGCTGCAAGTCCTCCTTCCCACCCAGCCAGCCAGATGTCCCACCATGGAACGTGCTTGCATTGCAGGGAGTGGAAGTTGTCTCTCAGGATGTCAGTCAGTGGTGTCCTGCTGTTTGTTGGTGCACAGTTGCCAGCAGGGCCTTGTGCTCCCCACAGCAGTAGCCAGTGTCAGCCATCTTGTGAGTCCTTCTCCACTCCCTGTGATGTGAGCATGGTTCAGGGTGGTGTTGATGGGACAGTTGTGGGTGACCAATATCAGTGACTGCCACTCCCATCATGCTATTGCCTCCACCCCACTTGCCAGCATTCCCATACTTACTTGCTTTTGTGGGGAGTTCAGTGTGTGTGGGTGTGAGGGCAATGGCAAGATGGCTGACAGTGGTGTCCTGCTGTTGGTTGGTGTGCAGTTCCCAGCAGGGCCTTGTGCTCCCCACAGCAGTAGCCAGTGTCAACCATCTTGTGAGTCCTTCTCCACTCCCTGTGATGTGAGCATGGTTCAGGGTGGTGTTGATGGGCCAGTTGTGAGGCTGAGCAATATCTGTGCCTACTACTCCCATCATGCTTTTGCCTCCACCCCCCTTCCCAGCATGCCCATGCTTCCTTCCTTTTGACTCTGCTTCCCTGTGGGGTGGGCTGGCTGTGCTGACACGATGGCTGGGAGTGTTGTCCTGGCAGTTGTTTGGCTAAAAGTCCCAAGAGTGTCCCTGTGCTTCACACAACATAACCCAGGGTGGTGGTTCTTTGTGGGATCTTGAGTTAGGATGGGAGGCATTGCATTCTACCAGGTGGGTTCTGTGGAGTTTGTGTTGAGGGGGGTGTGAGGGGAGGTGCTTGTGACTATGGTCAGTGCTGCAAGTCCTCCTTCCCACCCAGCCAGCCAGATGTCCCACCATGGAACGTGCTTGCATTGCAGGGAGTGGAAGTTGTCTCTCAGGATGTCAGTCAGTGGTGTCCTGCTGTTTGTTGGTGCACAGTTGCCAGCAGGGCCTTGTGCTCCCCACAGCAGTAGCCAGTGTCAGCCATCTTGTGAGTCCTTCTCCACTCCCTGTGATGTGAGCATGGTTCAGGGTGGTGTTGATGGGCCAGTTGTGAGGGTGACCAATATCTGTGACTGCCACTCCCATCATGCTATTGCCTCCACCCCACTTGCCAGCATTCCCATACTTACTTGCTTTTGTGGGGAGTTCAGTATGTGTGGGTGTGTGAGCAATGGCAAGATGGCTGACAGTGGTGTCCTGCTGTTGGTTGGTGTGCAGTTCCCAGCATGCCCTTGTGCTCCCCACGACACAGCAACAGTGTCAGACATCTTTGATGGGCCTTTCCACTCTCTGTGGGATGTGCATGCGTGAGTGTGAGCTTGCTGGGCCATGTGGTGGGGGATGTAGAGCTGTGACTACGACTCCCATCATGCTATTGCCTCCACCCCCTTCCCAGCATGCCCATGCTTCCTTCCTTTTGACTCTGCTTCCCTGTGGGGTGGGCTGGCTGTGCTGACAGGATGGCTGGGAGTGTTGTCCTGGCAGTTGTTTGGCTAAAAGTCCCAAGAGTGTCCCGTGCTTCACACAACATAACCCAGGGTGGTGGTTCTTTGTGGGATCTTGAGTTAGGATGGGAGGCATTGCATTCTACCAGGTGGGTTCTGTGGAGTTTGTGTTGAGGGGGGTGTGAGGGGAGGTGCTTGTGACTATGGTCAGTGCTGCAAGTCCTCCTTCCCACCCAGCCAGCCAGATGTCCCACCATGGAACGTGCTTGCATTGCAGGGAGTGGAAGTTGTCTCTCAGGATGTCAGTCAGTGGTGTCCTGCTGTTTGTTGGTGCACAGTTGCCAGCAGGGCCTTGTGCTCCCCACAGCAGTAGCCAGTGTCAGCCATCTTGTGAGTCCTTCTCCACTCCCTGTGATGTGAGCATGGTTCAGGGTGGTGTTGATGGGCCAGTTGTGAGGGTGACCAATATCTGTGACTGCCACTCCCATCATGCTATTGCCTCCACCCCACTTGCCAGCATTCCCATACTTACTTGCTTTTGTGGGGAGTTCAGTATGTGTGGGTGTGTGAGCAATGGCAAGATGGCTGACAGTGGTGTCCTGCTGTTGGTTGGTGTGCAGTTCCCAGCATGCCCTTGTGCTCCCCACGACACAGCAACAGTGTCAGACATCTTTGATGGGCCTTTCCACTCTCTGTGGGATGTGCATGCGTGAGTGTGAGCTTGCTGGGCCATGTGGTGGGGGATGTAGAGCTGTGACTACGACTCCCATCATGCTATTGCCTCCACCCCCTTCCCAGCATGCCCATGCTTCCTTCCTTTTGACTCTGCTTCCCTGTGGGGTGGGCTGGCTGTGCTGACAGGATGGCTGGGAGTGTTGTCCTGGCAGTTGTTTGGCTAAAAGTCCCAAGAGTGTCCCGTGCTTCACACAACATAACCCAGGGTGGTGGTTCTTTGTGGGATCTTGAGTTAGGATGGGAGGCATTGCATTCTACCAGGTGGGTTCTGTGGAGTTTGTGTTGAGGGGGTGTGAGGGGAGGTGCTTGTGACTATGGTCAGTGCTGCAAGTCCTCCTTCCCACCCAGCCAGCCAGATGTCCCACCATGGAACGTGCTTGCATTGCAGGGAGTGGAAGTTGTCTCTCAGGATGTCAGTCAGTGGTGTCCTGCTGTTTGTTGGTGCACAGTTGCCAGCAGGGCCTTGTGCTCCCCACAGCAGTAGCCAGTGTCAGCCATCTTGTGAGTCCTTCTCCACTCCCTGTGATGTGAGCATGGTTCAGGGTGGTGTTGATGGGCCAGTTGTGAGGGTGACCAATATCTGTGACTGCCACTCCCATCATGCTATTGCCTCCACCCCACTTGCCAGCATTCCCATACTTACTTGCTTTTGTGGGGAGTTCAGTATGTGTGGGTGTGTGAGCAATGGCAAGATGGCTGACAGTGGTGTCCTGCTGTTGGTTGGTGTGCAGTTCCCAGCATGCCCTTGTGCTCCCCACGACACAGCAACAGTGTCAGACATCTTTGATGGGCCTTTCCACTCTCTGTGGGATGTGCATGCGTGAGTGTGAGCTTGCTGGGCCATGTGGTGGGGGATGTAGAGCTGTGACTACGACTCCCATCATGCTATTGCCTCCACCCCCTTCCCAGCATGCCCATGCTTCCTTCCTTTTGACTCTGCTTCCCTGTGGGGTGGGCTGGCTGTGCTGACAGGATGGCTGGGAGTGTTGTCCTGGCAGTTGTTTGGCTAAAAGTCCCAAGAGTGTCCCGTGCTTCACACAACATAACCCAGGGTGGTGGTTCTTTGTGGGATCTTGAGTTAGGATGGGAGGCATTGCATTCTACCAGGTGGGTTCTGTGGAGTTTGTGTTGAGGGGGGTGTGAGGGGAGGTGCTTGTGACTATGGTCAGTGCTGCAAGTCCTCCTTCCCACCCAGCCAGCCAGATGTCCCACCATGGAACGTGCTTGCATTGCAGGGAGTGGAAGTTGTCTCTCAGGATGTCAGTCAGTGGTGTCCTGCTGTTTGTTGGTGCACAGTTGCCAGCAGGGCCTTGTGCTCCCCACAGCAGTAGCCAGTGTCAGCCATCTTGTGAGTCCTTCTCCACTCCCTGTGATGTGAGCATGGTTCAGGGTGGTGTTGATGGGCCAGTTGTGAGGGTGACCAATATCTGTGACTGCCACTCCCATCATGCTATTGCCTCCACCCCACTTGCCAGCATTCCCATACTTACTTGCTTTTGTGGGGAGTTCAGTATGTGTGGGTGTGTGAGCAATGGCAAGATGGCTGACAGTGGTGTCCTGCTGTTGGTTGGTGTGCAGTTCCCAGCATGCCCTTGTGCTCCCCACGACACAGCAACAGTGTCAGACATCTTTGATGGGCCTTTCCACTCTCTGTGGGATGTGCATGCGTGAGTGTGAGCTTGCTGGGCCATGTGGTGGGGGATGTAGAGCTGTGACTACGACTCCCATCATGCTATTGCCTCCACCCCCTTCCCAGCATGCCCATGCTTCCTTCCTTTTGACTCTGCTTCCCTGTGGGGTGGGCTGGCTGTGCTGACAGGATGGCTGGGAGTGTTGTCCTGGCAGTTGTTTGGCTAAAAGTCCCAAGAGTGTCCCGTGCTTCACACAACATAACCCAGGGTGGTGGTTCTTTGTGGGATCTTGAGTTAGGATGGGAGGCATTGCATTCTACCAGGTGGGTTCTGTGGAGTTTGTGTTGAGGGGGGTGTGAGGGGAGGTGCTTGTGACTATGGTCAGTGCTGCAAGTCCTCCTTCCCACCCAGCCAGCCAGATGTCCCACCATGGAACGTGCTTGCATTGCAGGGAGTGGAAGTTGTCTCTCAGGATGTCAGTCAGTGGTGTCCTGCTGTTTGTTGGTGCACAGTTGCCAGCAGGGCCTTGTGCTCCCCACAGCAGTAGCCAGTGTCAGCCATCTTGTGAGTCCTTCTCCACTCCCTGTGATGTGAGCATGGTTCAGGGTGGTGTTGATGGGCCAGTTGTGAGGGTGACCAATATCTGTGACTGCCACTCCCATCATGCTATTGCCTCCACCCCACTTGCCAGCATTCCCATACTTACTTGCTTTTGTGGGGAGTTCAGTATGTGTGGGTGTGTGAGCAATGGCAAGATGGCTGACAGTGGTGTCCTGCTGTTGGTTGGTGTGCAGTTCCCAGCATGCCCTTGTGCTCCCCACGACACAGCAACAGTGTCAGACATCTTTGATGGGCCTTTCCACTCTCTGTGGGATGTGCATGCGTGAGTGTGAGCTTGCTGGGCCATGTGGTGGGGGATGTAGAGCTGTGACTACGACTCCCATCATGCTATTGCCTCCACCCCCTTCCCAGCATGCCCATGCTTCCTTCCTTTTGACTCTGCTTCCCTGTGGGGTGGGCTGGCTGTGCTGACAGGATGGCTGGGAGTGTTGTCCTGGCAGTTGTTTGGCTAAAAGTCCCAAGAGTGTCCCTGTGCTTCACACAACATAACCCAGGGTGGTGGTTCTTTGTGGGATCTTGAGTTAGGATGGGAGGCATTGCATTCTACCAGGTGGGTTCTGTGGAGTTTGTGTTGAGGGGGTGTGAGGGGAGGTGCTTGTGACTATGGTCAGTGCTGCAAGTCCTCCTTCCCACCCAGCCAGCCAGATATCCCACCATGGAACGTGCTTGCATTGCAGGGAGTGGAAGTTGTCTCTCAGGATGTCAGTCAGTGGTGTCCTGCTGTTTGTTGGTGCACAGTTGCCAGCAGGGCCTTGTGCTCCCCACAGCAGTAGCCAGTGTCAGCCATCTTGTGAGTCCTTCTCCACTCCCTGTGATGTGAGCATGGTTCAGGGTGGTGTTGATGGGACAGTTGTGGGGGGCAATATGTGTGACTGCGACTCCCATGATGCTATTGGCTACACTGACTTGGCCAGCATACACAGAATTCCTTCCTTTGAGTGGTCTTCACTGTGTGTTGGTGTTGTTGTGGTGGCTACATGTCTGGATGTGTTTGTTAGTTCTATTTGTGCCACTGCCTAGCTGTAGTTGTAGTTGTGTTTGTACATGTGATGGCACGGTTGGATGTAACTTTTTTGATGGCATGTGTTGTGTTTATCTGACTGACATACACATTTTGGGATGATTCTGTTCTGGTTGCTGTGTAATTGCTATGAGTGCATGGTTTGACTCTCCCCTTGACAGTGATATGTGTGTGTTTTGTGGCAGAATATTGTGTACATTTGTTGTGTACTCACCAGGCTCTGGGATGTTCTCTAGTCCATATACGCTCACTGGCGGAAGGATGGCCCGCACCTTCTCCTCCCAGGGCCTGAGGTATATTGGCTTGGCAGGAGGGCCACTGCCGGTGTATTGGCTGATGATGTAGTCTTTCTTGAGCAGGTCCCATACCCTCCTGCGCACGTCATACCACCTGTTCTGGATGTCGGTCTTTGTGCGCAGACATGGTGATTGTGCGTTCACCCTGTTGATGATCCTCTCCCACATCTTGGTTTTCTGGGAGATGGGGGTCTGTTGGACCAGTGTGCCAAACAGCTGTGGCTCTACCCTGAGGATCTCGTCTACCATGACTTCCAATTCACAATCTAGGAACTTGTGATTCTTCTTGGGGGGCATGGTGATGGGTGGTGATGGTGAGTGATGTGTGTGTTGGTGTGCAGGTGAGGGTGTGTGAGTGTGTGTTTTGCTGGGTGTATGTGAGGTAGGTATTTGTTGGTGTGCTGATGGTGTGTGGCTTGTGTGAGGGATGAGCTGTGGGTGTGTGGTTGCTGTCTCTTGGGTGCTGGCAGTGGAATGGCATTTGCAAAGGATCATGGTTGTGATTTGTGTCCTTTATATGGGTGGAGTTGTGGGTGTGTCTTTGTTCTCTGTCCCCAACCCCCAGTATTTATTGGCTTTGTACTTGCTTGTTTGGCCTTTTTTTGTGTGATTTTTCCTTTGTACTGTCTGTGCATGTTGGAGACGTTCTTGTGACCGAGTCGGACCCTGCATTTGTCTCGTACGGTGTTCTCCGTTTCGTTCACGCTGTGTTTGTGCAGTTTTCTATGCTGCGTACGCGTCGGTCGCGGTGTTTTGTGTTGCTTCGGCTCGGTTTTGTATGCGTGTCGGTCGTACGGCTTGTCCTCCGTCCGACTCGGTCGTGGTTTTCGCGCCTTGCATCGTACTTTGCGGTTTGGAGTTCGCGTGTACGTTTCGGTCGGATTTGTTCCGGGTGCGTGTCGGTCGGTTCGATTCGCGTGTTTTTCCGGCCGGATTGCTGTTTTCCGTGCGGCTCGGTCGTTCGGCTTGGGTTCGGTACGTGTCGGTCGGATTTTGCACGCCTTGCATCGTACTTGGCGTGTCGGGCGCCACAGGTACGTGTTGGTCGGTATAATTTCCGGCTCCGAGTCGGTCAGTGCTTTTTCCGGCCCGAATCGGAATCGACCCCTTTGATGTATGATCTCACTCCTTGCAGCAGCTCATCCTCAACAATAATCTTTAAAACTACAACTTCTTGTTTGCTCTGTTAAGGAACATGATAGAACTTTGACAACTGGAATATTAAGGTTTTTACACCCTTCGACTTGTGCCACACAAAAATAATTTCAAATTTTTAAGTGAAATCTTGACCAGCGTGAAATCACTCTAATCAATGTAGCTTCACCCTTTGCACAATCATGTTCTGCTAACATCAATCAATATTAGAACAATCACAACAGTTCATTAGTTTCCCTATCTCAATTGTGTAGGTGATGGTACCTCACACTCTACACCACAAAAACTTGCAAACAAGAAATACCATTCGACAATGGCTACATAAGTATTTTCTACACTTCTCTCAATATCCCGGGATCTTAGGCTACATCCCGCCTGAAACTTCTTCACATATGAACACTAATGATATCTATTCATCCAACTTTTCACTCTCATCTCAATAATACTGCAGTAAACACAATTTAATTAGACAACGCATCACCCTATTAATACTCACAACTCCAAAACAGCAACCGCCTTTGAAAATTGATCCTTATCAGTTCTCCAAGCAGTGAGCATTGAATCAGGTTTTTTATTCTAACTTGAGCAATTACTCTATAGTTCATTGTTCAAGATGTGAACCATAACTCTGCTCCCAGAAAACTGATAGCGCCGAGTTGGGGCAAAATTGAAATAATATGGTTCAACCTTTACTTACCATCATTTTCAGGGTTAAGCCCCATTCCCGTGCTGACCATCGAGTACAACTCACTTCAGGTGACGGATCTTTGCCACCGTGTTTTGAATAAGAAGCTATTTCATCATCATAAGTTAAATCACGACAGGTCCATGTTCAATCAATGGTAAGAGTTTAAATTATTTTTAAAGTTTATTTCTTATTAAGAGTAGTAAGATTATTTTTGTTCTTTTTATTCAGATTAGGTGATAAATTCAAGAAATCTCATGGAAATATGGTTAGAACAAATCATCAAATACGCGTGTTCCATTAAGGACAACTACTGTTTTCTAAAGAACAGGGCCATAATTTTAGAGTTAGTAGAACTCATGAAGAGTTCGGATTCAAAGGAAAAGAGATAGAGAGGGCATAAAGCTTAAAATCAAATGAAAGCACTCGACTTACCATCAAAAGTAGTTCATGAAACTCAGCTGACTCTCATTAATATGAACAAATCAACATACATTCGCAGCAGGGCTGGCCTGGGAACAGCAACCAGCCCTGGCAGATTGCTGCTTGACCGGCCCTGGGAGTGGGGGCGGTGGGGGTTGCTTGCAAAAAGCACCGCTCCCGCTTTTGTTACAGGGGGCCGATATTGCAGCACTGCTGCAAAACCGCCCTCTAGGGACAAAACCGGCCCCACAGGCACAAAACCGCTCCCCACCCCTCCGGCCCACCAGGGAAATGCCTGGCGCCTGCTATGGCCAGTCCAGCCCTGAGTCGCAGTAACAATCTGTAAATATCGAGCATTGATGAGGCAATGATAGACAGCAGCAGTGGTAGCTACGACTATCAGTCGAGGGCAGGGGGAAATAGACGAAATGGGTGTCTGGGAATCGCTATGTGCAATGAGTGTTAAGCTACACTAGGAACACGCACTAATATAAAAGGCAAGAGTAATGTTGCAAAAATGTAGGTCTCTCCTCTTCAGATCCAATCAGGCAACAGCATTCATCTGAGAGTGAGTTCAGGTCTTCTTTTACTGCGAAATAACATGCAGCTCACAAAATTTAATCACAAAGTCTGTTACAGACATCTTACGTATGTAGCCTCTTGATTCATAAGCCTCCGTTACCATAGGCATCAAACATCGTTTAATTGTCTAATGTTAAATGTTTCACTGCGTACACAATGAACTAGGCTAATGAAGAGAATTGTCAACTTGCAAAAATACTGTTTAGTAATGCATTTCATTAACACAACAAGAAATAGTGTTTTAAAATATACAACTATTCTATTCAAACATTATGCAAAATATAGGGTAAATAGGACTATAGTTATCACATTAAGAATTTAGTACTTTGTTAAACCGGAACATTCTGCAGTTATGAGAATATTTCTAAGCATGTCACATTAAGGTCAGGTCTCTAAATTTCATTATGCATATTTCAGCATTGTCAAGTTCACTTCTAGTTTAAAGAAAACTTACAATTAAGCATTTCTGCGGCCCATGCGAATAACTATATCTGTCTAGTGCAGTTTACACATTTAAAAATGCGTCATTTCTTTAAAAAAAAAATTACGTTAATCATTGCACATAAAACTGTTCTTCAAAATATTTTGCATCTTAATCAATTAGCTTCTTAAATGGCTAAGAGCATTATTGCTCAGTATTTCTAACAGTAATTTCATATTCTTTAATACCTGGATTTATTGATGATCCTTAATTTCAAGGCACTTTAATACACATTACTACTTGCTGCAAGCACTGACTCTTCTTACTGCTTGGTGACACTGATCTTCATTACAGATGGGGACATTAATGCATAGGAAACTTTACTGCCTAGATCTATTAACCCTTATGATTTCCTGGTGACAATTATGTTCATAAGTACATGTGGTCACTATTGATGCTCCTTTATGCTTGACCACATTGATACTCATTACTGTCATGGGTCATTCAAGTTTATTAGTGACTGGCCATTAATGCCTGGGCCGTATTGGCTAATGAATGCATGGAACAGTTAAGCTCATTCTTATCTACTGAAATATATCCCTATTAATGCCTTGATGCATGTGTGCTACATAATTTGGATTTGAAACCTAAAATAACAACTTAATTTACTGTAAAAAGGTAATGTTAAGGTTTCGCTAAGGTGAACAGGTAACACCTTAACTTCCACCCTCATTATGAAAAAGGTAGCAAACATATAGTAATAAGAGACTGAGGGGGATATTCACAATGAAGTGGCGGTGAGAGGCGTTAGCCTCCTTGGCTTACCGCCTCTCACCGCCACTTCGGAAACGCCAGGCTGCACCCTATTCACAAGAATGTGGTGCAGCCTGGCATTTCCCCCTGCGACGGTGCTAAATCTCACGACTTAACGCCAAAACAGGCACCCTTGCACCAGAGCGCAAGGGTGTCTGCGAGCAGGGAGGTTTGTTAATGCACAGGAAGGTGTCCCTTCCTGTACATTAACAAACCGAACATGGCAGTTTGCTTTTTCCATGTGTGCTGCTACATGCAACACACATCGAAAAAGCAAAAACGAGGAGAAATAAAGCTTTTCTCCTCGTTTAGCCACCTTAAGACCTGATTTTTCTAGGTCTTAAGTTTGGCGCTGCCACCTATTATCGCCGCCCTTGATAATAGGCGGTAGCGTCAAACTCAATGGGTGTTGCGGTGGTACGCCCACCGCAACACCCACTGCACGCCCCTTTCACGCTAAGTTTAGCGTGAAAGGGCCCTATTCTCAAGGCAGCGTTAAGCCACTTAACGTGGCTTTAAGCCACGTTAAGTGGGTTAACACTGCCTTGGGAATAGGGTGCTGGCCCTATCGCCACAGGAACGTCAAAAAAAGTGACGTTCCCGTGGCGATAGGGGCTTGGGAATATTCCCCTGAGTGAGTGGGTTGCTGAGTGTGTGAGCAGTTCAAAGATTCAGTTAGTAATTTGGTACATTGAGAAATGAAGGTTTGTTAATGTAATTAAAACATTTGTCAGCATAGTTAGTATAATATCATCCTACAAAAACATTGTGTCCCACATACCGATAAGCAAACCTATGGTAAGTATGAATAGAGATGTATAGATTTAATATCCATAATGCAACATCCACATACATTGGAGATACATGTCAATGCATGTCCATGTCAAGGTATATTTATGTGGTGTTAAGTATATTAAACTTAAACTAACCTACATATTTTTACCGTTAGTTTATCTAGGTAGATAGTTGATATTTCTGCTATATTTTTTAGGATACTAGTTTGTCCACCATATTCTTGTAATACACACTAATTTTCATGGAAACATTTGTGAGAAGAAAGAGTTGAAAAGTCATTTTCTTATTACAGATAATTTGTGAGGTCACATCTAGACTGTAAAAAGAAAATTAGAGTCCGGCTTTTATATAGTGATTACAGAATTCCATGTTTTAGAAATGATTAGATGAGAAAAGTATTAACTCTTACGCATTGATTTTAGAAATTATAATTTATGCATAGTTTTTTTTATATGGAGCAATAATGAAAAGTTATGCCTTTTTGGATATGGTGTTCTTATTGTTTTAAAATTGTGAAATAATTCAAATGATGTCATACCTGTGAATTATGGCCTATAAATCACTGGTTTTGACATCATTTCCATACATTAATGAGGTTTATATACAAGTATTTAACCTCAAAAATCAGTTGTATGAAATGATTTGAGGTGAGTTATATTTACAATTATTTTCTCCGATTTTCTTTAGTTTGACCTGGTATGTGACAAGAAGGAACTGAATGGCATCTCGCAGTCCATTTTCATGCTGGGACTTCTTCTCGGTGCCTTGATATTTGGTCCATTAAGTGACAGGTATGGAAAGCAATAATACACTTATAGTGTGCGGCTACCATAAAAGTTTTATAATGGAGGCTGGAACTTAATTTTGATTAGTACCTAACATTGAGTGTTAGGGACTAGGTAGCCAATCAGAATACTCAGTTTGCAAGCTATAACTACCCTTATAGGCGTGCTCTGGGAGAATTCGGTGGATGCCAGTTCCCAGTTCCTCCGGCATGCTATTGGGCTTAGACCCAGCTAAACCACTCTGTTTCTTTACCTCAGGCCTTAGTGGTGAAAGATGCATGGAAAGAGACTTTTCTATTCCACCGTGCTCCTCTGGCTTTCTTTTGCGGATTCCTCGGCTGACTGAAAAGTTGCTCTCTAATGCCGGCTCTGAATCTTGCTCTGCAGAGGGGGAAAGCAAACCTGATTAGACACAGTTCTTTCTAAAAGAATGTACTCTTTATAAAAACCTTGGGCCAGCTTTGCTAAGATTTTGCGGCGGATTTGTGCACTTTTTTGACGCAGACCTGACGAAAAATATATTATGGTGTTTAAAGAGCAACTCAAATGCCGATTTGGGTTGCTTTGTTGAAAAAAAAAGAAAAAGGAACTCAAAGCAGCACACTGCACTGCCTTACAATACTTTGCGATACTTAGCATCCTGTGGGTGGTACATGGTCGTTCCCGTGCATCCATCCATGGATTTCGATGCACACCTATATTTACAAAGATTTGTAGACATGGGGTTGTGCCAAAATGATGTGCCTGCCTGAGGCTGACGTTACAAGGAGAAATATCTTAATTTCTCCTTGTTATCTCCTCTTTGCATGTGTGTGGCATTCTGCAGCATACATGCAAAAGGAAAGGCCTTGAACGATAGTATGCAGGAATATACCCCTATCTAAACTATCTTCACCACAACGCAGACACCCTTTGTTAGAAATTGGGTTATTGGTTGTCTGGGGTGTAAGCCTTGCTCAAGCAGCAACCACAATCCTAGTCAGGGTAAGGTACAAGCAAACCCCAAATTAACCTGAGCTCACCTCACCCTCTGGTAGCTTGGCCAGAGCAGTAAGGCTTAACTTAGAAGCCATTTGTAAAGTCTTTGTGCAATACCTTAAACGGTAAAACAGTGAAAACATCACAAAAATTATTCCACACCAGTTTAGAAACAAGACCAAAATGACAAAAATCCAGTACTGGAGATATTGGTTTTTAAAGTTTATAGTAAAAAATGGCCCAAAAAGCACAAAGCTCTATTAGAGATATTTGGTCGCACAGGTACGGGACAAAGTCACAAGTTGAGGCCGACAGCGATAGAGAGCGAGCCGACTACAGGAACCCTGTTAGGCCTGCTGAGCAGAGTACCTTAAATCCTGGTTGGTGAGCATTGCGTGCATCCACGTCAAAGATGCATCGCGCAACCGAGGCAATACATTGGTTCTGAGATGGGTAAGGCTGCTATTCGAGGTCCTGTTGCATCGACTTTGAGGATCCCGTAAATGGGACTTGTGATGCAAATTCTAGGCGATGTGTCAGTTCCGATGAGCAGTGAAGCTGCAATGCAGAAGTTCGGTGTCATCGTTGAGGCTGCTGTTGACGAGGGATGCGAGGAGCTGTGCCTGGGAAAGCATTGCACAGTGTTGGTTTCAAAGACGATGCACCGGTCCCAAGACGCCGGTTGCAGTGGCGATGCAAGTCTTTGGTGCTGGGCCCAAACCATGCAGCAGTGATGATGCGTCGGTTCTGCTCTGGGATGGGCCGCTCAGCCGAGGAGATGCATCAGCTCTGCTCAGGGATAGATAGCTCAGCAGAGAAGATGCGCCAATTATGCTGGTAAGCACCTAAGGCCCACTTCCAAGGGTCTAGAACAGGGTTGGCACCACATGGCAGGGTAGACTCACAGATAGCAGAGTCCAGGTGCAGATGCAAGGTTGGACCAATGTTATGCCCCTGACAGCAAAACCAGGTCAGAAAAATGGAAGGAGACAGGCAAAAAGCTGGGGGAAGACCACCCTAAGGCTGTCAGTCTAATACCCTTCGACTGCCAAAAACTCAGTAGTTGCAGACTCATTTGAGCAAGGGCTTCATTCTTGGGCTTTTTCATGTGTTCAGATCTCAGTTTCTTCTTAACTAGGTTTGCACTCTACAAGTACCAAAACATATATACATAAAACTAGATAGAGGCGGGGTTGTCTCTTGTCTAGAAAGTTAATATTTGCTGTGATCTGACTGAGCACAACAGTTAATAGTTTGTTTGTGGCACAGGTACAGTTATATGAGTAGTGCTAGTGTTTAATTTTCAGGATCTTTTCTGATCCTGACCCGCTAGATGTCCCTTGGCCCTCAGACAAGCACAAGTAGACCAATTTCGCAGTTTGAGTGGGAAACCACACAAGTTATGGCCCACATGCCTCTCTCAATTAACCTGAGGAGAATACCAATTAGGAATGTGAAACCTGCCTGAGACCATCAGGTATTTGATGTATTGTTGTGAATCACTGGCATCCTTTCATCCAAAGCCCACAAATACAGTCCTCACAGTTGTTTCAAACACTTTATTAAAGCCTAATTGTAGTGCAGAGTATGTGTAAAACTATTGCTGATATGGGAATGATTTTATTGATCATGAAAGAACAGAACGTAAAAATTATGAAAGCAGGCAACACATTACATAGTAATGGATCCCTTTTTAAAATATTTCCTGCTAATAAGCATTTTAACAGTAAACGTCTGCCACTCTATGAGGGTTCAGAATTTGTTTGTTGTCACATAATTTAACTTTTTTTTTCAAACATATTTTTATTAGCATTTAATTTAATATCTGACAAATGTATCAGCTCATAACATTACATGGGGTACAGTTCAAAATATAGTATGTCTTTGCAGTATCCAGGTATAGCTTGGCCGCCATTTCTAACGTTTAGCATAGCGCTATCCTTAACAGCCTGATGTGTGGCATAACCTCAGGAATCAGAGTCTGTGGCCATTGTTGTATAATCATGGCAGCCCAGAACATTTGCCTATTATTTATGCAATTTGTAATTTACTTTTATATGCAGCCTGGTATGAGAAAGGGGGCATCTAGGGAAAATGACCCAGAATATATAATTCAGAGAAAAAATAACTATTAACTATTATTCTATGCAGGGTGGTGCAGTAACACAGGAGTCCATCAGGGGAAGAGAAAAAGGCCCGGGGGGATATCGGGCAGGGGGTTGGCCGCTGGTCTGCTCCAATACACATCAGCCCTCCAACCAGTTGTTGGGTCAGTCTACCCAAAGTGCAGGCAGGTCAAGGGGGTGGTTCAGCAGGGAGGCAGCACTCACTCTATTCATAGGACAGATGCAGCCTTAATTCCCTTTTTTGTAATTCTGTTATTTCCCACACACATCATTATCCCTATTAGTGTCTCAGGTTATCTGATTTTGGTCTCCATCTGAGAGAGAGATGTTTCCACCGCCCCCAACCCCACTATGATATCTCTCAGGGTGTTCCTAATTCTCAAGAATCTCTCTCCAGGGTTATGCCATGGGATGTCGTCTCAGTCCCCGCGTGTCCTCCCTGGTCAAGGCCCTCCCCTCTGCCCCCGCCCAGTGGGTTACGTCCCGCTTCCAGTCTCAAATTGTGGGACCACAAGCAGATTTCCAAGTCAATGCTATCCTCCTCCTAGCCAGGACTAAGGCTAGGTCCAGGAATTTTGTACCCACTTTACGCTTGGGTGGTCGGGGGAACAGTCCCAGCAGACAGATTCCAATCGTGGGTTCAAGGGTGTGCCCTATCGCTGCACTTGCTAGCTTCAAGACTTCCTCCCAAAACCAATTTACTATAGCACAACCCCAGGTCATCTTGATGAAGTCAGCATCGCTATAGTTACACCTCTGGCAGTTACATATCTCGCCACCCTAGGCGACACGGAGCCTGTGGGGCATCACATATGTCATATGGGTGTAGTTGAATTGTATATATTTCATCCTGGTGTTGCGGGAAACCTGTTTAGGGTACGCTAAGATTACTGCCCCACTCCGGATCTGAAAGTCCCTTATGAAATACTGTCTCCCATTTGCCACGCAATGTTTGTAATGGAGTATGTGACATTTCGGAAAGTGAAGAGTAAAACCATTTCACCTGGTGTCTTGCCCTACCCAGAGTGAGCATGGACTGTAACACTAAGTGTGTCGTGGGTTCCTCTCGTCCGTTACTCCCCAACCCCCTGAATATTCAGTGTCAAGGGCTCGTACTGCAGGAATGGCCCCGACTGTAGCCCGAAGCTCTCAACCAGATCCTCCAGTGGGGCAAGGATGGATTGCTGATAGCAGTCCCCCACTGTCTCCAGTCCAACCTCTGTCCAAGCTGACAGTTGTTCAGGGGTGAATATTGTCCTGGGATTGCCATGTGGTAAGCCTATCAGCGGCAGGGCCGGGGTGTACAGGGAAGTTCCCCCCTTTTTAGCCATGCAGCATTTCCAACACTGCAGAGCAGTGTTCTGTTTCAAGGATTCATGAGGAATTACCACTGCTGGGTCGAGCATTCTGGCTAGAAATAGTGACGTGCGGTCACCAGAGTCCATCAAGTCTGTCCCTTTAGGGCCTCTTCCTTCCAACCATTTGGACAGCCACTGTAATTGAGAAGCCAGGAAGTAGAATTAGAAGTTGGCACCCCCAGACCACTATCCGTCATGGGACGTTGCAGCGTCGCCACAGACACCCTCCGACGCCCCTTTTCCCATATAAGATCTCGCAACAAGGCATCTATTTGCTTGAACCACCCAGCAGTCACTATGGTCGGAAGATTAATAAAGAAATACAGTAAACGTGGCAATATGACCATCTTTGATAGGGAAATTCGGGCCATAATCGGAAGATGCAAGGAGTACCAGAATGGAACACATGATCTAAGGGATCTAAGCGCTCTTCCCAGATTCCCGTCTCTCAAATCCTCTAGTGAATGGAAGATGTGCATCCCTAAGTATTTAAAGATGGAGAGGGCCCAATTAAGATCCAGTGGAAGGTCTATGGGGCGGGGGAGGATCGGGACCACGAGATACAGGTAAGTCTTATTTTTATGAATCTTTAAGCCTTTCATGTGTTCAGATCTACTCAGGAGGTCAAGTGCCACTGCAGAGCCTTGCACAGCATCGCTAAGATAGATCAGGAGGTCGTCAGCATAAATTGAGATGATATGGACATGTCCCCCAACTGTCACGCCCACACCCTCACCTCCCTGATGAAACAGCCCCGCCAGAGGTTCGATCGCGAAGGCAAACAAGCGGGGTTTCCCTAGATGGCCGCTGATCCCGGGGCCAAAAACCCAGGTGACCCCCCTTGCAAAACCAGGTCGTTTTGTGATAGGTAATTTTGGTGTCTTCTCAATACGTTTTAGGCCCTTGTTTGTTGCGGGTACTTTGCCCACCCAGGCGAGTGAGGTACCATTTTTATCGGGAGACCTGGGAGAATTCTGGGTGGTAGGAAATTTGTGTCAGCCCAGTGATCCCACAACTTTCCCACAAAGAAATTTGAGAAAAAAAGTGATTTCTTTCAGCTAAATTTGAGGTTTGCAGAGGATTCTGGGTAGGAAAACGTGGGTGGGTCCATGCAAGCCATACCCCCCTGGACTCCCCTGGGTGTCTAGTTTTCAGAAATGTGTGGGTTTGGTAGATTTCCCTAGATGGCCGCCGAGCCCGGGGCCAAAAACCCAGGTGACCCCCCCTTGCAAAACCAGGTCGTTTTGTGATAGGTAATTTTGGTGTCTCCTCAATATGTTTTGGGCTTTTGACTGTCGCCGGTACTTGGCCCACCCACACAAGTGACGTAGCATTTTTATCGAGAGACCTGGGGGAACGTTGGGTGGTAGGAAATTTGTGTCAGCCCCGTGATCCCACAACTTTCCCACACAGAAATTTGAGAAAATTTGATTTTTTCAGCTAAATTTGAGGTTTGCAGGGGATTCTGGTTAGAAAAACGTTGATGGATCCACGCAAGCCATACCTCCCTGGACTCCCCCTGGTGTCTAGTTTTCATAAATGTGTGGGTTTGGTAGGTTTCCCTAGATGGCCGCCGGGCCCGGAGCCAAAAACCCAGGTGACCCCCCTTGCAAAACCAGTTTTTTTTGCGATAGGTAATCTTGATGTCTCCTCAATACGTTTTGTGCCCTTGCCTGTAACGGGTACTTGGCCCACCCACGTGAGTGAGGTACCATTTTTATTGGGAGACCTGGGGAACGTTGAGTGGTAGGAAATTTGTGTCAGCCCGGTGATCCCACAACTTTCCCACACCAAAATTTGAGAAAAATGTGTTTTTTTCAGCTAAATTTGAGGTTTGCAGGGGATTCTGGGTAGGAAAACGTTGGTGGGTCCACACAAGCCATACCTCCATGGACTCCCCCGGGTGTCTAGTTTACAGAAATGTGTGGCTTTGGTAGGCTTCCCTAGATGGCCGCCGAGCCCGGGGCCAAAAACCCAGGTGACCCCCTTGCAAAATCAGGTTGTTTTGTGATAGGTAATTTTGATGTCTCCACAATACGTTTTGGGCCCATGCCTGTTGTGGGTACTTGGCCCACCCACACGAGTAAGGTTCCATTTTTATCGGGAGTCCTGGGGGAACGCTGGATGGAGTGAAATTTGTGTCAGCCCGGTGATCCCACAACTTTCCCACACAGAAATTTGAAAAGAATTTGATTTTGTCAGCTAAATTTGAGGTTTGCAGTGGATTCTGGGTAGGAAAACTTTGGGGGATCCACGCAAACCATATCTCTCTGGACTCCCCAGGGTGTCTAGTTTTCACAAATATGTGGGTTCGGTAGGATTCCCTAGATGGCCGCTGAGCCTCGGACCAAAAACACAGGTGACCCCCTTGAAAAACCAGGTAGTTTTGTGTTCGATAGGGGGGCACCTATGTTTTTGGTCCCGGGTTTGGAGGCATCTAGGGGAACCTAAAAAACCCAGACATTTCTGAAAACTAGACACCTGTGGGAGTCCAGGGAGGTGTGGCTTGCATTGATCCCCCAACATTTTCCTTCCAAGAATCCGCTGCAACCTCAAAATTAGCTAAAAAGTCACACTTTCCTCTAATATCTGTGTGGGAAGTTGTGGGATCACCGCACGGCACAAAGTTCCTTCAATTCAACGTTCCCCTCAGTCTCCCAATAAAAATTATACCTTACTTGTGTGGATGGGCCGAGTGCCTATGATATGGAAGGGCCAAAAATGTGTAGAGATTGGGGGGGGCCCAAAGCGGGTCCAAAAGGACAGTTTGTTTATACGTTTTTAGGCTGACGCTACTTTGGGCACCCACACAAGTGAGATATCATTTTTTTCGGGAGACCATGGGGAATGCTGGGTAGTAGGAAATGTTTGCCTGCGCGGTGCTCCTACAACTTACTCATGCAGAATTGGGAGGAAAATGTGACTTTGTAAGTAAATTTGAGGTTTGCGGGGGATTCTGGGTAAGAAAATGTTGGGGGATCCATGCAAGCCACACCGCCAGACAAGAGACAGTACACGCACACCACCATCCACGCACACCACCAGCCAAGTGCCATCCATGCACACCTCCAGTCAAGCACCATCCATACACACCGCCAGCCAAGCGCCATCCAAGTACACCGCCAGCCAAATGCTATCCAAGTACACCGCCAGCCAAATGCTATCAATGCACACGGTCCGCCAAGCAATATCCATGCACACCGCCAGCCAAGCACCACCCACGCATTCCGCCATTCAAGCGCCATCCCCGCACACTGCCATTCAAGCAGGGCCGGACTGGGAACAGCAACCAACCGTGGCAGAGTGCTGCTCGACTGGCCCTGGGGGAGGGGTGGAGGAGGGGAGGGCGTGCTAGTAAAAAGCACCGCTCCCGCTTTTGTTACTGGGGCCCGATATTGCAGCACTGCTGCAAAACCAGCCCTCAGTGACAAAACTGCACCCCACGGCCGGAAAACCGGCCCACCGGGTAAATGCCCAGTGCCCGCTACAGCTAGTCCGGCCCTGCAGCCAAGCACCATTCATGTACACAGCCAGCCAAGCACCAGTCCCCGTACACCAACAGCCAAGCGCCACTCCACGCACACCACCAGGCAAGCGTCAATCTACACACACTGTCATCAAGCGCAAGTCCACCCACACCATCAGCCAAGTGCAGATCCACACACACCGCCAGCAAAATGCCAGCCAAAGGTCAGTACACGTACACCGTCAACCAACCTCCAGTTTACACACACACAAACTCTCCCTGGTTTCTAGTGGTTTTCTGCCCTCGCTTGGGTACAGATGAGAATAAAAATATCACTGAAACAGCCAAAAGGTGCCTAGTGGCCTTTCTTCCCCCTGCGGGGGGCAGATAAGGGGCTATTTTTTTGGGGGGAGGGTGCATCGGCATGCCCATTTTGAGCAGCCCCCACCCCTACATATAAAAAACACAATCCCTGGTGCCTAGTGTGCTTTCTGCCTCCCCCGGGAGGAGGGGCACATCGGGGGCTATTCACCCCCATCTGCGGGAGGCAGAAAGGCTGTAGATTTTTTTGGGGGGGGGCATTGGCATGCCCATTTTGGGCAGCCCCCACCCCTACGTATTAAAAAAACAAACAATCCCATGTGCCTAGTGGGCTTTCTACCCCCACGGGAGGCAGATCAGGGGCTATTGCCCCATCTGCCTCGGGGGGGGGCAGAAAGACTGCAGATTTTTTTTCGGCGGTCGGGGCATTGGCATGCCCATTTTGGGCAGCCCCCACCCCTAAAAATAATTCCTGGCATCTAGTGGGCTTTCTGCCCCCCCCAGGGGGGACAGATCAGGGGCTACTGGCTACTGTGGAGAAGTGTGGCTCAATGGTTAGAGCGGCAGACCCTGATGCAGAGATCTGGCCCGGGACCAGGGTTCAATTCCCGCCTCGGCGGGTCTTGGGCTCAATTTCCTCGGACCTGATAATTCTCGCCTCGGTGCCTATTCTAATCATGGGTCCCACTCTGCAACTCTGGGCAATAGCTTGCTTAATCTCCACAACAGCCCCAACAGCGCTGGGATGCCTGGCTTCACCCTGGGGGTGCCCAGGAGTGGACACTTCACAGGGAAAAGCCAGGAAGGGTTGTACAGCGCCAGGACACCCCTTTGGGGGTATAAGTGCGCTTTACAAGTATAAATTTCATTTCATTTCATCTGCCTCCCAGGGGGGGAGAAAGACTGGAATTTTGCAGGTGTTGAGGGCATCGGCATGCCCATCTTGAACAGCCCCACCCCAAAATTCAATGAAAAACATTCCCTGGCATCTAGTGGGCTTTCTGCCCCCCCGGAGGGGCAGATTGGGGGCTACTGCCCCCATCTGCCTCCCAGATGGGGCAGAAAGACTGTAATTTTGTTGGGGAGGGAAGTGGGGGCATTGGCATGCCCATCTTGGGCAGCCCCCACCCCTAAATTCCATGACAAAAAAATCCCTGGCATCTAGTGGGCTTTCTGCCCCCCCAGGGGGCAGATTGGGGGCTACTGCCCTCATCTGCCTCCCAGGGGGGGGCAGAAAGACTGTAATTTGGGGGGGGGGGTAGGGGCATTGGCATGCCCATCTTCGGAAGCCCCCACCCCTAAAACTGATTTTAGTTAATTAATTATGGGGGAGCAAAGGCCCTTGCCCAAGGGGCCGCTCCCCCCTCCCTGGTGGCTAGTGGGTGGATCCCTGCTTGGGGATCTCCCTCCTGGTGCGATCCCCAAGCAGGAATCCACTAGGGAGGGGTACCATTTGAAAGGGGAGATTCTCCCTTTTCCAACGGTACCTTTCCTGACTGTCCACGTGCTCAGGGGGCTGAGGCTGAGCACGTAGAAAGTGAAACTGAAATGACGTCAGCGCGACGTGCACGCTGATCGTCAGTTCAGGGAAACCACACATACAGCCTCAGGAGCTGGGGAAGGTCTTCCCCAGCTCCTGAAGCTGTTGGGGGGTAAAGGAAATCCCTCTGGTGCCCGCACCAGAGGGATTTAAAATGCTGTGTGCAAGGACGGCTGGGAGCCGTCCTGCGCACACGAGCACTGTGGCGCAGGACGGCTCCTGGCCATCCTGCGCATGGAAAGGGTTAAAGGAGGTATTCCAGGTTGGGATAAAGCCATTTTGTTCTGGGTGGATTAACGTAGACGTGTGGTAGTAAATGGAGCACCAGTATCTTGCTAAGGGTTTGAAATCCATATTGAACATGGAGAGAGGTCGGAAATCTGTATTGTGGGCCCCCTCAGAGGTCGTCTTGGGAAGCGGGATCACCAATGCGTCTCTGGTAGACGTAGGGACTGCCCGAGCCGCAAAGATTCTGCATATAGGGTCTCCAGGATGGGAGCCAGTTTCGTCGCATATAGTGAGTAAACTTTTTGCAGGGAGACCGTCTGGGCCCAGGGTCTTACCTGTGGCCAAGATCTTAATAGCCGCCTGGATCTCCTGAATTTCTACCGGGCCACCTAACGTTGCTTTCACTTGTTGTTCACATATAGTATACATTATTAAATGATAATAAGCAAGCATAAATGCATATAAACTAATCCATGATTGCAGATGAATGACGACAATTAGGGACATAATGAGCAAGTGCACAAAAGGGGCTCATAATAGGCATGTAAGGAAACATGACATCTCTGAAATTATAGTAAGTATGCTTGTAAATATGAGAATATATATAATCACACTAGAGCTAATTATATGTCGATATATATATGAATGCGATTGACAAATGATTAAATAGCTTTAGACTTTAATTGACTGTGCAGAAAGGTGCAACTTCAGGTACAAAAGCTGGAAGAAAAACTTGAGCTTATCACTTCCAAATCCAAAGTATAAAACATAGATTAAATCATCAAAGGTGATCTTTGACAAAGCCATGGAGACACGAGGAGGTGACGTTGTTGTCAAAGTTGGGCAGAAGATAATTGAAGGTCGTATAGACCTTGTTGCGGATAAGGCACCAGATGAGGTGCAGAGGAGCAAATCATTGCTGCCACTACAGCAACTGAAGAGTCTAAAGTCTTTGAATAAGAAGATCAAGATATAACACTAAGTGAAAGCCAGTGCTTAATTGGTTTAAAAAATAAGGAGCTGCAAGGGCCCTTCTTAGTAGGTCACTATAGCTTGCAACACCTATTGTCCCTGCCAGAGCTGCAGATGCCAGGAACCAACAGAACTACTAACTATGACCCTTCTATAAGTGTGACAATCTGGACATTTCGAGGCCACCCAAGCAATAGAAATTGCCTGGGTGGCTGGTATTTTTAATTTTAATATATATTGCATTAGTAACCACTTTGTTGTTGTGCTCACCTCAAAATTAGTCAAGAAGTACTACCATGTGGTGGACTACCATAAGTGCCGTTGTTGAGAATAAAGTGCCGGTGCTGGAGATGGGCAAACACCAGCTCAAATTAAGCACTGAGGGTGGCACATATTCACAATCTTAGTAGCATGATTAAAATGATCCAACCTAAGAGGCAGAGTTGTTGAGAATTCACTGAACAAGTTCGAACTGAGTAAGCCCAAAATTACCAGTATATTGCCAAATACAATTGTAAAGACAGTCAACAATCCAGAGCCTATTTTTTAATTTTTTTTTATCAAAGCTTGTCATATAAGAAGAATTGAAAATACACCAAACAACTCAGCAAAGTTTATTGTAAACTGAGGGGTATATTCACAAGAACGTGCGATAACTACTGCAAGAGTAGCGTAACGCAACTTTCAATATCGCAGCCTATCGCGGGAAAATAACTCTGTGTCAACGTGGAATTCACAACAAGGCGGTAGCAAGCGATAGTCTGCCGAAACCGCGGACAATGTCCGCGATACAACCACCACGATGGAGATAAAAATACAAACCACAACACCAAAAAACACGCGATGGGCCAAAGCGCGATGAGGAAATCAGCGACAAGCAGCGCCAGGCCTGCAACACACACCTGGCAGGCGTCAAAAATCACCATAAAAGTAGAAAAAACACCCACACACAAACTGACCAACACCCAAGCACCATGGAGGCAGCCGGAGCAGGCGCAGAGGACGAGCGCAACCCCACAAGCACCCCGGATGACCAGCCTGGGACCTAGGGGACAGGGAAGGGCAAGGACAAGAAGACGAGGAAGACCAAGTTCAGTCCGCAGGCAAACAGGATCATAGTCACGGAGGTGATGGAACACCATCAACAACTCTTTGTCACCTCCAACGTGTCATTGGACACCAAAAATGGAATATGGCGGGACATCGTCGACAAGGTGAATGCCGTCGGAGAGCACAAGCGGACAATGGACGAGGTCAAGAGGTGATGGAATGACATCAAGCGGAAGACCAAAGAGAAACTCACCGCCAACCAGAAGGCAGCAACGCAGACCGGAGGTGGGGGCCCAGCGCCACAGCTGGAGCTGGATGACATGGAGGAGCTGGTGTCGACAGTCATAAGTGTGGAGACTGTGGCTGGAGTCGGGGGACCCGACACTGCTCGACAGGACACAACACCACCGCAACAGGGTGAGTGACCACCAGGTACTGGGGGGACGGGTGGAGATGGCCACAATGGCACACATGCACAAGTAAGCAGGGCACAGTGCACACCCACAATGACCCTGGGTCCTCGCCCAGACCCACAGACTGTCACAATGTACAATGCCATGCTGTCTGAATGTCAACCTGTACCATGCGGCTACATACATGTGGACACATTGTAATACACCATCTCCCCTTCACATCGCAGGGGCATCGTCAACACCTCCTGCAGAGCAGTCACAGCCACTCTTCACTGATGACGAGGAGGACAACACCAGCATCGACACCCAAACCATCCTAGACATCATTGACCTCATCTGCCACTCACCTCCAGGATCAGGGCAGCCCAGCTACATCGATGAGACCCCACCCACCACCCAAACCACCCAGCAGGAGGCACCCACAGCCCGTCACCCTCCCAAGTCCCCCAGGAACAACAAATGGCCTTCCAACGCCGTGTGCTGGAGGGCCAGAGGGAGACGGCCGAGCAGGTGCGGTGGGGTTCGACCTCATGGCTACCAAACTGCACCCCATCCTTGGCTGTCTATGTCCGCCCCATGGTCTCCAACGAGCCCTGACTGACATCGCTGGAGTCATGACGCGGAGGGAAGAACAGCTGTCCACTCAGAGTGGCCCCAGCGATGCCAGCCGTGAGCTGGCACACATGCAAAAGCTCATGGAGGACATGGTGCGGATGGAGGTGGAAAGGATGGCAGCCACCGCTGCACACCATCGAAGTGTAGCAGGGATCTACAATGCCCTGCAGTACCTGATCATGGCATTGAGGCCACAAGGCGTGGCGCTGATGAATGCTGCTGCCCCCACACCATCCACATCCCCGCCCCCTGGTGTGTCAGTGCCTCCCAGTGCGGCAGGCGTATCCACTCAGGCACCTGATGTGTCAGTGGCACCGGATGTGTCAGTGGCACACAGTGCTGCCGACAATCCCCCTCCGGCCCCTGATGTGTCAGTGGCACACAGTGCCGCAGCCGGTACTGCAACACCCACAGGTGGGGCAGAGCACACATCCGAGGACGAGGACATGGATGGGTTGGCTCTCAGAAGGAGGCACTAGCATACATTTCTGCCACCTGGCCTGTTTCTGCTTGGTCCTGCACATGGCCTCATGACATTCCACTGACCCCCGATACACTCCGATGCACTCACCTTGGACAGCGACATGGACTGCCACATCCTGTTTGATGATCAATGACACGGTGACCAGACTGCGGACTGTACCCTTCCTCTTCCGCAGTACATGTCATCCCCGGATGGACTCTGGCTGGCCCTCCACGTGCCCATATTGTGTAGTGTGCTCAGCATTGCCCTGTACCGCTCCAGCTGCATAACTACACTGGATGTGCAATAAACATCCAGTGACGCACTGCTGTGTCATGTCTTTCATCATTCATGTGTGAATGTGTGGATGAATTTAGGGACAGTGACTTCCCTTGCGTCAATGATGTTCATCCTGTGGGATGCCAGTCAGAGGGTGCTACATTGCATTTTGTGTACCGGGTCCCGTGAACACTACAACAGGGACACACGCATCAGTCACTTCCTTGTCCGGACATGGACTGAACCACGCCCAGAGCCCACGAGTCATTTTTGCAAGCCCTGCGCTGATCCGGCGCACGGCAGGCCAGACCACTCCGCTAACGCTCCGAGGGGGGGGCCATCATTCCTACCCGTTGCAGACGTACTCGCTGGTGGTGTGCAGGTCATCACAGGCCATGTGACTCCGCCAACATAAGGGGCCGACGACGTCACATTCCCCTCTGCCGGTGGTGACTGGATGACAGACGCTCCACGGTTCTCAATCATTAAGGGCCCATGAGTTTTTGCGCACAGGGTTAGTGGCACACGAGGCCTTGTGGACGGCACGGGCCTACCACCACGTGGTGCAGACTGGGGTTGCACAGGGTTAGTGGCACACGAGGCCTTGTGGACGGTGCGGGCCTACCACCACGTGGCGCAGACTGGGGTTGCACAGGGTTAGTGGCACACGGGGCCTTGCGGACGGCACAGGCTCCCCGCCACGGGACGGTGACTTTGGGTGCACTGAGTCAGTGGCACCTTAAGCTGCTGAGTGGGTGTGCAGCCTGCGATGATGCCCCGTCCCGGCGGTCCGGACAGCTCAGGTTTTGTGTGCCCTGCTGGAACGCAGTGTAGGCCAGAGCCAGCGGGCAGCGGGGGCCTACCGCCACGTGGCATCGCTTCCGGGATCCCAGAGTTGGTGGCACCCATTGGGCTGAGCGGGTGTGCAGCCTGCGATGGTGCTGGGTGCGCTGGTATGTCCTATGCCATGGAGTAATCAAGACCCAGCACCAAACGTGAGACCTGGTGGCCTGCGGAGCGGGGCTGCATGATGTGGAGGGTGCCATGTCCGCAGGCCCCGGGCTTGTGGCTTGCAGCGGCACGTGGTGGGACCTCCTGTCTACGCGCCGGTGGCGGAAGGTGAGCATTGAGGCCTGGGTATGCATGGGCGGGCATGCTCTGATGGGCGGCGGGAGTGGTTGGGGTGCCTCTGCCTGGGTGTGCATGGGCGGGCAGGCGATGTTGTCTTGTGCAAGTGTGTGTACTGTGCCAGTCATGTATCTGGACTCTGTTTCAGCTGACTGCTCTGACTTAGATGTGTGACCTGGTGTCCTGCTATACATACCGGCACGTGGTTGGAGACACACCGGTGGCAGCAGGTGAGCAGTGTGGCCTGGGTGCGCAGGGGCGGCACTCTCTCTCTCTCTCTCTCCCTCTCTTCCTCTCTCTCTCCTCTTCTCTCTCTCGCTCTCTCTCCCTCTCTTTCTCTCTCTCTCCCTCACTCGCTTCCTCTCTCTCTCCTTTGCTCTCTCTCTCTGTCCTCTGATGTGCGCAGGACACACCTTCTCATCATGTTTTTTGTCTTACAGGCTGTGACCTACGTATTGTCCCGAGGGAAGCGGCCATGTGTCTTCATTTCATTTCGGTGTTCATTTTAATAAAGTTTCATTTGTTGCTTGAAAGTGAATGTGTGCTGCTCATTTCTGTGACGACACATGCATGTCACCAGTTGTGATTGTGCGACATCAAGCGGAATATTTTGTACATGTTTAGGTGTGGCTGATGTGGCATGTCTTTGGTCGGGGGGTGCCAGGGAGGGGTGGTCCTGGGGGTGGTGGCGGTGGGTGTTGTGGCCCTCTTGGGTGTCCGGGCCGCATGATGAGTATCTCCATGGCATATGTTGCCCTTCGGATGTGGCCCTGGGCTGTGCTCCCTTTTGTGGTGCTGGCTGCCGTCCGACTTTACACCAGGTCAGAGCAGGTGTAAATTTCCTGGTGCTAACGCTCCTTATCGCCTGTTTTGTGTTCTTATCGCCGATGTGGCTGGTCGTTGTGAATGTTGAGGTGTGATGTTGTCTCGACTTTTGGTGCGGGAATGCCTACTCTGCATCTCATTAGCGATATTTGCGGGGGTCCTCTGTGGCGATGTTTTTTGCGGCTGCTATCGCGGGTAAACTGGTGCTGTGGGCTGTTAACACCGGCTTGTGAATGGGGAGGTAAATTTATCACGACTTTGGCTGCGATAAAGTGCCGTTAATTAGGCGATAGCTCCTTGTGAATATGCCCCTGAGTGTTTTAAAGATGTTGGGCCATACTTATCATTATTTCATGCAGCACATTGAAGCAAGACAACTTGCTGCGCTGCGTCAAATGGAGAGGGCAGGAATGCACCAAATTTATCAAGATATGGCGTATTCCTGCTCTCTTCTTGAGCTGTCGCACTTGTGGTAGCCTACCACCAACGCAGGCACCCTTGCGCCATGGTGCAAGGTTGCCTGCATTGTGAAGAAATGGGCACCGTCCAGCAACTTTCCAGCTTGAAGCAAGTTTGCTGGAAAGTAAATAACAAACAAAATAAATGGTGCTTTTGTGATGCCAACACAGTGGCATCACAAAAGAGTCTTGTGAAGAAAGTGAAGGATGGCTATTAGCATACTGATTCTAATAACTGCATTTTATTTTATCATTGTCCTTCAAAGTAAAGCTGCCTCCACCGGAAATCTGCTGCTGCAGAAATTTAGACTATTTTTTCTGTTTACCCTTCTGTTTCCTTTTAATGTCAGGAGCTTTATCTCTCTACCTTACTTCTACCTCACCCTCGGTTTTGAGTTGCAGCTTTGAAGGGTGAATACCTAAGATAATCTGACCCATGGAGGTAAAGGTTTCCAACTTGTTTTTATACAATTCATCGTCTGCTGGCCAATAACACCGCCTCACCATGAAAGTTGCCAAAACTATTGAGGAGATTGCAACTAAATTACCTGGCAATTTCATACTGGAATTAACGTGCTCATCTGCTATTTGTTTCGGAACATCTGGTAATACTATTATAGAGGGTGCACCATGTGGGTTGTGATGTACATCAGCAAATATATATCCCTTTGTTTCACATTTCACAATAGGTGGTACCATTCTCAGAGGACTACACAGTCAGCACAATCAATATTTTATTGTTTAAGTTAATAAAAACCATAACAATATTACAGCAAGACCATTAAAATCACATATAAACATCATGGGTGTCGTGCTAAAATAAAATGCTCAGTAGTGTTTTATGGTATCAGTTACAGTGGTCACACAAGCCCTCGGTTGCTCTAAAGTGCTTCAGTGTCATTAAAATCCAATCAATAAGATTGCAATTGTAATAGAAACCTCAACTACAAAGTACCAATGTAAAACAAATTAAAAGTACCAGACAGTTATTCATGGTACTCAAGTATATTTTAACTGTGTAACCATCAGGCGAAATTATGTATACAATGATCATCAGAGGGAGCTATTTTTTTCCTTCGACCTTATTGCCTTTTCATAAAACATCAAAATGTCATCATTTTGCAGTTCAGTTGAGGTTCGGTTGGATCAAGACCCTTAGTTATGGCGGATCTGCAAGAGCAAATGCCCCTATCATTAAAAGCTTTTTTCAATATTAACACCTGAGTAGATTTCAAAAAGGGACATAAACAGATCAAATGAATAAAGTTTTTCACTGCTGCACCACATAAGCTGCATGTCCTGGGACCACTATATTTCCAGGTTGGTTGTTCAACCAGGGTTGGCAGCAACCCAAACCAAGTGGCCATTAGCTTTCATTTTAGATGTAAAGAAAATATTGTGTTCAGGTATGTAGCCAGTCTCGCTGTAGTATAGGATTGAAGAACCATCCAGGCATGCGACCGATTAACTAGGTTGCGTTTGTCCTCTAGTAGTGAGTGCATTTTGACCATTTTGTTTATCAACTGGCGAAAAACTGGGAAAGAAACGTTCTGAGCCCAAAGTTCTGCTGTGTTTGTTGCCTCCAGTGATGTTTTCAGATATTTGCCATAGATAAAATGGGGAATTTATTTGAGGGCCCGCCACAAGGCATCGTGTGATAAACTAGATCGATTTGACCACATTTTGTACCACGTTTTAATTGTAGCATATCTTCTCCCTATGTCTTGTTGCATAAGACCAAATTCTAGCCAGACTTGTGCCAGGGAGGCATTCTGTGGAAGGCCGAATACTTTTCTGTGTGTTTTTGTTTAAAGGTTATCTAGAAGTTTTGTATCTTTACAGTTTGAAACAACACTTGCGTAAGCCACTGTTGGCAGTAGTTTGGCACCTATAACTGCCATTATTGGCTTAAAAGATGGGCCCTTTAATTTTTTTGCAAGAGTGCAGAATGCATAAATCAGGCCGTTTCCTTTCTTGTTGAGGTATTGTTTGTGAAATTGAAAGTTCAGTCGATTGTCCATATACAGCCCCAGATACTTGTAGCTATTGACTACCTCTAAACTTATTTCGCTAAGCTTATTTGGGTGTTGTGGGCTGGGTCGGATCCTGATAGTCATTATTTAAATTTTTGAGGTGTTAATTTCAAGAGTGTTGGCCTTGACGAAGGTTGCTAGTTCATTAAGTGCTCTTTGGTCCAACTCTTGTTCAGCTAAGTAAGACTATGTCATCTGCATAAGAGAGATGTGTTATGCATAGATGACCCAGACGTGGAGGATGGGAGTTAACATGGTCTAATCTTGGGGAGAGATCAGCCATAAACAGGTTAAATGGGTGTGGAGCTAAGACACAGCCTTGCTTTAGACCTACCTCAGTCTGAATTTCCCTTGACAGTCTAGCGCCATCAACTATTTTAACTCAAATCCACATGCCTGTATACAACTGTATTACAGCTCGTAGTATTCTTTCAGGAAGGTCCCATGCCTTTAGTTTACTCCACAGCAATCCCCGGTCTACACGGTCAAAAGCTGCTTTTAAATCTATAAAGGATAGTTGTAATTTCCTCCACAAGCTTTTGCACTTATCTGCTATCAGAAAAGTGCTAAGATGTTTTTGGTTGTGCCAAACCCTTTGCAAAACCCTGTCTGGCTGAGTGGAATCAACTTGTTGTTATTTGACCATTCTACCAGTTTGTCCAGGATTAATGTTGCATAGTATTTAGCTTCAGAGTCAATGAGTGCTATTAGCCTGTAACTTGCCAGGTCCGACCTATCATCACCCCTATATATGGGGTTTATTATTGATCCTCTCCAACTCCTGGGAAGTGTGTCTGATCTCCTCTTTGTATAGCTCCAACAGCAGAATTGCCCAGTAGTCTGGCTCACTCTTGAAGATGGCCTGATGGGATGCCATTTGGTCCAGGGGCCCTGTCCCTTCGTCCTGAGATTATTACTTTGGATACCTTCTCCACTGTGTGTTATACAGTCAGTTTTCCCTGTTAGTTTGGGGCATTGTATGAAAACACGTCACTTCTAGTTGATTACTTTTGAAAGTAATCTAAAATTGTATTTCATCTCGCTTGGTGAGCACCTTGCCCTTTACTCTATTTATAGACTATCATTTTATTGCCCCTATAGGAGGTCAAGTGAGACAACTGGAGTCCAATATTTGTCCCTACTGTCACCAATGTATAAATATATATAGGAATGTGCCAGGCGTACAACAAAATTAATATGAGTACTGAAGATTTACTATGAGTATGTGTGGCTTACTCTTGTGGTACTCATGTGCTTACTCCTGGAGTAAGCTAGTAGTACTAAAAGTTAGGTCACCCCTCCTCACAGCTCACACAAGTAGAGACAACGCTGATGCTTAACTTGGCAATGACAATGTGCATTCAAGAATTGCCTTTTTAATAGATATTGACAGAACACTGTAGCTTCATACTCCGTGTCACTGTATTCACACTCAGATAGGACCTCTCTTTAGTGAGCAGTTTATAGATTTAACCACACTGCCCTGAGTAAGGAGTATTACGTTTCAAAGATGGCAGGTTTTTTAAAACTACCTGAAACCTCTTTGAAGACATTTCATTGTCCAACAAACATCTTAATTGTTAAATCCAGAACTCATAGAAATGTTTTGTTACTTTTTATTGTTTTTAAGTACTCCTATTGCAACCAAAAGCATGCATTTTTATCTTTGTTTCTAGGATTGGCCGCCGCCCCGTCATTATGATTTCTCTGCTGTTGGAGCTGGCTTTTGGTGTGGGAGCAGCCTTTGTCCAGGATTTCTACATTTACACTGCACTAAGATGTGTAGTGGGCATCGGCATATCAGGATTTTTGATCAATAACCTTGTTTTAGGTAAAGGAGGATGTTCATTTTGTTTCTGAATGTACTGTACATTTGTTTCCTTCTTAAGGGTTTTTTGCTCAATGAACATAGTAGAGTTAATGGCTTCTACTTCTTTCTCCTTTAAACGTATTGCCTTAAAACGTTTATCAGGGATATCAGATTACACTGAGTAAATCAGTTCGGAACAATGTTTATTACCTTAAAACATCTATGCACTAGGGTGCGACTGAAGGGTTAATAGCTCCCAGGGCGCATCCTCCCAAACTATACTTACATACAAGAAGTACCCAGGCTATAAAAAAAATATCTCAAGATGTCTAATGCAAGTCTTACAAAACATTGGAGATGATCTGCATGCTCATGTTTATAGGACAAAAGTCCTCACCCAACAGAGGTGGCATGCTTCATCATAGGGCCCCTCCTCACACTGAAAGAGAAAAAAAAAGTTACTAGCTATTGAGAAAGAAAATTTCAATTCCATTAAAGAAACGAAGGTGAGGATTATACTTAGCTTTCTTTATTATTTTTATAGCAGCAAAAAAAAAACTGCAACTCCCACCAATCTAGTTTGTATGACATGTTAACACGTGACACCAAGAACCAATAACAGTGTCCATGGTAGCATAAAGTGGCATTCGTTCAGCCAATCATCCTCTTTCTTTGTGTGGAGGATAGCCTTACATTCTCCTTGCTGGTCTTCTTATCTTGGGAAGTACTATTCTTTCTTCATAACTGTGAAAATAAAACATCAATTAGACTTCTTAATCTTGTACCTGCCCAATAGATCAACATTTTCCTAAAATGCAACTTTATGCATGTTAACAAAATTCTTTATGCAGTACCATTACAATGCTTATCACATTATTATAAAAGCTATCCGAAAATGGGTATATTTATACCCAATGTATTTTCCAATACACTAAAATCCCTGGGTGGGCCTTCTCAAACAGACTTTGGGGCATAATCCTCTCCTCTGTGTCCTTAATAGAATTGAAACTTTCCTTCCTGATAGCCAGGAAATTGTTTAATCTATGTCAGAATCAGATGCTCTGATTATGCATTTTCAAAGCTTACTTACCTTCAGCATAGCTAACAGTGTCACTGGTTTGAAATATAACTTTTGAAGGTGGAGTCTTATGACTAGGTCAACTGTCTTTAATATATCATCCAATCTGATCCCTAGAAGGAAGGCCTTAGACAACATGACACTTCTGGCTAAATAAACGCTAAACAATGAAACATTAACCCCTGCTTCCTGCATCCCCTACCTAATCCATCTATCCATGGGGAGGTGAAGGGACTGCCTTATGGGGTTCTGTGAAATAAATCAGCAATTAATTGACCCTTCTGACTCAGAGTTAATGTGAAACACTAATACTCATGTGGACATACTACTACACACAATTTTGGATTGTCTGGAAAAGCTGGGTAAAGTACTGACTGTGTTAGACTTGGTGCATATGGCAACGTAAAATGTTACCCCATCTGGGGAAAATCATCGTCTAGACAAGTCCAATACCTGCACATCTGAAACCCTTATACAGGAATTGAGGCAAAGAAGCATGGGTAATTTAGAAAAGAGTTGTTTCTTAGAAAGGTCATCGTTGTCTGGTAAACTGACAGACAGGCACAAGGCTTTCTTTATGTCCCAGGTTTTTGTATACTTGGGCCTGAGGGTCTGGATAATCTGTTAATTCCCATGAGATTACACATACAAGGGTGAGAGCCCACTGGCGTATCTGATACCAGAAGATGTCCCACCAAAATGGCAGATTTGTAAATTAACGGTGGATATTCTCTTCCCACTTCTATTAGTTGTGAAAGGAAAATCAAGATTAACACAATGTTGCCCCCATGAGGTCCATGTGTCTCCCCAAACAACAATTGCACCAAGCTGACCAGGCAGGCTTATATCTATTATGGATTGCAGAGGCCCATGCTTGTTCCATGAAAAAGTAAGCTGTTTGCGAAATTCCTCACAGGTTCCATCTCTGCCTGAGATCCACCAAGTCAAGAGAGCCAGAAGGTGCCTCAGAATTAATGGATGCAACTCCCATCCCGGAACCCAAAGGATGTCCAGGGGAGTGGAGAGCATAACTAGAACATTGCAGGACATCTCTAGAAGCAAAGAGACCCATAGATGAGATATCCAAATTGGAGTCACTAGGCCCAGCTGTGTTCATTAACACTGGGCCTGAGCTGCTACCCCTGTTATCATGATGAATGGTGAGAAGGTGTAATCCAGTCCTTAGCTCACTTCTGTAGCAACATATCCATTTGATTTGCTACCAGGTCTGGTCTCCAACTGAGGAACTGTGGTACTTGTATGTTCAGTCTTGGTGTAAATAAATCTCTGATCAAAGTACCCCACCTGTGGCATAGAAATTGGAACACCTGTGGGTGTAATTGCCACTGGAGTCTGTCAGGAATTGAGAATTTCAGATCGATGTGGTGTTGGGACACCCCGGCATATGCATTGCGTATACGGATTTGTCTTTGACTATGTCCACAAGCCTCTTGGACCTTGTATCTCACAACTTGTTGACATACTTTACTGTAGATACATTGTATACCTTCAACAGTTTGCCACATCTCACTTTGTTATTTGCTAGACTGCAGATGGGCAAAGGGCCCTTCTAGTAGCTCCACACTTCCATGTAGTTCACCCACCAGGTCCTCTCCGTTCTGGCTTCCTTCATCATTGTAATCTCTGCCAAATATGAAAGTCCCTTCTGTAGGTGTTTGATCTTCAGTCTTGCAGGGCCCTGTAGTGTAGGGCCCCCAGAATTGGATTTATCACCTTCCTCACTTACTTCTTGATCATGTTGATCTTGGTAAGGGGCAGTTCCAAGGTTGCCCTCTGAAATTCTATAGTGAAACCTAGAAGTTCCATACTGTGCTGCAGTTCTAAATATGACCTGCTCTGATTGATCATAAATCCAGATCCTCCAGAAGAGATATGGTAAACTGAGCTTGATTCAGCAGTGATTGCCTGTCCTGTGCAAAGAGAACCATATACACAAGCATACCAAAAGTGGATTTAGGAGTTTCAAGAAACACTATGGGGTGGAAGAGAGTTTCAAAAGAAAAAGTCCTTGAGGTGGAAAAAGAGGGATCATGAGGTGAGCGTCCTTTATTTCCATTCGAATCATCCAGTTCCTGCTTTCTGAGAAGATTCCTCATGAGATGGAGTCCTTCCATACAGAAGTGTCTGAAAACTAGCCATCCATTGAATTCCCACAGGTTTATCATGGGCAGTACTTCTTTGCCCTTTCTTTAAACTATGAAAATATTGTTTCAGAATCCTCTCGGATGGAGAAAGGATCTTTGAATGCCCCTTTGCGCTCTAAGTTTTGCATTTCCCGGCCTATTATAGAACAGACCTCTTCCGAAAATATAATTTGAGGAGAATTTATTGCTTGTCTTGGGGTCCCCAAAATTCTCTCCGGAACCACTCCACTGTTTGGAGGACCCATGCATCAGAGGGAATCTCCACCCACTTGTACAGATACTCTTCTGTCCTGGCTCCCTGGTCCCTCTAAGAATAACACTTTATTCTTAACTGAGATATTGGCTGTCCCTCTGCTGCCACCTCTTCCAGCATGTCCTCTGTTGACTTTATTTCTCGAAGGGAGGAAGAGTGAGTCTGAATAGGTTCCCTTTCGTCTTTGGGCCTGACTCCGAAGAGTTCAACTCATCCAGTTTGGGGTCTAAATACAGGAGACTAGATTATCTGTTCTCAGTAGACAGGGCACAGTTGGTGGTGCCCAATATGTATATTGCATGTTGGGCCCAGCCTGAAAGAATCACCAGGCCAATCGGATTGCCCAAGCTCCTGGCCCCACTGCCATCTCCATTTTTTTTGTTAGGGGTCCAGATATATCCATTAATTTGTCCTGGCATGAGCACCAAGATCTATCAGTACCCTGCTTGGGGTCTTTTATGTTTTTCCAGGAAGGTAACCAGGAAGGAGTCAAGCTTGGGAGTGGCAGCAACTTTGCCCTCAGTGGAGCGTGACAGGCATTCCACCGTAATCTCTTTTGGACCTCCTTGTCCATGGTCTACTTCAGTATCCCGGACAGTTGGGAGGTTTACCATCTCAGACTTGAGCTTTTTCCTGCTTCCACTCCCTGAGGGATGCCAATCCCTCAATCGTTTCTACTCCTTATCTGAGTCTTCTGATGTGGGGGATCTGTGTCCCCTTGGTCTTGATGAGATCATATGTCCATACTCAGTCTCTTGTCTTGGGTGTGCAGCCTACTAGGGCCTGCCCTTTACTGTGAAAGGCCTACTTGGGATGTCCGTAGGATTTGTCACAGTTTTTCAAATGAGTTTGCCAACTTACTTGCCACTTTATAGCTTGGCTCTCCACTCAGGACCCCACTTGCACCTGGATGATGTGTCTGTGCAAGATCACGCAATGAGCCCTTTGGGATGCTGGCACGGATGTCTTGCCATCTCAACAATGCCTTAGACATTGCCATCTCAATAAATTTGGAAACTGCCTTATCGATCATGGAGATTAACTCCAGGTCCATCCCATTGGACTCAGACAACTCCCTCTCCCTGACATACCTATGGTCAACAGCCATATCTTTCTGATGTATTTAACGCAGTCAGTATAAGCCTATAGTGTCTTTCTACTCCCCAATAGAATAAGGGGATATCACCTCCCAAACTAGCTAGGTAAATCTGGTGAAATTTGGGAACAAGCTGGTGAAAAAGCAGGGTAGCCTCTGGGTTTCTAACCCCATAATGTGGAAAAGTGTGCACTGTCCGATTCACAAAATTGCCAGCACAAACTTTTTAGGCAGAAGAGCTTGCTCCCAGAGCGGACGGAGTAACTGGATCTCTCACGCTGGCAGGCAATCAGGCTATGAGCAAAGCTCTGCGCTGCCTGCTCCACACTTGGTTCATGCTAGGCTGTCCCTGTACCTCCCCAGCCAACCAGTGCCTCCCCTAGCGATCGGAGCATGGAGCCAGACACAGGGTTAGAGCATTTACCCAGCGTGAAGGAAAAGAAAATGTCATCAAAAAAAGGCAGGGTGCACTCCCAATGTATAAAAGTTAGAATTCAAAAACACATTATATTTTACAAATATATATTAGGATAAAACAGTCACAGTTAGCATAATTAACAAGGACGAATCACTTAACTATGGCTGCCACAAGCAGTAAAAAGAGAGGAAGAGGGGCTGAAGGAAAGCTTCTTTACTACTATGGGCACTATTAACATGACATACTTATTGGATTGATAGGAACTGTAGTTTTTTTCTTGGCTGCTGCGAAAATAGTAAATAAAGTTAAGCATAATCCGAGCCTCCTGTCCTGACATCAAATTAATGTGGGGGTATAACCCGGAGATCAGGGGAGCTCTTGAGGTGGGAAAATCCTGAGGATGGAGGGGTAACCAATGTTTCTAGTGTGGGGGTAACCTTGATGAAATGCAAAGGGGAAAAAATAAATAAAACTACTTACTGGCACAATAGATAGGATTTTATTGATGCCTCCAGTGGGTAGAGTTAAAAAAGAAGGGGACTATTTTGAACCTTATAGAGAGGTCAAAATGTATTTACAATCTGGAGATATCTGTGCTTTTATAGGTTCCCTTCACCTTTGCTGACATCCATGAGTTAAGGCATTAATATCCCAAAGATGGAGTTAGGAATAGAATAGTAGCCTATGGCCAACATTCATTAGCGTAGGGTGTATATTATGTGCTCTTGTTGTCTCATCATTTTATATTTAACTTCTGTATTAGGTGTCTAGGAGATGGAGCACTTTAACCCACGCTAGGATTTTTTGGTTCTGAATACATTTCTAATCACATCTATTTGAGTGAATATTTCACAGAGGGTGTGGTCCTGAAGAGAGCTCAATGCACCTATCACCTATTAAGGGTGATTAATTGGGCAGAAACAAGTTGACCTCTCTATATGGGCGAAAATATTCCCCTTCCTTTTGAACTCTACATACTGGAGACGCCAATAAAATCCTTTTTAGTCTACCAGAAGGTAGTTTCATTGTTCTCTCCTCAGCATTCCATCAAGATAAGCCCACACCGTTAACAGTGAATCTGTTACCCCACAATCCTCAGGAGTTTTCCACCTCAAGAGCTCCTGTTTCTTAAGGCAAGAGGCATCATGAGATTCTTTTCTTCTTAGCCTGGGTACTTTTTGTGTTCACATATCAAGTTAGCAAAGCAAGACTTTTAACATTCTTTTGAAGTACGTTAAGCACTAGAGATATATATTAAGGGGCACATGTACTATTTTATAAAGAAGTACAGCAACCAAAGTTGCTGGCCTTCGTTATGTGAAAGGGAGAAAACAGGACAGCACCATATCTACTGAGATACAACACTGCTGCTCTCTTCCCATGTGCTGCAACACTTTGTGGCTACCTAGCGCCATGCACATAACCTTGCACCATATTACAAAGGTGTCTGCGTAGGTCTAGCATATGTTTTGTACCGGAAGGGTATGTTTCCTGTGTAAAATACTGTGCTTAGACCTACATTATTCCCACTTTGTTTGTTTGCTGAACAGTGAAGCACACATGCAAAGCTAGAAACCTTTGGAGAAAAAACTGTTCTATTCTTTCTGCTTACCTCAAGAAATCTTAATTATTGGCACAAATCCCTGTAGGTAAATAAGGCTTCTCATCAAAAACCCTGAACTGTTTGATAGCAACAATTAGCTCTTCAAGAACTCTTAAATGGGAGAAAAAGATCTAATAAAAGAATCAAGCAACAAAAGAAATAGGATGTCATGGCCCGACTTTATTGCACTTTTTTTATTTTTTTAAATGTGTGACCAGTTATGCTAGCAGAAACTCTGCAATATATTTCTGTGACCTAAAGTAGCTCAGTAAATTAGTGTTCTCCAATAACATCATTTGTAAATTTGTGACAGTAAATTTGAATCTCAGCAGTATCCACTCAGCCTTTGATCCTTCTGAGGTTAGTAAACTGAGTACCATTACATTTGGTAATAGTAAGATCTGTGTATTTGCAGTGACAGAAGTGCAGTTTAAAGCGCTATTTGAAAAAACTAAGTATTATTGTTTCAGTATTTTTCTAAAACCATGGGCATATTCAAAACGGTGCATTAAGCTGATTACCTCATAAATCTATCATTTCCTTGGAAATCTAAATGTAGTATCAATTGTGTTAGAGCATAGAATTTTGGCCTAGAGGTCACACCTGAATGCTTATTATTCTTCCAACTAATTGCAGATGTGTAGGATACTTTTGTAAGTTGTTATTTCCTGTGATCAAGCCCAGTTGATTTGAGCGGGAATAATTGACTGGGCTGCAGCAGGTTGACATCTAGGCATCCTTTGGAGACAACTCATGCAGCATAAAGACTGTTTGTTTGTCCTGCACAAATACTTCATCTCAACATTAGAAACTTTGCACAGGTTGAGGATCTCCAGTGGGGAAAGCATAGATCTGTTTTTTAGAAGGTCTGTTCGAGGTTGGCTGTCTCTTCAGTAGTCCTGCTAGAGCTTCGAACATCATGCCAAACACCACTAAAGTAAAATCGCCATGGTGTCTTTTTAAAGTAGTCTTGGAGTGCCCTCTAATGAAACTCTTCTAAGTCCCCTCCACTAAGTAAAATCACCATGGTTGTGTCTTTTTAAAGTAGTCTTGGAGTGCCCTCTAATGAAACTCTTCTAAGTCCCCTCCACTAAAGTAAAATCACCATGGTTGTGTCTTTTTAAAGTAGTCTTGGAGTGCCCTCTAAAGAAACTCTTCTAAGTCCCCTCCACTAAAGTAAAATCACCATGGTTGTGTCTTTTAAAGTAGTCTTGGAGTGCCCTCTAATGAAACTCTTCTAAGTCCCCTCCACTAAAGTAAAATCACAATGGTTGTGTCTTTTTAAAGTAGTCTTGGAGTGCCCTCTAATGAAACTCTTCTAAGTCCCCTCCACTAAAGTAAAATCACCATGGTTGTGTCTTTTTAAAGTAGTCTTGGAGTGCCCTCTAATGAAACTCTTCTAGGTCCCCTTGTTAAAAAAAATCTTCTGCATAAAAAAGTCTCCAAATCTCCACACCACGGTCGTCAAACAAGTTTCCAGCGGGCGAACGAGGCTGGCATTCCCTACGACTTCTATTCTGGTCCACAGTAAGATGTTCATTTCCAAAGATTCCCAAGTATTCTTTGTAGCACCCATCGTTCACAGGGCCGTCTGAACTCCCCTGCCACAGGAGATGTACCAAAGGGGCAAGCTAGAAAATGTCCTGTTGTAACTGGTCCACTGGTTTACTTCTAGTCAATCTTCCAGAAGGTTAACAGTTGCCTCTGCAATAATACCTTCTGCAACCTATGGCTACAGGAGGGAAGTTCTACAGGGGCAAGCAGGCTTATCTGGCAGGTATTTGAACCCAAGAGCCTTGTTGGATCAGCTTGATGCAATTGCCACTACACGGAGGCAGTATTGAACCTAGAGATTCAAGCTAGAATATGGACATCCCCCTCTTCAATAGTTAGGGTGGCAGGTGGTAATTATTCAGTGCAGCAAGAAGTGAGGTTCTCTTGTCCTCATCTTTTCCTGGCATTTCACTCCTGACAGTTGGATACACAGGGTATTTTAAAGGGTAAAACTACCCCGTAATTGGTGGTGTCCCTCAGCAAATACAACAATAATAGCTAGATTTCCCCTCTTACATTTTTTCTCAGTGTGATCCTGTTTCATTCTAATTGATACATGTGCTGTCACAAAGCTATGTCACATTCCTCTGCACCACAAAAACAATGTTTTGCTTCCTTTATTCAGCTGTGCCAAGCTCTATCAATGTAGTCCTCCAGCCTTGGTGTGCCCAGTTACACCCACTAAGCTTTAATGAAAATATCCACCACTATGTCCCCATCCGCTACAGGCCTCCTGTGTGGCAGGGCTCCAGATTTTGGTCCCTGCACCACAACCTGAAAAGAGAGGGGTGCAGGAAGGGCTATTCAGAGGCAGATGTGATGTGAAAGAGCAGAGGCTCATCTTTACTTACCACCCTAGATTTGATTCTGCTTGTTGCTGTTTGTGGATGGACAGAGGTGTGAAGTAGGTGTAAAGTAGCAGGCATTCCTTCCAATGTTCCCTCTGTGTTTTTTCCTCTCTGTAAGGTCTATGAGCATTGCAGCTAAGGCTATGTGCGCCAAGAAACTGCAGCTGAATACCACTCCAAACTTATGTTTACAACAAGGGTGAAAAAGATGCATTTCCACACATACAGCTCCATGTAATAGGGTCTTGAGATAGTTTTGCGATATAGATACACACGCCATGACATGAATTGTTCACACAGGCATATACACTACAGGTTTAGAAAATGGCAGCATTTCAAAGATTGTACTATTATACAATTTTACTGAACATTCTCATTTGGAGCACTGTTTACTGAGTGGGAAAATGTCTGGAGCCAATACAAGGTAACATATGCACAGGAATGTGCACAATTACATAATACATTTACAATTTAATTCACAGTTAACTGAGTAATGGCATGATCTCCATGCTGGGAGGTAGTCTGTGAAATCTGTGATATGGCGGCAAACAAGGCCTGTTTGGGGATGGGGGATTCAGATAAATTGAGACTAGGATGGACGCCATCTTGGGAGTAGAGGGGTGGCACTCTAGTTCATCGCCACTTCCGGGGAGAGCACATATAGCTCGATGCTCGGCCAGATGCGCAGCCGTCAGAGACTGAGTAAGACGCTGGGCAGAACGAGTGGCCAAGCGCATAGGAACTGCTGCTAACTTCTAATTGCTGCTAGTTGCTCATTGCACAGACCAGGCTCATTTTATAAGTTTTTAACATTTTAAACTAAATGTTTTAACTTGAAAACTGTAGCGCTGCGAAAAACAGTACCATTACCAGTAATTGTCCCTTATTCCTCGGTCCGCCGCGGGGGCTCCCGTTTGTGCGGAGGGAATGCTGGGCTGATCTTGAGACTAGGGTGGATGCCATCTTGGGAGTAGAGGGGTGGCACTCTAGTTCATCACCACTTCCGGGGAGAGCACATATAGCTCGATGCTCGGCCGGATGCGCAGCGGTCAGAGACTGAGTAAGACGCTGGACAGAACGAGTGGCCAAGCGCATAGGAACTGCTGCTAACTTCTAATTGCTGCTAGTTGCTCATTGCACAGACCGGGCTCATTTTATACGTTTAACATTTTAAACTAAATGTTTTAACTTGAAAACTGTAGCGCTGCGAAAAACAGTACCATTACCAGTAATTGTCCCTTATTCCTCGGTCCGCCGCGGGGGCTCCCGTTTGTGCGGAGGGAATGCTGGGCTGATCTTGAGACTAGGGTGGACGCCATCTTGGGAGTAGAGGGGTGGCACTCTAGTTCATCACCACTTCCGGGGAGAGCACATATAGCTCGATGCTCGGCCGGATGCACAGCGGTCAGAGACTGAGTAAGATGCTGGACAGAACAAGTGGCCAAGCACATAGGAACTGCTGCTAACTTCTAATTGCTGCTAGTTGCTCAATGCACAGACCGGGCTAATTTTATACGTTTTTAACATTTTAAACTAAATGTTTTAACTTGAAAACTGTAGCGCTGCGAAAAACAGTACCATTACCAGTAATTGTCCCTTCGTCCTCGGTCCGCCGCGGGGCTCCCATTTGTGCGGAGGGAATGCTGGGCTGATCTTGAGACTAGGGTGGACGCCATCTTGGGAGTAGAGGGGTGGCACTCTAGTTCATCGCCACTTCCGGGGAGAGCACATATAGCTCGATGCTCGGCCGGATGGGCAGCGGTCAGAGACTGAGTAAGACGCTGGACAGAACCAGTGGCCAAGGGCATAGGAACTGCTGCTAACTTCTAATTGCTGCTAGTTGCTCATTGCACAGACCGGGCTCATTTTATACGTTTTTAACATTTTAAACTAAATGTTTTACATTGAAAACTGTAGCGCTGCGAAAAACAGTACCATTACCAGTAATTGTCCCTTATTCCTCGGTCCGCCGCAGGGGTTCCCGTTTGTGCGGAGGGAATGCTGGGCTTATCTTGAGACTAGGGTGGACGCCATCTTGGGAATAGAGGGGTGGCACTCTAGTTCATCGCCACTTCCGGGGAGAGCACATATAGCTCGATGCTCGGCCAGCTGCGCAGCGGTCAGAGACTGAGTAAGACGCTGGACAGAACGAGTGGCCAAGCGCATAGGAACTGCTGCTAACTTCTAATTGCTGCTAGTTGCTCATTGCACAGACCGGGCTCATTTTATACGTTTTTAACATTTTAAACTAAATGTTTTAACTTGAAAACTGTAGCGCTGCGAAAAACAGTACCATTACCAGTAATTGTCCCTTATTCCTCGGTCCGCTGCGGGGGCTCCTGTTTGTGCGGAGGGAATGCTGGGCTGATCTTGAGACTAGGGTGGACGCCATCTTGGGAGTAGAGGGGGGGCACTCTAGTTCATCGCCACTTCCGGGGAGAGCACATATAGCTCAATGCAAGGCCGGATGCACAGCGGACGCGCCCGGCCGGGACCAGGGGCCAGGACCCCTGCACAAATTACCTGAATTTTGTACTCCAGAGAGGAATTCCATAGCTATAACAGGGACGGAGGAAACAACTGCAAGAAGGATAGGGATTTTACAAACGTCGCAGCAATAGTAAAGAACTGCCGGCACTGTATACAATGTCGGAAGGCACCTCAGAAGATAGAGAGAAAACACAATAAAATACTAAACAGGTCTAAATTCTCACAGGAATGGAAATTAGGACTGATTAACAGTAGATCGTTGCCCAAACACACAACTGAGCTCCAAATACTGTTAGAGGACACTAAACTAGATGCTCTGTTTTTAACATAAAGCTGGCTCAAGGAGGATTCTTCACCAAACATAGTCATGGCACTTCCTCCAGACTATGAGATACACAGGCTGGACAGGATAGGCCAGCTAGGGGGTGGTGTAGCCATTCTTTTAAAAAAGGGGTACAAGTGCACTACAGAGTCACTGGCCTTGAAAGGATGCGAATGTCTCTCTTTCTGCATTCTCTTATCCCCGAACTTTACCCTATCAGGCCTCTTAATCTACCGCCCACCAGGACCTTATGGGGAGTTCTTAGAAGAACTGCCCGAAGTGTTGGCCAGTCTTCTACTAAAAAAAAACACATTACTATACTGGGGGATCTAAACTTGCACTTGGAAAACAAGAGCCATCCAAGTATAAAAAGACTTTTGTCAGAATTGGAAAGCATACATCTGACCCAGCTAGTAACAACGGCCACACATGACAAGGGACACACCCTGGATGTGGTAATTACTAATGATCCAGATATGAAAGTTGCCACACCAATACCGGTCCCATGGTCGGACCATCATTTTATCCCTATTGAGATACGGAAGCTAGGAAGGGAGGACAGGGAAGATTCCTCTATGGCAACGACAAGGAAAAGGTGCTGGGCCAAGATCAATCATCTAGCATGGGGTGATGCCCTAACTAACATTTCAAATTCGGACACAGAAGAGCCAGGATCAGCCGAAGAGGGATACTCAAGATGGGAGTCATGGATTACTCAATCCCTGGATCTTGTGGCCCCCAAGATTGTACTAAAGCCCAAAGCTAGAACTAGAGCAGAAGGATGGTTCAATCCCCAGCTACTAGAATTAAAGAAAAAATGCAAAAGGCTCGAAAGGGAGTGGAGAAAAACGTACGATCCTCTACTCAAAATAGAGTATAAAAAAGCTATTAGAAACTATCATGATAATATTAAAATGAGTCAAGCTAAGTTCTTCGAGGAAAAAATCTATAGGGCTCAGAACTCCTCAAAGGAATTGTTCCAAGTAATCAAGACCTTGACTAATCCAATTACTGATACTGGTCCTACCGAAACTTCAGAGGAGAGGTGTAATGACCTGGCCACATACTTCCTCTCCAAATTAACGGACATCTATAGTAGCTTTAACACTAAGGGAGACATTAAATCAGAGGGGGAAGAAGATTTGGAAATAGCTCCCCCACAACAGGTGATCACCAAATTCCCACCTATAGAGCAGAAAGATATAGAAGCTTTGATGGAGAAGGTGAAGTCTGGCTTACCTCTGGACCCAGCCCCCCCACAAATACTCAGAACAGTAGCACCCATCATTGTACCAAATCTAATGAGGGTTATGAATCAATCCCTAGAGCTGGGTGAAGTCCCAGGGGCTTGGAGACATGCAGTGATAAAGCCCCTGCTAAAAAAAGTCAATGCAGATATAGGACAATTGGGGAACTTTCGTCCGATCTCCCAGCTACCGTTTGTAGGCAAGTTGCTAGAAAAACACGTCAACAGAAATCTGTCTGATTTTTTAGAGATCAACCAGTGCCTACACCCAACTCAGATGGGTTTCAGAGCACAACACAGCATGGAATCTGCCCTGCTGGTAGTGGTAGAAGACTTGAGACAATCAGTAGACCAGGGAAAATCAGCAGTGCTGCGCTTGTTGGATTTAAGCGCCGCATTTGATACGGTGGACCATCAAATACTACGCAGAAGGCTGTCAAATATGGGGATTCAGGGCATGGCACTCAAATGGCTGTCGACATTCTTGGATGAAAGAACATTTCAAGTACAAGAAAATTCCACTCTCTCCAAAACCATGCTGCTGAAGTGCGGCGTTCCACAGGGATCAGCATTAAGCCCAACCCTTTTTAATGTATACATGGAGCCCCTTGCCAAGATTGTGCAAGAATTTGACATATATATGACCTTGTATGCCGACGACACGCAGCTGGTTATTTCATTGGACCCAAAAATTAGCAGAGACGGGGAGAAAATGTCGTCTTGCTTGATAAGAGTCAAAGAGTGGATGACGAGAAGCTGTCTAAAGTTGAACGGGGAGAAAACTGAGATATTATGTCTCGGAAACCAATCAATACCCAGGCCCATCATAGATTGGCCAGTTTGCCTAGGTAATCCACCTATACCTGCAGAAATAATAAAAAGCCTAGGATTTTGGCTAGAATCTGACCTCTGCATGGCGACACAGGCCAAGAAGGTTGCCGCAACCTGTTTTGGACTACTGAGAAGCATACGGAAAATCCTGGATAGGGTGCCAATACAGCTCAGGAAGACGGTGGTCCATTCTCTGGTAACTTCTCGACTAGATTATGGAAATCCACTGTTTTTGGGGGCTCCTAAATATGTCACGCACAGACTGCAGGTAACACAGAATGCAGCCGCTAGGTTGCTCTGTAATGTCCCCACACGGAACTCAGTAAAAAAGCACCTAGTGGACCTCCACTGGCTGCCGATAGAAGCAAGAATAAAATTCAAAGTCTTGGTCATCATTCACAGAGCACGCCATAATAAAGGTCTGGAAAAAATCAGGAAGTTAATATCTCCTTATATCCCAAATAGGCGGCTACGTTCTAGCACAGAGGAACGCCTAACACAAACAAAGGCAAGGAGGGAAAGATGGGGAGGAAGTTCCTTCTCCCATCTGTCTCCCAAACTCTGGAACTCCCTGCCATTGGAATACAGATGGATAGACAGAGAACTACAGTTTCGGAAAGAAATCAAGACTTGGCTGTTCAAGCAATATTTCTAAGTCACCGGCACCCTACTCAGTTTTTGACCTGCAGCGCTGGGAAGCCTCAGGGCAGCCACGCGCTCTACAAATCCCATAATAATAATAATAATAATAATAATAATAATAAATCAAGTACCATCTCTAGATTTGTGACATGTTTGCTTCCCTCTTCAGTCCTTGACATTTTTCTAGCGCAGATAAACTCTACCAAGGTCAACTTTCTCATTCAAGAGGTAAGACTTTTCCCTCATCAGCATATTGAAATGCTTCTCCTCGCTTCTGTTTCTCGAGTTTAGACTTGATATTGTTCATGAGACTGAATCGTCATTCACAACCTTCACCTAACACTTGAAATGTTGTGCAAACATCAACTAGCTGAGAATCCACATTATATTGAGCATCACGTCTTGCAATGTGGCAAAAAACCCACTCTTCACATGTTCTTCCATCACATACTTATATTCTCTGCACTGTCGAACAACATCGTCTGCTGTTTCACAATCACCCAAAACCAAGACTCTCTTATACTTTTAAACAGGTCTTTGTACATTCTTAGTCCCAAAGTCAAAGAGCAATTGTGCTACTGTGCTGTTGCCTGAAATTCAAAACTTGCCTACCGCTTCGGTTCATCTTGAGGGACCCTTTTTTGCATGTGCTCACAAAGCAAGAAAACAAAAATACAAAAGTGGATGATTGTTGAACTTTTGGTCTTCCCTGTACAAAGCCATCAGATCTCTTACTGTGCAGCTCCAAAAGATAGTGCCACTCAATTACTGTTCCTTAATTTCGTTGCTCTTTCATACTGTACAGCTTTAACAGTGGTCAAAGAGCTTTTTTGGAACAGTGTGCCCAAAATGCAAATTCATCCACAATGTCACCAAGTACTCCAAGGGAAATATGGTAGTTTGAGCCAGATAGCTTTTTTAGCAATATTTAGCACCTGGGCCAGTCTCTTCAACTTTCTCATGCTCAAAGTACTTAAGAACAACCTCCTAATTATGCACTAGTGCACCAATTGCAAAATGCCTTGAAAGCCATAGCACTTCAATCAGTGGCTGAACGGAGACCACTGCATATTCAGTGACCAATTTGATTTCATCTGCTTGGATATTCTTACAGGAGATCTGGACAAGACACTGAAGACATTCAATAATGTCTCTGTCTCTATTATCATTTGCACCTTCTTCTAGGCATCATCAATCTTCTCGGTGAGTGACACAATGCTGCTAAACTAGATGTGGAAGAGATTGTTTAAGGCAAGTAGCAACACTGTTGTCTTTGCCCAGCATCACAGATGCACCATCTGATGCACCATTTTCATAAGGTCCAGCTGATGGGCAATTTAAAAGTTTTTCAGAGCTGTAGTGATAGCCTCAGCACTGCAGTAGTCAGCTTCTCTATTCGCCCAAACAGTGTTTTGTGGTCTGTTTATGTTACAGACCAAAACGTGAAGCACAGATGATCATTTTTGTAACAGAAATATCTGAGCTCTCACCAACTTTCAATGTGTGCCATAGCTTCAGAGCATATCATGCTGTTGATGGCCTCAAGGAACTCAAATGCATAGTTCTTGCTTCTCCAGCTGTCTGGCAACTTCACATACAACTCTAGGTGTTCATGGATGTTCTAAACAGACTTAATTGAAGCGTTCAGTCTGACTGCCAGCAACACATTGTTAATAAGGTTCTTTATCTCCTCAGGGAGGATTCTTTGCTGTTCAATGAGTTCTAGTCTGCTCGTACTGTCAGTGGCAGTTTCTGTCAGCATCGTGCACATTCCGAAACCAAACCTGGCACCAGCACTTCTGTTTCTCACTAGCACCAGAGCAGATTCATGAACGTTGCTACTTAGATGGCATTTCAGGTAATCTCGTTTCCAGCCATCACTCCATTTCTTACCTGAAGAAAAGTCCCCAACAATCCTTGCTTCGGCACATACTGTTCAAATCAGGCCCATGTTTGGGCTGTTTTGAAACAGTTCCCCAAATTGTATGCAAGCCTTGCTTTGTGGTTTCTGGGTCTCAGCCTTCACAATTTCCTTCATCCATTATTCTTTGAATACAAGGCAATATTTCTTTCTTTGAGGTAAAGTACCACCCTCCACAAAAGATACAGCTTTGTGCTTGAAAATTTTGATGATAGCTGGTCTTAGCCTGCTAAGCTATAAACCCTGCAAAAAGGTTACAATTAGCACCTACGCTCATGAATACAGCCTGTCACACAGTTGTGAGGCATCTCAGAGAAAATGTAGCAAGTAATTTCCTGAATATTTCCTGCTTGTTCTCACTCTTGTCCGTCCAAACCCATATGTAGTACGGTCTGTAAAGCTGGCAACAGAAAATAAATTGGTTAAAGCATATTGCTATATTACAATGCACCAAGTGGACCACAAGGAACTGTCAAGCAATTATCATTTATTTCTGCTTGCACTCTCGTCCACGATTTCAAAATGTATGTGTAGTACGGTCTGTAAAGCCTGCAATAGAAGAAAAGATGGTTAAAGCACATTGCTATATTGTAGCATACCAGGTGCACCACAAAGAAACTCTACCAAACAGGTACCTGCTGTTGTGCTGGTACTCACGTATGCCCATTCAAATATTTGATACAATCTGCAAACCCTGCAATAGAAGAAAAGATTATTAAAGCATGTTTTTATATTTCAATGTACCTGATACACCACAAGGGAACTCTTCCCCCAAATTACCTGTTTTATTTGCTGGTACTCACTCATGTATGTGTAGTACTGGCCTTGAAACCTTCAGTGGAAGTAGAGGTGTAGATGAGAAACTCAGTTTAACAGGTAGACCCCAAATCCCACCAGGAGCATCTATAGAATGACAATGTCTTTGCAGGTACTCATGTGTTCCTGTTCAAATCCTAATACCTTACAGTCTAGCAATCCTGTAATCAAAGACAAGATATTTAGTAAAGGCTGTAAGAGCTATGCATACAATGTACATAACGGTTCCTGAGACCCCAATAGGAAAAGCAACTGAATAATTACCTGGGTATCCAGTGTAGGCCAAAAAGGCATCCGCTCGCCTGCTTCTTTATTAGCATCCATTATTCTAGGCAGGTGTATAAACCTGCATTGTATGTTACACCTTCTGTGATGCAGCTTTTCTTTGGCATTCATACTGCTCAAGTGGTAAGCTGGGCGAGCTAGGAAATTCACATGGAGGGCGGAACAAGATACAATCCTTAAGAAGATCCCACATGAAACGATACAGCAAGTGGCTTGTTAAAACTATGATAAAGACTCTTTCTAATTAAAAATAGGCTATTTCCCTAACACTTGCATTTCAATTGATTTGTAGTACAATAGATAACAGCACTGCAAAATGAGGGTGACAGAATGTGACAACACCATAAGAAATGAACAGCAGACTGCCACAACCCTAAAACTTGAGAACCAACTGTGACATTACACCAAAGACACAGTAACAGAGTGCAATCCCAAGAGCCACTCTTCAGATTAAAACATCACTCTTGACACCTGAGAAACTGAAATCAGACCAGATTCCAGAGACCATATTATAATAATACTTCAAGCTACTGACACAAATGAGACATCACTTCACTAAATCAACATCACGTTGTGTTTTTTTCCTGCACTGTTATTTTTATATGTCAGACTATGTTACATTCCTTTAGCAATTAGGATATCAAAAAGCAAAGTTGGCGTAAGAATTTTACCTCATATCAAAACTACAGCAGAAAGATGGAAGCTATGTGTAGCATCCTTTTCTGAACAGGGTGTATTAGCAGAGATAATGGGTAGTGTCAAAGAAGAAAGCCATAAACGAACAATGAATATGTAATCTTCGTAGTAAAGCAAATACTTAAAAGAATATACATTGAGTCCGACTTACAAGCTGCACTTCATGTTGCATCTGTTCTCTAACAAAAGGACTGCTTGAGCCCATCATCCAAACCCAGTGGGAACACAAATGGACAATACACCCACCCAGAAAAAATGCCATGGCCTAGATTGAAAATCCACCCAACCAATGGCAAGCCATAAAAAAACCCACAAAACACAGTGCTTGAAGTGAGCTGACTCAAAGCACACTCTATGTATATTACTTCTGAGATGTACTTTTTTTGTGTTGTGGTATGACAGATAGTGATTTGCAAAACATCTATCCATCCAACGCAGACCAAAAGAACATACAACCAACCTATCCGAAAAAGCAAACATCTAATTTGTACATTGGGGGTGAGGGGGAGCGCACAATCTCATGAAAGATCACAGAAACTATCTAAGATTTAACCCTCTAAGCTGCAGGTGACGTACACACCTCTCCGGAGAAGGGAAAAGGCCTGTACAAAGTGGGCAGAGCCACGCATGCCATTTCCCCGCGAGCACAACCACGCTTCTCTTAACCATGCATATGCCTTAACCACAAAGACAGTTCGAGGTCTAGACCGTGGGTGGTTGGGCACAGGAAGAGGAAGGATCGGGAGAGGACATCGACTGGGAAGTGGGGCTGGGTTTTAGGGGGATGGAGGGGTAGTTTTATAGGTGGGGGTAGATTTTAGGGCTCAGGGGGTCAGAGTTGTTTATAGGGCAGGGAATCGGGTTTTAGGGCTCAGGCTTGGGGGGTCAGGGTAGTTTTTGGTTTTAGGGATGTGGTAGTTTTTATGGCTCGGGGGGATTGGGTTGTTCATAGGGCAGGGGCCAAGGTTTTAGGGCTCAGGGTGGGGGAGTTGGGATAGTTTTAGGAATGGGGGTAGTTTTCAGGGCTCAGGGGGGGTCGGGTTGTTAATAGGGCAGGGGCCAGTGTTTTAGGGCTCAGGGCGGAGGCGCTTGGGTGTGAGCTTTATCACACATCCCTTTACTAATCCTGCCTTTACCACAAAATTGCGTGGTAAAGGCATGCGTGGTAAAGGCATGCGTGGTAAAGGCATGCATTGTTCAGACACATTCCTTGTTCGGGCTACGTTGTAGAGGCATGCGTGCCTCTGTCATACAACCCCGGTGAATGATGGAACCACTGAGTTATAAAAATATACCTTGAAACAGTAGGCAGTATACCACAAATCTACTTGCCAACCATCAGTATGTAGATGGAGTGTTTGAACCTGTCTCCCTGATCCTATGCACATGTGTGGAGGAGCTGAAATGACTTGCCCACACTTTTATCTTGGCCCTTCTGTGACTCTACAGGCAACATGGGGTACCATTCCCTGTAAAGCCAGTTCAGAGGGAGTCTTTACAGGATTGCATATATGCAGCAGTGCTTCAAGTGGACTGAAAATGCTGAGGGATCTTTAAAAGGTTCATGGCCAGAGCAGCAGAACTGGGAATTCTTTCCGAGAAACACGGCTGAAAACATCTGCACCACACTCAAGTCCTTCAGACACCAGCCAACCTAACCAGTATTTTGGTGCCTCTGAATTTTCTGCTATACACCCATACATAACACAAGGGGCCTAAGCTTAAAATATGCCAGACCTGTTGACTTTGCCAGTTCTTGCTATCTGTATCAAATAGATGAGTAACAATGATTCTGTTGTGATAATGTGAACTGAAAATTCCTGCCCTTCATGTCGTCAGCTTTCTCTTCAGTCTCTCACTCTTTTAGACACTTAGGCCCCTTTTCACCCCACACCATTCTGAAATCTTGCATCTGCATATCTCACATGCCATCTCTTCCCTCTTCAGCACCATCTTTTCACTCTCTCCTGCACATAGTACCTCTCCTCTTCTCTCCTTCATCATCTCCCACACACACTACCCACTCACTCTTCTTCTGTAAGCACTGCATTTGTTTCCCTTTGGTGCTGCCTTATTTTGAAAGCTGAGTAACTCCTCCATACACTTTTCCAGTTACAATTTGCACATTTGTGACCATCTCTGTCTGTGGTCTGTAGAGAGGCCAAAGATTGGAGGAGGGTGTCATCTGAATACCTTTAGGACCCACTGGCAGGCACTTACAATATCTTGCTTCATCTCTTACATTGCCTCTCCCAACCTGTCCCTCAACGTCTCTGTGAATGCCTCCTCAGATGTTTTCCCCAATGTCACTTCCAAACTTTCACCCAGTATATCCTCCTTACTCTCTTCCAGTTTCTCAACCAAGACCTTATCCACTGCCTTTAGCAGCATCTCTTACAGAGCCTCTTTAAATTTCTCTTCTGATGTCACTCCTGAAGGACTTTCCAATGTCTCTTTATCTTTTCCTATGCTTCAGTTGCTGAATGGGTTGGAGTCTCCCAGCGAGCATATGCCACGATTACATCACACATCTTCTTTGCCTTTGGTCTGATGGTTTTGGCCGGACTAGCGTATGGCATCCGCAACTGGAGATTGTTGCAGTTGGTGGGATCAGTGCCTATGGCTCTGTTTTTCTTCTACATTTGGTAAGTCAAAAATGTTGATGCAATCAAGTTCAGTAAACAATTCCTGTTAGATTTATGCTTTAAATCTTGGGTAATAACTGTATAGTAATTACATTTGATTCATGTGCATAGTTCTCCCCTTCAGATAAGACACTGGCAGCCTTTTCTGATAAGCAGTATACACTTCAGATGTGGGCACATATATAGCTCACTGTGTAATTATTTGCCTCTAGGAGCTAATTGAGATGCTGGCTTGTGTCTACATTATGGGGCTCCTACTACCTTGGATGTTCTAGGCTACTATCATTGAGGGCAATCTGAAGACCTTTTTGTTTTTTTTAAATAATCTGAAGAGTATTGTTTCAAAAAGATTCCAGTGATAAACAGTATTGAATCATGAGATAATTACAGAAGGAAGTGGGCTTTGAGTGTGTAGAGGATCACATAACCTTGCCACAATTTTGCTATGGGTTTCTGTGCTGAGTAATCAAGCAGCAAAATTTAAGAGAGAAATTATATCCTATGGTCTTTCCCTTGAACATTGATATAAAATTCCCTAGCTAAAATACATCAAGGGTGTATATTTAACATTGGGCAACCTGATTATTTAATAAACCTAATCAAACGTTTTAATCAGATAAGAAATGGTTTTAAATACTCTTTTGGCCTGGAGATCATTAGGTTAAGATTGTACTGAAGCATCCCCATCTCCGTAGTCTTATCGGGTGTGGGCTTGCACCAGAGGGCGTTACCCTGTTTAGGAGGTTGCACCTCAACCAGTCCCAAGATTGCACCCCAGGTCACAGGTTTTATCTGAGGTCTTCAATAGAAGTGTATGTACCTCATTATCTCACTTGCTGCCAACAGTCATAGGGAGAGATTTACAAGAAAGGGCCGGAGCGTGGTGTTATGCCAAATTTGGCAACGTTGTGCTCAGACATTTTTTTAAAAAGCAGGGATGCACAGTATTTACAAAAATATGGGTCACCCGTGTTTCCCCTAGCGCTGGCGGTAAAAAAGCTGCCCTGCGCCAGCGCAGGCACCCTTGTGCCATGTTGCTAGGGTGCCTGTGCTGCGGGGGCGATTGTTTATCTGCAGGAAGGGACACCTTCCTGCACATGGACAATCAATAATGGCGATTTACTCTTTCTAAGAGCAAAATTCGAGGAGAAATTAATCATTTCTCCTCATATTGCCATTCTAAGACCGGGTATTACCTGGACTTAGTTTTTGGCCCTACCCCAGCCTTGTAAATCTGGGGCAGCAACAAAAAGCAAAGGGTGTTGCAGTGGAACGCCCACAGCAACACCCATTGCTTACTCCTTTGCTACAGCAGACTGCAGCGGTAAGGGGCATATTTACAAGGTTGTGTTAAGCCACGTTAAGCGGCTTAGTGCCACCTTGTAAATATGGGGTATGGCGCAACGCCACCGGAGCGTAAAAAAATTGTGACGCTCCTGTGGCATTAGGCGTTTGAAAATATGCCCCATACCGACTGCTTCTTCATTCCTCGTACTGAATTGGCATCAGAAATGTGTTTATATCTACATGGATCATCCATCTATTTTTTTCTTCTACAGCTACCATCCACTGGACATCTGTCATCAATGCATTTACTTCCGAGGCAATAAACATGATGGTACGATTAAAATTAGGCGGACCGCCTCAAGGCATCGCCCCACTTTCTGACATGGACTTCATAGATTCACTGTTCCATACATTGCAACTGCATTGTCAAAGGAAATCTTTGGGAATTAGTTTGGAAAGAAACCTCTAACCTTGGTGATAGCATTAACTGGCTCTGGCGAGGGCAGAGATTTAGGAGTGGCCCATGCGAGTAAGAGCGGTGGGGCAGGGGGGGACTCGGCAGACGATGATGAGGGAAAATTAAATCAATATTTCATTTTCCCTCGTCGTCTGTCGAGTCCCCACCACCCCTCTGACCTGCATGGGCCGCTCCTGCAGAGATTATAATAATAGTAGTCTTTGCTTAATTTCGTTGTGGATTACATGAGTAAAAACCAAAATTTAAAAATATCATTTCAAACATCAAATCATTACACAGAATTTAATTGCAATAATATGCATCAGCACCCTGGATGGAACTGAGAGCACTAGCCAACCAATCAGAATACTCCCTTTGCAGGCCAGAGCTAAAGTCACAGACCCACAAAGCTAGCAGTCTGTGGCTGGCAGCTCCCTATTCTTGTGATGCCCCTTGTACTGGTGGGTAGCACCCTAGCCCCCAACTTAACGGTGCTCGTTATACTGCTTCTTTGGACCATTTCATCAGCTGCTCTCTCTTTTGAAACATTGCTTCCGGCTACTTCACAGTAGCCCCTCCCCTTCCAAGTCAACAGGGCAATGTAAGGCCAAATGCCCCAGTACCTTAGAAAAATATAAACAAACTGCCATGCTTGTTTTTTTGTACAGTTCTGCAACATTTGGGCTTACATTTCCCCTTTGATAAGGAAGAGACGGGACCTGCACACAGTGGCAGGAAAAGCGGTTTCACAAGAGAGGCCTGCTGCTGCGGCGGTCCAGAGGAGCAGTTCTCCCTCGCCTCCCTGGTGCAGTGAATTCATTGGGTCAATAACGACTCGTTAGGGACCTTGCCTGTGGCTCAGGCACATAATTACAGGAAAGGTAGTTAGTTAACAGTTGCTTATATCTAGGCAATAGGCAATGCACAAGTATTTAATTAATTCACTGCAGGATTAACTCCATAGGCGTATTAACTGCATGTATAAAACTGCAGCCTAAAGTGGTATCTCTGATTCTACAAAATGGCTACTGCGCTGGGAAAGCTGGGGCCATAGAGAAGGAAAGTGAGACCAGAAGAGTCTAGAAATGAAGTATGAAAGTTGAAATTGAAAGTAGCTCGGGGACAGAGAGTAGGTTGAATAGAGGTAAGTCAGTAAGGGAAATTGACAGGAGGTAAGCAGTATTGAGAGGGCTGGAGAAAATTAGCACTGGCCTGTGAAGGGTCAAACACACACTGTGACAAGGAAAACTCACAAAGGGGTGTGGGAAAACTGAGACCAGAACCTGAGGTAATCCAGCAAAGAGAATGTGGAGTTAAGTGAATGAAGGACAAAAAATGAGAGAAAATGGCATGCAGCGAATATGTGTCCACTGTTGCTGGGGCTCTGGATAAATCCTGCTCCACGGAGGGTGGATGAGGTGGGAAGAGGCTGCAGACAACAGGGAACACTCTCAAGAGGCATGTACATGAGATGCCAGCAGAGACGCCCGAAAAAGGATTATCAATGAGGTCCGTCCAGAGGACAGGGGAGTTTCCATGTTGTAGATTTACACAGCAAATGTGTCATGCAGTATAAATAAGAGATGAACGTAAAGTAAAAAGTGATGGAAGCTTCTTGCAGTTAGTTTACCTCGAACCATCTAAATCATGAACACTTGTCTATTCATTGAACACTAACACAGTAACTTGTCCCTTTTTAGGTCGAGCCTGAGTAGCGCATGCACTGCTCTGCAAGGCATGCTGTATTGAGGTAGGGACTTGAAGCTCCGCCCACTCTCTGCGACTATTTTTCATTGGCTTGTGTCATTGTCCTTTGTAACCTCTGGCTCTTCATTAGTCAATAGGCTTAGTATTCCCTCCTTATTACCACCTTGTCTCATCTTGTAACCTCCCATAAGGACTGGCCCCTTTACATGTTTAATTACAGCCTCTGAGCACTATTTAGTTTAAATTGTTTTCACCTGCCTGTTGTTTTTTATGACACGGCACGCCACAGTGGCGGACGCGCCTTTGGTTTATTTGCGGCGCCGAACGCAGCCGCATGTTTTTAAAAAAAATATTTAGTCACTTTTTTTATTAGGTTGTTTCCAAGAGCCCCATGCCGCGCTTGCACGTTAATAAAGGCCACGACCCTTTCTTTAGACGAGTCACGTCAAAAGAATGGGGCACAGCCACTATTAAAATAAAAGCGCTGTTTGGGGCGATTTTACAAAAAAAAATGTGTTTTTCAAACAAATGCTATTTTGGTAGAAACGTTCCATACCGCGATTTTACTTTAATGGTGTCCGCGCCCCTTTCTTTAGATGCGGCTCGTCTAAAGAAAGGGGCGTGGCCTCTATTCACGTACAAGGGCGGCATGGGGCGATGAGAAACGAAAAATACTTGCAATTCAAAAGGTCTCGCATTTGCGCGAATTTAAGCTATTGACATTTACAATGCCAATAGCTCAAAGTCTCGTAAATGCGAGATCTGTTGCATTGCTAATGCTTGTTAGTTTATACTGCATCCCAACTTAAAACCAGGTGCTACGGTACAATTGCCACTTGGGCATTTTATTAGGTATTTGCTAGGTGCTTTAATGGAGTGGTTTTTCGTCAGTCTTTCTAAAGCCTCCAGATATTGTTTGTTACATCAAAATATTCAAATGTAATCTCTAGCTTTGGTGAATTGTTCCAAATCTTACACGTCTGTGTACTCCTTATTACTGAGGATTTGCCTAATCCATTTAGCTTTTATGAAGATGGGCTGGTTACTTCAGTCACATTTAGTCTGTTTATTACCTTGCTTGTTTCCTAAATGTCAATATCAAAAAGATGGAATCAATACTTGTTATATGCAAAATGTGAAAGACTTTCTCCACATACACCAATGGCCGTAATGGAATGAGCATTGGCACAACCTATAAGTCTCAGTTTTAAAATGGCTGAGCTATTGGATTGGCCAATGTTGCAGCCACTGCAGGTGAATGCATTGATCAAAGCATCTGCACATGCATGGCTGGCAATCTTGGATAAAGGGAGAGAGCAAGGAAACAAGAAATCCCATGGAGTGCTCACTAACAAATACAAAACAAGTCCCCTCAAGTATACTGTGGAAGGATACAGTTCATACAATCAAGACATAGTAAGATGGAAATGCTCCTGGGTAGGGCAAACACAAGAATGGGGAGGAAAGTGATCAAATCAAGAACAGACAAGTGAGCCGGCCAACAAAACCGCCCAATCATGATAAATGACCAGACCCAAAGGCCTATCTAAGTATATGTTATGTATTGGAAACAATATATCTACCTAAAGATAGCAAATGGGGGCTGAATCGGGCACTGTACTGACAAGGATCAGTCAGGTGATGCTTAGGGGAGGGTACATTTAACTCCAACTTTCCAAAAGAAGTGACCTAACTAATGATTGGGAAGTGAAGGAGGCTAGTTAGGTCTGATAAAGATGGAGGAGTTAAGCGGTACTCTCCTTCCCTTGCACTATGACAGACAACATTCCTAAGGCTGAATGAGTTGCAGGAAGCGGTGACAAAGCATTTCAATGGGACTAAGAAAGTCTGGAAAGCATGTGGCAGTTGTTTTGGGCTGGTCGGTAAAATATGCTTGATGCCTCTAGTGATGGAACGGTGGGGCACATACCCGTGTGGCAGCCTGGGAGAGAGCTTAAGTGTACTGTCTCTAGGTCTGAGCAGATCTAAATACTGGCAGTACTAACCCATGTTCAATACCTTTTAGTAATTAGTCTGTGAGTAGCTAGATCCTTTGGATGAAGGCTGACAGCTATGAAATCGATACATGAGTTTCAGATCTGTGTGCATACTGGGCACAGTAACCTGTTTTACACTTCATATTGGTTCAACCCAACAGCTGGGAGTTACTGATGGTGGTTAGTGTGAGTGTAGGTGAAGGTTAGATAAAAGTTATTTGAGAGAATTGTGGAATAGGAGAAGGAAGGCAAACCCAGCCAAGCATGGGTCTCTACATCCTAATGCAAGAGGGGATGTTGTGTAGTGTTGCTCGATCAAGAGACAGATAATCAGAGAGGGTTGGTGAGATGGATCTAAGAGGGTAGCAGCGGAAAGCTTACCTCAGTGGGATCTATGTGGATTAACCCACAAATTTGAATTTTTACTTTTCTGAAGTTCTTGTACAAAGGTAGAGGCTGTCTCGCTTGTCCCTCTCTGTGAGATTTTCCTTAATGTAATGTAATAGACATTTATAGAGGGCACGGCTACCTAAGAGGTGTCCTGGCGCAGCAGCCGACTAACGAGAGGATCGAACAAGAGGCTATGCCTGAATAAAGAGCCAGGTTTTAAGGCCCTCCTGAACTTTAGTTCTGACTCAATCAGGTGCAGGTGGACCGGCAGAGATTTCCAGAGTTTTGTTATTTTTTCTGGAAAGGACCTGCCACCTTGCCAGGCTTTAGAAAAACGTGGAACCCTAAGGAGATGTAGGTGGTTGGATCTCAGGGCCCGTTCCTGATTATATGGGTGCAACCTCTGCCTGAGATACCAAGGGCCTATGCCCCTAGTGACTCTAAAGGCCAGGGTCAGTGACAACTCTATCCTCCTGGTTACCGGAAGCCAGTGCAACTTTCTCAAGTGAGGGGAGATATGATACCGGAGGGGTAACCGCTGAATCAGCCTTGCTGCGGAATTCTGAATTATTTGTAGCCTGCGAGTCAGATAGGCAGGTAGCCCCAGATAGAGGCTGTTGGTATAGTCCAGCTGTGAAATCACTGGAGCATGGACCGTAATCTTACGGCATTCCTCCGGCAGAAAGCGTATAAATCTCCAAATGGACCTCAGCTTCCATAATCAAGTAGAGGAGATGTGATCCACCTGTGTTGTGAATGACAGATCCTTATCCAGCCTGATTCCGAAGTTTCTTGCTGAATCTCCCAGAATTGGGGGCAGATTCAGCTCAATGGGCCACCAGAGATTTGATGGGGGGTGATGCCTGACTGAAGAACAAGACCTCAGTATTTTCTACATTCAATTTCAGGCAGTTCCCATTCATTCAGGCAGCAACATTTTTCAGGCATTCCTTGAAATTATGAAAGGCCACCACAGAATGTTCTTTAAAAGAGAACACCAACTATGTGTCATCCACATAAACCTTAAACAGAAGAGTTAAGCTCTTTCCAAAAAGGAGATGAGCAAGGGGTATATCACATCCACAGTGTGAGGTGTTTCCATGATCAGGAGACACAGCCTGTGAAACCCTGCCTTAAAGATTCTGGCCTCCTGAGTAGTGAAATTTCCAGGTAGATCACTTCATAGCTTCACATTTAATGTGGACATCTAGATAAGGAAGGGTTTATGTGGACCTCTTTGGAGGCCAGGTAAGCCATTATTAGAGTGCTGCAGGCATCAGTTGGAAACTAGTGCATAGCATCCAGAATCGGAGTGATGTGGTCTAAAATGGTATCTGCTGAGATTATGTAGGTTGTTGCTCACTGCACTGATTTCGGAGAGCGGAGCAGATGAATGCTGGGGTGGGGGAGGGGTGCTGAGAGCAGGGCACTGCCATTGCCCTTGCCCACCTTTCACACTACCAGGGCCTGATTTACGGTTGGAAGTCGCAATTGAGGATTACTTTTTTCTGATCCTCAGCATTAGAAGTTGAAATCGAGACCACTTCACAATGGTGCTGATTTGTCGAAGGAGATGAAAGTCACTTTTCAGGATGAAGCCCAGCAATTAGATTTTCGCAATGAGGCTAGGAGTAACTCCTGGTGCAATAAGACAGTTCATCGACAGTGAGAAAGGGACAAACTGCCCAAAGTGTTCTCTGGATTATGTGCGCAGATAAAGAAGGTAAGTGCACAGTGAAAGGATATGTGGGTGCTGTTGGGATATATAAGAACACGACTGGATCATTTGGATAAGAGTTTCCAGTAATATTGCTTAGGATGCCTTCTTTGACTATTGTGATTGGAGCTCCTGTACCCCTTCCTATTGTGCTCCTGCCTTTTATCCAACTCTTAGGCCATTCCCATCACTGATCATCCCTCACTGTTGAGCAGGCACCACACATACATCAAGAACATGACCAGAATAATATCCTTTGCCCTGTTCAATGCCTTGGATTGAGAGTATCGGAAGGTTATAAGGGCTGGAGGCGGTAGAAAGAGGGATGCAGTGTGGCCATTTAGCACATTCACGTGTTAAAAGGATTATTGACTGTGAAGCCAGTCAAGAAGATTAGTTCTTGGCGCATACTCTTTACATGCACTCTCACCTTTGGGCTCGACCCATAAGCACAATTCAAAGGCATACTAGAGTTATTGACCACCCCACAGACTTTAATTCCTCAATAGAATTTTCATCAACAACCTCAATTCAAAATGTGCATATACAGTCACTTACTTATTTAATTTCACTGCCAAACTCTTTTGCTTCTGAAGTGCTGGTTTAATAGTTAATTGTTTATTTCCTTGCTTTATTTGTTCTCTCCAATAGGGTTCTTCCGGAGTCGCCTCGCTGGCTGTTAACACAAGGGAAAAGCCAGGATGCTAAAAACCTTCTCCAGAAGGCAGCCAAAATCAACAAGAGAAAAATACCAGAAGAACTGCTTGAACAGGTAGAGAGCACATGCATGATAATTGTCGATTTGATCATTCTCGGAGTGCGATGAACCCAGCAAATGAACTCTTCCTTGCGTGCAATACGGGTGATCACACAACTCAAAGTCAAAGTCAAAATTTGCTTTATTCGATTCAAGTATTAAATCATAAAAGCATAATACAAGAAAAACATACATCAGTTCTTCCGTATGAATTAAAAAGCCATTAAAAACATTGATTAAAAAGAAGAAAGGCTTCAACATCATACTTCATCACCCAACATGTGCATGGGTTAAAAATGACATCCAGTCGATCGCAATGAAGGGAAGAGATATTACATTGTTTTTCTAAATCTAACAACCCCTTTCATGTACTTGGCTATACAATCATTAAAAATTTCGTTTTCTAAAAGTTGCAGTTTAATAAATGCGGGACGGCATTGTCTCAAACCTATCTCTTTTAAGATTGGCAAGATCCATCTTTTCCTTAACAATGTATAAAAATTGCAGAAAAACATAATGTGAATCGTAGTCTGGGTGGATATGTCATCACATGGGCAGAGGTCTGGAGGGCGTGACCAATCGTTCATGTTTGGAAATGTAACCATGTTGTAAAAGTTACTTAGGCGTAAGCGTGTCAATAACATCCTATCGTAACTTCCCTTTGTGTGTAAAAGGTATGGTTGCAGTGGCGGCCGGTGACATTTGAAAGTGGTGGGGCGTAAAGGTTTGTGATGAGTCCCGTCGCCGGTGGCGAGCGAGTCCGACCGTCAAAAGTTGGGTTCCGGGGGGATTTCTTCCACCGAGAAAGTTTTGAACAAAGAGTGGGCAAATGGTGCATTTCCAAGCAATTTTGAGAAAGCCAGAAGGTTAATAAAGCAATTGTGAAGTTGTAGTTATGAATCAATAAAGAGATTTCATATGGTAATTATATAGGTAGACAAATGGGAAAGCTTAAGCTAAGAGGAACAGATAGGCAAAGACTGGTAGAGCAACTTTGCAGTATTATCGACAGTGAGGCTGGGACCTTTGGTCCATCTTCCTTTCAGTAGTTTCACAACCACTGCCTCATCCAGCTGAACCATTTTACTGGTTCTTTAAATATTCTGGAAAACTTAAAGCCTATATTGGGCTTTCTGTCCAGCCAGGGGACACAGGAAAGGTTACTATTCAGATGCTCTGCTTACTTCCTTGTTTTTAGAGCTAGGTGCACAGTATGCGACAAATTACCAACAGATTTGACAATAGGGCAGATCTCAAAGAAATCACACAAACGCTGAATTAAATCAAAAAGTCGGTAACCACCAAGAGGTGCTATCAAGTGCGGCATTTCAAACAATATTAGCTTATCGCCAATCACAATGCCAGGGACCTAGATCAGAGGGTAGGGGGGCAGATACCTGCACTTTCATTACTTGACAGGTTTTCAGCTGTGTTGCCCAGGCCAGAGGAGGTAACTGACCCTTTGAGATCTATGTTTTTTCCATCTCTGGTTAAGAGATTGTTTCACAGGTTTGTCCTTTACAACACGTGAGAACCTCTGGTATGCAGGTGTTATCTATTTAGTAAACAAGGAAGGGTGATTAGGTATTGGGTGCCCTTAATAACTACAGTTTTATGCCAGATGCTGATATATAGGCCTGTTTCCATACAGGACCTAGCGGAGGCGCATTAACTCGGTAGGGGTGGCATAACCCTCCTTCCCACACTTTAGCAGCGTAAGTGTGCAGGGTGCCTCTGGGAAGTGTGGTAAGATAAAACCTTTCACATGTTGTTTATGACTTCAGTGACTTTGATGGAAGGCCATCATAAATAGCACTGCAAGAGAATAGTATGATGAAACTGTTGATTTGGGGAACAAATGCAACAGGACAACACAAAAGGAAGAAAGGGAGAGAAGGGTGGAGCAAAGAATGGAAGGAGAGAAAGATGGATGGACTGGGAGTTCTGACCAGGAGAATGATGGATGGATGGATGAATAGAACAAAGGAAGAGAGATTGTTGGAGAGATGGGTGGATGGATTGAGAAATGAATAGATTTAAGAAGGATCATTAAATGGGGGTAGAGAAGGATGGATAGGTGCATGAAGTGAGGAAAGGTGGATGGAGAGTAGGAAGAATGGAGATGGATAGGTGGATGACCAAATTCACTGAGAATGTAGGTGCAAAATATACCATTTAGTTTATTTCTATGCCTACTCTATTGAATCTTTGCGCTTTGGCAGAGGCGCTCGCTGGAAGCAAGGCTGCAGGGGTGCTGCAACATGTCCAAAATAACAATGCTGGAGTTTAGAAGATGAAGGAGCAATAAAGATGCCTTCAAATTTTGTTTTTTATCCTTTCACATTTTCTGTGCGTTCAAAGAGGTCCAATGTCAGACTCAGTCATTTGACAAATTGCTGCCTATTGTTTTAAAAGGGAGATTGGTATTTAATTTTCTTTCTCTGATTGCAGTGAGAGAATTTTGTAAAGTGAAATAAGACGATTTTGCTGGGTACAAAAAAGGAAAGGCTGTAGGATGACATTTTTTGTCACAAAATCAGAATTCAAACCCTGCTGCAAATGAACTGTACAAACATCCCAGAATGCACAAGCAGTTAGGAAAGCACAAATGTAAGCACATCTCCATAATTCTGAAATGCGAAGGAAGCAGAGACTCCAATTGGATCAAAACAAATAGTCATTTTACTTTATGATGCACAGAATACATTTTCACTGAATCCCCATTTCCAGACATTATCATTGTGTGTTTCATAATCCCATCAGCACACCTGTGCCTGCTCAAATCCGGTGGCCACCTCAACGGAAGATGTGCCTTCTGTAAATGACGGTGTGCTACCGCATGATGCTTTAGTAATATATTTTCAACAGTGTGCTCCAAACTCCAGCATAAGCTACATAGTAACTACACCTTTACCACTCTCCACTGAATACAACTGCTGTCCTTGCTGTTTGTGTGATGCTTTTTCACAATTCCTATGACTTCAGTGATGCAACACTGGAAAACTGTTCCAGAACAACTGCGTTCCTATCTGTGACTGTGGGAAAGTAGTTGGTGTAAGGTTTCACACATTTCAAACGTGAATTTCTCCCCATGAATGGAACAGGAATCCTAGAGAAGGCCTTACCTAATGCTTCTCGTTCGTTCTTTTAATAGTCATTTTGCACTGCTTCTTTAAAGCAAGTATGCACGTATTTCAAATTCACTGAAGCAGCTTTCCTTTGAGGTGTGAACAGCAGCCAGTATTATATGCACACTGTTTCTGAATATTGTTTAGCTTTGGTGCAGAGCTACCCAATGTGGCGGTAAAAGAGACTTTTCACATGTCTGCAGAGCGCATGGAAGCCGCCCTCTTCCAGATAAGCACGTCAAACATAGCAGCTCCGTTTTCCGGAGGTGCCGAATTCATGAATTAATGACCACCCCAGGCTCCGTGTTTAGAGTAAAAGGCGAAAGTGACAGGCCCAACTCAGCAGTTATATAACCCGATGGAAAGTGAAGAAACTCGGCTACAATTACAGAGAGTCTATTCCTCGCTCCATTGTACTTTTTTTTATAACATACCAACCCAAAATAATCTGCCCAAAAATAACACAGCAGCGCATTTTAGTCCCCAAAAATCTAGTACGCACATGGCATGCAACCGACAGGCATTCGTTTGTGAGGCGCACGACAAATACTTTGACGGACTGCAACTTCTAGAATATGAATCTTGAATACAATGCATTTTTCACCGAAAGTCCACAGCGTTTCCATACTGATCAAGCCCCCAATTGCCTCACTTACCACCACCACCTTTGAAGGGTCGATCTTGGGCTGCTTGGGTTTTTCCTGCATCGGGCCGATACCAGAGCATTGGGTTTAGTTGCGGGCACCGACTTTCCTCGTGGCGCAAGAAAAGAAGAAAGAGAGAGACGGCCTCATCTCATGTCACGTGTGCACAACAGTCTCTAGCAGAAGCCCGGACTAATAACGAAAACACCGCGCTTCTATGCTCGCGGGTGGGGGGGTATTTGGGGAATAAAGAAATAAAAATAAAACGTACGGTACCTTACTGCCGGGTACCGCGCAGCCTCCACACCTGGCCGGTCACGGTCACTGTCACTGTCACTGCTCCTGGGCCGGGGTCCCGCGCTCTACGAACAGGAACAGCCGCGACGTCACTGCCAACCCCTCTACTGACGCTGCTCCAGCAGCACCAGGATTGGCTGAGGGCAGGGAGTATCCCTGCCCATTAGGAGACCGGGGGCTGCGGCATGAAGCAACCCTCGGTCTCTTAAGGGGAAGGCTAGTGCGCATGTTCGGTCTGATCGTAGAAATTACAAGCCCAAAAACGAACATGCGCCCTATTGCTGTGACAGTTGTTTAGTGCGGTGCTCTCACTCAACTCCCTGAGTGCTGCCGCAGCCCCGCCCCCACCCCCTCCCACCCCCTTCAGCGTCTTCGTTCTACTTCTCCGACGCTAATTCCAATCAGGAGTCCTGATTGGAATTAATAGCGTCGGAGAAGTAGAATGAAGAATTTGAATGGGGCCGTGGCATTGGTGGAGCAACGCCCCAGCACCCCCAATGGACGCACCGCCACTGTATGGTTGTATCCCTGATTGTATCAGAAGCAATTGATTCTCTCTGACGGTCGATTTATCTTTATTAAGAGAGAATCTCATGTTCTCTAGGAAATTCATGCAGGCAGTCTTTAGTTCTTGCCTTTGAATGATAGAGATGCTAACAGGGTTAGAGAAATATTCGGGATGTCCCAAGTCGGCCACAAAGTGTTTAACCTAATTAAGCCATCGGATGCATACCGCTGTAAGCTCAAACAGTCTTCAATCACATCCCTATTAAGACCTGTGGCCGTACTTGACCATATCTTATGCCATAAAAGGACCAGCTGCATTTTAATTAGGTCGGACAGATATGACATTCCCAGCTCGGCATGGACAATATACGTGGCCGTACTGTTTGAGGTTGCTAAAAGATATCTAAAAAACTTATTCTCGATCATCTGCAGCGATTCAACATTTACATATCCCCATATTCCAGCTCCATACACAGCAGTTGAAATACATCTGGCTTTATAAATTGTGAGCAATTCGGCAATGGGGCGCTTTCCTAACTTCCTGGCAAAATTTGTCAGGGCTCCTGTAGTTTTGGCAAATTGCAATTTTCTCGCTCTTATGGCGTTCGCCCATGACCCCCCTTTATCGAAAACAATAACTAGATATGCAAAATGATTAACAAACTCTAGTGTCTTGTTATCAATAAAGATATCCCGGCACTTTACGTTTGGCTTACTACAGTTCATAACGTACGTTTTTGTTATATTAACATTGAGATCTAAACTAGACATGTAGGTTACAAAACTTGTGACACTTTTTTACAGGCCAATTTGCATGCGGGATAAAAGAACAGCATCATCCGCATATAATAATGCTCCTAAAGGCCGATTACCAATGCGGGGTAGATCCCGACATTCCCTGGATAATGTTGCACCTAGACCATTTATGTACAGGGTAAAAAGGAAGGGGGCTAGCACACACCCATGCCTTACCCCCTTCTTAACGGGGAAGTTTGGTCTACGCTCTCCTGCACTACCATAGGGGATGCTTGCCTGATCACACAACTCAACATCACTAATTTATTGAAAATCTGGGGTAGTGCTTCGCGGCCTTCAAGGATTCAAACCCATAGCATGCCGCTTGCACAGACATCTTTGCAATTGTTGTGCTCAACTTACTTAGCTCCCAGCAAGGATGTTAAACAGGTATTCATTTTTTTATATTTGTTGAGAATTATTAACCCTATTAAGGCCTCACATTTATACAATGTGACAGGGATGAGCATATGTCTGGTGCTTTAATACTGCCATCCTTGTGTAAACAATATGGCTGCAGTAATAGTAGTCATAGGACTTAATTTGGGAACATTTACTCAGGTTCACCATCTCTTCATTGAGAAAGAAAAATTAATACCTTCTCTACTACACTCAGGGTTTGTGTATCTTCAGCATAAATGAACAAGTAAATGTCGTAATGAAGTAGGAGTCAAGTCAGTGGTTGCATATAGTAGTTAAAGGGTAATCACTAAATATCCTAGCCCTGAGATCATCTCCATCTTATTGGCCTAATCACAGATTCAAAGGGGAGGTCAGTGATACTCATGCAGTTCAACTGGCAAGAAATGAGTCAGTTTCATGGCAGCACTGTGGGTGCCCAGTCTCGACAGACATCAACAAGCATTTGCAATGCTTGAAGGTTTGACAGGACAGGTTAAGATCGTCACTCTTTTCCCGGAACAAATTCCAATACAAAGTTATTTTTAAAGGATTTTTATGAAGCTTGAAGGATCAATGATCCATAGATCAAAGTGTTAAGGTTACAGCCAACTTGTGTTTCGCCCCCTTTACATGGCCTTCCGGCCTGGGGCTTCCTTAGGGCGTAAGCTTGAGTAAGGACCATATGTAGTCCGGGAATACTCTTTGCTGGTAGGTGGATATTTCTGAAAAGGACAACTGGTCATTAGCATCTGGTCTCTGTCTGTCGGCAGGCAATGCAATCGGTCTTGCCTTTGGGACCTTATATGTATTTAGCTATGCAGCACATTAGCCTGGGTGCTGAAACATCTACTGTTCTTTAACATAGAGGGAAAGTAAGCACCAAACTGCGTGACACGCCAGGTATGGGAAGGCATGGAGAGAAATAATGCCTTTCAGCGGGAAATGGTATAGTCCAAAGCTCTGTTTTTAATATAAAAGCAGGGCCTTTGGTGGTCATATCACTGAAAATACAAGATTTGAAAAAAATAATATTGTCTACGGGTGCTCATGGAAGACAATTTCTATGGATTGGAATCTAGAGAATGCTAAAGTGATTCTGGTATTTTACTGACCTCTGCTGGTCGTTTTCTATCAAGGCAGTTAAATAGAGGCAGTTGAACAGAAAAAAAGTCCCTAAGCAGAAGCAGACAAGTCCTGGGGCTGATCTCCAGAGCCCACAAAGTACATACACATATAAGTATATACTAAAGTATATACTAAAATATATACTAAAGTATATACAAGAGGTCTCTCATGCTTGACCTAAAAAGGAAATTGATGTAGTTGAAAGCAGCTCACAAGAACAGATGTCTCTTGCATCGAAAGACCCTCAGGAAGTTCAGTGACTGGCTTTCTTATATCCCGCCCTTAAAGGGTTTGATGTAGTGACCTTGTGAAGCCTGATCAGTCAACTATACGTCCTAATAAAATTATTAGTTCTGAAATCCAGCAAAGGCCATGCACAGCTGGTTTAGGTGGCACAGGTGGTGGGTGGATGGCGTGGTCTCTTACTAAACCTTGTAACCAGAGCTCTCATGGGTTTAAGCAGCACTGGAACTGGACACAGGACAAAGAAAGAGGGTACACCCTTTATCCAAAGCTTGGTGCGCACAGTCAAAGGCTATATGCAATGTGTTTTAGGGCACAGATGGTGGGGGTGCTTGGGCCACGCCCTTTTCCCAAAGCCATTGGCTGTGTGCATTGGATCTAAGTACACATACCGTGTAACCATGGCAACATTGGAGGTCATGAACAGTGCGTTGGAGGTTGTTATGAAAATGTTGATCACCATAGCTTGCAAATTCAGTCATAGGTTTCAGTCATAACTTTGAGTCCCTTCAACCAAAATTCTTAGACTAATTGCTAGACCTCAAAATGAATATTTGCCATTCAAATTCCCAGAGGAGTGTTTCGTGGAAAAATACTGCTGGTCGCCACTACAAACAGTATACCAGTTTTCTGTGTGGTTTGTAATTTGGTTTGTTTATGTCCAGGGAAGTCTGAAATATTGAGCAATGAAAAATCTGTTGATTCTGGACAGCCTGATTCATGAATACTTTTATAAACTGAAACCCAGCATGCAGGGCTTTAAGTGAGATTAAAAAAACTGGGGGGTCTCTCAAAGGGGCGTGGTGATGTAATTAAGGGCGTGGCTTAAAACACAAAGCTGAAAACCTATGCTTAGCATAGTGTGCCGCCCGAATGGTATTTTGCCACTTCTGTCATTACATCCAGATATATGTAGCATAACATTCAACATTACACTTACAACAAGCCAGGTCTATTAGCTTCTTCAATGGGTGTTAGTTGCATAACATGAATAAGCAACAACTATGGCTTCATTGTAAACAATATTGAAAATGCTTCAGTTCTGAAATAATGAGACTGTGAAAGACCCATAACGAGTCCCTTTGAAGTTACATCAAAGGCAGTGAAGGCTGGTACTGCTGCAGAGGTAAGATTTTTTTTCCATCCTGAGGGTGAGGGCAAAAATGGAGTTCCCGAATGTGACCCGTTTCAGCACCTGCTATTTAGAACTGCCGGTGCTGAGCACCGGCAGGACCCAGCCCACTTAAAGCCCTGCCAGCATGCAAATTAGTCTGGAATTGGCTTCTCAAACGAATAGTTTATGGGCTACTGTTAGCTCTCCAGCTATCTGTAAGTCACTCCCCTACTAAATTAGACGTTTTTACTTGGTTGAATTAACGTGTGTCAAAATTGAAAAGCAAGTATTGGAGATGCCAATGTGTGTGTTTTCAGGGCTCATAAGTTGTTGTTTTGAGAATAAATGTTGAATATCCAAAATATATTTAAAACTGATATTTGACTGATAAATCAAACCCCACCTTCATGACAGCCAGTAGCCAAAGTATGAATCACAGATGAGGATTGCTGTCGACATAATAAGAACTGGGCAAATAGCTTTCAGCAAGCCACACCCACTGCATGAGTGCAAGGGTCAGAGAATGAGCGGGTGCCTATGACCCATTCTACCACTACTCCCGCACATGCATAATTAATGTTAATGTATATGAAGATATGTATTGTTAATGAAGGAGCCTTCGTTTACTATATACTTATGACTTCTGAAATGGCATCAGCGATAACATCATTAATAACATTAAGTAAAGTAAACAGGGAGAGGATGCAGCATAATGGCTAGGGCGGTGGATCTCAAATCTGGGGAACCGGGTTCGAGTCTTGGCATTGACATCCTGTGATTCTGGCAGTGGCGACCCCTCTGCTATGGCAGAGGAGCTGCATTGCAGCATTGTGATTGATCAGTGGGGCCTGCTTCCTGTTTCTCGAGTTCCACGAGGAGAGCAGGAGCAGAGACGCGGGACCTGGAGCAAAGGTACGTTTTATGTTTTTTTTTTTAATATGCGCGACCCCCCAAGCGAGCCCCCCCACTCTCAGACACTGTGCAGTGGCCTTCACCTCTCCTTAGTAATCCTACAGTCCAGCAAGTGTCATGGCACTTGCACCCAACCACCATAGATCATCTGATGAGACATATGAATGTTTGTCGTAGAAAATAAATCGAGCATGGCCCATTCTGTGGCCCTACATTTATTTAAGTCAGCTTGCTCATTTTCATTATTTTGGTAGTGAACTCTACAATTTTGCTTTGTTGAAGCTCTCTGAAGGAACGAAAACTGCATCAGGAAACATGATCGACCTCTTCAGAAAACCACGCCTAAGGAAAATAACGATAATCACATGTTTTTTATGGTAAGTACAACATTTGTATCATAGTGCTAGATTTAAACTGTTTGCACAGTGTCACTTGATGACATCATCCCCCATTCTTCCCACTGCTTGTCAGTCTTCAGTTTATCAGTGGCCAGGACGAAGAATGCATCACTAGATAGACAAGTGCAAGACGGCAAACACGCCTAAAAGACGGCAGTGCTGTTTTCATGACAAAAATACAATGTAAATATAAACTAAAGTTTGCTTATGGATTTGAATGTTACTGAAATATTGCATTTGCCTTTATTAATCACTGACCTAAATGACAAACACTAATAGATGGGTGACAGATATAAACGTCTCACCAATAGACCAAGAAATACGAACCCTACGCTGAGGTTGAGGCATTCACACAGCTGTATGTTTATATGTAAACGTTCTGAAAATATAAAGGCATTGACCAGTAATACCAGAGGCCCTGGTTACAAATTACACATAGCTGCTTTTGGTTGGATGTGCATTTAAATGCAGAGCTTGGAGGAATAAAATATTGAAACTGCCTACTCAATAATGGTGTAAGATTAGCTCTGCTACATTTGCCCGATTAAAAAAACTTCCCAGAAAAAGCCAGAAATTTGCTTCCACTGACAATACTCTTATGGGGCAGCAAGAATTCAACTTATTGGGGAATTCACAAATAATTTCAGGAGAAGTCTAGGAGATCTGTGACAGTTACATGTTTCCAGGAGTACCCAAGTGTGTAAGTATTTCTGCATTCAGAATTGTAATCAGGCAACTGGTTGAGGTCTAAGTGCAGAAAATATCCAGTTGGGAAGTTTGGGCTTGCAGTCAGACTCCTCTCGGTCTGGGTTTCTTCTGGCCCTCATATCCGTCCAATAGATTGCTTTGATTTTAGTCCCCTGACAGGCACTCTTTGATCCTCCTCATTTCTACCTTTTATAATTCCCCACTACTTCGTAGCTCTTGGACCTCATATTTGTCATAACAGGGTCGGCTTTAGGGCAGTGCGACTGGTGTGGCCACACTGGGCGCTGACCTGTGGAGGGGGCACTGACCTCAGGGGGGGAGGCGCTGTGTTTAGCAATAACTTATGATTGGAGAGATGAGGGGCACTTTTGCATGGTGGTAGTGACAGAATTCGAGGAGGCTATCATAGGGTGTGGGGGCGCTAATAATGATTGTCGCACCGGGCGCCACCAGTGCTAAAGCCAGCCCTGTCGTAATGTCCAGTCTTGTGTCCTCCTCTGTCTTTCTTTCTAGTCATCTATATGTCTAAGGCTGGCAGCTCAATATGCACTTGTTGTGTCATCCAGTGTGATACAACGGTTTTGAAGGTGCTTATTGTATTCATAGGGCTCCTCCCTCATTTTCTCTCCCCGACCCCACCGTTCCTCTCCTCCACCAAGTGCTTTTAGATTTCCTGAGTTCAGCAAAGATGGCACTAGCTAATCTTATGCCATAAAACTTTGCTGTAAAAATGGCAAAAGACCTTGACACTTTCTAGCTCGGCATGGATGGCACGGTGCTAAGCCTGTGCTTAAAAACTTTGCTAAAAAAACAGACATTTAGGGTGAGCAAATTCAGAGTGTCGCTGGTAGGATATACTCTATACAGTAGCTGCTCTCCACCTACTGATTACGGGTGAGAATAAAAATCCAGCCCAAACAATAAACTGGCAAATTAATCAGCCTGGAAGCATTCACCCAACAACGCCTCCGGCTACAAAATTTCATGAGGCACAGACTATGACTAATAGCGAGGGGACAAGCATGCTTTTCTATCCAGAATACATCTCGAAAAGCCCCACTCGCATGATTCCATCTCTGGGGAATGTTTTGTCAAAGGACATTTGCTCAATTGAGTTCCTAAACTCTGGCCTAGGGAACAGTAGCAAACACACCAGAGTCACTTGGGACTGCGAAGAACATGGCACAGAGGGTGCTAAAGCAGGTAGAAATCCTTAAGAATTGGGGCATTTCAATATCTGTCCCCAAGACTACCGGGCATCCTCACCCACTCAAGCGATCTAACAATGAGGAACCCAGGTTAAACTGGACACGAAGAGTTTAGTCGGTCCTGAGGAATGCCCTAAGTAAATCTCTGGTACAGATCACAAACTTGCCCAGAGAGAATACCCCGAAACCCCCCAACACAAGAGGATCGAACCAGAATGGGGCTGGCTAGCAGGAGCACTCAACACGACCAGAAAGCTGCGATGACAAGGAGAATATAAAACTTTACAGGATAACAACTCACTACGAATATGTTCTTGGAATATTAGCGGCCTCGCCAGCAAATTGGACGATCCACAGACCATGCTGTATTTACATTCCTGCCATGTGGTGTTATTGCAGGAGACCTGGGCATTGGAAACTGTGCCCCTGGAGGGTTTCACAAATTTTATCATCCTGGCAACTGAAGCCCTAAAGCACAGGCACCAAAATGGGGGTCTCACAACCTACTTATCAGCAACTACCACAATTGAGGGAAAAGAACTCGAGGGCAAACAGGAGGGACTGCAATTTGTATAACCTGCCCTGAAAACATCTGCTGGTCTCCATGTCACCATTGTATCAATGAATGTTTACATCCATCCCAGTAATAAAGCGAGATTGGAGCTCTCAGCAACCATGACGGAAAAGCTTTCGGGCTTAAAATATGAGCAAGGCAACGTCCTTCTCATAGTCTCGGGCAATTTTAACATGTATCTGATGGGAGCTGCGCAACCAAATTAAATTCTGATAGCCCAAGAGCAGCAATGTGGCATAAAGCACCAAGAGAGTTTGACACGGCATAAAAACGACAAGAAAGGCCAGCTGTTATTAGGGAACCTGAAGCATCTCAGGCTTTGGGTCCTGAATGGTAGCTTCGCTGGTGACAAACCCCCAGGGATTTAAATTCATTCTAAAGCAGGAGCATCCCTGATAGAATATACTTTGCTGTGCTTACCTCTAAAGCAACAAGTAACCTCCTTTGGCCTCGGCGAGAACATTGACAGTGATCACCGTCCACAGGAGATAGTTCTATTAATCTCCCTAGGAGAACACAATCCTGCAGTTGAACAGGAGGCAACATCTTACACAATCAACAAGAGAATTAAATATACACCTGCCTCTCTGCCACACCTTATCCAAGGTGGCAAGGAAATACTTGACACGACAAAGGCATTGCAGGATCTCCTGATGAACTGGGAACATTTAACAACTGAATTTGCTGGTCTCTCTGAAACAGCAGTAGCTGCTTGTCGAAAAGGCCCGGGGCATAAGGTTCCCTCTTTCAGCATCAAGAGGAAGAATCACCACATCAGGTGGATAACAAGGCGAGTTAACCAACTTTGAAGGGCATTGAGAAGGGAGGTCTTGAGCTCTAGGAGAGATGCTTTCTGGGCAAAATTGCTGCACAATATAAAGAGAAATAACTCAGCCAGTTTTTGGCAGACAGTGAACAGCATCAACAACCCTTTGCCCAGGGTGGCAAGCTCTAACATCTCTGAAGACACCTGTGCCTGCTTCCTAGCTGCAAATTTCAATTCAATGGGCAGAGCACACTCAAAGAGAGCCTCACAGTCACCTATAGAACTGCCAGGAGAAACAACGAAGCAAGAGCCATAGCTTGCGTCCTAGGTACGCATTGCTGTTTGGGACAAAGGATAAGAATGGCCAAATCAGGATGAGGAGCAACACACATGGGCAAACAGCGCAACAGGCCCAAGAACAACCACACCAACAAAGTTAATGAATACTGTATTGAGATGAAGCATTCACTCTAAACAACTCATTAAGGGCGTGTAACAGGCGCACAAAATCAGACTCCCCCGGGAAGCATACTCTTAACAGAGTTGGCCACTCATCTACAATAGATTACATCCTGGTAGAAACCAGGATGTGGCATAGGGTCGTTGATTTTGCTGCCCTGCCTCAGCACAACAGCGATCATAACGCATTGATCCTGGAGCTGGAGCTACCGGTTTCTCGAATTAGTTCTGTTATAAAAACATCCCTAGATGAAAGGCTAACACTTACTATTAACAGAAGAAGAATAAGTTGGTCGGCAATGCAACAATCCCCTAGCCGGATGGCGTCCCTATATGAGGCTATTACCTTGTCCCTACAGGATGTGAATAAGCTTGTATAAGAAGAAGGTGTAATTACCTCCATGCCAGGGGTTGCAGAGATTCACAAAGCATTGTCTTCCAAATTGGCCAATTTATTTTTCCCAACAGGAGTTCTCAGTGGAAATAGAAAGTCCCAGCAATCCTGGTTTGATGGTAAATGTCGAGAGGAAAGATCAGCATTGCTAGAAGCCATTAAATCCAAAGATAGGCTACAAATTAAATCAAAGCAGGCTCTATATAGGGAAGCCATTGCTCTAGCAAACAAAACATGGGTACTGGACAAATGGGACTCCATGCGAATGGCCCTATCAGTTAATGATTTGAAGGCCTTTTGGAATATAGTCAACACAGGCTGCAGTGAAGGTAAACAGGCCCACGAGCCCAATATTGCGGCAGAAACCTGGAAAGTTCATTACCGGGCCTTATATACCACCCCTGAGGCCGAAGGAACCAACTTAAGCCCAATAAAAAGCCCACAGCAGATGGCACACGGGGAGAATCCAGAGATAACCCTGAAAGAAATACTAAGTGCCCTAAGCAAAATAACCCCTCAAAAAGCACCAGGGCAAGATAAAATACGGGGATCTCTTCCACTCAGAACTGTCAATCTGGGGCACATATTTGTGGGCTTTATTTAATGCAGTATTACAGGGTATGTCAATCCCCACAACTTGGGCTGGTGCGGAATTTCTCCAAGTATACAAGAAGGGATCCCGAATGCTATCTGCTAATTATAGACCTATTAGCTTAATTGATGTAACACAGAAAATCTTCACCCGGATTCTATTGGCACGCCTCCAGGATTAGATGGAGGATCACAACATCTTAAGTCTCTTCCAAGCTGGTTTTAGGAAAAACACCTCCACCGTTGATCAAATCTTTAGGCTCCAGCTTTTGCACTGGAAAACAGTGACTCTAAAGGGAAGCAGTCTCTATTTAATTTTTGTCAATCTAAAATTGGCTTTTGACCTGGTACCCAGGGATAAGCTATGGTCTGTATTAAGTGACATTGGTGGTCCCTACCTATCTCTGCCATATGATCAGGAGATTGCACGAAGGTAACTATGCTCAAATTAGGTTCAGGAAGCATGATGAACTCACCGCGCCTCTTGTAGTGAACCGAGGAGTCAGACAGGGATGTGTGCTAGCCCCCACATTGTTTGTCTATATATCAATGCATTGGTTCACACATTGAATGAGGGGAAGGACATCGATGCCCCGAAGATAGCGCATTATAAAATATCAGCAATGATGTTTGTTGATGACACTCTCCTGCTCTCCAAGTCACCAATGGGTATTCAGAGGATCCTTACTAGCTTTGGTGTTCTTTGCAATAATAGAGGGTTGGAGATCAATACTCAGAAGACCAAATACATGGTCTTCAATCCAGCATGCACGATACGCCCTAATGCCTGTTGAATGGCACCCCGCTTGAGAGGGTATCGGTGTTTGAATATCTAGGGGTTATCCTAACGGAAAAAATGGAATGGGCATCACAAATTGATAAAACGAGCCTTAAGCTAGCAAAGACAACTGTGGGGCTGGCCAAAGTATTTAGGAATTCTTTTTGCAGACCCGTGGGCCCAATCACCGAGGTCTATAAAGTGCAAATTAGAGGCGCCGCTATGTATGGGGCTGAACTCTGGGGACATTGCCCTACAAAAAACATAACTAAGATTGAGAATAATTTGATCAGGCAGATATTTGGACTTCCTATTAGCACTCCACTCGTTCCTATGCGTTTGGATCTCGGTGTGAGACCGATCGCAGAGGAAATAGGTCTCAGACCAGAGCATATGGGCGACCCCTGAATTGGTAGCTTATAGATCTGAGCTTAAAGAGGTTATGGGTCGTCTAGGGGCAGGGAAAACAGTGTGGCTCACATACATTAGGAACACACTCTATAGTATAGGAAGAATGAGTATGTGGAGTGACCCAGAAACATTGTGTCCCGCAATAACAAGGAAGGAACTGACTAGGAGTTATAGAGAAGGAAGACTTGCTCACCTACAAGAGAGCTCAGTATTAGGCTCTCTTACAGTAATCTTTATGAAAATAAAAGACCACTATAATTTGGAGCCTTTTCTAGATGAGATAGAGCCAGCATTAGCAAGGAAGCTATGTGTACAATTTAGGCACGGGTCACTCCCCCTGCGTTCATTTTCCAACAGATGGGCAGGCAACAATCTTTTTGCGTGCCCGGCTTGTACTAATGTAGAGGAAACTGAACTGCATGTGTTCTTTTTTTGCCCCGGTTATAAAAAAGCTGGATCAAGATGGTTGATACAGCTGTGCAGGAATCTGGGGACCGTTCACTGTGCAGCAGCATTTAGGCTCCTGAAATATAACACCCAACAGCCGATTGTATTTGCAGTTTCGCGCTTCCTATTTTCTATGTGGTGTGCGCACAAGTCTCTCCTGGGCTCTAACATTTAGATTTAAGCTAATTGACATCTTTTTCGGGGGTAAGACCAGGCCACATAGTGAGGGTGCAGGAACTTTAGTTGGAGCTATGAGGTGGTTACGCGGCGCTATTTGAAACCAGCTAATGACTAGCCTGCCATTGGTTTATGTTTTACATCTCACCGTCACCAGTAGGGTATAACTACTCTCCGAGACCTCATAATCATCACCCAGGCCCAATGAATATCCCCTCTCTAGTGGGTTTTGACCAAGATGGATCATAGATCCACCAGTTCAAGCAGGGTCATGAAACCTAATGGGCAGGATTTTCAGTCGGAGTCATTTGGACACATTGTAACTAACCCTGGGCGAAGAACTACGCTACGCTCGCGTAGTTTGCGAAGTTTGCGCTACTTCGCACTACGCAAATTGCACGTAGCACAGTGCAAACACGCGTAGCGTAGCGTAGCAGTCATTTTTTGCTTGCTCGCGGTCCTCAACGTCAAGTTGGCGACCGCGAGCAAGCAAAATAACATCCCGGCGAGACTTTTTCCTCGTTCGCGAGATTCTCAACGTGGGGAGGTCAGGTTTCTCATTGCGAGTGGTCGCGTATGCTCGCGACCGCTCGCGATGAGAAACTACCAGTCCGCGTTGAGAAAGCTGCCGCTCGAGTAGAAATCTACTTGAGCGGCAGAAAACGACCGCTTGCACTGTGCAAGATGCGGTTTGCACTGATTGCACAGTGCGGACAAGCATCCGGCACTGTGCAATCAGTGCGAACAGCATTTTGCACAGTGCACTACGCAGTTCGCATAGCTACGCGTAGCTCGCGTAGTGCGAACTGCACTTCGCGTAGCTACGCGTAGCGCTACTACGCGAACTATGCCCAGGCTTAATTGTAACCATTTTATGGTTAAAGTGGTTATAAAGGGGTCATAGGCCACTGTCCAATTTTCAATAGTTCAACACCATAATTAGGATTTTAAATTTCTTTTTTATCTTTGAGGGAGATTCGAACACTCAGTTTTAAGGACTTTTTAATAGGGCTCATCACATTAGGTTGAATCCATAGGGTTGTGGGCATATGCTGTCGTGAGGCTCCATTAACTGTGGTGGGTAACATTATATGTAATTAAGGACATCTCTGGGTTATTTGAATATGTATTTTAACAACGGTTATGTTAATGTAATGTAATTTAAGATTTTATTGCACTTTCACTTTTATGCTCTATCGACCGAAATAAAGTATTCAAATGGTTTTGAGATATAAATGCTCTTAAAGCCCCAAAAGCCAGATAGAACCCAATTTATCAATTTGGGCTCAAAACATCAAAAAGCAAATTTCCAATGTGTGCCGAGAAGGGACCCCGGATCCAAATGGGATTGGACCAGCAATCTTTAAGGAAGAACCATCCTACTGGGCAAAGAAGTTAGAACCACTCTATAATTTTGTCCTTGACAACGGCAGAGTTCCCGCCTCATGGAATGGCTCTGTGATCTTACCAATATTGATAGGGAGAGAAAAGGGCAAGCACAAGAATTACCACCTAGTGGTGCTGATAGACAATGAAGCAAAATACTTTGCAGCAACCATTCTGGAGGAATTACAGACTAAGGGGCATATTTACTACTAAAGTGGCAAAGCGTGGAGTTAAGCCAAGAAGGCTAACGCCACACTCCGTCACTTTAGAAATGCAGGGCTGCACCGTATTTAAAACAATACCGTGCAGCCCGGCTTTTCCCCCGGCACTGTCACTAATTTCAGCTGCCTAGAATCAACGCAGGTATCCTTGCACCATTTTGCAAGGGTGCCTGTGTTGTGGGGAATGATTGAATGAATCTTAAATGGTGATTTGTAGCACACATAGAAGTTGCAACTCGTCATTTTTAAAATGATTGTTTATGAGCAGGAAGGTGTCCCTTCCTGCACATAAACAATAAAGCTTGGCGTTTTGCTGTTTTTATGTGTGCTGCACAATGCAGCACACATAAAAACAGCAGAAACGAGGATAAATAAAGCATTTTCCCTTGTTGCGCCCTGTTAAGACCAGGTTTTCCCTGGTTTTAAGTTTGGTTCTGCCCCATATTCACCCTTGTAAATAAGGGGCAGCATCAAAATCAATGTGTGTTGTGCGGAACGCCCACCGTAACACCCATTGCCTGCCCCTTTCACGCTAAGTATAGCGGGAAAGGGTGCCTTATTTACATGGCGGCGTTAAGCCACGTTAAGTAGCTTAACATTGCCTTGTAAATAAGGCGTAGCCCGTATTGACACCACAGCGTAAAAAAAAAATGACGTTCTGGTGGCGATAGGGGCTTGTAAATATGCCCCTTAGGCTGAGGAAAATCATATAATATCACTGCATCAGACTGGTTTCACCAAACAAACCGGGTCAGTAACTAACATTATGGCCCTCTCCCTGCTGAGTGACTTCACAATGTCTTACAAACAGCCTGTCCATCTATGTTTTATAGATTATAAATCCGCATTTCACGGGGTAAGCCACAGCAAATTGGGGATAAAAACTTGTGGCTTGGAACGTGCGCCCTGCGGCGTTCTAAGGGCACTATAAATGCTGCATACAAACACATGGATTAGGATTAAATTGGTGGATGGCTCCTGACTTTTCAGAATTATACCAACACCTGATGGACTAAAGCAGGGCTGTGTGCTGGCCTGACTCTTTGTAACCTGTTCCTCTCCTATCCTCCTCCCTTATTAAACAAAGCCAACAGTCATGCGCCAAAAATGGAGGGATTTTGCTATCAAACATACTGTATGCAGATGACTTAGTTTTGCCAGTGGTATAAAAGTGGGGCTGCAACATCTTCTGGACTCAGCCTTGGAATACTCCAATTGCAATGGGTTGACCATAATATGAAAAAAAAACTCTAGCATTTCAAGAGAAAATAATTGAACAACTACAATTGGCACCTGGGAAGTGAAAAGGTTGAACCATCCAATGTGTATAAATATCTTGGAGTACTATTTAATTCTAATGGAAGGTTTGCAGCTCAAATAGAAGAAATTAAAAGGAATTCAAAGCACTTGAGGTTGGACTCTGCTCGCTGCACAAGAAGATGAAGGGTTCTTTGCTCTGTCTGATCCTGCAGGTGGCACAAACCAAAGTTCTCCCATTGACTTATGGGAGCGAGGCTCTGAGGGGCTAGGACCAGGGCCGGACTGGCTACCGGGCGTTCCTCAATAAACAATGCAAAACAAATGTTAAAAAAAGCACGCATAAAAGCTATTTGTTTTGCATTGTTTATTTAGAGGCACCGGCAGCTCCCAGCAACAAAATCAGGCCCTCAGCAGTTAACCTGGATCCCACCCTGCCACCCCAGCAAAAAACGCCTTGTAGCCAGTCCGGCCCTGGCTAGGACAGCATTGTACTGAAAAGCACAGTCTCCTAAATCCGTAAGTCCATTTTCCACCTTGCGGTGTACACGTCTCCTTCACAATTTAGGCTGGAGTTCAGCCTGACAAAGCAAACTTTGGGCAGGCAGGAGGCTTTTGTGAACTGCTGCCAAAGCCTTTAACTCACAAAGGAGGGCTCCTTGGGCCACCATCTCTGGCTGGAAATACAGGGAAGGAATTGCTCAACTATGAGAGTTTTTCTACAAAAGTCACTTATCACCCTAGACCTCTCATCCACATGGGCCTTAAACCTGAGGTGTAGCAAGCTGAAAAGAATAACAAAACTAAACACAAAAGTACTGTCTCTACTGGAAGACAAGCAGTAGCTGGCAAGGAGGAGCAATGGATGACTAACGCTCAGCAGTTATATGAAGATATTCCGTCAAGGATATTTAGCAATACCTTATAGCAATTACACTAAGAAGCAGTTTCTAAAATTCAGACAGGGGATACTGCCTGTATCAAAATATTATCCGCCTTAGAGAAGATAGGAAAGCGGGGAACTTTGCAGGCTTTGCGGACAAGCACCAGAGGACATCATTCATGTGCTGTGTCTCTGCAAAGCCACTCTGAAGGATCGTCGGAAAATCCTATGCAAAGACTTCATCAAGAGAGGGATAAGATCATGCAGAGAGGTTGCTGTTGTGTCTTTCAATCCTATGGGCTTAAAACTGAAATGTGCACTAGTAAAATTTCTTAGGACAGTGGAGAAAAAAGTACTGGCCATAGAACACAAAGAAGCAGAAATGCCCAGCAAGTAGGGTGCAACTTGACTATTGGGGCACTACTGGCTTAATTAAAGAGGTGAAATGCCCTGGCCACTGCCCCGTGGATCCGAAAGGCCACAGCTGGAGGAAGATCCATCTCCTACCTCGCTACGAAGACATGGAACTCCCTGCCTCTGCACCGCAGGGAATCACTATCGCTGCCGCAATTCAGGAAGGACCTCAAGACCTGGCTCTTCGACTGAACCACAGACCCAGCCTCTCCCCCCCTCTCAGCACCTTGAGACCCTCGCGGGTGAGTAGTTGCACTTTATAAGACTCTGATTAATTGATACGCAAGGACTTTACAAAGCTTAGGCACATTTGCACTTTCATATTGCGATCACTACTTGACACGTCATTAGTTAGGTGTTAGATAGAACATATTGTACTGCAGCGAAAACTTATCTTGCGGACTGCCACTGATGCACTTTAAATCAAACTCCTTTGCACAGCATGCCTCCTTCACTGGTAGAGAGGGGAGACAGCGTTTACAACGCTGCTAATACCACGCGGGTTGATAACAACACGGATGTTACATCGTCCGCATTGTTACCACGCATGGCATTACATCGCAAGTCGTTTCAACGACTTGCGCTAGGTGGCGTGCAACACCAGGGAATGTGTTGGATTTTAAATCCAACACCTTCCCTGCTGTTGTGCTAACTGGAGTAGGAATAGTAATTTATACTATTCCTAAGTCCAGCGCGCCATCTAGCGCAAGTCGTTGAAATGACTTGCGATGTAATGCCATGCGTGGTAACAACGCGGACGATGTAACGACCGCGTTGTTACCTACCGCATGGTAACACCACGCGCTGTAACATCACATATTCGTAGAGAGTGCTAGCAACTTTTTCCTACTACTTTAAAGGTCTAATCTGCATAGTCCTAGTTGTCATTCAGGGTGCTCCCTTGTGTCTGGACACAGCACCACTTTCAAATTTCTAGAAGTCATTCTTATAACTCACAGTTATACTTATGCATCACCTTTAAATTAAAGTCACTCGCTCTACTCCGTAAACAGTCTTGTCACCTCACTCGCCACACTGCATTAACTATAACTCGGCCCTTCTCCATGCACTAGCTATACCTTTGGATATTACATAAGTTATAGCATGTGAAATCATTGCATTAATTGAAAAACTTATGACATTTGAAATTAGAATATTTGCAAGAACACAGTGCATGATACAGTGGCGAGTTATAGTTAATTTAGTGTGGCAAGTGAGGTGACAAGACTGTGTACAGAGGTTCACGAGTGGTATTAATTTAAAGGTGGTGCGTAAGTTTAATTGTGAGTAAGAAGTAAGACTTGAGTCATTTGAAAATGGTGCATAAATGATAATTGTAACAGATAACTATTAGTTTTGAATTTCTTATGTATGTGTAGTTTAGGTTGGGTTTGTCACAAATAATATATAAATAAGTGTGCAAGTGTTGTGTAAATCATAAATGTAAAACATAACTATAACTTTAGAATATTCAAATGTTTGTGTAGTTTAAGTTGGGTTTGTATACCAAACATAAATAAAGTTTTGCGAACTATAACTTATCTTTAACCTTTGATTTCTTTGCAAATTTCAATGGTTTTTATAATGTTAGTAACACATTTGTAATACTCGTACAGTTTAGTCTTATGGAGTGGAGTGTTATTAAGTGGAGTGTGGTACAATATAGTGGAGGATAGTGTTGTAAAGTGTACTGTGGTACAGTATATTGTGGTATAATGGAGTGGAGTAAAGTGCAATGAGATATACTGGAATGGTATACACTAGAATGGCAAACAGCAGAGTGGCGTAGAGTGGAGTCCCATACAAAGGAGTGGCGTAAAGAGAACTCGAATACAGTAGAGTGGCATACATTCCAGTGGCATAGAGTGTAGTGGTGTACAGTGCAGTGGCATACAGTGGGATAGCATAGAGTGGTGTGTCAAAATGTGGAGTTATGTCCTGTAAATATTGTAGAATGTATTTGCACACACTGTACTGGCATACAGTGTAGTGCTATACACTGGAGTGTTGTATAGTATAGTGCCATATATTGGAATATCGTACACAGAAATAGAGTACAGTTGAGTGGCGGACAGTGGAGTGTGTGGTACAGTGAAGTGGAGTAAACTGGAAGAGCGTAGACTGGAGTGATGTACAGTGGAGTGCCGTACAATGGAGTGGGGTAGAGTTCAGTGGTGTACAGTGGGGGCTTACCTAAAGTTGAGTGTGGTACAGTGTAGTGTTGTAAAGTACAATTGCATATTGTAATGGCGTACAGTGCACTGGTTACAGTGGAATAGCATAGCGTGGAGTGTGGTAAAGTGGAGTTATGCCCTGCAAATATTGTAGAGTGTATTCACGTGCACTGTACTGGTGTACAGTGAAGTGCTATACACTGGAGTGTTGTACAATGTAGGTGCATATATTGGAATAATGTATACTGAAAGAGCGTACAGTCGAGGGACGTGCAGTCAAGTGGCGTACAGTGGAGTGTGGTACAGTGGAGTAGAATAAACTGGAATAGTGTCCATTGGAGTGGGGTACAGTGGAGTGCCATACAAGTGGAGTGGGGTACAGTTCACTGGTGTACAGTGGGCTTACGTAAAGTCGAGTGTGGTGTGATGTAGTGTTGTAAACTAAAATTTTGTTAAAGTTGAGTGCCGTATAATGGAGTTCCGTACAGTGTAGTGGTGCAGAGCAGAATAGAGTGCACTACAGTGGGGTACAGTGTAATAGGGTAGAGGGCAATAGCGCATAGTAGAGTAACGTAACGCCATACAAGGGAGTAGCATAGAATTGAGTAGTGTTCAGTGTTACAACATAGAGTTTTGTGGCGTTAAGTGTTCAGACATACATTGGAGTGGCACATAGTAGAATAGTGTACAGTAGAGTGCCATACAATTCAATAGGGTTAATCATATAAGCATAGAGTCTAGTGACGTACAGTGAAGTGTCGTATGGTAGAGTGGCGCAGAATGTAGGGCCAGATGTACGATGTGCAAAATAGTGCCTCGCAAATTGCGACTCGCAATTTGCGAGGCGCTATTTGGCATGTACAACAGTGTGTTTAACACTGTTTGCGATTCCCAATGGGGTCGCAAATTGCGAGGTTCATGAATATTAATGAGCATCTTGCAATTTGCGAGCCCATTGGGAATGACAGGCCCTCCCAGGGATGGTGGCCTGCTGGGCTCAGCAGACCACCATGTCTGGGACTGCTTTTAAATAAAGCAGTTTTATTTTTTAAATGCCGCCCGTTTTCCTTTAAGGAAAATGGGCTGCATTTTTTTTTTTAAACTGCTTTATTTAAAAGCAGTCCCAGACACGGAGGTCTGCTGAGCCCAGCAGGCCACCATACCTGGGAGGGCCAGCCATTCTCAATGGGGTCGCAAATTGCGAGTGCCTCATGAATATTGATGAGGCATGCAATTTGCAACCCCATTGAGAATCGCAAACAGTGTCTCTGACATTGTTGTACATGTCATTTTGCGAGTCGCAAATTGCGACTGCAATTGAGTGCAATTTGCGACTCGCAAAATAACATGGTCATACATCCGGTCCTTAGAAGGTAATTCTCCCATGTCCATTTGTCAATGGAATTTGCTGAGGGCTCATGTGAAATTAATTTAGATATCTGCTTCCAGAATGCCGTGGAGTCCCTGATATGCACCCTTTTATTAATATCAACCCATCTTCTGGCTTTGAATTCTGCTTTCCCTTCCTAGCATTTGGACTTATAGATTTTAGTTGTTGCTGTAAGCATGGATTTGTTTCACCTCAGCCCGCACTCCAATTTTACTTTATCTGTTTAGTTTATTATTATTAGTTAGTTTTTAGGAGCTCTTTTAGATCTGTAAAGTACTAGGTGGTAGGTGTGACATTTTTACTTCTCTCATTCATGCCCCATGCCATTAAGCGTGTTCGGTATTTCAAACTTTGCTGATGGTCTACCATTGATTTCATAGTTTTGGCCCATCCAGAGTTGATCAAATCCTCTGCGTTCATTTGGACTATTCTTGCTAGGAGAATATTGCCTTCAGCCTGCTTCCACTCTTAGTACTTAATTTGAGAATGAATATTTCATTTTATTTTGCACTGGCGGTAGATGGTCTCCTCTAATGAAATCGTTTTGTAATTGTCTTTAATTTCCATTGTATTTAGGACCTTGATAAGAATGATCACTTTTATCACTGTGAATGATTCACAAAGGCAATCTGAGACAAAATTCGAACTTTATGACTTTTGGTATTCACAGAGGTCATTTACGAGTCGTATCTTTACGTCTGCAGTCGGGCTGGAATCTCTGGCTCCAGCCGTACTCTCCGGCTCGGGCCGTAATCTCCAGCTCGGTCCAGATGAAGTGTAATCAATGAGCCGGAACGCAATTTTTACAAAATGGAACATTAGGAACGTGAGATAAATGGTAGAGGAAGTCATGAAAATCAGTTTGGGCAGGGAAAAGGGCGTGGACAGACACCAAGTCACATCCCAGAAAAGTATGCTCCTTTGCATCATGGTACATGCAGTCCACAATTTTGCGCTCCCCTCAGTGTTGACTTTGTGAATCAGGCCCTTAGATTTTTGCAGAACAGTTCGGCACATGAGTTGACCTGGTTGGTATCTCCAGTTTAAAGTGACCATTTAAATTTATTAGAACCTGATTGAATAAAGATGCCCAGAACGAGTTACTGCTATCACTTTGGTTCGTAGCATTAAATACCGCATCTGGAATGTAATAAAAGTTATTTAATTCATGGAGGGTTGGAGATTACAACACTTCTAAAGACAGCACCTCATTTAGGTCCCTGGTTGCAGAGATTTCATGGTCAAGGAATATTGTTTCTTGACTTCTTAGGTGAAGTAGTGTATTCTGGGTAAGTCCCTTTCTTACCGGGTCGGTTGGGACATAAACATTGTAAAAAAGAGATCTTGCCTTAATGTGTCATATGGGCCTTCACTATGGTATAGGGGCAGAAACAGTACAGATCGACTGGATACTGCCCCCGCAGGTGATTATTATCATAAGATTCATTGGGGTGAAGTTTTGTCTGGCTCATATTCTCAGGCTGATAAATTTGACCTGCGACTTTTTTGCCTGGACTGACAGATGCATTTTCTAGTTCAAGTTCACCACTATGTCCTCATAACTGCTGTCCCACATATGGACTTGTCCACCTCGCCCACAGCGTTTCTGACGTGTCACCACGAAATTGTGCCTTCAAACATCGGACCTTCTCTTGGATCATTAGATGGACAATCGGGCATTATCCTGGGTTAGAGAGGGGGCGCCTCTGAGGGGTTACTCCCCCCTGTTAAGTTCAGACTAAATGTTTTGGCTCAGCTTACTGGCTCCATGAACAATGGGACAATTGGACTAAGATTATAGACTTCTGCAACATTGCCATCGGTGTAGCACGTCTTTCTTTTTTGCATGTCACATTGCCTTCATGTACCTGTTTGTACTGGCTGGCATTGTGGCAGTTCTTTTCCAGTAGTTTTTCAGGAAGGTTTTAGTGCCATTGGGCCTCATGAATGAGCTCCCAGCCCTTAGAAGCTTTGTCTGTTCTATTGTTTGTCGCATCTTGCCTCTTCAATGGCATGATGCTTACCTAACACTTGTGGGTGGAGTAGTGTTTTCCTAATGCTTTAGGGTGGACTGGTACACTAGTCTCCGTGACTGAAGACGGATGAGTTATGGAACTTTCTCACTGTTGCTACAAGCCTCCCCAGCTGGGTTAGATAGCCTCCCATTGTGTCCGAATGGAGGGGGAGCTGGAGGGGGTCAACGGATCCAGGGAGTCTTGTAATCCAGGGAGCCCCCCGCAAATCTCTTTTGTGGTCCTCTGGTAAATGATTCTGTAAGGTTCTGGTTCTTTCTAAATTAATTATGCAGGGGACAGGGGCTGATAATATCACCAGTACTTCTACTGGCCTCTGCACATCCTCTTATTGCAGGTGCCTTATGTGGCCTTGTGGTCCAGTGGTGCGCCAATACTTATGGTGAGGTATAGCGAGATGAGGGAATGTTAAGGGTGATGGGGTAGACATTGTGGGGGGGACTTACTGGTCCAAAGACAAAATCCACACCAGTAACTAGTCTGGTCACTTCCGCAAACACCTCGGTGGTGCCCCACAGAACCGAAGACTAACGCTTTCAGTACTGCTGTAGCCTACAACCACCATTCCTGCCGGAAAACCCCTTGGCTTCCCCACTTCTCCTCTCCTCAGCTCTGATGCCAAGTGATGCACTGGATCACGTCGGTGCACATCGAGGGACGCTGTAGTGCTCTGGGACACTCTAAGCACCCTTGGTTTCCCAGTGGCCAGGCCAGGAGCCAGTGGCCCGGGGCCCAGAGGGCCAATTGCAGGCTGGGGAGAGTGAAAGCAGACAGCATTTTCTAGCCAGCTGGTTCCGGCGGCTCGCGCTGCTCTTGATGCGGGGCTCCAGCAGCTCGGGGGCCCATGACAACACCCTCTCCTACGCCTCCACGTCTAACTGCTGTACAGGCGCCTTCCTCCACAGCGTATGCAATCAAAGTGGACACAATGGAAATTCACTGAAAAAAAACAAAGTTAAAGGAATGTTATAGTTCGGTGGAAGTGTCATTTAAAACATACTGTTGTAAATTAACAAAACCACTGAAATTCACCAGTTATAGTTATCTCAAGTAACTATAACTTGCACCATAAGATACTATAGCTCGCGCCCTCGCCATGCACTGCTAATTACCCACATATTACATCACTTATGACATGTTCTATGACATCTTTGATATTATCACTGCAACATTTGCAATCACATCAACGATGACAAAACTGTGCATGGCAGGGGTGCAAGTTATAGTTACCTTAGGTCACACCTTAAAGAAAAAAGAATTGCTAGCTCACAGATGGGTATGGGCAGGGGGCCGGCAGGGCTGCGGGTACCCTGGTAATCCCCCTGCACCCCAAAGAAGAAAAAAAATCTGCGTGTACCAGGTGGGCTCTGGAACACCCAAAATATAAAACAAAAAAGAACAAAAACATGAATAATAAATGAGTGGCAGAAGCCACTCATTTATTATTCACTGCTCCTAGCTAGGAGGGTCCCATATTGCCCTAGGGCATTTCAACCAAATACATTTTGCTTGTGGCACCCATAGGAGAGGCAGGGTGACCCCCAAACATTTTTTTAATGTTGTGGAGGGGCTGCAGGGAGTGCAGCAGCCCCCCAGCAACATAAAAAAAAACAGTAAGTCCCCTGGGTCATTGAATCCATGACCCTAGAGGAGCGTACCATATTCTCAAAGACATGTTGATGGATTTCTTTTAATAAAGCTTTATTACATTTTTTAAATCATTTTTATTAAGCAATGAACTGTGTGAATTAATGAAATTTACATTTCATTATAATTATTGGTCATTTTCTGACAAAGACAATACATTTGCCTAATATATTCTGACCCCATCATAAAGCTAATAGGCCTATTTTTTATATTTTGGTGTTCTGACCCTTTGCCAAAGTCAGTAGCTCTGCCTTACTTAAAATGAACCCCCTAAAATTCAGCTATGTGCTCATGCAGAAGTTTGGGTGCCAGGTTGGATTGCCAACCCCCGGTGCACATGGATTGTGTGTAGTGGGAGTTTGGGCACCAGCGTGGGGTTGGATGCAGGGCATGGTACGCGGCCAACTGCACGCCACACATGGCCAAAGGCCGTACACAGAGGGGGGGTTGGGTGCCCACAAGAAGTTGGTTACATGGCACACTGCACACAACCGAAGCTCGTACGAGCAGTAGAGTTGGTGTTACATATGATTATAAAATATTGCTTTATGTCAAAAAAAACTAGAAAGTTACTGAAAAAAACCAAAGATAAAGGTGACTTTATAGTTAGTTATGGTAATAATATCTTACTTTCCATTAAAAAAAGTTGAAAATGTCAGTTAAAACATACCAATTTAAACTAACAAAATCACTGGAATTCACCAGTTATAGTTATCTCAAGTAACTTTAATTCTTGTCCTAAGGTAACTAAAACTCGTGCCCTCGCCATGCACTGCCAATTTCACCGCATATTACAGCAGTCATGACATGATCCATGACATCGTTGATAACATGACTGCAACATCTGAAATTACATAATTGATGACAAAACTGTGCATGGCAGGGCTGCAAGTTATAGTTTCCTTAGGGAACAAGTTATAGATACTTGGGACAATTTCAATGGTTTTGTTAGTTTAAAATGGTATGTTTTAACTGACATCCCTTTAAACTTTGTTTTTTTCAGGTCGTCATAAGGTAATACAGGATTATTTATGAGAGGCTTGTGCCTCCTGAGCGTCACTTTTTTTAACGCTTTGACTGCGCAAGCCTCTCAATCATATCTATGAGACAACGCAAAGCCACTGTGCATGGCTTTGCATGTCCTCATAGATATGGAGTGAGATAAGGCAGTGCAAGTGACTATCTTGCCTTACTCTGCGTCAAGGAGGCGTTCCATGGGTGTGGCGGTGGGTTTTCCCACGCAAAACCCATGGATTTGATGCTGCCACAGTTTTAATTAATCACGTAAACCTGGGGCAGCGCCAACATCTTATGCCTCCCCAGAGCAGGCGTTGAGAGGAGAAATATTTTTATTTCTTCTAATTTTTTCCTCTTTCCATGTGTGCTGCATTCTGCAGCACACATAGAAATAGGAACACTCCTCTCCAGATTGTTTTTGGGCAGGAAGGTGCCCCTTCCTGCACAAAAACAATCCTGCCTGCAAAGAAGTCACCCTTGCAGGTGCCTACGTTGGCACTAGGTAGCAAATTTTGTGCCAGAGCAGGGTGAAAGGACAGGAATGCATAAATACAGTTCATTCCTGCCTTCTCATTTTGGCGTAGGGCAGCGCTGCAAGAAGACTTGCGGTGCTGCCCTATGTCAATTCCTCATAAATGAGCCCTCTAGTTTCTGTAGGAAAAGTGTTTTTTTGCTAATAATTTTTATCTCGTTTAACTAATCTTCACGAAATTTTCAAAACTAGTTTTCCACTCACTACAGCTGCTGTCTGGAAAGTGTCGGGATGATCCGTCAAGTGGGAGCCGAGAAAAAAAGGGGGCCCCAAAACATGTTTTCCCCATGCAATTTCCCATAGGGATTTTAGACACGACTACAGCCCGAACATCTGAATGGAATTACACCAAATTTGACAGAAAGCTAGATCTTGGTCCAGAAAGAGAGCTTTTTGTAATTTGATGTAAATCTGTTCAGTAGTTTTGGAGTTATTAAAGAAAAAAGATTTATGTATGTCTAGATACGCGGATCCACCGTGGATCCACCATGGTGGATCTGCGGATCCACCACCAACAGGAATGCTGTGATTGGCTGCCCAAAACCTGAGAGGAAAGTTGTGGCCCCCATTTTGTATATCAGGACTCCATTGCCGGGTAGGAAAAATAAAACTTAAAACTGTTAGAAGGGGTCAGGATAGAGGAACCCTGACCCAATGGGAGAGATTTAGGGGTCTGTGAGGGACCCCTCATGGGCAAAAAATTGCCCAAAAATGTTTTTTTTGGGTGCGAGAGGATCCACAGATCCACAACAGCGCTCAGCACAGCCGCCCCTGTGAATCGGTGATGGATCAGAGGATCCAGACCCCAGTTAACAACATACACAGACTCACTCACACACTATCTCGCACCCCCTCACACCTACTCACACATCCATACAGTCACTCACACACCAACATACACACCCATACAGTCACTGATACATCCACTCAGAGACCCAGAGAACCACTCACACACCCACTACAAGACCCATACAACCACTCACATACCCACTCACACATCTATACAACCACTCACATACCCAGTCACACACCTATACAGTCACTCACACACCAATACAGTCACTGATACATCCACTCAGAGACCCAGAGAACCACTCACACACCCATACAGACACTCACACATCACCCACCATCACAACAGATCCACAGATCCAGACCCCAATTAAAAAAATACACCCTCTCATAGACACACTCACACACTCTCTCACACATCCACACAACCACTCATACATCCATGCACCCACTCACACACCAATACAGTCAATAAATCAATGTAGTTTGTAAAGAACTGAGCGGCTTCAGAAGAAGCTCAAAGCAAAGATTGAGAACAAGACCGAACAGTCTAATCTAACATTGATCAAAATGTCAAGTTTTTAGTTCCTTCCTGAAGCAGTGTTCGGACTCGGCCATGCAGAGTTTAATGGGAAGAGTATTAGAAGGTTTTGCAGTCAATACTGAGAAAGATCTACCACCTTGATCGACTTTGGCAAATCTGGGAATGTGCATAAATCGGAGGTGGTTTGATCTCACTGATCTCTCCTAATGGTACACGCAGAGCCTATTTCTGAAGTGTAGAGGCCTCTTGCTGGCAAAGACTGAATGCCAGTATCAAAGCCTTGAACTTGATCCTATTTGGCACAGGAAGCCAATGAAGGCTCAGATTCAGGGAGATGTGATGGTGGAAGGGACCCTCGGGATTAGCCTCGCTGTCGCATTCTGTATGATCTGGAGCCTGTGAATCAAATAAGCAGGTAGACCCAGATAAAGGTCTATCAGCTTCCTGACTTATCTAAGTTTTAAGAAGCAAATAGAAGACATTTGCCTGATCAGGGAGGCAAAGGTGAGATCAGAATCAAACAGTCACTCACACACTCTTACAGTCCCTTAAATATCTACTCAGGGTCTCAGAGAACTACCCACACACCCAATCACAGACCCACACAACCACTCACACACCCACTCACACATCTATATACCCACTCACACACCCATACATTCACTCACAAACCTTTTCACACACCCACACAGTCACTGATACATCCACTCAGAGACTCAGAGAACCACTCACACACCCACTCACAGACCCACACAACTACTCACATACCCACTCACACATCCATATAGCCAGGGCCGGAACTGGCAGTAGTGGGCACTGGGCATTTTCCCAGTGGGTCAAAAGGGTGGGGGCTGGGTTTTGGCCCATGGGGGCCGGTCTTGTTACTAGGGGCTGGTTTTGCAGCAGTGCTGCAATATCGGCCCTCTGTAACAAAAGCGGTGCTTGTGCCTGACACTAGCAACCCGGGCCTGAGCTTCTAGGTAGCCCCCCACCCACCCTACCCACCGGGCCGATTGAGCAAACTGCCAGGGCTGGTTTGGATTCCCTGTCTGGCCGTGCATACACCCACTCACACACCCATACAGTCACTCATACACCCTCTCACACACCCATACATTTACTCATACATCCACTTCGAGACCCAGAGAAACACTCCCACACCCACTCACACGTCCACACAGGCACTCACACAGGCACTCATACACCCATATAGATACTCACATACCACTCCCCATGTAATTCCACAACAAATGCACGGATCCAAAAATAAACTCACCTACAAATCCACTCACCTGCTCTCTCACACCCCCACACAACCACTCGCACACCTACTCAGAGATCCATACATCCACTAACACACCCACTCAGACATCCATATACCCATTCATTCACCCATACAGTCACTCACACATCCTCTCATATATCATCCTAAATCTATATTTCTTCATCATAAACGGAGGGTTTATGTGTCTATCTGGTGTCTCAACCTGTAAATATTCTTTAGTTGGAGTCACCACCAAATGCTCCTTGAGAGTCTGGCGAATTATTGTCATTTCTACTGCGATGTCCAGAAGCGCTATTGCCCAAGTCCTGTTCCGCAGAAGTATCCTTAGCCTCCAAGGCAAGCTTTTTCACTAAACCATTTTTCTTTTTCTTAAAATGTTTCTTTTTTTTTATAAAGAAATGTTATTAGATCTTCAAATTTCATTAACACCAAACATAATACAGCCAGACATGGCTCTGCATTGTGTGGTAGCTCAGTATTGCATACAACACATGTAGCTCTTGTGAGGATTTGGGTGTTCTATATGATATGGCTGTGGGGCCTTATTGTGGAGTACATTTGCAAATACTGTCCTGGGTCCAGTCAGTATCATTTAATTAACCCTAGCTCAACCCTGGGTAGCTGTGGCTGTGAGCAGTAAGGCTTGGCAAAGGAACTTAGTGTAAAGTATTTTAAGTTTTAAAAGTAAAGTTTATTAAGTAGGAAAAGGGAAATAACAAAGAACAGGTTCACAATATAATATAATAACAATGTACTCAAAAGTTTTGAAAAATAATAAGATAGAATAGGAAAATATTTGCAATTATATGTAGAAAATAGGATAAGGGGGATGGAAAAAAAATAGAAAGGACATAAATAAAAGCACTTCTCACATAATAAAATTAGCATAATTTTAAACAGTAGTGGAATTACAAAAATCATATAGTACATATTATCAGGTAAACATAAAAGCAAAACATATTACTGTTAGAATGGAAGCTCTAATAAGAAAAATAATGTACTAAAGGAGGTTTTGATACTTCATCAGTTAAGGGTTGATGTATGAAAGTCTTTAAAACTGAGGAATCAAAAAAATGGTTATTGTAGGCAAGAGAGAATTTTGTTTAAGTGTTAGAGACATTGGGACAGTATACCTCTATCTAATCTGTGATCATAACAAACACCATAGCACCATGCTTGAAAGGAATATGTAGAGCATTCTTACAATTTTTAGTAATTTTTTGAAATGCAACAGCAATTAATCAGTCTACAAGTTGTATATTAAAAGTACAACAACGCGAATCTTCAGGAAGACTACCTAAAAATAAATCAGTAAAGGAGAATGGTACTTACTTGTAACCAAAATTGATAGGTGGTGGGACATTCAAATAAAAATGAATAATATCAGAAATTGATGCATAACAGGACCAACAAGATGATGGAGTGGCACTATCAAACTTGTGTAAAGAAGCAGGAGTGATTAGAAGGCAGTTATAAATAAAAAAGAGTGTTTGAGTTGTGTTGGCAGTACGTGATGCCTTGCGAATTTTAAGACATAATTTGTTCCACAAGGGAATAGGAAAGGAGGTGTGAAGATCTGCTTCCCAGTGTAATTCTAGGGTTGATTTTTGTCTATCCACAGGGGGAGAGGTAGGTGGACATGTATACGAGAAGCAGTAGGGGCAGTTAGCAGTAATGTTGGTATAGGTGAAATAGAAAGAGGGGAAATAGGTAACGAATAAAGTGAAAGGTATGTGGCAGAAATAGAAGAATCAGTGACTGAAATTTGTGTTGAATGAAGAAAGTGAAAGATGGATTGACCCTGCAAAAAAGAGATAGGTGAGTGGTTATGTATCAATTGATGAGTCCATAATAGACCTTTATTTCTCCAAGCATTCCAAAAGATAGTTTTAATATTAATTTTAATGAATGTATTATACCAGATCGAGGATTGAAGGAACTGATCTAGAGGTGAAAGAGAAGAAAAATAAAATGGACGTAATATTCTTCATGCATTTTTGAGAATAGGAAGAGACATGGAATAAGAGTATTGAGTAAAGGATAAAAATTCTGCAAAGGATAAAGGTTGAATAATAGATAACACCAATTCTGTCCATAGGGGAGATGGAATTGTGGTTGGGCCATCTTGAAAATGTATTGACTGTTTTAAAAAGAAATCGTTTTGAGAAGACTGAAAATGAGGGAAATTAACTCCCTTTGGCTGCCTTGTCCTTTGTAATCTGGACAAAGATATACAATGCTTTTTATTATTCCATAAGAATGCAGTGAGAATAGAATAAAAAAATTTAAGTAGAGGTGGGAATGTTAATTGGAATTGCCAAAAGATAGAAAAGAATGATGGGGACTAACATCATCAAAATAGAAGCAAACCTACCCTACCAGGAGAGAAATAGCAGATTCCATCCTGAAGTATGGTTAGATAAAGTAGACATTAAAGTAGTAGTGTTGAGTGATATAGTGTCTTTTATAGAAGAGCTGAACCAAAGGCCCCAATATTTAATTTGTGTTGGGCTTCAAAGAAATCCTGTAGTGAGGAAATCGTGTTTGTTACACCATTTGTTAAGTGGAAGGATTTCACATTTGTCAGAATTAAGTTTATAACCTTAAAGCGAGGCAAAAGTGGAAACTGCATTTAAAAAGGGTTGTAAAAAAGAATCAGGAGAGGCCATGTATAAAAGAATATCATCAGCGTAGACTGAACATATTTTTTTTTTACCTCCATATTTGAAACCTTGTATGGCACTATTTTGTTGAGTTTTAGATAGAAAAGGTTTGAGAGCCAGAATAAAAGAAGAGCAATAGGGGACAGCCTTGTCATCCACCTCTGTGTAAAAGAAAAGGAGAGGAGATTAGGTCATTGAAAAATATAGATGTAGAAGGGGAAGAATGTAAAAGAAAGACTATGGGGCATATTAACAAGGCCTGGCGATAAATATCACAAAGCGCGCTTAGCGCTTGCATATTTATCGCCGGCTATCTCTGTAATTTATCGCCCGGTTAGCGCGTTATCAACAACGCGCATCGCCGAGGCGATAAAATTCCAGAGATAGCGTGGATATCGCCGTTTTCCATGGTGGAAAACGACGATATCGTAGATGATAGGGCCTGTGGTCTTAGCCACAGAATCCACTCCCATGTTAAGTATGCCTTAGTCAGGAATTTAACAGACGTTAAATTCCTGCGTTAAGGCATACTTAACGCGATTTAAAAGATCGCTAACCCTCCTTGATAATATCGCGAAGCTGCCTTCGCGATATTATCCCTGTATGGTTTCACAGCCACGCCTACTTTGCATCTCATTAGCGATGCAAAGTTAGGCGTGCTGGGAACGGGCGCTAAGTCAACAAAACACGCGATAGCGTGTCTTTGCTGATATGGCGATGGAATTATTGCCGCTTTTCGCCCGAAAACGGACGCAAAAGCGGCGATAATTTCATATCGCCCCCTTGTTAATATGCCCCTAAGTTAATTAACTTTTCCCCAAAGCCAAACCATGAAAGTGTAGAGAATAAAAATTTCCAGTGTATCCGATCAAAAGATTTCTCAGCATCCCATGAAATGGCTTCTAAAGAATGTGTATAAGCTTTAGATTTACTCAGAACGTCTAAGAAAAGCCTGGTATTATCAGAGAGTTGTCTACCTTTAACAAAACCAGCTTGTTCACGACCAATTAAATTGGAGAGGAGAGGATCAAGGTATAACGCCAAACACCTTACAATCAGAATTAACTAAGGAAATAGGTCTATAATTTTTGCATAACTTATGATCTTTTTTATCTTTTGGTATAAGGCATATTAAGGTTTCTTGAAATGTCACGGTAGCAGAATTGGAAGAAGTAAAGAAAGTAAATAATTGATGTAATTTTGGGATTACTTGTCTAGAGAAATGAAGGTACAAGTCAATAGGAAAACCATCAGGCCCAGGAGTGTTACCTTTTTTAATAGCGTTATTGGCAGTACAAATATTATAAGTTGTATTATCAGCATCAAGGGAAGAAAAATCTGTAGTTAAATCGAATTCCTTATGAATAGAAGAAAGATATGAGTGAATATCAGGTTGTAGAGGATCTAATTCTGGTGTATAAAGATTTTGATAGAATTTAGTGAATTCATTAAGGATATCATTATCTCTAAAAGGGGTATGGAATCATCTCTTAAAATAGTTTCTATTTTAGTTTGATCCTTTTTAATTTTAAGATAATTTGCTAAGACTTTACCTGCTTTATTTTGACCACCATAGTATCTGGAGCTTGATTTAAGGAGATAAGAATTTGCCTCTTCAGTGGAGAGTTTATTGAAATAAAATTTGGCCTTAATTAAATTATCTAAACAAGTCTTAGATTTGGATATGCAGTAAGATTGTTCCAAGGATTTATTATGTTTCATTAAATCCAGTGTTTTTTTCAAATTTATTTTCTTTTTGCTGGAAACATAAGCAATGATAAAATCTCTAGAAGCAGCTTTGAAAGTATCCCAAATAATTCAAAAGGCTAAGTCAGGAGATTCATTCACAGTGAAACATTCTGTTACAAAAGTATCAAACCGTTGTGTGAAAGAGGTATCCAATAAAAGAGAAGTATTGAAGTGCCAATGTCTAACTTTGGGGGAAGGGAAGGAGGTCTAGATCTAGAATTACCGGTGCATGATCAGAAATTAAAATGTTGCCTATCTCAGCTCGTAAGATGTATTGAGATAAGGGTTTAAAAACAAAAAGGTGATCAATCCTAGAATGAGAGAAATATACAGGTGAGAAAAAAGTATATTCTTATCAACAGGGGTTGCAAATTCTCCATGAATCAATAAGTGATCTTTGTTTGATGGCTGCGGTGAATTGTTTGTGAATGTTGGAAGGGACAAAAGAAGACTTGGAGGGGCGATCTAAAAAAAAATCCATTACAAGATTGCAATCTCCATCAAAAACTAAGTAGTCGTCAGAAATAGACATGAGTTTGGGTGTAATTGAGGTCCAAAATGTTTATCCGGATGTATGGGTGCATAACTAATAAAAACAGATATTGGTATTTTGTTTACTTGTAATCTCATGAAAAGCCACAGATCTTCTTGATCTGATTCTTGGGTAACAAGGTAACATCCAAAGATTTTGCACAAAAATTACAACTCCATTAGGTTTCCTTTTACCTGGCGAGGAAAATGCATATCCCACTCAATGTCTAACAAGTTTTTTGGTTTCCAATCCAGTGACATGAGTTTCATGTAACAAAGCAATATCAGCATTACATTTGGCTAAATGTGTAAGAACTCTTTGTCATTTAATAGGTGAACCTAACCCTTTTACATTCCAAGTAATAATGTGTAAAGTCGTGAATAAAGAATTGAAGTGAAATTAGCATCCTCCATAAGTGAAGAATAACACTGACGTAAATTGTTTAATGTAGTAAAAAATTATTAAACCATGCATTTCTTAGCAGATAAATATAAAAGAAAATAACACATTGAAAGAGAAGGCGCAAGATGAAGAATATGAAATATAGAAGAGAGAAAACATAGGCGAGAGTATGAAAATAGAAGGAAAGAAAAGCAAATGCAGATAAAGAAAAGAAAACATGAAAAGGATAAAAGAAATAAGAATGTTGATAGAAACAAAATAAGACAAAAGACATACCTTGACCCGAAGGCATCGGGTATCAGAGCGCTTTACATAGCACCAGTTGCGTTACATAAGGACACATTCATTTTTTGTTAGGCATGGGGAGATTAAGTGATTTGCCCAGAATCACAGGATGTTCAGTGTCATTGCCGAGACTCGAACCCGGTTCCCCAGATTCGAGCTCGACCGCCCTAGCCGTTGGGCCAACTCATCTCCCCAATTATTACATTATTATCTTATACAAAAATATACCTTTAGAAAACTAATAAAACATGAAGTTAAAGAGTAGGTTAACCTAGACATTACATAATACAGTAACAACAACGTGAAACTTAAAAATAAAGTTTTATAAAGCCTTCAAGTGAAAGGGTATTTAGAAGTGTCCATTGTTTCCATTTTACAATTGTCAATAAATTTCTGCAGCATGGAGGGATCTTTGTACGTTGTCTCTTTTTATTGTAAGTTATTTTAAAGAAGCACAGATGGAAAAGACCAAGGGCCTGATTATGAGTCTGGCAGTCGTAAGACCGCCAGACTCGAGGTGGCGCTCTTTGCGTCAGAGGACCACCGGTGGTGGCGGAGGAGCGCCACAATGTAACATGCTGAGCGGGACTGGCGCAATAGGGATACATTCAGGTGGGCACAGCATGAGACCCCTGTCTGTATTCCCCCAAAGTTCCAGCACGGCATGGATGTCACTGTCCATGCCATGCTGGAACTTTTTTGTCGTTTCCATTGCGGTGCCTGTTCTCCAGGCACCGCCATGGGGGAGGTGAAGGACCGCCTTACACGAGTTCAACTCGTAATAACTCGTAATAAGGCGGGTGGTCCTTGCATGGCTTTTGGCGCAGCTGTGTAGGAGGAGAGCTGGCACAACTGCTCCAAAGTCATAATCAGGCCCCAAATCTGGCTCCAAGGGAACGTAACGCAGGTCGCATGTCTAGAAATTTCTTCCGTCTGCCTGCTGTAGCTTTAGGCAGATCTTGAACAAAATATAATGGGTTTCCTTTTCAAGTAACACGTCCTTTGGTTTTTGCTGCTTTGATAACTGTGAGAAGATCCTGATAGTCCAGAAAAAATATTATGACACCCCAAGATTTTTGTGATGAGGAGGTTTGTTGAGATCGATGACCAAGTCTATGAGCGCATTGTATGTTAAGCGTAGTAGATTCAGGCATGTCCAAACCTTTTTGGAGAAACTTTAAGAAAAAGGAAATTGGTTGAGAACCCTCCATTTCCTCTGCAAGGCTATAAATGTGAAGATTATTACACTTATTGCAATTTTCTAAATCTTCATAAATTATCTTAAGATATGACACTTCCGCTTTGAGATACATATCCTGAGTAGAAAGCATCTGATGTTCAATGATCGCAACTCTTTTTTCCATCAGAGACCATTTATCGTCAGTCGCTGAGGCTTTGTATTAGTTTCCTCCATATCGGGCTTCAAGGCGCAGAGCTCATCTAGAAGGAACTCCATAGAGACAGAGGAAATAGGTTTAACAGGTGATGGAGAATCTTTTTTTGTTCTTTTGTTTGCTGCTAGCGAAGCTGAGGTTGGTATTTTAGAGGGTTTCTTAGAAGCGCAGAAGGAGGAGGACGAATGAGAATCTTGAGATACCATGTCGGATTTTTCCATATTGGATTCCAGTAAAGAAAAATAGTTTTTATTATTCACTGTATCCTGAGTGTGCGCCATTCCTAGTTTTCCCCATATATAAATATAAATGATAAAATAAAGGAAAGTTGTATAGGGAATGATTTCCAAATGAGCTGCGGTAAAAGTGTGACTATAACAGCCTCATATGGCAGTCTATTGCAATGCTTCAGAAAATAGAAATGTTGACTTGAAGAGATAAATTGTTGAAAATGAAACTTCCCAGGAAGTCAATTGCAATGCTTCAGAAAATAGAAATGCTAACTTGAAGAGATAAATTGTTGAAAATGAAACTTCCCAGCACACAGAACAGCAGAAAGATTTATGAGGGATGCAGGGTTAAAAGGTTATGCCATTAGTACCAAAGCACTGATGTGGGCTCAGTTTAAATATACATCATGTGAGGAGATAAGGTGGGGGGACCGGAAAGCATTCATCTCAGTAGAGATTATAAAGAGCCCATTAAGCTGTCACCTGTGAATGCGGACGCGTTCCAAATGCATTCTGCTTCATGTGACAATTAAAAGCAGCAGTCTGGTGACAAAATTATTGGTATGTGATGAACAATACCTCACAGCTGCGACGTAGCCTGCCGCCATCTTCAATGGGTGCTAAGCCATGCCCCCTAGTGTAAAGCATTTGACAGCACGAAACAACAAAATTAGAAAGTCGCACACCAATAAAGAAACACAACAATAATTTATTAAAATAGAGCGTAGTTCTATTAATTTGTAGAGACCTTGATCATCAAAATCCACCAGAGGGTTTCAGAGATACAGATTTTAGAAATGTTTATCACTTTTGAATGCAACCGCAAACAAGCATTGGTCACTACAAAGTGTGTAAAGTTTTGGAAAGTTTAAAAGAGTCAGTGCAAGTTCTCTGGCCCGGGTTAGGCGTCCAAATCTGGCATGGAAAATGTATGGGGGTCCAGAGAGGAAACTTTGGACAGTTACCTGGCCGCCTCAGTGTTTTTGAAGCTAGTTCCAAACTTACTTACGGGATAACCACCATAGACTTAAGTGGAATGGTCTTGATTCTGGGGATGCAGGCACAGGATGCTCAAAGGATGCTTCTGATGCTGTGTGGTCGATGGCGGTGAGTTGCGGTAGAGTCCTCTGTCCATGGGTGAGGGGAGGCGACTCTGTCTATGGAACTCGGGGTCCCACGACGTCCTCTCAGCGAAGGCAAAAGGCCATTTGCAGCTTACTTATGGTTCTCTCAATGCAATGGTCAAAGCTGAAATCTTTGGTGGGGGTTAGTGTCCCTTGGGTACAACAAATCCAGACTTTAATAGCACTCCTGAGTCTGGCAGACATGGGTGCAGGTTTGGCTATCTTGGATTGTTGGTCTCGGATGGGCGGTGACTGGTAGTGGCAAAACGTCTGCAGTGGCTACCAACTTGTTGGTTTGGGCTTCTTCGGCTCTTGTGTCTGTAGAGCTGGTTCCAGGGGATCAGCTGACTGATCCTTGGAGTCACTGCTGTGGGTGAAGGCAGGAAACCAACTTTTCCTTGAGTCAGGAGCCGTAGGCACAGTCTAAATCTCACTAGCCCAAAAGTGCAGCAGGTGCTGTCCTCTTGATGGTGCAGTCTCTCTTTGTGTGGGTTAAGGGCAGCAGGGCAGTCCTTCTTCATTCCTCTCTTCGATTCCACGTGATCCGAGCGGCAGGGTGTCAAGGGTGCCATATTTATCCCAGGAAAGAGCCCCGGTGGGACCACGCGGTCACTAGTTAATGGGCTACTGGGTCCTTTCCTATCTGTTGACATGTTTTCTGTGATGGTTTGCATCTGTCTATCCCACAGTGCCCCATTCATGCTCTGTTCAAGATGATATGACCCTTCCTTGGTCATCAGGAGCAGGGTAGCCCACCGTAGAGGTGTGGCTACCAGTGGGCTACACGCCCAAGGGAAAACCATTTTGGGGACAAGTTTTGCCTCCCTGGCTCTGTCTCTTAATTGGCTGCAGGAACAAAAGGCATCCTGCTCAGGGGTGTTGTCGCAAACGGCCCTTCAAAGGCGGCTTCCCCTTTGAAGCTCACCTTTTGGGCTAACACCCTGTGTGGCCATCCTGGGGGAGGAGGTGACATCTCACCCTGTGGCAACTCCCTTTGTTTCTGGGAGTCATTCACACATCTCCCCAAGTGGCCAGAACTCTGTCCATATGCCAGTGCCTTTGTGAGGTTGCTGGACTAGCTAAAGTGCAAAGTGGCATATTTATAAGGTTGCTTAACTTTAATAGTAACTTTATATTCAACCTGGGCCTCAGGTTGGATTGAATACCACAATTAATTTGATACCTCACATGACCCTGTTAGGTAGTTACATGCAGAGGTCAGTCAGGCCGGGGTGCCAACATGCGGTACTAACCTTTCTACTCAAAATGTAGGGGTCTAGAGGGTCATAGAACTTCCCACCCTCTAAAGGGTAGAGAGGTTCTATTGATGGAGGCTTAAGGGATACACCCTTCCTGTGTAAATGCTAGTAACTGAAGAGGATTCCTTCTGGAGTTCAAGTGCATCCACAAGAAGAAGATGGGAAGGAATTCTGTTACGTGCCACACCTATACACCACTTCTACTGGAGTGTGGAAGGGAAAAAAACCTTTTTTTTATACAACCCTCACCAACTCTAATAGTGGCATGCTTCATCCTCGGGTTCTCCCTGATTCCTAAAGAGCATGCAAAATACTCAAAGCATGCACAAAACCTGTAATACTTGCAATCAGGGATATACCCAAAGTGATGGAGAATAATGTCCCCAAAGGGGCATGAGTGGGCGGCCCTGCAGTCAGACTTACCTGAAAGCGGGGAGTAGAGCCTAGTAGGTGTCGGAATGGTTGGGACCCTTGAGGAAAGTCTGCCAACAGGGCTGCCCACTCATGCCCACATGGGGACAATATGCTCCATCACTTTGAGTATTTTGCATGCCTCACACAAAAAGACATGTAAGACACATCATTGGTGGAGTGACATATTTACGAACCTACCCTGATGAAAGTTCAGGACCTTTTAGGACGTGAGTATAGGGCTGAAACATGTTGATGATCTAAGGTCATAGGACCATTACATCCTAATACCCCTACATAGTGTTTATTTTTAACCTACCCATCCACCCCACTAATAAAGGGAAACATTGGGAGTGGGTGAGGAATTTTATCTTTAAAGGTATTCCCCCTTTCTAACTATCTTCATAAGAGCTCCCTGAAATATGGTCAAGCCCACCCTCACCTTTAGGAGTCAGGGTGAACCCGATGATGAAGTATGCCACTATTAGAGATGGTGAGGGTTGTATATAAAAAAAGGGTTTTTTTCCTTCCACACTCCAGTAGGAGTTGTGTATAGGTGTAGCACATAACAGAATTCCCCCCTTCTTCTTCCTTGTGGAGGCGCTTGAACTCCAGAAGGGATACTCTTTAGTTAGTAGCTACTAACCTCTCCCCAGCAAAACGACAATTGGGAAGTGTTGCTGTTAAGCCAAATACAAAAATATGTGTCTTACTTAATAATATATCACACCCTGCCATGGGGCTCTATAGGCCTTCCTTAGGTGAGGCTTACATATATGATTAAGGGAAGGGGTGGCTTTGCCATTAGTGATAATGGTAAAGTCGAACTAGCAGTGCAAACACTGCCCTTCCAGTCTGAAGTGGCAGGTTGGGGTCCATTTTGTCCTTTGTCACATCCAGGGTGGCACAAACAGTGCTGAAGCCCTGGCTGGACACACTGCCCTACCTGACCTTGGTACCCTGGGTACCATATACTAGGGACTTATAAGTAAGTCAGTACCTGTCAGTTGTCCAATTAAACATTTTTGGTATAGGGTTAGAACACTTTCACTGTGGTCAGGTTAGCAGGTTTCAGTGCACTCTCAGAGTCGAAAAACCAGCAGCATCAGCCCAAAAATGTGAGGGTGAACATGCAAAAATAGGCATTTCCTTACACTTGTATATTCATGCTAGTATGCAGAAAGAAAAAACAAGTAAGGATTGTGAATATTCCCACCAGCAGTCCCATATTTTTGTTTTTGCTTGCGCCACAAGCCTTGTAAACCTATTCTTCCATCTTCACGCAGAACTTCATATCCCTCGTCCACTCTTAATGTGGAGCTTCTGCATCCAGTCAATGACGTGTAAGGTCTCTCTTTTTTTGCCACCAAAAAGCCTGTTGCCACGAATAAACTGGTAAAACGTGAGCCCCCTACTTCCTCCAGTAAACCCAATCGAACCAGCCAAGCCTCTGATGGGACCATGCACCCAATCACCCGACCAAGTGAGGGACATGTAGCACCCCAGTCGCTCACCACAACTGGTCATGTACATATCGTATGGAAAAAATCTCTTACTGCAGACTTATATCTGATACATTTAGGTATTTGCACCCACCCATCTGCCAGAGGCACTTTAAGGAGTAATAGTGTTGTGCAAGTTTTTAACTTGGATGAGGCGCATGTGTGATGACACTGCAAGACACTGCAGGCCATAATAGCTTCCCTTCAATCATCACCATCCAGCTCGTCCACCTCTGGTTCCCACCTACTACGGAGCTGTGTGAGCGGATGGGAGCATTAATCACCAAGGCTCGGTGGACTCAAGAAATATCCTTCTCTTCTAATCTGTTTAATACTAATTTGTCTTCTAGTGAATTACTGTCTTGAATCACCCCCAGTTTGTTCCTGTGAAAAGATAAAGCATGTCTCAATTGAAGGTATTGGAACAACTGTGAGCTATGTAGTGAGAATTCCACTGTTAAATCCGCAAAGGATGTGATGTGGTCATGACTATATACCTCATAGTGTCACAGTCCCAATCAAGACCCACTGCTTGAGCAAAAGAGGGGTAGATGCTACACCAAGGGAAGAGAGTTTGGAATTGCGCCCCCAAGCATCATATGGGGTAGACCATGCTGATCAATGCCATACAGTTCTACTTTTTGCAAGTGGTAATTTCTGTTATAGTGTAGCCAATCATTGATTAGAATTATGTGTGCAGCCCAGTAATATAGTTCTATATTCGCCCAGACCAAGCCGGCTTAATATGGAGACTGGTGACATTTCAGGAATAAAACCTGCGGGATCGCCCCTGCCCATAAAAACCCAGAGATCATGGCTTGAATTTCTGTAAAAAAAAAACCGCAGGATTATGTATGGATATTTTGGAAGAACATATTAGAAGTGGGGAAGAGTTATCATTTTAAATATAGCTCCCTGTCCCATCGCATTTCACATTTGCTACGAGGGGGGCAATATTTAACTCCCAGCATCTATTCTGTGTTTGGGCTATTTCTATACCTAAGTACCGAAAGTGGTCACCCGCCAACTGCAATCAAAGGGCTGCCAGGCTTGGGGAGATATCTCCCTAAATAGGGATACAGGTTGATTTCACACAGTTTACTTGTAATCCTGCGGCATCACAGTAAAAACATCAAGGATCTCCGTTTACCTTGTCAGCGAGGTATTTGGGTTCTCGATATATAGGAGCGTATCATCAGCATGTAATGATATTCTGTCCTCATGGCCATCGCTCCAACTCTGACCATGGTCCGCGTGCACATGCAGATCCATTCTGCTAATGGTTCTATGGTAAGCACAAATAATTAGGGTGAGAGCGGTCACCCCTGCCTAGTATCTCTTTCTGTTGGTAAAGGAGCTGATAGAGTGCTGTTAACCCTCATTTGCACTCACGGCGAAGTGTAGAGGGTGTCCACAAAATGATTAAAAGGGGCCTGAAACTGATTTTAGCTAACACCTGGTGCATGAACGGCCGGTGTACTTTGTTGAATGCCTTTCTGAAATACAGGTAAAATAAGGCCATGGGTCCTCTCAGCTCCTTAGCTCTGAAAAGGATAATGTCCAAATGCCAGAGGCAGTTGCATGTACTCCTGTTTGGCATGAAGCTGTTTTGATCCTAGTGAATCAAAGAGTGCACGACTTTGTGCAATCTCAAGCACAAGATATTCGCAAGGATTTTGGATTCTATATCAATTAAGGTGATCGTGCGGTAGGAGGTACATCATTCTGGGGGTTTCAGTGGTCGAAGAATAACTGATATAATTACCCCTCATAAGTCATATGGTAACGCCTCTTCAAACAGCATTTTTAAGTGTATTGCTATGAGGAAGGCATATTTCTTAAATAAATCAACTGGGATATCATTGGGACCTGGGCTCTTCCCTGAAGCCATCGCTATGTTAGTCCCTCTTATCTCCTCCTCAGCAATGGGAATGTCAAGCTTATCTCCACTTTCCCTCAGTAACCTACGCATTGGGCGATCTTTATTAATAGAAATCTGATGTTCCACCGGGGGAGGCAGGACACACACATATAATCTTCTATATTAGCAGGCGAACGCCTCCACTATTTTGGATGGAGGGGACGATCTTCGTAGTGTGTTCTTTGTTTGCCAGCCAGTATAGCAACTTGCCTGCTTGTCAACTTGTTCATACAGCCTACTTTCAGAATTCAGCAAGCCTGTCCATGCTATATCTAGTAACTGTAGTCTGCTGGAGAGGACGCCTTCGATTGGTGGGTGAATCGGCCCCTCCCTTTTCCAGGTGAAGAATACAGTGCTCAAGCTCTGCAATGTCTTTCAGTCAGGCCGACAATCTGCCACCAACCACTGTCTTAAACAACTCCCAAACCATTGTTGCAGAGGAGACCAAGGGCTCGATTCACAAAGGGACTTACGTGTAGTAAAATACGAGTGCCAGCACTCATGGCAGAATCTCCGAACTTGTGGCGGAATCTCCACACTCAAGACTTTACTACACATAAGTACCTTTGTGACTAGGGCCCTGAGTGTTCATTAGTTGCAAAATATGTGCTTATTTCCTCTCTCAAGTTCTCTGTGAGCTCATCATCTAGGAGCCACCATGCATTTAATCACCACATCCCCGGCATTTCCTGACGTGTGCGCTGAATGGTTATTTGGATGGGTGAGTGATCTGAGAGTCCCCTAGGAAAGATGACTGGGGAGGACACAGTGTGATGCTGCATAGATGATATGAATAAGTAATCTATTTGAGAGTGTGAGTGGTGTACCAGGGAATAGTATGTGAATTGCTTTGTCCTCATGTGATGAATGCGCCAGGTAACTATAATATCCTGTGTGGAGATCCACTGTGTTAGAAGGGGATGCTCGATAGGTCATTGTAGGGCCACTAGTGTCTAATGCGGGGTCTACCACTGTAGTAAAGTTTCCTCCCTCTATTGTCATTCATTCGAGGATATCTGCCAAAAGTAGGGCCAAGTCTGACAACGTAGTATTGGTCAAAACAAGGGGACCGTACACAGTTATGATTGACCATGGGTAGCCCTCCATTTGACCAGTAATAATGACATATCGGCCTAAGTCACCCGTGTGGACTTGCTTCACTGAGATGGGAAATGTTTTACATAGCAGAATTGCCACACACCTCGGCCGGCGAGATATACTTGGGTGTAAACATGTCTACCCAAGAGGCCGTAATTCACGCTCAACAGGTGAGTTTCTTTGAGGAACAGGATGTCAGGGGTGTGTTGTTTCACATGTAGCATGACCAACTCCTCTTAATTCTATTATTCAATCCATTCACATTCCAGGACGCTTTACAATATCTCCCCACTGCCCACCCCTACCAACCCTTCAGACATCCTGGTCTCTATATGCTCAAGAACTTGTAAGAGCATCTCTCTGGTGTGCTGCTAAAAAGAAGAAAACTGTCCCATAACAGTAACAATATTCACACCCCGCAACTCGCCCCCACCCTATACTTCTACCCAAGAAGCATCCGTCGCTGTGATTAAACCAAATCATTCCCCTAGATAAAACAACTAACCCAAGGGTACTAGCAGTATGTGTAAAGATACCTGATTGTGTCTGGTGCAGCCCCTATTGGTTATATAGGCAAAGCAGAAATAAGCCACTTATAATATCTGATTACAATATCTAAGTATGAGTACAACCCACTTCCGACTGTCGCCTGTACACCTGCAGTCTGGATTCTGACTCTCTTTTGGATAAAGTGTTCTCATTTACGCCTGTTCCTCGGGCCGCAGTTGAACTACAGGCTGTTAGTTTAGAATGCTGATGCCAGAGGGAGAGTCACTGCAACCATATCACTGCATCCGTAGTGTTCTGCTTGTCCAGCCATAAGCAGTTTAAATTCATATCTCATTGCGGGGGCCCTAGTCATCCAGTATCCCATCTCATCCAGACTCCGATGTATCTCCCTGGGGCTCATGACTTTCTGCCCTTTTGCATGAGGATCTGGCTTCCTGAATTTTATCAGGCACGATTGATGTCGCGTTCGTCTGCGTTGCTCCTTTAGGTTAGCCGGTGGTCCAGTGGTTTGGGTTGTGGGCAATGATCTTTCATCGAACATCGGCCGTTCCTCCACCCATGCCCATGCCTGCGTCAGAGAATCAAAGAAGTGAGCTGTCTCATTAAAGAAGGCCTTTAATTTTGCTGGGAACTACAACATGTATTACAGGCCCATGGCTCTGAGCTACTATTTTACCTGATCAAAAGAATGCGCTTGCCACTGTACTATTTGAATATAGCCAGGAAAGATCAAGATGCTAGAAGCCTCATGCCTGAGGTTGCTTGTCTACCTTGCTGATCGCAGCACCACGTTGTAATCTCTGTAATCAAGGAATCTGGCAATTATCATGCACGGCGACGCACCAGGCGATGGCTGAGGGTTCAACGTTCAACAAACACTCTCAACAAGAAAGCAAGTGGAGAACCGGGCTGTGTGAAATTTCAGTTTTAGCCATTGTTTCAGGAAGTGGGTCGGGTCCTCACCCTCCACTCCCTCTGGAAAGCCCACAAATCTCAAGTTTGTCAAGTTTGTGGTCCTCCATCCAATGACAGAGGTTTATGTTAGTTGTCTTAAGCTTTGGCACTTCAGAACACAGGCCTTTGAGTTCATCCTCTGCTGGAGATCCTGTCCTAATAGGGTCACATCACATCCCACCACTCCCACCTGAGTTTCCAGGACCTGTCTAATGTCCACTGTTGCCCGCAAGATCACCTCGGTCGAATTGCTGCCACCAGAGTTCTCACTGGGAGCACTGCCACCCAAGGACTGTTTAGATCCTTTATTCCCACTACTCTCTCTGAGGGATAGTATTTTCCCAGATGTATCCAGTTTGGCCTGTGTTGATGGAGCAGTGGCCCTGTCTTTCATAGTAACATAACATAACGTATATTTGTAAAGAGCAAGTTCACCACGACGGGTATCTTGGCGCTGAATAACAGATGTTTATTGTTACCCAACTCAATGATTCTTATTTTATTGTCCTCAGAAGGATGAAAGGCTGAGTGGATCCACATTTATTTGGACCTCTGACCATGAGTTTAAACACAGGCTCTTACAGTGGACGCATTAGTCCACTAAACCACCAGCCCAGCTTAGCCATCAGACTCGGCTTTATTGTATTAGTGGGAAAAGGATAAACCAATTCACGTTCTTCCCCTCAGGGGGCAAGGAGAGCAGAGCGAACCCAATCGATCACCATGAGCACTGGCAGAGTCCGCCAGCCCTGAAATCCCAGCAGCATAAGCAGCCCACCAGTCCACCCACAACGCCTGTAGGTCAGACGTTAATTGTGCCCATCCAGTCATCAAACAAATAGGTGGGCCTGGCTGAGGGCCTTTCCAGATGTGATGCACTACTTATTGGCCTGACCGGCCCTGACCCCACTTGCCCAATACCTTTGTTATCTCAGCCCTGTTCCTCACTGATGCACCTCATCAGTGGATCTCGGCCCAAGCCCTGGGGTCCACCGTACTCCTCGTCTTCTTTTTGCAGGTTGCAGGCTCCAGCCAGGCCTTTTGTCATTCACTGACGCCCTTTGTTCACTATCCCGGCAATCTGGGGGCCATCACCAGTGTCCGGCATGGGTTTGGTACCGCGTCAACCACTGCCCGTAGGGCCAGGGACTCACAGGGCTGGTGTTAGGAGCATGAGAGCTGAGTGTTTTCAACTGCCAGTCCCCGCAGCCTCATCACACGCTTTCCCCTCTCAGCTGCTGGTGTGCCAGAGTGGCACCACCCACTGGTACCAGTCAGCACCCCCAGGCCCCTGGGGTGGCATCTCTGCAGGATGGGTACATCCACTGGGCACCTACTCCAGGCTCAGGGTTTGCCTGCAGCTCTCTGAGCACCACCACGTACCAGTCCACACCACTGTACTGGGCACTCCGGGTCTAACCTCAGCATGATTGGCGAAGTGGACCACTCCAGAGCCCCACAACTCAGGTCAATTGTGGGAGTAAAATTAATTCAGATTTGAGGTGCCTATGAAGAATTCTTTCTGATTTTTGGGCTGCCGTTCTGGAGCTCAGGAAACCACATCCTCCAACATTTGAGCTCCAGCCTCGCCCCCTTGAAATGTCTCTTTGAGTCCGAACTTTCTCTTCCTTCTTTAAACTATCTTCAGCTTCACACATCCAGTCACTTTTACATTTGACATATTCTTCCTTTCTGCGATACTCAGCACATCCATTCCTTTCTGTGCTTTTACTGTCCCCAGAGTCCTGTAAACAACAGGAAGAATGGCTGATACTGATCTTTCTAATTTTTTCACAGTCCATCAAATTATATCCACCCTTGCTGGACTCCTGCAATGGGGAAGATTCAGCCCTTGCTTTCTGCTTTTTCTTATCCTTCGGTGCAGCCTTTTCCATCTGGGAGTCTTCATTCTTCGTTCTATGTTTTGACTTGAAGTTTTGTGGCTTGAGAACCTAAAGTGTCAAGGCCCACTGAAGTGTAAACTTCTGAGATAATTCTAGGAAGCTCCTTTTTAGGATCACCAACAGGAACTGGTGCCAAACACGTGTGTATTGTCAGAACTACAGCTTCTCCTCAAATGTCACTCAGGACTATCAAGGATACTGTTTCAAAATTCCCTTTTAATTTCTTTCCTAAATCAAGAACAGGTGTGGCTCCATGCTCATTCTGTATTTGTTTTAACACCTTTTGTAACACTGCTAATGAGGGTGGGCCATGCTTAGTTCATTTTCCCCAAGTAGTACACTCTTCTAAGTTTTACGAGCGATCCAAATTAGAATCTCACCTTGCTTTGAGGGCGCTTTGCCCATGATAGCGTTCATAGTCTGTGGACTAATTCGCGTGCACCACGAGATTAGCCTGTTGTGAACAAATGCTCCCGTAGCAGTCCATTGTAAAACAAACTGTCAAAGTTGCATGTAAATGGCCACTAGCTGGTTTAGTGAGTATCTTACTTCTGCAGATTTCAGATTTACTATGTCAGGATATGATGTATAACCAGCCAGTACATGCAGGTAGACCCTTCATTGCTCAAGGGACCCATTCTAATATTCTGAACTAAATGTGGTAGCTGTCCACTAAACCATGCTTGGTGTTCTAGATCTCCTTATGGGACTTCTAAGTTGTGATAAGGTTCATAGTTAGTAGGAATTGAAGCAGCTAATTTTCTGTATTGGGATCAGCATCAAAATCCAACTATGATTAAATATTTCAAAAGTGTATGCAGCTTGTGCGTAGCCAATAGGTTCAGTCAGCTTAGTCCACTAGGATTTTTCACTTTGGACTTCCCAGTTTTTTCGACTTTTACTGTGAGTGAGTCTTACTACCTGAGTCTCACTCACATTAAATTCGCAGTAATTGAACTTAGCATGTTAATTGCCAGTGTCCACCATTTAAGATAAGGTTGCTGCTATGCTGCTAGGGTAAGAAGTACTGGGTTGGTTTTTTTTTTTTGGTTCAGTGTATAATCAGATTCCATGCCTTTGCTTTCCTTCTGGTCCAAACTAATTACTCTGATTTTCAGCAGAGGGATCAAAGGCCTTTTGTTTTTGGAATTACCTTGATACATACATGAGCGCGGAATTCGCGCCTTCGGTGGGATGTCAGCTTTGACTTATATATACCACTGGGCCTTTTTATCTTCACCCTTGGCTTATGTAGGTATCATGACGCCCAAGATAGTTAGCTGTTTTCATTCGGTGGGTGCTCACCACTTGGGATGTATCGTTTGTTTTTTCACAGAAGGCACTGCCATTTGACACTTGTTTTTATGAATTCTGTTACAGGTTCCTCTTGGAGAGCAAGGTGCTCTACCACATTTTATCTGAGCAGTCACTCAGAAGGGTGTTTTCCCTCTACCCTTGAATCAAAGGTGGTAGGGTTAGTACCCATGGGATCATTTCTATGTGAGTCCTGATGAAAGCTGGGGTATGTAATGTTGCCGGCTGAAACATGTCGACGGTTTTGCAGAGTGGAGGGGTTGGCGACTCATTATAAGTTCCCCATACCACCATCCACTGGTCTTGGAGTGAACATTTTACTCTGGACAGGGTACCCAATATTAAAATTGTAATAGGGATTCCTTGTGACCAGTTTTAATCACTGTTTCTGCACTTATGTTCACTTGTGATCCCATTCTATTTTTCACTTACGTGTTGTATTGTCTTCCCCCTCCCTATTGCTCCACCTCCAGCATTGGTCTGCTAGCAGCCCTATGATGAAGCATGACACAGTTCGCTGTGTGTGAGGGCAGTTTTAACACCCTTGTGTGTTTTCCCCTACCTTTGATCATAGCATTTTTGAGGACACAGTCCCACTTCTATATTGTGGGAATATAGTTGTTGCAGGAGGTCGAAGCGGGACGAATTCCTCCTACCCCTTACTTTTTGTGTGAGTTAAGGATCAAAGGCCTTACCAGACAAAAGGGCAATCAATAGTGATTGACTCAATTCATGGGAAAGGACTGGATATAGGGGAAATCTGCATCTAATCATTAGCTTGTCACACTGCACCTGGGCTTGAATAGCCAAGGCCCATTATGACAGAGAAGGGAGCCCAAACATCTGGAGCCAAAACAAGAGGGGCTCACTTTTGAAGTTTTGGTGGGAAGGGATCAGGCTGTGATGTCAGCTGGGGGGGGGGAGCTCGAGCCCTCAGAGGAAGTCTTTCCAAAGAAAACTTGAAACTACCATTTTGTATTGTCCCAGAATGCTGTGCAGGAGGGTTGGGACGGAGGGAGGAATTATGTGGCATTGCAGGTTTGGCTAGGGGTGCCTTGTCCCTAAAACTTTCCACCCCCACTTAAAAACCCCTGCACAAGTGAGAAACAGTTGAAAATACTCTTGACTGGGAGGCAACAATGGGGGAAGAAATGCCTAGCTGGAAAGAGAAGCCACCGGGATTCTCTGCAAGGATGGACTAAGGACTTTGACTTCAGCTGACCCCCGAGACTAGGATGGGTTTCTCCAGGGCCAGTGGTATTGGCTCCCTTATGCCCCCTGGGGACCAGTTGGGGTAAAGACCTAGGGGCAGAACTACAACCATTTTATTTTGTGACTCGCAAATTGTGATTTTTAGCAACTTTCAATGGACGAGTCACAAAATGAAATGTACTAATGTGTCTCAGACACATTAGAGATTCTCAATGGGGCCGCAAATGACCTGCCTCATCAATATTCATGAGGCAGGTCACAATTTGCGACCCATTGGGAATGGGCAATAACAAAGGTATGGTGGCCTGCTGGGGAAAGCAGACCACCATGTCTGTGATTGCTTTTAAATAAAGCAACTTGCTTTTTTGAAATGCAGCCTGTTTCCCTTAAAGGAAAACAGGATGCATTTCAAAAAGAAAAATTAAATGTTTCTGTTTCATTTTTGGAGAATAAGCAGTGGTCCGTGGGACCACTGCCTGCTCTTAAAATATGTTTTCGCTGCCAGTCACAAAGGAAAAGGGGTCCCTTGGGGACCCCTTCCTGTTTGCGACTGGCCTACCACCTACTTGAAGTAGGCGGTAAAGTGCGATTGTTTTGCGACTGAATTCCGGTCACAAAACAATTACACATGCCCTCGCGACTTACTCTTAGGAAGGGATGCCCTTGGCACGCCTTTTCCTAATAGTGACTCGCAAACCCTACTTTGCGAGTCGGTAATAGGTTACTGACTCGCAAAATAGGGTTGGTATATTGCACAAGCCCTTTTAGCAGTCGCAAATGGGCCGAATCTCCATTTGCAACTGCTAAAAACGATTGTACATGTGCCCTCTAGACTCCACTGCCTGCCACAGGTTCCATGCAAGATGACGAGTAGGCCATAGGACTGGGGAGTGCAGGCACGAGGGTGTTTTGCTGGTTGGTTGTGGAGGGGCTGCACCAGATGCCCCCACCATCAGGAGAGAGGCAGTAGATCCAGCCATAGGAGAAGGCTGGAGCAGGGAGCCAGAAAATCCAGCCCACTACAAAATGTGCCCATTTAGAGGTCAGAAGGTCTAATGAAAATACTCCAGGTGGCTAGGCCTGGTTGCCCGGAGCAAAACTAGCCAAAGATGAAGATAATCAGTCCAACTGGGGCCAGAGGTATGCATCTTTAAAGATTCGTCCTTCTTATAAGCCAAAAAACAAGAAGAGTGTGCCAAGCAGTCTGCCACTATCTCAAAGATTTCCCCAGGGAGGGCCAAGCCCCTGGGTATTGGCACAATGTTGGTTATTACCTTATGAGGAGAGGGGCATGTGTAGGGCACCCTTCCCTGTCCCAACTCTTGGCCCTGGAGCCCGACGTATGTCAGAGTGTCCCGGGGGACCCGATCCCCTTGCGACAGATGGGGCTGTCTGCTCACCAATGTGCTCCTTTCTGAGACAGTGTGCATTCCCCACTCCTGTTGCCTACATCTGGGGGGAGTATGAGCACACTGCCACCATATTCCACCCATGCTGACAGCAGGCGTGATCTACTAGAATTGAGCAGGATCCTCGCATCACACAAGGAGTGCAGCACATGTGGGCAAGATGGCGGGGCTGTTTCGGCCTTGGGCCCCCGGTGATCTGCAACATTAAAAAGTGGGTCTGGGTGCCCCAGGTAGCATTGGGTTAACAAAAAAACCCAAAGAAACCAAAAAGGAAAATAGCGCAGCACGAGGCTGAGAGTGAGTACTGGCTCTTAACATATTCCTCAACACAGGTGAGGAGCTACCCATAATGCCTGTGATGGCCCACAGCTGGGCAAGGGCACCACCTACATAATTTCAAAATGTTGTGGGGGCTGCACAGAGTGCAACAGTCCCATGAAAGCTTTTTAAATAAATTAGTCCAATGTCTCCTGGTACTTTGGCCCATGACCCCAGCAGACTTTTATCATTATTTTAAGCATTACCCAGGCCGGAGCATTTGCATTTGGGCACTGGAGTCAGGGGACTCCTAATGGTTGGTCCTATGGATACATTATGTAGCATGTAGCAAGTGAAGAAAAAGTCAGGCACATGTAGTTTTGAATTCCAATGCTTTATTAACTTCCTGAATATTAACCAATGAATGCATACCATTATAATGAATGCTTTTGACTGTTTTCATCTGTTTTCATTGTAATATAGGGTTTACACATGACGTGTAGTTGAATTTATTAATGTGGTGACCCCCTGACAAAGCCAGTAGCCCTGCTTAATTTAAAGTGACACTCCTTATATCGTGATTTGGCATGTGGTATAGATGGGGGTTTTTGTGATTATGGAGTTCGGCACCCACCAGGGTGAAAAGTGATATGCTGGTGGCAACAAAAATATTTCCATCTACCAGATGTATATATTTGTAATTCAATGTGTAGTGTTTGGAAGTGTGTGTAATAAAAGTACTTTTCCTTTTTAAAAGAAAAAGCACTGGTTGGACAATATTTTATTGTTATTTTTGCTGCTTGCTGGCTAATTGGGATTGCTAGCCCACACCATCTCACCTGAGTATGTCTTGGACTGCTCTGCTTCACTACCCTGAGAGAGCTAAATAATATAATACGCATCTGGTTCCCAGTAATAAGACAATTGCGGACCTATCTCTTCTGAAGGGCTCACATAATTTGCAATAAATAACCCAATTTCGTGCAATGTGCATTTACAATGAAGGCTACACCACTCCCTGTATTAGTAACATCCCTAGCCAAGAGATGTTGTATAATTGGTGCCCTAAAATGTAACCTTCACAAACAGACTCAAAACTTGAGATTCAAAACTGAAATTAAAGTGGGGATTAACCTTTTATAAGTCAAGCACCTGACAAAGCTACTGCAGAGAGGACCCCTGAGCAGATGTCTGAACTGAAGGAAGTAACCAATATTACATTGGATGTCTTCGCTAATAGTAGAAATTGGTTTCATCAGTGTCACCAAAAAATGACTTCATGATTGAGAAGATCCACCCCATGCTGGGTGCCACTGATTGGTTTTATGTATTTCTTTTCGAGAATACAGCCCAGAAATGGGTTTTCTAGACCCTCTGGCACGAAATGTTTAGTCAATATGCCAACCGGATACAGAAAACCCAGTGGACTGCAACCACCCCTCAGCCCACTCAGCATTAAATGAGTGAAGCGTGTTCTAGTGACCAGTCCTGTGAGATTTCACTGGGATAGTTAGTGAAACCCAAACCATCTGTCATTGTGGTAATGCACACTCAAGAACACTAGGAAACCAAGGATACATTATCAAAATCTATTAAAATCAAAACCATCTCCGATGACACCATGATCTGACTAACAAAGATAATTTACACGTTTGAGTAATTTGCACTATTGAGAAAGCTTACTACTTTTTAGCTAATCACAAAACCTAAGTGTAAATTTACTCTGATAGTGTAACTTACATGCCTCTACTAAATTGAACGACCTGGGGGCTATTCACAAACTGAAGGGGCTATTCAGAGAGGTAGCTTAGACTGATGATGTAATTTACTCATATACTTTTGAGAATTTTAATTTTATTTATTTAGAAAGTTTTCTATAGCGCAAACATGACCACCGAGGGTATCAGAGTGCTTTACAGTTTATACATCAAGAGGGACACAAACAGTCAAAACAGAACAAACAGGATGAAAATTCAAAGTCTTCTAGATCCAGGCATCCTTGGGAGCCCTGGCAGCTGGGCCACAAATCTGCGACTGTGACTTCAATATCCAATGGAACAGCCTATCTAAGGCAGAAATGTCTTCATCAAAAACACTTTGGGGCATATTCACAAGGAGCAATCGCCGAATTAACAGCACTTTATTGCAGCCAAAGTCGTGATAAATTTACCCCCCCATTCACAAGCCGGTGTAAACAGCCCACAGCACCAGTTTACCCGCGATAGCAGCCGCAAAAAACATCGCCACAGAGGACCCCAGCAAATATCGCTAATGAGATGCAGAGAAGGCGTTCCCGTGACAAAAGCCGAGACAACAGCACACCTCAACATTCACAACGACCAGCCACATCCGCGATAAAAACACAAAACAGGCGATAAGGCGCGTTAGCACCAGGAAATCTACACCTGCTCTGACCTGGTGTAAAGTCGGATGGCAGCCAGCACCACAAAAGGAAGCACAGCCCACGGCCACATCCGAAGGGCAACAGATGCCATGGAGCCACCCATCATGCGGCCCGGACACCCAAGAGGGCCACAACACCCACCGCCACCACCCCCAGGACCACCCCTCCCTCGCACCCCCCCGACCAAAGACATGCCACATCAGCCACATCTAAACATGCACAAAATATTACGCTTGAGGCCGCACAATCACAACTGGTGACATGGATGTGTCGTCACAGAAATGACCAGCACACATTCACTTTCGAAGCAACAAATGAAACTTTATTAAAATGAACAACGAAATGAAATGAAGACACATGGCCGCTCCTCTCCGGACAATACGTAGGTCACAGCCTGTAAGACAAAAAACATGATGAGAAGGTGTGTCCTGCGCACATCAGAGGACAGAGAGAGAGCGAAGGAGAGAGGAAGAGTGGGAGGGAGAGAGAGAGGAAGAGAGGGTGAGAGAGAGAGAGAGAAGAGGAGAGAGAGAGGATGAGAGGGAGAGAGAGAGAGAGGAAGAGTGGGAGGGAGAGAGAGAGGAAGAGAGGGAGAGAGAGAGAGAGAAGAGGAGAGAGAGAGAGGAAGAGAGGGAGAGAGAGAGAGAAGAGGAGAGAGAGAGGAAGAGTGGGAGGGAGAGAGAGAGAAGAGGAGAGAGAGAGGAAGAGAGGGTGGGAGAGAGAGGAAGAGTGGGAGGGAGAGAGAGAGAGAAGAGGAGAGAGAGAGGAAGAGAGGGAGAGAGAGAGAGAGTGCCGCCCCTGCGCACCCAGGACACACTGCTCACCTGCTGCCACCGGTGTGTCTCCAACCACGTGCCGGTATGTAGGGCAGTTCACCAGGTCACACATCTGATTCAGAGCCGTCAGCTGAAACAGAGCCCAGATACATGACTGGCACAGTTCACACACTTGCACAAGACAATATCACCTGCCCACCCATGCACACCCAGGCAGAGGCACCCCAATCTCTCCCGCCGCCCATCGGAGCATGCCCGCCCATGCACACCCAGGCCTCAATGCTCACCTTCCGCCACCGGCGCGTAGACAGGAGGTCCCACCACGTCCCGCTGCAAGCCACAAGCCCGGGGCCCGCGGACATGGCACCCTCCACATCATGCAGCCCCACTCCGCAGGCCACCAGGTCTCACGTTTGGTGCTGGGTCTTGATTACTCAATGGCAGAGGACATACCAGTGCACCCGGCACCATCGCAGGCTGCACACCCGCTTAGCCCAATGGGTGCCACCAACTCTGGGAACCCGGAAGCGACGCTACGGGGTGGTAGGCCCGCGCTGCCCGCTGGCTCTGGCCTACACTGCGGTCCAGCAGGGCAACCAAAACCTGAGCTGTCCGGACCACCGGGACGGGGCATCATCGCAGGCTGCACATCCGCTCAGCAGCTCAAGGTGCCACTGACACAGTGCACCCCAAGTCACCGTCCCGTGGCGGGCTGCCTGTGCCGTCCGCAAGGCCCTGGGTGCCACTAACCCTGTGCAACCCCAGTCTGCATCACGTGGTGGTAGGCCCGTGCCTTACTCAAGGCCTCGTGTGCCACTAACCCTGTGCAACTCCAGTCTGCGCCATGTGGTGGTAGGCCCGTGCCGTCCGCAAGGCCTCGGATGCCACTAACCCTGTGCAACCCCAGTCTGCGCCACGTGGTGGTAGGCCCGTGCCGTCCGCAAGGCCTCGGATGCCATTAACCCTGTGTGCAACAACTCATGGGCCCTACATGAGTGAGAACCGTGGAGCGGCCGTCATCCAGTCACCACTGGAAGAGGGGAATGTGACGTCGTCGGCCCCTTATGTTGGCGGAGTCACATGGCCTGTGACGCCTGTGCCGGATGGGTGTGGTGTGTGTGAAAACCTGCCCTCAGGGAGTGGCTGTGACATGCTGACAACTAGACCAGTGACCTGCACACCATCAGCGAGTACGCCCGCGACGGGTAGCAATGAGGGCCCCCCTCGAGGCGTTAGCGGAGTGGTCTGGCCTGCCTGACGCCCGACCAGCGCAGGGCTTGCAACAATGACTCGTGGGATCTGGGCGTGGTCCAGTCCATGTCCGGACAAGGAAGTGACTGATGCGTGTGTCCCTGTTGTAGTGTTCACGGAACCCGGTACACAAAATGCAATGTCGCACCCTCTGACTGGCAACCCACAGGATGAACATCATTGATGCAAGGGAAGGCACTGTCCCCACATTCATCCACACATCCATACATGAATGACGTAAGACATTACACAGCAGTGCGTCACTGGATGTTTATTTGCACATCCAGTACAGTCATGCAGCTGGAGCGGTACAGGGCAATGCCGAGCACACTACACAATATGGGCCCGTGGAGGGCCAGCCAGTGTCCATCCGGGGATGACCTGTACTGCGGAAGAGGAAGGGTACAGTCCGCAGTCTGTCCGCCGTGTCATTGGTCGTCAAACAGGATGTGGCAGTCCATGTCGCTGTCCGAGGTGAGTGCAACGGAGTGTATCGGGGTCAGTGGTAGGTCTTGAGGCCATGTGCGGCACCAAGCAGTAACAGGCAAGGTGGCAGAAATGGATGCTAGTGCCTGACCCTCCTGACCACAGTCCCATCCACGTCCTCGACCCCGGGTGTGTGCCCTGCCCCACCTGAGGGTGTTGCAGTACCGGCTGCGGCATTGTGTGCCACTGACACATCAGGGGCCGGAGGAGGATTGTCGGCCGCACTGTGTGGCAGTTGCACATCTGGTGCCGGAGTGGATACTTCTGCCGCACTGGGAGGCACTGACACACCAGGGGGCGGAGATGTGGATGGTGTGGGGGCAGCAGCATTCATCATCGCCACGCCTTGTGGCAGCAATGCCATGATGAGGACATGCAGGGCACGGTAGATCCCAGCTACATGTCCTCCATGAGCCTCCGCATGTGTGCCAGCTCACGACTGGCATCGCTGGGGCCACTCTGAGTGGACAGGCATTCTTCCCTCCGCATCATGACTCCAGAGATGTCAGTCAGGGCTCGCTGGAGCCCATGGGGCGGACATAGACACCCAAGGATGGCGTCCGGTTTGGTAGCCATGAGCTCGAACCCCACCCGCACCTGCTCGGCCGTCTCCCTCTGGCCCTCCAGCACACGGTGTTGGAAGGCCATTTGTTGTTCCTGGGGGACTTGGGAGGGTGCCGGGGCTCTGGGTGCCTCCTGCTGGGTGGTTTGGGTGGTGGGTGAGGTCTCATGGATGTAGCTGGGCTGCCCTGATCCTGGAGGTGAGTTGCGGATGAGGTCAATGATGTCTTGGATGGTTTGGGTGTCGATGCTGGTGTTGTCCTCCTCCTCGTCATCAGTGAAGAGTGGCTGTGACTGCTCTGCAGGAGGTGTTGACGATGCTCCTGCGATGTGAAGGGGAGATGGTGTATTACAATGTGTCCACATGTATGTAGCCGCATGGTACAGGTTGACATTCAGACAGCATGGCATTGTACATTGTGACAGTCTGTGGGTCTGGGCGAGGACCCAGAGTGATTGTGGGTGTGCACTGTGCCCTGCTTGCTTGTGCATGTGTGCCATTGTGGCTATCTCTCCCCGTCCCCCAGTACCTGGTGGTCACTCACCCTGTTGCGGTTGTGTTGTGTCCTGTCGAGCAGTGTCCGGTCCCCCGACTCCGGCCACAGTATCCATACTGATGACTGTCGACACCAGCTCCTCCATGTCATCCAGCTCCAGCTGTGGCGCTGGGCCCCCACCTCTGGTCTGCGTTGCTGCCTTCAGGTTGGCGGAGAGTTTCTCCTTGGTCTTCCGCTTGATGTCATTCCATCGCCTCTGACCTCGTCCATTGTCCGCTTGTGCTCTCCGACAGCATTCACCTTGTCGACGATGTCCCGCCATATTCCAGTTTTGGTGCCCAATGACACGTTGGAGGTGACGAAGAGTTGTTGATGGTGTTCCATCACCTCCGTGACTATGATCCTGTTTGCCTGCGGACTGAACTTGGTCTTCCTGGTCTTCTTGTCCTTGCCCTTCCCTGTCCTCGAGGTCCCAGGCTGGTCGTCCGGGGTGTTTGTGGGGTTGCGATCGTCCTCTGCGCCTGCTCCCTCCATGGTGCTTGTGTGTTGGTCAGTTTGTGTGTGGGTGTTTTTTCTACTTTTATGGAGATTTTTGATGTCTGCCAGGTGTGTGTTGCAGGCCTGGCGCTGCTTGTCGCCGTTTCCTCATCGCGCTTTGGCCCATCGCGTGTTTTTTGGTGTTGTGGTTTGTGTTTTTATCTCCACCGTGGTGGTTGTATCGCGGACATTATCCGCGGTTTCGGCAGACTATCGCATGGTACCGCCTTGTTGTGAATACCACGTTGACACAGGGTTATATTCCCGCGATAGGCTGCGGTATTGAAAGTTGCCTTACGCTACTCTTGCGGTAGTTATCACACGTTCTTGTGAATATACCCCTTTGACTTCCTTTTTGAAGCGGACAGTGGAGGGATTCACCCAGTAATGTTACACTTAGATTTTGTGTATAGCCAAAGTAGCATAGTTACTAAAAGTGTAAGAATAAATTACACTGCTATTCTAAAGAGTGTGAGTAAATCATCAGGTTGCTTAATTCACTTCACTAATTGAAGTGAATTCAATGTTCATCACCTCACACTTTTTGTCTGTGAAATGTTGTGAATTCAGGGCATTTACCCAGTGACTCTTGTTTTCATTTGGTTTCAGGTTTGCAAATTCCCTTTCATATTATGGCCTGAGCCTCAACGTAGGAAGCTTCGGTTTAGACATCTACTTGACGCAGCTTATTTTTGGCATTGTGGAAATACCATCTCGTGTGGGATGCATCTTCCTTCTGGGACTGGTAGGAAGGAAGACATTACTAGCTGCATGTTTCCTGTTGGGCGGAGCTTCATGTCTGATAATTATTGCCATTCCAAAAGGTAATGTATTTATTAGAAGCATCACAAAGTATTATCTTTAGAAAGCAACAAGTTAACTTTCATTGTTATTATGGTAAATATAAAACCAAATATGGAGCTAATCACAATCTTGTTAATGGCTTAGAGATATTTCCACCTCTAGGGCAACCATTATGAGTGTCCTGGAGGAGGTTCCAACATTTAGTTCAGACTGAGAAATCTTATACTACGGGATTAGATATTTACTGCCTGCAATAAATTTCACCCATAACGTGTTTTCTCAAGATGGATATGGTGTTTAGGATGTATTTTCCTGACCCTTTTCCCCCATTACGTTTCCACATGTTTTATCCCAAGATTATCTGTGGGTGTGCACTTTATCACAGCCGATAAGATATATATATATATATACATATATATATAATCTTGGCAACGATTCACGTGATGTCAGAGTTATCACTGCTTTCAGCAAACAGGAAAGAAAGATACGCCAGATTTTATATTCCCAGTGGCCTATTGTGCTGACTGACATCACGTTAAAACCTTTATTGACTCCCCTGCCATCCATTACTTTCAGAAGGGCTCCCTCGATGAGGGATGCGCTAGTCAGAACTAGCCCAGAGGTCATCGTTAAATCATCTTGGTTGACCAAGCCCAGCTTTTTCAAATGTAATTCATGCCGAGCATGCAAATTCGGTAAGAATCTGAGCGAATATTTGACAGCTTTCAACTCGAATCCTATTGCTATCACAGAGCATTTAACATGCCGTACCGAATTTGCCATTTACATCTTGCAATGCACTTGTGGGCTCAAGTATATTGGCAGTCGTAAGCTCCCCGTCCATAAACGCATTCTACAGCATATACGGGCCATAGTAAATTCTGATCCCAGCTACCCCGTAGCTAGACATTTTAAGCTGGTACACCACAACAACCTCAACGATTTACATTATTCAGTGTTGGGGGCGGTACCAGTCTCTAAACGGGGTGGTAACCGTGAAAAGAGTCTCAGACAACTTGAGTCTCATTTTATTTTGACTCTGGATACCAAGATCCCAAATGGCCTTAACACGGGTGAAGACTCTGCATAATTTCCTCTAAAAATTTTTTTATAAAAAAAAAAAAAATCTATTTTTTTTAAAAACTGTAATGGCCTGTCCTCCTATGATGAATCTCTTGTTATGCTGCTTCCCATTGTTTGCCTTCCATTGCCTTCCACCTCCTATCTGGTTCGGCTCGTGCTCGATGCAATTGGCATATTCATGTTTACATTTTCCTTGTAGATCATTGCTTCGATGCATGGTTATTTGCGAATAACAATGAATTATTATGATCTGTATTGCACTTTATGCGCAGTTTCATTCAGCACTTGCACTTTATCTAATGTCTGGTCTAGCCTTACATTGTTGATTCCGCTTAAGGCTTCTCATATATATGCTGCTATTTTTTGATATGTTTGCACTAAGAGGGTTTTTATTCGCCATTTGCACATTAACATGCACTTTATAGACAGTTGGAATGTTTCCACATGAATCAACCAGGGTCTTTTTTAAGGAGAGTTATTTCTATGCATACATTTAATAATATAAGTTTGATTATATGTTGGATTGCAGGCTATAAACTGTGGTTGGGCTTATCACTATGAGGCCTGATTGTAAATTATGATTTATTCTGCAATTTTAATACCTGTATTTATATGTATGATTCTATATATTCCTTCTTGTGTTATTGCGGTCAAATCAGCACTTTACACGTTGAATTATCTTTTTATCCCTGATTTTTTATACAATTATTGATTCATCTTAATGTATTTGTTGCTGCTCATCGTTTTACACAATGTATTAGTACATGAATTATGGTGTATTTTTAGCAGCAATTAATTCGCCCCAAGTCTATTTTCACTTTTTATCATTCATTGAGGCTATTTTTTACAGCCGACTGTGCACATTGTCATGTTTTTAAAGGGCAGCCATTATGCGGCAAGTCATGTGATCAAGATCGCGAGTAGCGATCGAAACGCGTCATGGCAGGCACTATGCCTGGAACACTTGGGTGTTTTATTTTGGACAATAAATCACTGCTTTGAGAACTTACACTCTGGAGTCTGCAGCATTTCTTCATGTGCTGTGGTCCGTACCTGGGCAATCCCGTCGAGGGCATTGACGGGCCGGGACTTTGTTACTAATATATGTATATATATATATATATATATATATATATATATATATACATATACATACATATATATTATCTACTGGCGGTCGCCAGTAGATAGTTATAGTTAGGACCTATTTTCCATAGGAAATTCACAACATTCTATTTCCAATAACTTTGGCGTCGGTTGATGAATCTTCGCAAAATTTTCAAAACTCGTGGGGTGCTCCGATCCGCTCCTATCTTGCAAGTTTCGGGGTGATTCGTCAGGCGTGGGCCGAGAAAAAAGGGGGTCCCAAAACGTGTTTTCCCATGCAATTTCCCATAGGAAACTTTAGACACGGTTACAGCCTGAACTGCTGAACGGAATTACACCAAATTTGGCAAAGAGGTAGTTCTTGGTTCAGAAAGAACCCTTTTGTTAAATGGTGTAAATCCGTTCAGTAGTTACTGAGAAAATCAAAAGTAAAAACACATATATATCTATGGCCGCGGAGGATCCGCGCACCCTCCCGATCATGAGCTGTATGCTAATTGGCTGTCAACACTCCAAACCAGGAAGTGTTGGCAGCCATCTTGTGCCTTGGTAGAACCGAGGCACAAGAAATCAGAGAAACAAGTGCGCAAAACGCAAAAGGGGGCAGGGTAGAAACACCCTGACCCCTAGGCCTGCTCAGGGGTCCCACAAGGACCCCCAGGGCCAAAAAGCATTTAAAAAAAAATCGGCAAGATTCGCGCACCCAGCGAATTTTGGCCGAAAATTTTAAAAACGAAGCGCGGGCTCCCGCGCCGTATCAAAAGCCCCCGGGTGGGCCAAGTCCCGGGGGCAGTAAAATGTGTTGGGGGCCCCATTCCCTCCACACTGCCCCGGGACCGCCACCCCCCGGGGCTTTGCATACTATTTGCGGGGGCACACGGCCTCCGCAGCCCCGGGGACCGTCACCCCCTGGGGCTTGTTTTTATAGTTGGGGGGCCTCTGAGGCCTCCCACACGCCCGGGGACCGCCACCTCCCGGGGCACTAACATGTAAATTAGGGGTCCATTAAGGACCCCGAGCCCCGGGGACCACCACCTCCCTGGGGCTATATACAGATTGGGAGGGGGGCCACGTGGACCCCCTCCTGGAGCCTGTGATTGCCCTGGGGACCGCCACCCCCAGGGTCGGCTTCCTGCAGTGTCCCGGGTGCCCACCCCGGGACACTGCTGCTTGCAATGACAGGGCGGAGCCTCGCGGCTCCCGCCCTGTCATTGTAAACTTGCTTGCTTCACTGAAGCGAGAGCAGGGAAACCTGCTCTCACTTCAATGAAGCAGCAGATTGCTTTTCCACACGGGAGCTGCATGTCAGCAGCTCCCCATGTCGAAAGCAATGCCGGCTCCCGCAGGACGCTGGGAGCCGGGCGGGACCGTGGGGGCATTGGGGCTCCCCCACGGTACCCAACGGAGAGGGCCAGCCCCGGGGATGGGGTCCCTGGGGCTAGTAGTGGCCTCGAGAGGGGGCCACGCGCCCCCTCCCCCATGATTAAAAATACAATAAAAAACTATAAAGGCCGGCCCCGGGAGATGGGGTCCCCGGGGCCATTAGAGGCCTCAGGAGGGGGGCCATGCAGCCCCCCTCTATAAAAAAAATATATATTTGGCCATGCCCCGGGGGATGGGGTCCCCGGGGCCGGAATTGGCCACGGGAGGGGGGCCCACGCGGCCCCCTTCCCGTTCATTTTTTTTTTTTTTTATTAGAAAGGGGTCAGGCCCTGGGGGATGGGGTCCCCAGGGCCCAAAAAAGTCAAAAGAAGGGGGGCCACACAGCCCCCTTCTAAAAAAACAAAAACAAAAAACGCGATCGTGCCGGGAGGCCCCGCCCCTCCCAGCAACACTCTGCAAACGCGCCCTGTGGCGCGCTTTAAGTTGGGAAATGAATTCCCTTCAATACTGGGGGTCCCTGGGGGCCAACTAGCCACCAGGTACCTCCAGTAAGCGCCACAGGGCTGTGTTGCAGAGAGGTGGTCCAGGCCACGCCCCTTTTTACACCTCTCTGCAACGCAGCTCTGTGGCGCTTACTGGAGGTACCTGGTGGGCTAGATGGACCCCAGGGACCCTCAGGATTCAAGGGGACTTTATCCCCCAACTTAAAACGCGCCACGGGGTGCGTTTGCACAGTGGTGAAGGGAGGGGGCGGGGCCTGAGGTAACATGTGTTCAAACACGCCCTGTGGCGTGTTTTAAGTTGGGGATTAGTCCCTTGAATCCTGAGGGTCCCAGGGGTCCAACTAGCCCACCAGGTACCTCCAGTAAGCGCCACAGAGCTGCGTTGCAGAGAGGTGTAAAAAGGGGAGTGGCCTCGGACCACCTCTCTGCAATGCAGGTCTGTGGCGCTTACTGGAAGTACCTGGTGGGCTAGTTGGGCCCCAGGGACCCTCAGGATTCAAGGTGACCTAATCCCCCAACTTAAAACGCGCCACGGGGCGCGCTTGCACAGTGGTGAAGGGAGGGGCGGGACCTCAGGTGAAATGTGTGCAAACACGCCCTGTGGCGCGTTTTAAGTTGGGGAATTATTCCCTTGAATCCTGAGGGACCTTGGGGGCCAACTAGCCCACCAGGTACCTCCAGTAAGCGCCACAGGCCTGCCTTGCAGAGAGGTGGTCCGAGGCCACGCCCCGTTTACACCTCTCTGCAACGCAGCTCTGTGGCGCTTACTGGAGGTACCTGGTGGGCTAGTTGGACTCCAGGGACCCTCAGGATTCAAGGAGACTTAATCCCCCAACTTAAAACGCGCCACGGGGCGTGTTTGCACAGTGGTGAAGGGAGGGGCGGGGCCTGATGTGACAAGTGTGCAAACGCGCTCCGTGGTGCGTTTTAAGTTGGGGGATTAAGTCCCCTTGTATCCTGAGGGTCCCTGGGGGCCAACTAGCCCACCAGGTACCTTCAGTAAGTGCAACAGAGTTGCGTTGCAGAGAGGTGTAAAAGGGGCGTGGTCTCAGACCACCTCTCTGCAACGCAGCTCTGTGGTGCTTACTGGAGGTACTTGGTGGGCTAGTTGGGCCTTAGGGACCCTCAGGATTCAAGGGACTAAATCTCCCAACTTAAACGCGCCACGGGCGCAGTTCACACTTGTCACATCAGGCCCCACCCGCTTTCACCACTGTGCAAACAGGCCCTCTGGCGCGTTGTAGTTGGGATTAGTCCCTGAATCCTGAGGGTCCCTTGGCTCAACTAGCCCACTAGGTACCTCCAGTAAGCGCCACAGAGCTGCTTTGCAGAGAGGTGTAAAAAGGGGAGTGGCCTTGGACTACCTCTCTGCAACGCAGTTCTGTGGCGCTTACTGGAGGTACCTGGTGGGCTAGTTGGCCCCAGGGACCCTCAGGATTCAAGGGGAAATAATAATAATCCCCCAACTTAAAACCCGCCAGGGGGCGCGTTTGCACAGTGGTGGAGGGAGGGGGCGGGCCTGATGTGACATGTGTGTACTTATCCAATCACTCCACCAAAACTCAAGCACTTATAAATTCACCGTGCACTCTCCTTGCATTACTCTAATCATCCAGACAGTACCCATGCACACATGCAATGATCCATGCACTAACTCATGCACTGCTACAATACCCTGAGCACTACTGATGCAGTCCAGCCCTCGCCCTGTCACTACCCATGCAATCCTCCAATCCAATCCAGTAAAATTATAATTTTTTTAAAAACTGTAATGGCCTGTCCTCCCATGATGAATCTCTTGTTATGCTGCTTCCCATTGTTTGCCTTCCATTGCCTTCCACCTCCTATCTGGTTCGGCTCATGCTCGATGCAATTGGCATATTCATGTTTACATTTTCCTTGTAGATCATTGCTTCGATGCATGGTTATTTGAGAATAACAATGAATTATTATGATCTGTATTGCACTTTATGCGCAGTTTCATTCAGCACTTGCACTTTATCTAATGTCTGGTCTAGCCTTACATTGTTGATCCCGCTTAAGGCTTCTCATGTATATGCTGCTATTTTTTGATATGTTTGCACTAAGAGGGTTTTTATTCGCCATTTGTACATTAACATGCACTTTATAGACAGTTGGAATGTTTCCACATGAATCAACCAGGGTCTTTTTTAAGGAGAGTTATTTCTATGCATACATTTAATAATATAAGTTTGATTATATGTTGGATTGCAGGCTATAAACTGTGGTTGGGCTTATCACTATGAGGCCTGATTGTAAATTATGATTTATTCTGCAATTTTAATACCTGTATTTATATGTATGATTCTATATATTCCTTCTTGTGTTATTGCGGTCAAATCAGCACTTTACATGTTGAATTATCTTTTTTATCCCTGATTTTTTATACATTTATTGATTCATCTTAATGTATTTGTTGCTGCTCATCGTTTTACACAATGTATTAGTACATGAATTATGGTGTATTTTTAGCAGCAATTAATTCGCCCCAAGTCTATTTTCACATTTTATCATTCATTGAGGCTAATTTTTACAGCCGATTGTGCACATTGTCATGTTTTTAAAGGGCAGCCATTATGCGGCAAGTCATGTGATCAAGATCGCGAGTAGCGATCGAAACGTGTCATGGCAGGCACTATGCCTGGAACACTTGGGTGTTTTATTTTAGACAATAAATCACTGCTTTGAGAATTTACACTCTGGAGTCTGCTGCATTTCTTCATGTGCTGTGGTCCGTACCTGGGCAGTCCCGTCGAGGGCATTGATGGGCCGGGACTTTGTTACTAATATATATATGTATATATATATATATTATCTACTGGCGGTCGCCAGTAGATAGTTATAGATAGGATCTATTTTCCATAGGAAATTCACAACATTCTATTTCCAATAACTTTGGCGCCGGTTGATGAATCTTTGCAAAATTTTCAAAACTCGTGGGGCGCTCCGGTTTGCTCCTATCTTGAAAGTTTCGAAGTGATTCAGCAAGCGGGGGCCGAGAAAAAGGGGGGTCCCAAAACGTGTTTTCCCCATGCAATTTCCCATAGGAAACTTTAGACACGGCTACAGCCCGAACTGCTGAACGGCATTACACCAAATTTGGCAAAGAGGTAGTTCTTGGTTCAGAAAGAACCCTTTTTGTTAAATGGTGTAAATCCGTTCAGTAGTTACTGAGAAAATCAAAAGTAAAAACACATATATATCTATGGCCGCGGAGGATCCGCGCACCCTCCCGATCACGAGCTGTATGCTAATTGGCTGTCAACACTCCAAACCAGGAAGTGTTGGCAGCAATCTTGTGCCTTGGTAGAACCGAGGCACAAGAAATCAGAGAAACAAGTGCGCAAAACACAAAAAGGGGGCAGGGTAGAAACACCCTGACCCCCTAGGCCTGCTCAGGGGGTCCCACAAGGACCCCCAGGGCCAAAAAAAGCATTTTAAAAAAAAAAAACGGCGAGATTTGCGCACCCAACGCGAACTTCGGCCGAAAATTTAAAAAAAACAAAGCGCGGGCTCCCGCGCTTCGTATTCAAATAGCCCCCGGGTGGGCCAAGACCCGGGGGCAGTAAAAATGTGCTGGGGGCCCCACTCTCCCACACTGCCCCCGGGACCGCCACCCCCGGGGCTTGTTTTTATAGTTGGGGGCCTCTGAGGCCCCCCACACGCCCCGGGGACCACCACCTCCCCGGGGCTATGTACAGATTGGGAGGGGGGCCGCGTGGCCCCCTCCTGGAGCCTGTGATGGCCCTGGGGACCGCCACCCCCCAGGGCCAGCTCCTGCAGTGTCCCGGGGTGCCCACCCCGGGACACTGCTGTTTGCAATGACAGAGCGGGAGCCTCGCGGCTCCCGCCCTGTCATTGCAAACTTGCTTTGCTTCATTGAAGCGAGAGCAGGAAACCTGCTCTCGCTTCAATGAAGCAAAGCAGATTGCTTTTCCACATGGGGAGCTGCATGTCAGCAGCTCCCCATGTCGAAAAGCAATGCCGGCTCCCGCAGGACGCGGGGAGCCGGCGGGACCATGGGGGCATTGGGGCTCCCCCCACGGTCCCCAAAGGAGAGGGCCAGACCCGGGGGATGGGGTCCCTGGGGCTAGTAGTGTCCCGGGAGGGGGGCCACGCGGCCCCCCTCCCCCATGATTAAAAAATACAATTAAAAAAACCTATAAAAATTAGGCCGGCCCCGGGAGATGGGGTCCCCGGGGCCATTAGAGGCCTCAGGAGGGGGCCACGCAGCCCCCTCCATAAAAAAATATATATTTGGCCATGCCCCGGGGATGGGGTCCCCGGGCCGGAATTGGCCATGGGAGGGGGGCCCACGCGGCCCCCTTCCCGTTCATTTTTTTTATTTTATTAGAAAGGGGTCAGGCCCTGGGGGATGGGGTCCCCAGGGCCCAAAAAAAGTCAAAAGAAGGGGGGCCACACAGCCCCCCTTCTAAAAAAAACAAAAAACAAAAAAACACGCGATCGTGCCGGAGGCCCCGCCCCCTCCCAGCAACACTCTGCAAACGCGCCCTGTGGCGCGTTTTAAGTTGGGAAATGAACTCCCCTTCAATACTGGGGGTCCCTGGGGGCCAACTAGCCCACCAGGTACCTCCAGTAAGCGCCACAGGGCTGCGTTGCAGAGAGGTGGTCCAGGCCACGCCCCTTTTTACACCTCTCTGCAACGCAGCTCTGTGGCGCTTACTGGAGGTACCTGGTGGGCTAGTTGGACCCCAGGGACCCTCAGGATTCAAGGGGACTTTATCCCCCAACTTAAAACGCGCCACGGGGTGCGTTTGCACAGTGGTGAAGGGAGGCGGCGTGGCCTGAGGTGACATGTGTGCAAACACGCCCTGTTCCGTGTTTTAAGTTGGAGGATTAAGTCCCCTTGAATCCTGAGGGTCCCTGGGGTCCAACTAGCCCACCAGGTACCTCCAGTAAGCGCCACAGAGCTGCGTTGCAGAGAGGTGTAAAAAGGGGAGTGGCCTTGGACCACCTCTCTCCAATGCAGGTCTGTGGCGCTTACTGGAAGTACCTGGTGGGCTAGTTGGGCCCCAGGGACCCTCAGGATTCAAGGTGACCTAATCCCCCAACTTAAAATGCGGCACGGAGCGCGTTTGCACAGTGGTGAAGGGAGGGGGCGGGGCCTCAGTTGAAATGTGTGCAAACACGCCCTGTGGCGCCTTTTAAGTTGGGGAACTATTCCCTTGAATCCTGAGGGACCTTGGGGCCAACTAGCCCACCAGGTACCTCCAGTAAGCGCCACAGGCCTGCCTTGCAGAGAGGTGGTCTGAGGCCACGCCCCTTTTTACACCTCTCTGCAACGCAGCTCTGTGGCGCTTACTGGAGGTACCTGGTGGGCTAGTTGGACTCCAGGGACCCTCAGGATTCAAGGGGACTTAATCCCCCAACTTAAAATGCGCCACGGGGCGTGTTTGCACAGTGGTGAAGGGAGGGGGCGGGGCTGATGTGACAAGTATGCAAACGCGCTCCGTGGTGCGTTTTAAGTTGGGGGATTAAGTCCCCTTGTATCCTGAGGGTCCCTGGGGGCCAACAAGCCCACCAGGTACCTTCAGTAAGTGCAACAGAGTTGCGTTGCAGAGAGGTGTAAAAAGGGGCATGGTCTCGGACCACCTCTCTGCAACACAGCTCTGTGGTGCTTACTGGAGGTACCTGGTGGGCTAGTTGGGCCTTAGGGACCCTCAGGATTCAAGGGGACTAAATCTCCCAACTTAAAACGCGCCACAGGCGCGCTCACACTCTGTTACATCAGGCCCCACCCGCTCTCTTCACCACTGTGCAAACAGGCCCTCTGGCGTGCTGTGTTGGGGATTAGTCCCTTGAATCCCTGAGGGTCCTTGGGTCCAACTAGCCCATTAGGTACCTCCAGTAAGCGCCACAGAGCTGCGTTGCAGAGAGGTGTAAAAAGGGGAGTGGCCTTGGACTACCTCTCTGCAACGCAGTTCTGTGGCGCTTACTGGAGGTACCTGGTGGGCTAGTTGGCCCTAGGGACCCTCAGAATTCAAGGGGAAATAATAATAATCCCCCAACTTAAAACCCGCCAGGGGGCGCGTTTGCACAGTGGTGGAGGGAGGGGGCGGGCCTGATGTGACATGTGTGTACTTATCCAATCACTCCACCAAAACTCAAGCACTTATAAATTCACTGTGCACTCTCCTTGCATTACTCTAATCATCTAGACAGTACCCATGCACACATGCAATGATCCATGCACTAACTCATGCACTGCTACAATACCCTGAGCACTACTGATGCAGTCCAGCCATCGCCCTGTCACTACCCATGCACTCCTCCAATCACCCAGCGAGCACCATGTACTTATCCAATCACTCCGCCAAAACACAAGCACTTATAAATTCACCATGCACTCTCCTTGCAGTACTCTAATCATCCAGTCGCTACCCATGTACTCATGCAATGACCCAAGCACTAACACATGCACTGCTATAATCCCCTGAGCACTACTGATGCAGCCCAGCCATCTCTTTGTCACTACCCATGCACTCCTCCGATCACCCAGCGAGCACCATGTACTTATCCAATCACTTCGCCAAAACCGAAGCACTTATAAATTCACCGTGCACTCTCCTTGCATTACTCTAATCATCAAGTCAGTACCCATGCACTCATGCAATGACCCACACACTAACACATGCACTGCTACAATACCCTGAGCACTACTGATGCAGTCCAGCCATCGCCCTGTCACTACCCATGCACTCCTCCGATCACCCAGCGAGCACCATGTACTTATCCAATCACTACGCCAAAACCGAAGCACTTATAAATTCACTGTGCACTCTCCTTGCATTACTCTAATCATCCAGTCAGTACCCATGCACTCATGCAATGACCCATGCGCTAACTCATGCACTGCTACAATACCCTGAGCACTACTGATGCAGTCCAGCCATCGCCCTGTCACTACCCATGCACTCCTCCAATCACCCAGCGAGCACCATGTACTTCTCCAATCACTCCACCAAAACACAAGCACTTATAAATTCACCATGCACTCTCCTTGCAGTACTCTAATCATCCAGTCACTACCCATGTACTCATGCAATGACGCAGGCACTAACTCATGCACTGCTACAATACTCTGAGCACTACTTATGCAATCCAGCCATCGCCCTGTCACTACCCATGCACTCCTCCGATCACCCAGCGAGCACCATGTACTTATCCAATCACTCCGCCAAAACTGAAGCACTTATAAATTCACTGTGCACTCTCCTTGCATTACTCTAATCATCCAGTCAGTACCCATGCACTCATGCAATGACCCATGCACTAACTCATGCACTGCTACAATACCCTGAGCACTACTGATGCAGTCCAGCCATCGCCCTGTCACTACCCATGCACTCCTCCAATCACCCAGCGAGCACCATGTTCTTATCCAATCACTCCGCCAAAACACAAGCACTTATAAATTCACCATGCACTCTCCTTGCAGTACTCTAATCATCCAGTCACTACCCATGTACTCATGCAATGACGCAGGCACTAACACATGCACTGCTGCAATCCCCTAAGGACTACTGATGCAGTCCAGCCATCTCCTTGTCACTACCCATGCACTCCTCCAATCACCCAACCAGTTCCTGTCACTACCCATGCCCTCCTCCGATCACCCAGTGAGCACCATGTACTTATCCAATCACTCCGCCAAAACATAAACACTTATAAATTCACCATGCACTCTCCTTGCAGTACTCTAATCATTCAGTCACTACACATGTACTCATGCAATGACCCAGGCACTAACACATGCACTGCTACAATCCCCTGAGCACTACTGATGCAGCCCAGCCATCTCTTTGTCACTACCCATGCACTCCTCCAATCACCCAGCCAGCACCATGTACTTATCCAATCACTCTGCCAAAACCCAAGCACTTATAGATTCACCATGCACTCTCCTTGCAGTACTCTAATCATCCAGTCAGTACCCATGCACTCATGCAATGATCCATGCACTAACTCATGCACTGCTACAATACTCTGAGCACTACTGATGCAGTCCAGCCATCGCCCTGTCACTACCCATGCACTCCTCCGATCACCCAGCGAGCACCATGTACTTATCCAATCACTCCGCCAAAACCCAAGCACTTATAAATTCACCATGCACTCTCCTTGCAGTACTCTAATCATCCAGTCACTACCCATGTACTCATGCAATGACGCAGGCACTAACTCATGCACTGCTATAATACTCTGAGCACTACTGATGCAGTCCAGCCATCGCCCTGTCACTACCCATGCACTCCTCCGATCACCCAGCGAGCACCATGTACTTATCCAATCACTCCGCCAAAACCGAAGCACTTACAAATTCACTGTGCACTCTCCTTGCATTACTCTAATCATCCAGTCAGTACCCATGCACTCATGCAATGACCCATGCGCTAACTCATGCACTGCTACAATACCCTGAGCACTACTGATGCAGTCCAGCCATCGCCCTGTCACTACCCATGCACTCCTCCGATCACCCACCGAGCACCATGTACTTATCCAATCACTCCGCCAAAACACAAGCACTTATAAATTCACCATGCACTCTCCTTGCAGTACTCTATTCATCCAGTCACTCCCATGTACTCATGCAATGACCCAGGCACTAACACATGCACTGCTACAATCCCGTGAGCACTACTGATGCAACCCAGCCATCTCTTTGTCACTACCCATGCACTCCTCCAATCACCCAGCCAGCACCATGTACTTATCCAATCACTCTGCCAAAACCGAAGCACTTATAGATTCACCATGCACTCTACTTGCAGTACTCTAATCATCCAGTCAGTACCCATGCACTCATGCAATGATCCACTCACTAACTCATGCACTGCTACAATACTCTGAGCACTACTGATGCAGTCCAGCCATCGCCCCTATCACTACCCATGCACTCCTCCGATCACCCAGCGAGCACCATGTACTTATCCAATCACTCCGCCAAAACCCAAGCACTTATAAATTCACCATGCACTCTCCTTGCAGTACTCTAATCATCCAGTCACTACCCATGTACTCATGCAATGACGCAGGCACTAACTCATGCACTGCTACAATACTCTGAGCACTACTGATGCAGTCCAGCCATCGCCCTGTCACTACCCATGCACTCCTCCGATCACCCAGCGAGCACCATGTACTTATCCAATCACTCCGCCAAAACACAAGCACTTATAAATTCACCGTGCACTATCCTTGCAGTACTCTAATCGTCCAGTCACTACCCATGTACTCATGCAATGATGCAGGCACTAACACATGCACTGCTACAATCCCCTGAGGACTACTGATGCAGTCCAGCCATCTCCTTGTCACTACCCATGCACTCCTCCAATCACCCAACCAGTTCCATGTCCTTATCCAATCACTCCGCCAAAACTCAAGCGTTTATAAATTCACCATCCACTCTCCTTGCAGTACTCTAATCATCCAGTCAGTACCCATGTACTCATCCAATGACCCAGGCACTAACTCATGCACTGCTACAATACTCTGAGCACTACTGATGGAGTCCAGCCATCGCCCTGTCACTACCCATGCACTCCTCCTATCACCCAGCAAGCACCATGTACTTATCCAGTCACTCCGCCAAAACACAAGCACTTATAAATTCACCATGTACTCTCCTTGCAGTACTCTAATCATCCAGTCACTACCCATGTACTCATGCAATGACGCAGGCACTAACACATGCACTGCTACAATCCCCTAAGGACTACTGATGCAGTCCAGCCATCTCCTTGTCACTACCCATGCACTCCTCCTATCACCCAGCGAGCACCATGTACTTATCCAATCACTCCGCCAAAACCCAAGCACTTATAAATTCACCATGCACTCTCCTTGCAGTACTCTAATCATTCAGTCAGTACCCATGCACTCATGCAATGACCCATGCACTAACTCATGCACTGCTACAATACTCTGAGCACTACTGATGCAGTCCAGCCATCACCCTGTCACTACCCATGCACTCCTCCTATCACCCAGCGAGCACCATGTACTTATCCAATCACTCTGCCAAAACCCAAGCACTTATAAATTCACCATGAACTCTCCTTGCAGTACTCTAATCATTCAGTCAGTACCCATGCACTCATGCAATGACCCATGCACTAACTCATGCACTGCTACAATCCCCTAAGGACTACTGATGCAGTCCAGCCATCTCCTTGTCACTACCCATGCACTCCTCCAATCACCCAACCAGTTCCATGTCCTTATCCAATCACTCCGCCAAAACACAAGCGTTTATAAATTCACCATCCACTCTCCTTGCAGTACTCTAATCATACAGTCACTACCCATGTACTCATCCAATGACCCAGGCACTAACTCATGCACTGCTACAATACTCTGAGCACTACTGATGCAGTCCAGCCATCACCCTGTCACTACCCATGCACTCCTCCTATCACCCAGCTGAGCACCATGTACTTATCCAATCACTCCGCCAAAACCCAAGCACTTATAAATTCACCATGCACTCTCCTTGCAGTACTCTAATCATTCAGTCAGTACCCATGCACTCATGCAATGACCCATGCACTAACTCATGTACTGCTACAATACCCTGAGCACTACTGATGCAGTCCAGCCATCGCCCTGTCACTACCCATGCACTCCTCCGATCACCCAGCGAGCACCATGTACTTATCCAATCACTCCGCCAAAACATAAACACTTATAAATTCACCATGCATTCTCCTTGCAGTACTCTAATCATCCAGTCACTACACATGTACTCATGCAATGACCCAGGCACTAACACATGCACTGCTACAATCCCCTGAGCACTACTGATGCAGCCCAGCCATCTCTTTGTCACTACCCATGCACTCCTCCAATCACCCAGCCAGCACCATGTACTTATCCAATCACTCTGCCAAAACCCAAGCACTTATAGATTCACCATGCACTCTCCTTGCAGTACTCTAATCATCCAGTCAGTACCCATGCACTCATGCAATGATCCATGCACTAACTCATGCACTGCTACAATACTCTGAGCACTACTGATGCAGTCCAGCCATCGCCCTGTCACTACCCATGCACTCCTCCGATCACCCAGCGAGCACCATGTACTTATCCAATCACTCCGCCAAAACCCAAGCACTTATAAATTCACCATGCACTCTCCTTGCAGTACTCTAATCATCCAGTCACTACCCATGTACTCATGCAATGACGCAGGCACTAACTCATGCACTGCTATAATACTCTGAGCACTACTGATGCAGTCCAGCCATCGCCCTGTCACTACCCATGCACTCCTCCGATCACCCAGCGAGCACCATGTACTTATCCAATCACTCCGCCAAAACCGAAGCACTTATAAATTCACTGTGCACTCTCCTTGCATTACTCTAATCATCCAGTCAGTACCCATGCACTCATGCAAAGACCCATGCGCTAACTCATGCACTGCTACAATACCCTGAGCACTACTGATGCAGTCCAGCCATCGCCCTGTCACTACCCATGCACTCCTCCGATCACCCAGCGAGCACCATGTACTTATCCAATCACTCCGCCAAAACACAAGCACTTATAAATTCACCATGCACTCTCCTTGCAGTACTCTAATCATCCAGTCACTACCCATGTACTCATGCAATGACCCGGCACTAACACATGCACTGCTACAATCCCGTGAGCACTACTGATGCAACCCAGCCATCTCTTTGTCACTACCCATGCACTCCTCCAATCACCCAGCCAGCACCATGTACTTATCCAATCACTCTGCCAAAACCGAAGCACTTATAGATTCACCATGCACTCTCCTTGCAGTACTCTAATCATCCAGTCAGTACCCATGCACTCATGCAATGATCCACTCACTAACTCATGCACTGCTACAATACTCTGAGCACTACTGATGCAGTCCAGCCATCGCCCTATCACTACCCATGCACTCCTCCGATCACCCAGCCAGCACCATGTACTTATCCAATCACTCCGCCAAAACCCAAGCACTTATAAATTCACCATGCACTCTCCTTGCAGTACTCTAATCATCCAGTCACTACCCATGTACTCATGCAATGACGCAGGCACTAACTCATGCACTGCTACAATACTCTGAGCACTACTGATGCAGTCCAGCCATCGCCCTGTCACTACCCATGCACTCCTCCGATCACCCAGCGAGCACCATGTACTTATCCAATCACTCCGCCAAAACACAAGCACTTATAAATTCACCGTGCACTCTCCTTGCAGTACTCTAATCGTCCAGTCACTACCCATGTACTCATGCAATGATGCAGGCACTAACACATGCACTGCTACAATCCCCTGAGGACTACTGATGCAGTCCAGCCATCTCCTTGTCACTACCCATGCACTCCTCCAATCACCCAACCAGTTCCATGTCCTTATCCAATCACTCCGCCAAAACTCAAGCGTTTATAAATTCACCATCCACTCTCCTTGCAGTACTCTAATCATCCAGTCAGTACCCATGTACTCATCCAATGACCCAGGCACTAACTCATGCACTGCTACAATACTCTGAGCACTACTGATGGAGTCCAGCCATCGCCCTGTCACTACCCATGCACTCCTCCTATCACCCAGCAAGCACCATGTACTTATCCAGTCACTCCGCCAAAACACAAACACTTATAAATTGACCATGCACTCTCCTTGCAGTACTCTAATCATCCAGTCACTACCCATGTACTCATGCAATGACCCAGGCACTAACACATGCACTGCTACAATCCCCTGAGCACTACTGATGCAGCCCAGCCATCTCTTTGTCACTACCCATGCACTCCTCCAATCACCCAGCCAGCACCATGTACTTATCCAATCACTCTGCCAAAACCCAAGCACTTATAGATTCACCATGCACTCTCCTTGCAGTACTCTAATCATCCAGTCAGTACCGATGCACTCATGCAATGACGCAGGCACTAACTCATGCACTGCTACAATACTCTGAGCACTACTGATGCAGTCCAGCCATCGCCCTGTCACTACCCATGCACTCCTCCGATCACCCAGCGAGCACCATGTACTTATCCAATCACTCCGCCAAAACCGGAGCACTTATAAATTCACTGTGCACTCTCCTTGCATTACTCTAATCATCCAGCCAGTACCCATGCACTCATGCAATGACCCATGCACTAACTCATGCACTGCTACAATACCCTGAGCACTACTGATGCAGTCCAGCCATCGCCCTGTCACTACCCATGCACTCCTCCGATCACCCAGCGAGCACCATGTACTTATCCAATCACTCCGCCAAAACACAAGCACTTATAAATTCACCATGCACTCTCCTTGCAGTACTCTAATCATCCAGTCACTATCCATGTACTCATGCAATGACGCAGGCACTAACACATGCACTACCACAATCCCCTGAGGACTACTGATGCAGTCCAGCCATCTCCTTGTCACTACCCATTCACTCCTCCAATCACCCAACCAGTTCCATGTCCTTATCCAATCACTCCGCCAAAACACAAGCGTTTATAAATTCACCATCCACTCTCCTTGCAGTACTCTAATCATCCAGTCAGTACCCATGTACTCATCCAATGACCCAGGCACTAACTCATGCACTGCTACAATACTCTGAGCACTACTGATGCAGTCCAGCCATCGCCCTGTCACTACCCATGCACTCCTCCAATCATCCAGCGAGCACCATGTACTTATCCAGTCACTCCGCCAAAACCCAAGCACTTATAAATTCACCATGCACTCTCCTTGCAGTACTCTAATCATCCAGTCACTACCCATGTACTCATGCAATGACGCAGGCACTAACACATGCACTGCTACAATCCCTGAGGACTACTGATGCAGTCCAGCCATCTCCTTGTCACTACCCATGCACTCCTCTAATCACCCAACCAGTTCCATGTCCTTATCCAATCACTCCGCCAAAACACAAGCGCTTATAAATTCACCATCCACTCTCCTTGCAGTACTCTAATCATCCAGTCAGTACCCATGTACTCATCCAATGACCCAGGCACTAACTCATACACTGCTACAATTCTCTGAGCACTACTGATGCAGTCCAGCCATCGCCCTGTCACTACCCATGCACTCCTCCGATCACCCAGCGAGCACCATGAACTTATCCAATCACTTCGCCAAAACCGAAGCACTTATAAATTCACCGTGCACTCTCCTTGCATTACTCTAATCATCAAGTCAGTACCCATGCACTCATGCAATGACCCACACACTAACACATGCACTGCTACAATACCCTGAGCACTACTGATGCAGTCCAGCCATCGCCCTGTCACTACCCATGCACTCCTCCGATCACCCAGCGAGCACCATGTACTTATCCAATCACTCCGCCAAAACCGAAGCACTTATAAATTCACTGTGCACTCTCCTTGCATTACTCTAATCATCCAGTCAGTACCCATGCACTCATGCAATGACCCATGCGCTAACTCATGCACTGCTACAATACCCTGAGCACTACTGATGCAGTCCAGCCATCGCCCTGTCACTACCCATGCACTCCTCCAATCACCCAGCGAGCACCATGTTCTTATCCAATCACTCCGCCAAAACACAAGCACTTATATATTCACCATGCACTCTCCTTGCAGTACTCTAATCATCCAGTCACTACCCATGTACTCATGCAATGACGCAGGCACTAACACATGCACTGCTACAATCCCCTAAGGACTACTGATGCAGTCCAGCCATCTCCTTGTCACTACCCATGCACTCCTCCAATCACCCAACCAGTTCCTGTCACTACCCATGCCCTCCTCCGATCACCCAGTGAGCACCATGTACTTATCCAATCACTCCGCCAAAACATAAACACTTATAAATTCACCATGCACTCTCCTTGCAGTACTCTAATCATCCAGTCACTACACATGTACTCATGCAATGACCCAGGCACTAACACATGCACTGCTACAATCCCCTGAGCACTACTGATGCAGCCCAGCCATCTCTTTGTCACTACCCATGCACTCCTCCAATCACCCAGCCAGCACCATGTACTTATCCAATCACTCTGCCAAAACCCAAGCACTTATAGATTCACCATGCACTCTCCTTGCAGTACTCTAATCATCCAGTCAGTACCCATGCACTCATGCAATGATCCATGCACTAACTCATGCACTGCTACAATACTCTGAGCACTACTGATGCAGTCCAGTCATCGCCCTGTTACTACCCATGCACTCCTCCGATCACCCAGTGAGCACCATGTACTTATCCAATCACTCCGCCAAAACATAAACACTTATAAATTCACCATGCACTCTCCTTGCAGTACTCTAATCATCCAGTCACTACACATGTACTCATGCAATGACCCAGGCACTAACACATGCACTGCTACAATCCCCTGAGCACTACTGATGCAGCCCAGCCATCTCTTTGTCACTACCCATGCACTCCTCCAATCACCCAGCCAGCACCATGTACTTATCCAATCACTCTGCCAAAACCCAAGCACTTATAGATTCACCATGCACTCTCCTTGCAGTACTCTAATCATCCAGTCAGTACCCATGCACTCATGCAATGACCCATGCACTAACTCATGTACTGCTACAATACCCTGAGCACTACTGATGCAGTCCAGCCATCGCCCTGTCACTACCCATGCACTCCTCCGATCACCCAGCGAGCACCATGTACTTATCCAATCACTCCGCCAAAACATAAACACTTATAAATTCACCATGCATTCTCCTTGCAGTACTCTAATCATCCAGTCACTACACATGTACTCATGCAATGACCCAGGCACTAACACATGCACTGCTACAATCCCCTGAGCACTACTGATGCAGCCCAGCCATCTCTTTGTCACTACCCATGCACTCCTCCAATCACCCAGCCAGCACCATGTACTTATCCAATCACTCTGCCAAAACCCAAGCACTTATAGATTCACCATGCACTCTCCTTGCAGTACTCTAATCATCCAGTCAGTACCCATGCACTCATGCAATGATCCATGCACTAACTCATGCACTGCTACAATACTCTGAGCACTACTGATGCAGTCCAGCCATCGCCCTGTCACTACCCATGCACTCCTCCGATCACCCAGCGAGCACCATGTACTTATCCAATCACTCCGCCAAAACCCAAGCACTTATAAATTCACCATGCACTCTCCTTGCAGTACTCTAATCATCCAGTCACTACCCATGTACTCATGCAATGACGCAGGCACTAACTCATGCACTGCTATAATACTCTGAGCACTACTGATGCAGTCCAGCCATCGCCCTGTCACTACCCATGCACTCCTCCGATCACCCAGCGAGCACCATGTACTTATCCAATCACTCCGCCAAAACCGAAGCACTTATAAATTCACTGTGCACTCTCCTTGCATTACTCTAATCATCCAGTCAGTACCCATGCACTCATGCAAAGACCCATGCGCTAACTCATGCACTGCTACAATACCCTGAGCACTACTGATGCAGTCCAGCCATCGCCCTGTCACTACCCATGCACTCCTCCGATCACCCAGCGAGCACCATGTACTTATCCAATCACTCCGCCAAAACACAAGCACTTATAAATTCACCATGCACTCTCCTTGCAGTACTCTAATCATCCAGTCACTACCCATGTACTCATGCAATGACCCGGCACTAACACATGCACTGCTACAATCCCGTGAGCACTACTGATGCAACCCAGCCATCTCTTTGTCACTACCCATGCACTCCTCCAATCACCCAGCCAGCACCATGTACTTATCCAATCACTCTGCCAAAACCGAAGCACTTATAGATTCACCATGCACTCTCCTTGCAGTACTCTAATCATCCAGTCAGTACCCATGCACTCATGCAATGATCCACTCACTAACTCATGCACTGCTACAATACTCTGAGCACTACTGATGCAGTCCAGCCATCGCCCTATCACTACCCATGCACTCCTCCGATCACCCAGCCAGCACCATGTACTTATCCAATCACTCCGCCAAAACCCAAGCACTTATAAATTCACCATGCACTCTCCTTGCAGTACTCTAATCATCCAGTCACTACCCATGTACTCATGCAATGACGCAGGCACTAACTCATGCACTGCTACAATACTCTGAGCACTACTGATGCAGTCCAGCCATCGCCCTGTCACTACCCATGCACTCCTCCGATCACCCAGCGAGCACCATGTACTTATCCAATCACTCCGCCAAAACACAAGCACTTATAAATTCACCGTGCACTCTCCTTGCAGTACTCTAATCGTCCAGTCACTACCCATGTACTCATGCAATGATGCAGGCACTAACACATGCACTGCTACAATCCCCTGAGGACTACTGATGCAGTCCAGCCATCTCCTTGTCACTACCCATGCACTCCTCCAATCACCCAACCAGTTCCATGTCCTTATCCAATCACTCCGCCAAAACTCAAGCGTTTATAAATTCACCATCCACTCTCCTTGCAGTACTCTAATCATCCAGTCAGTACCCATGTACTCATCCAATGACCCAGGCACTAACTCATGCACTGCTACAATACTCTGAGCACTACTGATGGAGTCCAGCCATCGCCCTGTCACTACCCATGCACTCCTCCTATCACCCAGCAAGCACCATGTACTTATCCAGTCACTCCGCCAAAACACAAACACTTATAAATTGACCATGCACTCTCCTTGCAGTACTCTAATCATCCAGTCACTACCCATGTACTCATGCAATGACCCAGGCACTAACACATGCACTGCTACAATCCCCTGAGCACTACTGATGCAGCCCAGCCATCTCTTTGTCACTACCCATGCACTCCTCCAATCACCCAGCCAGCACCATGTACTTATCCAATCACTCTGCCAAAACCCAAGCACTTATAGATTCACCATGCACTCTCCTTGCAGTACTCTAATCATCCAGTCAGTACCGATGCACTCATGCAATGACGCAGGCACTAACTCATGCACTGCTACAATACTCTGAGCACTACTGATGCAGTCCAGCCATCGCCCTGTCACTACCCATGCACTCCTCCGATCACCCAGCGAGCACCATGTACTTATCCAATCACTCCGCCAAAACCGGAGCACTTATAAATTCACTGTGCACTCTCCTTGCATTACTCTAATCATCCAGCCAGTACCCATGCACTCATGCAATGACCCATGCACTAACTCATGCACTGCTACAATACCCTGAGCACTACTGATGCAGTCCAGCCATCGCCCTGTCACTACCCATGCACTCCTCCGATCACCCAGCGAGCACCATGTACTTATCCAATCACTCCGCCAAAACACAAGCACTTATAAATTCACCATGCACTCTCCTTGCAGTACTCTAATCATCCAGTCACTATCCATGTACTCATGCAATGACGCAGGCACTAACACATGCACTACCACAATCCCCTGAGGACTACTGATGCAGTCCAGCCATCTCCTTGTCACTACCCATTCACTCCTCCAATCACCCAACCAGTTCCATGTCCTTATCCAATCACTCCGCCAAAACACAAGCGTTTATAAATTCACCATCCACTCTCCTTGCAGTACTCTAATCATCCAGTCAGTACCCATGTACTCATCCAATGACCCAGGCACTAACTCATGCACTGCTACAATACTCTGAGCACTACTGATGCAGTCCAGCCATCGCCCTGTCACTACCCATGCACTCCTCCAATCATCCAGCGAGCACCATGTACTTATCCAGTCACTCCGCCAAAACCCAAGCACTTATAAATTCACCATGCACTCTCCTTGCAGTACTCTAATCATCCAGTCACTACCCATGTACTCATGCAATGACGCAGGCACTAACACATGCACTGCTACAATCCCCTGAGGACTACTGATGCAGTCCAGCCATCTCCTTGTCACTACCCATGCACTCCTCTAATCACCCAACCAGTTCCATGTCCTTATCCAATCACTCCGCCAAAACACAAGCGTTTATAAATTCACCATCCACTCTCCTTGCAGTACTCTAATCATCCAGTCAGTACCCATGTACTCATCCAATGACCCAGGCACTAACTCATACACTGCTACAATTCTCTGAGCACTACTGATGCAGTCCAGCCATCGCCCTGTCACTACCCATGCACTCCTCCGATCACCCAGCGAGCACCATGAACTTATCCAATCACTTCGCCAAAACCGAAGCACTTATAAATTCACCGTGCACTCTCCTTGCATTACTCTAATCATCAAGTCAGTACCCATGCACTCATGCAATGACCCACACACTAACACATGCACTGCTACAATACCCTGAGCACTACTGATGCAGTCCAGCCATCGCCCTGTCACTACCCATGCACTCCTCCGATCACCCAGCGAGCACCATGTACTTATCCAATCACTCCGCCAAAACCGAAGCACTTATAAATTCACTGTGCACTCTCCTTGCATTACTCTAATCATCCAGTCAGTACCCATGCACTCATGCAATGACCCATGCGCTAACTCATGCACTGCTACAATACCCTGAGCACTACTGATGCAGTCCAGCCATCGCCCTGTCACTACCCATGCACTCCTCCAATCACCCAGCGAGCACCATGTTCTTATCCAATCACTCCGCCAAAACACAAGCACTTATATATTCACCATGCACTCTCCTTGCAGTACTCTAATCATCCAGTCACTACCCATGTACTCATGCAATGACGCAGGCACTAACACATGCACTGCTACAATCCCCTAAGGACTACTGATGCAGTCCAGCCATCTCCTTGTCACTACCCATGCACTCCTCCAATCACCCAACCAGTTCCTGTCACTACCCATGCCCTCCTCCGATCACCCAGTGAGCACCATGTACTTATCCAATCACTCCGCCAAAACATAAACACTTATAAATTCACCATGCACTCTCCTTGCAGTACTCTAATCATCCAGTCACTACACATGTACTCATGCAATGACCCAGGCACTAACACATGCACTGCTACAATCCCCTGAGCACTACTGATGCAGCCCAGCCATCTCTTTGTCACTACCCATGCACTCCTCCAATCACCCAGCCAGCACCATGTACTTATCCAATCACTCTGCCAAAACCCAAGCACTTATAGATTCACCATGCACTCTCCTTGCAGTACTCTAATCATCCAGTCAGTACCCATGCACTCATGCAATGATCCATGCACTAACTCATGCACTGCTACAATACTCTGAGCACTACTGATGCAGTCCAGTCATCGCCCTGTTACTACCCATGCACTCCTCCGATCACCCAGCGAGCACCATGTACTTATCCAATCACTCCGCCAAAACCCAAGCACTTATAAATTCACCATGCACTCTCCTTGCAGTACTCTAATCATCCAGTCACTACCCATGTACTCATGCAATGACGCAGGCACTAACTCATGCACTGCTATAATACTCTGAGCACTACTGATGCAGTCCAGCCATCGCCCTGTCACTACCCATGCACTCCTCCGATCACCCAGCGAGCACCATGTACTTATCCAATCACTCCGCCAAAACCGAAGCACTTACAAATTCACTGTGCACTCTCCTTGCATTACTCTAATCATCCAGTCAGTACCCATGCACTCATGCAATGACCCATGCGCTAACTCATGCACTGCTACAATACCCTGAGCACTACTGATGCAGTCCAGCCATCGCCCTGTCACTACCCATGCACTCCTCCGATCACCCAGCGAGCACCATGTACTTATCCAATCACTCCGCCAAACCACAAGCACTTATAAATTCACCATGCACTCTCCTTGCAGTACTCTAATCATCCAGTCACTACCCATGTACTCATGCAATGACCCAGGCACTAACACATGCACTGCTACAATCCCGTGAGCACTACTGATGCAACCCAGCCATCTCTTTGTCACTACCCATGCACTCCTCCAATCACCCAGCCAGCACCATGTACTTATCCAATCACTCTGCCAAAACCGAAGCACTTATAGATTCACCATGCACTCTCCTTGCAGTACTCTAATCATCCAGTCAGTACCCATGCACTCATGCAATGATCCACTCACTAACTCATGCACTGCTACAATACTCTGAGCACTACTGATGCAGTCCAGCCATCGCCCTATCACTACCCATGCACTCCTCCGATCACCCAGCGAGCACCATGTACTTATCCAATCACTCCGCCAAAACCGAAGCACTTATAAATTCACTGTGCACTCTCCTTGCAGTACTCTAATCATCCAGTCAGTACCCATGTACTCATCCAATGACCCAGGCACTAACTCATGCACGGCTACAATACTCTGAGCACTACTGATGCAGTCCAGCCATCGCCCTGTCACTACCCATGCACTCCTCCAATCATCCAGCGAGCACCATGTACTTATCCAGTCACTCCGCCAAAACCCAAGCACTTATAAATTCACCATGCACTCTCCTTGCAGTACTCTAATCATCCAGTCACTACCCATGTACTCATGCAATGACGCAGGCACTAACACATGCACTGCTACAATCCCCTGAGGACTACTGATGCAGTCCAGCCATCTCCTTGTCACTACCCATGCACTCCTCTAATCACCCAACCAGTTCCATGTCCTTATCCAATCACTCCGCCAAAACACAAGCGTTTATAAATTCACCATCCACTCTCCTTGCAGTACTCTAATCATCCAGTCAGTACCCATGTACTCATCCAATGACCCAGGCACTAACTCATACACTGCTACAATTCTCTGAGCACTACTGATGCAGTCCAGCCATCGCCCTGTCACTACCCATGCACTCCTCCGATCACCCAGCGAGCACCATGAACTTATCCAATCACTTCGCCAAAACCGAAGCACTTATAAATTCACCGTGCACTCTCCTTGCATTACTCTAATCATCAAGTCAGTACCCATGCACTCATGCAATGACCCACACACTAACACATGCACTGCTACAATACCCTGAGCACTACTGATGCAGTCCAGCCATCGCCCTGTCACTACCCATGCACTCCTCCGATCACCCAGCGAGCACCATGTACTTATCCAATCACTCCGCCAAAACCGAAGCACTTATAAATTCACTGTGCACTCTCCTTGCATTACTCTAATCATCCAGTCAGTACCCATGCACTCATGCAATGACCCATGCGCTAACTCATGCACTGCTACAATACCCTGAGCACTACTGATGCAGTCCAGCCATCGCCCTGTCACTACCCATGCACTCCTCCAATCACCCAGCGAGCACCATGTTCTTATCCAATCACTCCGCCAAAACACAAGCACTTATATATTCACCATGCACTCTCCTTGCAGTACTCTAATCATCCAGTCACTACCCATGTACTCATGCAATGACGCAGGCACTAACACATGCACTGCTACAATCCCCTAAGGACTACTGATGCAGTCCAGCCATCTCCTTGTCACTACCCATGCACTCCTCCAATCACCCAACCAGTTCCTGTCACTACCCATGCCCTCCTCCGATCACCCAGTGAGCACCATGTACTTATCCAATCACTCCGCCAAAACATAAACACTTATAAATTCACCATGCACTCTCCTTGCAGTACTCTAATCATCCAGTCACTACACATGTACTCATGCAATGACCCAGGCACTAACACATGCACTGCTACAATCCCCTGAGCACTACTGATGCAGCCCAGCCATCTCTTTGTCACTACCCATGCACTCCTCCAATCACCCAGCCAGCACCATGTACTTATCCAATCACTCTGCCAAAACCCAAGCACTTATAGATTCACCATGCACTCTCCTTGCAGTACTCTAATCATCCAGTCAGTACCCATGCACTCATGCAATGATCCATGCACTAACTCATGCACTGCTACAATACTCTGAGCACTACTGATGCAGTCCAGTCATCGCCCTGTTACTACCCATGCACTCCTCCGATCACCCAGCGAGCACCATGTACTTATCCAATCACTCCGCCAAAACCCAAGCACTTATAAATTCACCATGCACTCTCCTTGCAGTACTCTAATCATCCAGTCACTACCCATGTACTCATGCAATGACGCAGGCACTAACTCATGCACTGCTATAATACTCTGAGCACTACTGATGCAGTCCAGCCATCGCCCTGTCACTACCCATGCACTCCTCCGATCACCCAGCGAGCACCATGTACTTATCCAATCACTCCGCCAAAACCGAAGCACTTACAAATTCACTGTGCACTCTCCTTGCATTACTCTAATCATCCAGTCAGTACCCATGCACTCATGCAATGACCCATGCGCTAACTCATGCACTGCTACAATACCCTGAGCACTACTGATGCAGTCCAGCCATCGCCCTGTCACTACCCATGCACTCCTCCGATCACCCAGCGAGCACCATGTACTTATCCAATCACTCCGCCAAACCACAAGCACTTATAAATTCACCATGCACTCTCCTTGCAGTACTCTAATCATCCAGTCACTACCCATGTACTCATGCAATGACCCAGGCACTAACACATCCACTGCTACAATCCCGTGAGCACTACTGATGCAACCCAGCCATCTCTTTGTCACTACCCATGCACTCCTCCAATCACCCAGCCAGCACCATGTACTTATCCAATCACTCTGCCAAAACCGAAGCACTTATAGATTCACCATGCACTCTCCTTGCAGTACTCTAATCATCCAGTCAGTACCCATGCACTCATGCAATGATCCACTCACTAACTCATGCACTGCTACAATACTCTGAGCACTACTGATGCAGTCCAGCCATCGCCCTATCACTACCCATGCACTCCTCCGATCACCCAGCGAGCACCATGTACTTATCCAATCACTCCGCCAAAACCCAAGCACTTATAAATTCACCATGCACTCTCCTTGCAGTACTCTAATCATCCAGTCACTACCCATGTACTCATGCAATGATGCAGGCACTAACACATGCACTGCTACAATCCCCTGAGGACTACTGATGCAGTCCAGCCATCTCCTGGTCACTACCCATGCACTCCTCCAATCACCCAACCAGTTCCATGTCCTTATCCAATCACTCCGCCAAAACTCAAGCGTTTATAAATTCACCATCCACTCTCCTTGCAGTACTCTAATCATCCAGTCAGTACCCATGTACTCATCCAATGACCCAGGCACTAACTCATGCACTGCTACAATACTCTGAGCACTACTGATGGAGTCCAGCCATCGCCCTGTCACTACCCATGCACTCCTCCTATCACCCAGCAAGCACCATGTACTTATCCAGTCACTCCGCCAAAACACAAGCACTTATAAATTCACCATGCACTCTCCTTGCAGTACTCTAATCATCCAGTCACTACCCATGTACTCATGCAATGACGCAGGCACTAACACATGCACTGCTACAATCCCCTAAGGACTACTGATGCAGTCCAGCCATCTCCTTGTCACTACCCATGCACTCCTCCTATCACCCAGCGAGCACCATGTACTTATCCAATCACTCCGCCAAAACCCAAGCACTTATAAATTCACCATGCACTCTCCTTGCAGTACTATAATCATTCAGTCAGTACCCATGCACTCATGCAATGACCCATGCACTAACTCATGCACTGCTACAATACTCTGAGCACTACTGATGCAGTCCAGCCATCACCCTGTCACTACCCATGCACTCCTCCTATCACCCAGCGAGCACCATGTACTTATCCAATCACTCTGCCAAAACCCAAGCACTTATAAATTCACCATGAACTCTCCTTGCAGTACTCTAATCATTCAGTCAGTACCCATGCACTCATGCAATGACCCATGCACTAACTCATGCACTGCTACAATCCCCTAAGGACTACTGATGCAGTCCAGCCATCTCCTTGTCACTACCCATGCACTCCTCCAATCACCCAACCAGTTCCATGTCCTTATCCAATCACTCCGCCAAAACACAAGCGTTTATAAATTCACCATCCACTCTCCTTGCAGTACTCTAATCATACAGTCACTACCCATGTACTCATCCAATGACCCAGGCACTAACTCATGCACTGCTACAATACTCTGAGCACTACTGATGCAGTCCAGCCATCACCCTGTCACTACCCATGCACTCCTCCTATCACCCAGCGAGCACCATGTACTTATCCAATCACTCCGCCAAAACCCAAGCACTTATAAATTCACCATGCACTCTCCTTGCAGTACTCTAATCATTCAGTCAGTACCCATGCACTCATGCAATGACCCATGCACTAACTCATGTACTGCTACAATACCCTGAGCACTACTGATGCAGTCCAGCCATCGCCCTGTCACTACCCATGCACTCCTCCGATCACCCAGCGAGCACCATGTACTTATCCAATCACTCCGCCAAAACATAAACACTTATAAATTCACCATGCATTCTCCTTGCAGTACTCTAATCATCCAGTCACTACACATGTACTCATGCAATGACCCAGGCACTAACACATGCACTGCTACAATCCCCTGAGCACTACTGATGCAGCCCAGCCATCTCTTTGTCACTACCCATGCACTCCTCCAATCACCCAGCCAGCACCATGTACTTATCCAATCACTCTGCCAAAACCCAAGCACTTATAGATTCACCATGCACTCTCCTTGCAGTACTCTAATCATCCAGTCAGTACCCATGCACTCATGCAATGATCCATGCACTAACTCATGCACTGCTACAATACTCTGAGCACTACTGATGCAGTCCAGCCATCGCCCTGTCACTACCCATGCACTCCTCCGATCACCCAGCGAGCACCATGTACTTATCCAATCACTCCGCCAAAACCCAAGCACTTATAAATTCACCATGCACTCTCCTTGCAGTACTCTAATCATCCAGTCACTACCCATGTACTCATGCAATGACGCAGGCACTAACTCATGCACTGCTATAATACTCTGAGCACTACTGATGCAGTCCAGCCATCGCCCTGTCACTACCCATGCACTCCTCCGATCACCCAGCGAGCACCATGTATTTATCCAATCACTCCGCCAAAACCGAAGCACTTATAAATTCACTGTGCACTCTCCTTGCATTACTCTAATCATCCAGTCAGTACCCATGCACTCATGCAAAGACCCATGCGCTAACTCATGCACTGCTACAATACCCTGAGCACTACTGATGCAGTCCAGCCATCGCCCTGTCACTACCCATGCACTCCTCCAATCACCCAGCGAGCACCATGTACTTATCCAATCACTCCGCCAAAACACAAGCACTTATAAATTCACCATGCACTCTCCTTGCAGTACTCTAATCATCCAGTCACTACCCATGTACTCATGCAATGACCCGGCACTAACACATGCACTGCTACAATCCCGTGAGCACTACTGATGCAACCCAGCCATCTCTTTGTCACTACCCATGCACTCCTCCAATCACCCAGCCAGCACCATGTACTTATCCAATCACTCTGCCAAAACCGAAGCACTTATAGATTCACCATGCACTCTCCTTGCAGTACTCTAATCATCCAGTCAGTACCCATGCACTCATGCAATGATCCACTCACTAACTCATGCACTGCTACAATACTCTGAGCACTACTGATGCAGTCCAGCCATCGCCCTATCACTACCCATGCACTCCTCCGATCACCCAGCGAGCACCATGTACTTATCCAATCACTCCGCCAAAACCCAAGCACTTATAAATTCACCATGCACTCTCCTTGCAGTACTCTAATCATCCAGTCACTACCCATGTACTCATGCAATGACGCAGGCACTAACTCATGCACTGCTACAATACTCTGAGCACTACTGATGCAGTCCAGCCATCGCCCTGTCACTACCCATGCACTCCTCCGATCACCCAGCGAGCACCATGTACTTATCCAATCACTCCGCCAAAACACAAGCACTTATAAATTCACCGTGCACTCTCCTTGCAGTACTCTAATCGTCCAGTCACTACCCATGTACTCATGCAATGATGCAGGCACTAACACATGCACTGCTACAATCCCCTGAGGACTACTGATGCAGTCCAGCCATCTCCTTGTCACTACCCATGCACTCCTCCAATCACCCAACCAGTTCCATGTCCTTATCCAATCACTCCGCCAAAACTCAAGCGTTTATAAATTCACCATCCACTCTCCTTGCAGTACTCTAATCATCCAGTCAGTACCCATGTACTCATCCAATGACCCAGGCACTAACTCATGCACTGCTACAATACTCTGAGCACTACTGATGGAGTCCAGCCATCGCCCTGTCACTACCCATGCACTCCTCCTATCACCCAGCAAGCACCATGTACTTATCCAGTCACTCCGCCAAAACACAAACACTTATAAATTGACCATGCACTCTCCTTGCAGTACTCTAATCATCCAGTCACTACCCATGTACTCATGCAATGACCCAGGCACTAACACATGCACTGCTACAATCCCCTGAGCACTACTGATGCAGCCCAGCCATCTCTTTGTCACTACCCATGCACTCCTACAATCACCCAGCCAGCACCATGTACTTATCCAATCACTCTGCCAAAACCCAAGCACTTATAGATTCACCATGCACTCTCCTTGCAGTACTCTAATCATCCAGTCAGTACCGATGCACTCATGCAATGACGCAGGCACTAACTCTTGCACTGCTACAATACTCTGAGCACTACTGATGCAGTCCAGCCATCTCTTTGTCACTACCCATGCACTCCTCCAATCACCCAGCCAGCACCATGTACTTATCCAATCACTCTGCCAAAACCCAAGCACTTATAGATTCACCATGCACTCTCCTTGCAGTACTCTAATCATCCAGTCAGTACCGATGCACTCATGCAATGACGCAGGCACTAACTCATGCACTGCTACAATACTCTGAGCACTACTGATGCAGTCCAGCCATCGCCCTGTCACTACCCATGCACTCCTCCGATCACCCAGCGAGCACCATGTACTTATCCAATCACTCCGCCAAAACCGGAGCACTTATAAATTCACTGTGCACTCTCCTTGCATTACTCTAATCATCCAGCCAGTACCCATGCACTCATGCAATGACCCATGCACTAACTCATGCACTGCTACAATACCCTGAGCACTACTGATGCAGTCCAGCCATCACCCTGTCACTACCCATGCACTCCTCCGATCACCCAGCGAGCACCATGTACTTATCCAATCACTCCGCCAAAACACAAGCACTTATAAATTCACCATGCACTCTCCTTGCAGTACTCTAATCATCCAGTCACTATCCATGTACTCATGCAATGACGCAGGCACTAACACATGCACTACCACAATCCTCTGAGGACTACTGATGCAGTCCAGCCATCTCCTTGTCACTACCCATTCACTCCTCCAATCACCCAACCAGTTCCATGTCCTTATCCAATCACTCCGCCAAAACACAAGCGTTTATAAATTCACCATCCACTCTCCTTGCAGTACTCTAATCATCCAGTCAGTACCCATGTACTCATCCAATGACCCAGGCACTAACTCATGCACTGCTACAATACTCGGAGCTCTACTGATGCAGTCCAGCCATCGCCCTGTCACTACCCATGCACTCCTCCAATCACCCAGCGAGCACCATGTACTTATCCAGTCACTCCGCCAAAACCCAAGCACTTATAAATTCACCATGCACTCTCCTTGCAGTACTCTAATCATCCAGTCACTACCCATGTACTCATGCAATGACGCAGGCACTAACACATGCACTGCTACAATCCCCTGAGGACTACTGATGCAGTCCAGCCAACTCCTTGTCACTACCCATGCACTCCTCTAATCACCCAACCAGTTCCATGTCCTTATCCAATCACTCCGCCAAAACACAAGCGTTTATAAATTCACCATCCACTCTCCTTGCAGTACTCTAATCATCCAGTCAGTACCCATGTACTCATCCAATGACCCAGGCACTAACTCATACACTGCTACAATTCTCTGAGCACTACTGATGCAGTCCAGCCATCGCCCTGTCACTACCCATGCACTCCTCCTATCACCCAGCGAGCACCATGTACTTATCCAATCACTCTGCCAAAACCCAAGCACTTAAAAATTCACCATGCACTCTCCTTGCATTACTCTAATCATTCAGTCAGTACCCATGCACTCATGCAATGACCCATGCACTAACTCATGCACTGCTACAATACCCTGAGCACTACTGATGCAGTCCAGCCATCGCCCTGTCACTACCCATGCACTCCTCCGATCACCCAGCGAGCACCATGTACTTATCCAATCACTCCGCCAAAACACAAACACTTATAAATTCACCATGCACTCTCCTTGCAGTACTCTAATCATCCAGTCACTACCCATGCACTCATGCAATGACCCAGGCACTAACACATGCACTGCTACAATCCCGTGAGCACTACTGATGCAACCCAGCCATCTCTTTGTCACTACCCATGCACTCCTCCAATCACCCAGCCAGCACCATGTACTTATCCAATCACTCTGCCAAAACCGAAGCACTTATAGATTCACCATGCACTCTCCTTGCAGTACTCTAATCATCCAGTCAGTACCCATGCACTCATGCAATGATCCACTCACTAACTCATGCACTGCTACAATACTCTGAGCACTACTGATGCAGTCCAGCCATCGCCCTATCACTACCCATGCACTCCTCCGATCACCCAGCGAGCACCATGTACTTATCCAATCACTCCGCCAAAACCCAAGCACTTATAAATTCACCATGCACTCTCCTTGCAGTACTCTAATCATCCAGTCACTACCCATGTACTCATGCAATGACGCAGGCACTAACTCATGCACTGCTACAATACTCTGAGCACTACTGATGCAGTCCAGCCATCGCCCTGTCACTACCCATGCACTCCTCCGATCACCCAGCGAGCACCATGTACTTATCCAATCACTCCGCCAAAACACAAGCACTTATAAGTTCACCGTGCACTCTCCTTGCAGTCCTCTAATCGTCCAGTCACTACCCATGTACTCATGCAATGACGCAGGCACTAACACATGCACTGCTACAATCCCCTGAGGACTACTGATGCAGTCCAGCCATCTCCTTGTCACTACCCATGCACTCCTCCATTCACCCAACGAGTTCCATGTCCTTATCCAATCACTCCGCCAAAACTCAAGCGTTTATAAATTCACCATCCACTCTCCTTGCAGTACTCTAATCATCCAGTCAGTACCCATGTACTCATCCAATGACCCAGGCACTAACTCATGCACTACTACAATACTCTGAGCACTACTGATGGAGTCCAGCCATCGCCCTGTCACTACCCATGCACTCCTCCTATCACACAGCGAGCACCATGTACTTATCCAGTCACTCCGCCAAAACCCAAGCACTTATAAATTCACCATGCACTCTCCTTGCATTACTCTAATCATTCAGTCAGTACCCATGCACTCATGCAATGACCCATGCACTAACTCATGCACTGCTACAATCCCGTGAGCACTACTGATGCAGCCCAGCCATCGCCCTGTCACTACCCATGCACTCCTCTGATCACCCAGCGAGCACCATGTACTTATCCAATCACTCCGCATAAACCGAAGCACTTATAAATTCACAGTGCAATCTCCTTGCATTACTCTAATCATCCAGTCAGTACCCATGCACTCATGCAATGACCCACACACTAACTCATGCACTGCTACAATACCCTGAGCACTACTGATGCAGTCCAGCCATCGCCCTGTCACTACCCATGCACTCCTCCAATCACCCAGCGCGCACCATGTACTTATCCAATCACTCCGCCAAAACACAAGCACTTATAAATTCACCATGCACTCTCCTTGCAGTACTCTAATCATCCAGACACTACCCATGTACTCATGCAATGACGCAGGCACTAACACATGCACTGCTACAATCCCCTGAGGACTACTGATGCAGTCCAGCCATCTCCTTGTCACTACCCATGCACTCCTCCAATCACCCAACCAGTTCCATGTCCTTATCCAATCACTCCGCCAAAACACAAGCTTTTATAAATTCACCATCCACTCTCCTTGCAGTACTCTAATCATCCAGTCAGTACCCATGTACTCATCCAATGACCCAGGTTCTAACTCATGGCAAAAACAGAGGAGGTCATGCTAATCACAGGGGTACCCCAACGTATAGTGTTCACTAGTGTATGTAGGTGTTTTCACTGTATTCTAAGTGTCTTTTAGCATAGCACTGGCTCTAGGGCCGGTTAGTCACAGTCAGTTACCACCAGTACCCGTCAGCAAAAAGTTGGGGGCACAGGAGGACTTTCTGCTCCTCTGTTGGTTCTTTCTGCACATCTCTTGCTTTTTCTTGCACTTTTCTTCGTCTTTCTGGAGTTCTGTTGCCTCTTTCTGCATGTCTTGCTTCTTTGTGCGCTTTTCTTCCTCTTTCTTCACATGTCCACCTTTGTAGGCATAGTTAGAAATTAGCATTTAAAAAACCTTTGAAATTCACTGAAAAAACCATAGGTTTCAGGGACGTTATAGTTAGAAATTAGCATTTAAAAAACCTTTGAAATTCACTGAAAAAACCACAGGTTTCAGGGAGGTTATAGTTTGTTGGACATTTCCCTCGTACAAAACCATAGAAATTCCCCCGTTATAGTTAGTTCAGCTAACTATAACTCGCGCCCCCGCAATGCACTGCTGATGACGTCACGTATTACATCATTCATGACATGGTCAGTGACATCACTGATGACATCACTGATGACATCTCAAATGACATCACTGATGACATCACTGATGACATCATCCACGTGACGGTGTGTTTCTGTAAAGTTTAAATATGTTTTATATATATGCCAAGGTGTATTGAAGAATGAGTGGGTGTATAAGTGTCTGGATGGATGATTTAGTAGGTGCGTGACTGACTGTATAAGTGAGTGATTAAATGTGTCTTACTGAATGCATGGGTTGGTGAGTAGCTACATGAGTGTGTATATCGGTTATTGATTGGTTGCTTGAGAATTTGTATGGGAGACTGAGTGTGTGTGTGGGTGGGTGGGAAGTGTGTGACTGTGCATAGATGTGTGAGTGGTTGATTCACTGGGTGTATGGGTTCAAGAGTGCATGTGGAAACAGCTGTATGGGCAGGTGAGTGTGTGTATGTGTGTGTTGGTGAGTGAATGGATGTCTCAGTGGTACATGTCCAAGTAACTACATAGGGAAAAGGCAGTGTATGTGAGAGTTGGAGTATAAATGACTATACGTGAGAGTCAGTGTTTGTGAGAGTGGCTGTATGGATGAGTGTGTACTTGTATCAGTGATTATATAAGAGAGTAAGTATGCGTTAGTATCTGTATAGGTGAGTAAATGGGAGTGTGATTGATTATTTGCATGACTGACTAGGTGTGTGAGTAACTCCATGGATGAGTGGCGGTGTGTGAGTGTCTGTATAGGTGTATGAGTGCATATGATAGTGTTGTATTGATGAGTGACTGCATGTATGAGTGATTGTATGGGTGAATGAGTGGATGTGTGTGTAGACCTAGGAATCAGTGAGTGCGCATGTAGTAACTGGTATTGGTGTGTCGATGGTTTCGAAAATGGTAGTCTGTATTTTACAGTGGGTGTATCAATGGTTATATTAGAGTGTGAGGAGGTGCATCAGATTTTCACGTGGATGATGTCATCAGTGATGTCATCAGTGATGTCATTTGAGATGTCATCAGTGATGTCATCAGTGATGTCACTGACCATGTCATGAATGATGTAATATGTGACGTCATCAGCAGTGCATTGCGGGGCGCGAGTTATAGTTAGCTGAACTAACTATAACGGGGAATTTCTATGGTTTTGTATGAGTGAAATGTCCAACTAACTATAACCTCCCTGAAACCTGTGGTTTTTTCCGTGAATTTCTAAGGTTTTTTAAATGCTAATTTCTAAATATAACGTCCCTGAAACCTATGGTTTTTTCAGTGAATTTCAAAGGTTTTTTAAATGCTAATTTCTAACTATAACGTCCCTGAAACCTATGGTTTTTTCAGTGAATATATATATATATATCATCATCAACGGTTTGCTCAGCAAATAAGGGCGCACTCGGGAAACAATAATCATAGGCATTTGTCCAAATTCTTGCGCTACTGCAGCACTAAATTTTAAATACCTGCCCTCCAATGGGCTGTTCAAATGAAACCCCAGTGCTAGCTGTGACATGTATTGCTGCAGCCTACATTGACCCCCAATGGGAAGGAATAAAACTTTCAAATCGGCCCTTCAATGAGCCGCAAAAGCGTCCGTAGAGCCCATAATCCATGGTTTGTTTCCCCACATGCAAGACATCAGCAAAGTCGTTCTTAATTGGCCCCCGGGTGGGCCAAGTCCCGGGGGAATGCGTGGTTTTAAAATTTTATGTATGGGGGGGCCTTAGAGGCCCCCCAAGCCCAGTGGACCGCCACCCCCTGGGGCTTTGAAATTATAATGCTGGCGGGGGGCACCCGGCCCCCCCGCAGCCCCGGGGACCGCCACCCCCCGGGGCTTCTTTTTTTAAATAAAAAATACCTGTGTGGGGGGCTCCAGCCCCCACATGCCCCGGGACCGCCACCTCCCGGGGCACTAATTAAAGAAATGTGGGGGTCCGTTTAGGACCCCCGAGCCCCGGGACCACCACCTCCCCGGGGCTTTGCAGAAGTGGGGAGGGGGGCCGCACGGCCCCCTCCTGGAGCCTGTGGTGGCCCTGGGGACTGCCACCCCCAGGGCCGGCTCCTGCAGTGTCCCGGGGTGCCTACCCCCGGGACACTGCTGTTTGCAATGGAAGGACGGGAGCCTCGCGGCTCCCGCCCTGTCATTGCAAACTTGCTTTGCTTCATTGAAGCGAGAGCAGGGAAACCTTCAGGTGACATGTGTGCAAACAGGCCCCATGGCGCGTTTTAAGATGGGGAATTAAATCCCCCTATCTGGTGGGCTAGTTGGCCCCTAGGGACCCTCGGGATTGAGGAGGAATTAATTCTCCAACATGCAGACATGTCACCTCAGGCCCCACCCCCTTCCTTCACCATTGTGCAAATATTCCTCTAAAATCAGCCGAACTACGAATTCCGATTTACTCACCTGTTATCAGGAGAGACCTCAGTGCTGCATCTTTGAGCCCAGTACAGATCCTGAAAAGTAATTCTAACCGTACTTACCAGTAACTTGAATTTCCTTCCATAGGCTAACATTGACTGGTTTCACTTGGAAATTCTTCTAAGTGTGGAGTTTTGGAACTTTATAATATTCCTCTAAAATCAGCCGAACTACGAATTCTGATTTACTGACCTGTTATCAGGAGAGAACCCAGTGCTGCATCTTTGAGCCCAGTACAGATCCTGAAAAGTAATTCTAACCGTACTTACCAGTAACTTGAATTTCCTTCCATAGGATATCATTGCCTGCTTTTTGCTGAAAAAGTTTCTAAGTGTCGATTTTTGAAACATACAAATATTCCTCTAAAATCAGCAGAACTACGAATTCTGATTTACTCACCTGTTATCAGGAGAGACCTCAGTGCTGCATCTTTGAGCCCAGTACAGATCCTGAAAAGTAATTCTAACCGTACTTACCAGTAACTTGAATTTCCTTCCATAGGCTAACATTGACTGGTTTCACTATGGAAATTCTTCTAAGTGTGGAGTTTTGGAACTTTATAATATTCCTCTAAAATCAGCCGAACTACGAATTCTAATTTACTCACCTGTTATCAGTAGAGAACCCAGTGCTGCATCTTTGAGCCCAGTACAGATCCTGAAAAGTAATTCTAACCGTACTTACCAGTAACTTGAATTTCCTTCCATAGGCTAACATTGACTGGTTTCACTTGGAAATTCTTCTAAGTGTGGAGTTTTGGAACTTTATAATATTCCTCTAAAATCAGCTGAACTACGAATTCCAATTTACTCACCTGTTATCAGGAGAGACCTCAGTGCTGCATCTTTGAGCCCAGTACTGATCCTGAAAAGTAATTTTAACCGTACTTACCAGTAACTTTCTCCTTAAAATACTCTTACACAGGGAAAGTGCCCACTCTAGGAGGAAGAATGGCGAGAAAATGGCTCTCCATTAATAACAACGATTTTATCGCTACTTTAATTAACACAGCTCCGTGTCCCACATTTGATGTTAACCTATACGAAAAATCTTTCTCGTCTTGGTTACTTGCGGCTAGTAACATACATGCTCCACTAAAACAAATCAGCTTTACCCGCCGACATGAGGCTCAGAGATGGTTTTCCCCTGACTTAAACTCTCAAAAACGCTCCCTTCGTCAACTGGAAAGAAAGTGGAGGCAGGATTACTCCCAAACAGGAAAAACTATTTATGTCCGGGCCTTACATGATTATAAGAAGGCCATTTCCGCAGCTAAGGCAGCTTATTTCTCAACACGAATTCTCAATTCTAATAATCAAGCTAAGGAATTATTCACAATTGTTGATGAATTATCAAATCCTGAGAGAGTCCTAATTAAACCCAAGCCGTCACAGGCCCTGTGTGATTCTTTGAATACATTTTTTATTGATAAGATTAATGATATTAAAGCCAGCATCCCATACAGGCTCCCACATGATATTACCCCGTCTTCACCTAGGAACCCCCACTCTCTGGACTCCTTTTACCTATTGATGTAGAGACCTTGAATAACCTACTCGCTAAAGTTAAATCTGGCTCTCCTTTGGATCACTGCCCCCTCATGTCTTGAAAGCAGCCTTTATGGCCTTTCCAGACCCAGTTCTTGCCCTTTAAATCAATCCTTGTCCCAGGGCTGCGTCCCCAAGGCTTTTAAGGAAGCCATAGTAGTCCCCCTACTAAAGAAACCAAGTGCTGACCCCCAGACACTAGCAAATTATCGTCCCATCTCTCTGCTCCCTATATGGCTAAGCTACTAGAGGCCCATGTGGCAAAATGCTTATCTAACTTCTTGGAACAGACGGGATTCTTTGATCCATGTCAGGCCGGTTTTCGGCCTAACCATTCCACTGAAACTGTGACTGTGGCAATATTGGATTCCCTACGTGAAAATGCAGACAGAGGCACTCATCAGGCCCTGATATTGCTTGACCTCTCAGCTGCATTTGACACGGTCGACCATAACATTCTAGTGGACCGTGTCAGAGAGGCTGGCTTTCAGGGTCTAGCCCTTAGCTGGATTAATTCCTTCTTAGTAAATCGCACTCAGGCAGTCCGTATTGGCCAATTCACTGCCCCTAAACTAAAAACAACTTGCGGGGTCCCCAGGGCTCTTCGCTTTCACCACATTTGTTCAACCTCTACCTATGCCCATTGATAAGATCTTTGAAAGAAAGGAAGGTGAACCTTTTCAATTATGCAGATGACCTCCAACTCATGTTCTCAATTGATAACTCCCTGATTCTATAAACAATTTTCAATCTATTATGCTTTTCATCCAGCAATGGATGAATCTTAATCATTTAAAACTTAATCCCAGCAAAACTGAATTAATTTTGACAGGGGAGCTTGCAACCCATGGGGTCCACAATATTGGCCTAATAATCTGGGACCTCCCCCTACCCCTCAACCTCAGTAAAAAGTTTAGGGGTTACAATAGGCAACGACCTGTCCTTAAAAGCACATGTTGGCACAGTGGTCTCTGCCTGTTTCCTACAACTTCGAAAAATCAGGAAAATAAGTAGGTTTCTGTCCCACGCTGCTTTGGTCCAAGTGGTAATAGCTCTTGTGCTGTCTCGTCTGGACTACGCAAATGCCATCTACTTGGGACTGCCACTTGGCCTCACCAAACGACTTCAGCTGGTGCAGAACCAAGCGGCTCGAATGATACATAATCAGCCCAGATGGCAGCACGCCTCACCCCTCCTTAGGAAGCTGCACTGGCTCCTATTCCGCAGCGATGTGCCTTTAAAGTCGGATGTCTGGTGTTTAAATCCCTAAACGGCCATAGCCCAAAATTCATTGACAATCTTGTCTCTCGTTATACCCCCACTCGGAATCTTCGTTCAGCTCAACTTCACCTTTTGACAATACCCACCTTTAAACTGAAACGTCAGGGGGCTGCAGGTTTGCGACTTTGGCCCCACGCCTGTGGAATTCCATCCCCCTGGAAATTAGACTTAGCACCAATCTGCTCCTATTCAGAAAATCTCTTAAAACTTGGTTATTCACACAAGCTTATGAATAAACTGTTCCGGATTGGCACCTACCTAGTCTCCAGCGCCATGAAACCAATCGGTGAACGAGCGCTCTATAAGTCACAATTAAGATAAGATAAGATAAGAACTTGAATTTCCTTCCATAGGCTAACATTGACTGGTTTCACTTGGAAATTCTTCTAAGTGTGGAGTTTTGGAACTTTATAATATTCCTCTAAAATCAGCTGAACTACGAATTCCAATTTACTCACCTGTTATCAGGAGAGACCTCAGTGCTGCATCTTTGAGCCCAGTACTGATCCTGAAAAGTAATTTTAACCGTACTTACCAGTAACTTGAATTTCCTTCCATAGGCTAACATTGACTGGTTTCACTTGGAAATTCTTCTAAGTGTGGAGTTTTGGAACTTTATAATATTCCTCTAAAATCAGCTGAACTACGAATTCCAATTTACTCACCTGTTATCAGGAGAGACCTCAGTGCTGCATCTTTGAGCCCAGTACTGATCCTGAAAAGTAATTTTAACCGTACTTACCAGTAACTTGAATTTCCTTCCATCGGATATCATTGACTGGTTTCACTTGGAAATTCTTCTAAGTGTGGAGTTTTGGAACTTTATAATATTCCTCTAAAATCAGCCGAACTACGAATTCCAATTTACTCACCTGTTATCAGGAGAGAACCCAGTGCTGCATCTTTGAGGCCAGTACAGATCCTGAAAAGTAATTCTAACCGTACTTACCAGTAACTTGAATTTTCTTCCATAGGCTAACATTGACTGGTTTCACTTGGAAATTCTTCCAAATGTGTGGAGTTTTGGGCCTTTATAATATTCCTCTAAAATCAGCTGAACTACGAATTCCAATTTACTCACCTGTTATCAGGAGAGACCTCAGTGCTGCATCTTTGAGCCCAGTACTGATCCTGAAAAGTAATTTTAACCGTACTTACCAGTAACTTGAATTTCCTTCCATCGGATATCATTGACTGGTTTCACTTGGAAATTCTTCTAAGTGTGGAGTTTTGGAACTTTATAATATTCCTCTAAAATCAGCCGAACTACGAATTCCAATTTACTCACCTGTTATCAGGAGAGAACCCAGTGCTGCATCTTTGAGCCCAGTACAGATCCTGAAAAGTAATTCTAACCGTACTTACCAGTAACTTGAATTTCCTTCCATAGGCTAACATTGACTGGTTTCACTTGGAATTCTTCTAAGTGTGGAGTTTTGGAACTTTATAATATTCCTCTAAAATCAGCTGAACTACGAATTCCAATTTACTCACCTGTTATCAGGAGAGACCTCAGTGCTGCATCTTTGAGCCCAGTACTGATCCTGAAAAGTAATTTTAACCGTACTTACCAATAACTTGAATTTCCTTCCATCGGATATCATTGACTGGTTTCACTTGGAAATTCTTCTAAGTGTGGAGTTTTGGAACTTTATAATATTCCTCTAAAATCAGCCGAACTACGAATTCCAATTTACTCACCTGTTATCAGGAGAGAACCCAGTGCTGCATCTTTGAGCCCAGTACAGATCCTGAAAAGTAATTCTAACCGTACTTACCAGTAACTTGAATTTCCTTCCATAGGCTAACATTGACTGGTTTCACTTGGAAATTCTTCCAAATGTGTGGAGTTTTGGAACTTTATAATATTCCTCTAAAATCAGCTGAACTACGAATTCCAATTTACTCACCTGTTATCAGGAGAGACCTCAGTGCTGCATCTTTGAGCCCAGTACTGATCCTGAAAAGTAATTTTAACCGTACTTACCAGTAACTTGAATTTCCTTCCATCGGATATCATTGACTGGATTCACTTGGAAATTCTTCTAAGTGTGGAGTTTTGGAACTTTATAATATTCCTCTAAAATCAGCCGAACTACGAATTCCAATTTACTCACCTGTTATCAGGAGAGACCTCAGTGCTGCATCTTTGAGCCCAGTACAGATCCTGAAAAGTAATTCTAACCGTACTTACCAGTAACTTGAATTTCCTTCCATAGGCTAACATTGACTGGTTTCACTTATATATTCTTCTAAGTGTGGAGTTTTGGAACTTTATAATATTCCTCTAAAATCAGCCGATCTACGAATTCCGATTTACTGACCTGTTATCAGGAGAGAACCCAGTGCTGCATCTTTTAGCCCAGCACTGACCCTGAAAAGTAATTCTAACCGTACTTACCAGTAACTTGTATTTCCTTCCATAGGAATCCATTGTCTGGTTTTCAGCAGAAAAGTTTCAAAGTGTCGATTTTCACAAACTACAAATATTCCTTAAAAATCGCCTGGATGACTTAAACGCATTCTTTCAACTGTTTACAGGAGATGCACCAGTGCTGGATCCAGGATCCACCACTGAGTAAGAAAAAGTAACGATAACACTACTTACCTGCTAAGTGAATTTACTCCCATAGGATAACATTGGTGATTCTATGTGAAGAAGTTTCTAAGTGTCAACTTTTAAAATACAATAATATTCCTTAAAAATCACTACTGTAAACAAAACGCTTTTACTCAACTGTTTACAGGAGATGTCCCAGGACTGAATCTAGGATCCAGTCCTGTGGTTAGAAAAGTAATCCATAAAGTAACTAATTGCATTTAACTAGAAATTCACATTGAGCTCAATGTTGCATTGTGTTTGAAATTGTGTTGCCCATTGCAACAACTGTAACTACTGTACTTAAAAGTCTATTGCCTATTTTCAAAGTATTTAAACTAAAGTAATTCATTCTGAGAAAGTATATTTTGTAATGTAATGTATAATGTAATTACAATGTAATTTAAAAAATAAAATATCTAAAAATAAATAGTTTAAAAAATGTAGTAAATCAGTATCCAAAAAATAAATATAACAATTAATACATTTAAAAATTGTCATTTACAAAACCTTTGAAAGTCACTGAAAAAAACCATAGGTTTCAGACATGTTATAGTTGGGAATTAGCATTCAAAAACCTTTGAAATTCACTGAAAAACCATAGGTTTCAGGCACGTTATAGTTAGAAATTAGCATTTAAAAACCTTTGAAATTCACTGAAAAAAACATAGGTTTCAGGGACGTTATAGTTAGAAATTAGCATTTAAAAACCTTAGAAATTCACTGAAAAAATTATAGGTTTTAGGGACAGTTATAGTTAGTTGGACATTGCACTCGTACAAAACCCGTGAAATTCCCCCGTTATAGTTAGTTCAGCTAACTATAACTCGCGCCCCCGCAATGCACTGCTGATGACGTCACATATTACATCACTCATGACATGGTCAGTGACATCACTGATGACATCACTGATGACATCTCAAATTACATCACTGATGACATCACTGATGACATCCTCCATGTGATAATTTCATGCATCTTCTCACACCCTAATATAACTTTTGATACACCCACTCTAAATTACAGACTGCCATTCTCAAAACCATAGGCACTCCTACACCAATAACTACATACCCACTCACTGATTCTTAGGTCTACACACACATCCACTCACTCACCTGTACAGTCACTCATACTTACGGTCACTCAGTACAGGACTATCATATGCACTCATACACCTACATAGACACTCACACACCGCCACTCATCCATAGAGGTACTCACACACCTAGTCAGTCATGCAAATAATTAATCACACTGCCATTTACTCGCCTATACAGTTATACACACACCAGCTCACTTACTCATACAAATACTAGCACATTCTTACGCTCTTATACAATCACTAATACAAGTACACACTCATCCATACAGCCACTCTCACAATCACACACTCTCACTTATACCCATTTATATACTCCAACACACATATATACTTCCTTTCACATATGTAGTTACTCACACATGTACCACTGAGATATACATTCACTCACTAACACACCCATACACACACTCACCCACCCATACAGTCCATCACAGATGCACTCTTGAAACCATGCACCCAGTGAATCACCCACTGATACATCTATGTGCAGTCACACACACCCCACCCACACAAACACTCAGGCACCCATACAGATACTCAGACAACCAATCAATAACTCATGTAGACACTCATGTAGCTATTTACAAACCCATGCAGCCACTTACACACCAACAGACAGATGGATAAAGACATTCACACAGTTTAGTCACTAACCCATGCATTTAGTAAGATACGTTTAATCACTCACTTATAGAGTCAGTCACGCACCTACTAAATCATCCATCCAGACACTTATACACCCACTCATTATTCAATACACCTTGGCATATATACATATTTAAACTTTATAGAAACACACAGTCACTGCATGATGTCATCAGTGATGTCATTTGAGATGTCATCAGTGATGTCATCAGTGATGTCACTGACCATGTCATGAGTGATGTAATATGTGACGTCATCAGCAGTGCATTGCGGGAGCGCGAGTTATAGTTAGCTGAACTAACTATAACGGGGAATTTCACGGGTTTTGTACGAGTGCAATGTCCAACTAACTATAACTGTCCCTAAAACCTATGGGTTTTTTCAGTGAATATATATATATATATATATATATATATATATATATATATATTTATTTTTTTACACAGTGGCAGTCTTCACTGTGTAGTTATAGTTAGATGATAGTTTCGATCGGAAGAGGTTTTTTGCCTCGCTAATAACTTTGGTGCCATTTGACGAATCTTCTTGAAAAGTTCCCAAAAACAAGTTCTTCCACAGCAGCTCCTTCCGGGAAAGTTTCGGGTGATCCATCAAATGGGGTCTGAGAAAAAGTGGGGGTTAAATATGTGTTCTCATGAAATTCCCCATAGGAATTTTAGACAGTGGAATAAAACAATCAGAAAACTAGATCTTTATTCTGTGTGCTTTATGTGAATGGGTGTTTCCCCTGACTTTTTGCTTTCTGACCTCCCGGTTTTGACTCTGTTTTTGCTGGTGTGATGATTCTGCGCACTTTCCTCACTGCGGTCCAGTGGGAAAGTGCAAGTGCTCCTGTATAAAATGTGTTATGGATTGGTGTTTCCATGATTGGCCTATTTGGTTTATGTGTCAGTCCCTTGTAAAGTGCACTACGAGTGCCAGGGCCTATAGACCAAATGCTGTTGGTGGGCTGCAGCACTGGATTGTGCCACCCACGCAAACAGCCCGTAAAGTGTAACTCGGGCCTGCCATCGCAGAGCCTGTGCGCAGCCTGGGGCTGCCATGTCGACTTGGCAAGTGCACACACTTGCAAGTCCCTAAACCTTCCCTTTGCTGCATGTTAGTCACCCCTAAGGTAGGCCCAAGGTACCCCTGTGGGCAGGGTGCATTGTACGCGAAAGGTAGGACATGCCCTGGTGTGTGCGGCATGTCCTGATAGTGAATCACAGCCTAGTTCGTTTTTCACTATTGCAAGGCTACCTGTTCCCCTAGGCCAGAACGGGCGGTTTTGATTATTACAGTATATAATCCTAACTGACCCCGGGAACATGGTAGAAATTCAAGTTTAGTATGCCTGGACTCAGAATGATAAAATGCAGCTTTTAGTGAAGTTGGTTTTAACATTCTGTGTTTGAAAATACCGCTTTTAGAAAGTGGGTATTTTCTTGTCTAACCATCCAAGCCTGCCTCTGCGAGGTTGTGTATTCCTTGTCTGGAATGTGAGTGACAGGGGCTGGGGATGCCAGGAGACAGGGTGAGTCAGCGCAGGGCTGAATAGCCAGATCGACCTGTAGATGGGTGGGAGGGGTCGCACCTGGGCCCTGAATAGGACAGTGCCTTCCCTCCACAATGCTGGCTCCACCTCCTGTGGTGCGTCTGATGTCCCTGGCCTGCTCACTGAAAGAAGGGACGGAGACTTGTCAACAAAGTGCTCCAGAACTGGTTTGGACTAGGCAAAGGCCTCTCTGCCTTCAGAGAACAAAGGAATTTGGGATATAAATATTGGGGCCCTGACCCCATGAATTTAGATCTCGCTGGAATCAAGGAACCTGCCAAGACGAAGAGCTGGAAGAGCTGCCAGGAGGAGTACTGCCCCGTTGCTGTGTTGTTGCTTTGTTGGGTTGGCCTGCAGATTGCTGCTTCTGTCTTGGGCAGTGAAAGGACTGGACTGAACTTTCTACAAACTTGTGCTGAGTATCTCCAAGGGCCAGGAACCAAGCTGGCCTCCTGTTAAGAAGTCTCAGGGACTACAAAGACTTCACAAGCCTCTGGGTACCGCTTCTGGAACGCTGTTTCAGTTGCCACAGAGGAAGGGAACTGCAACCGACTCCGTCAACCGAATCCATCCCTGGCCGGTGACCTGCTTGCACCGCAGACTGCATCGCCCCGCTTCGCATCGCAACCCTGGTCTCACCGTGGGCGACGTCCGACGCCGCCAACATCGAGCCGCTGCTTGCACCGTGACCTGTGGGCACCGCAGTTCGCATCGCATCGCTTCACTGGGCCAGCCGGACCAGACCGACACTGTCGCTGCAACTGGCTCAAGAGTCGAGACCGCACCGCATTTGGGGCACCGCTCGCACGTCTGCGACGCACCGCTCCGACTCGCACCGCTGTCCGACGCCAGCTCCCGCACTCCAGCTAGGTCGCCTGCATCGCAACCTGTCAGCACCGCATCGAGCATCGTCTCGCCCTGCATCGCACGCCTTGGACTCACCGACTCCATCTGCACGACGCTCATCGAGCCGCTGCCTGCACCGCATCGAGGGACACCGCACCTTGCATCGCTCCGTCTTGCACCGCAACCGCGACGAACGCCGACCGGCTCGTACACTCCGTACCAGCCACAACGAGAAAAGGTACTGTGACCGAGTCTGTTCACAACTCTGCTGGCCCGTATCGACGCGGTCGGCTGGAACTGTTAGACTCTGTGGTTTTCAGCATCACGGTAGGCTCGGACGGAGCTACCGACTCGTATGAACTTTGCTTTTGTGCTATTCCTGCAAAGAAGAAGTTAACGTATCAAGTATTCATTCGTAAAGTATAGTATTGTGGATTTTTGTCGTAATTGGTCTTGTCTTGAGTATATAAAATATTGGTTATTTTTCTAAACTGGTGTGGTGTCCGTTTGTAGTGCTTACACTGTATTACTGTTGGTTATGTGCAAATGCTTTACACACTGCCTCTGAATTAAGCCTGACTGCTCGTGCCAAGCTACCACGAGGGTGAGCAGGGGTTACTTCACGAGTGTAACAACCCTTACCCTGACTAGGAAGAAGGGTCCCTACTTGGACAAAGGTGCAAGCCCTTGCCAACTAGAGATCCCATTTCTAACATTGGTTGTCAGCGGTGAGGATAGGACTTGTGTTTGCACTTGACTTACAGTGATTGGTGTGCACTACTACCATATCGCAGACCATTACGTACCACATACTGGTTCTTTTTCTTTTGGCCTATTTTTGATCTTGCCAGTTTTCAACTCACGACTTTTGTCATGCCTGAATCAATTGCATCATCCGTTGCATCTCTGGAAGTTATCTTTGAAGAGGACAGGTTGGAATCCTACGCCGTAAAGGAGTTACGAGCAATTTGTAAAAACCTGAAAGTCCAAATTAAAGGCCTCACAAGGAAGGAGGAGCTACAGAAGGCGCTGAGGGCCTGGGTAGCAGCCAGACATGCCAATGGGCAGCCTGGTGATCTCAGTGAGGAGGTGGAGGAGCCTATTTCCAGGGTGGATGTGCTTTTGGGTAGGGGGAACCCGCCAGGTCAGGCAGCAGCAGTCTGTCCCCAGAGGAGCTGGAGGACAGGCGGGAGGCAAGGCAGTTTGAGCTGCAGAAGCTCAGACTGGAGAGTGAGCGGGAGGAGAAGAGATTGGCCATAGAGGAGAGGAAGATGCTCTTAGAGCATGAGAGAGAACTGAAGGAGCTAGAACTTAGGAGTAAGTCAGGCTCAGATGGTGGCAGCAATTCGTCCAGAAAGGCAGACAGGATTGTGCACATTCCCAAGAACGTAGGCAAGGAGTTCAAGAAGGGGGATGACATACAAAGGTGGTTTCAGGGTTACGAGGCAGCCATACACATGAATGGGGTCCCTGAGGAGAATTGGGGAGCAGGATTGTGGCCACTTTTCCCGGAAGAAGCAAGGGATGCTCTGATAGCTTTGGGTAAGGGGTATCACCTCACCTATGCTGACATGAAGGATGCCCTTCTCACGAAGTATGGTCTTACTCCTGAAAAGTACAGGGATCAGTTCAGGTCCAGTAAGAAGTCTGATGTCAACACTTGGTTGGAATGTGTGGATGTGTTCTGCAGGTCTCTGGATGGTTGGGTGAAGGGCAGTAGTGTAACAGATTTTCAGGGGCTCTACAACTTGATTGCATGGGAGCACTTGTCTAGTCTATGTTTTGCAGATCTGCGCCAGCACCTAGTTGATAGTAAGCTAACTGACCCCAGGAAGCTTGCTATGGAAGCGGACCGCTGGGTGAATACCAGGGTCCACAAGAAAGCGTTTGGGGAGACTCAGCCAAAGGTGGGCAGGGTCCCCAGCAGAAAAGTGGGGGGACAAGGGTAAAGCACAGGAGTTCTCTAAAGGGCCCCAAACTAGTACCCAGGGTAAAGGTTCCCAGCCCCCGGTGATAAGAAGAAAGGGGTCTCTACAGGGAAGCCTGTTGAGACCGGCCCCAGCAAGTGTTATGCATGTGACCAGGTAGGTCACTTTAAGGGGGACCCCAAGTGCCCGAAGGGGACACAGCCGCCCACCGGTGGACAGTCCAAAGTGTTGGCTAGTGTAGCGCTTGGGGAGGAGGGGTGCCCACAGGAGGGTGGGGATCCCGCAGAAATGACCCTTGTCTCACTAGGGGACAGTGAGATGGTCCCAGGAAACCAGGTGCCCCCTAACACAAAGAAATATAGCACCTGGGTGACCATTAATGGAAACAGGGTAGAGGCTCTCAGAGATACTGGAGCCAGTGTGACCTCAGTCCGGTGTCACCTGGTGTCTGAGAAGCAAGTAGTCCCAGGAGCATTCCACCAAGTAGTTGCTGTCGACAACTCTGAGCGCCAGTGTATGGTGGCGCAGGTTCCCTTTGAATGGGGGGGTCTCAGGTCCCTTGAGGGTGGTTGTGAGCCCTACCATGCCTGTAGATTGTCTGCTAGGAAACGACCTGGAGCAGTCCTCGTGGAAGGAGGTTGAGCTCAGGTCTCACTTGGAGATGCTTGGGTTGCCAGAGTGGGCATGCGTGTCTACTCGGTCAATGGCGGCCAGAAAGGGTGATCAAGAGGACTTGGAGCCTGAAACAGTGGCCCAAGTCCCTGCCAAGAGAAAGGGCAGGGGCGCGGGAAACCGGCCCCCGAAGTTCCCACGGACCGGGAGGAGGCGGACCTCGAGGGGACGCCCCGGTGCCTACAGGGGAGCAGGTAGCCGAACTGGGAGACATCTCTGAGCTGACCCATTGGCAGCAAGAAGGGGGTCCCACCAGGGAGGAGTTCTGCAGGGAGCAGAACGAGTGCCCTACTCTGGAGGGTCTGCGGCGGCAGGCTGCAGACCAGGCAGCTGGTAATCAGTCCGGGTCACATCTGATCTACTGGGAGAGTGGTCTCCTATACAGTGAGCCTAAGGTTGCTGAGCCTGGGTCAGCCCGTGTGCTGGTGGTACCCCAGCGCTTCAGGACCTTCCTACTGGGTCTGGCTCATGACGTGCCTTTGGCAGGACATTTGGGGCAGGACAAGACCTTTGACAGGCTTGTCACCCACTTCTTTTGGCCCCAAATGCGAAGGCAGTCAGATGCACACTGTAGGTCTTGCCAAACTTGCCAGGCAAGTGGTAAGAGTGGGAGGAAGGTCAAAGCTCCTCTCCAACCTTTTCCGGTTGTTGGAACACCCTTTGAAAGGGTAGGGATGGATATTGTGGGGCCACTGGATCCCCAGACAGCCATGGGCAACAGGTACATCCTGGTCTTGGTGGACCATGCCACCCGGTACCCGGAGGCAATCCCTCTCAGGACAACGACGGCGCCAGTGGTGGGCCGGGCGTTAATGGGGATCTTTTCCCGTGTGGGATTCCCCAGAGAGGTGGTTTCTGATAGGGGGACCAATTTCATATCGAAGTATATGACATCCCTGTGGAAGGAGTGTGGTGTAACCTACAAGTTCACCACTCCTTACCACCCACAAGGAAACGGTCTGGTGGAGAGATTCAACCAGACCTTGAAAGGCATGATCAAGGGTCTAACAGAACCCATGAGGCGTAAGTGGGACGTCCTCTTGCCATGCCTACTCTTTGCGTACAGGGAGGTGCCTCAGAAGTCTCTTGGGTACAGCCCCTTTGAGCTCCTGTATGGCCACCCTGTCAGAGGACCTCTGAGTTTGGTAAAGGAAGGCTGGGAGGCAGCTCCCAGGAAAACTCCCCAGGATGTATTTAGCTACATGCTGGCCTTTAGAAACCAAACTGCCCGCTTCAGGAAACTCGCTCAGGTGAACCTAGAAGCAAGCCAGGAAGAAATGAAGAGATGGTATGACCAGAACGCCACTCTGGTCGAATTTCAACCTGGGCAGAAAGTGTGGGTAATGGCCCCAGTGGCACCTTGTGCCTTGCAGGACAAGTGGACTGGGCCATATGAGGTAAAGGAGCGCAAAAGTGACGTCACCTACCTGGTGGATTTGCAGGCTCCAAGGAACCCGTTGAGGGTCCTTCACGTGAACCGCCTCAAGCCCCACTTCGAGAGGTCCGAAGTGAGTAGGCTCTTGGCGAGAGATGATGGGGTGGAAGAGGAGAGCGAGCCTCTCCCTGACCTCCTGTCTACCAAGGAGCATGATGGGTCAGTAGAGGGTGTGATCCTCTCCCCTACTCTGACTCAGGAGCAGCAGGGGGACTGTCGCCAGTTGTTGGGACAGTTCGCCCCACTGTTCTCTCTGACCCCCGGTGTTACTCACTGGTGTACCCATGACGTGGACACGGGTGACAGCCATCCTGTGAAGCACAAGATTTACAGATTGACTGACCGGGTCAGAGCCAGCATCAAGGAGGAGGTCTCTAAGATGTTGGCGTTAGGGGTGATTGAGCCACCCCACAGTCCTTGGGCCAGCCCAGTGGTCTTGGTCCCAAAGGCTGCGGCGCCCGGTGCCACTCCAGAACTCCGGTTTTGTGTGGACTACCGTGGGCTCAATGCCGTCACCAGGACTGACGCGCACCCCATCCCCAGAGCTGATGAGCTCATTGATCGGTTGGGAGCTGCCCGGTTCCTCAGCACGTTTGATTTAACGTCTGGGTACTGGCAGATTGCCTTAACCGATGGGGCCAAGGAGAGATCAGCATTCTCAACCCCAGAAGGTCATTACCAATTCCGGGTGATGCCCTTTGGGTTGAAGAATGCCCCTGCCACCTTTCAGAGGTTGGTCAATCAGGTGTTGGCTGGGCTGGAGGATTTCAGTGCCGCCTACCTGGATGACATTGCTGTGTTCAGTTCCAGCTGGGAAGAACATTTACAGCACCTTGAGAAAGTGTTGAGGGCTCTGCAAGGTGCAGGCCTCACGATCAAGGCCAGTAAGTGCCAGATCGGGCAGGGTTCTGTGGTGTACTTGGGACACCAGGTAGGAAGCGGCCAGGTGGCGCCCCTACAACCCAAGATTGACACCATTCTGGCTTGGGAACCCCCAAGACCCAGACAGAGGTGAGAGCCTTCTTAGGTCTCACCGGCTATTATAGGAGATTTGTTAAGGGCTATGGCACCATCGTTGCCCCCTTAACAGAGCTGACCTCTAAGAGGCAGCCCAGGAAAGTGATCTGGACTGAGTCCTGCCAGAAAGCTTTTGATGCCCTGAAGGCAGCCATGTGCACGGCGCCCGTGCTCAAGGCACCTGACTTCTCCAAGGAATTCGTCGTGCAGACTGACGCTTCAGAGCATGGTGTGGGAGCGGTGCTCTCACAACTTAACGAAGAGGGCCTGGATCAGCCTGTAGTCTTCCTTAGCAGGAGACTACTTCCCAGGGAACAGAGGTGGAGTGCCATAGAAAGGGAAGCTTTTGCTGTGGTCTGGGCACTGAAGAAGTTGAGACCATACCTGTTTGGGACTCACTTCCGGGTTCAGACAGACCACAGGCCCCTCAGATGGTTGATGCAAATGAGGGGTGAGAATCCAAAACTGCTGAGGTGGTCCATCTCCCTACAGGGAATGGACTTTACGGTGGAACACCGTCCTGGTACAGAACACGCCAACGCAGATGGTCTGTCCAGGTTCTTCCGCCTTAGTGAAGAGAACTCCCATGGGGTTGGGTAGTTCTCCCTACTTTCAGCTGGAGGGGACATGTGTTAGACTTGGCATCTTTTGGCGTGTTTCCCCTGACTTTTGCTTTCTGACCTCCCGGTTTTGACTCTGTTTTTGCTGGTGTGATGATTCTGCGCACTTTCCTCACTGCGGTCCAGTGGGAAAGTGCAAGTGCTCCTGTATAAAATGTGTTATGGATTGGTGTTTCCATGATTGGCCTATTTGGTTTATGTGTCAGTCCCTTGTAAAGTGCACTACGAGTGCCAGGGCCTATAGACCAAATGCTGTTGGTGGGCTGCAGCACTGGATTGTGCCACCCACGCAAACAGCCCGTAAAGTGTAACTCGGGCCTGCCATCGCAGAGCCTGTGCGCAGCCTGGGGCTGCCATGTCGACTTGGCAAGTGCACACACTTGCAAGTCCCTAAACCTTCCCTTTGCTGCATGTTAGTCACCCCTAAGGTAGGCCAAAGGTACCCCTGTGGGCAGGGTGCGTTGTACGCGAAAGGTAGGACATGCCCTGGTGTGTGCGGCATGTCCTGATAGTGAATCACAGCCTAGTTCGTTTTTCACTATTGCAAGGCTACCTGTTCCCCTAGGCCAGAACGGGCGGTTTTGATTATTACAGTATATAATCCTAACTGACCCCGGGAACATGGTAGAAATTCAAGTTTAGTATGCCTGGACTCAGAATGATAAAATGCAGCTTTTAGTGAAGTTGGTTTTAACATTCTGTGTTTGAAAATACCGCTTTTAGAAAGTGGGTATTTTCTTGTCTAACCATCCAAGCCTGCCTCTGCGAGGTTGTGTATTCCTTGTCTGGAATGTGAGTGACAGGGGCTGGGGGATGCCAGGAGACAGGGTGAGTCAGCGCAGGGCTGAATAGCCAGATCGACCTGTAGATGGGTGGGAGGGGTCGCACCTGGGCCCTGAATAGGACAGTGCCTTCCCTCCACAATGCTGGCTCCACCTCCTGTGGTGCGTCTGATGTCCCTGGCCTGCTCACTGAAAGAAGGGACGGAGACTTGTCAACAAAGTGCTCCAGAACTGGTTTGGACTAGGCAAAGGCCTCTCTGCCTTCAGAGAACAAAGGAATTTGGGATATAAATATTGGGGCCCTGACCCCATGAATTTAGATCTCGCTGGAATCAAGGAACCTGCCAAGACGAAGAGCTGGAAGAGCTGCCAGGAGGAGTACTGCCCCGTTGCTGTGTTGTTGCTTTGTTGGGTTGGCCTGCAGATTGCTGCTTCTGTCTTGGGCAGTGAAAGGACTGGACTGAACTTTCTACAAACTTGTGCTGAGTATCTCCAAGGGCCAGGAACCAAGCTGGCCTCCTGTTAAGAAGTCTCAGGGACTACAAAGACTTCACAAGCCTCTGGGTACCGCTTCTGGAACGCTGTTTCAGTTGCCACAGAGGAAGGGAACTGCAACCGACTCCGTCAACCGAATCCATCCCTGGCCGGTGACCTGTTTGCACCGCAGACCGCATCGCCCCGCTTCGCATCGCAACCCTGGTCTCACCGTGGGCGACGTCCGACGCCGCCAACATCGAGCCGCTGCTTGCACCGTGACCTGTGGGCACCGCAGTTCGCATCGCATCGCTTCACTGGGCCAGCCGGACCAGACCGACACTGTCGCTGCAACTGGCTCAAGAGTCGAGACCGCACCGCATTTGGGGCACCGCTCGCACGTCTGCGACGCACCGCTCCGACTCGCACCGCTGTCCGACGCCAGCTCCCGCACTCCGGCTAGGTCGCCTGCATCGCAACCTGTCAGCACCGCATCGAGCATCGTCTCGCCCTGCATCGCACGCCTTGGACTCACCGACTCCGTCTGCACGACGCTCATCGAGCCGCTGCCTGCACCGCATCGAGGGACACCGCACCTTGCATCGCTCCGTCTTGCACCGCAACCGCGACGAACGCCGACCGGCTCGTACACTCCGTACCAGCCACAACGAGAAAAGGTACTGTGACCGAGTCTGTTCACGACTCTGCTGGCCCGTATCGACGCGGTCGGCTGGAACTGTTAGACTCTGTGGTTTTCAGCATCACGGTAGGCTCGGACGGAGCTACCGACTCGTATGAACTTTGCTTTTGTGCTATTCCTGCAAAGAAGAAGTTAACGTATCAAGTATTCATTCGTAAAGTATAGTATTGTGGATTTTTGTCGTAATTGGTCTTGTCTTGAGTATATAAAATATTGGTTATTTTTCTAAACTGGTGTGGTGTCCGTTTGTAGTGCTTACACTGTATTACTGTTGGTTATGTGCAAATGCTTTACACACTGCCTCTGAATTAAGCCTGACTGCTCGTGCCAAGCTACCACGAGGGTGAGCAGGGGTTACTTCACGAGTGTAACAACCCTTACCCTGACTAGGAAGAAGGGTCCCTACTTGGACAAAGGTGCAAGCCCTTGCCAACTAGAGATCCCATTTCTAACACCTACATAGACACTCACACACCGCCACTCATCCATAGAGGTACTCACACACCTAGTCAGTCATGCAAATAATTAATCACACTGCCATTTACTCGCCTATACAGTTATACACACACCAGCTCACTTACTCATACAAATACTAGCACATTCTTACGCTCTTATACAATCACTAATACAAGTACACACTCATCCATACAGCCACTCTCACAATCACACACTCTCACTTATACCCATTTATATACTCCAACACACATATATACTTCCTTTCACATATGTAGTTACTCACACATGTACCACTGAGATATACATTCACTCACTAACACACCCATACACACACTCACCCACCCATACAGTCCATCACAGATGCACTCTTGAAACCATGCACCCAGTGAATCACCCACTGATACATCTATGTGCAGTCACACACACCCCACCCACACAAACACTCAGGCACCCATACAGATACTCAGACAACCAATCAATAACTCATGTAGACACTCATGTAGCTATTTACAAACCCATGCAGCCACTTACACACCAACAGACAGACAGATAAAGACATTCACACAGTTTAGTCACTAACCCATGCATTTAGTAAGATACGTTTAATCACTCACTTATAGAGTCAGTCACGCACCTACTAAATCATCCATCCAGACACTTATACACCCACTCATTATTCAATACAGCTTGGCATATATATTAAACATATTTAAACTTTATAGAAACACACAGTCACTGCATGATGTCATCAGTGATGTCATTTGAGATGTCATCAGTGATGTCATCAGTGATGTCACTGACCATGTCATGAGTGATGTAATATGTGACGTCATCAGCAGTGCATTGCGGGGCGCGAGTTATAGTTAGCTGAACTAACTATAACGGGGAATTTCCACGGGTTTTGTACGAGTGCAATGTCCAACTAACTATAACTGTCCCTAAAACCTATGGGTTTTTTCAGTGAATATATATATATATATATATATATATATATATATATATATATATTTATTTTTTTACACAGTGGCAGTCTTCACTGTGTAGTTATAGTTAGATGATAGTTTCGATCGGAAGAGGTTTTTTTGCCTCGCTAATAACTTTGGTGCCATTTGACGAATCTTCTTGAAAAGTTCCCAAAAACAAGTTCTTCCACAGCAGCTCCTTCCGGGAAAGTTTCGGGGTGATCCATCAAATGGGGTCTGAGAAAAAGTGGGGGGTTAAATATGTGTTCCTCATGAAATTCCCCATAGGAATTTTAGACAGTGAAATAAAACAATCAGAAAACTAGATCTTTATTCTGTGTGCTTTATGTGAATGGGTGTAATTTCTTTGAGCTGTTTCTATGAAAATAAGGTTGAAAATGAACAATATATTGACAGTTGGTCCCGGAAGGAGTCCCTCGGGACACTTGTGGTACCTCTTCTACAGAAAATACAGTGATCTGATCGATTGAGAGGGCTTTTGTCCTGTCAGCAGTCTTTGCCCCTTGGGACTGAGTGATTGGACTGACTGGCCACAACATAAACAGAGATGTTGTGGCTGCCATTACAGGACACGGGGACTGGAAGTTGTAAGAAAATGCCTCTTTTTCCATGTGCACCCTAATATTTTTGGACTGATGCTGCTGGTTTATCGACTCAGTGCACTGAGGCCTGCTAATCAGACCTCAATGCCAGTGTTCTAACCCTTTACAAAGTAAAAGGGACACTCTGTGGAGTAGCCATGCGCTTTATAAGTACCTATTTTCATTTCATTTTCATATGTCGAATTGGCTATTCCCAATTAGCAGGGACTAACTTACTTCTAAGTCCCTAGTATATGGTACCCAGGGCATATAAGGCAAAGTGTCCACCCAGGGCTGCAGCACTGGGTGGGCCACCCTGGGTAAACTATCTGCAAAATGGCTCCCAGCCCGCCACTGCAGACTAGAAGGGCAGTGGTAACACTACTAGTTCGACTATGCCATTGAAACTAATTGCAAAGTCCCCACTTCCCTTGTCAATTTATGTAGGTTTCGCTTAAGGAAGGCCTACAGAGCCCTAAGGTAGGAAGCTGTTTATTACTAAGTAGGACATGTATTTTCATATATGTCTTAACAGCAACACTTCCAAGTTTTCATTTTGCTGTGGAAGGGCTAGTAGCCCCATTGGCTAACAGAAGATTACTGGTTGACCATTCAGCCCGGCTAACTTCTGAATAGGACTACCTAGCTGGGTGCTGTAAGGTATCAAATTAATCGTGGCATTAAACCTGACTTTATGCCCAGGTCGAATTTAATGTCACCATCTCTGCGGCCCAGTTGTCCAGTAGACTCACATGGGCACTGGCCAACAGACAACATTCTGCCCACCTGTGGAGACCTGTGAATGACTCCCAGGCTTAGGAACAATAGCAGCCTGCTACAGGGCGAAGTGTTACCTCCCCTTCGCAGGAAGCCACTCAGGGTATTAGCCCAAAAGGCAAATGACATTCACACTCCTGAGGGGCTGCCTTTTGTTCAAGGAGACAGGCTGGAGACGGGGACAGAGAGGGGGGACCAGTCCCCAAACAGGTTTTCCCGTGGGCCTGTAGCCCACAGGTAGCCACCTCTAGGTTGGCCAACCAAGCTCCTGACATCCAAGGAAGGGTCCTGCCATCTTGAGAGGGGACAGAATAGTGCACTCTGGGATTGCTAGATGCCACACACTGCCGGAAAGTCGTCACCAAGAAGGAGGTGACCTGGTAGCCTATTGGCTAGTGATCACATCATCCCCCCAGGGCACTTTCTGGGAATGAATAAGGCACCCTTGGCACCCTGCACGTCAGATCCATCGGATCTGGAACAAGGACCGAAGAAAGACTGCCTTGCTGCCCCCTGGACTGTATAAAGAGAGGCTGCACTGTTTTCTGGACTGCACCTGCTGCACCTAGGGCTAGTGAAGAGAAGCCTTTGACTGTGGCTCCTGGCTCAGGGAAAAGTTGTGCCCCAGCCCCATACCAAAGGAGTAACTTAAATTAACAGTGAACTGACCCCCTGGAACCTGCACCAGTGTCAGCACAGCTGAAGTAGCCCACATCGGCAAGTTGGTAGCCACTGCAGAATATTTGCTACTAGCTGCTGCTGGGCACCCCAAGAAACTGATCCTCAATGGGCAAAAGTTGCACCCGAGTCAGCCGGACCTAGGAGTGCCATCTGAGTCTAGATTGATCACACAAAAGGGACACCAGCCCCCACCAAAGGATATAGTTCGGACCGCTGTACAAAGCAACAGGAAGAATAGCCGCAGCTGGCCTTCTACCGTCTATTTGTTTTTTTTATTGAGCTGAATCACATATAGAAAACATATAATTCAAGTGAGATAAGAATACCTATTCAAATTATCAGCAGAATATAAAAATAGATGCTCAATCATAGAATCTAGGACAGCCGATCCATTAAAAAACGATACACATATAGTACATTATATCCAACAATAAAGTGCCTTTGTGCAAGAATGGATCACCACCTTCACAGTTACTTGTTCATTCAATGGTTAGAAAATTATACAGTACAAATATAATAATAGCCATCAGAAAAAATGCCATTGTGTCTTGTTAAATCCCCCGCCACCATTGGAATTGCTTTGAACCCTAAGTAATTACCAGATCCAAGTATACATTACACTTGCACTGCTGCTGCAACGGGACCCGCCTTTTCTATTATATCTAAAAACTGACATGAAGCATTAAATCTCTTTACAACCCCCACCCGTCTTGCATACACCTCCTCAAACTTTTCATCCTAAGCATTTTATTGTACTGCTCTTGGTATCTTGGAGCCCTAGATGTTTTCCAGCTCTGTAGAATCAATGTGCGAGCAATTAAAAAAGCTATTGGTATAAACACCTGTCCCTATTTGCCAAAATAAGAGCCCTGACTCTCACTAACAAATGCTCTTGGTATCTTGGAGCCCTAGATGTTTTCCAGTTCTGTAGAATCAATGTGCGAGCAATTAAAAGAGCTATCGATATAAACACCTGTCCCTATTTGCCAAAATCAGAGCCCTGACTCGCACTAACAAACCTAAAAAGTGCCACACAAGCCTCCAGGTCCATATTAATTAGGAGCAGAGAAAACCTTTTCCAAAATTGTGGCAATATTTGGCAGGTAAAAAAATATGCAACCAACCTCCCAGCCCCTGTTTCTGACTAGGAAAGCAGTGATCCTGCAGTGCCAGGGACATTCTGTGGAGAGCCTCAGGAGTATAATATGCAACCAGCGAGATAGGAAGGACATCCTCTTCTACCATCTCAAAGAGGACTTTGAGGGACTCCAACATCTGTGGCCAAAGTAGCCCCACCTGACCCGTGAACCGGGGAATAACCACAAAGACACCCCTGTTGACTTCACAGCACCCGGAGCATCCTTGAGCATCTTCATCTGCTGAATCAGGACCACTCCATTGAAGTCTAAGGCAGTCGAGCTGTAAAATTTGGAACTAGACTGGAAAATACTCTGGTAGCCAGGTAACTGTCCAAATCTACCTCATTTGCTCCCCAGACCTTCTCCCTGTTGGATTTGTTTGCCCAAGTCGGGCTGGAGTAGCCAAATTAACTTTCACAAACTTTTCAAAAGGTTTCGAACTTTATGGTTGCTATTGCTTGTTTGCAGTTGGATTAAAAATTAAGATTTCTTTAGAAATGTATATTTTGGAACCCTCTGGTGGATTTTGCTCTTCTTGGACTCTAAAAATTCATAAAAATATAATCTATTTTTTTAAATTGGTCTTGTACTTTCTTTGTGTTGTGTAGCTTTCTCATTAGGTTGTTTGGTACTGTTAAATGCTTTACACTAGTTCCTTTGCTCAAGCCTTGCTGCTTGAAGCCATAGCTATCGAGGGTTGAGCTTAAGGTTGTGCAAATGAGCCTGACTGGACCCAAGGCAGTTTTTGTGAGTGTGTTCCATGGTAAGGCCACCAGTGCAATACCATATAATGCACCCAAATCCTCACAAAAGGTAACAAAAATAACATATAAAGGGGCAGGGTACGGGTAAATTGATTGCTTTACAGTGATAGGGGCTGCTAGTGGAACCACCCTAGGGGTCAAAAAAATAAAAAAAGATATTTGGTACGCTGGTTCTGCAGTACAGCAGCCCCATTCAGTGTGGTCCCTGGTGTGACCTTGCAGAAGTACCGTAGGACCATAAAAAATCAATTTAAAAAACACACGACCCATTAGGTGTCCAAGCCCCCACTACGCACACCCTTTGGCTTGTACCAGCCACTTTGCAGGTATGTGACCTCTTGTGCAAAATCAATGCAATGCGGGTGATCAAACCCCTACAACGCACAGTATATATCTTGTACAGAAGTGGTGATGGAGACGCCACTCCCTGGAGACACCCAAACTTCCTTCTGTGGCCAAGCCTTTACTGCTCACACCCTTTTCCTTGTACCACACCCTTTGCGAGTATGTGACCTCTTGTGCACAATCCACTGGGAGTGGGTTTGCCAAACCTCAACAACGTACTGCCTACACCTTGTACATAAGTCTTCACAGAGAGGCCACTCCCTCCAGACACCCAAGCCCCATTAGGTGTCCAAGCCCCTTCTATGCACAGACTTCACCCTGTACTGGACCACTTTTGAGTAGGCGACCTTTTGAATGCAAGCAAAAAGATGTGGATGATCAAGCCCGTACAATGCACTCCGTTCACCTTGTACAGGAGACTTCAAAAAGAGACCATTCGCTCCAAACACCCAAGCCTCATTAGGTGGCCAAGGCCCTATTACATGCATCCTTCACCTTATAGAGAAGTCTTCATGGAGACCCCAACTTCTTCAACACACCCAAGACCCATTAAGTGGCTAAACCCCTTCTGTGCACACCCTTCTTCCTGTACCAGACCCTTTGCAGGTTCAGAACCTCTTGTGCAGAATCAATGAGCTGCGGGTGGCCAAGCCCCTGTAATGTACATTCTACACCTTGCACGGAAGTCTTCATGGAAGCCCACTCCCTGCAGACATCCAAGCCTACTTAGGAGGCCAAGTTCCTTCTATGCATACCCATTGCCTGTACCAGAACCTTTCGGGTACATGACCTCTTGTGAGCAAACAATGAGACATGGGGGCCAAGCCCCTACAACTTACAGCCTATACCTTGTACAATCGTCTTCATGGAGAGGTCACTTCCTCCAGGCATACAAGCCCCCTTAGGTGGCCATGCCCCTACTATGCACAGCCTTCGCCCTGTACTGGACCTTTTGGGGATAGGCAATCATTTGTGCGCAATCAATGAGCCATGGTGGCCAAGGCCCTTCAACACACAGTATGCGGCTTGTATAGAAGACTTCTTCGAGAGGCCACTCCTTCCGGACACCCATGCCCCCTTAGGTGGCCAAGCCCCTAGTATGCATGCCCTTAGTCCTGTTGCAGACCCTTTGCGGTAGATGACTTCTTGTGCACAACCAATGACATGCAGGTAGCAAAGCTCCTAGTACGCACATGTTTTGCCTTGTGACATCTCAAATGACATCATTGATGACATCACTGATGGTATCACCCAATATACTGCTATTCAATTTACTCTACAAACCAGCACAGCATGTGAAATATGTAAATAAGTACCAAATGGCAGACATTCATGTAAAGCATAAATACATAAACATATGTTCTTATATAAAATAATTCTACTGTAGACCACGTTCTGTAGACACAGAAGCTCCATCAGGTGGCTAAGCTCCTACTATGCACAGCTTTCGCCATGTGCACAAGTTTTCATGGAGAGTCCACTCCCACCAGAAGCCCAAGCCCCATGGTGCCCAACCCCTGCTACACTCATTTTTCAGCCTGTACACACCTCTGCACGGAGAGCCCACTTTCTCTAGACACCAAGCCCCATTTTGTGGCCAAGCACCTACTGCCGACAGCCTACGCCCTTTGCACACGTTTACACAAGAGGTCACTCCCTTGAAACAGACAAGCGCTGTGAGGTGGCTGTAAGAAATTTGGTTATTAGTTAGGCAGGATGTAAGGCCAGTGCAAGTAATAGGTCAACAATGTCTCCTTACTGGGATGAAGCACCCCAGTATAGCACTTGACTCTCCCTGGGCAGCAAAGAAGAGCTGTTCAAGACCTACTCAGAGGAGGAGGAGTGGGCTAGTAATTGGCATTTGCTGGCATGCAATAATACTACTCAATAAAGAATTGTCCAGTCAGTGCTTTTTTTTTTTGAAGAAAGAAAAGTACATTTATTGCACACACACACTACTAAATAGTACTCCATTATTTTATAAATATATATACATCAGGTAGATGGAATTACCTTTGATTACATTCTAAAGTAGCGTTTGACCCTTACTGGGACATATCTCCCAAAAATCACAATATTCACCCATCCATACCAGATGGAACAACACAGCATGGGGTGTGTCATGTTAAAATAAAACAGGCCTATTGGCTTTGTCAAGGGGTCACCACTTTAAAATGTAAGGTAAGCCTATTGACTTTGTCAAGGGGTCACCACAGTAAAAAGCACAATAACCACATGCTAAAGATCACCATTCTGTCACTGAGCCCATAACAAGGGTGAAACTAGTCCTGGGTTGCTTGTGTTCCGGTTCAGGGTGGACCTGGCTTGGCAGTTTGGGCTGGACTGTTCCCATTGGAGCAGGGTCAAGACTGATTTGCATATACCTGGGTACAAATTGAGGTGGCACAGTGTGCAAAATAATAATGGTTTGGGATGTTGGCCCAAGTAATTACCAGTGGCTGAGACTAATTCAAGCATTCCATCCATCACTTTTTTGCATACTTTGAACTTTCTAAAAGAGACATTTCTAAATGAATTTAATATCCGGCCTCACCATTTAAGAAATTTAAATTCCAGTACTAGAATTTTTTTCTAGCTGCTACCAATTCAAATTTATCATTTACTAAATGCAACAATGTAGCCCAGCGATTCCCTAGGGCAACAGCCAGCCCTGCTACAGTGAAAATGGTTTTGGGAATATTTCATTATAAGGGCATGTTCAACATTAATTTCTACATCACCTACTTTTAAATATCTGCACTCTGCCTTTATGGGCAATAAGGTATACATATTGGTGACTTAGTAATATTAAAAAAGTAAGGTTTAGGCCTGTCAAAAGGGGTATTTTGGCAGGTCAAAATTACAGTTTAAACCTGTCACAGACAGGCTACCTGTGTGCAGCTACCAGTCTCTGTACAACTGTAGTTTATCACGTGCAGCCTATACCCATGTGCACAAAGTATGCACACATGCTCATGTGTAACTAGTACAGTGCCCTTCAAACTAGCTGTGTCGCAGAGGCTTTTCTTAAAAGGCAGACACTGGCTGAAAACACGCTCAGTCCAATTTACCATGGATATACTGGGAGTGAAACCCGGGTAGGGAGACTCACCCACAATAAAGTTCCAAAACCAGGTGATCAAAAAGCAAAAGCTCTGAGTGTTTTAAATGGACGTAACCCTATTGCAACATTGGAGGAGACTTTTGGTGCTGAGAGCCGGTCGAGTGTTGCAGACAGTCGTAGCTGTTGCATGAAGATTCAATCATCGCTGGAGCTTAGTGTTGGTGGTCGTTGCGGCAGTCCGTGCTGTAGTGCAAAGTACAGATCTTGAGTTGTTGGTTGTCGCGGATGGTGGCTTTCGGCATGAACAGAACTCTTTGCATCAGACTTGAGAAGATAACTCTTGAGCTGGACTAACATTGTCCCTTTATCCGATCCACACTCCATCGTTGTTCGCCTGAACTTGTGACTTACCCTGGTCTAGCATGGCCAGATAACCTCAAGTGGCACTTTCTGCTTCCTGGCGCTAATCTCACTTGAAACTTCTTTTTTTTCATTCTTGATTGAGCCTTTGCAACAAGATATAACAGGGCACATACATTTGCTGGTTCCGATATACATCCATACTTCCGTAGCACACACACAAGTTCAATATCAGTAGTTCCTCTGAGTATCCCTTGAAGGGTTGAAAAGGGAATGTGAAATACCCTCTGTATCCCAAACCCTCAGTCCGGAAACAGAAGCACAGCATTCCATGATTACCCCTCAGCCCACCCTGTAATGTTGTCTGGGGATGGTCAGTGTGGTATACCATCCTCATCTTAGGAGAAATGCTTAACTTGACTGTATAACCGCCCTGTCAATATAAGACCTGACGTTGGTCCCGGAAATTGGGGGACAAAATGTCATTGTGGCTGTTCTGTAGTAATACTGTCAGAGTCTTCCCTCAGGTATGTCAATAGTGGGTCCCATATGTCGTGCGGTCTTGAAGTCAAGAGCAGTAGCTCGGCACACGTGGTTGTTCTTTGCAATATATTAAATCGTCCAGCCAGTCTTTCAATTTGGGAGCTCGCCCTCACCCCCACCTGCTTGCCACCCTCTGCTTTGCCAGGAGCAACCCCAATGATATGAATTTTCTGTAGGGGGTGTTGAGGCCCTCTGTATAACCTAGCAACGCCATGACTGGGTATAAGTGAATGTGGGTGTCCACCATTTGTGGCAGGGCAGCAAAGACCTCTGACCAGTATCTCTGTATCACTGTGCATCCCCATGAAAGATGCAGGGATCCTGCCCCCTCATGTCCGCACCTGTCACAGCAATCATCAGGACGCAATTTGTATCTGTGGAGCCTCACTGGTGTGTAATAAACCTGATGCATAAACTTAAAGTGTATAATCCGCAGGCGGCTGCTAGCTCTGATCTTGCCTGTTTGTTGACAACTATAGAGCCATTGCCTATCTATAAGTGGTATGTCCAGCTCTGAATCCCAGCCAGCTTGTGAGTTGCTCAGGACCTCAGCAATCTCTGTCTGGGCAGCCCGGTAGAGCAGAGAGCCCGCATGTGCGGGTCCCACAGCCTGCAATAATCCGTGTACTGTATGTAGTGTGGGGGGTTCTTGAGGGAAAGTGTGGGGGGCAGCCTTAACGTCGTGCCGAAGCCTAATATATAAGAATATCTCCAGTGGTGTAGCCACCTCACGATTTGGCAATGTCTTGCTGTCCTTAAAAAATCAGTTGTGGTAAAAATCCCCCCAGGTAGTTATACCCCGTTTTTGTAGCATATTACGACAGGCTGTCTCATGAGTGACAGGGGTTAAATGATGGTATGAGAGGGGCGCTAATAGGGAGCAGAGTAAGAGTTGTTTGAGTTTCATGCCAAGCCCTTGTCACGCGGGTGTAGTGCATGCCACCGTGGTGAAAGAATTGTCTTCTCCAGGGACCTTCACCCCCAAAAAGGAAGTAGTGGTGATGAGAGCCATTAAGCCCTGTTCAATCACTAGGAGGGGCATAAAGTGCGGCGGTCAAAACCAATATGTCGTGAAGTGAGCTGAGCGCACAGGTAGTATAACTCCATATCCAGAGCTTCAAAAGCTCCCCTCGAGAAGGGTTGGGTAAACGTTGCCCAACTCAACCTGGGCTGTTTGCCGCCCCATGCCAGCCGGGTCAGCTGTGTCTGTAGAGTATGAAAAAAATGACATCCAAGGGGGGGTATGGTATGTTAATAAATAAGTACAGTAATTTTGGCAGAACAACCATCTTGATCAGAGAGATCCGTCCTGCCAGCTATAGTGGCAGTGAGATCCAACACGAAACGGATGCTGTGAAAGAGGCAATAGCAGTGCCATAGTTTTCTTGTAGCGTTTCCTCTCTGTCCCTAAAAATTGCAAATCCCAGATGTGTTTTTTCTGAATTGCACCACGCCAGCGGGTAATCAGCTGTGAACCTCGGGGTGTGTGGGGTGAGAGGGAAGATCTGGGATTTACTCCAGTTTATGTTCACTCCAGATATCTCCCCAACACAGATAAACTCCCTAAGGTGTGGATTTAAACTAGTTTGTGGGTCCCAAATATAGAAGCGTCAGTGTAAAGGGAGACTAATAGATGTTGAGTAGGGTATTGCAGCGCATATTCCCTATGACGTTGTCGGAGTTTCGCAGCCAGGGGTTTCATTGCCAATGCAAATAGGAGGGGTAATAGGGGGCACCCCTGCTTGGTGCCCCTCAAGATAGAGAACGGCCAGGAGCAGCAACTGTTAATCTGTACCTTGGCTTGTGGCTCACAGTACAGTAGGGTCATTCACGATGAAAAAGATACAAAATCCTCTGCAACACTTCAAACAAGTAGTTCCATTCCAGGGAATCGTAGACCTTGGTGGAGGCTAAAAAAATGCGGCTGCGGCCAAATCGGGCTCTATGGGGCATATGTATTAATGAAAGGTTCTGCGATTTCCAAATAGCGATTTTTAGAGAATCGCTATTTGAGAATCGCAAAACGAGTTTTATTAAAAAAATCGCAAATATTTTGTGAGTCGCAATTAAGGAATACCTTCCCATTCATTCCTATGGGCCAAGAGGCCCATAGGAATGAATGGAAATTGCGTGCGCAAATTGCGAGTACCCAGTAGGTACTCGCAAATTGCGCACGCAATTTCAAGGGTGCAAGGGTTCCAAAAGGACACCCTGTTGCACCCTGAAATGTGCATGTGTGCACATGTGGCGCACATACATGCCCTAAGGGCATGTATGTGTGCCACATGGCACTTTGAAAAAGCAAAAAGTGCTTTTTTCAAAGAATTCACAAATTACCACCAACTGTAAGTTGGTGGTAATTTGCGATTTCTTATGCCAAATTCGCACAACTTAGGTGCTTTCTACATCGCATTTAAGGAATCGCAATTTGCGATTCCTTAAATGCAATCGCAAAATAGGGAATCGCAAATTTTGCGATTCTCTAATTTACGATGCCCTTTTGGGATGATACATCCCAAAAGGCCTTTCCCCGTTCGCAAACGGGCCTTTCGCGGCTTAGGAAGGGAAATAATCGTGGCCTCCCGCATAGAGAGTTGGAGACTCCCCATAGTATTTGCTTCTGCTTACACCTTTTTAAGAACAGGGAATAACGTTCCCCCCAAAGCATTTATCCGCTGGTAGGCCGTCAGGGCCCAGCGCGCATCTAGATCTCAATTGCATTATAGCCGCGCATATCTCCTCCTCCTCTATTTTGGCAGGAAGGAATTCCCTGTGCGTATTGCTGAGCCAGTCCAAAGGAATGTCTTCAAGATATGGGGTCACATCAGTTGGTTGAGCCCTGCGCATGGTGTAAAGGATGGAGTAGAAGGTAGAGAAGGTAAAGAGGATATCCGCAGTGTCTCTTTGTAGAGACCCATCAGTGCTCTCTACTTCCAGAACGTAGTTGTCGAATCTGGGAAACCCGTATTGCGTCAGCCAAAGCCCTCCCTGGCCGTTCGCCCTCACCATATTGGCGGGCTCGATGATATTTAGATCGGAACAAATATTCTTGCTCTGCCATTGATTGGTACTCAGTGACCAAGTCCCGGAGTCTAGCCTGTGAATTCCCATTGGGGTAGCCACGATTTGGGCCTTGGTTAACTTAATGTCAGCCTCTAGTCTCTGAAGCGTCCCTCGAATGTCACGCAGAATGCCACCTCCCTTTGCGATGCATATGCCCCATATCGTTACCTTAAAGGCCACCCAGAAAATAGTCATGTTCGGAACCGAGCCCACGTTCCTGGTAAAAAAAGTTGTCTATTTCTTGTTTTAATTCCTCACGAAAGCGTGCATCTAGGAGAGTCGTAGGGAGAAGTCTCCACAACTGGTAGGGGGAGCAGACCTCAGTGGTTGCAACTGTACCAGCACAGAGGAATGGTCAGAGTATGTGTGGGCAAAGTGCTCCGCTATGTTTAGCCAGGCTCCAAGACCACGCAAAAGAAGACAGTATCTAAACGTGACCAGCTAGATTGCACACTGGGATGGAACGTGTCCTCTTTTTGGGTGGGCCGTAACGTTCTCCAGGCATCTAACAGTTGGTGTTCAGAAATAATGTCTCTTAAGTGTCTCCCCGCCCTGGTATGCGGTCCTGATGTGGAGTGAGATCGGTCCATACAGGGAGCTAGTGCCATATTAAAATCACCTCCCCATATTGGATGTGAAGCCAATATCTAAAATGAGTCTCCGTAATTTGTCAAAAAATGATGCGTCGTCTATGTTGGGGCCATAACAATTGACCACAGTCCTGGATTGCACAGCGCTGCATCCCCACATTATACAGTAGCTGCCTTGTGGATCCTGGAGGGAGCCAGCGGGGAAGGTTTGGATGTTATGTCTGATCAAAATGGCCATTCCTCTGGCATAGGTAGAGTATGAAGCAAAGCATCTATGGCCCGCCCATTTTGAAGTGAAGGTGGTCGGCCTAGATACGTCTCCTGCAACATCGCAATATGGTTATTCTGTCTGCTGAGGTACTCGAGTATGTGTCTATGTTTTCAGGGTCACTTAGTCCACTCACATTCCAAGTCAGTAAGTTATGGATGGGACTATCAGGGGTTTGTGACGTAGTTATGTGCCAGAGTCTACAGTGTCTGTAGCATAGGTGCGTGCATTCATTATGGAGAGCTCAGACCAATATGAGCATGACAAGAACTATTTGCATAATAGTGAACAGCAGTAAGGTGTATAAGAACAGACACCCCTTGCCCCATCCCTCCCCCCACCCACACCAACTGCCCAATCCCGCTAGCGAATCCCATTACTTCTTAATATCCAACAGAGGAAAAAGGAAGCTAGTGGTCTACCAATTTTCAGTGTTTGAGAACACGCTCCAAGGAAAGGACGCCAACCTTGCAGTGAGTCAGGTAGAACTAAGATAAGCAAGGGAGAAAAATTGCTAATGAAAAGTAGAGAAAGAGAGGAAGGCCAAGAGTAGAGAGAATTAGAGGAGGACGTATAAGAAGAGAATAAAAATAGAAAGAGTAGAGTCATAAGTCGGAGCATTTAACAGGGAATTCCTGCAGCGGATGTCGCCAGAGATACTGGTAGGTCTCCTCGAGTGAACAAGGGTGTCTGGTAGAGAGAGTGAGTCTTTCTTGGACTCGATCAGTTCCAAGGACCTGGTGGGACTACTTCAGCATGATAGGTATGTGTTGCTCCCAAAGGAGAATCAGCTGGATTCAGCAGGCCTAGATGTAGATCTAGGGCTATCCACAGTTTCCTTGGGTGGGGATGTGTGGCGGTTCTCTTGGAATTCTTGGGCTTGCCATGGGGTGTTGAAGCTGCGCTGTTTCCCCAGGAAAGTGATTCAGAGTCTACCTGGGTACAGCATGGCATAGGGGATATTGGCCTGTTACAGTTTCCGCCTTTACTGGCAGAAATTTCTTGCGGGCTTCCTGCACCACTATCAAAAAGTCAGGGTAGATGAAGATAGAGCACCCTTTGTTTAGATTGCACTTTTCTCTGGCTAGTCACAAGACGGTGTCGTGGTCGCGGTAATTCAGAAGCCTGGCGATGATAGGCCTGGAGGTAGAGCCTGGCAGGGGCCTGGCAGTAAGGGAATGGCGCGCCCTCTCCACTACCAGCTGCCTGGAGAAGGACGAGGCATCAAACAGCTCCACCCGCATACGTTCCACGTATTTCTCCATCCACCCGGTGTTTGTGGACTTGGGGATGCCCAGGATGCGGATGTTGTTCCTGCGCAAGCGCGCCTCTGAATCCTCATTTGTTTGCGGCAATGACTTTGAGTAGGCGTTCCATGCTTTGCAAATGCTCCCCTCTCGTTTAGGATATGTCCTCCAGACTAGAGATCAGGTGCTCAGTTTCACTAATGCGCCCATCGTGTTGCTCCAGTCTTTGCATAATAAAGTCCACGCGCATACTCATGGAGTCCATTTTAACCTTAATTGGTGTGAGGCTTTGGTGCATGGTGGGAAGTAGGGAGCGCATATCGGTATCAACATGTTGTGGTTGTGATATATGCCTGTCAGCCATACCAGCTTCAGATTCCCCAGCCGGGGCTTGCACTTATTTCCGGGGATTAAAGGGCACTTTGGCCTGCTTGCCCTCTGTTCTACCCATAGCGACAGTATAGATTTGTCAGTGGGGGGCAGCGCAGATAAAAACTAGGCTGATCTGGCCAGGGGGTGCGGCAGAACTCTTAACAGGGGCCTGGTCCACAGGCAGCAAGTGGGAAGCAGCGATGTAGGCCGTTTTTGTGGTAGTGCTTGGGGAAACTGTGCAGGCTCCCGGGAGGGGGGAAGGAGGTCCCCCTGCTACGAATATATGCATATGCCTCCAGTGAGCACCTCTCACCGTCAGCAGCACAATCTTGCAGGGCCCGCACCATCCGCCTCCAACTCACTCACTCCGGTCTGAGAGGCAGCTCACAGGTGCAGGCGGCCTCCAGGTTGTGCGGCCCCCGAGCAGACCTATGCAGCTTCCCAGCAGGCATCCGCCCCGGCAGGCCTGCCACCCCAGGATAGTGTCAGGTCAGCTCCTCAGGCGCAGCCTCCACAATTGCGGTGTCACTGTTCCCTCTCACGTTCAGCTGCAGTCACAGGCGGAGAAGCTCGATCAGCACCTGCAGGCCCGCAGGGATTGCGGTGTCGGTCTAGCCCAGCCGGAACTGGCCTACCCTCTCCCTGTGTGTACAACATGGTGTCCCAGCCGCACCCCCAGCTCCGGTGTGGCAAGTCACGGCTGCAGTCAACGCCAGTCCGGGCGTAGTACCTTTTGGCCACGTCGTGTCTCAAGTGGCAGCACTCACAGGGCAGTAAGGATTCGTATCTTCTCCTCTAGCTTTTCCTGGTGGCCATCTTGCCAGGCCCACTGCACTTCAGCGCCAGCATCCCCAGGGTTTCAGCGAGCTTAATTTCAGTGGCGGCGGCAGTGCTCTCTCGACTTCCTCGATGTGCATCACTTGGGAGCAGTTTCATATGACAGTGGTTCCGACCAGGGCAGGTTATTATCAGATTGGTGCCCCGGACGGCAGGAGCCTCACTCAGGTGCGGCCATCTTGCTCACCGGCTCTCTGGTGCCCCCTCACATAAAACTTTAAAATTGAAAATCTCTGTCCTACTGATTGGATTTTTGTCCTTCTGGTCTGATTTTATTTATTAATATTTATTCTATAGTTCTAAAATGGTTTGGGATTTTTCATACGTGGTGTTTTCACTTAATCTCTGTTTGTGTACTGCATAAATAGTATACACATTGACTCTAAGTTAAGCTTGACTGCTTTGTGCCAAGTTACCAGAGGGTTAAGCTCAGGTTAATTTTGTGACTTTTGTGGTTTACCCTGAGAAGGACTGTGGTTGTTGCTTGAGTTGAGCTTATACCCCTCTCAATCAATAACTCAGGTTCTTACAGTAGTCAAGACCCTACTCCACACAGCCTTCACCCTGTGCACAATCCTTTACAGAGAGCTCACTCCCTCCAGACACCCCAGCCCGTTAGGTGCCCAAAACCCTACTAGGCACAATCTCCACCATATGCAGAACTCTTCACACAAAGCCCACTCCCTCCAGACCCAAGCCCTATTAGGTCACCAAGCCCCTACTACACATAGCTGTTGCCCTAAGAACAACCTTTCTTAGAAAGGCCACTACCCAGACTCTTAAATCCTGGTAGGTTGTCAAGCCTCTACTACGCACATCCTTTATCCTGTGGACAGCTTTTCACAAAGAGCCCATTTCATCAACACCTTTATAATACCCAACATGTCATTGCACTAAGACTTGCCATGCTGGAAAACACTGCTATAAATAGTGTAAGGTATAGCATCTAGCTCACAAAACAAGACCTCCCAACCTTACACTGAGACAGTGAGCAATAATCCTCCTACAAATATTGTCTTAAATATAAATGGCCACCAGGATAAGTTGCGCTCTGTAAGATCATAACATGCATTGGCTTCCATAAGACTCCACAGACCTACTAACCTACAAAGATTCAGCACATCTGCATCTAAAGACATTACCAGAGGAGATAGGTCATTTTCCATTGGAGAATGGTGCTTTCTAAAGTGGGGTTTGTGTGCTTTTGCAACTCGGGATGATGAGTTTTAGTGGAGGTCATACCAAATCATGAATTAGATTACCTGTGCCACACTAAGACTGTGTAGAGCGCCACTAGATGACTATTTTGTAGAAATGCTGATGTTAGATGTCAACATGCTTCAGCATGCATTTGTCTGGGTATATAAGGGTAGATCGAAGTGAAATATAGCACACATGACATTGCTGTGGCAGTACCAAAGCTTTTCCACCACATGAATGGTAAGACCTTGTCCACTGTGTATCCAGAACTAGACCTCTGATTTGGTGGCATTTAAGAATAGCAAGCTTTCTTACATCTTTAGTAGTTAGGGCTGCAACGGTTTGTTATGTTGGCCTGGATCCATAACTCATTTTTAAGGTTGAGCTGGATCTTGTTGTTATCTGTGTATACAGATAATTCTAGGTGGTAATGTTTGATTGCCTGCAAAAGTGGGTGCAAATAAATGCTGAATTGCAAGAGTGAAAGAGTTGGCTGTATTCTGATCTGATGTTGGCCACAGTTTTGGACTAATAATTAGATCCAATGCAGAGTCTTGCCATAGGTTGCCATCCAGTTTATCAACTGTTTAAGCAAAATGTCAGATGGTATTCAAACAAAATATTGTGTCAAAAAATATTATGAGACATAAATATTGTATAAAAATAGTGTGATATCAAAAATATCATAGGTCAGTATCTAAAAGGTAAGAATATCATATTTAAAATGTTTTTTTAAGTAGTTGTACACAATATAGTTTTTCAGTTATTCATTTGAGTTTTATCAGTTTTTGTGTTGTAAATTGTTAGTATTTTAATGTTAAGCATGTCTAATTATTATTATTTTTATTTCATAATTAATTGTAAGTTTTTGTTTTGTCATTTTTGGGGGTTATTGGGTTTCTAGGAAGTGTTTTTAAAATACTTATTTCTTAATTGCTTATAGCATTTTTAAATAAGTTTTAAATTATTAAATACATAATTATGTAATTTCTTCATTTATTTACCAGATAATTTTAACAATGTGGTATTATTTATTATATTATGTTTAAGTTTTTCTTTAATAATTAATTGAATAGTTCTATTTATTTTTAAATGATGTGTATTGTTATTTTTTCTGTACATACTTTACTTTGTTTTATGACTGGTTGAGTATTAGGGTGCTAGATAGGGAAGCATTTTACATTTATTTTTTAAATGTTTTAATTGATTTAATTTTCAATTATTATTTCATGTAACATTTTATATTTTCATTTCATATTTTTAGTTTCAAATGATGTATATAAATTATATAATTTTAACATTATTCTTTCATTTGTTTATGGAAATATATTTTATGTTTTTTCATTTTATATATATGTAATGTATTTTGTACTAATTTAGGATAGGGAAAATTTAATCTGAACTTTCTAATGTTTCATATTTTTCCTAATGTTATGTATGCTGGAGTGGGAATAGTGGTTCTCACCCCCACAAAATCCAAATAATTTTTTATTTTTACTATTTCTTGTATTGGAATGGGAATAGTAAACCTGACCCCTTCCAAAGTCCAACACATACCCTATTATTGCTCAAGTTAAAGTGGGAATAGTAAATCTGATACTTGCAAAGTCCAACACTTTCCCTGCTGTTGTTCAGGTTGATGTGGGATTAGTAAATCTGCCCCCTTCCAAAGTCCAACACTTACCCTATTATTGTTCTGGTTGGAGTGGGGATAGTAAATCTGACCATTCAGAGTCCAGCATTTTCCCTGCTGTTGCTTACCTTGGAATGGAAGTAGTAATTCTGACTCCTCCAAAGTCCAAATACTTTCCCTACTGCTGCTTTCTTTACTTCTTTTTTTTTTACTTCTTATGTTATTGTATACATTTGTAAATGTTTCAATATCTAGTGCTTTTATTATAAATAATTGTATTGGTTTTTTAAAATGTATGTTTTAATAGTATTTTTAAATATTATTTCATATTGTTTGCGATTAATATATGTTTTTATGTTATATTTTTTTGTAAAACATTTTATTGATTTTACATAACTGGTACATGTGACATTTCATCAATAACTTTACGGTACATTTACAATCAATCAAAACAGGGGGGTATTTGTCTAATTTATCGGTGGCGGCAGTCTGCCACGGACTACTTAGCAGTGACGTGGGCTGTCGGCTAGTCAGTGTCGTATGGCTTGGCCTTCGTATGTCCTCCGAGACAAAGCTCCATCATTCGCTGAGATCGGACAGTGTGTTCTCCTGTGGGGGCTCACATATGCCACCCCGGTATGCATTCCACCCCCCCCAGATCAGTGTCCATTTTTTTGGGCACCCTCTATGTATGTATACTGCTTTCTCTGTAATCATGGTGCTGTCCATGTCTTTGCACCATTGCTGTAGTGTGGGCAGCTGTCGAGTTCCCCAGTGCTGTGCGATATTTCTTTTCGCTAGAGTTATTCCCAGTGTCACCCAATCTCGAGCCCTATGAGTGAGGTCTGTGGGTTTCCATATATTAAGCAGACACATCCTTGGTTCTGAGAGGATCGTGATGGTCGTTACTTGCAGAGTGTCCGCATAACTGCCCTCCAGTATCGCATTATCGCATGACATGTCCAAAGCGTGTGAAAAAAGGTTCCTAATTCGTCGCAGCCTCGAAGGCATAGTGGTGTGTCTGCTCGGGCAATTCTGTGCATAAGGGTCCGCGTGTAATAAGTACGGTGCATTATTTTTAATTGTACTAGCTTGAGCCTAGATGGTATCGCTACTTCCTTAGGGGACGATAGGGCCTCCTGCCACTCTGTGTCGTCTAATTTACCTACGTCCGCTTCCCATTTTTCTCTAAGGGCGACTGTTCGATCAGGCTGGTTATTTATTATTTTGCGGTAGATTTGTGAGATGGCTTTTTTGACTAGGTGCACAGTCAGGAGTCTGTCCTCCAACGGCGAGGACTCCGGAAGCTGCGTACCCGGTGGGATAGCTGCCCTTAATGCGTGTCGTATCTGGTGGTAACGGAACTCCTCCGACTGCGCCAGACCATATGTGTCTTGCAGTAGGGCGAACGTGACCATTTCCCCCTTTTTCCATAGGTCTCCCACCGTCGAGATCCCAATTAGGTCCCACCGCTGGAAGCCTCTGGAATTGCGCAAGGCGCCCAATTGTTTGGAATCCCAGAGCGGCATGGCCTGCGTTATTACCCCTTTCCATCCCAATGCCCTCCGCGCCTCGACCCAGACGTGAATGGTATGGGCCGTCGGGCCAGTAAGCGCACCTCTTCTAGTCTTATTATATAGCGCTCCCATAATTCCGGCGGTGCCAAGGAGATGCCTGTCCAGTCGAAACGCCGGGTCGGCCTGGGACACGTGGAGCCATTGGTTTATAACAGCCAATTGTGCAGCCCAATAATAAACTTTTATGTCAGGGAGGGCGATGCCTCCGTCGTACCAACAGCGCGCAAGCTTCTGTCTCGCTATGCGGGGTGCCTTCCCATTCCATAGTAGAGTGGACACCTCGGAGTCAATAGCTGCGAAATATGCAGGGGTCACGGGAAACGGTGTATTCTGCAACGCATACAGGAGCCTGGGGAGCGCCATCATTTTAAAGAGGGCTGCCCTCCCCAGTAATGTAAGTGGCAGCGAGCGCCAGTGCTTGACGTCTTGTCGAAATTTCGTCAGAGGTTGTGTGAGATTTTCGGCCATGAATTGCGCGGTGTTATGCGTGATGTATATTCCCAGATATTTAAATCCGATGTGCGTTACCTGGAGGTCACATCCCCGGGGAGCCGTGGTGGGGTACCATGCAGTACATACAGTATGGATTTTGCCCAATTTATGGTATAGCCGGAGGCCCGGCCGTAGGACGCACAGATGTCCAATATACAGTTAATGGAGCGCGCCGGAGATGCCAAATAGAGCAGGATATCATCCGCATAAAGCGAGATGCGGTCCTCCCATCCCACGGCCCACTTCAGTCCCCGGATCACCGGGCTCTGGCGTACCCATGCGGCCAACGGCTCCAGTACTATCGCAAAAGGAGTGGCGACAGCGGGCACCCCTGCCGTGTCCCTCTGCCCAGCGAGAACTCTTCTGAGATGCAGCCATTCACTGTGACCTGCGCCAGCGGTCGGGTGTACAGCAGCTGGATCCAATCACAGAATTTAGGACCGAATCCCAGGTGGCGGAGCATCGCGAAAGGAAAGGCCACTCGACGAGGTCGAATGCCATTCGGGCGTCAAGGGAAAGGATGACCGCGTCCTCCTCTATAGTAGATCTACGTGCTATGACCCCGTGCAGTCGCCGAATATTTAGGGCGGTGTTTCGATTTGGCATGAACCCAGACTGATCTGGATGGATTATAATGGGTAAGTGCTGTTGTAGTCTCATGGCCAATGTCTTTGCAAGAATTTTAGCTTCCGCGTTGAGCAAGGATATGGGACGGTATGATGTGCACTCCTGCGGGGGTTTGCCAGGTTTGTGAATCGCGACTATAGTGGCTATGCGCTGGTCTCTGGGCAAGACACCCTTCTCCAGGCTATCTGTATACATGTTTAGCAATTGCGGCACTAAGTGAGGCGCAGCCCTTTTATAAAATTCAATCGGGATTCCGTTAGGCCCAAGGGCTTTCCCTACATGTAGCTCGCCAATCGCCCGCGTAAGTTCTTCCGGGGCTAGATCTGCCTCAAGAGCCTCTACTGCTTCAGGGGTCAATGTGGGCATCTCGATATCCTTGAGGAATCTAATATTGTCCTCCATTGTGGCTGTCGCCACCGGGGTATAAACCATCTCATAATGTCTCGCCAGCGCCCCAGCGATCCGCTGCGGCTCTGCCGTACATGTCCCATTCGGCAACTGTATCTGCGCTATCCATTTGCTGGCTCTCTCCTTTTTATCCAGCCATGCCAGAAGTTTACCCGCTTTGTCGCCTATTTCATATATGGCATGTTGTGTTCTGGTATGCTTAGCTTTTGCCTCTTCCCACACATATGCCTTGTATTCCTGGTGTGCTAAATGCACCCTATGGGTCGTGTCTTCATTAAGACTAGCTGCTAACTCAGTCTCCGCCAATGTTGCCTCTCTCTCCAGATTACGGATCTGCTGCTGCTGCGCCCGATTATGGCCTGTTACTAAAGAGATTGCCTGGCTGCGTAGCACTGTTTTATAGGCCTCCCATAAAGTTGTAGGGGACACCACGGAATGCAGATTTTCTGCAAAATAGTTTGTTGTTGTTTTAATAAGGCCTTTGCTTATCTTGTGGGTCTTAAGATAACTAGGGTGGAGGGGAAAGAGCCTACGCCTACCCGGGGTTGAGGCCCTATACGTGATTTGTACTGGTGAGTGGTCTGATATGCCTCTAGCTAGATACGTGATTTCAACTACCCCAGTTTTCCCGGATGCTAGCGTGAAGATGTAGTCTAATCGGGAGAGGCTGTCATGCACCCCGGAGTGGAACGTGTACTGTAACTCTGTCGGGTACCTGTCTCTCCATATATCTATTAGGCCCAGGCCTCCGTGAAGTCTACTAATTTCCGGTTTGCACTGATGGTGTCTCTAGGGGGTTTCCTGTCTTTTGTGGTGTCCATCGTCGCGTTAAAGTCTCCCCCTATTAGTAGTTCCCCCTGAGGGAGTGTCAGCAAGAATTTCCCAAGGGCCGGGAATGCCATATGGTGTAGCGCTGGTGGGATATATACCGTCACTAGATTGTAAACCCTGCCGTCCCACCTGCAAGTCACCGCCGCAAATCGACCCTGGTCGTCTTTCCGGGTTCCCAGGACCATCAATGGGTAACGTTTATTAATGAGGACACCCACCCCTCGGGAACCTGAGGTAAACTCGGAATGTACTGCCATTTCATACCCCCATCGGTTCAGCGCTCTCCACGCCGTCCCTGTCATATGTGTTTCTTGGAGGAGTGTGACCGCGGGCCCTTGCGCTTAATGTATTGAAGAACCAGCCCTCGCTTGATTTTATCCCCTAGTCCGTTAACGTTCCAGGACAACACCGCAAAGGGCTGATGGGCTGGGCTGGAGGTCTGTCCCTGCTGATTAGGGTCCATAGTCATCGCTCGTGCCTGCGTCATGTGTATGTCCTGTTGTTATGAGATTTAGGAGTGTTATGTATCCCCTGTGATGCGTTCGTTGTGTGTGCTCCCCGACACTGTACCATATGTCATCATGTAAACTAGAACAGTAAAAAAAAGAAATCCCAAAGATTACCCAACCCCCGCCCACCTCCCTGCCTCCCTGCACCGCGGATTTAGAACTACCCGCCTCCCCAACTCAGCAGAGTGCTTTATCCCCATAATGTTGTACTTGCGTAAGGGGGGTTGAGTCACCCGGTCTCTCCGCACTGTCCCCAAGCATTCTTGGTCTTTGCGCTCAGTTTCCGTTCCTGAAGCAGGCAGGGCCTATGGCCAGGCAGGGCCCGGAGATCCCACAGGGGTTTTGTACACATATCGTCTGAGTCTATCGTACTTGCGATTGTCCCCGTTGTCTCAATGCTCAGTGTCGCCTTGTTGGGAGATTCCCTCTGTTTCGGGGTCCGTGCTGCCGTTCCGTTCCCTCCTGGGTCTCTGTCGTCCGGGGCCACCCGCTGGTCGCCACCCTTCCAACCACTCGGCAGCCTCCTCCGGTGTGTCGAAAAACCATGTTTTACCCTCCGCCTCCACTCTCAACTTTGCTGGAAATAACATGGCATATTTTAGTTCGCGAGTGCGAAATTCCTTCTTCACCTCTGTGAAGCTACGGCGCCGCCTGGTCACCTCCGCCGTATAGTCTGGATACAGGGTTACCGTACAGTTCTCTACTTGTAATGGGGGGGCCACTCGTGCTGCCTGCAGAATAATGTCCCGGTCGCGGTAGTTAAAGATGCGCGCCAAAATTGGTCTCGGGGGAGCCCCCGGCCGAGGCCTCCCCCCTGGTACTCGGTGCGCTCTTTCTACCGAGAAAAAATTTGATAGTCCCCGAGGCTTTAGTTGGTTGCTGACAAGATCTTCGACGAAAAGATCCAGGGCGGGGCCCCTGATGCTCTCCGGCACCCCCACCAGGCGCACGTTATTCCTTCTGGACCTGCCTTCCTGGTCATCGAGCTTGGCGGTCAGTTGCTTGTGTGCCAGTTCCAGCGTTTGAACCTTCTTTTTCAATGCCGCCGTGTCTGTGGAGAGATTTGCCGTAGTGGTTTCCACCTCGTGAATCCTGGCACTCATTTTGGAAACATCGGCGCGCAGTAGTGTGATGTCTGTCGATATCGTCCCAATGGACGTTTGCATCTGGCCAAGAGCGGCCATCACATCCAGGAGAGTGACTTCTTTTGGTGCCGCCGGTACTGCGTCCGCACCACTGGGTGCGGCCGTGGACTGCAGGTCCTTACTGTCCCTGTGGAGGACATATTTGTCCATTTTATTGCTTGCTGTCGAGCGTGGGCCCCTGCCACCCATTTTCTCCAGGGCGGGGCAGGTGGGGGAGCCAGTAATCGTCGCTATCTGCCACAGGTATGTCGTCTCCCGCGCGGTCTTTCGGTTGTCTTGGCTCCCGCAGGGCTGTCCTCCCTCTCTGATCTAGCTCCCCGAGGCGAAATGCAGCCTTTATCACAGATACACAATTGCCACCGGGTTGTAGTCTCCTTTACTGTGCCGCAGAAGGCGGGAGGTCCTGTGGCGCCGTCTCCGAGACCCACGCACCCGCCGTGGTGGAACGCCGGTGCCGGATCCCGGGCCGCCCGGATGTCCCCTTGTCCCCGTCTGGCCCACCGGTGCGCCACGCAGTGTCCGCGTGTCCGTCGGAGCTCCTGTAGAGGGGTCCACACTGTCCTCTGTTCTTTACTACTCCCCTCCGGCCCCCGGCTATCCGCTGTGTATGGCTTCGCTTGTTATGTCGTGCCGGAGGAGGTCTGTGCAGGGTGCGCGCTAGTAGGGCCTTCCGTGGGCCCAGTGACCGCCGTGCACCTGCGACGCCAGGCGGCTGGCTGCCGTATCTTAGTGCCAGAAGCCTCGCTCTGTACCTGCACTGGATCGCCTTTGTTTCTCTCCCGCACCTCTCCGGTCCCTGGAGGCTGCGAAGGCTTCGTTGTTACGCCGGTATTTTTGTGTGGGTCCGGCCGAGGTTGTCGTTGCCCTCTCTGGCCGCAGTTTCACGCGAGGCCCCTGCTTTACTTCTGGAGCCAGGCCGCACACACGCCGGGCGTGCCCCTGTCGCACCGGTGGCACCTGCCGCTCCGAAACTTTCGGCGAGTGTTCCTCCGGTATTCCGGAGCTGCCCCTCACCGTCAGTGCGCTGTTTCGCGCCGGATTATTTACAGGAGAGACTGGGGTCAGTGCGTCGGGCCCGGAGTCACTCTAAGCTGCGGCCATCTTTGTTGGCTGCAAGCCACGCCCCCTTTTTTATGTTATATTTAATCATATATTTTATTTTATATTTTATATTTATAAGTCGTACGTTTTCTATATTTTTCAATTAAAAGTATATTTTTTACAAATGTAATCTCATTTTTAAGGTTGACATATGTTTTAAAGTTAATGTAATGTATAATAGTTAAACTTTGATATACATACCCATTTTTGTTGATATTGATGTCTTCTATATTTTTGTTGCCAATGTTTTTGACTTTACGTACACAGTATTTCAAGTTGATTTTTAGACTAAATTTTTGTTGCCGACATTTTTTGTCTGCAATATTTCATCAGACAACCTGTCACAGCCTACAGCATCATAGTTTGCCATGAGGTTAAGCAGTATCAGTGGTTCAAAGTATCCTTCCCTATGTAAAATAAATATTTTCATTTTATTTTCAACTATTTTTTATTGATTTTCAATAAAGTGGTACAACAATAGACAATGCATTTGCATGATTCATGGGTATGCATTACATGAGTTGGCTATGACAATTGATCTATGCAGATTATAATTATGTTACTATCCTCTACCATAAGGTATGGCAGATAATAAATGGACTCTATCAAAGAAGATATAAGGTGAATCTAATATGCATTGTACCATTTCCTTGAAATCCTTGAAGCTTGTTGTCAATTATGGTTTGGAGAAGGGGGAAAGAAAGAAAGAAAGAAAGAAAGAAAGAAAGAAAGAAAGAAAGAAAGTGAAAGGGTGAGAAAAAGAAAGAAGGAGTAAGAAGGAAAGACAGGGAAAGGAAGTAAAAGTGGTATGTGGGAGTCAATATGTGTAGGGTTGTAATTGAATGCAACAGTTACAGTGTCCATAATAATCCAAGATGGAGGCTTTTTTATGTGGATCTGTAGGCTATTTTATTTTGTAATGGTTAATAACTGGTGTCTCGGATTGATATGGCAAGATTTATCATCAGGTTGGGGCAGATTCATGTATGAACTAACCCATTGTCTCCCATAGTCATTTTGGTGACGGTGTTATGCAGGCAATGATGCCTGCATAACATTCTCACCAAAATGACTATGAGCTCTTGTTATGAGCACTCCTTGTGAGGCATAACCATTCTCACAAAGAACATTTTTCAATTTGTATAATATTGTTTTATCTTCCAATGTAACAGCCAAGTCCAGAAGGGATAGATCAAGGTGACTTAGCTGTAGTGAGGAAAGTGTTGCATGTATGCCTCAATTATATTCTTTCTGATATTTCTTAATACAAATCTTGCATCCCCTATGAAAATGAAAGGAAATTGGTGACCGTGTAGAATGTATATCCATTTGGGATACTGCCTGTAGAATATTGTGTTTCAATAATCATAATTGTGTTAACGTGCATATTTGTATTATTCAACACTGAACGTGGTAATGAATGCTTACATGTTCAAAGCGCAGTGGTGTTTCCGTAAAAACTATATTTTATTTTAAATGCTTCTATGGATGTGACTAGCATTGAGATTGCACACTACAGCTATTTGTATCCAATTGAATGGGGATATGGGATTCCTCAGACTTGTCCGAGTACCAGAAATTATAAATGAATCAAGGCTTAGTAATGACAAACAAGTAATATGTACGATAAAATGATGATTTGAATTATCCATCATCCACTTTAGCATTTCCTGTAGGTAATGCATGTGTCCTTTGTACTCTGTGCTCTAGATTTGCCCATTGTGATCACGGTTCTTGCTGTAATTGGAAAAATGCTAATAGCATGTGCCTTTTCCACTTGCTACGTCTACGCTGCAGAATTGTTCCCAACGGTTATCAGGTACGTGTTTATTATTCCTTGATACTTTATACAGATGGTTGAGTCAAGTTCCATGGTCAATAAGTAGTGCTGACCACAGTTCAGTATACAATGGTCAGTGCCACCAATGGCGACCTTCCACTGGCACCCATCATCTTGCCAATGGTATGCCACATTGCATTGGCATTGAAAGGAGCTGCAGCTTTCATTGCTTGCACAGTATGGACTCATAGTCTGGTAAGGATCAGCAGCAAATGCTTATTAATACACTGTTAAGCTACGTACACTTTAATAGAAAGCCATATTTAATTCAAAACTGTTTTTAATAAAGTGGATGCAAAAGAGGCTAAATGAAATAAAATGATAGAATGAAAAAAGGATTTCAGTGTGAAAAAACCCTCCCTCATCAACTTTCTCTCAAACCTTGTGGCTGGTCTTTTTACTAATCCCATACAATACCTAGACTAACGGCAGCTTTGTGAGATATACAAAACGTTGTTCAAACTACTTAGGGGCATATTATCAAGGGGCAGTGATAATTATCGCTGGCCGCTCTTAGCATGAGGATTTTTATCGCCGGCTATCGCTGGAAATTATCGCCATGCTAGCGCTGTATTAACAACGCATAGCGCAATGGCGATAATTATTCCAGCGATAGCGGTATTTTCCATGGAACACGGCGATATCCTTGATGATAGGGCCTTTGGTCTTAGCCACACAATCCACCCCCCATGTTAGGTATGCCTTAGTCAGGAATTTAACAAACGTTAAATTCCTGCGTTAAGGCATACTTAACGCGATTTCAAATATCGCTACCCCTCCTTGATAATATCACGAAGCTGCCTTTGCGATATTATCCCATGTTGTTTTCACAGCCACGCCTCCTTTGCATCTCATTATCGATGCGAGGCGAGGCGTGTGTAAAACGGGCCCTAACTCAAGGAATCACGCGCTAGCGTGTCCTTGATGATAATGCGATAAAATTATCGCCGGTTTTCGCCCGAAAACGGACGCTAAAGCTGCGATAATTTTATCGCGGCCCCTTGATAATATGCCCCTTATTTCTTCTCCTATTTGTATGCTTCTAAAGGTGTGTGAGGAGGTTGAGAAGGGATCTCCATGTAGCCAAAATATAAAGCAAGGGAAGTAGAGTGATGCCTTCCCTCCTCTTCCTACTCTTTTCACTTGTGTGTCCATTGAAAGTCTATTACAGCCTGATCCACGTCAGTTATTCAGGATGTCCACACCATGTCTATTTACATAAAGTTAATGTAAAAGGAAATAATTTGCATAGGCATGGTGTAATATTGACAAAATGGCTAATAGACTTGAAGATTTATAAGACGTTAAGAGGTTTACCACTCACACCAGAAACAGAGAGCTTCGGACCAACTGACTTATGTCAGAACTCCAGGAACTCCAAAACAAGATTCTACATTCCAAGCGACCTACTAGCAATAACCTTCTTAAATCACCTCTCAACTTCCCCTCTGTAGATTAAAAAGACGAAAAACACTAAATTGATACAATACAAAGAGGAATGTTTCCTAGAACACAATACATACAGTAACATACATATTCGACTGAACTGTATTATAGAAGAAACTTATCCAATATCACAGCTAGAACTAATTCAGAAAAATATAACACAGATGATAAAACAAACAATCTAAAAAATATTGACATCATAAAATCCTTGATGTGGTCCTACTGACATAAGTCAATTGGCTGAAGCTCTCTGTATCAGGTGTGCATTATATACCTCTTTTCATCTAATAAATCTTCAAGTGTATTGGCTGTTTCCTCATCACTACAATTGCAACAAGGTTGGGATACGAACCCATATGTAAGCATTGGTGAACAAATGTGCAGTCATCAATGCAACTGGCCAGCTTTGCCTCATATTATGGATACATTTACGAATGTAGCATTTGAAGAAAGGATGATGATATAAGTGGCGTCTGGCAATGTAGGAAAGAAAATGTGCGTTGCTATTGGTTGATGCTCATGTAGCCTGCCTCTCCACTAGCAACGACTCAGGACATTATTATTCCTGTCTACATAAAATGAATTTTCAAAGTTGAATGCTGCTGGTGCTTATACATTACGCTTAGAGGGCCCGCTTCACAAAGGTAAAGTTAGACCAAAAGTCTTATTTAGACCAGAAGTCAAACTTTACTACTTTTTGATATGCACAAATGGACTTACAAGTAGTATCTTTATGCCTGTGGAGGTTCCGCACTCAGGGCGGAATCTTCACACTCGAGCTGGAAAATCCGAACTGGTGGTGGACCATGACACAGTGAAATAAGAGGGCAATCGTTGGTGCATGCCGCAACACATATGCCTAGATTCACACATCATGAGATTTATGACATCTACTTGTACAACCAACATAGTACAAAATGCCTCACTTAAAATAGAAAACAGCTTTATGTAGGCACTGGGCTGTTACATATGTGTATGTGTAAGACATGTTCATGTAGGTAACTGTAGAGTATGACAAGATGTTACTAAACATTGGATTGCACAATTAGTAAAAATACACTTGTTACTTGGAAGCGAAAGAACAATAGTTGTTGAACAAATGTGATGGGATTAGGAACAGTTAGTTATAAAGAGATTGAATTGGAGGGGTAGCTGTGATGGAAAAAGCACACAGCTCTACAACTGTGTAGATATATCAAGTAAGAAGCAATACCATAAACCTATTCATATAACCCTTCACGTGGCAACAAAAACATCTAACAAGTATATTTGTTACATCTCTTCTACACTTGCACATTTAACAATAAGTTATGTGTCATGTAATGTCTTCCACAATCAGTTCAAATGTGAATGTTATACACAAGTCAAAACCTCTAATCAAACATCAGATTTCCAAGTTTCTCCCAAACACTACACACACACCTGTGTCAGTGCTTACCATTCACCCCCCACACAGCTCCAGCATAATGTTGTTAGCCCAACAGCCAATCACATCCTGGCTACATACATAAAATATGAGCTGTCACACACAAACAGTTTCAGACCCTACAACATGTCGCTGAATGCCCCTTGTAAGGAGACAGAATGATTTGAGGAGAAGGAGGAGGAGAGCTCAGAAGATCTTCAGACAAGGGATCAACCTCTTTGGGATGTCCAGCCATGATGTTACCTCCTGATTCTGTTCTACCCCGATGTCATCGTGGACATGGTTTCTGAGTGGGAGCAGGATCTTAACTCTGCACATGCCGCTCCCAAGCCATCCCAGCCTATGTCAAGATCCTAGCAGCTCTACATTTCTTTTCTACTGGGTCATTCCAGACAGTGTCCGATTACATTGTGGGCATTTATCACGCAAGCCAGTCCCGAAGATTGCATCAGGTTCTGAGCTGCATAAATAGGAGAGTGCATCTCTACATAAAAATTCCACATACACTGGTAGGAAGACAAAGGGTTGCTGGGGATTTCTCCTCTTTTCCCGCTTCCCACCTGTTGTGGGTGCAATTGAAAGCACTCATGTGGCACTTCAGCCCCCTCACCACAATGCACACATCATCAGCAACAGACACTGCTGGTACTCCTCTAATGTGCAGGGTGTGTGTGATGCCAGTAGCTGCTTTACTGATGTTTATGCAGTCTTCCCAGGCAGTACACATGACAGCTACATATTCTGCATGTCACCTCTTGCCCAACAACTGGCAGCAGGTGATGTTGCCAACATGTGGCTTCTGGGTAAATACCCAAGCACCAGACAAGTCTGAAATGTATAAATGTTGCTTGAATATGCACAACCATTACAAATTACTGATTCTCGTGACACATACATGACCCCGAAAGACACTGCATGTACAATTTCATACATTATGAACTATACAGATGCAAGAGGGACATGTACAAATATTTCTTCATTTTCCTCCTCAGGTTATGCTGCATATACACTCTCCCCTCAGCTCCTCACACCATACAGACATACAATCATTGTACCTCAGCATAGGTACAGCAGGGCACACATACATATAGGAGCCATCATAGAGTGCACTTTTTGTCTCCTAAATTCACAATTCAGATGTCTTGATAGTACAGGGGGTACTGCTGTACTCCCCTTAAATTGTGTATAAGATAATAGTTGCCTGTTGTGTCTTGCACAATGTTGCAGTACATAAAGGCTAACACATATCCCTGAACCCTCACCATGTCTGATTCCAAGGAACCGGGCCATTGTTCCAAACAGAGTGCAGAGCATGCAGGTGCGCGACCAGCTGGTTGACGCTTTTTTCTCTTGAGCCACCAGTAGTGTTTCACAGTCTGTTGTCAATGATGATTGGTGGACATTTAACACTCAGTCAACAGATTCCATCCTGAGGGTACTCTGTAAACCATACATAATGTATGTAAACAACAGCTGTTGTCAAGAGTCAAAAGATAGGTCATGCAACACATTTCTTGCATATGTTGGTAATTATGTGAACAAAGTCTAAAAGGACTCCATTGCCTTAGGGGGTAAATGTGTGAGATCTCCCCAGACAGTGGAAATCTGAATATTTGTCTGCACCAAGTGTCCCAATGAATCATGTCCATGCATAGAGTCAGTGAGGATTGGCATTGTGTACAAGATGGAAAACTACAGGTATATGTGAAACAGATGAGATTACAAATAGATGTCATCTTAAAATTTTGGGTTACCTATACTACAAACAATCATGACTTCCCCGTAGTTTACAGGTTGCTTTCTGTGTGGCTCACTGCACTTTGGACAATGGCTCTTACAAACATATGTTATAGGGGGTGACAGGCAGTGATGAAACTGATTGGTGTGCTCACTGTACATTTTAGGGCCAAATAATGATCAAAATAGAACAAACTATATACTGTTAATTTCAATAGAAACTTGATGTCAGTGTTGGAGACACAGTAGTTGTGGTGCTGACATAGTGAGGCTAGGAATATTTAAAGATTTAGTGGCCGTGATATACTGTTTACCCATGTTCTATCATGATGGCTAGCATACTACACACTCCTTCTATCTCAATGTTGCATATGTGATATACTCAGACAGTACTGCATGCATAATGGTTAGTATCTGTGTGGAGTTATGTTTAGGATTCAAAACATTAAACATGTATGTATAGGTAGGGAAATATATATTCTATTTGTGTGTGCTCTTATTCATGTGGCAGTGTAGCTATATATCTGTCATTCATACACCATGGTGCAAGTGTACCTGTGTAATGACCTGTATTGTCTTTGCTCAGAAAGGCACTCCTTCATGGGGCCAACAAAATAGTAGAAAGTAATTTTATTTTGTTTGTGTGATGCTGAAACCATCACACATACTAATAAAGTCTAATGTCTACCTATCATTATATGTAACTGTCTCATGGAAACTTCCAAGTAGCATGATTGAGAATTGGCAAGGAGTGAATGATACTGTTTGATATTAGGAACTGGCCTAGGTGGAAGACGTTCTCGCTCTGCGTCCAGTTGCAGAGGTAGCATGGGCCCATGATCCACGAGAACATATGACAGTCATCAGAATACAGTACAATCGCTACCCGACTGATGCTCCTAAGGGAAGGGAGTTAGTGTCAAACAATAAACTAACCAAACAGGCTAAAACATTTACCATAGGACAGGTGCACGTTCGTGCCAGTGGAGAATGCAAACCATTAGGTCTCCAGCCTTTGCCCACGAGACTGCTTTTATATACAATCCTGCAAAACAAGATGCGCAGTCACTCTGTTGCTAATCTACATGCTCCTAGAGGGGAAACAGCATGGAAGGTCCTGCCTTGATGAAGCTTGCTGCTCCCCTTAGTAGACTAGTGAGGCCCAGGGTGGGTTGAGACAAGCACCTTGTTACATCACAAGGAGACTGGCCAGATCGCAGAGAAAGCACCCCCTCAGAGTAGCTAGCACAAACAGAAGATGGCAAGTCGCTCCCTTTCATACTCAAGCACACTGGGAGCAATAAGGTATTATGTGTTACAACAACCACATACACAGATACAGTGCAATTAGTACAGTCTAGGGATCACCTTATCACTGTCAAACATGTACACTGAGCTTTAGGAATACTAGCTGGTGTTTTCATCATCACACGTTCAAACAGTAATGGTCATGACTAGTCCCCAATGAATCAGAATCGGAAGTGTAGAGTGCCAAAACCCCTCATGCACCCAAATAGACTCAAAAACCCCATCACTGTTTTAGTCACAGTTTCTGTCACTGTTTCTACACATAGGATTACACACCAGTAATTGTTTGGGCTATGCGATATGTGATAGACCCCAAAATAAGTAACAGTTCATGCTCCCTAGGAGCATGGATTACAAGAGTGACTTATCTGTGTCACAGGAAGAAAGTCGCCAGGCCCAGCACTCTTCAGCGGGATCCAAAATCCCTTCCGGCAGTCCGAGTGGTCCACAGAGGGCTCCGCCTCATCAGAAAGCTCAATGTGAAGCATCAACCACTTCCTGGGTGGGGTTTAAATACTCTGCGGCCCCAAGATGGCCGCCGAGAGTTTAGAGGCTCTCACAAGAGTCTCTGGTGCTGCCACAACTGCTAAGGGACGGCAAAAAGCCGATGGCACAGCCCCAGCCACTAAGGGCCACTAAATGCTCTGATCGGTGCAGCCCCCAACCACAAAGGGCTGTCAATTTTGAATAAAAGGTGACACTAAGCCAAAAGCAGGTTCCTGGAATGCTTTCTATGGTGGCAATACTTCGATGTGCGATGTCTGCGGAGGTGCATGGAGTAAGGCACTGGAAACAAGCATACAGTCCTGCCCCATACATGCACCAGGGTCATTGCTGGCATATACAATATTCCAAGTCTACTGCCGGTGGAGACGTTGTTGCCAAACTGTGTACCAGCAGGAAAGGGGGGTCAGTGGGCAAGTGGGTAAGTATCCCCAGTAACCAGCCGACTTGTGAGGGTTTGTGGATTGAGGTTTTGCACTTAGGAGGTGGATCCATGACATTTGAGATATAAATAGTGAACTAACACATCCTGCATGTAATTTCCTGTATGTCACAACCTGTCTATTTGTATTGCTTTCCAGCCTGATCAAGGTGTTTCCACCCCGTGTGGAGATTCCCGCACTCGGGCGGAGACTCAACCATCGGGCCAGAAGCCAATGAAAAGGCACAGGAAGTGACATACAGAAAATTACATACTGGAAGTTGAAGGCAGCCATTTTGTGTTCATTCTTTGCCATCCATATATAATCATAAGTAGGGTGGACCACAACAATTGTTATTCCAGAGTCTCACAGTTGTTGTCCCAGAAACCCTCAAACCCTATTTTCCGCCAGTAGCATATATTATCTCCACTGGGGAAATTGTTTTGGGTGGCAACATCATACGGTTCTGCACCTGGGTACTCCGCTTTCCCAGGTGAGAGATGCCTCCAACTTGAGAGACAGTGTCTGGTAAGTCACACCTGTGGGATTCGTATATCAGAAAGTGAGATTAATATTATCTCCTATGTCCAAAAGATCTTTTAACATAAAGTGTGGGGAATAGGGATAAGGTTCAAAACAGTATGTTACGCCAGTAGGAAGAATTTCTTATCCTCAGCATCAGTCAAGATGGTCATGTTTCAGCCGGAAAATGTCTCTGTGGGTCAATGGCCTTCATCAGGACCTTGCACGGTCAGATCACTTATCTTCTTGGTACTTCAATGGGTACCAGCTGATCGTAACTGTAGGTATATTAGCCTGCAGAACTTGTGAGGGGTCATCTAATGTCTCATGGGTAGCGGGTAGGGATGGGAGTATTCTCCATCATGCATTGATCTGTACAGAACTCCTGCCTCTGGCCGATGCAGAGGCCAGACGCACCGGTCAGAGGCAAGAGTTCTGTGCACATCAATGAATAATGGAGAATACTCCCATCCCCACCCACTACCCAGGAGGCATTCGGCTCTCTCAAGTTGGAGGCATCATTCACCTGGGGAAGCACAGTGCCCAGGTGCGGAACTCAATGATGATGGTACCCACAACAATTGTCTCAGTGGAGATAATATATGCCACTGGTGGAAAATAGGGTTTGAGGGTTTCCAGGACAACAACTGTGAGACTCTGGAATAACAATTGTGGTGGCCCACTCTACTTATGATTATATATATTTGCACGGGGAGCTGATTATTGAATCATTTTGTGCCATCGTCACCTCACTGAAACTAGTCCTAGGATGCTTGTTGAGTGGGACGGGCATGCCCAGACGTGGGTTTCGAGCTCTCCATGCCACTGGAGTCAATCTAGCCTGGTTGATGAGGCGTGAAACCCCGAAACCGGTCCTAGGATGCTTGTTTTCAGTCCAGGGAGGACCTGGTTTGGCATTTCGGGCTGGACTGTTCCCATGGGGAACAGGGTCAAGACTGATTTGCATATGGCTGAGTCTAAACTGGAATGGCATGGGGAGCAAACACATGATGGATTTAGGCCCAGATCTCTGTATTGGGGTGAATGTATGATATTGGTCAGCATTATGTCCATCAATTGTTCTTTTTGCATTTGTCACCCCGAGTAGGACGGGTATGCCCAGACGTGGGTCCCGTGCTCTCTATGCCACTGGAGTCAAGCTAGCCAGGCTGATGAGGAGTGAAACTCCAAAACCGGTCCTAGGATGCTTGTTTCCAGCCGAGGGAGGACCTGGCTTGGCAGTTCCGGCTGGACTATTCCCATGGGAAACAGGGTCAGACTGATTTGCATATGGCTGGGTCTCAACTGGAATGGCATGGTGACACAGTGAAATAAGAGGGCAATCGTTGGTGCATGCCGCAACACATATGCCTAGATTCACACATCATGAGATTTATGACATCTACTTGTACAACCAACATAGTACAAAATGCCTCACTTAAAATAGAAAACAGCTTTATGTCGCACTGGGCTGTTACATATGTGTATGTGTAAGACATGTTCATGTAGGTAACTGTAGAGTATGACAAGATGTTACTAAACATTGGATTGCACAATTAGTAAAATACACTTGTTACTTGGAAGCGAAAGAACAATAGTTGTTGAACAAATGTGATGGGATTAGGAACAGTTAGTTATAAAGAGATTGAATTGGAGGGGTAGCTGTGATGGCAAAAGCACACAGCTCTACAACTGTGTAGATATATCAAGTAAGAAGCAATACCATAAACCTATTCATATAACCCTTCACGTGGCAACAAAAACATCTAACAAGTATATTTGTTACATCTCTTCTACACTTGCACATTTAACAATAAGTTATGTGTCATGTAATGTCTTCCACAATCAGTTCAAATGTGAATGTTATACACAAGTCAAAACCTCTAATCAAACATCAGATTTCCAAGTTTCTCCCAAACACTACACACACACCTGTGTCAGTGCTTACCATTCACCCCCCACACAGCTCCAGCATAATGTCGTTAGCCCAACAGCCAATCACATCCTGGCTACATACATAAAATATGAGCTGTCACACACAAACAGTTTCAGACCCTACAACATGTCGCTGAATGCCCCTTGTAAGGAGACAGAATGATTTGAGGAGAAGGAGGAGGAGAGCTCAGAGGATCTTCAGACAAGGGATCAACCTCTTTGGGATGTCCAGCCATGATGTTACCTCCTGATTCTGTTCTACCCCGATGTCATCGTGGACATGGTTTCTGAGTGGGAGCAGGATCTTAACTCTGCACATGCCGCTCCCAAGCCATCCCAGCCTATGTCAAGATCCTAGCAGCTCTACATTTCTTTTCTACTGGGTCATTCCAGACAGTGTCCGATTACATTGTGGGCATTTATCACGCAAGCCAGTCCCGAAGATTGCGTCAGGTTCTGAGCTGCATAAATAGGAGAGTGCATCTCTACATAAAAATTCCACATACACTGGTAGGAAGACAAAGGGTTGCTGGGGATTTCGCCTCTTTTCCCGCTTCCCACCTGTTGTGGGTGCAATTGAAAGCACTCATGTGGCACTTCAGCCCCCTCACCACAATGCACACATCATCAGCAACAGACACTGCTGGTACTCCTCTAATGTGCAGGGTGTGTGTGATGCCAGTAGCTGCTTTACTGATGTTTATGCAGTCTTCCCAGGCAGTACACATGACAGCTACATATTCTGCATGTCACCTCTTGCCCAACAACTGGCAGCAGGTGATGTTGCCAACATGTGGCTTCTGGGTAAATACCCAAGCACCAGACAAGTCTGAAATGTATAAATGTTGCTTGAATATGCACAACCATTACAAATTACTGATTCTCGTGACACATACCTGACCCCGAAAGACACTGCATGTACAATTTCATACATTATGAACTATACAGATGCAAGAGGGACATGTACAAATATTTCTTCATTTTCCTCCTCAGGTTATGCTGCATATACACTCTCCCCTCATCTCCTCACACCATACAGACATACAATCATTGTACCTCAGCATAGGTACAGCAGGGCACACATACATATAGGAGCCATCATAGAGTGCACTTTTTGTCTCCTAAATTCACAATTCAGATGTCTTGATAGTACAGGGGGTACTGCTGTTCTCCCCTTAAATTGTGTATAAGATAATAGTTGCCTGTTGTGTCTTGCACAATGTTGCAGTACATAAAGGCTAACACATATCCCTGAACCCTCACCATGTCTGATTCCAAGGAACCGGGCCATTGTTCCAAACAGAGTGCAGAGCATGCAGGTGCGCGACCAGCTGGTTGACGCTTTTTTCTCTTGAGCCACCAGTAGTGTTTCACAGTCTGTTGTCAATGATGATTGGTGGACATTTAACACTCAGTCAACAGATTCCATCCTGAGGGTACTCTGTAAACCATACATAATGTATGTAAACAACAGCTGTTGTCAAGAGTCAAAAGATAGGTCATGCAACACATTTCTTGCATATGTTGGTAATTATGTGAACAAAGTCTAAAAGGACTCCATTGCCTTAGGGGGTAAATGTGTGAGATCTCCCCAGACAGTGGAAATCTGAATATTTGTCTGCACCAAGTGTCCCAATGAATCATGTCCATGCATAGAGTCAGTGAGGATTGGCATTGTGTACAAGATGGAAAACTACAGGTATATGTGAAACAGATGAGATTACAAATAGATGTCATCTTAAAATTTTGGGTTACCTATACTACAAACAATCATGACTTCCCCGTAGTTTACAAGTTGCTTTCTGTGTGGCTCACTGCACTTTGGACAATGGCTCTTACAAACATATGTTATAGGGGGGTGACAGGCAGTGATGAAACTGATTGGTGTGCTCACTGTACATTTTAGGGCCAAATAATGATCAAAATAGAACAAACTATATACTGTTAATTTCAATAGAAACTTGATGTCAGTGTTGGAGACACAGTAGTTGTGGTGCTGACATAGTGAGGCTAGGAATATTTAAAGATTTAGTGGCCGTGATATACTGTTTACCCATGTTCTATCATGATGGCTAGCATACTACACACTCCTTCTATCTCAATGTTGCATATGTGATATACTCAGACAGTACTGCATGCATAATGGTTAGTATCTGTGTGGAGTTATGTTTAGGATTCAAAACATTAAACATGTATGTATAGGTAGGGAAATATATATTCTATTTGTGTGTGCTCTTATTCATGTGGCAGTGTAGCTATATATCTGTCATTCATACACCATGGTGCAAGTGTACCTGTGTAATGACCTGTATTGTCTTTGCTCAGAAAGGCACTCCTTCATGGGGCCAACAAAATAGTAGAAAGTAATTTTATTTTGTTTGTGTGATGCTGAAACCATCACACATACTAATAAAGTCTAATGTCTACCTATCATTATATGTAACTGTCTCATGGAAACTTCCAAGTAGCATGATTGAGAATTGGCAAGGAGTGAATGATACTGTTTGATATTAGGAACTGGCCTAGGTGGAAGACGTTCTCGCTCTGCGTCCAGTTGCAGAGGTAGCATGGGCCCATGATCCACGAGAACATATGACAGTCATCAGAATACAGTACAATCGCTACCCGACTGATGCTCCTAAGGGAAGGGGAGTTAGTGTCAAACAATAAACTAACCAAACAGGCTAAAACATTTACCATAGGACAGGTGCACGTTCGTGCCAGTGGAGAATGCAAACCATTAGGTCTCCAGCCTTTGCCCACGAGACTGCTTTTATATACAATCCTGCAAAACAAGATGCGCAGTCACTCTGTTGCTAATCTACATGCTCCTAGAGGGGAAACAGCATGGAAGGTCCTGCCTTGATGAAGCTTGCTGCTCCCCTTAGTAGACTAGTGAGGCCCAGGGTGGGTTGAGACAAGCACCTTGTTACATCACAAGGAGACTGGCCAGATCGCAGAGAAAGCACCCCCTCAGAGTAGCTAGCACAAACAGAAGATGGCAAGTCGCTCCCTTTCATACTCAAGCACACTGGGAGCAATAAGGTATTATGTGTTACAACAACCACATACACAGATACAGTGCAATTAGTACAGTCTAGGGATCACCTTATCACTGTCAAACATGTACACTGAGCTTTAGGAATACTAGCTGGTGTTTTCATCATCACATGTTCAAACAGTAATGGTCATGACTAGTCCCCCAATGAATCAGAATCGGAAGTGTAGAGTGCCAAAACCCCTCATGCACCCAAATAGACTCAAAAACCCCATCACTGTTTTAGTCACAGTTTCTGTCACTGTTTCTACACATAGGATTACACACCAGTAATTGTTTGGGCTATGCGAGATGTGATAGACCCCAAAATAAGTAACAGTTCATGCTCCCTAGGAGCATGGATTACAAGAGTGACTTATCTGTGTCACAGGAAGAAAGTCGCCGGGCCCAGCACTCTTCAGCGGGATCCAAAATCCCTTCCGGCAGTCCGAGTGGTCCACAGAGGGCCCCGCCTCATCAGAAAGCTCAATGTGAAGCATCAACCACTTCCTGGGTGGGGTTTAAATACACTGCGGCCCCAAGATGGCCGCCGAGAGTTTAGAGGCTCTCACAAGAGTCTCTGGTGCTGCCACAACTGCTAAGGGACGGCAAAAAGCCGATGGCACAGGCCCAGCCGCTAAGGGCCACTAAATGCTCTGATCGGTGCAGCCCCCAACCACAAAGGGCTGTCAATTTCGAATAAAAGGTGACACTAAGCCAAAAGCATGTTCCTGGAATGCTTTCTATGGTGGCAATACTTCGATGTGCGATGTCTGCGGAGGTGCATGGAGTAAGGCACTGGAAACAAGCATACAGTCCTGCCCCATACATGCACCAGGGTCATTGCTGGCAAATACAATATTCCAAGTCTACTGCCGGTGGAGACGTTGTTGCCAAACTGTGTACCAGCAGGAAAGGGGGGTCAGTGGGCAAGTGGGTAAGTATCCCCAGTAACCAGCCGACTTGTGAGGGTTTGTGGATTGAGGTTTTGCACTTAGGAGGTGGATCCATGACATTTGAGATGTAAATAGTGAACTAACACATCCTGCATGTAATTTCCTGTATGTCACAACCTGTCTATTTGTATTGCTTTCCAGCCTGATCAAGGTGTTTCCACCCCGTGTGGAGATTCCCACACTCGGGCGGAGACTCAACCATCGGGCCAGAAGCCAATGAAAAGGCACAGGAAGTGACATACAGAAAATTACATACTGGAAGTTGAAGGCAGCCATTTTGTGTTCATTCTTTGCCATCCATATATAATCATAAGTAGGGTGGACCACAACAATTGTTATTCCAGAGTCTCACAGTTGTTGTCCCAGAAACCCTCAAACCCTATTTTCCGCCAGTAGCATATATTATCTCCACTGGGGAAATTGTTTTGGGTGGCAACATCATACGGTTCTGCACCTGGGTACTCCGCTTTCCCAGGTGAGAGATGCCTCCAACTTGAGAGACAGTGTCTGGTAAGTCACACCTGTGGGATTCGTATATCAGAAAGTGAGATTAATATTATCTCCTATGTCCAAAAGATCTTTTAACATAAAGTGTGGGGAATAGGGATAAGGTTCAAAATAGTATGTTACGCCAGTAGGAAGAATTTCTTATCCTCAGCATCAGTCAAGATGGTCATGTTTCAGCCGGAAAATGTCTCTGTGGGTCAATGGCCTTCATCAGGACCTTGCACGGTCAGATCACTTATCTTCTTGGTACTTCAATGGGTACCAGCTGATCGTAACTGTAGGTATATTAGCCTGCAGAACTTGTGAGGGGTCATCTAATGTCTCATGGGTAGCGGGTAGGGATGGAAGTATTCTCCATCATGCATTGATCTGTACAGAACTCCTGCCTCTGGCCGATGCAGAGGCCAGACGCACCGGTCAGAGGCAAGAGTTCTGTGCACATCAATGAATAATGGAGAATACTCCCATCCCCACCCACTACCCAGGAGGCATTCGGCTCTCTCAAGTTGGAGGCATCATTCACCTGGGGAAGCACAGTGCCCAGGTGCGGAACCCAATGATGATGGTACCCACAACAATTGTCTCAGTGGAGATAATATATGCCACTGGTGGAAAATAGGGTTTGAGGGTTTCCAGGACAACAACTGTGAGACTCTGGAATAACAATTGTGGTGGCCCACTCTACATATGATTATATATATTTGCACGGGGAGCTGATTATTGAATCATTTTGTGCCATCGTCACCTCACTGAAACTAGTCCTAGGATGCTTGTTGAGTGGGACGGGCATGCCCAGACGTGGGTTTCGAGCTCTCCATGCCACTGGAGTCAATCTAGCCTGGTTGATGAGGCGTGAAACCCCGAAACCGGTCCTAGGATGCTTGTTTTCAGTCCAGGGAGGACCTGGTTTGGCATTTCGGGCTGGACTGTTCCCATGGGGAACAGGGTCAAGACTGATTTGCATATGGCTGAGTCTAAACTGGAATGGCATGGGGAGCAAACACATGATGGATTTAGGCCCAGATCTCTGTATTGGGGTGAATGTATGATATTGGTCAGCATTATGTCCATCAATTGTTCTTTTTGCATTTGTCACCCCGAGTAGGACGGGTATGCCCAGACGTGGGTCCCGTGCTCTCTATGCCACTGGAGTCAAGCTAGCCAGGCTGATGAGGAGTGAAACTCCAAAACCGGTCCTAGGATGCTTGTTTCCAGCCGAGGGAGGACCTGGCTTGGCAGTTCCGACTGGACTATTCCCATGGGAAACAGGGTCAGACTGATTTGCATATGGCTGGGTCTCAACTGGAATGGCATGGGAAGCAAAAAAACGATGGATTTAGGCCCAGATCTCTGTACTGGGGTGAATGTATGACATTGTTCAGCATTCTGTCCATCAATTGTTCTTTTTGCAATCCTCACCTCAGAGCACCATCCTCTACCATCCTGCTGCTCTCTCCTGCCCCCAACATGGCGGAGGGACTTAATGACAAAGCTGCCCCCGTTCAGTGAGTCAGAATTTAATGTACTTACTGAGGGAGTGTTTGATAAGTACCCTCAGCTTTATGAGGGCCCTGATAGCCAGTTGAGCAATTCAGTGTATACTCAAAGCTGGTGTGATATTACTGCGCACTGCAGTGCAGTGGGTGTGTACCAGCAGCAGGGCAAGATGTGTCGCAATCGATGGGAGGACCTGCAATGCAGGGCCTGCATTGAGGCCCAGGGCATCATGGGCGTGTCCTCCCAGCCTCATACACAACAGCCCCGCATAAGCCCACTGCACAGGAGGGTCCTGAAGACAGCCTGGCTGACCCTCCATGCTCAACAGGAGGGCTTTGAGCAGCAGAGAGCTGGTAAGCCCATGAACTGCATTATGTGTCTTGAAGTATGATGTGAGTGGTGAGAGAGATGTACCATCATTTGTTGTTTGTTATCTTTCACTTTATCTGAGTAATGGCTGCAATAATTTCAAGGTCTATGCATCAGTAGAGCTATTGGAATGCTGCTTTCTGAGGGAATTCAGGGACTTGTAGTTTTCAAAACACAAATAGGTAGGTTTTCATTACAATTGCATTTTTGAGAAAAAATGCACCTGAATAATCATGACTAGTGAAAGAAGGACCTTATAACAGTTGTATGCTATGGTGCATGAATAGCTTGGACAATGTCTATTGTTGGTATTTGAGGATTTGTGTGTTGTATGATGCATGCTTTTTGTGTGTGTTGTTTGTCACCTTTCACTTTCTCTGAGTAATGGCTGCAATAATGATAAGGTCTTTGCATCAGTGGAGCTATTGGAGTGCTGTTTTCTGAAGGAATTCTGAGACCTGTAGTATTCAAAACACAAATGGGTAGACTTTAATTGCAATTGCATTTTTTGAGGAAAAATGCACTTGCATAATCATGACTAGTGAAAGAAGGACCTTATAACAGTTGTATGCTATTGTCCATGAATGGCTTGGACAATGTCTATTGTTGTTATGTGAGGATTTGAGTGTTGGATGTTGTATCAGGCATGCTTTGTGTGTGTGTTTGTCATGACGACTAATATTTGTTGTAAAATGAAGTAAAGGCTGACATTGTGTCACTTGTCTCAGTCAAAATGATACATAAATATCCAAGGTGTACTAAATACAGCCATATTCTCAACAGTGGCACATTTGTAATTTCCTATGTATATGAAGGAAATAGTGAGTAAGCACATATAATTTCCAGTTTACAGCACAAACGAAGCAGTCTTGTCATGTAAAATGTGACTCTTGCCATGTAGACAGTATGTTGTTGCCTAGGAAAATGCAAAAAATTGGAATCACATCTTTCCAAAGGTTATATCCAAGGCATTGTTTGCATAGGTATAGCAAATGTAGCATGTATAGTGTGTTTCGCTATGCTACACTTCAGATGGCAGTTGTTAGTAAGTGTAAGACTGTTGAGTCTGCGCATTTGGGTGGATAAAAGGATAAACCTGGATCCACTTTTAGGTGTGGAGATATCCATCCAGATTGCGTGCTATCTCCACTTGTAAAATTACATTGGAAGATAACTAAGTTTAAATGTCAGGAACCTCACATTGCACTAATGCTGAAGGTAAGGTTGGTAAGTACTAATGATTATACAGATCAAAATTGAGAAATTTGATATTGTTTAATTAATTTCTTGACATTACAGTGAGAGTACACCTACCTTTGGTTTCAAACCACATATTATTAGTTAGTGAAATCAAGGATGTATAATGTCAGCACTTGCTTTATGTTGTCTCTACCTTTATTATAAATTGTACACCAGCTACATAATTATTTGTCTTCATTTTCAGTGGACCAGCGGTGGCCAATGGCCATCTGGACAGGACCTGGCCAGACCAGGACATCCTCGACGGGCATGTCCTCTGGATACCACCAGTGAGGCGGAGGAGGAGGACAACCAAACAACAGGCAGGGGTAGCGCACCCACCCGGACAGAGACATTGCCATCAACGTCAACAGTTTGGGTGGCAGCTGAGGAGACTGAAGGGGGGACATTGAGAGGGACACCACCAGCCAGGGGGATGATGAATATGGGTCTCCCCCTGCCCACAAGAACTAGAAATGGAGATGTGTCCCCTGAGAAGACCCCAACACCCTCTGGGCCTGCCACCAATCCCCTCCCTAACTCTTGAGGCTCCCATTTAATCGGGGTCTCCAACTGCACCCCCTGCCACTACTCCCCCTCCAAGTGCCTGACAGGAAGATGTGAGGGAGACATCTGCCCCCAACAACCCACATCCCTCATGTTCAACCCAAACACCTCCATGTGTGGTTGCTCCTGGTGCTGCACCCCAGGGTGTGATGGTGGCAGATGATGATGTCCAGACTATGTTCCCTCAGGGCTTGCAGGAAATCAGAGATGAGATCCATATGTTACGAGTCACAGTCCAGACTTTTGGAAAACATAATTTCCTCCATCACTTCCTTCGGTGCAGCAATCTGGTCTGTGTTGTCCCAAAGACCCACTCAGGCTACTGTTGCTTTGTCCCCAAGTGTGTCTTCTCTCTCTGTTTCCCCTGCTACCCCTCATGCTTTACGCTCCCATGGAGGTCTGGCCCTGCATCAGCTAAAGACACACAATTGATGGACGGAATGCAGAACAAATCAAAACATTCACCCCCAGTCAAGAGATCTGGGTTTAATCCATCATTCTTTTGCTCACCATGCCACCCCAGTTTAGAACTGGCCATATGCAAATCAATCTTGACCCTGTGCCTCAAGCATCAGCTAGCCACAGTGAGTCCAGCTGTGCGGAGGATTTGGACATAGTCATCAAGGAGGACAGTGAAGATGGCCAGTGACTGTGTCCCCTCAAGCCTGGACACTTGTAGGGAATCTACATTTGGCTTCAGGGGCGGGCATTATTTTTACTTTGACTATGGATTCTTCTGTTAGGACAGTGGTTTGACTGAAGACTTCATTTCATTTAACCCTTGTACATAGACTGGTTCCCCTGATGCTTCCTGACGTGTTTTCATTATGTTGCTCAACCACCTCCAAATTCCCTTGCCCATTCTGATTGAAGATTTTATTTTGTTTCCTTTCTCCCTTTCCAATGGACACTATTTATTTACAATTTATGTTAAGGATTAGTTCGTCAAATAAGATTTTCTTCACTATGTAAAATATTGTTTCAAACCATCTCTCTGTCTTGTGTTTTCCATTATATCTGCTGGATTCAAAGTAGGGAAGTCTACCTCTGTAGGTGTTTAGCTGTGCTTTCAACATGATACCTTGAAACACAGATGGTCCTACAAATCAACGTGTCTTACTCACACACATTTATAGTCACATATATGTCCTACAACCAGAGTAACCATTTGGCCATCATAAACTATTAATTAACTCAGGATTGAAGTATTGGTTTGTGGATTTTTAATTTTATTTACAATTCTTTTGAGTATTTACATATTTACAGTGGCCACGGGGGATCTCTCTTGTGAATTCGCAAATGTGGTAGTGAGGATCTCTGTGAGTTAGTGTGCATTCTGGGTTTGTGCCAGAGCGTGGGTGGGTGTGGGGCATCTGCCTGTGAAGGTGGGCTAGTTTGCAACACTGCGGAGGATGGTGCCTGTACAGTTGGTGGGTGTGCCTGTATAGGTAGGAAGGGTAGAAATAATATCATTTAAAAAATATTGAGACCCAAAATATCAAAAAGCTAAGTGCAAGTAGGTATTTACTATTCTTAACTCCACATCTACATACCTTGAAGATATATATATAGTCATGGTACATCATGTGGAGTTATAAATAGCAAACCTTTTCCGAAATTGTTCTCCTCAATGTTTTTTACATTATATTTTGTCCCATAATATTTCTGTTTCTGATATTCTGTCAAAACACCCGGAGTGTGCTTGTACAGGGGGGGAGGGTACCTCTACAAGGGTAGAAGTGCCTGTGCAGATGGGAAGGCTGCCTGTACAGGTAGGGAGGGTGTGTGTACAGGGGGAGGCATGCCTGTACAGGTGGGGGGTTGCCTGTACAGTGGTGGAGGGTGCCTGTACAGGTGGGGGACATGCCTGTACAGGGGCGGAGGGTGCCTGTACAGGTAGGAGATGTGCCTGTAGAGGTGGGGAGGGAGCCTGTACAAGTTGGGGAAGTGCCTGTGCATGGGGGGTGCCTGTGCAGGTGGTGGTACAGGTGACTGGGTAGGGTGGGGTGCAGGTAGGTGTGTTGAGTCCCCTCCATGTGATGACCGTGAAGGAAGACTTTGGAACATTTTCAACATGTCCTCCATCATCTTCATGGCCAAGGCATGGTGTCTTGCACTCTCTATATATAAATTGATGTTTGGTCATGGTGCATCCTTAGCCACACACAAAAGATAAGGGGTAGGAGGAAATACCGCCCCGCTTCGACCTCCTGGAACAACTTACACACACATGTAGAAGGGGGGCTATTACACTTGAAATCGCTGTAATCTAGGGGTGAGAAAACACACCAGGGTGTTAGAACTGCCCTCACACACAGAAATCTGTGTCATGCTTCATCATAGGGCTGCTAACACACCTCCGCGCAGACCAACGCTGGAGGTGCAGCAGTAGGGAAGGGGAAGACAATACAACACATAGAGAGAAACAATTTGGGATCACAAGTGAAAATGGTGCAGATACAACAATTTAAAACTGACCACGGGAATTCCAAATGTAACTTTAATATTGGATTCCCTGACCAGAGTAAAAGGTCATTAACAGACCAGTGGATGGTGGTATGGTAGGCTGTAATGAGTCCCCTACCCCTCCACTCTGCAAAACGTGGACATGTTTCAGCCGGATACCATAAATACCTTGGATTTCATCAGGACTCACAAGATAAAGATCCCATAGGTACTACCCCTACCTCCTTATTCCTAGGGTAGAGTGTAGACACACTTCTGAGTGAATGCTCAGAGAAAATATGGAAGAGTATCTTGCTCTCTGAGGGAAACCTGTAATAAAACCAACAAGAACATATATCATATATACAGTGCAGTGCCCTCTGTGAATGAAACACACAAACACATAGGTGGTTTTCACCCACCCGATCACACCAGCGATTCCATATGGGCGTCGCAATCAGACACAGGCCGCTAGTGCAATTCATAAGGCCTTGCGTCCCATTTAATGAGGATGGACGTCCCATTCGAGCGCACAATCCACACTCGATCCTTACATTAAAATTACCCAAGGTAAAAAGGGCATCAGTGCTAAATACGAGAGACACGATCATTCACTCAGCAAATCTTACCGAGTTTATTAAAATCAAGGCTTGAACTGGTGGGGGAGGGAGGACAGCTCCCTATAGTCACACTCTGTAGGGATACGGAAATAAAAAGATGAATCATGAAGGCAACACCTATTAAGTACGTGGTTACTAGAAAAACGGACCCGACTAGGGCCTAATACGAGAAACATGTTCTACTGCAAGCAGGTCACTGAGAAGGTATTGGGACTCGGTCTGTCCGTTTTAGCGACAGGACCCACAGTGCCTTCTCCACCCTCCGTGGTGGCATTTGAGATAACAAAACTTACTTCGTCAAGGTGAGCTGTGTCGGACAATTTGTCTCTCCCGGCGCCGTGCAGTTACAGTGCACTGTGCGGTTGGAGACCGAGTTATCCGCCCCTGCCCACGTCATCACGCATGTAACGTATGCGACTGGAGATGGATTAACGGCACGGGGAAAGCTGGAGCGCCGCCTCGCTCCCTCATCTTGGGGGTAGGGACGTGACTACGCGCATGCGCAGAATGGCCACAGCCTACCGGGGGAATGAAATACTATCATACGGGCCCCGTGCATGGAAAATAAATGGCGTGTGTAGAATGCCGGTGAAAGGTGCCCCTCACCCTTAAACATTATTTCCTCTGGTGAATGCATGCTGATAATGCCTCGTATCGAGGTGGGGAACTCGTCATTGGTGCTAGAGAAAACTATTCAAATGGCACGTGTGCTGCCCCACACCTACACAAGTAGATGACATAATATTATTGTGTCTGGACCCCATCACAACACTATTTTGTGCTACATCTATTGGTGTGGTGTCGGTCTATGCCTACAGGACAACCTCGGTGCTTGTATGCGTGTACGCAAAGGGGACACACCACAGCACAGCACCCTGTACTCATAGGACCCAACTCAATCTTGGTCCTGAGGGGTGAATAGGCTTATGGGAAACTAGGGACCGTTTGTGACACCACTTGAATGGGGGTTATAGATCCCATGGCATATGTGTATTTAATGTTATCCCTAATAGGCCTAGTCCTACAGGGTGGTTGAGGAGAGAAATAGGCGAAACACCTGTGTCTCTCAAGTTATTCAAAGCATTCCAAGGAATGTCGTCATTCAGACCATTGATGTGGCTGCGGACCCTGTATATCCATTTCTGCTCCCTGATAAAAAGAGCGTTTTCTGGGTTGCGGGTAGTGGTAGTGATATTGGGCTTATCCAGGACAGTCCAAAAGAGGTCCTCGGACGTATGTTTTTTCTCCTTGTAGTGAATCGTCAGGCGGGTAGTCGTCCTTTGGCATCTGATAGTGGATCTGTGTTCCATTATCCTGACTTTCACCCTGCGCGTGGTCATCCGAATGTAGACAAGGCTGCACGGGCATTTGAGCATGTATATTACATTGGTAGAGTTGCAGTTGGTATGCCTCCGTTGTTCCCATGGGTGGGTGAGCCCAATGTCCACGGTCTTTGTGTTTGCTGTCAAGTGACAAATGTCGCATGTACCACACCTCGGGTGCCCCGTCACAGGTGGGAGTCCCCATGCATTCTCCTGGCCCGGGACTGCGGCAGGTCTTGCTGGTGTATTTCTGGGTCTGGTATGAACCAGTAAATCCCTTATGTTCTGGCTCCTTTTGAAGGAAAACAAGGGTTTTTCTAGGTGTAAGCCATTGGAATTAAGGATTCTCCAGTTGCGTAGAACGATCCTCTTGATGTTGTTCGACGCGGTATTAAAAGTGGTCACACATATAGTCTTGTCGGTAGTGGGTCTATCCACAGTTTCCAAAAGTGCCTCTCGGTTGCAGTTGGTCGCTCCTTTCCGAGCCCTTTTCACTATCTTACGGGGGTATTTCCTCTTCAGTAATTTATCCGTCAGGATGTCAGCTTCTGTTCTAAAGTCCCTGGTGCTAGAGCAGTTCCTGCGAAGACGTATGAACTGTCCCACCGGGAGGTTCTCCCTCAATGACTTGGGGTGGAAGCTCTCGAAAAGGAGGAGACTGTTCCTGTCCCTTGGTTTGTGGAACACCCTGGTCTGTAGACGTCCTTGGCTGGGGAAAATTACCAGGTCCAAGAATGGTAGATTCTCCGTGGTGATGGTAGATGTAAAATGTAACAAGGGGTTCCTGTTGTTCAACCATTCCAAGAAATCTTGAATGGACTGGGCGTCCCCCTCCCAGATCAAAAGGACATCATCAATGTAGCACCTCCACACCTTGATGTTGTTTCTCCAGGGGCTGAGGGGGGCGAAAATATATTGATCTTCGAAAGCCGCCACATAAAGCCCCATTAGACTTGGGGCAAAAGCGCTCCCAATGGAAGTCCCATGAGTCTGGAGATAGTAGGTACCCTGGAACTCAAAAAAGTTTTTGGCAGTGCTATCTCTGCAAGGTGTAAAATGAATGGCCTCGGGGTGCAGAACTCCCAGTCCAGGGTAAAGAGTATCTCCTCCACCACGCATAGTGTCTCTCTCTGGGGTATGTTCGTGTATAACAATTCTACAACCAGACTCACCAAGAACTCATTCTTTGGATCAAAATTCAGGTCATTCAATAGGTGCAGTACATCAGTAGTATCTTTAAGGTAGGCTGTGCTGTTTTGTACCACTGGCTTCAGGAAGAAATCACAAAATTGTGAAAGGGGTTCCAAAAGTGAACCTATGCCCGATACTATGGGTCTTCCTGGAGGAGGTCTTGTCGGTTTGTGCACCTTAGTAAGGGTGTAAAAATATGGTGTCACTGGGTCTTCTTGGCATAAGAACCTCCCCTCCTTTTCAGTGATCCATCCGTTATTCACCGCTTCCTCCACCACGGAAACTATCTCATTTTTGATGTCCACAGTGGGATCTCCTCTCAGCACGCTTTAGTTTCGCTGATCGGAGAGGAGCCTCAAACATTCTGTCTCATAAGTAATTTTCTTCTGGATCACAATGGCTCCCCCCTTGTCCGCCGGTTTAATCACGATGTCTTGATTGTTCCTAAGTTCTTCCAGGGCATGCTTCTCTAGTCTTGTCAAGTTCTTGTAAGGAGTGTTTTCTTGTCCTGCGAGGGTTTCCACTTCATGGATAACTGCTCGCTCGAATGCTTCCACCTCGATAGGGAGGGTACCAATGGGGGGTGTAAATTTCTATTTAGGGCAGAAGTTTGTATCCCCTCTAGGCTCAGTGTTCTCCCCTCTGTTTTCAAAGAAAACCCTGAGTCTGATGTTGCGGAAGAAACCTGCCAATTCCTGGCGGATCCTGAACACATCTAGAGTGTTAGTTGGCACAAAACCTAACCCCTTGTTGAGGAATGCTTCCTGGGGACCTGTAAGAGGAGTGTCGGTTAGGTTCATTACTAGGGTGGTCACTCCCTGCTCGTCCCTGGTGATGGGTCCCTCGCCATGCTCCTGGTCACCCTCTGCTCTAGGTCCTCCAATTGCACACCTGTCGTTGCCTTCTGCTTGCCTCTGCCTCTCCCTCAGCCTCTCCCTAAAAAAGTATTCGGCATCTGAGGAAACTGGGCTATCTGGCCTCCCGCATCCCTGGGAATTGTTGTTGATACATGGGTGAACAAAGCAAACACCTGGACCGGAAAAAAACATCCTGGGACCGGTTTCGGGCTCACAGCCCTCATCAGCCAGGCTAGCTTGAATCCAGTGGCAAAGTGAGCAAGGGACCCATGTCTGGGCATACCCTGCCAACTTAGGGCGAACAAAGCAAACACAAGGAGATGATGGACGGAGCGCTGAAACTTTTCAGACACTCACCCCCAGTCACAGATCTGGGTTGAATCCATCATCGTTCTTTAGCTCACTTTGCCACCCCAGTTCAGACACAGCTATATGCAAATCAGTCTTGACCCTGTGTCTCATGGGAACAGTCCAGCCCGAACTGCCAAGCCATGTCTTCCCTGGACTGGAAACAAGCATCCTGGGACCGGTTTTGGGCTCACAGCCCTCATCAGCCAGGCTAGCTTGAATACAGTGGCAAAGTGAGCAAGGGACCCATGTCTGGGCATACCCTGCCAACTTAGGGCGAACAAAGCAAACACAAGTTTGTTTCCAGTTCAGGGAGGACCTGGCCTGGCAGTTCGGGCTGGACTGTTCCCATTGGGCACAGGGTCAAGACTGATTTGCATATGGCTGGGTCCAAACTGGGTCCAAACTGGAATGGCATGGTGAGCAAAAAAAAGATGGATTTAGGCCCAGATCTCTGTACTGGGGTGAATGTACGACATTGTTCTGCATTCTGTTCATCAATTGTTCTTTTTGCAGTGGATACATGGGTGGCCACCTGAAATTATGATTTGGGAAGTTGGGGTACATAGGGTTAAACGAGGGGCGAGGACTTCCCAAAAACGCCCAGTCCATTCAAGATTTCTTGGAATAGTTGAACAAGAGGAACCCCTTGTTACATTTTACATCTACCATCACCAGGGAGAATCTATCCTTCTTGGACCTGGTAATTTTCCCCAGCGAAGGACGTCTACAGACATGGGTGTTCCACAAACCAACAGACAGGAACAGTCTCCTCCTTTTCGAGAGCTTCCACCCCAAGTCATTGAGGGAGAACCTCCCGGTGGGACAGTTCTTACGTCTTCGCAGGAACTGCTCTAGCACCGGGGACTTTAGAACAGAAGCCGACACCCTGACGGATAAATTACTGAAGAGGAAATACCCCGTAAGACAGTGAAATGGGCTCGGAAAAGAACGACCAACTGCAACCGAGAGGCACTTTTGGAAACTGTGGTTAGACCCACTACCAACAAAACTATATGTGTGACCACTTTTAATACCGCGTCGAACAACATCAAGAGGATCGTTCTACGCAACTGGAGAATCCTTAATTCCAATGGCTTACACCTAGAAAAACAATTTTTTCCTTCAAAAGAAGCCAGAACATAAGGGATTTACTGGTTCATACCAGACCCAGAAATACACCAGCAAGACCTGCCGCGGTCCAAGGCCAGGAGAATGCACTGTGACGGGGCACACAAGGTGTGGTGCATGTGACATTTGTCACTTGACAGCAAACTCAAAGACCGTGGACATTGGGCTCACCCACCCATGGGAACAACGGAGGCATACCAACTGCAACTCTACCAATGTAATATACATGCTCAAATGCCCGTGCGTCCTTGTCTACATTGGAATGACCACGCGCAGGTTGAAAGTCCGGATAATGGAACACAGATCCACTATCAGATGCCAAAGGACGACTACCCGCCTGATGACTCACTACAAGGAGAAAAAACATACGTCCGAGGACCTTTTTTGAACTGTCCTGGATAAGCCCAATATCACTGCCACTACCTGCAACCCAGAAAATGCTCTTTTTATCAGGCAGCAGACATGGATATACAGGGTCCGCAGCCACATCAATGGTCTGAATGACGAGATTCCTTGGAATGCTTTGAATAACTTGTGAGACACGGGCGTTTCGCCTATTTCTCTCCTCAACCACCCTGTAGGAGTAGGCCTATTAGGGATAACATTAAATACACATATGCCATGGGATCTATAACCCCCATTCAGGTGGTGTCACAAACGGTCCCTATTTTCCCATAAGCCTATTCACCCCTCAGGACCAAGATTGAGTTGGGTCCTATGAGTACAGGGTGCTGTGCTGTGGGGTGTCCCCTTTGCGTACACGCATACAGGCACCCGAGGTTGGCCCTGTAGGCATAGACCAACACCACACCAATAGATGTAGCACAAGGTAGTGTTGTGATGGGGTCCAGAAACAATAATATTATGTCATCTACTTGTGTAAGTGTGGGGCAGCACACGTGCCATTTGAATAGTTTTCTCTAGCACCAATGACGAGTTCCCCACCTCGATGCGAGGCATTACCAGCATGCATTCACCAGAGGAAATAATGTTTAAGGGTGAGGGGCACCTTTCACCGGTGCTCTACACACGCCTCATTTATTTTCCATGCACGGGGCCCGTATGATAGTATTTCATTCCCCCCAGTAGGCTAAGGCCATTCTGCGCATGTGCGTAGTCACGTCCTACCCCCCAAGGTGGGGTAGTGAGGCAGCGCTCCAGCTTTCCCCCTGCTGTTAATCCATCTCCGGTCATGTACGTCACATGCGTGATGAAGTAGACCAGGGCAGGGACAGATAACTGGGGCTCCACCCGCGCAGTGCACTGCAACTGCACGACGCCGGGAGAGACAAATTGTCCGACACAGCTCACCTTGACGAAGTAAGTTTTGTTATCTCAAATGCCACCACGGAGGGTGGAGAAGGCACTTTGGGTCCTGTCGCTAGAACGGACAGACCGAGTCCCAATACCTTCTCAGTGACCTGCTTACAGTAGAGCATGTTTCTCGCATTAGGCCCTAGTCGGGTCCGTTTTTTTAGAAACCACGTACTTAATTGTTGTTTGCTTCATGATTCATCTTTTTATTTCCGTATCCCTACAGAGTGTGACTATAGGGAGCTGTCCTCGCTCCCCTGCCAGTTCAAGCCTTGATTTTAATAAACTCGGTAAGATTTGTCGAGTGAATGATCGTGTCTCTCGTACTTAGCACTGATGCCCTTTTTACCTTGGGTAATTTTAATGTAAGGATCGAGTGTGGATTGTGCGCTCGAATGGGACGTCCATCCTCATTAAATGGGACGCAAGGCCTTATGAATTGCACTAGCAGCCTGTGTCTGATTGTGACGCCCATATGGAATCGCTGGTGTGATTGGGTTGGTGAAAACCACCTATGTATTTGTGTGTTTCATTCACAGAGGGCACTGCACTGTATATGTGATATATGTTTTTGTTGGTTTTATTACAGGTTTCCCTCGGAGAGCAAGTTACTCTTCCATATTTTCTCTGAGCATTCACTCAGAAGTGTGTTTACACTCTAACCTAGGAATAAGGAGGTAGGGGTAGTACCTATGGGATCTTTATCTTGTGAGTCCTGATGAAAGCCGGGGTATTTATGGTAGCCGGCTGAAACATGTCCACGTTTTGCAGAGTGGAGGGGTAGGGGGTTCATTACAGCCTACCATACCACCATCCACTGGTCTGTTAATGACCTTTTACTCTGGTCAGGGAATCCAATATTAAAGTTACATTTGGAATTCCCGTGGTCAGTTTTAAATTGTTGTATTGGCACCATTTTCACTTGTGATCCCAAATTGTTTCTCTCTATGTGCTGTATTGTCTTCCCCTTCCCTATTGCTCCACCTCCAGCATTGGTCTGCGCGGAGGTGTGTTAGCAGCCCTATGATGAAGCATGACACAGATTTCTGTGTGTGAGGGCAGTTTTAACACCGTGGTGTGTTTTCTCACCCCTAGATTACAGCGATTTCAAGTGTAATAGCCCCCCTTCTACATGTGTGTGCATGGTGCATCCTTGACATGTCTTGGCAAGATTTCACAATAGTGTCCAAGACACAGGTTTGCCTGTCAATCATCGGAGGGATTTCCTGTAGTGAGTCTGAAATGTCAGACAGAGTAGCCCCTATTGCACAAATGTCCTGCCTCACATCAGACTGTTGTTGGAAAAAATCTTCCTCCCACTGGCCAGCATGAGCATCTGCCATCCCTCTCCACATGGGATGCCCCCTGATATGACCGTCAGGTCCACCAGCATGGGGAGAGGTGGCACATGGGAGGCTGTGGAGAGGAGATTCATGCCTAGGAGATACCTGCTCCTCACCAGGGGTGTTAGGTACTTCTGATGCTTGACAGAAGGTCTTGGATGCACTGTCATGGGAGGAGTATGTAGGGGAAGCAACACATCAACTTTGGACGTGAGGGCTGTGAGAAGGTGATGATTGTGTTGGGGGAGGTGAACTCTGTGGCTGGTTGGCTGACTGCTGGGAACGGGCAATCCTCAGAGGGGAAGTGGGAGGTACAATGCTGGCCGGACCTGATGTTGCCTTCAGTCTTTTGACCAGTGGGCCAACAATGCATTCTTCCTCATCCAGATCCTCCTCCATGACCAGCACCTGCTCATCTTCTTCCTCTTCATCCTCGTCTTATTGAGCAGTGCTGGGCGCTGAAATTCCTGCTTGGAGGAGGATCGGGTTCTATCGTCGGATTGCCTGCCACCCTCCGCTGAGGGATGGCTCTGCTTCATCAAGCGATTTATTGTCCTCAGCACCTGAAATACACAGAGGTTGCAACATAATAAGGTTTTGACATAGAATATCATGTGCTACAACACAAGTGTTTGAACTATTTTTCTTTGCATCTATCTGAAGGTCTACATGTGATCTGGTTTGTGTAAACCTACATGTGACAGCTCACACTGTAGCATTGAGGTGTTCAATGAAGATGTGCAATGCAAAATCACAATCACCAGCTCCAGCCTCAGATCTGTGTGGTATTTAGATCCCCTGTGATGTGAGCTGCTGAACCTGGCTCCTTGATTGTATGTCAGAAGACATGATCCTCGATCCAGCAGCCTCAGAAGGAAGTGGCACCTTAATTAATGTTCAGCATGAAGATGTGAAATGCAAAATCACATTCACCAGCTCCAGCCTCAGATCTGGGTGGTATTGAGATCCCAGTGATGTGAGCTGCTGAACCTGGATCCTTGATTGTATGGCAGAAGACATGATCCTTGATCCAACAGCTTCAGAAGGAAGTAACACTTTAATTAATGTTCAGCATGAATATTAAGTGAACATGCTAAATAAGCACAGACATTACTGATTATGTTGGGAACATATCACACACCAACATTGGATGCTTAAAGAAGTGATGATATCTGCAAATTTACTTTCACAACAATTTGGTTATTGTGCACTGTTAGGAAAATAATAATTATAATACTCAATGGCACACTTACCTGATGGAAGGATGCTAATGGGTTTGGCTGCTGCAGCCAGACGGTCTTCTAAATCCTTGGATGAGGTTACTTTGGATGACTGAGGTACTCCTGACAGCAGCTATAATGAACCAAACATATCCATATTTCAATGCAAAGGATGATTTGTATTATTTTACATGAATGTGTCATTAGAACACACTTTCAACACAGTTAGTGCTATTCCTCTTTAGATTAGACAATACAAGCAATTAGGTACATACTTTATGATTTCAATTTAAATGTAGAGTCATACTTTCATTAGCCAACATGTTATGAAGTAGTATACTCTTATGCACCATATCTGAGCATATGGATATGGGTGACAACAGAGATATTAGACACACACCACATACTGCTAACATGTCATCCAATATAAGACTATGAGCTTTCAATAAAATTATATGTCAGTGACCTTACCAGGGTCTACCAGGTGCTCAGTGTGTGGTACCTGACCATATGTCACACCTGTACGTGGAGAAGAGGTCACTGTAGTATGTAATGTCCCGGCCAGTGTCACAGGGCCGAAATGGATATGAGTATAATTTATTTTTAATTCTAGTTGACACAGGTTAAAACCAACATACACTAGTTAAGATCACATGTGTGAAACTAATAATTGAGTTTATGAAAAATATCTATAGGTTGTCTGATAATAATGTCCCCACATTGTGGGACCCACTTCAGGCCATATATACATACTAATTTGTGCCAGTGGTAGTGGTTGATCTTCCCCATGAATTTGCCTTCTTGAAATTGTAGGAACCTCTGCTCCAGTGGGTGGATATACTCTGGCTGTATGTGGAAATTAAATGAAGAAGTCAAAGACAAATACAGCAAATGATGTTAATGTATAACTTTTTACATAGTTACGTAATTCCATTTACAATACAACTATGATGTTTACTAATTCATGCACAATTTCAAGTGCCAATTACAAAACTACATTGAAATCACCAGCATAGATGGGACACTGTTTGTGAAGAATAAAATGGAAGTTAACATTTGCAGTACTTAGGATTCTGGGACTTGTAGTGTGATTGACAAAATGAAACACATGAGAGTCAAATTCACCATGAATATTTGCACAAACTTGAAGTGAATTCCATAGCCACTTTTGAAGTTCATATTAAACATTTTCCTAATAAAGTAATTGTTTACTCATCACATATTACCTGGCACCACAATAAGATCGCTGTTAGAAATGGGATTTCTGGTTGGCTAGGGCTTGCGCCAAAACCAGGCAGAAACCACCACTCTAGTCAGGGCAAGGGAGTTACACGCTGAAGATAACCCCTGCTCACCCCCTTGGTAGCTTGGCATGAGCAATCAGGCTTATCCCAGAGGCAATGCGTAAAGCGTTTGCGCAACACACACACACAGCAGCAACACACTAGGCACACTACAAAAGAAACTTCACACACGGTTATATCAAAAATAGCCTTTGTATTATCATAAACACATTAGAATCATAATCACACAATGTACACTGTGCCAACTGGCACTGGGCAATATTCACAGGGGAGTATATACAGGACCAGGCCAATCGGGCCACGGTCAGAACCATCAGAATGCAGGTAGTAAACATAAAACACAACCAGTAACTACTGGTACAATAATGACCTCAGCATTATCACATTAGGCATAAAACACATTAGGCCCAAACCTCATTAGCATAAACACATTACGCAATAGGCATCATCCTAAAACATCATAGCATGACATTAGGCATCAGCATAAATACATTATGCAACATCACATTAGGCATACACACATTATGCATAAATCAGCAGTGCACCACAGTAACACTACTACCAGGTGCATACATCACCTTACAAACTAACCCCAGGCCAACTGGCCTTTCACTGGGGCTCAAATGCCCTATGTCCCGCAAAGTCAGGGCGTGAAATGAGGCCTCTTGAATGGCCCCCTGGCTGCCTTGGCAGCGAAAACACAGTGCGCAGATGCGCTGGGGCGTGGGGTGCAACTCACCCCTTCCTTAAGAAAAGAAATGGCCCCGGGTTGCAGCTGCCCGCTCTCTCTCTTGCGGTGCAGCTGGCAATTAGGTCTGGCACCTCTGTGCCTCCTGGGTCCCCATTGGGACTCTAAAATAAAATGGCCCCCAACGTTGCAGCTGCCCGCGACGGCGGTGTAGCTGTGAAGATACACTGGCACTCACAGTGCCTCTGGAGTCCCGTTCACCGGGCTCCTCCCTGTTCCCTCGATCGGCACCAAAGCAGTGTGCAAAAGGGAAGCCCCACTCACCGGGGCGGCTCGAGGACTCCTCCGGTCTCCAGGGATCCTCCTGATGTCACCTGGGCCCTCTCCTAGGGCTTGGGACGTCGACGTGGAGCCCGCGAGGCTCCGGACGTCCCAGGCTGCACGCCGGGCTCTCCCCGCCACCACTACTCTTCACCACATCCGCGGGGCTCCCACCGGCTCACGGGAGCCCCACTCGGGCCTGCGCTGACTTCCTGTTGGCTGCAGACGTCCTGGGCAACACGCGGGGCTGAGCTCTGCCCCCAACCAGGCAAGTAGCCTGTCTTCCGGCCCGGGTTGCGGCTGTGAATCCACACAAGCCCACTTAGAGGCTCACGTCGGGGGACACGAACCGGCAGGGTGGGCTCCCGCTCCGGTTTTACAAGTATCCAATGCGGGGTAGGCTCCCGCTTCTCTGCACAAATGCAGGGTGGGCTCCCGCTTACGGAGCCTAAGTGCGGGGTAGGCTCCCGCCTTCAATAAAGAGCGCACAGTACGGGGTGGGCTCCCGCTCGGTCCCTGCATCGTGCAAGGGAATCCCCACTCCGGAATTCCCTCGGGCGCCTCTGAAGCCCAGCGCTGCCGAGTCCAGGTGCTCCTCTTCTCCTGGCAATAAAAGTAAATCGCTCACAAGGCGCAAGAGTCCTCAGGGTTCAGGGGACACAGCTAGGCCCAGGCAGGCCAGCACACAGGGCCCTCCAGCAGGGAGGCAGTCCCTCGTGGCGGTTCCTCCTGGGGCCCCAGCAGCAGCAAGTCCCCAAATAAGCACAAGGAAAGCACAACACATGGGGTCACAGCCCCAATATTTATATCCCAAATTCCTTTGTCTGCCCTGGCACAGGGCTTGGGGGAACCAGTCCTAACTGGTTCTGGGGAGTGTGGAGCACTTTGTTTACAGGGCTCCTCTTCCCCTTTATCAGGTTGGGGCTCTGTCATCAGACACACCACAGGGGGGCGGAGCCAGCATTCATATAGGCAGGCACAGACCTATTCAGGGTCAGACCTATGCAGATGTCCCATTCAGCCTAGCACTGACTCACCCTGCCCCTCCTGGAGCCACACACACCTCACTAGCCCCTGCCACTCCAAAGCCAGACATGCAATCCACATCAGGCTGTCAGACACATAGCACACAGAAATGCCCACTTCTAAAAGTGGCATTTCTAGAATAGTGATAATAAATCTGCGCACACCATTGCGTAGCATTTATTATTACTATTCCAAACATACCAAACTTGACCACACTGCTCCTCTCATATCAGGAATTACCACTGAAACACTGATCAGGGAATCCCCAATGCATTCCTATGGGAGGGCAGCCTCTTACCTACAATGCACCCTGCCCATAGGGCTAGCTAGGGCCTACCTTAGGGGTGACTGACATGCAGTAAAAGGGGGGGGGTCACAGACATGGCACCCACTTTAGGTGCCACGTCACAGTGGCAGTAACACTGCGCGCACAGGCCCTGCAATGGCAGAGGCCTGAGACAGGTTTGAAAGGCTACTTTGGTGAGTGGCGCAATCAGCGCTGCAAGCCCACCAGTAGCATTTAATTTACCAGCCCCGGGTATATGAGATACCACTTTACAAGGGACTGACAGGTAAATTAAATATGCCAAACAGGTGTAGACCAATCTTTACCATATTTACCACAGAGAGCACACGCACTTTACACTGGACAGCAGTGCTAAAGTGCCCAGAGTCCTAAAACCACCAACACCATGTCAGAAAAAAGGCTAGGAGGAAGGCAAAAAGTTCAGGGATGACCCTGCAAAAAGGGCCAAGTCCAACAATCGCCATTCACAGGCAGCCCATGCAGCAGGTGTGGGACCATGGTGGAGAGAATGCCCTTCTCAACTGGTGTGAGATGGAGATGGGTTCCAGTTTATCCAACAGGGAAAGCTCTGGCCACCTCTATCCTGGTGAACTTCTCCTTCATCCATCTCATCTCATCCTGCCACATCTTTTTGATGTTGGTGATGGTCATCCTCCCCAATGCACTGACTGCATTAGCCAAGAGCTGCCATTCGGCTACCTTCTGTGTTTTACTGCTAAGGTATGGAGGAAGACCATGTAGTCTTTTGTAGTTCTCCACTACAAATGTGACTATCATCTGGGTCCCCTCCTATGTGAAGTTTTTCTTCCTCCTGATATTTAACATGCTGACGCTTGGCAGATGGCAAGGCAAGGTGCAGAGTAGCCAGGTGAAGTATTTGTTTGGGAAAAAACAGAGCCTTGGATGTGTGCTGCTTTTATGTGGTTTGCAGTGCATGGGTTGAAGGTGGCATTAATTGTCTGCAGGTGTATGAAATTACAATGTCCCCGCATTGAGTTCAGAGCTTCCAGCCCGAGTACGGAGACTCAGCCCCATGTGCAAAACCTCCGCAGGTGTAAAGATACTACTCTTAAGTCCCTTTCTGAATACTGAAAAGTAGTAAAGTAATACTTTTGGTCTAAGTTAGACTGTTGGTCTACCTTTACCTTTGTGAATTGGGCCCACAGAGTATACTGCTTATGGCTAAAGTACTTTGCACATTTTTCATGGTGGTTTATCCTAGAAATTTGGTCACAGGCCTAGGACTTGGGCTCTGAGAGGTGCCAGAACATTTTGAAAATTACACCACCAGGTTGTATCCCATGGTTGTTTTTTATTTCCAACTGGTAAAGTAATCTTTAAATCCTGTGAGGTTTCAGCAACCATTCAGATCTAATTGGCAAGTACTGACTTCCTTATAAGTCTCGAGTATATGGTACCTAAAGTACCTAGGGCATGTAAGGCAGAGTGTTCACCCAGGGCAGCAGAACTGGCTGTGCCACCCTGAGTGTGTCAAAAGTGCAAAATGGCTCCCATCCTGCTGCTGCAGACTGGAAGCGATACAAAAGGGGATGATGGACGGAACGTTTGAGCCAATCAAACACTCACACCCAGTCAACTGATCTGGGTTTAATCCATCATCATTCTTTAGCTCACTCCACCACCCCAGTTCAGACATGGCCATATGCAAATCAGTCTGACCCTGTGCCTCATGGGAACAGTCCAGCCCGAACTGCCAAGCCATGTCTTCCCTGGACCGGAAACAAGCATCCTAGGACCGGTTTCTGGCATTCCAGCCGTCATCAGCCAGGCTTGCTTGAATCCAGTGGCAAAGTGAGCAAGGGACCCACGCCTGGGCATACCCCGCCAACTTAGGGCGAACAAAGCGAATCAAAAGGGGATGATGGACGGAACGTTTGAGCCAATCAAACACTCACCCCCAGTCAACTGATCTGGGTTTAATCCATCATCATTCTTTAGCTCACTCCACCACCCCAGTTCAGACATGGCCATATGCAAATCAGTCTGACCCTGTGCCTCATGGGAACAGTCCAGCCCGAACTGCCAAGCCATGTCTTCCCTGGACCGGAAACAAGCATCCTAGGACCGGTTTCTGGCATTCCAGCCGTCATCAGCCAGGCTTGCTTGAATCCAGTGGCAAAGTGAGCAAGGGACCCACGTCTGGGCATACCCCCGCCAACTTAGGGCGTAACAAAGCGATACAAAAGGGGATGATGGACGGAACGTTTGAGCCAATCAAACACTCACCCCCAGTCAACTGATCTGGGTTTAATCCATCATCATTCTTTAGCTCACTCCACCACCCCAGTTCAGACATGGCCATATGCAAATCAGTCTGACTCTGTGCCTCATGGGAACAGTCCAGCCCGAACTGCCAAGCCATGTCTTCCCTGGACCGGAAACAAGCATCCTAGGACCGGTTTCTGGCATTCCAGCCGTCATCAGCCAGGCTTGCTTGAATCCAGTGGCAAAGTGAGCAAGGGACCCACGTCTGGGCATACCCCCGCCAACTTAGGGCGAACAAAGCGATACAAAAGGGGATGATGGACGGAACGCTTGAGCCAATCAAACACTCACCCCCAGTCAACTGATCTGGGTTTAATCCATCATCATTCTTTAGCTCACTCCACCACCCCAGTTCAGACATGGCCATATGCAAATCAGTCTGACCCTGTGCCTCATGGGAACAGTCCAGCCCGAACTGCCAAGCCATGTCTTCCCTGGACCGGAAACAAGCATCCTAGGACCGGTTTCTGGCATTCCAGCCGTCATCAGCCAGGCTTGCTTGAATCCAGTGGCAAAGTGAGCAAGGGACCCACGTCTGGGCATACCCCGCCAACTTAGGGCGAACAAAGCGATACAAAAGGGGATGATGGACGGAACGCTTGAGCCAATCAAACACTCACCCCCAGTCAACTGATCTGGGTTTAATCCATCATCATTCTTTAGCTCACTCCACCACCCCAGTTCAGACATGGCCATATGCAAATCAGTCTGACCCTGTGCCTCATGGGAACAGTCCAGCCCGAACTGCCAAGCCATGTCTTCCCTGGACCGGAAACAAGCATCCTAGGACCGGTTTCTGGCATTCCAGCCGTCATCAGCCAGGCTTGCTTGAATCCAGTGGCAAAGTGAGCAAGGGACCCACGTCTGGGCATACCACCGCCAACTTAGGGCGAACAAAGCGATACAAAAGGGGATGATGGACGGAACGTTTGAGCCAATCAAACACTCACCCCCAGTCAACTGATCTGGGTTTAATCCATCATCATTCTTTAGCTCACTCCACCACCCCAGTTCAGACATGGCCATATGCAAATCAGTCTGACCCTGTGCCTCATGGGAACAGTCCAGCCCGAACTGCCAAGCCATGTCTTCCCTGGACCGGAAACAAGCATCCTAGGACCGGTTTCTGGCATTCCAGCCGTCATCAGCCAGGCTTGCTTGAATCCAGTGGCAAAGTGAGCAAGGGACCCATGTCTGGGCATACCCCCGCCAACTTAGGGCGAACAAAGCGATACAAAAGGGGATGATGGACGGAACGTTTGAGCCAATCAAACACTCACCCCCAGTCAACTGATCTGGGTTTAATCCATCATCATTCTTTAGCTCACTCCACCACCCCAGTTCAGACATGGCCATATGCAAATCAGTCTGACCCTGTGCCTCATGGGAACAGTCCAGCCCGAACTGCCAAGCCATGTCTTCCCTGGACCGGAAACAAGCATCCTAGGACCGGTTTCTGGCATTCCAGCCGTCATCAGCCAGGCTTGCTTGAATCCAGTGGCAAAGTGAGCAAGGGACCCACGTCTGGGCATACCCCCGCCAACTTAGGGCGAACAAAGCGATACAAAAGGGGATGATGGACGGAACGTTTGAGCCAATCAAACACTCACCCCCAGTCAACTGATCTGGGTTTAATCCATCATCATTCTTTAGCTCACTCCACCACCCCAGTTCAGACATGGCCATATGCAAATCAGTCTGACCCTGTGCCTCATGGGAACAGTCCAGCCCGAACTGCCAAGCCATGTCTTCCCTGGACCGGAAACAAGCATCCTAGGACCGGTTTCTGGCATTCCAGCCGTCATCAGCCAGGCTTGCTTGAATCCAGTGGCAAAGTGAGCAAGGGACCCACGTCTGGGCATACCCCCGCCAACTTAGGGCGAACAAAGCGATACAAAAGGGGATGATGGACGGAACGCTTGAGCCAATCAAACACTCACCCCCAGTCAACTGATCTGGGTTTAATCCATCATCATTCTTTAGCTCACTCCACCACCCCAGTTCAGACATGGCCATATGCAAATCAGTCTGACCCTGTGCCTCATGGGAACAGTCCAGCCCGAACTGCCAAGCCATGTCTTCCCTGGACCGGAAACAAGCATCCTAGGACCGGTTTCTGGCATTCCAGCCGTCATCAGCCAGGCTTGCTTGAATCCAGTGGCAAAGTGAGCAAGGGACCCACGTCTGGGCATACCCCCGCCAACTTAGGGCGAACAAAGCGATACAAAAGGGGATGATGGACGGAACGTTTGAGCCAATCAAACACTCACCCCCAGTCAACTGATCTGGGTTTAATCCATCATCATTCTTTAGCTCACTCCACCACTCCCAGTTCAGACATGGCCATATGCAAATCAGTCTGACCCTGTGCCTCATGGGAACAGTCCAGCCCGAACTGCCAAGCCATGTCTTCCCTGGACCGGAAACAAGCATCCTAGGACCGGTTTCTGGCATTCCAGCCGTCATCAGCCAGGCTTGCTTGAATCCAGTGGCAAAGTGAGCAAGGGACCCACGTCTGGGCATACCCCGCCAACTTAGGGCGAACAAAGCGATACAAAAGGGGATGATGGACGGAACGCTTGAGCCAATCAAACACTCACCCCCAGTCAACTGATCTGGGTTTAATCCATCATCATTCTTTAGCTCACTCCACCACCCCAGTTCAGACATGGCCATATGCAAATCAGTCTGACCCTGTGCCTCATGGGAACAGTCCAGCCCGAACTGCCAAGCCATGTCTTCCCTGGACCGGAAACAAGCATCCTAGGACCGGTTTCTGGCATTCCAGCCGTCATCAGCCAGGCTTGCTTGAATCCAGTGGCAAAGTGAGCAAGGGACCCACGTCTGGGCATACCCCCGCCAACTTAGGGCGAACAAAGCGATACAAAAGGGGATGATGGACGGAACGTTTGAGCCAATCAAACACTCACCCCCAGTCAACTGATCTGGGTTTAATCCATCATCATTCTTTAGCTCACTCCACCACCCCAGTTCAGACATGGCCATATGCAAATCAGTCTGACCCTGTGCCTCATGGGAACAGTCCAGCCCGAACTGCCAAGCCATGTCTTCCCTGGACCGGAAACAAGCATCCTAGGACCGGTTTCTGGCATTCCAGCCGTCATCAGCCAGGCTTGCTTGAATCCAGTGGCAAAGTGAGCAAGGGACCCACGTCTGGGCATACCCCCGCCAACTTAGGGCGAACAAAGCGATACAAAAGGGGATGATGGACGGAACGCTTGAGCCAATCAAACACTCACCCCCAGTCAACTGATCTGGGTTTAATTCATCATCATTCTTTAGCTCACTCCACCACCCCAGTTCAGACATGGCCATATGCAAATCAGTCTGACCCTGTGCCTCATGGGAACAGTCCAGCCCGAACTGCCAAGCCATGTCTTCCCTGGACCGGAAACAAGCATCCTAGGACCGGTTTCTGGCATTCCAGCCGTCATCAGCCAGGCTTGCTTGAATCCAGTGGCAAAGTGAGCAAGGGACCCACGTCTGGGCATACCCCCGCCAACTTAGGGCGAACAAAGCGATACAAAAGGGGATGATGGACGGAACGTTTGAGCCAATCAAACACTCACCCCCAGTCAACTGATCTGGGTTTAATCCATCATCATTCTTTAGCTCACTCCACCACCCCAGTTCAGACATGGCCATATGCAAATCAGTCTGACCCTGTGCCTCATGGGAACAGTCCAGCCTGAACTGCCAAGCCATGTCTTCCCTGGACCGGAAACAAGCATCCTAGGACCGGTTTCTGGCATTCCAGCCGTCATCAGCCAGGCTTGCTTGAATCCAGTGGCAAAGTGAGCAAGGGACCCACGTTTGGGCATACCCCCGCCAACTTAGGGCGAACAAAGCGATACAAAGGGGATGATGGACGGAACGTTTGAGCCAATCAAACACTCACCCCCAGTCAACTGATCTGGGTTTAATCCATCATCATTCTTTAGCTCACTCCACCACCCCAGTTCAGACATGGCCAATGATGGATTAAACCCAGATCAGTTGACTGGGGGTGAGTGCTTGCAATGTTCAACACTCCGTCCATCATCCCCTTTGGTTTTGCTATGTTCGCCCTAAGTTGGCAGGGTATGCCCAGACGTGGGTCCCTTGCTCACTTTGCCACTGGATTCAAGATAGCCTGGCTGATGACGGCTGTAAGCCAGAAACCGGTCCCAGGATGCTTGTTTCCGGTCCAGGGAAGACATGGCTTGGCAGTTCGGGCTGGGCTGTTCCCATGAGGCACAGGGTCAGACTGATTTGCATATGGCCATGTCTGAACTGGGGTGGCGGAGTGAGCTAAAGAATGATGATGGATTAAACCCAGATCAGTTGACTGGGGGTGAGTGCTTGCAATGTTCAACACTCCGTCCATCATCCCCTTTGGTTTTGCTATGTTCGCCCTAAGTTGGCAGGGTATGCCCAGACGTGGGTCCCTTGCTCACTTTGCCACTGGATTCAAGATAGCCTGGCTGATGACGGCTGTAAGCCAGACACCGGTCCCAGGATGCTTGTTTCCGGTCAAGGGAAGACATGGCTTGGCAGTTCGGGCTGACTGTTCCCATGAGGCACAGGGTCAGACTGATTTGCATATGGCCATGTCTGAACTGGGGTGGCGGAGTGAGCTAAAGAATGATGATGGATTAAACCCAGATCAGTTGACTGGGGGTGAGTGCTTGCAATGTTCAACACTCCGTCCATCATCCCCTTTGGTTTTGCTGCAGACTGGAAGGGCAGTGTAACGTTGCTAATTCAACTTTGCCATTAAAACCAATAGCAAATACACCCCTTCCCTTAGCATTATATGTAAGTTTCCCCTAAGGAAAGTCTATAGAGCCCTATGGCAGGTAGCTCTATATTGTTAAGTAAGACATATAAACTTATATGTCTTAACAGCAAACCCCCCAAAATTGTCGTTTTGCTGGGGAAATGTTAGAAGCCCCATTGGCTAATACAGGGTTACCGGATGACACCCCAGCCTGGCTAACTTCTGAATGGGACTACCTAACTGGATACTGCAAGGTATCAAATTAATCATGGCATTAAACCGGACATGATGCCCAGGTCGAATTTAATGTTACTTTTAAAGTTAAACAACTTTTAGAAAATTGCTACTCTGTGCCCCAGGCATCCAGTAGCTTCACACAGGCTGGGACCCACAGACAGCTTTCTGCCCCTCCTGGGGAGTGGTGTTTATGACTCCAAGACTTAGGATAAGACACTGTCTACAGCTGGGAAAGGTGTCACCTCACCTTTGCAGAAAGCCACTCAGGGTGTTAGCCTAAAACACGAGCTTCAATGGGGAAGCTGTCTTTAATGGGCAAATGGTGATAACACACCTGAGTGGCTGCCCATTGTTCAGGCAGACAAGCTGGAGAAAGGGACAAAGCGTGAAGACCAGTACCCAATCCAGTTTTCCCGGGGGAGTGTATCCCCTAGGTAGCCAAACCTGTAGTGTGGACTACTGAGCTTCTTACATCCAAGGAAGGGTCCCAACATTTTGAGAGTGGTCAAAGTGGTGCACCCTGGGATTGAAAGATGCCACACATCACTAGAAAGTCATCACCCTAAGAGAGGGGGCCTGGTAGCCCATTGGCTATTAACTGGGTGGTCCCCCCAGGGCACTTTAGAGGGATAAATAGGGCACACCTGGCACCCTGGACTTTCAGATCATGCTGGATTTGGAAAAAGAACCAAAGAAGGACTGCCCTCCTGGCCTCGGAATTGCACAAAGTGAGGCTACACTGTCTGCTGGACTGCAACTGCTGCACTTTGGGCTAGCAATTTTTGGACTGTGCCTGTAGCTGCTAGCTTGGGGAAAAGTTGATCCCCAGACCCAGACCAGAGCAGTGACTTGAAGGATCAGTCTGCTGATCTCCTGGAACTAGCTCCAGGGACAAAAGTGCTGAAGTAGCCCAAACCTGCAAAGTGCTGGCCACTGGAGAAGATTCGCTGCTAGCTGCCACTGTGGACATCATGAGACCGATCTTCAATGGCCAATAGTTGCACCTCAGTCTGCTAGACCCTGGAGTGTCATCAAAGTCTGGTTTGGTCACTCCAAATGGACTCTAGCCCCCACTAAAGGATTTTGCACCAACCATTTTTCCTTGAGACCAGAAGCTCAGTCGCTGCTTTGACCCTCAGAAAGAGTACTTTGTGGGACCCTGACCTCTGTAGCCAAAGTCACCCCACAACACCTGTGGACCGAGGAACCACCACAAAGGTAACCCCGTTGACCGCATCTTTCCATCCTGCATCCCCAGCATCAAGAACTCTCCATTATTGTCTATGTCGGTCGTGCTGTAAAGGCTGGAACTGGACTGAAAAATTCTCTAGTGGCCAGGTAATTGTCCAAATCTACCCCACTCCCCCTAGACCTCCATCCTATTGGTTTTGGTTGCCCAAGCTGGGCCGGAGTAGTAGTAGTACTACTATCTTTTACAAACTTTCGAAAAGTTTGCAAACTTTTTGTTGACCAATGCATGTTTGCTGTTGAAAATAAAAGTGATAAAATCTTTGAAAAATCATATCTCCAGAACCCTCAGGTTGATTTTACTCTTCTTGCACTCTAAAAATGTATAAAAAAACACTCATTTTTATAAATTGGTGTTGTGTTTCTTTTGCGTTTAGTGGCTTTCTTATTTCGTTGTTTGGTACTATTAAATGCTTTACACTTAGGACCGTTGTTCAAGCCTTGCTGCTCGAAAGCCATAGTTACCCATTGTTGAGCTTAAGGTTATTCAAATGATCCTAACTAGACCCAATAAAGGTTTTGAAGGGGGTATTCCACGAGAAGGCCCCACAGCCATATCATATATTACACCCAGATCCTCACAGTTAGTACTTAGTGTAAAATGTAATTTGTTTGCCTTTGTTTTAAAACTGAGAGGTAAATTACAAAGAATTTGTCTCAAACCAACGTTTTTCCATTATGTCATCAACTGCAAGCATATTGCAACAGAATTGGTTGTAGCCAGCATTACCAGTATGTGTGTGTCAGTGTGTGTGTGTGTCTGTGTCCTGGTGTCATTGAGCACTTGGGTGGTGTGGGTACCTCATGACCATAGTTAAGAGGAGTTTGTTCAAATGTTGTGATAGGCATTCATGTAAGTAAGCACTCTACATCGGCACAAACATGGTGTAGTTTAATCACTCATTTACAGATGTGTGTGCATTTTTAATAGGCCTGGGCGGTAAACTGCTCCACGGGCGGTGTTCACAGAGTTTTGCCGAGTTCAGCACAAACTCTGCCTAGGCTGCATGACGGAGTTTACCGGCGCTTAGGCTCAGCTGATGGTCTCGAGAAGAAGTTTCTGTCTTGAGCGAAATGTGAGGATAAACATTTATTTCAATATGAACTTATAGTGAAATATAAACACCAATTTTATGCTCAGTACCGCTGCATCGAGACACCGTGTTGCAAACAAATATAAAACATAAAGAGTTGTGGGGCAGATACAGTAATGGTTTGGGAACCATGCTCGAACCAATACCAAAGGTGGACTAGGGCAACACCATTTTCCCAGTCCTAATTGAAATCTTTCAGCTGTTAAAATGCAGAAAACCAGTGTCAATCTGTCCATTTTCCCCATTTTATACTTGTCCTTTGGCGTGTCACTCTGCACTTTTGCTACTGTTTTTTTCATGGATCCATGCACCATCAAGGAGTTGTGAGACACTAATTCAATGCTGACAGCGGATGGGGGCACTTTTATTGGTGGTTGAACCCCTAGAGAGTGCTGCGGAAGGTGTAGATAGGGTGCAATGAGCCCTGAGGGAATGCAGGAACTATTAACAAGCTAGAAGACAGAGAAGGAAATCCCACGCAGCACCACACGACGAGGCAGTCAGAAGGAGAACAGAGTGACAAAAACAACAGAGGGATGGAGAGACTGCCTTAAGAGCAGATACCGAAAAGACTGCCAGAGGGTAAGCAGAAAAACTGCCACATCGGAGAGGCAGAGAGTCTGTGTAAGGGGCAAGGGGTGAGTGATGACACTGCCAAGTAGATCACAAAGAGAAAGCCACAACTTAGGGGCAGGGAGACTGATATAGAGGGATATTCACAAGGACCTACCGCCGAATTATCCCCACCTTAACGCATCCAAAGTGGAGATAGATTCAACACCCCATTCACAAGCGGGTGCAAACTGCAGACATCCCCAGTATTTCCGTGATAACTGCCCCAAAATTTACCTTCACGGGTGACACCACCAACTAACCCTAATGAGATGCAGAGTAGGCGTTCCCATGCAAAAACACATGAAAAAACCACAACACCACTTTCACAACAAACTGCCAGATCTGCGATGCGAACCAAAAACAGGCGATAAGCCGCGGTAGCACCAGTGATTTAACACCTGCCTTTTTCTGGTGTTAAGCAGGACGACTACCTGCAGCATGAAAGGGAGCCCAGCCAAGAGCCACACCGAAGAACCACAGATGCCATAGAGACAAACATCATGCAGCCTGTATACCCATGAGGGCCACAACACCTCCCGCCACCACCCCCAGCCCCCCCCGGGACATACACATACCGTGCACGACACAAGAGCCACCAAAAGCGCATGATGACGCACATTGTCAAAAAATAACACACATGTGTGGCCAGAAGAACGAGAAACAGTCACACAGCACTGAAGTAACAACCAAAAACTTTATTGAAACACAACACAAAACACCAATGCGGAAGACTCCTGTCGGGTCCGTCCGGGACAATCACGATGTCACAGCCTGGAAAATAAAGCACAAAATCAGAACGTGTGCCATGCGCACATCAAAGGAGCGAGACACAGAGAAATAGAGAATGAAAGAAAGGCAGAGAGAGAAAGAGAGAGAGGGAAGGAAGGGAGAGAGAGAGAGAGTGAGAGAGAGGGAAGGAAAGGAGGGAGAGAGAGAGAGAGAGACACCGCCGCCCCTGCGCACCCAGGCCCCACTGTTCACCTGCTGCCACCGGTGTGTCTCCAACCACGTGCCAGGATACACTGCAAGCCACCAGGACTGCAATCTGTAATCAAGGCCAGAGTCAATCATGGCAGAGTCCATCTCACAGCACACGGCAACAACGCCTGTCCGTCCCTGCGCACGCATGCAGCCGCACCCCACCCCCGCCCGCCGGCCAGCACTGCCTGTCCGCACTTGCGCACCTCGGGCCCACTGCTCACCTGCCGCCAATGGTGTGTCCACCAGTGGGCACACCACGTGCAAGCTCCAGGCCCCGGTCCCGCCAACATGGCATGGTCCACATCATGCGGACCCACCCCGCGGCCCAGCAGGTCCCACACATGACGCTAAGTCCTGAGGCATCAATGGCAGAGACCACATCAGTGCACACGTCATCATCGCAGGCTGCACACCCGCTCAGCTCTTCCAGTGCCACTAACCCTGTGCAACCCCAGTCAGCGCCACGTGGTGGTCGGCCCGTGACGGGCGCAAGGCCTCGGGTGCCACTAACCCTGTGCAACCCCAGTCAGCGCCACGTGGTGGTAGGCCCATGACGGGCGCAAGGCCTCGGGTGCGACAAACCCTGTGCGCCACAACTCATGGGCCCTTTATGATTGAGAACCGTGGAGCATCCGTCATCCAGTCACCACCGGCAGTGGGGAATGTGACGTTGTCGGCCCCTTATATTTGCGGTGTCACATGGCCTGTGACGCCTGTGCCGGATGGGTGTGGTGTGTGTGCAGACCTGCTCTCAGGGAGTGGCCGTGACATGCTGACAACTAGACCAGTGACCTGCATACCACCAGCGAGTGCGCCTGCAGCATGTAGCTATGTGGGCCCCCCCTCGGAGCGTAAGCGGAGTGGTCTGGCCTGGCGTACGCCGGACCAGCGCAGGGCTTGCAACAATGACTCGGGGGCTCTGGGCGTGGTTCAGTCCATGTCCGGACAAGGGAGTGACTAATGCGTGTGTCCCTGTTGTAGTGTCCAGGGCAAGCGGAACACAATAGGCAATGTAGCACACTGTGACTGGCATCCCACTAGATGAGCATCATTGACGTGAGGGAAATCACTGTCCCTACATTCATCCACACATTCATACATGAATGATGAAAGACATGACACAGCAGTGCGTTTCTGGATGTTTATTGCACATCCAGTGGAGTTTTGCAGCTGGAGCGGTACAGGGCCATGCCAAGCACACTACACAATATGGGCCCGTGGAGGGCCAGCCAGAGTCCATCCGGGGATGACAAGTACTGCGGAAGAGGAAGGGTACAGTCCGCAGTCTGGTCGCCGTGTCATTGGTCATAAAACAGGATATGGCAGTCCATGTCGCGGTCCAAGGTGAGTGCAGTGAAGTGTATCAGGGGTCAGTGTCAGGTCTTCATGTGCGGCACCAAGCAGAAACAGGCAAGGTGGCGGACATGAATGCTAGTGCCTCCTTCTGAACCCAAGCCCATCCACGTCCTCGGATGTGTGCTCTGCCCCACCTGTGGGTGGTGCAGTACCGGCTGCGGCACTGTGTGCCACTGACACATCAGGGGACGGAGGAGGATTGTCGGCCGCACTGTGTGGCAGTGACACATCAGGTGCCGGAGTGGATACGCCTGCCGCACTGGGAGGCACTGACACACCAGGGGGCAGAGATGTGGATGGTGTGGGGGCAGCAGCATTCATCATCGCCACGCCTTGTGGCAGCAATGTCATGATGAGGACATGCAGGGCATGGTAGATCCCAGCTACATTTCGCTGATGTGCAGCGGTGGCTGCCATCCTTTCCGCCTCCATCCGCACCATGTCCTCCATGAGCCTCCGCATGTGTGCCAGCTCACGGCTGGGATCGCTGGAGCCACTCTGAGCGGACAGGTGTTCTTGTCTCTGAGTCAGGACTCCAGCGATGTCAGTCATGGCTCGTTGGAGACCATGGAGCGGGCCGTGGGTGTCCATTAGGGACTGGAGCTGGTCCCTGATGGGACCTAGACACCCATGGCTGGCGCCAGTTTGGTAGCCATGAGGTCGAACCCCACCCGCACCTGCTCAGCCGTCTCCCTCTGGCCCTCCAGCACACGGCGTTGGAAGGCCATGTGTTGTTCCTGGGGGTCTTGGGAGACTGCCGGGGCTGTGGGTGCCTCCTGCTGGGTGGTTTGTGGAGTGGGTGGGGTCTCCTCGATGCAGCTGGGCTGCCCTGGTCCTGGAGGTGATTGGCGGATGAGTTCAATGATGTCTTGGAGGGCTTGGGTGTCGATGCTGGTGGTGTCCTCCTCGTCATCAGTGAAGAGTGGCTGGGACTGCTCTGCAGGAGGTATGGACGGTGCCCCTGCAATGTGAAGGGGAGATGGTGTATTACAATGTGTCCGCATGTATGTAGCCGCATGGTACAGGTTCACATTCAGACAGCATGGCATTGTACATTGTGACAGTCTGTGGATCAGGGCCATGATCCAGAGTCATTGTGGGTGTGCACTGTGCTCTGCTTGATTGTGCATGTGTGCCATTGTGGCCATCTCCCCCGTCCCCCAGTACCTGGTGGTCACTCACCCTGTTGCGGTTGTGTTGTGTCCTGTCGAGCGGTGTCCGGTCCCCCGACTCCTGCCACGGTCTCCACACTGATGACTGTCGACACCAGCTCCTCCATGTTATCCAGCTCCTGCTGTGGCGCAGGGCTCCCACCTCCAGTCTACATTGCTGCCTTCTGGTTGGCTGCGAGTTTCTCCTTGGTCTTGCGCTTGATGTCAATCCATCGCCTCTTGACCTCGTCCATTGACCTCTTGTGCTCTCCGACGGCATTCACCTTATCCACGATGTCCCGCCATATTCCATTTTTGGTGCCCAATGACACGTTGGAGGTGACGAACAATTGTTGATGGTGTTCCATCACCTCCGTGACCAGGATCCTGTTTTCCTGCGGACTGAACTTCGTCTTCCTCTTCTTCTTGTCCTTGCCCTTCCCTGTCCCCGAGGTCCCAGGCTGGTCGTCCGGGGTGCTTGTGGGGTTGCGCTCATCCTGTGCGCCTGCTCCGGCTGCCTCCATGGTGCTTGGATGTTGGTCATTTTGTGTTTGTGTGTTTTTTCTACTTTTATAGTGGTTTTTCCCGCCTGCCATGTGTGTATTGCAGGCCTGGCGCTGCTTATCGCTGATTTCCTCATCGCGCTTTGGCCCATCGCATGTTTTTTCGCGTTGAGGTTTGTGTTTTTATCATGGTCGCGGTTGTTGTATCGCGGACATTGTCCGTGTTTTTGGGGAACTATCGCATGGTACCGCCGTGTTGTGAATTCCAGGTTAACACGGGGTTATTTTCCCGCGATGGACTGCGATGTGTAAAGTTGCGTTAACATTTTTTGGTGATATTTAGCACACGTTCTTGTGAATATCCCCCTTAGAGTATTGAAGAGACTAACGTTCCAGTGAATTGCTTTGGTAACTGCTCATTACCCAGCGCCAATGTTTACCAGAGGCACGTGCGAACTTCGTAGCCAATGAGCATTTCGGAATTATTTGCAGCGCACATTGGATGAGATGCTGCTGTGCTCCAATCCTGGTTGAGTTTGCAATACATTAAAGAAACGCTTCCAATTCCCGGATGGCTGGCTCTCAAAATACGTTTAGCCATGGGAGGGGTTGTCGTGTAACCCGGAAGTACTGAGCGATATTACAGACAAATGTCCCTGAAACGATCAATAACGGACAACAAGCATTAATCTAAGTGTACGGTCAATCTGTGTAAGTAATTGTGTACTATTACTTTTCATTGTTAAGTGCCTCATATAGGATGTATTGCTTACTTGTGCTTGATTATCTTACAAATCACTGCCAGCCATTGCATGAAGACACATTAGTGAGCCTTAATAGCCATCAAACCCTTCTCCTCTGTGTAGCTGGATAAGTAATGGTTTAATGACAGCTCTAACTCAGCCAAAGTACCGAGCCGGTAAGGCTGGATTCACAGTGCACCATCACCAATTCTCCACACACGCTTCTACCGTAGCACAATCTCATGCTCCATTGCTTGTCCTGCCAGGCGTGGGCAGTCTAGTGCCTTGTTTCTGGTGATCAGAAATAATTCTGATCACTGCTAGAGCAGAGTGGAATGCCTCGGAATGTAACTCCGCGGAATTCTGCATAGTGCAACTCCTCGAGCTCCGCCCACCCCTAATATTGGTGTTGCTCAAAATGAGGCCTAGGAGAATTTGAAAATGTGTACAAAATCATATGAGACCAATAACACAAATATCATTCATTCATTCATGAAACTTTATTTCGGCTATTACGGCCATAAAAGTACATACATATACACAACCAAATTAAAATTAATATCAAGATAAAGTACAATGTCGTAAGAACCACTTATTATAAAATAGTACAAGCATAGATAGCAGTAATGATCGGTCATTGGGAAACAGGGAAATAAAAATAATAATCATCACTATGGGCAATATAATCACTGCAAACCAATCATAAAAAATATAAATTAAACTAAAAATATTAAAAGAAAATTCACAGCCTATATTTTTATATAAAACCTAAGTCGCGGTAGCAGCCAATTAAAAGCAGGACTTAATAGATCTCGTATCAGTTGTTTGATAAAATACCTACACTTACAGGCTAGGTTTTTTGCCAAAACTAGGGTCACAATGGTTGACAGACGGGAGCGGGTATTACTAATTCTCACATCGATTTTTCAATAGATACCTTCGCTTACACCACATTGCAAAGAGAAACTTAGAGATTGCAACAACAAAAACCGGGTTAGTATCAGATTTTAAAACCCTGTAGGATTCCTTATAATTTCTAATACCTAGGTTCCTACACAGTTGAATAACCCACTTTAACCTTGCCCACTTATATGCCAAGCAGAAGAACAACACATGAATTACAGTTTCCTCCTCTACTAGGCACCCCGGGCAAAGGTGGGTGGTAGCGCCTGCCCATTTGTTGGTGAGTGCATGGAGCGGCAGCGTCCCATATCTAAATTGCAAAAACAGTTTTTTTGCTGTTGGCGGTTGAATAAAATCCAACACCTGCTCCAATTAATATTGCTGTTTTATATCCAGGAACCCATAGGTTAAACTAGAAGAATTAGCGGTCTGTAAAATGCATGACAATTTATACCCTTCAGTACACACACCAAGGATTTTTTTGAGATGGCTGAGCATGACTCCTCCGGTGCCGACCATAGGTCCTCCCTTCCTATCGCACGGAATGAGTCTCTGATAAAGGAGAACCACGGGATATTACCCGCCCCCAGAGTGGACATTACAGCCTTTAATTCCTCTCTATAATGTCCTAGCTCTGGCGTACTCCACAGCCGTCGCCAGTAAAGCAGTGGGCGAGAAGCAATTAGGTCTGCAATGGGAAGGATGCCCAGATCCATCCTTAGTGGCGTTATAAGAGTACTTTTAGGCAAACACAGGATTTGTCTCATAAAATTATTTTCTGTTATAGTGAGGGCATTAACTAAGCTATGTCCCCAAAGTTCGGCCCCATACATAGTTGCCCCCCTAGCTTGGACCTTGTAGATTTCTACAGGCGGGCTTATAACCTTTAGGGCACATCTCTTATAAACCTTTAAAATCCCCCCGACTGCCTGAATTAGCTTTAAATTAGCTTTGTTGATTTGGGGTCCCCACCCCATTTTATCGTTTAATGTGAGGCCCAAATAATCAAAGATAGGAACCCTTTCTAAGGGTCCATCATCCATTCTTGGGTGCGGACAGTTTATATATGACATTTAAAGTAGAAATGTTGGATTTGAACAATGAAACAAAATATCCACAATTTGATGAAGTTGGAAATGACATACAGAATCCTGTGGTTTACTATGCCATGACAAATACATTTATCATACACTAATTTGTTAAAAGCATTTTTTCTCTCCGAAAGATATCCTAAGGAACCAATATTAACTCATTTGAGATACCTCTATTTCTTTTCAGAGAATGTAGTTTGCCCCCATATGTCGTTATTCTCTGGTATATTCTAATAAAATGCTTTCAGAGAGCTCTGTTTACTGAGCTTTGCTGGACAGAATCTTCACTTTCTTCATTGATACAGTCTGTTTCTCTACAGCTGGTTTTTGGCTGTGATATGTTATCTCCCTACACATCTTCCCCAACTAAACCAGTATTAACTTCTCTGTAACTTTCTTTCTAGTAAATTTACTGCACTTTTGCTGCTGCTCTATTTCTCCTGACAGTTCCATAACAGAGGTCACAACGTTTTTTTCCCCTGGCTTTTTTCAAATTCTAGCCATTGTAAAGCTCAGGAATCTTCATATAAAGTGCTATTAAAATACCAAAATGAGTTGAGATATTCAAATATATACATTTATATACTAATTTACCTTAAAATTGTACCCTACAAATGAAGGTATTAAAGTTTTGAGCACCCACCGCAGCACCAAAGCAGTTACAAGTTGAGAAGCTAGGGCTACAACCTTATCCACGTGCCCATTCCTGAAAACCTTCCACTATCTGGCCCTACCATTATTGATACAAATTGGATGTTATTATCTAATCTGTTTATGTCTCCAGGAACAGTGCTTTGCTACTGGAGCATCCCACATACGCTCTGGAAAACAGCATTCCTTTTGGTTCTTTTCTTGTGATTTGATGCCACTTAGTGGGCTCCATAAGGCAGCAACGTTGCTAACAGTTAAAGATGCAACCTGAATGCGGCATCTTAGACAACCAATTAAAATTCAATTCCATTGCATCACTCAGTTGTATCCAGCTCCTAACTGTCTCTTAAGGTACTACATTCCACTTTTATCAGTGCTTAACTTATATAAAATGAAATCTAGGTCCCAACATATTTCTCAGGAGACCACTATAGCTTGCACCGCCCACTGTCCCGGTCAGCACTGCCATGGCAGTGGAGGAGGTCCGCTAGGTCTAATGGATACGTCATCCTTCTGACGAATGTGTGACTATGGAGGAGATGTCCCCCACACTCAGCTATGATGCCCGTAGTTTAATATAAGTAGGGCTCACCTGTTCAAATGATAGGGTTTTTAATTGTTGCCTTTTCTGCATGGTTTGACTGTATATCACAATTAGAAGTCCTTATACAATGAAGAAGACCTGAGACCTTGTTAGGCTGATATAGAGGTCGAAACATGTTGGTAATTTAAGGATTTTTTCTGCTCAGGTGACTCATTGTATTCCACTTTATGACTAATTCCAATTTTAATGTTTTTAACCATATCAGTGGTACTCACTAATAAAGGAAACCTTTGAGTATACCTCTAGGTATTTTTTAACTTCTTCTCGCCTGAAACAGGACCCAAGTAACTGTTCTGAAAACAGATTTATAAGAAATTCAGTGCAAAAAAGTATTTTCCTTGGTTGAGTCCACTGGACTGGAATTGTTCCTACCCCAGTGTGAGAGGTCATCTAATGATGAAGCATGCCTTCATACTTTAAGGGTGAGACGGCCTATCAAAAATCTTTTGATGACTTTCGCCTCTAAGAAGTCTGAACTGAGAAGCAACAGTGGTGACTTTATTATCTTCAAGTAGTTTTGTTGTGCATATCTTTATATGGGAGTATATACTTGAAGATTCACCTCACCTCCAATACTCGCCTACAAGGATAGATGGGGAGATGCTTTTAACAACATTATCTACTAACCTACACACTTCTAAGTATGTGACAATTTGTCACATTTTTTTGAAACACACTTTATTAGGTTTTTATTTACGTCCAGTACAAAGGATATGTGACAATTTGTCACATAGAGCAGTAGGATTGACATGGGCCTGTTTGTATTATTTTTTTTAATGCAAATCAAATGTACAGACGTTCTGCATATATGTTCTGTTGCAAAAAAAGACGGATTGTGCCATCATGTGGTGAACTGTTATAAATATGTGCCAACGTTAAAAAAAAATAGTGCTGGTGCCGAACACTACAAACATGGCACAAATTAAATACCAGGTTTTATAACGTACTGAATCTAATTATGAAAAATAAACACATAACATTAAAATGAGGTGCCATTATGCAATATTACCATTTTTTCCAATGACAAAAAATAATGAAGCAGTACTCAAAGTCACACCTGCAGAAGAGCAGTACCACAAAGCCTGGGAGAATGTAATGCACAAGACTTAGTCTGGCTCTCTTAGGTCCATAAACACTGACGTATCCTCTGCACAAGTAGATGCAATGGCCCCTTATACAGATGACAGATGACAGTTGACAGATATGATTCCAGCAGCATGGCAAAGCATATCACACAAAACAAAATTATTTATTTCCAGGTGTTAAGAAGTGTGCAATGAAGATCTTGTAAAGATATGCAAAATACCAAACAACGCATCCCGGTTTAACGCATGCCTTTACCACACATGTATTACAAAGGGAATGCCTTTACCACGCATAACCTTTACCACGCATGCTTTTACAACCTAATGTGTTGTAAAGAATGTAAGTTAACCCCTTCCATGCTCATGACGAGCTGGACTCGTCATGGCACACAGTGGTCGTGTACTTATGACGAGTCCAGCTCGTCATGAAACATCGCCTGGGAAATCCCTCTGGTGCGGGCACCAGAGGGATTCCCTTTATGCCAAAAGAGCCTCGGGAGCTGGGGAAGAGCTTCCCCAGCTCCCGAAGCCCCCCCCCCTGGTTTCCCTGAAATGACGATCGGCGCGCACGTCGCGCTGACGTCATTTCAGTGAAATCGAAACTGAAATGAGCCAAGAGGCTCATTTCAGTTTCCTTCTACGTGCTCAGGGGCTATCTCAGCCCCTGAGCACGTAGAAAGAGGGGAGAGGTATCGTTTTGGAAAGGGGAGAATCTCCCTTTCCAATGGTACCTCTCCCAGTGGATCCCTGCTTGGGGATCGCCACAGGAGGGCAATCCCCAAGCAGGGATCCACCCACTAGACACCAGGGAGGGGAGCGGCCCCTTGGGCAAGGGCCTTTGCTCCCCCAATTTAATTTGGCAAAATGTAGTCTTTTTGCCCCCTGGGGACAGATGGGGGCAGTAGCCCCCAATCTGCCCCCGGGGGGCAAAAAGCCCACTAGACACCAGGGATTTTTTTAGAAAGTAAAAATAAGGGTGGGGGCTGCCCATAACGGGCATGCCCATGCCCCCACCCCCCGCAATCATTACAGTCTTTCTGCCCCCCCTGGCGGGCAGATGGGGCATTGGCCCCTAATCTGCCCCTTCGGGGGGGCAGAGAGCCCACTAAACACCAGGGATTTGTTTTTTGAAGTTTTTTTTAGGGTGGGGGCTGCCCGAAACGGGCATGCCAATGCCCCCACCCACCGCCACCATTACAGCCTTTCTGCCCCCCCCGGGGGGCAGATGGGGCATTGGCCCCTAATCTGCCCCTTCGGGGGGGCGGAAAGCCCACTAAACGCCAGGGATTTTTTATTGCACCTTTTTTTTAGGGTGGGGGCTGCCTGAAATGGGCACGCCAATGCCCCCACCCCCACCACCATTACAGCCTTTCTGCCCCCCCCCCTGGGGGGCAGATGGGGGAAGTAGCCCCCAATCTGCCCCCCGGGGGGGCAGAAAGCCCACTTGACGCCAGGGATTTTTTTTCGCACCATTTTTTTTAGGGTGGGGGCTTGCCCGAAATGGGCACGCCAATGCCCCCACCCCCCGCCACCATTACAGCCTTTATGCCCCCCCTGGGGGCAGAAAACCCACTAAATGCCAGGGATTTTATTTTGCACAATTTGTTTTAGGGTAGGGGCTGCCCAAAATGGGCATGCCAATGCCCCCCACCCCCCGCCACCATTACAGCCTTTCTGCCCCCCCGGGGGGCAGATGGGGACTGTAGCCCCCAATCTGCTCCCGGGGGAGGGCAGAAGGCCCACTTGACGCCAGGTATTTTTTTTGCGCATTTGTTTTTAGGGTGGGGGCTGCCCGAAATGGGCACCCCAATGCCCCCACCCCCGCCACCATTACAGCCTTTCTGCCCCCCCTGGGGGCAGATGGGGGCAGTAACCCCCAATCTGCCCCCTCAGAGGGGCAGAAAGCCCACTATCCACCAGGGATTTTTTTTGCGCAATTGTTTTTAGGGTGTGGGCTGCCCGAAACGGGCACGCCAATGCCCCCACCCCACCCCCACAAAAATGACAGTCTTTCTGCCCCCCGGGAGGCAGATGGGAGCTGTAGCCCCCAATCTGGCTCCCCCGGGGAGCACAGAAAGCCCACTAGAAACCATGGATTTTTTTGTTTTATTAGTGTAGGGGTAGGCGCTGCCCAAAATGGGCATGACAATACCCCCACCCCACCCCCATAGAAATTCCAGTCTTTCTGCCCCCCGGGAGGGAAGATGGTGGCAGTGGCCCCTGATCTGCCCCCTGGGGGGGCAGAAAGCCCACTAGGCGCCAGCGAGTACGCAGGCTTTTTTTATGCGTGGGGGTGGGGGCTGCCCAAAATGATCATACCAATGCCCCCACCCCCACAAAAAATAGCCACAGTCTTTCTGCCCCCTTTGGGGGCATATCGGGACAAACCCCCCTCCCCCAATTCCCCCCAGGGTGGCAAAAAGCCCACTAGGCTCCGACTTTTTTTTAGCAATGTGCCTACCTGTGGATTTTGGGCCGTAGCGCAGCTGGCACGTAGGGGAACCTAGCAAACCTGTACATTTTTGAAAACTAGATACCCAGGGGAATCCAGGATGGGGTGACTTGACTGGCTCTCACCAGGTTCTGTTACCCACAATCCCTTGCAAACCTAAAACTTTGTAAAAAAAACACATTTTCCTCACATTTCTGTGGTGGAAAGTTCTGGAATCTGCGTGGGTCCACAAAATTCCACCCACCACGCGTTCCCCAAAGTCTTCCGATAAAAATGGTACCTCACTTGCATGGGTAGGCCTAGTGCCCGCGACAGGCAAGGGCCCAAAACCTACTTAGGAGACATCAAAACTACCTATCACAAAACAACCTGGTTTTGCAAGGGGGGTCCCATGACTTTTTGGCCCCGGGCTTGGCGGCCATCTAGGGAAACCTTCCAAACCCACACATTTTTGAAAACTAGACACCCGGGGGAGTCCAGGGAGGTATGGCTTGCATGGATCCCAAACGTATTGAGGCGACATCAAAATTGCCTATCTCAAAATGACCTGGTTTTGCAAGGGGGTCACCTGGGTTTTTGGCCCGGTGCTCGGCGGCCACCTAGGGAAACTTACCAAACCCACACATTTCTGAAAACTAGACATCCGGGGGATTCCAGGGAGGTATGGCTTGCGTGAATCCCCCAACGTTTCCTTACCCAGAATCCCCTGCAAACCTCAAATTTAGCTTAAAAAATCACTTTTTCACAAATTTTTGTGTGGGAAAGTTGTGGCATCACCGGGCTGACACAAATTTCCTACCACCCAGCATTCCCCCGGGTCTCCCGATAAAAATGGTGCCTCACTCGTGTGGGAGTACCAAGTACCCGTGACAGGCAAGGGCCCAAAACATATTGAGGCGACATCAAAATTGCCTATCTCAAAATGACCTGGTTTTGCAAGGGGGTCACCAGGGTTTTTGGCCCGGTGCTCGGCGGCCACCTAGGGAAACCTACCAAACCCACACATTTCTGAAAACTAGACACCCGGGGGATTCCAGGGAGGTATGGCTTGCGTGAATCCACCAATGTTTCCTTACCCAGAATCCCCTGCAAACCTCAATTTTAGCTGAAAAAATCACTTTTTCACACATTTTTGTGTGGGAAAGTTGTGGCATCACCGGGCTGACACAAATTTCCTACCACCCAGCATTCCCCCAGGTCTCCAGATAAAAATGGTGCCTCACTCGTGTGGGAGGCCCAAGTACCCGCGACAGGCAAGGGCCCAAAACGTAGTGAGGCGACATCAAAATTGCCTATCACAAAACAACCTGGTTTTACAAGGGTGTCACCTGGGTTTTTGGCCCCGTGCTCTGCGGCCAGCTTGGGAAACCTACCAAACCCACACATTTCTGAAAACTAGACACCCGGGGGATTCCAGGGAGGTGTGGCTTGCATGGATCCCCCAACGTTTTCTTACCCAGAATCCCCTGCAAACCTCAAATTTAGCTGAAAAAAATCACTTTTTCACACATTTTTGTGTGGGAAAGTTATGGCATCACCGGGCTGACACAAATTTCCTACCACCCAGCGTTCCCCCAGGTCTCCCGATAAAAACGGTGCCTCACTCGTGAGGGAGGCCCAAGTACCCGCGACAGGCAAGGGCCCAAAACGTAATGAGGCGACATCAAAATTGCCTATCTCAAAACGACCTGGTTTTGCAAGGGGGGTCACCTGGGTTTTTGGCCCGGTGCTCGACGGCCACCTAGGGAAACCTACCAATCCCACACATTTCTGAAAACTAGACACCCGGGGGATTCCAGGGAGGTATGGCTTGCGTGAATCCCCCAATGTTTCCTTACCCAGAATCCCCTGCAAACCTCAATTTTAGCCAAAACGTATTGAGGTGACATCATTTTGATGTCGCCTCACTACATTTTGTGCCCTCGCCTGTCGCAGGTACTTGGGCCTCCCACACGAGTGAAGCACCGTTTTTATCGGGAGACCCGGGGGAACGCTGGGTGGTAGGAAATTTGTGTCAGCCCGGTGATGCCATAACTTTCCCACACAAACATTTGTGAAAAAAGTGATTTTTTCAGCTAAAATTGAGGTTTGCAGGGGATTCTGGGTAAGGAAACGTTGGGGGATCCATGCAAGCCATACCTCCCTGAAAGCCTCCGGGTGTCTAGTTTTCAGAAATGTGTGGGTTTGGTAGGTTTCCCTAGATGGCCATCGAGCACGGGGCCAAAAACCCAGGTGACCCCCCTTGCAAAACCAGGTTGTTTTGTGATAGGCAATTTTGATGTCGCCTCACTACGTTTTGTGCCCTTGCCTGTCGTGGGTAGTTGGGCCTCCCACACGTGTGAGGCACTGTTTTTATTGGGAGACCCGGGGGAACGCTGGGTGGTAGGAAATTTGTGTCAGCCCGGTGATGCCACAACTTTCCCACACAAAAATGTGTGAAAAAAAGTGATTTCTTCAGCTAAAATTGAGGTTTGCAGGGGATTCTGGGTAAGGAAACCTTGGGGGATCCACCCAAGCCATACCTCCCTGGAATCCCCCGGGTGTCTAGTTTTCAGAAATGTGTGGGTTTTGTAGGTTTCCCTAGGTGGCCGCCGAGCACGGGGCCAAAAACCCAGGTGACCCCCCCTTGCAAAACCAGGTTGTTTTGTGATAGGCAATTTTGATGTCGCCTCACTACGTTTTGTGCCCTTGCCTGTCGCGGGTAGTTGGGCCTCCCACACGAGTGAGGCACCATTTTTATCGGGAGACCCGGGGGAATGCTGGGTGGTAGGAAATTTGTGTCAGCCCGGGGATGCCACAACTTTCCCACACAAAAATGTGTGAAAAAAAGTGATTTCTTCAGCTAAAATTGAGGTTTGCAGGGGATTCTGGGTAAGGAAACGCTGGGGGATCCACGCAAGCCATACCTCCCTGGAATCTCTCGGGTGTCTAGTTTTCAGAAATGTGTGGGTTTGGTAGGTTTCCCTAGGTGGCCGCCGAGCACCGGGCCAAAAACCCAGGGTACCCCCCTTGCAAAACCTGGTCGTTTTGTGATAGGCAATTTTGATGTTGCCTCACTACGTTTTGTGCCCTTGCCTGTCGCGGGTACTTGGGCCTCCCACACGAGTGAGGCACCATTTTTATCGGGAGACCCGGGGGAACGCTGGGTGGTAGGAAATTTGTGTCAGCCCGGTGATGCCACAACTTTCCCACACAAAAATGTGTGAAAAAAGTGATTTTTTTTCAGCTAAAATTGAGGTTTGCAGGGGATTCTGGGTAAGCAAGCCTTGGGGGATCCACCCAAGCCATACCTCCCTGGAATCCCCCGGGTGTCTAGTTTTCAGAAATGTGAGGGTTTTGTAGGTTTCCCTAGGTGGCCGCCGAGCACGGGGCCAAAAACCCAGGTGACCCCCCCTTGCAAAACCAGGTTGTTTTGTGATAGGCAATTTTGATGTCGCCTCACTACGTTTTGTGCCCTTGCCTGTCGCGGGTAGTTGGGCCTCCCACACGAGTGAGGCACCGTTTTTATCGGGAGACCCGGGGGAACGCTGGGTGGTAGGAAATTTGTGTCAGCCCGGGGATGCCACAACTTTCCCACACAAAAATGTGTGGAAAAAGTGCATTTTTCAGCTAAAATTAATTGAGGTTTGCAGGGGATTCTGGGTAAGGAAACGTTGGGGGATCCACGCAAGCCATACCTCCCTAGAATCCCCTGGGTGTCTAGTTTTCAGAAATGTGTGGGTTTGGTAGGTTTCCCTAGGTGCCGGCAGAGCTATGGTTCAAAAACTACAGCTAGGTACTTTGCCAAAAAAGGGTCATTTTTCACTGCGAAACTGAGGTGTGTCCACGTTGCTTTTTGCGCCGTTTCCTGTTGCGGGCATTAGGCCGACCCACACAAGTGAGGTACCATTTTTCTCGGAAGACTTTGGGGAACGCGGGGTGGGTGGAAATTTGTGGATCCACGTGGATTCCAGAACTTTCCACCACAGAAATGTGGGGAAAATGTGTTTTTTTTGACAATTTTTTAGGTTTGCAAGGGATTCTGGGTAACAGAACCTGGTGGGAGGCAGTCAAGTCACCCCATCCTGGATTTCCCTGGGTGTCTAGTTTTCAAAAATGTATAGGTTTTCTAGGTTTCCCTAGGTGCCGGCAGAGCTATGGTTCAAAAACTACAACTAGGCACTTTGCCAAAAAAGGGTCATTTTTCATTACAAAACTGAGGTGTGTCCACGTTGCGTTTTGCGCCGTTTCCTGTCGCAGGCACTAGGCTGACCCACACAAGTAAGGTACCATTTTTCTCGGAAGACTTGGGGGAACGCGGGGTGGGTGGAAATTTGTGGATCCACGCAAATTCCAGAACTTTTCACCACAGAAATGTGGGGAAAATGTGTTTATTTTGACAATTGTTTTGGTTTGCAAGGGATTCTGGGTAACAGAACCTGGTGGGAGGCAGTCAAGTCACCCCATCCTGGATTCCCCTGGGTGTCTAGTTTTCAAAAATGTATAGGCTTGCTAGGTTTCCCTAGGTGCCGGCAGAGCTATGGTTCAAAAACTACAGCTAGACACTTTGCCAAAAAAGAGTCATTTTTCACTGCAAAATTGAGGTGTGACCACGTTGCGTTTTGCGCCGTTTCCTGTCGCGGGCACTAGGCTGACCCACACAAGTGAGGTACCATTTTTCTCAAAAGACTTTGGGGAACGCGGGGTGGGTGGCAATTTGTGGATCCACGCAGATTCCAGAACTTTTCACCACAGAAATGTGGGGAAAATGTGGTTTTTTTGCCAATCTTTTAGGTTTGCAAGGGATTCTGGGTAACAGAACCTGGTAGGAGGCAGTCAAGTCACCCCATCCTGGATTCCCCTGGGTGTCTAGTTTTCAAAAATGTATAGGTTTGCTAGGTTTCCCTAGGTGTCAGCAGAGCTAGGGTTCAAAAACTACAGCTAGGCACTTTGCCAAAAAAGGGTCATTTTTCACTGCAAAATTGAGGTGTGACCACGTTGCGTTTTGCGCCGTTTCCTGTCGCGGGCACTAGGCTGACCCACACAAGTGAGGTACCATTTTTCTTGGAAGACTTTGGGGGACGCAGGGTGGGTGGAAATTTGTGGATCCACGCAGATTCCAGAACTTTCCACCACAGAAATGTGGGGAAAATGTGGGTTTTTTGCCAATTGTTTAGGTTTGCAAGGGATTCTGGGTAACAGAACCTGGTGGGAGGCAGTCAAGTCACCCCATCCTGGATTACCCTGGGTGTCTAGTTTTCAAAAATGTATAGGTTTGCTAGGTTTCCCTAGGTGCCGGCAGAGCTATGGGTCAAAAACTACAGCTAGGCACTTTGCCAAAAAAGGGTCATTTTTCAATGCGAAATTGAGGTGTGACCACGTTGCGTTTTGCGCCGTTTCCTGTCGCGGGCACTAGGTCGACCCACACAAGTGAGGTACCATTTTTATCGGGAGACTTAGGGTAAATCAGATTTGTAAAGCAACTGTTATTACCTATTGACTTTTGATGCATTTCTGCCTTCCAAATGAAAGACATTGTGTAAAAAAGAAGTCATTTTGAAAAATGACCGATAATTCTCATGCTAGTATGAGTATTCCCAATTTCGAAAATGTGCAAATATCTACTGTTTCTAAACTCTATAATTTGTTCCCATTTCAGAAATACATAGGTGTCTTTCATACCGATTTTTCCATGTATTCATTTTCCCACAATAATTGATATATACCCGGTACATAATAAAAAGCCATTGCAAATTGCTGCTCAGTTTTTGACTCTGGGTTCGTCGGGTTCTTGGTGAACCTACAAGTCCTATATATCCCCACAACCAGAAAGGTCCAGTGGATGTAACAGTGTATTGCTTTCAAAGAGCTGTCATAATTAGAAGTAGTTACAAGTGAAAACGTTGACACAAAAGGCTGTTTTTTTCAACTAATTTTCAATTTTTCCTATATTTATCTGTTAGTTTCTATAAAGAAACCTTGATGGATCTACACAAATGACCCCTTGCTGAATTCAGAATTTTGTCTACTTTTCTAAAATGTATAGCTTTCCAGGATCCATTATTGCTTTCATACCCATTTCTCCCATTAACTGGAAGGAGGTTGAAAGCACAAAAAATAGCAAAAATAGGCTATGTCCCAGAAAAATGCCAAAACTGTGTAAAAAATGTTGGTTTTCTGACAAAAGTCTGTCATTCCCTAAAAGCTGGGAAAATGGTGATTTCAGCCCCTCAAACCCTTTTTTGATACCATTTGCAGGGAAAAACCCAGACGCTTTCATTTGCAGCCCTTTTTCCCCATTTTTCCCCAAAAAAACAAAATTTTGCTGTATTTTGGCTAATTTCTGGGACCCCTCCAGGAGCATCCACAACCCCTGGGTACCTTTACAATCCCCATGATGTTGGAAGAAAAGGACGCAAATTTGGCGTGGATACCTTATGTGGTCAAAAAGTTACAGGGGCCTAAGCGCGCACTACCCCAAATAGCCAAATAAGGGCTTGGCAAGGGGGGGAAAGGCCTAGCATCGAAGGGGTTAAAGGCCTATGCATGTTAAACGTTTTCCCTGACCCCTGCCCTCAGTCCTCAAGCTAGTCCCCGTCGCCCCCCCAACCTGACCCTTTTTAAAAAAATACCAGACCCCTGCCCTAAGCCCTAAATCGAGACCCCAGCACAACCCCCTCCTGGCTCCCAGCCCTTTTAAAAAATACCCGGCCCCTGCCCTGAACCCTAAATCTGTACCCCTGTGCGACCTCCCTCTGGTCCCAAGTTCCTTTAAACCCCCCAATCTAATACTCAACACCCACCGCAGGCCCTATACCCCTTACCTTTACAGGACAAGGACGATGCACAGGTCGTCAAGAGGAAGAAGAAGGATCTCTTCGCTCCTCCTCCGACGCCGATAGCCTTGACCAAGCAGGTGCCTTTACCACCGTTACCAGCATATGCCCTCACCACATACATTGTTAAAAAATGTGTGGTAAAGGCTATGAGTGGTAAATGTGCATGCATTGTAATGCATGCGTGGTAAAGGCTCTGCGTGGTAACAGCCGCGTTGTAATGTCTGTTTCCCTTCCTGCCTTTTTAGTTGACCGCATGTGCATTCAGGGGCTTTTCAGTTCACTGTTAACACTGTAAGTAGAATGCAAACATCTTTTGTTTAATAAATTCAGGACTGTCTGAAGGTGTCACTTATGGAATTTGCCACTTGGTAAATAGGATTGTGGCTCCTAAAAAAAAATTGTATGTGCTTTTTTCAATGGACCAACAACTGCTGGACAAAAAAATCAAAGTATGCAAAAAGGTGATGGATGGAATACTTGTATTATTCTCAGCCACTGGAAATTCTTGGGGCCATATCCAAGTCCATCGTTCTTTTGCACACCATGCCACCTCAGTTTGGACCCAGCAGTATTCAAATCAGTCTTGACCCTACTCCAATGGGAACAGTCTAGACCGAACTGCCAGGCCAGGTTCTCCCTGAACCGGAATACAAGCTACACAGTGCTAGCTTTGCCCTAGTTAAGGCTCATCAGCCAGGTATAGCTTGGTTCCAGGGATGGGACCAACGTCTGGGCATAGCCATCCCACTTAGGGTGACACATTAAAGTATACAAAAAAGTGATAGATAGAATGCTTGAATTAATCTAAGCCCCTGGTAATTACTCAGGCCGTATCCCAGTACATTGCTATTTTACCCACCATGCCCCCTCAGTTTGGACCCAACCATATGTAAATCAGTCTTGACCCTGCTCCAGTGGGAACAGTCGCGCCCAACCTGCCTGGTCAAGTCCTCCCTGCACCAGGATACAAGCAACCCAGGACCAGTTTTTCCCTAGTTAGGGCTCATCAGCTAGGTATAGCTTGGTTTGAGTTACACAGCGTGCAGGGGACCCATGTCTGGCCATACCCGTCCCACTTAGGGCAACAAATAAACTATAAAAAAGTGATGAATGTAATACTTGAATTAATCTCAGAAATCTAAAGCATACCCTGACAAAACACAAAGTGGACCTCAAAGACCCTCGGCCTGGCCAAGTCCTGCCAGCTTGTCCTTGCTATACTATATCAGAACAGCAAGGCCCTCAGTTGATTCAAAGTCATTTCTAGGAGGTCCCCTAAAACCATCAGAATGTCTCAAAGACCCTCTGTTGGCCTTGAGGCACCCCCTGCTGACTACCAGGGATCATCAGATCACCTTGATATAACAACAGCTGGTCCACAGACACACTCAGTGCTTCCTCAAAAAGGTTCTCAGAACCCTAAATGACACTCTGCCACCTGGTCTCCAAAAGACATTGTGTTCAAGGGAAACATCTAGAACAAAAGGGTTAATTTAGATCCTGGTGGACTGTACTCTGTTCCATCAGGGCAGTTGGGGGTTGTACTCTACTACTATGGCAGACATACAACCCACCATATTTAGAGATCTCTGCCAGGGCAGGCCCTCTGAAGGCTTTGAAGGTTTGGTGAGAGGCCGCCATGTTTAATGCGGCTGTTCAGCAAACGTTTTTCTTGTACGAAACCAAACTCCCAAAGTTGGAGTTTGTTTTTGTAACACAAAAAACACAATGCCCCTGTCACACTGGGAGTTTTCTCCAAGGATGTGGGGTTCTTTTTTTCTGTTGGGGGCCACCAGACTTTTCTTGCAGATCCCAGATAGACAAAAAAGTACATCACAATGCCTGCCCTAAGTTGGGCGGTGGCCTGATGTACTTTCAGGGGTGGCTCCAAGCCAGTTGAGCTATTGGTTTAACGTTTCTGCAGGAAGAGCATGCGCGGGTACCACCTTTGGATGCACAACTGTCTGCCCAACTTCAAATAGAGTGGCTATACTGTCGGTTTGGACAGTGTACTCTTCCACGTTTGTTGCAAAGTAGTCTGTCCACCAAATTCGAAATGAGGCATCAAGACTAATTATTTTACAGACACAACACAGTGCACAATTGGTCCTCTCTAGCATGTTTTTTCAATGGCAATTTTTTAGCAGGGCTTTCAAGTATCCTCAATTCATGTATGAATCCCTCATCCAGTCCTTATTTTTCTATGAATTGTGGTACTCATGGTCCTACATTGCAAATGAATAAAAAGGACTACAACTACCAGAAATCAGAGCAAAAAACTAGACTTTATGTCGAACGTGCACTGGGAATCTTGAGAGGTCTTCTGTTGTATAAATAAATTCTGCTGGTTATCAAACACTTTCAGCGACCCAATTTAGTGTGAAAATGATTTAGGAGCCAGATCTTCTTATGGTCCCTCCTATAAGCTCAATGATTTATGGGGCTAGGAACATTACTAAAAGACGAACTGGCACATGCCCCCCTTCCAGCTCCACGCTGACTGCTTCGTCAGTATCGTGGATCAGCTATTTTATTTATTACTTTTGTTAACCTATAACCAGTTTACAGTTAACATTTATTTTGCTCATTTCATGAATGTTGGTACTCGCTCACTCAATGTATATTTCGCAAAGGAAGCATAATTCAGCATTGATGTAGTAGATTTGGGCGTGTTGCTCTACTGAATACAAAAATCCTGAAAAATGTTCAATTAATCCACAAAAAAATATGTATAGGCCAACTTACACCTTATGCATTTAAGTGCAGATTATTTTCCTGGTTTCCATTCTGAAAACCAATTTGGATTTTACAGCTCATTGACTTGACAAACCCGCCCCTTTTAAGTGGAAATTCATGTAGGCTAAGGGTGGGAGACTTTTCAATTACAACCATGTAATCAGGAAATCTGGGGAATTTCATATTTCATGAAGAGGCAAGAAGTTCCTCGAAATTTCCTGATGCTGGTATAGTTAAACTAGCCCATTTTCTGCAGTAGGGTCTTGCTCAACAAGGACCGGAACATCAGGCTGAAGAACTGCGTTTTTTTGTCACCTCACCTGAGTAGCACCTGAGTAGCAATGGGGGCAAAGCATGGCAACCACTTGGCTAAGTTATCTCTTTTCTCGCTCCCTGAGGTCCTTCCAGTGTTCTACTGTGAATGGAGAGAGGAGATGCATGCTTGGACGCTATATAGGCGCTGAAACTAGTCGACAGATTCATTGGGAAACTGACCAGACTTTTTGATCTTACTAACGTCATCTTTTGGAAAATTAAACAGGAATATTATATTTACGATTGTTTGACATATTTAGCATTGTTTTAATTAATTATGTATCGCAGCTCGTGTTTTTAATTATTGGAATGTTTATTTTAATATTTATATGCAATAAAAAACAATCACTGTTGTCGACAGATAAAAAAAAAAGAGTCAGCAAAGCGATAGATATTGCCTAACTTGTGACCAGAATTGTTCTAATTGTGCTATTCAGTGAAGGATAAAAGCCAGGAACCTGTATGGATGATATTGTATAAAACTGCTGTTACACTCAATAGTTTTAATGTTTAGTTTTATACCTTTCAAGTGGAGCAGAAGTACATAGCCATCAGTCTGAAAACATATTGATATCAGATAGGAGACTCCCAGATTGATAGAAGTGCCTTAAAATACTTGCCCAACCACTCATATTCAGCAACAAAGTGCTAAGGAGATAGATACAAAATTTACACTTTAATAGTATTTTATACGACAGGAATATGGAGATTTGTAAACTCATTGGAGCCAAGGAGAATGAAAGTGGGGAGCAGTTTGTGGCTTCCTACGAGCACCTATACAAGATGTTTCAAGGTACCGTGAGATGACTCTCCTTTGTTGATCTCTTGTTACCTCTTTGTGCGGGGAAAATATAAATAAATATGGGAACTAATCAGGTAAGGGCGGTGGGGCCGGTTGGGGGCAGGGATTTCGACAGACGACGACAAGGGGAAATTAATTATTTATTTAATTTCCCCTCATCACCGTCCGTCGAAATTCCCCGGCCCCACCGCCCCACCACTCTTACCTGCACAGGCCGGGGCTGGAACCAATGACACGGAGAAAAGTTATAGGAACCACAAAAGGAGTGTACATTTTTCCACATCTTTGCCCTGATTAACATAACATTCACACAATGCAGCACAGCACCCAAAGTTGCTGCGCTGTATTGCGGGAGAGGGTGCTAGCAGGAAAGCAACATATCTATAAAGATATTGCAGTATCCTTCTCTCTCCGTAGCGCCGGTGCACAATCAGGCTGCCGAGCACCATGCTCATAGTGCTTAGATATCTGCATGAGTCTAGCATAGGTTTTGTACTGGAAGGGTGCCTTTCCAGTACAAAATATATGGCTATACAACTTTTCCCTCTTCTGATATGTGCTGTAAAGTCCAGCACACATGCAAAGTGGGTAAAGTTAGGAAAAATGAAAGCCTTTTTCCTTTTTAATGCCTGCCTTCAAGTGGCATATTATTTTGCCGCAAAACCTACTATCGTTAGATAGGGTTTTGCGACAAAAACCATGGGTGGATGCATGGGAATGCCTATATACCATCCTTGTAACGCCCCCATGATGCAGAATAACGAAGAGTAGGGCAAAGTAGCACTTTGCACTACTTTGCATTACTTTCAGGCAACTTTCCAGTGCATAAAAAATTAAACATTATGCACAGGTTTGTATCACTTTTGTAATGCAAATCTAGCGCAAGATGTTTGTTAATCTGGGACAGTGAATTTAAGTTCAATAAATGAATTAATTGATGAAGTATACTCCTTAAAAGATATTTTTACGCTAATCACTTTTGAGTAGTAATATATCTCTGTTGCTGCCACAGTCCATGTAAGCGATTTAGAGACAACAGTTTGCTGTTTCTTTGTAGCCTAATCGGCCACTAAACTATGTAAATATATGTACCTCCTGATAATGTAAAGATTCATAGTTGTTTTTGAAACTGCAGTGGTGGCTCCTTTCGATTAATTAAAATAGTAATAAGGAAAATAAAAAAGGTGATGGGTGGAATGTTTTAAATAATCTCAGGCGATGACAAATTCTACTGGCCGCATGCCAGTGTATCATTTTTTTTGCCCACTGGGCCACTCCAGACAAGAACTACCCACATGCAAATCAGGTTTGGTCCTGCTCCAGTAGGAACAGTTGATCCCAAACTGCTTGCATGTATCCCATCTGAATAGGAAAAGAAGTAGTCCCAGACCATTTTCGGCCTATTTGGGCCTCATTTTTGAGGTGCCGTTTTTTAGTGAGCACGTGAAAAACAATGGACTGGAATGACGTGATTGCCAGTGGCTGTGATTAATTCAATCATTTCTTTCACATTTTGTTGTTTATTTTTTAATTAAAATTGTAAAACGTGACATTTCAGCAAAAAAAGATGTTGGGATAATCAAGGGCTCAATTTTCTTACAAAATATTCAGTTGTCAGCAGTAATAAACCTGTATTTGGACATACAATGGGGTGGTCTTCACTCTGCAGTTACATTTAAAGCTCTTTTTAATTTCCAGGCAGAATGGTGTGGGCCTTGCTTCAACATCCGCCCGTGTTGCTGGCATTATCGCCCCATTGCTTTCGCTCTTAAATAAGTACCATGAGGCCATTCCCATGGCTATCTACGGCAGCTTACCCATCGTTGGCGGGCTCCTCTGCTTCCTGCTCCCTGAGACACGCAACAAAGAACTTCAAGATCGTACTGATGAGAGCATCGATGATCAGAGGTGGGTGTGCTCACAACCACAGAACCCCTTCCATCCTAGCATAAGCCTCAATTCCCTCTACCATTCACACACAACTGAGGGGCCTATTTATGAGGCCGTTTGTGGTGCTAGAGTGATGCAAACCTTAAGACAGATTTTTTTGAAGCAACGCAAAGACACTTTGGGGTCGATTCCGATTCGGGCCGGAAATTTCTCCGACCGAGCCGGACCCGGAGAGATTTCCGACCGAATCGGACCCGTGCAGTCCGACCGAACGAGTACGATGCGTCCGTATGTTATCGGACACGAGTCGGTCGGACTCCCATTGAACTCAATGGGAGCCGGTCGTACAACGCGTACGCGGGCTCCCATTGCCTCCAATGGGTGCGAGGCGGACAAGGGCGCCCCCTACAGCGAGTACGCCGCGGGCGCTTCGCGGCGTACATGCACAGGTAGGGGGACCCATGGGTCCCCCCTGTGTGCGCCTCGCACGGGTACGCGTACAGGGGGTCCGACACGGACCCCCAAAGTACGGCTCCGACAGCGAGTTCGAGTCGGACGGCGCGAGTCGGTCGGAGCGGTCGAGGTGCGCATCGTACTTACCCGGCCGGAAAACGTCTCCATTGCGCGGTGCGAACCGGGTCCGACCGAGTCGGTCGGAGCGGTACGATCCGGGTACGAGTCGGTCGGAGCGGTCGGGTCGCCCGGACGAGTCGGTCGGCGACTCGCATCGTACTCGCTCGGCCGGACTCAGCGTACGGTTCGGTCGGGAAACAGGCTTTCGCATGGCTTTTTTCCCGACCGAATGGTATTGGGTGCGCCTCCGACCGAGATCGGAATCGGCCCCTTTGTGTGGCTCTGAGTGACTTAAAAAATCGGGAGTAACGTAATGCAGTGCTATGCGCTGCGCTACGTTACTCTGCCCTCGTAAAGGAATCCATGGGCGTTGCATGGGCGTTCCCATGCAACCCCCATGGATTTTGACGCATCCCCAGATTTGCAAGAACTAGTAAACCTGTGGATGCACCAAGATCTTACACCTACCCAGGGAAGGCGTAACGAGGAGGTATATATGTATTTCTCCTTGTTTCTTCTTCTTTCTATGTATGCTGCATTCTGCAGCACACAAAGAAAGAGGAATATGCCTCCCAGGAATTTTTTTGTGCAGGAAGGTGTCCCTCCCTGCACAAAAAAAATCATGCTTACGTTGGCGTAATAGTTATAGTGATAATAATTTAAGTTTCTAAAGAGGGTAAATACCCAAATACGAAATAAAATTAAAGATTCGCAGAAGTGCGAAGACATAATCATATGATGCTTCAGAAGCAGACTTAGTAGAATTCTCTGAGAGTTTAAAAGTTTCATTACCTAAGATTGTCATTGTACAGTTGTTTTCAGTATGTCACCTTTTTGCAAAATCTTAATATGACCGTGGACAATGAACGCTGTTTTCAACCCAGATTACATCATACATGCGGCCACATAGAATAATAAGATCAAATGTTTTCAACGCAATAGTCATTTATCCTTTTGTATTTTTTTGGACACTGTGAGATGAGCAAAAAAAAGAAGTTGATTACGGAAAATTGGTTTTGAGTGAGTCAATGAAAACCCATTCATCTGAGACAGATGTGTTTTTTGTATCACTTAGGTCTGTGAAATCTGGGAAAGGATGCCTGGAAAATGGAATTGAAAAACAGAAAGTGCCCATGAAGATCACTCGCTTTTAACACAGCAATCACAAATTATAGAGTTTGGACAGTCAACAATGATGACATAACCCCTTGCAGAGAACTGGCAATAGGATTGGTTGAGACAAGGTCGATCACCTGTTACATTGCTGTGTTGTTCGCCCAGCCAACTGCGACTCCCTATCTTGCAAAAGCCTTGAGAATTGGTTGATCCAGACAAAAGAAAGACTTACAGAGTATATTACACAGCACGCTTCCTTGCTTGTTTCGCTTTCCTCATGCCACAATGCTGCCAGATTTATGGAATGCGGAAACTGTATTGGGTGAGCCAAAACTTTCATTTATCCATGCCAAATGTTCAGCAGTTCCTGTGAAGTTAATGAGAGGGCATATTTTTCTGCCCATTCTGAGAAAAAAGAGTCAGCCATTTTGAGCGAGAAGAACGTCAATGTATGCAGCGTGTTTAGAGTACTTGTTCTTTGGCAAGTCCTTTTTTACTTTTAAAACTCTTTAATAAACTTTCTTTAAACTGAAAATAAAGACTTTCAAAACTTGTTAAGTAGCCAAAGTTCTCTCATCAACTCAATTCCTGTCCAATTGCCCAGGTCAAACATGATTTTCACATCATCAGACATCATCAAGCTCTTGATCAGCAAAGTTTAGAAACTTGAGCTTGATGACTTGAGGATGACTTGAAGATGGGTATCTGATGACTTCACAAGGTGTTACTATTCCTGATGACTTCAGGAGGATTTAAGAGTGGATATCTGATGACTTCACAAGGTGTGACTATTCCTAGTGACTTAAGGAGGATTTAAGAATGAGCATCTGATGACTTCACAAGATGTGACTATTCCTGATGACTTCAGGGGGATTTAAGAATGAGTATCTGATTACTTCTTACGATCCCATTGTGTTTGATAATTTGAAAATAAACATCCAAAATTCCACAAGCATCATTTCTTTTCCACATGATGAAATTGCTCCTGATGTTTTGAGAATGATTTGCTGATTACCCCGAGAATGCACCCACCATTTTGGTTACATTTTTTGTCAGAAAGGTCCAACCTGCTGTGAGATTTTATAATTATTTGCTGATTACTACTCAGTGAACATTATTTAGGTATTACATGAGTTTTCTTTAGATGCAAATTAGCATACAGTGTCCTTCATAAGATATGTAATAACAGTCCCAGGTAAATACTTTTTAGTTTTTTTAGTTTAAATTTTTATTATTTATAATTAGTATTAACAAGTATTTTGTGATAAAATGTTCAAAACATGTTAATTTTGATTCCAATTTATTAGTTGTAGGAAGGACCAACGGAATTAAGCAGCAATGGAGTATGAAACTATGGGGCAGTATTGTCTAAACCATACAGCTGGGAAAAACAAATTATGAATTCAAAGAATGCAAATTATACCGCACTTTCTGTGAAATTTAGCTACTTGACATTTTAACAAGGGGTTGCAGACTCGAGTAACTTGAAAGTTTAAATGCTTTGTGTAGCTGTGCAAAGTGTGATACTGCATAGTAAAAAAAAATGATGGCAACTTCAGTGTAATTCTACAGCAGTGAGAAACCATACCTGCTATGGCGGCTTTCAATGGGTGGACTGTTGCCGCTTGGCTGTCGTCCCCATCGGAGACCCTACCTGAAACATGTTTCCTAATCAGATTCTGAGTACAACATTATGCACCATTTCCTGTTACCGGCCTAAGTCACTTGGTATTATGCCCTCATAGATATTGTTCTCAGAGCTTGAGCATCACCCCAGTCCCCACCCTTTCACTGTCAACTGTCCTACCTTGGAAAGCCAAAGGCTGGGACACCCAGAGGCTGGAAAATAGCCCAATGTACAAACTTCAGGTCAGGTGGTTAAAACGTTGTCTTGGTGGAACTTGGAAGTATCAGCACCTTCACAGAGGGTGAAGTTTCCCGACTTGGTGGGTTAAGGGTGAATCTTCACCTGCCTCTATTTTCAACACATACAGGTATGGATACAAAGTGCATCCTATTGCTTTACAAAACTATAAACATACTCACCCACCAATTGCCAAGCACTTTACAAATCAAAACTCAGACTTACTGGCTTTACCACTGCTTGCAATTAACACTGCATTTTCTATCTTTCACAAGCAAATAGTCTGTCTTCCGAATTTGTTTCGACTACTTACACAAAATTACGGCAAAATTGCACAAAATAGTGTTTAATTATGTGAAATGCAAATCCATCATTTTGCGCTATAATGTAGTGTGAAATGAGTCGATTTTTGAGGCAAGGACGCAATTACACAAATGGACCATAAACAACAGCCAATCCGTTCTGTTGTTCTCATGAATTCGCAGTACGTTTTTTCCACAAATTGCACATTCAATGGTGCATAATTTGGTGTAGAAAGCTCAATGCAAATTTCCAAAATGCACGTGAATTATGCCGACGTAATTAAAAGTTTGTCCAGGCCTAGTATAAATATGTGATGTTTGTAAAGTGCAAACCTGGGCAAAAAATGCAGTCAAAAGATTGATTTGAGTGGAAAGCTGGCTTCTTGCAGTAAAGGTAGATTGTTATCATCACGATGTAATGTTCTTTAAAGAGGTGCGTCTTCAGCTCTCTCCTAAATTGAAGCATGGTTGGAGTGGTTCTGGTGGCTCTACAGATGTCATTCTAGATACTGTTTGGATAAATGTAGCAGGCCTGTGGCATTTGTTTTTACACTACTTCATGTCCAGTCTAATGGAGTCTTGACTGCAGGTGTGCAGAGAATAATTGGAGGTGGGGAGCATGTCGGCCAGATAGGGGTGATTACTTCGTAGATGAGTCAGCTAACTTTGAAGATGGTACACATTGGCAAGGGGAACCAATGGAGTTCTGTCAGGGAAGGAGGTGATGTGGTCTATTTATTGAGGCCCAGATGAGGCATGCTGAAGCATATATGATGGCCGGTGGCATGGAGGGGCTTTTGGGGGCAGTGTGGAGTCTTGTAGGCCATTGAGTAGGGCTTTATTTACAACCATCTGGATGTGAGAGTACAAGCACTGGGACAGTTGTTCTGAAGTCGCTTTCTCGGAAGAATGTTTTCACTTTCTTCAGTACAGAGAGATGGTTCCCAACTGTCTTGGTTTTCTTAAGGATGAATTAATTCAGGGTGAGGTCAGTCTCCAGACTGAATCCGAATGATTTGGCATGGGTGTATTGTGGAGTTCAAAATATGTCCATGTTCATGTCACTGTGCCAGCTTTGCACTACTTGTCGTTCTTGAGGAATAGTGGGGATTCTGTCTTGGTGGGAATGAGCTTCAGGTACATTCAGGACATCCAGATCTTGATGAGGTGAAGGCAGTGTTTAAGGTGTTATATTTTCTTTGGGTTTCATGGGAGTGAGCTTCTACAACACACTACCTGTAGTTGTTGTCATTAATCACTAGTGTCAGACCCACAAGTACTGTTGGATAACCAAGTTATGCCCATTGAGTGCCTCACTCTGCAGGAAGTAAACCAGTCAAGGCATACTGCAGGAGATGGCTGCAGGTTAGGCACTTAGATAAAGCATTAGAAATTAAAAAACACAATATTTTGAACTCCTTACTCTGTCACTATATTTTATGATGATAATAAAAATGTCTGTTCCTACTCAGTTAAAAGTATATGCACTATACAAGAGAAACATTTTGCAGGAAAAACTTGAGAAATGTAACATCTGGAAAAAGTGTATAGTCTTAGGGAATGCAAAATTAATTATAATTTAAATATGGAATGTAAACTGGGACTGCATCACAGAAGCAAATGATTGGATGAGCATGTGGCCTGAAACCTTTACGACGCACCAACATGCACTGTGAGAAACTCTTACTGCCGTCAGCTTCAACTCCAGAGCTCTTAATGGTGCCCTGTCATGCACACCCACCCACAACCAGAACTTACTCAGACACCTACAGATGACTCATTTCATAGTATGCAATATACAATAGTCACATGTTGCATGGGAAAAAATAGAAAGATACGTCTGGAAAAAGCATGTACTCCTAGGGAATGCAAGATGAAGTAAAACCTAAAATGTAAACTAATGCATATTTGCACAGTGGGTATGTAATTAAAGCATTTTGAATGCAATAGAGAATTGCAACCATGAGTAGATTTTGCTAGACTGTAGACTTGCGATATTTATTTGGTGTGAAGTTGGTGAATTTATGGGGGTGAAGGAAAACTTCAAAACTGTTTGTTCTTTTTTAAACTCACTTTTGTTAATTGTTTACCTGATTTAATCAGTGATAAATTTCATTCATAGCTGCCAAGTTTTCAGAATGCTTATGTGTGAAATTTCCATGGTTTCGGTGTATTTATGAGTGACAGTCACTGACCAAATGAGTGACACTTAGGGCCCGATTACGATGTCCGATGGACTGGAGTATGTCCAACATCGTTTGGGAACTGGAACCAAACTACCTCCTGTCGTTGGTTCCAGCCCAGCAAGTAGGATGCGACCGAACCCTGTTTGGTCGCAATCCTATACTTTACAATGGGAGCATGCAACGGAATGCATGCTCTCATTGTAAAGGGCAGAGGTGCAGTTCATCCCTGCACCCTGTGGCAGGCACCTCAAGGTGCCTGCCACAGGGTGCCTTGCACCCATGGTGGCCCTGCTGGGGGCCCCAAAGACAGATTCCCAAAGCCTTTCTGTATCGAAAAGGCCAGCACAGAAAGGCTGTGGGAATCTGCCATCGTAATCCCTCGGCCGGAAAGAGCTGGCCGAGGGATTACTGAAGGCTTTCCGAATGGCAGACGGGCTCTCTGAATAGGTTGGAGGCCATTCGGAAATTCAGTTCGGATTTCTTTCCGACCGACCCCATCAAAATGGGTCGGTTGGAAAGGAATCCGACCAGCCAATTACGATGCAGTCTGAAGGGCTCCGACCTGTGGTTGGAGCCGTTTCAGCCCGCATCATAATCGGGCCTTTAGAGTGACACTTTTCTGTGAATAAAATCAAACAACAAAGTGATAGATATCAGCAATTGCACCCTTTTGAGCAATGAGAAGCTCTATAAATATTTTGTAACTGCTGCAAACACCTAAAATAAAAAGCCACTAACCTACTACCCCTTAATGTCGCAACTACAATACAAATTAGGAAAATCGCCATTAGTTGGTATTTTTCTGCCCGTCTGTACATACTTTAACAGTAATTCTGAGGAGAGATCTCTTTAAAATGTGTTCTGGAGCAGCCGCAAACTGATAATTAAAGTAAACAAAGGCAGAAAAGACATGCTAAAAATGAATACAGATTGGTATATGTAAAGTTCTGTTTAAGTATCATGTCCAGGCCTTTACAGACTGTTTGAACATGAACTTATCACTAGTATTTTTGCCAGGGAAAGATAACAACCCTAATCTCTGCCTCAAAGTACAACACACCAGATATTGATGGAGACCACTGTGGGACCATTACACCTACTACTACAATAGCAATTTGACATGTAACCGAATTCACAATTACACAAAAATAGCTCATTCTCATTATAGGACTTTTTTGTCTCTAGGTCAACTGCCAACAGAAAGAGGACTATGCTCACCAATTGAGGATTGACCACAAGTGCTGCTATACACAATTTTTCACGTGTATCGACTCCAGATTGTCAATGCTGATACACTGTGCTGGTGGTGTAACGGTGTCCAAGGTGCTGTAGGCAGCCCGGATGCCACAGTCTTTGGGCTCTTTGCACTGTTGTAAGTCAGTTGATCCAGAATTCTTTTCATTTTCTAAACAGGCTGGGGCCCAGGTGGGGGCAATCTACCCGGGGGCGAGGGGGGAACTGCTGAGTCAGCCAGAGCCTGCTGCTGAAGGACTTTCGGACGCATTCTGCCTCAGTCCAACAAGTATGTGATCTCCACCTGCACGTGGAGGGCAGGTGAAAATTTCTAATCTGTCCATGGTGGCCGTGTGATGGCAATCTACCCGGAGGGAGGGGGGCTGCTGAGGCAGATGACCCAAAACTGCCTCCTTTCTGTTGTGCCGGCCAATCAGACCTTGCGTGGACAAAGTGGGGCCGGCGCCTTGCAGAAATTTGGGAAACACTACATGCTATGCCCAGCTCCCGGATCCATGCTAGGGGCCAGTCTCTGCCTGCAGGTCCAGGTTCTTTTCAGCATGTGCTCCTCCACTGAAGGAGCTCACGAGGTACGCTCACTCTGCTGGGCGGGGCAGCTCAACTTCTAATGCCTTGTAAATGGGAGATAATTTGTTTCCTGGCCCGCTGTGCGTAAATTAATATAATCTAGTGAAAATTAGTAAACTAAGATTGAGGTGGCTACTGTTATATGAGAACAGAGCACGGAGCTGGGCAGCACAGCAGGCTCGCTGCTTTAAATGTGTTTCGGCCTCCCCTCATAGAGTGTCGCTTGGGTGATTCCTGGGGCACTATTAGTGCATGACTAATACATTTTATTGTTGTTTTGCGGACACCAGCAGGAAAATGCATTAGTCTGACTCCTGATGCATGGTACTTGCCAGGGCTGTTTATTACACCTCTGTTTAATTTTCATTGGTTCCAGTGAGTGTGGTCTTTAAACTGTGCCTCTGAGTCATTTAAGGGTGTGTACATTTATTCTTTAATAAATATTGCACAGATTTCTAATGCAAGGTGCATTAGGACATGTTGACATGCAACTTAAAAAATGATTGAAATGCTTTAGGTTTCTGAAGTTCTACTTGTTATTGTAGATCAATATTTTCTCTGTTCTAATCTGCCTTTTATTAATTCATTATTTGGCTATATATTTACAGTAAGGCTGTTTCAATTGAATTAGAAATTGAGTTTTTGACCTAGGTCCGGACAAAAGATGTGGCTTAAGGTAGGGCTAGGTACATATTTTTACAAAGTGCTATGTTGGCATTATACTTCTATAAAAAAAAGTGTACATGCTGAAAAAGCTACTAAGGCCTCTGTGCTACGCAGATTCAAAAACTACTAGGCAAGGCAGCAATTATTTTACTCTACGCTTTTCTTCTGCTTTTCTCTCATGGATTTTGATGTTGAGAGTGAATCTAAATATGCAACTGCATGTTCCAGAATGCAATGCGTGATAAGAAAGGTGCTGCCAAGCAAACATCTCAATTACTGCACCAATCAGACATTCAGATGTTGAAATGTTGAACCTTTCCCCATTAGCATTTCCTTTGCCCTGGATGCCTTTGTTCTCACTTTTTCTGCATCAATTCTACTGCAAACAAGGGAGCTGGTCGGCAAGCATGACTCTCACACACTTCCGGTGGTGCCGAAGTTACATCACCTGCAAAGCCTTTTGGTTGTGTGTATGCTGCCATAGTGAGATGGTGGAGAGCTGTTGCGGGTTTTGAAAGTGTGACTATAGTGTTTCTCGTGGGTTTCGTTTTCTGCAAGCAGCCAGACCTTGAGTGCGTGGTTTATAAAACATTTTATAAGCTAACCATGCGGAGATAAGATGAAATTGGGGGGCAGATTTACAAACCCCCTGCGCCACCAGTACGTCACTTTTTGTGACAAACTGGTGGCGTATTTCTCTGCCCCATATTTACAAGGACAGGAAAAGCCACCCTGCGTGACTTTTCCTGACCTTGTAAATATGGCCCCTTTACGCGCAGCACTTTACATGAAAGGGGCGTTCCATGGGTTTTGCTGTGGGTGTTCCAACGCGACACCCATGGAACAAGACGCATTTCTGGGTTTACAAGGAATCGTAAATCTGGAAATGCGTTAGAATGCTACGCCTCCCCAGCACGCATTGAAAGAGGAAAATGCCTGTAGTAATTGTTTTTGTGCAGGAAGGTGCCCCTTCCTGCACAAAAACAATCTCTCCATGACGCAGGCATCCTTGGTGCAAGGGTGCCTACGCTGGTGCATGGCAGCTGTTTGTGCGCCAGCGCAGGGGAGAGCAGAGGAATGCGACATGCGATTATTGTAAATATGTCGCATTCCTGTGCTTTGGAAGTGCCGCAGCGTGGCGCAGCCAAAGGGCTTTCATTGCAGCGCTGCGGCACTTCCTTGTAAATATGCCCCTGGATTCTCATCGCTGACAGCACAGAAAGCAATGTGCCTTTAATCGGACAGCAGAAAGCTATACATCTCCATCCAAAACAGAAAGCAATTATTACCCGACTCGGGTAATAATTGCTTTCTGTTTTGGATGGAGATGTATTGCTTTCTGCTGTCCAATTAAAGGAGACATTTTTCAATTACTCCATGGGTCATTGCACAAACTTTATTTTTGTAAAAATGTTAAATGTAGTCAGTTGTGTGTTACAGGTCTATTTTCTCGCAGGACAATTAGTAGTCACTGGTGTAAAGTGTAACTGCAATTTTTGAGGGGTTAAATCCCTTGCGCATTTAACTTCATTAACAATTTTCTTTAAGTGATTTAGGGGCATATCATCAAGGACCGGCGATAATTACCGCTAAGCGCATTTAGCGCTAGGATAATTATCGCCGGGTAACGTGGAATTTTATCGCTGAGATAGCGTGCTATTAGCAACGCTTATCTCAAAAGCGATAAAATTCCAAGCGCTAACTGCCAAATGTGAGATTATCGCTGGAAATCCAGCGATAATCTCACAAAGTTTGGCGATAGCTTGATGATAGGGCAAGGCATACTTAGCCATGATATCCACCTTACATAGGATATCATGGCTAAGTCAGTCTTTAAGCAGGCGTAAGGAAAGTAGCGATAACAGAGGTTATCGCTACTTTGCTTGTTGCTCTGCAGGTTAGCGTGCCCATTGATAATTGGAGAAATGTCGCTTAGCGACATTTCTCCAGTTATGTCAGGGCAGGAACGTCCACTTTGCATCTCATTAGAGATGCAAAGCTGGGCGTTCAGAGAGCAGGCGCTAATGCAAGGTTTCACGCGATAGCGTGGCCTTGCTGATTAGGCGATAAAATTATCGCCGCTTTTCGTCCGAAAACGGACGCAAAAGCGGCGATAATTTTTTATCGCCTTGCTGATGATATGCCCCTTAGTGGCTTGAAGCAGAGGTGGCATGGTTAGCAGGGCATACCCTTCCCCCTTAGGACGACATGTGCAAAAAGAACAAATGATGGACGGAATGCTGAAACAATGTTAAACATTCATCCCCCAGTACAGAGATCTGGGCCTAAATCCATCATTTTTTTGCACACCATGCCATACCAGTTTAGACCCAGCCATATGCAAATCAGTCTTGACTCTGCTCCCCATGGGAACAGTGCAGCCCATACTGCCAGGCCAGGTCCTCCCTGGACCGGAAACAAGCATCCTGGGATCGGTTTCAGGGTATCACCTCTCATCAGCCAGACTAGCTTGACTCCAGTGGCATGGTGATACTGGGCAGCTCCTACAGTATAGAGAGCATGTTTGCGTGCATGCAAGTTTGCACACATTAGTGCACAGGCTTTTGTTACACAGTTGTGCGTCTTGGTGCACACTTACAAAGAAATACATGTTTCGAGCATCTTGTTCTGAGTACTGTGTGTGTTTATTCATTTGCTTGTTTCAAAGAATATTTTCTTGTATATGGCACATACTTCAAACTAGTGTGCATTTAGGCGCTATGGGCGCTTGTTTAAATTTGGAGCCTGTGAAAGGTGTAGCGATTAACGATGGACATGTTTCACCTCCAGAGTTTTGATGTAAGTTTCCACCTTTTGAGTGCTGTTTTGCTTTGAGTGTCCTGATGATGTAGGTCTCCTTTGGTTGTGGGCTTTGTGATGCAGTGAGTTGTTGTTTTTCAGTATTCTGACGCTGTGAAGGTTTGAAGTTGTGAACTGTTCTGATGTGGTGAGTGTTGTTAATGACTGGCCTTGTATGCGTCTACAGTTTGAATATTGTGATGCTGAGAGAATTTGAACGTGTTTATTTTGAGTGGTGAGTTTTGTCCAAATGATGCAAGTTTTGGTGAGTGTCCTGATGGTAAAAGACACCCCCTACTATATTCAAAGTTGTGGTTTGATTTTGCAGGTGTTGACATTTGTGTGTAATATTTTTCATGTTCTTTTATCAATCTGACAAGATTGCTTTGTGGGAAAATGCAACCATTGAGGTATTTATGCAAAACAAACATCTCTTGCTTACAAGGTTGAAATAATCAGTACCATGAACATCAAGTCAGGTAAGAATAACCTCTGACCCTGAAACTCATGTCCTGTTCTGCTCTTGTACCTATTGTAACTCTCCCCCATCGTGCACAGTGCTCCGGTATTTGTAGCTAAGTTTGTGCTATATAAGTCACATATACACAGAGATTGTCATCAGCGCCTAGAGAATATGCGGTTTGAAGTTTCTTAAATGTGCCAACAGGTATGTTGGACTCCCTCCTCCTGTGTCATCATGTTGTAAGTATACCAACGCTGCCAATTCTTGACTTCTACCCTCCATTTTGATTTCACCTTGACGATCTCCAGTGCCTCTGGAAGCATGTGGCAAGTAAGGACCAAATAATGTGGTAGGGTTTGCTAAATTATGCACGGTTGGCATCTCTAGTCACTAGACACACCTCTTCTTGTGAAAGCTTGGCTCGTTTAAGTTTGAGGTTCCAGGAGAACTTCAACTCAAGCAGTCTATGGTGCACCCATTTGTATTGGGAGGGGTGTATGAGCTTGCCTCTCAACACCAGTGGGGCAGGCTCAGTTGAATCCCATGCTTTAGTAATGTAAAAGTGTGTATGTGGGAGTCTATCTGAAAGCGGTTAAATGTGGGACCTCTTTTCAAAAGAAGTAGGATTTTGTGACTATTTGTTTGAAGTGTCAGAATCTGATACTCCACCACAACGTAATCCTGATGGTATGACTAACACTTTATTATCTCTTATCAGGAATAACTATTGTGGTGTCACAAAAACATGGTTTGTTGGCAGAAAACCATAGCACGATGAAAGAATTAGTCTTTTGTGTGTGTGGGACAGCAGAGCTATATATTAGGTGAATCAGGCCCAGGAATGATACAGCTGTCATGCCTCAACTTTACTTATTTTTTTACTGTATACATTATGAGGCAGAGGTATACACTCTATCTCACTCTCCCTCACTATTGCTTTTCTTCCTCCCAAGCTCCCCTCCCTCCTTTCCTGCTCTCCATTCTCCTCTCATGCACTGCACGTTTTTCTTCTTTCTCTCCGCTCTTCCCTCACTAATTGCTTTATACTTTCTTGTCATTCTTTTCCACTTTCTTTTCTCTCCCCTTTTACTGTAGCCTATCTAGGTCCACTTTTCTTCCCTCCCCCCTCCAGTCTTTGCTTCCTTTAGTTCTTTTCACTCCTTTCATTCCTTGTTTACCCTACCTGTCTGGTTCCCACATCCATCTCTGCTTCCTCATGCTCCCTTATATCTGTTTTTCCCTTTCTCACCCATCTTTCATGGTTTACACCTCTGTCTGCTTACTTCCTTCTTCTCCATGGTTCTTCCCTGCTCCTCCAGTAGAAAGTGTCTGCACAATTTAATTCATGTCTGATACAACAGTGCAATGGTGGTTCCTGCACTGTGAGAATATTTCTTCGTAATTTTGGGCAGTACTGCTATCACCCTCCAGAATTGTGTGTTCTGGACTCCACTGTCCATCCCAATTCTCACTCAGACTCCTGGCAAACCGTAGCATGCAGTCTTCTCCGGACAGTGCACACAGCATCTGAAAGCAACCCTCCTAGTCCTCTTCACTTTGGCCACTAGATTAATAAACTGTAGGCTTCAGCTAGCACAGACCACAAAGCTCAGAATCGGTCACTCACAATGATGCTGCTGCTGTGCAATGGTCACAGCTAGCCCACAAAGTGACACGCTAAGCGGACTCTCATATGGTTCTTGCACTTGTATTTTACAAAAATCCTTGGGCAGATCTGCCATCGTTGCCCGGCTCAACTTTAGCTCTGTGGCCTGCACCGGCTAAAAGCCTCAATAATTACGTATATTATACATAGAATTTTAGTAAAATCAAAAGGTCTTGGCTAACACCAGACTTAAAAATAGAGCTGAGTCAGGTAGACTCTCTGCATTTTACTGAGATTATATTGTGATAACAGTCCTATTAGAGCCAAAGTCATGAATGTAAATGATCCTACAGTGAAGTTAGGGGTTTTTATGGTACAGGTTCTAATTTTAAAGGTCAAATGCAGATCTTCGGGATAGGTGGCTGTCTAATAAGCTTTTCCAAAGCCTCTGCCTTAAATATATCGGCCATTTTCTGAAGGGGTGTCAGGTTTCAAAATCACTAAATAGCATTCTGTTGACATAATTTGAAATTATGGCTTTGTCACAACAAGAAAGCGCAAGAGCTCACATCAAGTGGGAGTGAGATAAAAAAATGATAGAGTGGCTTTTGATCCAGGGGTCTGATTTACAAATTTTGCATTTGCAAAAAGTGGTTGCAAATTGCGCACCAGCTTTTTGCAAATGGAAATTAATTTTGTGAACCAACCTACATACTAATAAGTTGGTTCACTAAACTCCAAATCATTGTGGGTCGCAATTTGACCTACCTCATTATCATGCATGAGGCAGGAAAACGGGACACACTTCACATAAAAAAAAAAATGAAAAGCTAAATCTTTTTAGAAGTAGTCAGTGGTATCCTTGACCCACAAAAAAATGTTTTTGTCAACATTCTCAAACGGGAAGGGATCCCCGGAGACCACTTCTCGTTTGCGAATGACTTAACACTAATTTGGATTTGGTGAAAAATATCAATGTTTTAGGCCTGATTCCGGTAGCAAAAACATTAATACATCTCTTAAAGAGTCTGTATTTGGAAGGGATGCCCTTAAAATGTCCTTCCAAATAGCGATTCATAAATTTTTATCTATCTCATATATAGGGGTGGGTGAAATATTGCGCTCCGCCAGCATAATTGGTGTAATTTTGGGGACTCCGCATTACTGTTGTAATGCTGCAATCCAGCTTTATTCCGCCAATCACTGTGTGGTGGATATTTTTCACCCAAGTTGCTCCAGAATGGTAAGTTGGCGGATGAGATTTGGTGTCCACCAGCGTGATTTCCAGTTGCTAGGAGGACATCCAGTGAGATTTTTCTAATGCGGGCGGTCATAGGCAATTGTGACAATCAAATCAACTTGAGTAGCTGTACTCTCTGGCATGCTGCGTAGTGCCGTTTGTGCTGATTTTTTTACGCCAGAAGTGTGTTACCAGTGCTAAATCACAGCAAGATATGCCTATTTCCGCCCATTGGCGGAAGTCTGCGGAATATCGCAGAGTTTTTATGTACCTCTGCATAATCACATTCTGCAAGCTCCACCCACCCCTACCTATTTAACGATTCAGAAAACCTTTTAGAATCGTTGGTTTTAGTAATTTACAAAAAGTGTTTTCGTGATTACAAGCCCTCAGATTTTCTGAGTCTGAGGGTTTGCAGCAAATAACCATTTTGTAAATCAAGTCCCAGAAAGTAAAAAGTGATGTAGTGCCATAAATGAGTAACAAGACCACTGACCCATTGTCAGTGAAATTGCTCCCCCTCCCTCGCAGCTCCACCATTAAGTGAGGCCTGCCCCTGCACTCTCGAGTGTTTGGTGCTCAAGGCCCTCCTCCACTCGCAGGTTCCCCTGTGCCTCATCCCTGGTGGTCCAGTGTACCTCTATCTCCTTTCTCTAGCTCCGCTTTTCACTCGGTTTTTTTCACTCGTTTTTCACTCGTTTTTCACTCGTTTTTTCACTCGTTTTTCTACCCTCTTTTTCTTCTCCTTTCTGCACTTTTCTGCATTTCTGCTCCTTTCTGCTCTATTTTATTTTTCCTTTACTCCTCCTTTTCCCTCCTTTCCTGCCCACTTTCCCTGCCGCTGCTGCCCCCGCGGCCCCTCCCCCCAGCACGACCAGCGCGACCAGCCCAATCCAGCTCCTCTCCCCGTTCCCGCCTCCCAGCTGTCCAGCCCTCCCCGACCCCTACTTAATGGCAGCCGCTGCGGGACAGGCGAGCAAGTAAAAAGTGATGTAGTGCCATAAATGAGTAACAAGACCACTGACCCATTGTCAGTGAAATTGTTCCCCCTCCCTCGCAGCTCCACCATTAAGTGAGGCCTGCCCCTGCACTCTTGAGTGTTTGGTGATGGAGGCCCTCCTCCACCTGCAGGTTTCCCTGCGCCTCATCCCTGGTGGTCCAGTGCACCTCTATCTCCTCTAGCTCCGTTTTTCACTCAGTTTTTTTCACTCGTTTTTCACTCATTTTTTCACTCGTTTTTCTACCCTCTTTTTCTTCTCCTTTCTGCACTTTTCTGCATTTGTGCTCCTTTCTGCTCTTTTTCCTTTACTGCTCCTTTTCCCTCCTTTCCTGCCCGCTTTCCCTGCCGCTGCTGCCCCCGTAGCCCCTCCCCCCAGCACAACCAGCGCGACGGCCCAATCCAGCTCCCCTCCCCGCCTCCCCGCCTCCCAGCTGTCCAGCCCTCCCCAACCCCAACTTAATGGCGGCCGCTGCGGGGACAGGCGAGCAAGACCACTGACCCATTGTCAGTGAAATTGCTCCCCCTCCCTCGCAGCTCCACCATTAAGTGAGGCCTGCCCCTGCACTCTCGAGTGTTTGGTGCGCGAGGCCCTCCTCCACCCACAGGTTTCCCTGTGCCTCATCCCTGGTGGTCCAGTGGACCTCTATCTCCTTTCACTAGCTCTGTTTTTCACTCGTTTTTTTCACTCGTTTTTCACTCGTTTTTCTACCCTCTTTTTCTTCTCCTTTCTGCACTTTTCTGCATTTCTGCTCCTTTCTGCTCTATTTCCTTTTTCCTTTACTTCTCCTTTTCCCTCCTTTCCTGCCCGCTTTCCCTGCCACTACTGCCCCCGCGGCCCCTCCCCCCAGCACGACCAGCGCGACCGGCCCAATCCAGCTCCCCTCCCCGCTCCCGCCTCCCAGCTGTCCAGCCCTCCCCGAGCCCTACTTAATGGCGGCCGCTGCGGGGACAGGCGAGCAAGACCACTGACGCATTGTCAGTGAAATTGCTCCCCCTCCCTCGCAGCTCCACCATTAAGTGAGGCCTGCCTCTGCACTCTTGAGTGTTTGCTGCTCGAGGCCCTCCTCCACCCGCAGGTTTCCCTGCGCCTCATCCCTGGTGGTCCAGTGGACCTCTATCTCCTTTCTCTAGCTCCGTTTTTCACTCGTTTTTCACTCATTTTTTTCACTCGTTTTTCACTCATTTTTTCACTCGTTTTTCTACCCTCTTTTTCTTCTCCTTTCTGCACTTTTCTGCATTTCTGCTCCTTTCTGCTCTATTTCCTTTTTCCTTTACTCCTCCTTTTCCCTCCTTTCCTGCCTGCTTTCCCTGCCGCTACTGCCCCCGTGGCCCCTCCCCCCTAGCACGACCAGCGCGACCGGCCCAATCCAGCGCCCCTCCCCGCTCCTGCCTCCCAGCTGTCCAGCCCTCCCCGACCCCTACTTAATGGTGGCCGCGCCAAAGGCAAGCCTGTCTGTGCCCGTCCGTGACCCGACCCGACCACGACCAGCGCCAGGAACCCTGGACCTCTGCACCGCCAACGCTACAACCCAGCAGCACTCCACGCACTCAACCCAGACCGCAACAACAACTGTATGCTAGCCTCACCAGCCGACACCCACGGACCCTTCAGCTGTCACTGCTGCCAACAAACCTACAACACTGCTAGGAACACGGACCCAGCACAACCCGACCACAAGAACACACCCGTACCGAAGACCTTGCAATGCATCCTCCTCAACGTCCAATCCCTCTACAAACACACCACCGAAATCTGGGACCTCCTCGACAGCACCACCCCGGACGTAGCGTTCTTCACCGAAACCTGGACCAACACCACCTCGGGGCCAGACATCGCCATCGCCATTCCCCAAGGATACAAGATCTCCAGGAAGGACTGCCCCACCCGCCCGGGAGGAGGAATCGCCATCGTCCACAAATCCACCCTCCGCCTGAGCACACTTTCCGGCGAAACCACAGACCTGATGGAACACCTTCACTTCAAGATACTGACCAGCCCCACCACCACCCTCCGAGGAACCCTCATCTACCGACCCCCTGGACCACGCGGACCGTTCACTAACTCCATCACGGACATCATCTCCCCGCATGCCATCGCATCCACCAACTACACCCTGCTGGGAGACCTCAACTTCCACCTCGACAACCAACTGGACCCCAACACCACATCCCTCCTGGACAACCTCCACAACATTGGACTCTGCCAAATCGTGACCGAACCAACGCACTCAGCAGGACACACCCTCGACCCCCTCTTCACAACAGGAAACTCCATCACCTTCAGCCACACCACCGAACTCCCGTGGACTGACCACCGATGCGTCCACTTCACCTTCAAAACACCCACCATCCACAGACACCAGCACCTGCTCCCACGAAGAAACTGGACCAGAATCACCGATGACCAGCTCACCTCCTCACTCAGCAACTCCACCCCAACCATCACGGGAAACGACAACCCCAACACCGCAGCCCGAACCCTGCACAGATGGATCTCCGACAGCGCCAACACCATAGCCCCCTCAAGAAAAAACAACAACACCCACGCCAAGAAAGCCAGATGGTTTACCACCGAACTTCGAGAGTCCAGACGCACTTGCCGCCGCCTCAAAAAGGCCTGGAGGAACACCAAATCCACAGAATCACACAACAACTTCAGAGCCGCTACCAAAGCCCACCACCAGCTCATCAGAAAAACAAGAAAAAAAGCGATTGAAGACAGAATCTCCACACACGCACACAACAGCAAAGAACTCTTCAACATCATCAAGGAGTTTGCCCAACCCACCAGCGAATCGACGGACATTCCTCCCTCACAAGACCTCTGCGACAAACTCAGCACCTTCTTTCACCACAAAATCAAGAGCATCTACGACAATTTTGACGAAGACAACCAACACACTGAACCCCCGCCAACCACCCTGACACCCTGAAGCCAGCGATTGACAACTGGACAGCCCTCACCACCGAAGACACACTGAAGACAATGAAGTAAATCCACTCCAAGGCCCCCACGGACCCCTGCCGCACCACATCTTCACAGAGCCGCCGACACCATCGCACCCATACTCCCCCACACCATCAACAGCTCCCTGGCGACCGCCTCGTCCCCGACGACTGGAAACACGCCGAGGTCAACCCCCTCCTGAAGAAACCCTCGGCGGACCCTACTGACCTCAAAAACTACAGACCCATCTCCCTGCTCCCGTTCCCAGCGAAAGTCATCGAGAAAGCCATCAACAGCCAACTCGCCACATTCATCGAGGAGGACAACATCCTCGATTCCTCCCAATCCGGCTTCAGAAAAAACCAAAGTACGGAAACTGCCCTCCTCACCGCAATAGACGACATCTGCACCCTACTGGACAAAGGAGAAACAGTAGCCCTCATCCTCCTCGATCTCTCAGCGGCGTTTGACACAGTCTCTCACCGCACCCTAATACGCAGACTCCTCGACGCAGGGATCCAGGACAAGGCCCTCGAATGGATCCGCTCTTTCCTCTCCGGCAGAACACAGCGGGTCAGACTCCCCCCCTTTCCTCTCGGACCCTACACCAACCACCTGCGGAGTCCCTCAGGGGTCCTCCCTCAGCCCTATGCTCTTCAACGTCTACATGGCTCTACTCGCCCCCATCGTCAGAACCTACGGACTCAACATCGTGTCATACGCAGATGACACCCAACACATCCTCTCCCTATCCAACGAACCCAACACCGCCAGACACAACTTTTGAGAAGGCATGGAAGCCGTCGCCAAATGGCTGAAAAACAGCTGCCTACAACTAAACACCAACAAGACAGAAGTACTCATCATGGGCCCAAACCCCGACACCTGGAACGACACCTGGTGGCCCCCCGCCCTCGGAAACCCAGCCACCCCCACGGACCACGCACGCAATCTGGGAATCATCCTGGACTCCGAGCTCAAAATGGACCGCCAGATCAACTCTGTCTCGTCCTCCTGCTTCCACACCCTCCGCCTCCTACGTAATACCTTCAAATGGATCCCCCTCGAACACAGAAAGACCGTCACTCATGCCCTGGTCACCAGCAGACTCGACTACGGCAACGCACTCTACGCCGGAATAAACAAAAACCTCACCCGCAAGCTACAGAACATCCAGAACGCCGCTGCAAGACTGGTCATCAACCTGCCAAGACACTGCCACAACTCCCAGCACCTGCGCACGCTCCACTGGCTCCCCATCGAGGCCAGAGTCACCTTCAAGATGCTCACCCACGCACACAAGGCCCTCCACGACACCAGACCAGCATACCTGAACAGCCGACTCAATTTCCACGCACCCCAAAGGCCCCTACCATCAGCCCAGCTCTCCTACGCCGTGGTCCCCCGCACCAGAAAGACCAGATCTGGAGGCCGCTCCTTCTCCTTCCTCGCGGCCAGAGCCTGGAACGCCCTTCCGCTCCTCCTCCGACAAACAACATCGCTTCCCATCTTCGCAAGAAACCTCAAAACCTGGCTCTTCGACAGACCCCCTCCTTGATGGACTGGAACCTGCACCCCCCTCTACCCCCAGCGCCTTGAGACCCTTAAGGGTGAGTAGTCGCGCTTAACAAACGCCTGATTGATTGATTGATTGATTGATTACTGTGGCTGATGATGGGGGATAGAGTTAGTCGGGTGAAAGTGACCGAAGACTTTAGGTGTTGACGGTAATGTGGAAGCAGGTTGTTTTTCCTACAATTCTTTTTTATGTATTAAATGACAGTTGTTACTGTTACACTCTTTCATCATACTTCATTTACCAATCTCAGAAGGATGGAAGACTGAGTTTGTGTTGGACTGATTTCAATTTGTGACCTGCAGATTACTAGAAATCTATATGAGTATTTACCTTAGAGTAATTTTCCTGATGTCAGAAACAAAGGCAGGCTGACAGAAGGGAGCTGACTGTAGTGGCAGCCTAATGAGTGTGAAAATGCGACCAAACAGACAGTGGGAGGGGATTATGACAGAAGGAGACAGAAAATAGTTTGAGTATATGGTTCTTGGAAGAGGATGATATTGGAGGGTATTGGATTGAAAGACTGGTGGCAGAACGTGGCAGTTTGACAGAAGTGGACAGAGAATGAGTGGCACTGGATAGATATTGGGAGAACTGTTAATAGATTATAGCTTGGACGGGTCTCAGTGGAAGTAAATTCTACATGAGAGAAGGAATGAGTTGACTTTGCTTGGTGGGACAAGATGGAATCTAATAGCAAAGGGCTGTGAATTCAAGGCATAAGCCTAAGGTGCAGCTGGGAGATGTGCCATAGATGGGAACAGGTAATAAGTGCAAAGGGTGTGATATAGCTGATTGTTGAAAGGGGGTGAAAGGAGATATGTGACAGATGGAAGGCGTAGTGTACAGCTGACAGGAAAGCACATGGGACGCATCATGGGGATTATTGAGAATAGGGATAGATGGAAGAAGTGGATATGGGGCAGATGAAGGTGGACTTGGGTGACAGGACAGGGTACAAGAAGGGATGGCTTATAGGAGGGGACAAGTACGTTTAAAAGGAAAGTTGTTTTGATGCCAGGACAGGATCCCAGAATGGTGACTAATCTAAACATATTCTGAAGTCCTCACAGGTAAGGCTAGGAACATTTTCTAAGGTAGGCTGAATTGAATTCTAAGCCAAGTCTGCATTTTCTGGGTTTCTCTTCTGTTTTCTGTGCACTGTGAACTGAAAGTATCCCATGGTGATCCATGAACTGCTAAGGGAATACCTGCCAATCCCTGTAATCCCAATCTGTGACTCATCGACTAGGGACAGTACTAGGGTGAATGATTTCCTACAAGCCAATCAGAAGAGTCTAATCACAGCCTTCTCTTACATTAATTCTGAATTGTTTTCAGACAATCTAAATAGTTCCCTGTGGTGGTACTCTTCTGATTGGATGCTGGGCCTCAGTCCAGAGTAGCAATGGGTAGCCATTGCCCCCATAGAACAGTTTGTGAGTATTTTTCTTCTATTCCAACAAAGAATCCACTCTTTTTGGAGAGAGCCCATGAAGCAGTTATTTATGGGAGATTTTTGCAGCTGTGATTTGCTCTAAAGAAAAATAGGAAAAATGAACTTTCATAGAATGTTAAATAAATTTTATCCATTCGGTTGTATGCGATTTCATAGAAAATCAATTTCATAGAATTGTATTGTATGATAATTGCATTTATATAGTGCTTACTACCCCTGAGGAGGTGTTGAAGTGCTTTTTTGGCGAGTAGCATGCTACTCCGGAACCCATAAAGGATTAGTGTTGAATCAGTATATTGAAATATGAAACTAATTTGAGTGGTGGATATGTTAGTCAGTTATTTGGATTCAGAAGGAGAGTGGAGGGATAGAATAGGGAAAAAGCTTGCAGTTATATAGCGCATAATACCCCTGATGGGGTGTTGAAGTGCTTTTGGTGAGTAGCACGCTACTCCGGAACCCATAAAGGATTAGTGGTGATTTAGTATAGTGAAATATGAAAGTAATTTGAGTGGTGGATATTAGTCAGGTAATTGGATTTAGAAGGATAGCGGAGGGATAGAAGAGAGAAAAAGGTTTGCATTTATATAGCCCCTGTTACCCCTGATGGGGTGTTGAAGCGCTTTTTAGCGAGTAGCACGCTACTCCGGAACCTATAAAGAATTAGTGTTGAATTAGTATAGTGAAATATGAAAGTAATTTGAGTGGCGGATATTAGTCAGTTATTTGGATGGAGAAGGATAGCGGAGGGACAGAAGAGGGAAAAAAGATTTACATTTATATAGTGCTTGGTACCCCTGATGGGGTTTTGAAGCGTTTTTTTTTGGCAAGTAGCACGCTACTCCGGAACCCATAAAGGATTAGTGGTGAGTTAGTATAGTGAAATATGAGTCATTTGAGTGGTGGATATGTTAGTCAGTTATTTGGATTGAGAAGGGTAGCGGAGGGATAGAAGAGGGAAAAGGTTTGCATTTATATAGCGCTTGCTACCCCGATGAGGTGTTAAAGCGCTTTTTTGGCGAGTAGCACGCTACTCTGGAACCTATAAAGGATTAGTATAGTGAAATATGAGTGGACATGTTAGTCTGTTATTTGGATTGAAAAGGATAGTGGAGGGATAGAAGAGGGAAGGATTTAGACTTTTTTATTGTTTTGGAGGTCATAGCAGTAGGAGGAGGTTTGGGATGAGTAAAAGGGATGTGGAGGGGAAAAGTCAGAAGGAAGAGTATAGAAAGGCTTGTTTTGAGGGATCGGTATAGTAAAAGAGGTATGAGATGATGCAAGGAGGGGTAGAGCAGGGAAGAGTCTAGAAAGGGTTATTTTGCAGATCATAGTAGTTGTATGGGGTTTGGGATGAATGAGAGAGCGGAGGTAGAGGATATATTGATAGAGGTATAGGGTGAGAAATAGGGTAGTGCATTCGAAAGAGTAGTAGAAAGAGGTTTGAGATGAGTCAGAGTTGAGGTAGAAGATATATTGAGAGAGGTATAGGGTGAGAAATGGGGTAGTGCATTGGATATGCTGAATTAGAAGAAAAGTAATACATATATAGATCCATAAGTACATTGAAAGTATATAAATGCATAAAGGAAGTAAGTATATGTCGATTAAAGATATTGATAAGAGGTATAGGGTGAGAAATAGGGTAGTGCATTGGAAAGAGTAGTAGAAAGAGGTTTGAGATGAGTCAGAGAGTTGAGGTAGAGGATACATTAAGAGAGGTATGGGTGAGAAATAGGGAAGTGCATTGGATATGCTGAATTAGCAGAAAAGTAATATATATATATATATATAGATCCAAGTACATGGAAGGTATATAGATGCATAAAGAAAGTAAGTATATGTAGATTAAAGATGCATTAAATAAATTCTGGCTTTCAAGTGTTGTATTCAAAAATTCATTTTATTAATTTGTTTTAAAACATAATTATTCTTCATGTTTACACAAAGCAATACATATATATAGGTACATATCTATAGTACAAATAAATGCTTATATACAGAGGGATATGCTGTATATTTCTGTTTCCGTATGGTGCCTATGTGGGGAAGAGCCAATTCTTGAGTAGTTTTCTGAAGATAAGGTGCTTGTCCGTGCATCTTATGTTGGGGGGTAAAGAGTTCCATAGTTTGGCTGCTTGAACAGAGAAGGATGTGCCACCCATGGTTTTTTACTTGTATCTTGGGATTTTGAGGCGAGGTGCCACTCTAGAGCGGAGGTTCCTTTGTTGAATGTGTTTGGTGATTTTATTCCTGATGAAGAGCGGTCCTGTTCCATGTATCGCTTTGTGGGTGATACAAAGCAGCTTGAATGTGGATCTTCTGGCAACCGGTAACCAATGAAGGGCTTTCAAGGCAAGGGAGATGTGGTCTCACAGTTTGATATGTAGGAGTAGTTTGGCAGCTGAGTTCTGAATCCCTTGTAGTCTTTTCATGGTCGTTAAAGGTGATCCGGGGTAGAGGCTATTGGCGTAATCGAGTTTGGACAGAACAAGGGAGATGTCAGCTTGGACCTTGTGTGGAAATCCTAAATGGGCGAAGATTCGTCGCAGAGTTTTTATAGTAACAAAGCTTGATCTTGCTAGTTTGTCCACTCGGGCATTCATCGATAGCTTGGAGTCCATGGTCATTCCGAGGTTTCTTACTTCCTTCGATACTGTAGGCAGTGATCCCAGTTCATCAGGCCAGGCGGCAAGTGGGTTATAATGTTTCCAATTGCCACACGTGAGTATTTCCATTTTGGAAGCATTCAATTTCAGATGGCTCCACTTCATTCATTGAACCACGGCTTTGAGACAGCTGAAAATTGGCAAGTTTCCAATGTCTTTTGGGCATTCCAGTTGAAGGAGAATTTGCGTGTCATCTGCATAGTTATAGCACGTGAGGTGAAATTGATTGATCAGTACCGGTAATGACTTCATGTAGATGTTGAAAAGCATGGGCGAGATGATTGAGCCTTGAGAGATCCCTGTTTTTGTGGCATACGGTTTGGACGAGAAAGGTGGGGTATGGATGACATTAGTTCTGTTGCGAAGGTAGGATGCGATCCAGTCTAGAGCAGTCTCCTCTATGCCGGCTTCGTAGAGTCTTTGTATCAGAGTGTTATGATCAACCGTGTCAAAGGCAGCCAAGAGGTCCAAGAGAAGTAGTGCAGCAACCCCATTGCGGTCAACTGTGTTCTTCAGGTCATCCCAGATGGCAAGGAGGGCAGATTCTGTGCCTCTTCCTGGACGAAATCCTGTTTGGAAGTCTGAAAGTATGGCATTGTCTTCAATGAATTGTGACAGCTGGGTGAATGCTTCTCTTTCTATAAGTTTGCCCAGGAAAGGTCCATTTGTAATGGGGCTGTAGTTGTCAGCCTTCAGCGGGTCCAAGTTTGTTTTCTTCAGTAATGGGCGTAAGTATGAGTTTTTGAGTTTTTCTAGACATATTCCGGTAGATAAGGAATTGTTGATGATTCTTCTTACTAGAATGGCAGCAGAGGTAGAGGTAGAGGTAGAGATAGAGGTAGAGGCAGCAGAGTAGAATTGTCTTGAAAGTTTGCGGTGGACACGGGTCAGAAGGCTGCTTGCCTTGACCAGGTCCATAAATTCATCTTGTAAAATGTGTTGGAAAGAATGGAGAGGATGCATTAGAGTATTCTTGGATTGTTGTTTTGGAAAAGGGTCAGCGCTGGTGATTTGTCTTTGTTTTAAGTATGAGTCCAACGTGTTTGCTTTGTCCGAGTAATGATTTGCGAGTTTGTCTGTGAAATCTTGAGTAACGGGATGAGCTCCTTCTAGGCAATTTGGATCACGAAATTCATTGAGTATTTTATAGAATTCTTTATTTGCACATTTAGCATTTTTAATTTTGTCTGAATTGTACCTTTTCTTTGCTTTTTAATAGCTGACTTGTATATTCTGTTAATATTCTGTAGGCAAAGTTTGTCTTGATTGGCGTTTGTTTTGAGACAGGCATGTTGCAGCTTTAAAATTTGTTGTTTTATGTCTTTTATTTCTGTATTTCTCCAAGGTGCTTGTTGCCTTTTGTTCTGTTGTGTGGTTTTGAGTGGTATCAGGATATCAAAAGCTTCTTGTAGCCATTCATATAGTTTTTGAACAGAATTTATTGTTTCCAGATCTGTACTGGATGTTAGTTGTGTTTCCAAATTGAGTTTGTTCCACGGTCGATAGGTGGATGCACATAAGGTGGTTTTAGGTGCGTTGCTTAGTGTTGATTTATGTTAGAAAGAAAGCAAATGGTGGTCTGACCATGTGACTGGAGTTATAGTTTGAAAGGTAACTAGTTCGGTATTAGCAAAAATGACATCTAGGATGTGTCCAGCGTTGTGTGTGGGTTTGTGGACGATCTGATGCAGGTTCAGTGCATCTCAAAAAGCGGTTATTGTTTTTGGATGGGTCATATTGGGTTTGTCAAACCAAATGTTGAGGTCACCCAGAATGCATAGGTTGGAGTGTAGTGTTATCAGGTTTGAAACCGTGTGTAGAAGTGTGTCTGGGAATGTCACCTTGCTAGGTGGAGGTCTGTTAAGGAGCAGGAAGTTGCAGGAGGAAGACGGTGTAGGATTGCATCTGGTGAAAAGGGTCTTACAATCTTTTATGGAGACGTCGTCCACTTTAGTGATATGTAATGTTTGCATGAACACAACAGTTCGGCCAACTCCTTTTTTGCCTATAAGATTTTGGGTGATGGCTTGATAGCCTAGAGGAACGGCTTCATGCAGGACTGGAGCCATATCATCTCCCAACCATGATTCAGTTATGAATAGTATGTCTGGTTTTGCATCAGTGAGAAGGTCGTAGATGTGATGTTTGTTTTTAGAGAGCGATCGAGCATTTATTAGTAGACAGTTTAGAGAATGTGCTTTGGTGATAGTGTGACTTTGTTTTGTAGAAGAGTGATCAGTATTTTGTGGGCATTTAGCAGGTGTGTCCTTAGTGCCGGTATTAGCTGTATGAGGATAGCAATAGTGTAGCTGTTCTATATCGTGCTCCTAGTCCAACAGGCTAAGAAGGCAATTTGATGGGTCTTCGTGTGTAGGTGGTGGGGACGGTGTTTGAGAGTGAATTGGTGTGCTGTGTTGTTTTTGTGGTGTAACCTGGTTGTGCAGTAAATATGGAGAAGCGAAGTTGTGAGGTGAGGCATGCTGCGTATATTGTTTGCGTGTGTTTAGGGCGGAAAGTGTATGAGTCAGGGGTGGTGGTACAGCATGTGGGTCATGTAGTAAGTTTCTAAATTGTCCAATGGATGAGAGGCGGTTGGAAGAGAGTTGCTGTGTTGCTGTATGTGTGTTAGGTGTGATGGAAGAGAGAAAGCTTGACATTTGAGTTCGTTCATTTGTGTAGTTTGAAAAGTGGGTGTATGTTTGTATTATGAGGTATTGCGCTTGAGAGATTTTGTTGTGCTGGTGTGCGCGATATGTTTTGTTTTTGAGGAGTAGTGAAAAGAGGTGCTGGTGTATTTGTTTTATTTCTTTTTTTATTTTTGTTAAGTTTTTTTCACAGTACAGCAGAGAAATCACATATTTACAAAAAAACAAGGTTTAGCTTAATTCAGAATAAACTTTACAGTGCTGTTATCATAAATTCATATTGCAGCAACGTACATTACTTTGACTGATTAACAGAAAGACCCAGAATAAACCAGAGAGAGGGCACCTACAGTGAAGCTTACTCTACTAAACGTTATCCTTCAGTCTATATATAGGGCCCCAGATACATCTACCACGTTGCCTACCCTTTTTCCCCTTTCTTTCATATATATTTTTTTCCAAATTAAAGGTAGATAGCAATTTGTTAAGCCACTGTTGAAACACAGGAGGATCTCGATCAAGCCAGGCTGTTGCTATACAAATTCTCAACACCGACATTGCAACAAACAAAAAGCTCACATTCGTATTGAGCCTATCCCCACTTATAACTCCCAGCAAAATCAACGATGGCGTCAGGGAGACATTGATACCCAAGTGGAAGCCCAAAAATTCTGAGATATCTTTCTTTAATTTTTGCAGCTGGGGACAAGTTGCACACATATGTACAATCTCAGCTTCTAAACTATTACACCGTGGACATCTAATTCCTGATTGTCCCCCCCACTGCGCAATCCTTGCCGGTGTGTGATACAAAGAGAATACAGTCTTGTAGTGCTGAGCTTGTAAGGCGGCTGAACATAGTAGTGTCTGACCCATTTCTAGAGAGTCCATTACCAAGGATTGCTCTATATCCAGCTTGACTGCCCATTTTCCACCATGTTTCTCAAGATCATCCGTTTTCAGGGACGATAGCTCCGTATATAGCCTCCGTATAGTGCAGTCTTCCCCTGCCCTAATGATATCAATAATTTTATTATCCTTAAATTCAGCACTCCCCCCTGTCTTACTACTAAAAAAGCTACGAATTTGGAGGTACTTAAAAAAATTGCTACGACCTATATCGTAGGTCTTCTGTAAATCGATAAATTGAGCTATACCGCTGGGTCCCATTAAATCCCCCAACCTCTGTATACCTGATCTTTCCCACTCTGCCATTGTTGAGTCTGCAAATATTTCCCCTGGTAGTGTCAGGTTTTTATATAATCTCGTGTAGGCATTCAAACGGCCCAGACCAATTTTTTTACGAAATATTCCCCAAATTTTATACGCTGCTTATAGTGTCTTGAAACGTGTTCTTTTGAAATAGTTTGGATCAGTAAATTTCACCAAACAGCTCTGAGCATTTTCTCCAATAAAATATGTATACAGATTCATAGAGCCGTCCCCAGGCCCTTCCGCTATACCCTCTCCTCCCAGTAATCCCCGCATGTGTTGAAAAGCAGTGGCCCAGTAATATAGTTTAAAATCCGGAATAGCCCAACCCCCTCGTTCCCTAGGTAGTGACATGAACCTTACTGCCCTTCTAGTTTTCCCGTGAGCCCAAATAAATTTATTCACTAAATTCTCTAATACACTAAACCACTTTTTCTCGACCTCTAGTGGGATACCCCTGAATAGATAAAGGATTTTTGGGAGAAAAACCATTTTTACAACATTACATCGCCCTACTAATGATAAATGGAGATTGTGTACCCTATCAAAGTCTTTCCTGGCTTTGTTGATTATTGGGGTCATATTTTTCTCCACTATGTGCTCCAGATCAGCTGTGATTTCTATCCCTAAATACACCGCAGAGTCAGTGACTCGGGTATCGACACAAACTGCCACCGTGTTCTTAACTATTTGGGTTTTTTGTTTGTTCAGAGCATACCCTGACACCCGACCGAAATACTGCGCTTCTGTCTCCATTGCTCTTAAAGCCATATCCGGGTTTGGGGTGACTAACGCGATGTCGTCTGCATATGCTAAAGTTTTACATTCAAGTGCATGAAATCTCATAGGGGGAATGTACTCGTTTGCCTCCATCTTCCGGATAAGAGGATCAATATAGATTGCGAAGAGTAATGGGGAGCAAGGGCAACCCTGTCGGGTGCCACGCCTAATATCTAATAAGGCCGTATATCCTCCATTAATCTTCAGTCGAGCTGATGGAGAATCATACATAACCTGTACCGCTCTTATAAACCCCTCCCCTAAACCATACCGTCTCATAGCGGCCCAAAGGTAGCCCCAGGAGACCCAATCAAAGGCCTTTTCTGCATCTATAAATAGCACCGCCATGGGGTCTCCAGAGGCTGCCGTGGCATCGAAGAGCGTTATGACCTGACGGATATGTTGTATCGTCCCCCGCCCGGGAATAAAACCGTGTTGAGTCGGGCTAACCATTCTAGAAACTATCTTTCCTAACCTAGAAGCCAAAATCTTGGAGAAGATCTTTGCATCCCCATTCATCAGTGTGATGGGTCTATAAGACCCAGGCTGCCTAGGGGGTTTCCCCTTTTTAAGAAAGACCACAATGTCTGCCCCCGCCCAAGAGTTTGGAGCCCGGCCCCGGGTCTGTACTTGCTTAATCATCTCAATAAGTTGAAACCCTATGGCGTCATTAAAGACCTTATAAAATTCTAAGGGTATTTGATCAGGGCCAGCCGCTTTGCCCGAAGGAAGACTAAATAAAGCCTCAAAGATCTCCTCCGACATAAATAGGGCATCTAATGCCTCTCTATCAATTACATCTAATGGATCTATGATGATCTCATCTAGATAACTTTGAATGTCCAAGAGGTCCTTATCCTGATCTTCGTGGTAGAGTTTACTGTAGTAACTCCTAAAAGCCTCCTGAATCCCCACTGCGTCATTAATCAGTTCCCCATTTCCATCTTCAATCTCCCTGATCTCTGCAGCGGCCTCCTTTTGCCTTATACGTATCGCCAAAGTGTGCCCTACCCTTTCGCTGAATTCGTGACACTGCTCCCTTTTAACCAGAAAGGTCGTGGCCGCTTTGGCTGCCAATCGGTCCTGTGCTTCTGCTTTAGCGAGGGCCAGTCTAAGTAAGATACCGTCTAGGTCTACCCCTAAGGTAATTGCCTGGCAAAGCTCCTCCTCTACCTCTCTTACTTTATTACTTTTTATAGAGTCTAGCAATCGATCTTGTTTCTGTCGATGCAGACTATAACTTAAAGTTTCCCCTCTTACTCCTGCCTTAAAGGTATCCCATACTATCCCCATACTAGCGGTACCTCTATTAATCTCCCAAAATTCAATCATCCAGTCTTTCATATATTTTATATATGTGTTGTCCTTCAAAAGCCCCCTCTCAAATGTCCAACATCTCACCGGCCTTCCCGACCCAGCCATATCTAATGTTAAAACTAAAGGGCTATGATCTGACATTACCCTGGGGAGTTTTTCTATCCTGCATCGAGAAACTAAAAGCTTAGAAGCAAGAAAGTAGTCCAACCTGACTACTAATTTATGTGGGGCTGAATAGAATGTGCTACCGGGATCATCCGGCTTCAAGGTATCCCAAATATCAACCAATGCATTATTGCGTACCAGGCTAGAGAGTGCTCTAAATACTTTTTTCTTCCGGCCCTGATACCTATCTCCTCCTTCATCCCACAATCCTCCCAAGCCGTTAATGTTAAAGTCACCACACATGATAACCAAGGGAGACCAGGAGGCTAGCTCTGTATCCAGGAACTCAAAGATATCAGGGTCATCTTCCGTGGACCCGTATACCGAACATATAGTAAAAATCTCAGCCGGCATCCCACACTCTACTAATACCCATCTGCCCCATTTATCCTCAAGTTTCCGTCTTACTGTTATATCCTTTCTTTTCGTCAGGATAGCCACCCCACGGGTTTTGGTCCCCTGCCTAGTGCAAGCCAAAAGGTGAAAACCTAGTTGCTCCAGGAGCCTGCCTTTCATCCCCTCTATGTGTGTTTCTTGCACACATAGAATGTCAAGCCGCATTGTTCGTAACATTAATGCGACTCGTTGTCTCTTTCCAGGATCATTCAGTCCATTCACATTCATTGTAGCTATTCTCAACTCCATATATCCGGTTTGGGAATAAGACCTCTTACAGTACCCTCTCCAATCATCTTGCCAACTCTTTCTCCCATTTTTGCAAATTCCATCCACTTGTATCCATTACACTGTACCTTGTATCCACTAACCATTCTGCTGTGCTGTGTTAAACCCCCCCCACCCTGACTGTCCCTACCGCTCCCCCCTGCCCAGACCCCAGGCCCACCCCCCGCCCCCCACCCTTCTTGTTGGCAAATAGGTCACGAATGACCTATGTGTGGCAGCAGAGATCCGAAGAGGGCAGCGCGGCCGCGGCCACCCCTTCCCTGCCTTTTCATATGTCATATAGCACATACTATTCATTTATCATAGTATTAATCCATATTTAGGCCATATCTATAATTTAAAATGATCCTTACCTACCTATCAAATACTGCTCTAGCAAAACAACCATAATACCCTTTCAAGAGTGATCAGGTCATGTATTAATATTAGAGCACCAATCAGTGTATCTTAACCTAAACTACCTTACAAACCCCCCACCGTTGGAACACCACCCAAGATTAGCGCCCCTTTGTGACATTATTAGGGAGTCAGTTTCAAATATTTGATAACAGCTCAAGAAGTACCATCTGCTCCTTTCTTAGATAAAAGTTCAGATAATTAGATTTGCGCTTTAATCTCAGAGAAAAACATGCGGACTTGGCCATTAGTGATAACCTTTAGGCGGGCTGGGTATAGCAAATAAGCCTCACTTTTTGCCTCCTGAAACGATCTTATCATTTGCCTAAGACGCCACCTCCGCTCAACAGTGGCGTGACAGAAATCGGGACGGGCGAAGAATGTATTCCCATCAAACGTGCGTTTGGCCTCTGGTTTCGCCTTATCCATAATAGCTTGCCTAAGGAGGTAGTTACCAATATATACAAGCATAGCCCTTGGGTACCCCCCGAGTCCTCTGCCCCTCTTCTCTTTAGGGTCAGTGGGAACCGATGGGCTCGCTGAACCTCCGCATCCCAATTCCACTCTGCAAGTTCCGGAAATGCCCCCTTCAAAAGGGCAACCACAAAAGTTCTTGCATCCCTCCCTTCAACGTTTTCGACCAAGCCCAAAAGTCTGACATTATTTCTTCTCTGTCTATTTTCAAAGTCCTCAACCTTCCATAGCAGGTCCTCAGAGATCTTTTCTTGTGTGTTCTTGAAAGTCTGCCATTCATTGGCCTGATCCTCAAGCCTCCCAGTCCGATCCTCCACCTGAGTAACCCTACTCTCTAGGCCTTCGTAGAGTTTATTTATTTTCCGGAGTGAGCCTTGCAATTTCTTTGTAGCCATTTGCGCCCTGCGTGACTCTGATCTAACTTCTCCCTGCATTTGCTTTAATGTAGTATATATCAGTTCCATCGTAGGGGCTGACGTTGGGCTGGTGGCAGTAGCTGTAGCTGTAGTGATTGCCTTCAGACCGGTATCCTCATTAAAGTTAGAGTTGGGTGTCATACCATCTTCAGGGTATAATTGGGAGGAGGCTGAATAATCCCAGTTGAGTCTGCGAGCTGCTGCTGCACCCTCGGGGGCCGTAGGACTCCCTTTACCTTTAGATTTTGATCTTAACCTGACTCTTGCCACTGTTGCCCTTGATGCCCTTGATGCCTTCTGCCCCGAGGAAGTCTCTCCCGAGTCTGTATAATCCGTAAGATTGTCTTCGCTTGTGTGGGGAATATCAGAGTCATCATTTAAAGAGAAAAAACACTCTCCATCTGGCGACCCGGTAGTCTTTTTTGCTTCTCCACCCCCCGTGTAACTGACTTGAGTTTGTTCATAGCCACTCAATTGGCCAATACATGAGCCAGTATCTATTATTTCACGATGAGGACTCGCAGCAGGCCCAACAAGTTCAAAAACGCGGGGAGAAGAGATAGATTTAATTATCATATTTGCTTCACTACTACCGGTCTGTAACGTTACCTGTGGGATTTGCTGCACACCACTGTCAGGCACGATCGTGATCTCTTCGTTCGGCTTCTCACCCCTGCAGGCTGGCCCAGGGAATGCTTGCAGCGCTACCAGGTTTGCCGTCAGTGTGAGAGCAGCTGTCGGCTCTGTCAGCGGCTCTGTCAATGCGTCCTCTATTATTGCCGTAGCTGGTGCCTGACTTCCCTCCAGCAGCGCTGAGGTTTCTCCGGTAAGACTTGCGGTGTGTGTGAAGTGCTCTGCCAGTGTTGGTTGTCTAAGAGAGATACTGGTCCGAACAGTGTTAGCGGGGCCGAGATCACCGCTATTTCGCTGTGAAACATTGAACCCGGCGTCCACTTGCTTCTGCGGTGCACGCCGCTGCTGCTGGCCGATGCCACGTCCTGATGTGGTTCCCTGTAGTTTCGAAGGCTCCCTGGGGTTGTCTTTCGGATCCTTCTGACTTTTGGGATCCTTCTGTTTACAGGTCCGGGGGGCCATCCTGATCGCAAGCGCTACAATGTGGTGTTTGAACGCTATGAACTGCTTGCCGTTTCCGATGCTTCTGCGGTGTATGTATGATGATCGGGTGATGCAGACAGTGCTCCTGCACCTCTGTGTTTCCCCCCAACTCGGGGCGCGTGATGGATCTTGCTGTTCGCTTAAAACTTGCCAGTCTGCCAACAGTATGGTCAAATGTACCGGATATGTGCTAAATGATATGACCATCCGCATTATCTATTCATTTAGCTCTCCAGGGAAGGGGAGCTCAGGGCCGTAGCTGCCACTACAACCTCTCGGCGGCCATCTTTGCCAGTGTGTATTTGTTTTATGAGATGGATTTGTTTCTATAGTATTGTTTGCAAGTGGAAGTTGTGAGGTAAAGGGGGTGGTGATATGTTTGTGAGTAGAGTGTATGTTGTGTGTAGGATGGGATGAAGTAGAGTTAAGAGTGTTTGTCTTAGACTTGTTTCCTGCAAGAGTTAAAATGTGTGGTGCCTTGGTGTGTATGTGTTGTGCTGTTGTATTATTGTGGTAGAAAAAAGAGGAAGTTGTTGGTCGGACAAATGATGGAAGGCTGAGTATAGGTTTGTTAGTGATAAAAGGGGGTCTGTTAGGGGTAATTAGAGTGGGGAGTGTGTGTCTGGATGGGTTGTAGTTAAGTATGGTGTGGAATGGGGCTGGGTTAGTGATGAGTGGATTGGTTAGTGGTATAGGATAGAGTTGGGTACTGTTCATAGGTGATGGTAGAAATGTGTGGTAGCTGGGATAGAAGGGTATATAGGTGTGGTTTGTGTGGTTTAGTAGAGTGTGTTGAGATATTGGATTGTGATTAGGGTTAGCTTGTAGTACATGAGTGGAGTACATTTGGTGTGAGTGTGTTACTCTGGTCGTGGATGGGGTGGGGTGTGTGCTGACAAATGTGAAAATGGGCAGCATTTCTGGCCCTAGTCCTGACCAGTCTCAAACAGGCACTCACCCTTGTCCTCTCCCCCCTTAGTCTCGACGCCTGGATTGAGACACCCTAAGTCTTGGCCTTTTATAGCCCCAGTAGTCAGGTGACCCCTTCAGCGAATGGGAACCCTAGCCCTAACCCTATCCAATCACAACACTAACCCTAAACCTTAGGACCAATAGGAGACCAAAACCTTGCAACCAATCATAGCCCTAGTCCAAGCACTCAATCAGGCACAAACACCTAAACTCTACGTCCAATAGAAAACCTAACCCTAGGCCTAGTCCCAACCCTAGACTCCGCAACCAATCACACACGAAACTCTAAGCCCTATATCCAATAGAATGCCTAACCCTAGCCCTAGTCCCAACCCTAGACTACGCAATCAATCACACAGGAAACCCTAAGCCCTACGTCCAATATAAAGCCCAGCCCCAGGAACCAATCCAAAACCCTAAACCTAGCCACCAATCAGATTACTAACCCTAAGCCCTATATCAATAGAATTACTGACCCAGGAACCAATCAGGACCCTCAAATAACCAACCAATGAGAACACTAACCCGAATCCAATAGAAACCCAAGATGCAATCACCAATCAGTACACACGTGTACCATCCAATGGCAGACTATATAAGGTCCCTGCGACTTCAGTAAAGGTTTGCTGGCCAGGGAGTTGGAAGCTGCTACTCTATTCAGAATCTCCTAGGAGACAGACAGGCTCAATCCACACTTTGGACTTCTGCAGGTAAGGGCCTAACAAACGTTGTCCTCTAACAATACTGTTTGTATAAAACTTTACTCACTTGCTAACACAAAAATGGGAGCTGGGGGTGGAATGCTTAACATACAGGGCTGAACAAAGAGCAAGGGAGAAATTAGGAGGGAAAAACAGATAGCCACGGGGAATGAGAGGGAAAAAAACTACAGATTTTGGACTGCAAATCCCACAATTCAACAGGTTAAATTAAAACAGTCACGGGCAAGTAAAAACCACAATTTTATACACAAAACAGGTGAGAAATTATGCAATCACAGGCAGGTTAAAACTACAATTTTTAAACTGTAACAACCACAAGCCAAACAGTTATAAAATGATGCAATCACGGGTAGGAAAAATCCCAAATTACCTTAAACTTGTGTGGAGTTTAGGATTAGTGATGGGTTTTTGGGTTGAAAGATGAGTAATGTTTAGGGGTCCTGAGGGTTTGTTTTGTGGTCAGGAATGGGTGGAGTTCAGGCAGAAAAAGTGGATTTAGGGATCAGGAATAGGTGGAGTTTAGGGGTGCTGAGAGTTTTTAAAGTTCAGTGATGAGTAGAGGTTATGGGAGTGAAGAATATTCAGCGAATGGGAACCCTAGCCCTAACCCTATCCAATCACAACACTAACCCTAAACCTTAGGACCAATAGGAGACCAAAACCTTGCAACCAATCATAGCCCTAGTCCAAGCACTCAATCAGGCACAAACACCTAAACTCTACGTCCAATAGAAAGCCTAACCCCAACCCTAGTCCCAACCCTGTTCCCAGCAGCCAATCATACAGGAAGCCCTAAACCCTATCTCCAATAGAAAACCTAACCCTAGGCCTAGTCCCAACCCTAGACTCCGCAACCAATCACACACGAAACTCTAAGCCCTATATCCAATAGAATGCCTAACCCTAGCCCTAGTCCCAACCCTAGACTACGCAATCAATCACACAGGAAACCCTAAGCCCTACGTCCAATATAAAGCCCAGCCCCAGGAACCAATCCAAAACCCTAAACCTAGCCACCAATCAGATTACTAACCCTAAGCCCTATATCAATAGAATTGCTGACCCAGGAACCAATCAGGACCCTCAAATAACCAACCAATGAGAACACTAACCCTAATCCAATAGAAACCCAAGATGCAATCACCAATCAGTACACACGTGTACCATCCAATGGCAGACTATATAAGGTCCCTGCGACTTCAGTAAAGGTTTGCTGGCCAGGGAGTTGGAAGCTGCTCCTCTATTCAGAATCTCCTAGGAGACAGACAGGCTCAATCCACACTTTGGACTTCTGCAGGTAAGGGCCTAACAAATGTTGTCCTCTAACAATACTGTTTGTATAAAACTTTACTCACCTGCTAACACAAAAATGGGAGCTGGGGGTGGATTGCTTAACATACAGGGCTGAACAAAGAGCAAGGGAGAAATTAGGAGGGAAAAACAGATAGCCACGGGGAATGAGAGGGAAAAAAACTACAGATTTTGGACTGCAAATCCCACAATTCAACAGGTTAAATTAAAACAGTCACGGGCAAGTAAAAACCACAATTTTATACACAAAACAGGTGAGAAATTATGCAATCACAGGCAGGTTAAAACTACAATTTTTAAACTGTAACAACCACAAGCCAAACAGTTATAAAATGATGCAATCACGGGTAGGGAAAATCGCTTTTTAAATTTTAGGAAAGAGACAGCACTAGTCTGCCTTCTTACCACCACCTGGTCTTTGGTTCACTGCAATCTGGGGCACAGGGAAACTGCAATTCATAAAATGGAGGTGAATGTTTTGGGGTTCACCCAGCAAACCCTTAAGGGGCCCGGGCAGGTGTGAGAGGAGGGCTCAGGGTTGCCTGGGAGCTGTGGGGTGAATCAGCAAGCTTAGGTTTGCTGGCCTAGGGGGCTGGGCAGCTGCTCCTCTATTCAGAATCTCCTAGGAGACAGGCAGGCTCAATCCACACTTTGAACTTCTGCAGGTAAGGGCCTAACAAACTTTGTCCTCTAACAATACTGTTAGTATAAAACTTTACTCGCTCTCCTAGTCAAAAAACAAGTGCACAATCCCTACAAAACACAGCTTAAACAGCTCACAGCAGATTACTGCTGTCTCAGAGCACCCTCTGTTACCATTGCTGAGAAACCATTTCATCTGAACTGTTTAATAGAAGTTATCAGACTGAATGGTATTTACCATTTCATAGAAACCAATTCGTAGAATATCTTTTAGTTCGAAATTAACTTTGGCATGCTTACTTTTTGTAAATGCAGAGGTTGCAGATCTTACCTTTAGAAACAGTTTTGTCTGAGATGTTTATTTCAGTGCCTTACTTCAGGGAGCATTATTTCAGATTGATATCTTTTACATAGTCAAACAATTGCTTTGGATGCTTTTAATTCGGCGACCCTTCATCCCATCTATTCTTGACCCCTTACATTCCCTAAACACCACCCATCCCTGTCCTCTGAAAACCCTTACCACACCTAAACTACACCCACCTATAAACCCTAAACTACACCCACCCCTGAACTCTAAAAGCCATTTTACCCCTACATTCTACCCATCCCTAAAACCCCTAAACTCTGTCCATACCTGAAACCTACAAACCTCTTTTATGCCTAAACCCCACCCATCCATGATCCCTTAAAACCCTCACCACCCCAAACTCCACCCATCTATGACCCCCCAAAAACCCTTAATACCCATCTACCCTTAATACCCAATCTACCCATTCCTGAACCCTAAAACCCCTTTCTACATCATCCCTGAATCCTTAAAACCCCTCACCTCCCTAAATTCCACCCAATCCTGAATGCTGAATATTCTTCACTCCCATAACCTCTACTCATCACTGAACTTTAAAAACTCTCAGCACCCCTAAACTCCACCTATTCCTGATCCCTAAATCCACTTTTTCTGCCTGAACTCCACCCATTCCTGACCACAAAACAAACCCTCAGGACCCCTAAACATTACTCATCTTTCAACCCAAAAACCCATCACTAATCCTAAACTCCACACAAGTTTAAGGTAATTTGGGATTTTTCCTCAAAATTATCTATTATTCCTTTGAACTGTTTCCTTAAATTGTCTTTCCTTAAAATTGGTTTTCCCAGCTTTTGTTTCCTCTAATGTAGTGTCACATTGGAGGTTTTCATTTTTCCATTGATTCACATACATCACTCAAGATCATCTTAGGGTAGTGGTTCCCAACGTTTTTAGAACCACAACCCACTTTTCTGAATGACAAACATTTGTGTCCTATCTACCTTTAATGGACATAAGGCAGGGTGATTTTTTTATGTAACTAAAGCATCGTGTGGTAGTGAATTTGCATTTAAGGATGGTACATTTTCCATTGAAATGACCACTATATTGTCACATACATAGTTTTATTAATAAAATTATATAGTACACAAATCATAACATGTGGAAATCCGGTTTCAGTACATTTTTATCATTGGGGATCATCAAGTGTCTTGATTTGTTTTGATCCTATTAAAATATCTGTTTCCAGTACACTTCAGAATTACAATTTGTGCTTTCCTGACTACTGGATGCCTATTGTTCATTTACATATTTTTGTGTTTTGTTGTGTATTTGAAAAAAAAATCCTACATTGTCACATAATTCACTTTAAAAACTCCCCTCAATTTGCTGTCAGAGAAAGAAAAGTAAACACCCACCCCCAAAATAATAAATCAGCTTGACATTGACCTCTGTCTTTGAATCGTCGGCCAATGTGGTAAGTTACACAGAGAATTTAAAAGCATCTTTATTCTGACTTTTGTGATCGATCAAAAATCAGCTTGTGACTCAGTTTGGTGATTACTGTCTTGGAGTAATACATCCCTATCTTGAAATCATCATGCAGTAATACAGCCAGATCCCATCTTGGGATAATACCCCTCCATCATGAAGTGATTATCGACTAGTCTCATTCGAAAGTTATTTTGTGATCATCCTTGAGTAATACAGCCTGATTCTGAAGTCATCACAAGATCATTCTGTAATAATACAGGCCTATCCTGAAATACTCATAGGATCATCCTGGAGTAATTTAGCCTAATCCTGAAATCATCATGAGATCATCCTGCAGTAGTACAAGATCATTCCAAGTTTTCCACTGAAGTAATCAGGAACCCTTCCTGGAGTAATCCAGCCTAATCCTGAAATCATCATGAGATCATCCTCCAGTAGTACAAGATCATCACATGTTTTCCACTGACTACCCAGAAACCCATCCTGCAGTAATACTGCATAATACTGAAATAATAATGAGATCATCCTGCAGTAGTAAATGATCATCAAATGTTTTCCACTGAAGTAATCAGGAACTAATCCTAGAGTAGTTTCTCTGATGACTCTAGAGTCAGCTCATTTAAATATTTCACCCTATACACATACTTCAGGATGGCTTAGGATGACTTCCCCAACAGGAATAGCTCAGCTGAAGTCATCGGAAGACTTCAGAATGACTCCAGGAAGATCTTCCTTTTTAGGTCGAGCCTAGTGGCAGCGCGCATGCACTACACGCTCTGCGAGACTGCTGTAGTAGATTATGGGAGAGAAGCAGTGCCCACTCTCCACCTATATTTTTCCTTGGCTTGTGTCATTGTCTTTCATAAATGCTGCCTTTGGGTTCGTTAATAGGCTTGTTTTCCCTCCTTAGTACTGCCTTGTCTTCATTTGTAACATTCCATGGCGCCTGGTCCCTTTACTTCGGTTGTTACACGGGACCTGTTAATTAGTCTGTAAGCACTATTTACTCTATTGAGTTTCTCTTACTGCAGGCCGGACATGCGCTGCTTCAGCTGAAACCACTTGTGTTTTTTTAAGCAGCACGGCCACCCCCGTAACACGGGCGCCTGCTTTCAATCACTTTAACCTGGCATTATCTTGTGTCTGTTTCAACCCCCCAAGTAAAATGGATTTAGAAATGATTTTAGAATTAAGTCATGTGAATTCCAGGTAGCACTTCATCCTGTGTTAATGGGCAGAAGCTGACAACAGCACATCTGTCTTACATGCCATCTGTACTAAAGCCCCTTGACGGGTTGTTTTCAAAAGCCTGTTTTATTAACAACAACAACACCACTACCAAAACCACCACCACCAATACCACCACCACCAATACCACCACCACCAATACCAATAAAACCACTACAGCACCACCACCAATACCACCACCACCATTACCACCACAACCAATACCACCAATACCACCACCCCCTGCAATACCACGACCACCAATACCACCAATACCACCACCACCAATACCACCACCACCAATACCACCACCAAAACCACCACCACCCCCAATACCACCACCACCACTAATACCACCACCACCAATACCACAACCACCAATACCACTACCACCAATACCAATATCACCACCACCAATACCAGTACCACCACCACCACCAATACCACCACCACCAATACCACCACCAACAGTACCAATACCACCACCAATACCAATAAAACCACCACCAATACCAATACCACCACCACCACCAATACCACCACCACCACCAATACCACCACCACCAATACCACCACCACTGATACGACCACCACCAATACCACCATCACCACCACCACTAATACCACCACCACCAATACCACAACCACCAATACCACTGCAACCAATACCACCACCACCAATACCACCACCACCACCACTACCACAATACCACTGCCAATACCACCACCACCACCAATACCACCAATACCACCACCACCAATACCACCAATACCACAAATACTACCACTAATACCATCACCACCAATACCACCACCAATACCAGTACCACCACCAATACCACCACCAATACCACCACCACCAACACCACCACCAAAACCAATATCACCACCACCACCAATACCAAAACCACCAATACCACCACCACCAATACCACCACCACCACCAATACCACCACCACCAATACCAGCAATACCACCGCCACCAATACCACCAACACCAATACCACCACCAGTACTAATACTACCACCACCGCCAATACTACCACCACCAATACCACTACCAATACCACCACCACCACCACTAATACCACCACCACCAATACCACAACCACCAATACCACAACCACCAATACCACCACCAGCAATACCACCACCACTACCACAATACCACAGCAAATACCAATACCACCACTACCAATACATCCACCAATACCACCACCACCAGCAATACCACCACTAATACCATCACAAACAATACCACCACCAATACCAATACCACAACCAATACCACCACCACCAATACCACCACCACCAAAACCAATATCACCACCACCACCAATACCAAAACCACTAATACCACCACCACCAATACCACCACCACCACCAATACCACCACCGCCACCACCAATAGCTCCACCACCAATACCACCACCACCAATACCGCCACCACCACCAATACTACCAACACCAATACCACCAATACCACCACCACCGCCAATAAGACCACCACCAATACCACCACCATCACCAATAGCTCCACCACCAAAGCCACCACCACCACTATCAATACCACCAAGACCAATACCAGGACCACCACCAATACACCCACTACCAATACCACCACCACCACTACCAATACCACCACCACCAATACCACCGCCAATACCAACACCACCAATACCACCACCACCAAAACCACCACCACCAATACCACCATCACAAATACCAATATCACCACCACCAATATCAATACCACCAATACCACTACCACAAATACAAATTCCACCACCTCCAATACCACCACCACTGCCACCAATACCACCACCACCACCAATACCACTGATCCAGCAGTGTACTAACAACAGATACTCCACTACCATATACTCACCTGGGCCCATAAATCACAACACACTCCGTATCGAGTAGAGCGCTGGAGTCTTTTAGTTTTTAAATTTTCATATGTCAGGATTAGTTATTTCTTATTCCTAACTAACCTTTCACTGATCAAAAAGTTCTTTCCTCTGGTCGATGGACCATTAGTTGAACTAATTGATGGTGATAATGAACATAATTCATAACTGTTCTTCATTTAAAGTAAATAACCACAGACTCAGGAAGTTTTAAAATCTTCATCTAAATTAAATTAATGTGAACCATCTCAAAATTTCAGCACAAACACCCTCATTCATAAGAGTGTAAATTCAATCAAAAATAATCCTTTAAACAAAAATAGTTCAGACTCATGCAATAACTATGCTCAGAAAGGAGAGGACAGAGAGAAAAGAACATCTACAAATAACATAAAATAATAATTACCAAGGATGGTGTGAAGACCAACCCCCTGGCCAAAGGGCTGGTGAGGGTCACCTAGGATAGATCAGGAGACAAAGACTTCAGGACAGGAATCAGGATAGGATACTTGACATCTCTAAAGACCGACGACTGCGTAGCACCCCTCTCTGACACTCTCTTCCTCCTCGAGTTTCTTCCGCGATCTTCTAGTCTAACCCAATTAAATTAAGATAGATGGCTCTGCATTCGGTTTCTTCATCAGCATCTCACAGCATGCCTCCCTGCGTCAGCAACTCAGCAACACAAACTCCCAGACAGCATCCCGAGCTCTGCATAACTAACTAACTAAAGCTACCTCAATTATATCCTACGTTCATCATGTACCACCCACTAAAGTTTCAATATCGAAAAAATACGAAATCTAATTGGTCAGGCAAGGGGGATGATCATCACACCATGCTTACATATTACTTTTATTCTATCATTTCATTGTTTGCAAAACCCATCCCCTAAACTTTATTCATTTCTCTCGTTCCCATACATATCCAAACTTTATTAGTTACATTTATTTCAAAATCATGAATAAGAGTCTTCTTGGCTGAACTCTTCACCCTTCGTTCTCAGGGCAGATCATTCTCGTCCTTGGACAGCTGTCAAAAGCTTGGTCATCCTTCCGGGTTAACTCTCATGTAGGCATGCGCAAACTTGAATCAGTCGGCTCAATTCAGATAAACGTGAAAGGCCCAAATGCGCACTAATAATAAAGTCAAAAGAAGAAATATTAATTTCACAAAATAAATGGTCACACTGTATACCACCCTTCTCTACTCTATCCCCCTTTATTTATTAATACTTTCCCCGCATTAGCATTAGTAAAATAGCTGGTTTTCATTCCGGCTAAGCAGATGCCATGCACGTGAGTCTTAAAGACTCCATTTTAATGCCTTCTGCACATGCGCTAGAATTTCCCTTCAAGTGTTACCTCGTCATATTGCGTAGATGCAATTGACACATGTGCAGTAAAGATTTCCCGTTAAAGCTGTATTAGTCCGTTTTCATTGTTATTTACATTAGTACACACATATGTAAGCTTCGCTAACCCGCGTGTTTTCTGTGGTGCGTGTTATTATTTACAAGACATTGTTAGTAATTCGTTAGTGAGTGAAACGAGATGATTGCTTCCGAGCAAGTCTCTTTCTTTATGAGTCCTTGCTCCATCACCACCACCGCCACCAATACCACCACCACCAATACTAGCACCACCACCAAAACAACCACCACCAATACCAAACCACCAATACCACTACCACCAATACCACCACCACCAATACCATCACCACCACCAATACCACCACCACCACCAGTACCACCACCAATACCACCAATACCACTACCACCAATATCACCTCCACCAATACCATCACCACCACCAATATCACCATCTCCACCAATACCACCACCACCAATACCACCACCACCACCAATACCACCACCACCAATACCAATACCACTGCCAATACTACCACCACTAATACCACCACCACCAATACCACCACCACCACCAATACCATCACCACCACAAATACCACCATCACCACCAATACCACCCCACCAATATAACAACCACCAATACCACCACCACCAATACCAATATCAAAGCCAGTACCAATACCACCAGAAAAACTAGCTCTTCTTTTTTGTGTTAGTTCATTAGATTTTCCATTGATTCCATTGATTCTGTCCACATGGTATATTTTCGGGAAAACTATTCCAAAATAACTGCTCCCGTACCATCTTGCAGGTAACCTATAATAGGCATTGTTCCCGCAGACATAATAAACTCCTGGAAATACAGGATCAGTTCCCCCTTTTAGTCTTCACCCTCCTAAAATTAGGAAGTTGTGTTCACACTCACTGGAACCAATGTAGTTATTATTGTAATCTGTCTTTAATCTATGGAGGCAGAATTTTCCCCTTTTCACAAAATCCAGGGACATCGCAGCATGAGCTTTGCCTTTTGCATACATTCCCTCTTTCTCAGCCCTTGGAGGTACATAGGACTTCTGCTCAGCAGCTTTCTTTATCAAATCCTGTCTCCTTTCTTCTACTAAATTCAAAAACTCTTTTTCTTCTTCGCGTAATATACAAGTCAAGTTATTTTTGTGTGTTTGAACTAGATCTATTGAACTCATAGTTAAGAAAAATTCACCCATAAACTGTGCATTCCTACTACTAGCTACTGGATTCATATTCTTTCTAATAGGCAATTCTGAAAATACTCCATCTAGATTTGAATAAAAATACTGAAGTCTCCCTGTTGCATAAAATAAACTTGATAAAATACTAATAATCTTTTTATCCTTGTAAATATGACATTGGCCTTGCACTACAATGCCAACTGTATATTTGTTTGCAGTGACATTTATGCAAATCATTGATGTTGCAACCTTGTATTTTACCTCTAAAGAATATTAATGTGTTTTTATTGTAAAAAGCAGCTTTTATGACACTCTTGTCGAAATAAAGCTATATTGAAATATATGGTGATACGTCACCCCCTCTGATACTGATGAAGGTAACTTCATACAAACATAACAATTACTAATCTCCATTGTATTAACATACTGAAATGACAATTTAGTAAACACATTTGAAGACATCTTATAGTCTGATTCATTATGATAATTTGCCTCATCTTTTACCCCTATTTCTATTTTAATTCCCTTTATTCTAGCTACCTTTTCATTATTAATTGTATTATTTTTGTCACTTGTTTCCATTAACAAAGGTACTCCTACTGTTAGGAATAACCATACTAATACTACCAATAAAATCCTAAAAAAACAATCTAAAACATTTTCTTTTTAAACCTCGTTTTGGTCTTTCTGTGACTTCAACTTCTGCCATTTCAATCTGAGAAAGTTTCTTCTCTTTTTTTTTTGTCTGTTTAATTTTAATTTTTATTTTAAGGGGTCTCAATTTGCTTTCATCAATCTGTGCAACATGAACCCTTTCTGTTTCTTCACTTAAATCTAAGTTTTCAAATTCTTCAAGTATAACGTAGGTCCACTCAGGGGCCTTGTATTTTCTATTTAAATTTCTCAATCTTGGGCTTCTTCATGTAAGTTTTACTAAGGTTTGTTTAGATTGCGTTTGACTCGTAACTTCATTTACTTGTTCTGGTTTCTTTTCTGATTTTCTCAAATAATACTTTAATTTCTTCACTCCTTCTGGCCAATTGTCTCCTTTTCTAACTCTTTGGACCTGAACTGCACTTTCACCTTCCCTATCTCCTTCTAGATTCCTTTTATTTTCACTTAATCTAGGCACAATCTGTCCTTGTTCTTTATTTTCTGTGTTTGGACCTTCCTCTACTTGCACCTGTTCAGGTCTTATTATAATCTGTTCTTCTTCTTCTGCCTGAACTTGTTCTTCTAGATCTACCTTATCCTGTTCAGGTCTTATTTCAGATTGTTCTTCTTCTTCTGCCTGAACTTGTTCTTCTAATTCTGCCTCTCCCTCCTCAGGTTCCTGAATGTCTTTATTTATTTCGACCTGAGTGTGTTCTTCTTCCCCTGTCCTTCCCTGTCTACCTTCCTGTCTTTTCAGTTTTGTTATTCTTCTTCTTTCGACAACATCATTAGGTATTCCAATTATTGGTATCCAATCTTCCTGACTTGTACTTGGCTGTTCGTCATATAGTTGTCTTTCAGAATCTATCACTCTAGATTCTTCAATTTCACAGCTTTCAACTTCTGACTTTTCAGCCTGTTCAGTCAGTGGTTGCTCTTGTTGTTCTGATGGGCTCGGAACTCTTCTGGTATGACTAGCATGAATCCAGTTGGGCAAACCTGCACACTTCACTGCTGTGGTAGTGACTAGTATGACTTGACGCGGTTTATCCCACCTTGGTGCTAGACACGAATTCCTTGTGTGTTTCTTCACTGGCACCCAATCTCCAGGATTCAAATCATGTGCTTGGTCTGGCTGTCTTTCAACTGCGTCTTCTCCAACCTGGTGAGAGACAGAACGCACCATTTCAGCCAATCCTTTGCAATAGTCCAATACCAGATCATCAGTTATAGTCATTAATTTATTTCCAGGAATAAATGCTTGTCTCATTGCCCATCCCTTGAGAATCTCATGTGGACTCATTCCTGTCTTTCTGTCAGGAATACTTCTGAGACCCATCAGTATAAGAGGTAATGCATCTGGCCATTTCAGCATTGTGGATACACATAGTTTCCCTAATCTTGACTTGATTGTGCCATTTAGCTGTTCAACTATTCCAGAAGCCTCTGGACGATAAGCACAGTGCAGTTTTTGTTCAATGTTAAATGCAGCACAGATTAATCAAATTATCTTAAATTAAAATGAGGTCCTCTATCTGATTCCAAAGTGACTGGAAAACCAAATCGAGGAATCAACTCCCTCAACAATAGTTTAGCAACTGTAAGACTGTCATTTCTTCTGGTGGGGTATGCCTCTACCCATCTTGAGAACAGACACACTATGACAAGTACATACTTTAGTCCATTACAAGGAGGCAACTCAATGAAATCTAACTGCAACCTGGTGAAGGGTCCTTCTGCCTTTCCAATCTTTCCCCAGCCAACCACTGTCTTCCTACCTGGATTTTGCTGCTGACAGGTTAAACATCTTTGGCAAAGGCTCTCTGCGACTACCCTGAACTTCGGATTGTACCAACTCTGTCTGAATAATCTGATCATTGAATCTCTCCCTATGTGTGTTGCTCCATGATATACTCTTGCCATTTTAGAGAGTAAACAATCTGGCATGACTGGTCTTCCATCTAAGTACACCCATACTTCATCTTCCGACCTTTTTGTACAAGCTGATTTTATCCAAATTTCTTTTTCCTTTTCCTCAACTTCTTCCTGCAACTGTCTAATCTCATCCCATGTTTCTGGAATTGAGAAAAACATAAGTTGGCAGCTGGTTTCACCCGTTTCAATTTTTCTGTTTATTGCCATTGTATTTTTCGCACAGTATCGAGCAATTTGGTCAGCGTATCTATTGCCAGCTGCCACATAGTCATTTCCTGACTGATGTGCAGCGCATTTAACAACTGCTAATTCTTTTGGCAATTGTAATGTTTCCAGAAGATCTTTCACATTTTTACTGTTTCTAATAGGAGATCCTGAAGAAGTCAGAAATCCCCTCTGCATCCAGAGTTGGCCAAAATCATGCACAACCCCGAAACCATATTGACTGTCCGTAAATATGGTTATTCTTCAATTTTTTCCATTTTTGCATGCCTTTGTTAAGGCCACCAATTTGGCTACTTGTGCAGATTTGACTCCCGGTAAACAGGATGCTTCAATTACCCCCGATATTTTACACACAGCATAAGCAGCACTTAATCCTCCTTCTTCATTTCTCAGACAAGACCCATCCACAAATAACTCATGATCAGCTTCCTTTAATGGTGTTTCTTTTATGTCAGGACGGGGCTTAGTACACAATTCAGTCACATCCAAACAATCATGATCAATTTAATATCTTACTTCCTCATTGCAAGGATCTGGCAATAATGTGGCAGGGTTCATGACTGTACATCTTATCACTGTCACATTTTCTGCTCCCAAAATCACTCTTTCATACTTAGTCAGCCGACTAGGTGTAAGATGTTGCGTTCTTGTTCTTGTTAGAAGAATTTCAACTGAGTGTGGAACGTAAACTTTTACAGAATGTCCCATCACTATTGACTCACTTTGCTCCAGACTCATACAAGTAGCAGCTACTGCTTTTAAGCAGCCAGGTAAAGCTGAAGCCACTGGATCCAATGTGGCAGAAAAATACGCCACTGGACGTCGGCTCAGTCCATGTCTCTGTGTTAAGACTGAAAGTGCACAATTTTCTCTCTCACAGCAAAACAACGCAAATTCATTTGAATAATCAGACATGCCCAAGGTAGGAGCCTCACACAAACAATTTCGCAATTTCACAAAGGCCTCCAAACATTCATCATTCCAATCAATTGGATCTTTTGCTCTTTTCCGGGTCATTTGTATCAATGGTTTTGCTAGCATGGAAAAACTGTTAATCCACTGCCTACAGTATCCAACCACTCCCAGGAACATTCTCATCTCTCTTTGTGTCTGAGGTAGTTGCATCTCTTTGATTATTTTTATTCTTTCTGGTGTCACTTTTCTAACTCCTCTTTCTATTTTATGCCCTAAATATCTAACTTCTTGTTGACAGAACTGTAATTTTTCTGGAGACACCTTGTGCCCTCCTTCAGCCAAATGGTTCAGTAATGCAATTGTGTCAGTGACACAATCTTCTTGTGTTTTTGATGCCACCAGTAGGTCATCAATGTACTGAACCAGAACCGAATTTCCAGGCATAACTAATGACTCTAAACACTTTTTCAGGATTTGGTTAAAAATTGAGGGACTCTCTGTGTACCCTTGAGGAACGGGGCACAATGCGAAAATACGATCCTCAAACTTAAAGGCAAAAAGATACTGGCTGTCTGGGTGCAAAGGAATAGAAAAGAATGCTTGGCATAAATCAATTACTGTAAACGAGCCTGCATTCCAAGGTATCTGATAAAGGATCACTGCTGGATTTGGCACTATTGGGCAACATGGCACTACAATTTTGTTAATTTTTCTCAAATCATGCAAGATCCTATATTTTCCAGTATGCTTTTTCAGTCCTTTCATTGGCGAATTACAAGGACTACCCATTATTTCCTTTAAAATGCCTTGTTTAACCATTCGATCGATTTCTGGAATAATTCCTGCTTTCACTTCTGGACTCATATTGTACTGTCGTGTGTTTGGGTAAATTGCACCTTCCTTCACTGTCACTTTAACTGGGTCTACATTTGACATCAGCCCAATATCTTTTCCTGTAAAATCCCACACTTCTGGATTGACTGTGGCTCTCAACTCTTCTGGCAATTCATTTTCAGTCACTAATGAAAACATCTCATCTACTTCTGTTCCTTGCTTCACTAGCATCATTTTGTTTATAACATCCTCATCAGGGGTCTGGAAAGCAACACCATCCGGTTTACAATAGATCGTGCAATTCATCTTGCACAGTAGATCTCTTCCCAACAGATTTACGGGACTGGAATCGCAAACTACAAACCGATGCATTTCTTTAAAGTTTCCGATATGCACCTCCATCGGTTTTGTGATTGGGGTTCTAATCTGTTGATTTGACACTTCTACAACTTGGATGGACTCTCCAGAGAGGGGTAGGTTTGGGATGTCTGCTGTTCTCACAGTAGACCGGGTAGCACCAGTATCCAATAGAAAAGTGATGTCTCTACCTTCCACTTTCCCATCAACAAATGGACCTGACTGATCTACCGGCAAGGATGCGCCAAGTACGCACTCCTCTTCCTCCCCCCTCAGGCACCGTCAATGCACAAAGTCCGAATTTTCCTCATCATTCTGCAAAAAATATTGTGTAACTGTTCTATTATTTTTACCACTTTCTCCTTGAAATCCGGTGTTCGTACTGAACTTTTGGTGGTTCACAAAGTTTGGCATAGGAGCTGGTGGCACCTGATATTGTGGAGTAACAACCTGCTGCTGCTGATTCATAAGTACTTCATTCTTCATCTGTGGAATTAAATTTTGATTTGACCCATTATTATTCTGAATACTCTTACACTCGTTCTTCCAATGTCCAAGCTTTCCGCACGCATGACAAGGAAACTTCCTCTTCGCTTCTTCTCTGTTCATTCGTCCTCTAAATTTACTACCATTCGCCACTTGATCATTCTGACTCTGCTCTTTCACTTGATTATCAGTCTGAGTATTTGTTTTATTCTCCTGCTGCTCGGCCAATTTTACTTGTGCCCACATCATTTTCTCCTTTAACTTTCTACGCCTTGCCTCAATGTCGTCTCCGCAATATTTTGCATACTTTAAAATTTCATCCACTGTCTTACTATGCCAACACAACATGTGCTGCTGAATCATCTGACTAATCTCCGGTTTTGAACCATATACAAACCGATACACAAAATGTCCCATATCCTTATCACCAATATTCTCAAAGCCACTATACTGCTTAAACACCTGCAGTAACCTTTCATAATATGCATGTACAGACTCATTTGGTTCTTGAGTTGTCCTATCTATCTTTACCCAATCTGTTTCTTTAGGAGGAATTTTCCCTTTCAAGAATTTAATCACTTGGTGATATTTCTTCATCACCTCCTCTGAGGGTGCTCCTGTCTTCGAGTCTTTAGCATATTCCTCACTTGGCCAATCAATTGTAATCTTACACTCTGTCCATAAATCAGAAGGTACCACAATGTCAAATAAACCATCCAAATCTTTCAATAAAACCTTTGAAACTTTCACAAATCTTTCCACCTGTTTATACCATTCCACTGGTTTTTCTCTCAATCTTAGAAAGTCATTTGTAAATGACAAAATATCTTGTCTACTCCAAGGAACATGAACATATCCACCTCCAGGAACCTCTCTCATTGGACACAATTTCTCAACCTTTTCTGTTTCCCTTACTGGAAATGCAGATGATGCTTCTCTTGCTTGAACTTCCTCTTTCTTTCTTATCCATCTAATTCTCCATTTGTCAATGTCTCCCCATTTTCGCAAAATATTCATCAATTCCTTTTATCTGTAGTCTCTTACCAGAAGCATTTACACTTTCTAAATCCTTGCCGGTAAAATCCACTCGATATGGTTTCTGCAACAATTTCGATTTCCCTATATCTATTCCAATCTCTGAAGCGACTTCTGTTAATTTCTCATGAAATACTCTTGCTCTCCTGGTTATACTCTTACATAAGAATAATAACTCTTCATCATTATAAACATTCAGTCTTTCTATGCTCACACTTCCCACTATCATTTCTTCCAATTCCACTTTCAATCTGCTGATATCTAGAATCTTTGGTGGTGGGTTTCGATTATCTATTTCCTGTGCCCATCTTTCTATATCTTCAGGGGTAACTACTGTTGCACCTCCAGTTCCTATAGGAACCAAAGATCTTCTCTCTCTCAAATTTGTAGGCTTAACTCTTTTCGGAGTTTCAGTTGAAGGTTCTACATTCGGGAGATCCATTAGTGAAATATCTGATTCACTTTCACTGACCTGATCATCTTTAATTATTACTTCTTTTCTGGGACTATTCAACGGAATTGTTACAGTTTGTGGTTTCTGGCAAGTCTTTTTATCTCCTTACAATGGGATTACTGGACCAATGGTCACAGGTACTGTCAAAGCTTCAGCATTCAAATTTAATTGGCTTATTTTCTGAACTAATTCTTCTCTTGTTTTATTCAAAACATCTCTCTCATTATCCTGCAGCACCCTATTAAATGACCTATCATGTAAAATTTGTGGGGTCAAAGGCATTCCTATCACTGGTGCACTTGGAGTAACCTTACTAGTTGCTTCTTGATACGGTGGTGGATTTTTAATTAAAATATCCTCTAAAAACTCATCATCTGATTCACCATGTCCTGTTGTATTCAAGTGTTTCGTTTTCTCTTTACACTTTCCTCCAGGCTGTTCTTCAGTCATTAACACTGGATATAAACCTTCTGATACCATAGCTCCCCTCCATTGTTTCATCTGCCCTTCGCGTGACTCATGCAAGTATCTGGGGAAAAATCCTCTATATCTCCCACTTCTGCCTTTCTCGCATTCATATTACTCAGTCTCCCATTCTTCTAAAGCCTCGTATTGAGTTAACCTAGGTCTTGGTTCTAAATCATTCATTCTCATTCTCAACTTCTGAAGAATTCTCCCGTTAAACGTACCATTTTCAGGAAACGCCAGCACTCCATCACCTTTCGTATATTCTATCCAATTTTCCAACCACACTCAAGTATGATATCCTCTTTCCATCATCATAAAAGAAGCTGGTGTCTTCGGTGGCGGAATTGGAATTCCCTCCCTTGTCAACACAGGCTTATCTTTCTTAAAGAAATTCTTAATTTTCTTTATAAATGACATTTTTCTCTTTTCTCCATACATCCTAGGTGAACGATATATAAAATTGTATTCTGCAAACCCTTGAAATCTTCTATCTGCGCTTCTCACGCTGGCAGTCAAATCAGAATTCTGCATACAATTTCTCTTTCTACCAATCCTAGCCTGGCTTCTAACTGATTATCCAATCAAACTCAGGCTCATGCTCGTGGTCTGACCAATGCCAGCGCGGCCTTTTGTGACGTCAGTTATGCTCCTTACTACTGACCCCTCCTTTACAAGGCTGCTTTTGTCACACGCCCGCTGTTTCCACAAATCCCAGCGCGGCTCACTGTGACGTCAGTACATCTCCGGCGACTGACCCTCCCTTCACAAGGTAATACAAAACTTATTTCTTAATACTTTTCCTTTAATTCTTTGTTATTAACAACATAAAAACATTCGCTATTCTGTCTGTTCCACTAAACAAAAAGGATAGAATTTTTGCGACTTATTCTGGAGTCTCAGAATTGCTCCTCTTCTACTGCGAGTAAAAACCTCTGTTTACCCTTCACTCAAGCTCCAGAGAACCTGCTACTCCTCCAGTGTCACCCGTATTGGGAAATGAGACCAAAGTTTCACCAGCGAACCCCTTTTGCTATCATTCGCACTCCACTTTTATACGAAATAATCCCTAGTTTAACACTGCCAGCCCTACCTAGCTTCTCAGTGTTATTCCAACAGACGAGTAACCTCACTGCAGTACGGCTTCTGTCACCACCCGCTATTCATTTCCCGGGAATTCTGGACAACATAAAACAAGGACGCTAACTCTTTTGTTAAAACATAAATCAATAATCAATAATCTATACTTATCACCAAACTAGTCAATAATAACCATAACTCTGCTGCCAGAAAACTGATCCAGCGGTGTACTAACAACAGATTCTCCGCTAACATATACTCACCTGGGCCCATAAATCACAACACACTCCGTATCAAGTAGACCGCTTGAGTCTTTTAGTTTTTAAATTTTCATATGTCAGGATTAGTTATTTCTTATTCCTAACTAACCTTTCACTGATCAAAAAGTTCTTTCCTCTGGTCGATGGACCATTAGTTGAACTAATTGATGGTGATAATGAACATAATTCTTAACTGTTCTTTATTTAAAGTAAATAACCACAGACTCAGGAAGTTTTAAAATCTTTATCTAAATAAAATGAATGTGAACCATCTCAAAATTTCAGCACAAACACCCTCATTCATAAGAGTGTAAATTCAATCGAAAATAATCATTTAAACAAAAATAGTTCAGACTCATGCAATAACTATGCTCAGAAAGGAGAGGCAAGAGAGAAAAGAACATCTACAAATAACATGAAATAATAATTACCAAGGGTGGTGAGAAGACCAACCCCCTGGCCAAAGGGCTGGTGAGGGTCCCCCAGGATAGATCAGGAGACAAAGACTTCAGGACAGGAATCAGGATAGGATACTTGACCTCTCTAAATACCGATGACTGCGTAGCACCCCTCTCTGACACTCTCTCCCTCCTCGAGTTTCTTCCGCGATCTTCTAGTCTAACCCAATTAAATTAAGATAGATGGTTCTGCATTCGGTTTCTTCATCAGCATCTCACAGCATCCCTCCCTGCGTCAGCAACTCAGCAACACGAACTCCCAGACAGCATCCCGAGCTCTACATAACTAACTAACTAAAGCTACCTCAATTATATCCTACATTCATCATGTACCACCCACTAAAGTTTCAATATCGTAAAAATACGAAATCTAATTGGTCAGGCAAGGGGGATGATCATCACACCATGCTTACATATTACTTTTATTATATCATTTCATTGTTTGCAAAACCCATCCCCTTAAACTTTATTCATTTCTCTCGTTCCCATACATATCCAAACTTTATTAGTTGCATTTATTTCAAAATCATGAATAAGAGTCTTCTTGGCTGAACTCTTCACTCTTCGTTCTCAGGGCACATCATTCTCGTCCTTGGACAGCTGTCAAAAGTTTGATCATCCTTCCGGGTTAACTCTCATGTAGGCATGCGCAAACTTGAATCAGTCGGCTCAATTCAGATAAACGTGAAAGGCCCAAATACGCACTAATAATAAAGTCAAAAGAAGAAATATTAATTTCACAAAATAAATGGTCACACTGTATACCACCCATCTCTACTCTATCCCCCTTTATTTATTAATACTTTCCCCGCATTAGCATTAGTAAAATAGCTGGTTTTCATTCCGGCTAAGCAGATGCCATGCACGTGAGTCTTAAAGACTCCATTTTAATGCCTTCTGCACATGCGCTAGAATTTCCCTCCAAGCGTTACCTCGTCATATTGCGTAGATGCAATTGACGCATGTGCAGTAAAGATTTCCCGTTAAAGCTTAGTTAGTCCGTTTTCATTGTTATTTACATTAGTACACACATATGCAAGCTTCGCTAACCCGCTAGTTTTCTGTGGTGCGTGTTATTATTTACAAGACATTGTTAGTAATTCGTTAGCGAGTTAAACGAGAGGATTGCTTCTGAGCAAGTCTCTTTTTTTACGAGTCCTTGCTCCATCACCACCACCGCCACCAACACCACCACCACCACCACCACCAATACCACCACCACCTATACCAGCACCACCACCAAAACAACCACCACCAATACTAAACCACAAATACCACCACCACCAATACCAATACCACCACCACCAATACCACCACCAATACCATGACCACCACCAATACCACCACCAATACCACCACCACCAATACCACCACCACCACCACCAGTACCACCACCAATACCACCAATACCACCACCACCAATATCATCTCCACCAATACCATCACCACCACCAATATCACCATCACCACCAATACCACCACCACCAATACCACCACCACCACCAATACCACCACCACCAATACCAATACCACTGACAATACTACCACCACTAATACCACCACCACCAATACCACCACCACCAATACCACTAACCAATACCAATATCAGCACCAATACCACCACCACCACCACCAATATCGCCACCACCATCACCAATACCACCGCCAATACCACCACCACCTCCAATATCACCACCATCAATACCATCACCACAACCAATACCATCACCACCACAAATACCACCATCACCACCAATACCACCCCACCAATATAACAACCACCAATACCACCACCACCAATACCAATATCAAAGCCAGTACCAATACCACCACCACCAATACCACCACACCCAATACCACCACCACCATTACCACCACCACCACCAATACCACCACGACCAATACCACCACCACCAATACCACCACTCATATCATCACCACCAATAATACCACCAATATCAATACCACCATCAATACCACCACCACCACCAATACCACCACCACCAATACCACTACCAAAACCAAAATCACCACCACCACCAATACCACCACCAATACCACCAACACCAATACCACCACCACCAATAGCTCCACCACAAATATGACCACCACCAAAACCACTGCCAACACCAATACCACCACCACCAATACCAGGGCCAACACCAATACCACCACTACCAATACCACCACCACCACCACTACCACCACCAAAACCAATATCACCACCACAACCAATACCACCACCAATACCAAAACCACCAGTACCACCACCAATACCACCACCACCAATACCACCACCACCACCAATACCTCCACCACAAATACCATCACCACCACCAATACCACCATCACCACCAATACCACCACCACCAATACCACCACCACCACCAATAACACCACCACCAATACCAATACCACTGCCAATACTACCACCACCATCACCAACACAACCAATACCACCACCAATGCCACCACCACCAAAACCACCACCACCAATACCACCACCACCAATACCACCACCACCAATACCACCACCAATACCAATATCAGCGCCAATACCACGACGACCAATACCACCCCCACCAATACCACCACCAATACCACCACCAATATCACCACCACCAATACCATCGCCACCAACAAAGCCACCACCACCACTAATACCACCACCACAAATACCAGGACCACCACCACCACCACTACCAATAACACCATCCTCTCCACTACCAATACCACCACCATCAATACCACCACCACCAATACCAATACCATCACCAATACCAATACCAAAACCACCAATTCCACCACCAATACCAATACCACCACCACCAAAACCACCACCACCAATACAACCATCACAAATACCAATACCACCACCAATACCACCACCACCACTACTAATACCACCACCAATACCACCACCACCAATACCACTACCACCAATACCACCACCACCAAAACCACCATCACCAATACCAGCAATACCACCCGCACCGCCAATACCGCCACCAATACCACCACCACCACCAATACCACCACCAATACCACCACCAACACCACCACCACCAATATCACCACCATCAATACCATTACCACCACCAATACCTTCACCACCACAAATACGACCATCACCACCAATACCACCACCAATAACGCCACCACCAATACCACTACCAAAGTCAATACCAATAACACCACCACCAATACCACCATACCCAATACCACCACCACCATTGCCACCACCACCACCTATACCACCACTACCACCAATATCACCAAAACCAATACAAATACCAATACCATCACCACCAATACCAAGACCCCCACCAATACCACCAGTACCACCACCACCACTGCCAATACCACCACCAATACCAAAACCACCACTACCAATACCACCACCACCCCCAATACCACCACCACCAATACCATCACCACCACCAATAGCATCACCACCACCAATACCACCACCACCACCAATACCACCACCACCAATACCACCACCACCAATACTACCACCACCAATACAACCACCATCAATACCACCACCACCAATACCACCATCACCACCAATACCTCCACCACCAATACCATCACCACCACCAATACCATCACTACCACCAATACCACCATCACCACCAACACCACCAATACTACCACCACCAATACAACCACCATCAATACCACCACCACCAATACCACCACCGCCACCAATACCTCCACCACCAATACCAATACCACCACCACCACCAATAACACCACCACCAACACCCATACCACTGCCAATACAACCACCACCAACACCACCAATACCACCACCACCACCAATACCACCACCACCACCACCACCAATATCACCACCACCAATACCATTGCCACCAACAAAACCACCACCACCACCAATACCACCACCACCAATACCAGGACCACCACCACCAATACCACCACTACCAATACTACCACCACCACCACCACTACCACCACCACCAATACCACCACCACTGTAGGAGAGTAGGATCTGCTTCTTATAGTTACCCCCACTTTTTGCTGATGTTTCACTGTTTTTTGACTTAGTCAGACTGAGGCCCTGCTAATCAGGACCCCAGTCTATCTGCTTTCTACTCTAAATTGATTGTATGTACTTAAGGTACACTCCAGATTGAATTCTGGGGTACCCTTGTGAGTCCCTAGTATATGGTATACTATGTACCCAGGGCATAGGTACCCCAGAGGCCTACCAGGGGCTGCAGCATGTATTGTGCCACCCCTGGGAAGCCTTTTAAAATGACACAACATGTCTGCTACAGGAGCCTGTGTAAGGTGGTATATGCACCCCTTACTGAGATATAGGTTCCCTATATCTCTCCATATCACTGCACATGTAAACCTATCAGTCACCCCTATGGCAGGCCTTAACAATCCTGAAGGCAGGGTGCTGGGTTTCATGTGAGAGGGTGCCTATGCATGAGCAGGGCCCCTCTGCAGCTTTTGGGATCTTCATTCCGGGGTTGTTTGGGATGCAGACAGACCATATACTCTTAAGTGCTAACTTGAGAGTTGCTGCATGGAAACATGTCGTGTTTGGTGTCAAACACCTTGGAATCATACCTCCACCCCAGTAACTGGGGTGGGAGGTATGATCCCACCCTACTAGAGGGAGAAACATGGCACCACCGGTACACCCGGTACCAGCTTAACAGAACCCTGGCATCACAAAATGGATGCTGCAGCCACAGACACGAGTCTGCCCTCCTGCTGCTGGACGAAACTCCGGCAGGAGAGGCCTGGATAATAGGTTTCCTGTCACAGGGAGGTGTGACCACCTCCCAGACAGGCTTTAGTGTATTGGGGCTGGGTGGGTGCACTCTGAGAGTGCTTTGAAGTCTGCACTGGGGGCACATTTGGTGTCCCTGTGATTAGTCCAGCTCAAACTGGTTGCAGGGGCTACCAGCCCCTGCTCTGGTGTGAAACTGGACAAAGGAAATGGGTGTAGCCACCCCTCTTTCCTGACCCTCCCATAGGTGGGTCCCCAGAGTTTGTCCCACCCCTTCCTTGGGTATAAAGTAGAAACCCCTGACTACAGGAGATTAGATTACACCTGGACTAAACTCTGACACAGAAACCAAGTACTTCGACAATCTACACTACGCTAGATGACTGAAGAATCTCCCTTGGAGTAAAGGAGTTACTCCCCTGCAAGGCAGGCACCTTTAACGCAACTGACCGGTTGGCATTTCCGAAGCTCCGACGGACTCCGAAGAATATTGCCACACAGGAGGTGGGTTTTCCAAAGTTTTAGAGGTCGATCTGTACCCACAGCAAGTCTGAGGCCCGTATCCCTCGTGGTGATCGTGCAACCTGAACCCCTGGGCACTGCGTCTCTTTACAGAAGCATCAGCTTTCCGGTGACCCCTGAGGCTGAGCTTTGGATTACTTGTAGCCCTGACCCCGAGCAGTGATCACACTGAAGATTGCAGGCCTACAACAACGAGTGTCCTGTGGGCCACCATTTTGTGATTCCTCTCAAGGTCCATTCGCGATCCCTGGTCCGTTGACCTGTGGGTCCCCAAGAAGGCAACTCTAACTTTGATTGGGCTTCCGTGGTTGCTCCAGATGTGCCCTGACTCTCCATTGCTTGGGGAGTCCCCAGGACCTTGCTGGTTTGCACAGAAGCATCTTTTCTTTTCCTGCGTGGGTTGCTGTTGCCAAGGTTTGTTGTGTTCAATCCGAGCACCAACACTCCAGCACTCAACATCTTTTGTGGTATAGCTCAAATCCGGCTCCTGGTTGTCCTTGACATCTCCGGGACCCCATGGCTGCAGAGTCAAGCTTCACCTCTTCGCACCTGAAGCACCCGACATCGGTGGGCATTCGCTTGCTCCGCTCCTGGTCACTGGCTAGTGACCCAGACTCTGTCCCCTCTGCTTTCAGGTTCTTCACATCTTCGATCCAGGCTTGGATCACACCGGACACGTTTCTCCTTCACAGCAGCAGCACTTTGCAGCAGATCGCCATTGAAATTAACGACGATTCCCGACACCCTTTGATACCTATGCACCCGTCTTCCCTGGGTGAGGTAACTCGAGTACTACGGTGCTCCTGTGGGTGTTGGCCCTAGAACCCCTTAAGTCTAAAGGGGTTTGCTAAAAGTCCTCTCCTAAGTGTCCTTTTGCTTTAAAATTCCAACCGTGACTTTCCTAATAGAATCCTGCGGCGCTCGCAGCTGTGTTCTCACACTGCACACGTCCCCCGTGGGTCTGCTGTGTCACTACCTTGGGTGGTTCCTTGGGGTCCCAGCGATTCTACGTGATCTAGGCACTGTGTCTAGTCAAGTCGTGGTTCTTATACCACTTTCTTAATATATGGTTTGGTCCCCCCCTGGGGCCCATTGTGCTATTTACTGTCGTTTTAATACTGTGATATTGTGTATCTTGGACTCTAATCTCATAAAGAGATTAGTAGTTAGTGTTTAGAAATAAATACATATATTTTATATATATACCTTGTGTGGTTCTCCTTTCATTTGGTCATTCAAGAGGTTATAATCTGGTAAACCAAGCTGCTTTACACTTCTTCAAGACTTAGCCCGAAGGCTGCTCTCCATAGCTACCACTAGGATAGCTTTCAATAAAGGTTGTCTTTAAACCTATCATCAATAAGGGTCGTTTGGACTGGTGCAAGGTGCCTACTATAACTAGTGGACAGCATATGCCAGGCCAACTTCTCACAGAGAGCAGCCTTCAGGCTAAGTCTTGAAGGAATGTAAAGCAGCTTGTTTTACCAGTATATAACCTCTTGAATGACCAAATGAAAGGAGAACCACACCAGGTATATATAAAATATATATATTTATTACTAAATACTCTCGACTAACCTCTTTATGAGATTAGAGAACAAGGCACACAATTACACAGTACTAGAACGACAGTAAATAGCACAATACACAGTGGGCCCCAGGGGGAGACCAAACCATATACTAAGAAAGTGGTATAAGAACCACGACTTGACTAGACACAGTACCTAGAGCATGTAGAATCACTGGGACCCCAAGGAACCACCCAAGGTAGTGACACAGAGGACCCACGGAGGACGGGTGCAGTGTGGGAACACAGACGCGAGCTCAGTACAACTCTATGGGAAAGTCGCGGTTGGAATTTTAGAGTTTAAGGACACTTCGGAGAGGACTTCAAGCAAACCCAGCTAAACTTAGAAGGTTCAAAGGCCAGCACCCTTGTGAGTACCGAGGTACCCGTGTTACCTAGCCCAGGGAAGCCGGGTGCAGAGGGGTCAAGTGGTGTCGGAAACCCTCATCGTTTTCTATGGCGTGTTGCGAAGAAGAGCTGCTGCTGTGGAGAAGAAAAGTGTCTGGGTGTGATCCAAGCCTGGATCGAAGATGTGAAGAACCTGAAAGCAGAGGGGACAAAGGCTGGGTCACTTCACGTGACCAGGAGCGGAGCAATCAAATGCCCACTGATGTCGGGTGCTTCAGGTGCGAAGAGGTGAAGCTTGACTCTGCAGCCACGGGGACCAGGAGATGTCGACGATGACCAGATTCCACAAACGGGCTGTCCCACAAAGGATGTCGATTGCTGAGGGGTCAGTTTCCGAATTGGACACAACAAGCCTTGGCAACTGCAACCCATGCGGTCAGAGTAATGATGCTTCTGTGAGGACCAGCAAGGTCCTGGGGACTCCCCAAGCAATGGAGAGTCAGGGCACATCTGGAGCAACCAGGAAAGCCCATTGAAAGTTAGAGTTGCCTTCTTAGGGACCCACAGGTCAATGGACCAGGGATCGCAAAGGGACCTCAAGAGGAATCACAAAATGGCGGCCCACGGAACACTCGTTGAATGTAGGCCAGCAATCTTCAGAGTAATTACTGCACCGGATCAGGGCTACAAGTAACCCAAAGCTCAGCCTCAGGGGTTGCCGTAAAGCTGATGCTTCTGCAAATAGACGTGGTGTCCAGGGGTTCGGGTTGCACGGTCACCACGAGGGATACAGGCCTCAGACTTGCTGTGGGCACAGACCGACCTCAGAGACCTTGGAAACCCACCTCCTGTGTGGCAATATTCTTCGGAGTCCTCAGGAGCTTTGGAGATGCCAACCAGTCAGTTGCGTTAAAGGTGCCTGCCTTGCAGGGGAGTAACTCCTTTACTCCAAGGGAGATTCTTCAGTCATCCAGCGTAGTGTAGATCGTCGAAGTACTTGGTTTCTGTTGCAGAGTTTAGTCCAGGCAAAATCTAAAATCCTGTAGCCAGGGGTTCCTACTTTATACCCAAGGAAGGGGTGGGACAAACTCTGGGGACCCACCTATGGGAGGGTCAGGACAGAGGGGTGGCTACACCCATGTCCTTTGTCCAGTTTCGTGCCAGAGCAGGGGCTGAGTGCCCCTGCAACCGGTTTGAGCTGGACTATGCACAGGGACGCCAAATGTGCCCCCAGTACAGACATCAAAGCACTCTTGGAGTACACCCACCCAGCCCCAATACACTAAAGCCTGTCTGGGAGGTGGTCACACCTCCCTGTGACAGGAAGCCTATTGTCAAGCCTTCCCCTGCCGGAGTTTTGTCCAGCAGCAGGAGGGCAGACTCGTGTCTGTGGCTGGCAGCATCCATTTTGTGATGCCAGGGCTCTGTGAAGCTGGTACCGGGTGTACCGGTGCTGTCATATTTCTCCCTCTAGGAGGGAGGAATCATACCTCCCACACCAGTTACTGGTGTGGAGGTATGATTCCAAGGTGTTTGACACCAAACACGACATAATTCCTTGCAGCCATTTTAAAGTTAGCATTTTCCGCGAGGTCATAATGCATTTAAGAGTATATGGTTGGCTACATCACAGACAACCCAGGAATAGTGGTTCCAAAGGCTGCAGAGGGGCTCTGCTCATGCATGGGCACCCTCTCTCATAAAACCCAGCACCCTGCCTTCAGGATTGATAAGGCCTGCCATAGGGGTTACTGATAGGTTTATATGTGCAGTGATCAGGATAGATATAGTGAACCTATATCTAAGTAAGGGGTGCATGCACCACCTTACACAGGCTGCAGTAGCAGACCTGTTGTGTCATTTTGGATGGCCTCTCAGGGGTGGCATAATACATGCTGCAACCCCTGGGAGGCCTCTGAGGTACCTATGCCCTGGGTACATAGTATACCATATACTAGGGACTTATAAGGGTACCCCAGAATCCAATCTGGAGTGTACCTAAAGTACATGCAATCAATTTAGAGGAGAAAGCAGAGAGGCTGGGGTCCTGAATAGCAGGATCCCAGCCAAACTAAGTCGAAAACAGTGAAACATCAGCAAAAAGTGGGGGTTACTATAAGAAGCAGATCCTACTCTCCTACAACCACCAATACCACCAACACCAATACCACCACCACCAATACAACCACCATCAATACCACCACCACCACTACCAATACCAATACCACCACCACCAATACCACCACCACCATCACCAATACCACCATCACCAATACCACCACCACCAATAAGACCACCACAACCAATACCACCACCAATACCACCACCAATACCACCACCACAAATACCACCAATTTCACCACCACCAATACTACCAAAACCAATACCACCACTGCCACCAACACCACCACCAATACCATCACCACCAATACCACCACCAATGCCACTCCCACCAATACCACCACCAATACCACCAATACCACCACCAAAACCAATATAACCACAACAACCAATACCACCACCAATACCAAAACCACCAATACCACCACCACCAATACTAATACTACCACCAGTAGCAATACCAACCACAAGCACCAATACCATCACCACCACCAATACCACCACCACCAATACCACCACCACCACCAATACCACCACCACCACCAATACCACCACCACCAATACCACTGCCAATACTACCACCACCAATACCACTACCACCAATACAACAACCACCAATACTACCACCAATACCACCACCACCAATACCACTACCACCAATGCCACCACCACCAATACCACCACCAATACCACCAATACCACCACCACCAGTACCACCACCAATACCACCACCCAAAGAAATATCACCACCACCACCAATACCACCATCACCAGTACCAATACCACCACCAATACTACCACCACCAATACCACCACCACCACTAACAATACCACAACCACCAATACCACCACCACCAATACCACCACCAATACCAACACTACCAATACCACCACTGTGAGAAGTTGGCCTGGTATATGCTGACCACTAATTAAAGTGGGCACCTTGCACCAGTCCAAACGACCCTTATTGATGATTAGGTTAAAGACAACCTTTATAGAAAGCTATCCTAGTGGTAGCTGTGGAGAGCAGCCTTCAGGCTAAGTCTTGAAGGAATGTAAAGCAGCTTGTTTTACCAGTATATAATCTTTTGAATGACCAAATGAAAGGAGAACCACACCAGGTATATATAAAATATATGTATTTATTACTAAACACTCTCTACTAACCTCTTTATGAGATTAGAGTACAAGGCACACAATATTACAGTATTAGAACGACAGTAAATAGCACAATACACAGTGGGCTCCAGGGGGAGACCAAACCATATATTAAGAAAGTGGTATAACAACCAGGACTTGACTAGACACAGTGCCTAGAGCACGTGGAATCACTGGGAACCCAAGGAACCACCCAAGGTAGTGACACAGGGGACCCACGGAGGACGGGTGCAGTGTGGGAACACAGACGCGAGCTCCGTACAACTCTATGGGAAAGTCACGGTTGGAAATTTAGAGTTTAAGGACACTTCAGAGAGGACTTCAAGCAAACCCAGTTAAACTTAGAAGGTTCTAAGGCCAGCACCCTTGTGAGTACCGAGGTACCCGAGTTACCTATCCCAGAGGAGTCGGGTGCATAGGGCTCAAGTGGTGTCGGAAACCCTCGTCGTTTTCAATGGCGTGATGCGAAGAAGTGCTGCTGCCGTGGAGAAGAAAAGTGTCCGGTGTGATCCAAGCCTGGATCGGAGATGTGAAGAACCTGAAAGCAGAGGGGACAAAGTCTGGGTCACTTCACGTGACCAGGAGCGGAGCAATCGAATGCCCACTGATGTCGGGTGCTTCAGGTGCAAAGAGGTGAAGCTTGACTCCGCAGCCACGGGGACCAGGAGACGTCGATGACAACCAGGATCCGCAGGAGAGCTGTCCCACAAAGGATGTCGATTGCTGAGGGGTCAGTTTCCAGATTAGAGACCAACAAGCCTTGGCAACTGCAACCCACGCGGTCAGAGTAATGAGGCTTCTGTGAGGACCAGCAAGGTCCTGGGGACTCCCCAAGCAATGGAGACTCAGGGCATGTCTGGAGCAACCAGGGAAGCCCACTGAAAGTTAAAGTTGCCTTCTCAGGGACCCACAGGTCTACGGACCAGGGATCGCAAAGGGACCTCAAGAGGAATCACACAATACCAGCCACAGAACACTCGTGGAGTGTAGGCCAGTAATCTTTGGTGGAAACACTGCTCAGGGCTTGGACTACAAATAGCCCAAAGCACAGCCTCAGGGATTGCCGAGAAGCATATGCTGCTGCAAATGTGCACGATGTCTAGGGGTTCAGGTTGCACGGTCCCCACGAGGGCTGCGGGTCTCAGGTTTGCTGAGAGCACTAGTCGGCCTCAGGAAGCTTGGAAACCCACCTCCTGTGTTGCAAAATCTTCGGAGTCCGTCGGGAGCTGCGTAGATGCAAACTGGTCAGATGTGTTGAGGTGCCTGCCTTGCAGGGGAGTAATCCTTTACTCCAAGGGAGATTCTTCAGTCGTCCAGCAAAGCGTAGATCATCGAAGGTTACTTGGTTTCTGTAGCAGAGTTTAGTCCAGGTAAAATCTAAAGTCCTGTAGTCAGGGGTTCCTACTTTATACCCAAGGAAGGGGTGGGACAAACTCTGGGGACCCACCTATGGGAGGGTCAGGACAGAGTGGTGGCTACGCCCATGTCCTTTGTCCAGTTTCATGCCAGAGCAGGGGCTGAGTGCCCATGCAACTGGTTTGAGCTGGACTATGCACAGGGACACCAAATGTGCCCCCAGTGCAGACATCAAAGCACTCTTGGAGTACACCCACCCAGCCCAAATATACTAAAGCCTGTCTGGGAGGTGGTCACACCTCCCTGTGACAGGAAACCTATTGTCAAGCCTTCCCCTGCCGGAGTTTCGTCCAGCAGCAGGAGGGCAGACTCGTGTCTGTGGCTGGCAGCATCTATTTTGTGATGCCAGGGCTCTGTGAAGCTGATACCGGGTGTACCGGTGCAGTCATATTTTGCCCTCTAGGAGGGAGGAATCATACCTCCCATACCAGTTACTAGTGTGGAGGTATGAGTCCAAGGTTTCTGACACCAAACACGACATAATTCCTTGCAGCCGTTTTAAAGTTAGCATTTACCGCGAGGTTATAATGCACTTAAGAGTATATGATTGGCTGCATCACAGACAACCCCGGAATAGTGGCTCCGTAGGCTGCAGAGGGGCTCTGCTCATGCATGGGCATCCTCTCACATAAAACCCAGCACCCTGCCTTCAGGATTGATAAGGCCTGCCATAGGGGTGACTGATAGGCTTATATGTGCAGTGATTAGGATAGATATAGTGAACCTATATCTAAGTAAGGGGTGCAGGCACCACCGTACACAGGCTGCAGTAGCAGACCTGTTGTGTCAGTTTGAATGGCCTCTCAGGGGTGGCATAATACATGCTGCAGCCCCTGGGAGGCCTCTGGGGTACCTATGCCCTGGGTACATAGTATACCATATAGTAGGGACTTATAAGGGTACCCCAGAATCTAATCTGGAGTGTACCTAAAGTACATGCAATCAATTTAAAGGGGAAAGCAGATAGGCTGGGGTCCTGAATAGCAGGATCCCAGCCAAACTAAGTCGAAAACCAGCAAAACACCAGGAAAAAAGTGGGGCAATCATGCAGTCAGATTCCACCTTCCTACATAACCCCCCCCCAAACGAAAGGAGATAATGCTAACCTTGCCCAGTTGAGCCTTTATTGACTAAGTGGCCATACAAGGAAAAACCTGCACTAGCATGGTTACCCCCTGACTTATGGTCCACTAAGCAATCCCTAACCCCAAGGGTATTGGATGATCTCCACCATTTGGAATTACTACCTGTAGTGGGTTTTGGCAAAGTAAAAGTCTGGTGGGGTGTCTGAGTAGAGAAGTGAGGCCCTAATAAAGTTGGTCTCAGCTTCCTCAGATCACTGGTCACCATGGAGGCCTTTCTTTCCATGACTGAGTTGTATCTGGCCCTAAGGGTCAACCTCTGGCTGCCTACAGCTGGGGGTTGGGTCCCTTTGGTTGGAACACTGGAGGGACATGGTAGGTTTGGAACCACTTGGTCCCAGGTTTGCCTTTGCCCAACAGAATCCATCTGGGGGAGGTCCCTATCCAATGGTAAGAGGGATCCCTCAGTGGGTTGAGGAATTTTCACCGGGCTAGGGCTACTAGACTGGGTGCCCCTAATATGTGGATGAGGGGGTTCCTCTGGGCAATGGGCCCTAGGGGGTCCACTGACCTCCCTGACCTCTGCAGCCCTAGGCTGAGTGAGGTAGGGTAGAGAGGGGCAGGATACCTGCTCCAGACTGGGTACCACCTTGGAAGGGTCCCCTGCCATCAGGGGCATTTCCAGGCCAGGCCTGACCACCTCTGGGGCAGTTCCTTCACTAGGGGTAGGATCAGTTCCCTGAGGAAGCTGACCCTTACCTATAGTCTGGGGGAAGAAGACTTTTCTTCAACCCTTCTGCTCTCTTGTGGAGTAGAGTGGGCCATTCTTTCAGGCTCCACTTCTCCAAAATTTCCCTGGGATGGGGCTGAGGCCCTAACAGCCCCACCAACCTTCTCAGGGAGGCCCAACATTTTTAAATGGGCCTGGTATTCAACTTCAGCCCAGGCTGAAACCTCCAGATCATTGCCCAACAGGCAATCTACATGCAAGTTTGGGGACACTGCCACTCTCTTTGGACCAGTGACCCCTCCCCAGCTGAGATTGACTATGGCCATGGGATGATCTGTGCTGATACCATCAATGTTGGTCACCTGGTACTTGAACTCAGGTAAAAGCTGTTGAGGGGGGACTAGTTTCCCTGTCACCCTGGTGACACTAGCCCCTGTGTCCCTGAGTGCCACAGCTTTCTGACCATGTATTAAGGGCTCCTGTCTGTACTTGCCCAAAGTATTGGGACTCATAGTAAAAGTGGCAAATCCCATGCCACTATCACAGACTAAGGAGGCCTGGGAGGAGGACCTTGATAAGCTGGGGTCCACCTCAGTTCCCCATACCAACCCACCTAACTTTTTGGGGGGCATTACTACCACCTGGGGGATTACTACTTGTAGTACCAGGAGGAGTGGTAGTATTGCTGGGAGGAACATTTTCCTTATTGCTGGCCTTAGGGTAACTGGGGTCATTTTTCCAGTGGCCAGGCTTCTTACATATATGGCAATAAGGTTTCTTTTCAGGGGAGGAAGGAGTTTGGGACCCACACCCAGAAGAGGACTTTTGGGGCCCTGTAGTGGATTTATCTTGTGATTTATCCCCACTTTTCTCTTGGTTTTTGGAAGAATCTTTCTTCTGGTCACCACCCTGATTCTTTGGCTTTACTCTGGTTCTGACCCATTTGTCTGCCTTCTTTCCCAAGTCTTGGGGAGAGGTCAGATCAGAGTCCACCAGGGACTGGTGTAAAAGCTGTTTTTGACAATTATTAAGGATCTGCTCCCTCATAATCAAATTGTACAATCCTAAAAAGTCATGCACCTTGCTGCCATGTATCCAACCTTCCAGAGCCTTAGTAGCACAATCTACAAAGTCAACCCAGTCCTGAGTCTGTGCCTTTTGGGTGTCTCTGAACTTTAACCTGTATTGTTCAGTGGTTAAGCCAAACCCATCAATCAGAGCACTCTTCAGGACTTTGTAATTATCAGCATCCTCTTCTCTTACAGTGAGGAGCTTGTCTCTACCTTTGTCTGCAAAGGAGAGCCACACGATTGCTGCCCACTGCTCCTGGGGGACCCTCTGTACCTTACAGGCCCTCTCCAGTGCAGTTATCCATTTGTGGATGTCATCACCACTCTGGTAGGGAGGGACAATCTTGTTCAGGTTCCTATGGTGATGCGTATCTTCTCTACTCCTAGGGACACTGTTGCTGCCACCATGGGGCTCTAGCCCCAACTTCTGAGAAGTTCTCTGAAGCTCCAGGGATTCCCTGTCTAAGGCCAATTGCTCTCTCTTGATCCTGAGCTTAGCTCTCTCAAACTCAAGCAGTTGGCACTTCTTCTCATAAGAGGACTCCCTTTTATGAGAAGAAGTCCTATGAGAAACAGAGCTCCCTACAGATGTACCAGAATGATTAGATTACAGAGAAGGAGATCTAGATCTTCTTGGTAAACTGTTAACCCTTCCAGGTGGGGTAAAGAGAGGCCCACTATGGCCTCCTTCCTCACCTTCAGGAAGGATTGGCTGTTCCAGGTTAGAATCATTTTGATCCTCCTGGCCAGCATCAGAGTCCTGGTCATTGAGGTTTTCACTCCCTGGCCTTTTCTCTTCTGCTGCCCCACCCCCTTTGCCTGCCTCATAAGACCCTGGGGTCTTTCTGAGGTCATCTAAAAGCAAAGTCACTATGAGCCTTTGGGTGTTTGGGTTTTTCCCTGTCTTCAGTTTCCTTGATGCCGACATGTTTCTCAATTCTTGGAATGTGAGGTGGTCATACTTAGTTGGCAAGGAGTCACTGACTTCAGGCCTTGAAGACATTCTAGTGTGGTGTGGTGTATGCACCTACCTTCTCTAGTGGGAACTGAGACTCTCCTGAGTTGGAGAAAGGGTGTGCTAGACCCTTGACTTACCCAACACTAAGTTCAGTAGAACTTACCTTATTCTAGACTTGATTTATATGTACCTAAGTACCTTTAGTGGTTTTCAGTTAGTCACTCACTGAGATTATCTGGTAAAACAATAGCAAGCTTGAATCCCACTGCTGCCACCAATGTGAGAAGTTGGCCTGGTATATGCTGTCCACTAATTAAAGTGGGCACCTTGCACCAGTCCAAACGACCCTTATTGATGATTAGGTTAAAGACAACCTTTATAGAAAGCTATCCTAGTGGTAGCTGTGGAGAGCAGCCTTCAGGCTAAGTCTTGAAGGAATGTAAAGCAGCTTGTTTTACCAGTATATAACCTCTTGAATGACCAAATGAAAAGAGAACCACACCAGGTATATATAAAATATATGTATTTTTTACTAAACACTCTCTACTAACCTCTTTATGAGATTAGAGTACAAGGCACACAATATTACAGTACTAGAACGACAGTAAATAGCACAATACACAGTGGGCTCCAGGGGGAGACCAAACCATATATTAAGAAAGTGGTATAACAACCAGGACTTGACTAGACACAGTGCCTAGAGCACGAAGAATCGCTGGGACCCCAAGGAACCACCCAAGGTAGTGACACAGGGGACCCACGGAGGACGGGTGCAGTGTGGTAACACAGACGCGAGCTCCGTACAACTCTATTGGAAAGTCGCGGTTGGAAATTTAGAGTTTAAGGACACTTCGGAGAGGACTTCAAGCAAACCCAGTTAAACTTAGAAGGTTCTAAGGCCAGCACCCTTGTGAGTACTGAGGTACCCGAGTTACCTATCCCAGAGGAGCCGGGTGCATAGGGGTCAAGTGGTGTCGGAAACCCTCGTTGTTTTCAATGGTGTGATGCGAAGAAGTGCTGCTGCCATGGAGAAGAAAAGTGACCGGTGTGATCCAAACCTGGATCAGAGATGTGAAGAACCTGAAAGCAGAGGGGACAAAGTCTGGGTCACTTCACGTGACCAGGAGCGGAGCAATCGAATGCCCACCGATGTCGGGTGCTTCAGGTGCGAAGAGGTGAAGCTTGACTCTGCAGCCACAGGGACCAGGAGATGTTGACAATGATCAGGATCCACAGGCAAGCTGTCCCACAAAGGATGTCAAGTGCTGAGGGGTCAGTTTCCGGATTGGAGACCAACAAGCCTTGGCAACTGCAACCCATGCGTTCAGAGTAATGAGGCTTCTGTGAGGACCAGCAAAGTCCTGGGAACTCCCCAAGCAATGGAGAGTCAGGCCACATCTGGAGCAACCAGAGAAGCCCACTGAAAGTTAAAGTTGCCTTCTCAGGGACCCACAGGTCAACAGACCAGGGATCGCAAAGGGACCTCAAGAGGAATCACACAATACCAGCCCACGGAACACTCGTGGAGTGTAGGCCAGTAATCTTCGGTGGAAACACTGCTCAGGGATTGGACTACAAGTAGTCCAAAGTAGAGCCTCAGGTATTGCCGAGAAGCATATGCTGCTGCAAATGTGCATGGTGTCCAGGGGTTTGAGTTGCACGGTCCCTGCAAGGGCTGCGGGTCTCAGATTTGTTGAGAGCACTAGTCGGCCTCTGGGAAGCTTGCAAACCCACCTCATGTGTTTCAAAATCTTCGGAGTCCATCAGGAGCTGCGTAGATGCAAACCGGTCAGATGCATTGAGGTGCCTGCCTTGCAGTGGAGTAACTCCTTTACTCCAAGGGAGATTCTTCAGTCATCCAGCAAAGCGTAGATCGTCGAAGGTTACTTGGTTTCTGTAGCAGAGTTTAGTCCAGGTAAAATCTCAAGTCCTGTAGTCAGGGGTTCCTACTTTATACCCAAGGAAGGGGTGGGACAAACTCTGGGGACCCACCTATGGGAGGGTCAGGACAGAGTGGTGGCTACACCCATGTCCTTTGTCCAGTTTCATGCCAGAGCAGGGGCTGAGTGCCCATGCAACCGGTTTGAGCTGGACTATGCACAGGGACACCAAATGTGCCCCCAGTGCAGACATCAAAGCACTTTTGGAGTGCACCCACCCAGCCCCAATACACTAAAGCCTGTCTGGGAGGTGGTCACACCTCCCTGTGACAGGAAACCTATTGTCAAGCCTTCCCCTGCCGGAGTTTCGTCCAGCAGCAGGAGGGCAGACTTGTGTCTGTGGCTGGCAGCATCCATTTTGTGATGCCAGGGCTCTGTGAAGCTGGTACCGGGTGTACCGGTGCTGTCATATTTCTCCCTCTAGGAGGGAGGAATCATACCTCCCACACCAGCTACTGGTGTGGAGGTATGATTCCAAGGTGTTTGACACCAAACACGACATAATTCCTTGCAGCCGTTTTAAAGTTAGCATTTACCGCGAGGTTATAATGCACTTAAGAGTATATTGTTGGCTGCATCACAGACAAGCCCGGAATAGTGGCTCTGAAGGCTGCAGAGGGGCTCTGCTCATGCATGGGCATCCTCTCACATAAAACCCAGCACCCTGCCTTCAGGATTGATAAGGCCTGCCATAGGGGTGACTGATAGGCTTATATGTGCAGTGATTAGGATAGATATAGTGAACCTATATCTAAGTAAGGGGTGCAGGCACCACCTTACACAGGCTGCAGTAGCAGACCTGTGGTGTCAGTTTGAATGGCCTCTCAGGGGTGGCATAATACATGCGGCAGCCCCTGGGAGGCCTCTGGGGTACCTATGCCCTGGGTACGTAGTATACCATATACTAGGGACTTATAAGGGTACCCCAGAATCCAATCTGGAGTGTACCTAAAGTACATGCAATCAATTTAAAGGGGAAAGCAGATAGACTGGGGTCCTGAATAGCAGGATCCCAGCCAAACATAGTCGAAAACCAGCAAAACACCAGGAAAAAAGTGGGGGCAACCATGCAGTCAGTTTGCACCTTCCTACAACCACCAATACCAATACCACCATCAGAAATACTAATAGCAATACCACCAATACCACCACCACAAATACCAATTCCACCACCACCAATAGCACCAAGACCAATATCACCACCAGCACCAATACCACCAACAATACCACCACCACCAATACCACGACCACCAATATCACCACCAATACCAATATCAGCACCAATACCACCACCACCACCAATACCACCACCAATACCACCACCACTAATACCACCACCACCAATACCATCGCCACCGCCAATACCATCGCCACCATCAATACCACCATCAACACCAACACCAATAGCACCACCACCAATACCCCACCACCAATACCACCACATCCAATACCAAAGCCAATACCACCACCAATACCACCACCACCACCAATACCACCACCACCAATACTACAACCACCAATGCCACCATCAGCAATACCACCACCACTAATACCACCACCACCACCAATACCAAAACAACCACCACCAATACCACCACCACCAATACCACCACCTACAGCACCAATACCACCACCAATACCACCACCACCACAAATACCACCACCACCAACACCAATACCATTACCACCACCAATACCACCACCACCAATACCACCATTACCTGCCACCACCACCAATATCACTACCGCCAATTTCATCATCACCACCAATACCATCACACCACCAATACCACCATCACCACCAATACCACCACCACCAAAACCACCACCACCACCAATACCACCACCACCAATACCACCGCCAATACCACCACCACCAATACTACCATTACCACCACCACCAATACCACCACCACCACCAATACCACCACCACCAATATCACCCCAATACCAATATCAGCACCAATACCACCACCAATACCACCACCAGCAATACCACCACCACCAATATCACCACCACCAATACCATCGCCACTGCCAATACCATCACCACCACAAATGCCACTATCACCACCAATACCACCACCAACAAGACCACCACCACCAATAGCCCCACCACCAATACCACCACTACCAATACCAAAGCCAATGCTAATACCACCACCACCACCAATACCAATACCACTACCACCAATACCAATACCAGCCCCACCAATACCACCACCACCACCACCAATACCACCACCAATACCACCACCACCAATACCACCACCACCAATACCAATACCACCACCAACAAAACCACCAATACCACCATCACCAACAATACCGCCACTAATACTACCACCACCAATACCATCACCACCACAAACACCACCACCAATACCACCTCTACCAAAACGACCAGTAATACCACCACCACAAAAACCAATACCACCACCACAAAAACCAATACCACCACCACCAATACCACCATTACTACCATCAATGCCACCACCAATACCACCACCACTACCACAAATACCACCACCACCACCAATACCACCAGCAATTCCACTGATACCAACAATAAAAATACCACCATCACCAATAGCAGCACCACCACCAATACCACCACCAATACCATCACCACCACCAATACCACAACCACCAATACCACCACCACCAATACGAATATCACCACCAGCAACACCTTCAATACCACCACCAATACCACTGCCACCAATACCACCAATACCATCACAAATACCACCAATACACCACCACCACTAATGTCACCACCACCATCAATACCACCCCCACAGAAACCACCATCAATACCACCTCCAATACTACCAATAAGACAACCAATACCATTAATACCACCACTAACACTAATACCACCACCACCATGACCACCCCCCCCAATACCAATACCACCACCACCAATACCACCAATACCAATACCACCACCACCAATACCACCAAGACCAATATCACCACCAGCACCAATACCACCAACAATACCACCACCACCAATACCACGACCACCAATATCACCACCAATACCAATATCAGCACCAATACCACCACCACCACCAATACCACCACCAATACCACCACCACTAATACCACCACCACCAATACCATCGCCACCGCCAATACCATCGCCACCATCAATACCACCATCACCACCAACACCAATAGCACCACCACCAATACCCCACCACCAATACCACCACATCCAATACCAAAGCCAATACCACCACCAATACCACCACCACCACCAATACCACCACCACCAATACTACAACCACCAATGCCACCATCAGCAATACCACCACCACTAATACCACCACCACCACCAATACCAAAACAACCACCACCAATACCACCACCACCAATACCACCACCTACAGCACCAATACCACCACCAATACCACCACCACCACAAATACCACCACCACCAACACCAATACCATTACCACCACCAATACCACCACCACCAATACCACCATTACCTGCCACCACCACCAATATCACTACCGCCAATTTCATCATCACCACCAATACCATCACACCACCAATACCACCATCACCACCAATACCACCACCACCAAAACCACCACCACCAGCAATACCACGACCACCAATATCACCACCACCAATACCATCGCCACTGCCAATACCATCACCACCACAAATGCCACTATCACCACCAATACCACCACCAACAAGACCACCACCACCAATAGCCCCACCACCAATACCACCACTACCAATACCAAAGCCAATGCTAATACCACCACCACCACCAATACCAATACCACTACCACCAATACCAATACCAGCCCCACCAATACCACCACCACCACCACCAATACCACCACCAATACCACCACCACCAATACCACCACCACCAATACCAATACCACCACCAACAATACCACCAATACCACCATCACCAACAATACCGCCACTAATACTACCACCACCAATACCATCACCACCACAAACACCACCACCAATACCACCTCTACCAAAACGACCAGTAATACCACCACCACAAAACCAATACCACCACCACAAAAACCAATAACACCACCACCAATACCACCATTACTACCATCAATGCCACCACCAATACCACCACCACTACCACAAATACCACCACCACCACCAATACCACCAGCAATTCCACTGATACCAACAATAAAAATACCACCATCACCAATAGCAGCACCACCACCAATACCACCACCAATACCATCACCACCACCAATACCACAACCACCAATACCACCACCACCAATACGAATATCACCACCAGCAACACCTTCAATACCACCACCAATACCACTGCCACCAATACCACCAATACCATCACAAATACCACCAATACACCACCACCACTAATGTCACCACCACCATCAATACCACCCCCACAGAAACCACCACCAATACCACCTCCAATACTACCAATAAGACAACCAATACCATTAATACCACCACTAACACTAATACCACCACCACCATGACCACCACCCCCAATACCAATACCACCACCACCAATACCACCAATACCAATACCACCACCACCAATACCACCACCACCAATACCACCTATACCAATACCACCACCACCAATACCAATAACACCACCAATACCACCACCACCAATACCAATACCAGCAGCAATACCAATACCACCACCAGCACCAATACCACCACCACCATCAATACCACCACCACCAATACCACCAATATCACCACCACCAATACCACCACCAACACCACCAATACCCCCACCAATACCCCCATCACCATTACCACCAATACCACCAGCACTACCACCAATACCAGCACCAATACCACTAATACCACCACCACCAATACCACCATCAATACCACCAATACCACCACCACCAATAACAATACCACCACCAATACCAATACCACCACCACCAATACCACCACCATCAATACCACCACCACCAACAATACCACCAATATCACGACCACCAATACCACCACAATACCACCAATACCACCATCAATATCACCACAACCAATACCATCACCACCACAAACACCATCACCACCACAAATACCACTATCACCACCAATATCAACCCAATATCAATATCACCACCAATACCACCACCACCACCAATACCACCACAGTACCACCAATACCACCACCACCACCAATATCACCACAACCAATACCATCATCACCGCAAACACCATCACCACCACAAATACCACTATCACCACCAATACCACCACCACCAATACCCCCACCTCCAATACCACCACCACCAATACCAAAGCCACTACCAATACCACCTCCACCAATACCAATACCACCAATACCAATACCACCACCACCAATACCAATACCACCCCCACCAATACCAACACCACCACCAATGCCACCACCACCAATAATACCACCAATAGTGCCACCAATACCACCACCAACAATACCACCAATACCACCATCACCAACAATACCATCACTAATACTACCACCACCACCACCAATACCATGACCACCACAAATACCACCACCAAAACCACTACAAAAACCACCACCAATACCACCACCACAAAAACCAATACCACCACCAACAATACCACCGTTACCACCATCAATGCCACCACCACCACCAATACCACCACCACTACCATGAATACCACCACCACCATCAATACCACCACCAATACCACTGATACCAACAATAAAAATACCACCACCACCAATACCACCACCAACAATAGCACCACCACCACCAATACCACCACCAATACCATTACCACCAATACCACCAATACTAATACCACCAATACCACCACCAGCAACACCTTCAATACCACCACCAATACCACCAATACCACCGCCACCAATACCACCAATACCATCACAAATACCACCAATGCACCACCACCAATACCACCACAACCAATGTCACCACCACCACCAATACCACCACCATTACCACCCCCACAGAAACCACCACCAATACCACCTCCAATACCACTAATACCACAACCAATACCATTAATACCACCACCACGAATACCACCACCACCAATAGCACCACCACCAATGCCACCACCACCAATACCACCATCACCAATACCACCACCACCACCAATACCACCTATACAATACCAACACCACCAATACCAATAACACCACCAATACCACCATCACCAATACCAATACCACCAGCAATACCAATACCACCACCAGCACCAATACCACCACCACCAGCAATACCAATACCACCACCACAATCAATACCACCACTAACAACAATACCACCAATATCACCACCACCACCACCAATACCATCAGCACCACCACCAATACCACCAATACCACCACCACCAATACCAATACCACCACCAATACCACCACCACTAATACCACCACCACCATTAATACCACCACCACCAATACCACCAATATCACCACCACCAATACCACCACCACCACCAATACCCCCACCACCACCAATACCACCACCACCACCACCAATACTACCACCAATACCACCACAACCAATACCACCACCACCACCAATATCACCACCGCTGATAGCACCACCACCAGTACCACCAATTACACCACCAATGCTACCACCACCAATACCACTACCAATACCACCACCACCAATATCACCTATACAACCACCAATACCACCACCACCAACAATGCCAATACCACCACCACCAATACCACCCCCACCAATACCACCAATACCAATACCACCACCACCAATACCACCACCAATACCAATACCACCAATACCACCAATACCAATACCACAACGAAAACCAATACTAATACAACCACCACCAATATCACCACCTTCACCATCGATACCACTGATCCAACGCGATATTAGCAAACAGCATTCATACACCAGATACTCACTTGGGCCCGTCATTCATACTACGCTAATACTTACGCTGGGTTTTATCAGTTGTACTCTTTTATCAAAAATCCCTGCTACCAATTACCTTCTGATTGAAGAGTAATGACTTACCAATGAATCCTTTGCTAATTGGGAAGTTTAAAATGAGTGACATTCATTACAGTACATAATCCTGAAATAACCACTGAGTCAGGAAGTTTTAAAATGTTTATCTAAAGATTTGAGCACAGTAAAATACAGAACCACACGGTACTTAATCGCAATACCCAAGATGAAGCACAGAATAACTATTGCTAATCAATGACGGTCCCTCAGAAAAGGAGAGGGCAGAGACAGCAGCGCAACTAAAGGTTGCATTATATTTACCTAAGTGCGAGAACCAAAACCCCTTGGCCAAGGAGTTGGAAAGAATAGGACCCAGGAAGGATGAAGAGCAAAGACTTCTTCCAGGATCAGGACAGGACCGGTGACCTCTCTACAACGACGCCTGCGTCGTTCCCCTCTCTGATACTCGACTTCTCCTCGATTCTCCCGTGCCTTCCTTCTAATGGACTCCGCCGCCCCCTCCTCAGGACCTCTCTGGACAGCGGTTCAGTCTGCAATCGATCAGCTTGACAGTCTGGAGCTCTTCTGCCTGACAGCATGGACGCCTGTTCTGACTAATTAACTAATGCTATATTCTATTATACCCTTCTACACCCATGTACCTCCCCTTAATGTTGCTAAAATATGAGACCACTACTTCTGATTGGACAGGGACAGGGGGTGGATTCTCACACCATATTGATTTGCCTTGTATTTCTGAAGCCTATTGTTTTTAAACTACCGCCCCTTCAATTTAATACATTTGCTTTATTTCCCACCCGTCTCACGACAAAATTTACAATTTATTCATATAAAATGTTGCTTTTCGACGAGAACATCTTGGTATGTAGTGGTGTCGGCCAGCAGGTCATGGCCTTGGGTGATGTCCAAGTTGACTTCATCTTTTTCTTTCTCGTCTGCCTCTCAGGGCGCATGTGTGAAATCTTTGTCACACGAGCTTTCAGTTCACCAAACCCAGGCCCAAGTTTACGAACTAATAAAAGTCAAAGAAGAAAACATTAAAATCACAAATAAAATATTTCACTGTATGCCCACTCTTTCTACTCTATTCCCATTTAATTATAAATTCTATCCCGCATTAGTAGCGTTAGAGAAACGACAGTTTAATAATGACATGAGAGCAAGCTGAAGCCTGTGAAAACATCAAGCAGCCATTTTAATGCATACTGCGCAGAAGCAGAAATTTCCCACCAAGCAAAGAAAGACTTCACAACACGTGATGTGGTTGGGACATGCGCAGTAGGGTTCCTGCGCTTTAGCGGCCATTTTGGATTACAGACAAGCATTATTCATTAGTAAAACACATAGGCAAGCATCCTTACTATTCGTGTAGTGTATGCAAGGATTAGTTAGAGACAATACAAATTTAATAAATTAATACTATGAGGAGGTTGCGTACGAGCAAATCTCATTTATGAGTCCTTGCTCCATCAATCCCCTCTCTGATGGCGTTTCTGAGCCATCAAAATACTAGCCACAATCAGATGCCAACTTCTAGCAAATAGTTTCACTCTTATTTTTACATTTTCTATTTTTACCATCTCTTTTCAATTTCTTGTATAATTCACTTCTCCATTCTTCAAGTTCTATTTCATCTAATTTTCTCTTCTTTTCTTTTCCTGTCACATTATATGCTCCCTTCTTTCTACAACATTTGCACCATATTATTATTGTCAGTGCTATTATTGCTATCCCTGCTAAGGGTACTAATATTTGACCTATAAGTCCTTTTCCTACATTAGCAAACCAGGTACCAATTGACGCAATACTACTTGTCAATCTTTCCCATACACTATCAACTTCCAGTGGTTTAAGTTCCTTCTCAACTTTAGTTATATTCTGTATATACGTTCCAATTTCTGCACTCTTATCAGGAATATAAGTGCAAAAGTGTTTCGTCTTCAATAATTTACAGACTCCGCCCTCTTTTGCCAATATAATATCAAGAGCAAGTCGATTTTGCATCACCATAGATCTAATCGCAACCATCTCCACATTAATCATTAGAAAATCTCCAGCAGTATCCGTTGATAAACGATCAACCACTGTAGACAATTTACATATTTTCCTTGAGTTCAGAATTATTCCCACTGAAGGTATCAATGCACCAAATATATCACCTACAATTTCTGAAAAACTAGCTCTTTTACTACGTATTAATTCACTATTGTTTTCATTGCTCCCAGTGTTTCTTTTTACGTGGTATATCTTTGGAAATACTATTCCAAAATAACAACTTCCATACCACCGTGCAGGAAGTCTAAAGTAAGCCTTATTCCCACACACATAATAGATTCCAGGAAAAACTGAATCTGTTCCTCCTTTCATTCCCCAACCTCCAAGAATTAAGAAATGATGTTCACATTCACTGGTACCGATGAAAACATTGTTATAATCAGTTTTTAACCTATGTAGACAAATTTTTCCTGTCTTTACAAAATCCAGAGCCATAGCAGCTTGAGCCTTGCCAGGTGTGTAACTCCCTTCCTTCTCAGCCCAAGGTGGCAAATGAGCCTTATGCTCAGAAGCTTTCTTTTGAAAATCTTGTCTTCTATCTTCTACTAAATTCAAAAATATCTTTTCTTCTTCATGTAAAGAACATGTTAGATTGTGTCTATGTGCATGTGTTATGTCTATTGATTTCATTGTTAAGAAAAATTCTCCCATAAACTGTGCGTCTTGACTACTAAGCACTGGGTTCATACTCTTTCGAATCGGAACCTCAGAAAATATCACATCTAGGTTTGAATAATAATACTTAAGTCTCCCTGTTCTATAGAATAAACTAGACAAAACACTACATGATATGCCATATGTCAGTGGTAAGTGATGATATGTTAATCCTTCTGCTACTGATTCAGGTAACTTCATACAGACATAACAATTACTAACTTCCATTGTGTCTACATACTGAAACAATAACTTTGTGAAAACATTTAAACTAGTGTCGTTATCAGTTATTTCATGATGAAATTCTGGTTCATTTTCTGCCATTAGTTCTACTCTATTGTCCTTCATGTTTGCTGTCCTCTCCTTAGTTTCATTATTAATTCTTTTATCCATTATCATAAAGTAAGGTACTGCTACAATCAGGACTAACCATACTATAAGCACCATTACTAGACTACATATGCATATTGCACAGCATCTTCTACAACATCTCTGTTTTGGTCTCCCAGCAACTCTGTCGTCAGGCATTTTCGACAAGGAAGATCGCTCTTCTTATCTATTTCCTCTTTTCTTTATATGATTCTTTTGCTTAGTCAAGGTGGTCTTGTTTCTTTCTCGTACGTTAGTTCTGCACATGTTCCTTCGTCACCACTTTCACTTGACTCTGAACTTTCGTAATCTTCAAGAATGATGTAAGTCCAATCAGGACCCTTGAATTTGTTATTCACAAGTTTCAGTCTTTTACTTCTTCTTTTCTCAGTTTTATTTTCTTGTTCCGTTTGGCTTGTCACTTCATTTACTTGATCTGGATCTTCACTTCTGGTTGTTATGTGGTATTTTACTCTTTTAATGACACTTGGCCAATGATCTCCTTTTCTTGTCTTCTTTGTTTGTACTATTTCTTTATCTTCGTCTTCAGAAATCTTTTTATTTTCACTGCTTAGCACTGTTTCTTTTTCTGCAATTATTGTTCTTCTTATTTGCTCTTTTTCAGGTCTGATTGGTTTCTCTTCAGCAGCTCCACTGTTAGTTTCCAATAGGTGACCTTGTTCTTGATTTATTTCTTCATGTTCATGATTCTCATGATCTTGTTCTTCTGTGTACTTTTCTTGATCTAACTGGTTCTGATCAGGGCTTATTGCACTTTGTACTTCTGCAGCCTGACCGGATTCTTCTAAACCTGTCTGTCCCTGCTCAAAATTTATTAGTTCTTCGTTAATTTTAGCCCAATTTCCTTTCCCTATCTGACCTTGCTCAGGTTCTCTTGTTGTCTCTTCTTCTTTTTCCTGAGCTGCTTCTTCTTCACCTATCTGCTCTTCTTCGATTTCCTCAAATCTTGTTTGACTTCTTGTTCTGTGGTAAACTTCAGGAATTTCTACCACCGGTATCCAGTCCTGACTTGTGCTCGGTTGTTCTTCTTCAGCTTCTCTTGAATCTCGAGCCTGAGATTCCTCCGCTGGGCAACCTTCAGCTCCCTCAGTGATTGATGCTGTCTGAGGATTTTCTTCTTCAGGATCTGGTACTCTTTTGGTGTGGCTTACATGAATCCAATTAGGAAATCCTGCACACTTCACTGCTGTATTTGTAGTCAGTATGACTTGACAAGGACTGCCCCATCTAGGTGATAGACACATTTCTCTGGTGTGATTCTTCACTACCACCCAGTCACCAGGATTCAGATCATGTTCTTGTTCAGGCTGCCTGGAAACTGCGTCTTCTCCAACCTGGTGAGAGACAGAACGCACTAGGTCAGCCAGTCCTTTACAATAGTCCAGTACCATATCATCAGATATATTCAGCAGTTTGTTTGTGGGAACATGTGTTTGTCTCATTGCTCTTCCCATCATTATCTCGTGGGGCTCAATCCTGTATTTCTGTCAGGTATGCTTCTGAGTCCCATTAAAACAAGTGGCAATGCATCTGGCCATTCCTAATGATGTTGATGCACACATTTTTCCCAATCTTGACTTTATAGTGTCATTCAATTGTTCAACCACTCCAGAAGCCTCTGGACGATATGCACAGTGCAGTTTTTGTTTAATTTGGAATGCTTCACAGATTATTTGGATCACTTCACTGTTAAAATGTTTTCCTCTATCTGATTCCAAAGTTACTGGGAAACCAAACCTAGGAATGAGCTCTCTTAGCAACAGTTTTGCGATTGTAATGCTATCATTTCTCCTGGTAGGGTAAGCCTCCACCCACTTTGAAAACAGACACACTATGACTAGTACATATTTCAACCCTCTACATGGTGGTAACTGTATAAAGTCGAACTGGAGTCTTATAAAAGGACCCTCGGCCTTTCCAATTTTTCCAAACCCAATTATTGTCTTCCGCCCTGGATTATGCATCTGGCAAGTTAAACATCTCTGGCAAAGACTCTCTGCAACAGCCCTGAACTTCGGATTGTACCAGTTTTGTCTAAAAAGCCTAATCATTGCATCTCTCCCTATGTGCGTGTCCCCATGATACATTCTGGCCATTTGTGAGAGTAAACAGTCTGGCATAACTGGTCTGCCATCAGCACTAATCCACACTTCATCATCTCCTCTTTGGGAACAACCTACTTTGATCCACAAATTCTTTTCATTTTCATCAACATCATCTTGTAATCTTTTTACATCATTCCAAGTTTCAGGTGGCATATACAGCATAAGTTGGCAGCTGATTCCCATTCTTTCCACCCTCTTATTGACTGACAATCTATTTTTGGCACAATGTTGAGCCACCAGATCTGCATATCTGTTGCCGACTACCACCCAGTCATCTCCTGACTGATGTGCGGCACATTTCACCACAGCCAATTCTTTTGGTGATTGTATTGCTTCCAGCAATTCCTTTACAAACTGTCCATTTTTAATGGGGGATCCTGAAGAAGTCAGGCAATCCCTCTGCATCCATAGTTGGCCAAAATCATGCACAACCCCGTAACCATATTGGCTATCTGTAAATATAGTTACTTTTTGATTCCTCCCAATTTTGCAGGCTTTTATCAATGCAATCAATTCAGCTACTTGTGCAGATTTGACTCCTGGTAAATAGGATGCTTCGACTATTCCAGTTAATTCACAAACCGCATAGGCAGCAGTTAATTTACCATCTTCGTGTCTTTGACATGAACCATCAACAAATAGCTCCCTGTCTGGCTTTCTATGGGGCTGTTCTTCTATATCTGGGCGAGGTTTCGTACATAACTCTGTAATCTGTAAACAATCATGTTCATTTTCTTCGTCATCTTTAATTTTCTCATGATATGGGTCTGGTAGTAAGGTTGCTGGATTTATTATAGTACACCTTACCATGGTCACATTTTCAGCACCCATTATTATTCTTTCATATTTAGTCAGCCGACTAGGAGTAAGATGTTGTGTTCTGGTTCTTGTCAATAGAATCACAACAGCATGTGGAACGAACACCTTTACAGGATGTCCCATCACAATTGACTCACTTTGTTCAATGCTCAAACAAGTAGCTGCCACTGCTTTTAAGCACCCTGGCAACGCGGCTGCTACTGGGTCCAATGTAGCAGAAAAATATACTATAGGACGTCTGACTAAACCGTGTCTCTGGGTTAGGACAGAAAGTGCACAATTTTCTCTTTCATGACAGAATAATGCGAATTCTCTTTTATAATCCGGCATGCCTAGGGCTGGTGCTGAGCACAGAGCATTTCTCAATTTTACAAAAGCTCCTGCACTCTCATCATCCCAATCAACTGGGTCCTTTGCTTTCTTTCTTGTCATTTGAATTAGGGGCTTTGCTAACAAGGAAAATCCTAGTATCCATTGTCGACAGTAACCTACTATTCCTAGGAACATTCTCACTTGTCTTTGGGTTACAGGCATTTGCATTTTCTTTATTAATTTTACTCTTTCAGAGGTTATTCTTCTTTTTCCCCTCTCAATTTGGTGTCCCAGATATTTAACAGCTGTTGTACAAAACTGTAACTTTTCAGGTGAGACTTTATGCCCTTCTTCGGCCAAAAGATTTAATAGTGCTATGGAATCAACAACACAGTCCTCTCTGGTGTTTGATGCCACCAATAAGTCGTCGATATATTGCACTAGGACTGAACTTCCTGGCATCACTAGTTTCTCAAGGCACTTTTTCAGTATTTGATTGAAAATGGAAGGACTTTCCGTGTACCCCTGAGGAATACGATTCCATACATAGACTTTATTCTCAAATTTAAATGAGAAAAGATACTGACTATCTGGATGCAATGGTATTGAGAAGAACGCTTGACATAAATCAATTACTGTGAACCATCCTGCACTCCAAGGAATTTGGTATAGAAATACTGCAGGATTTGGTACTATGGGACAAAATGGTTCCACTATTTTATTTATTTTTCGCAGGTCCTGAACAATCCTATATTTTCCACTAGGTTTCTTTAGTCCCATGATTGGTGAATTACATGGGCTACTCATTACTTCTTTTATTATGTTTTGTTCAACCATTCGATTAATTTCTTCAATGACTCCTGCCTTTACTTCTGCACTCATTTTGTACTGTCTGGTATTTGGGAAAATCGCACCTTCTTTTACAGTAATTTTAACTGGGTCTATTTTAGCCATAAGTCATACTTCTTTTCCTGTGAAATCCCATACTATGGGGTTTACTGTACCTTTTAATTCTTCGGGCAACTCGTCTTTTGTTAATACCGAAAACATCTCATCTACTTCTGTACCCTGTTTTGCAATCATAATTTTATATACATGGTCTTCATCTGGTGTCTGAACTGCAACACCATCCGGTGTGCAGAAAATTGTGCAGTTCATTTTGCACAATAAATCCCTGCCTAATAAGTTTACTGGGCTAGAATCGCATACTACAAATTGATGCATTTCTCTGAAGTTTCCGATTTTACCTTCCATTGGTTCGGTAAGAGGTGTTCTAATCCTTTGATTAGCTACTCCCACTACTTGGATATTTTCACCAGAGAGAGGAAGGTCTGGAATGTCTGCTGTTCTTACAGTAGACCGGGTAGCACCAGTATCCAACAGAAAAGTGATATCATTACCTTTCACATTTCCTTCCACATATGGACCTGACTGATCTACCGATAAGGATGCGCCAAGTACGCACTCCTTCTCCCCTCTCTTAGGCACCGTCATGAACTGTATTGACAGAAATCGTCCTGTAAAAGAAATTGTGAGGTTATATAATCATTCTTACCACTTCCTCCTTGATATCCGATGTCTGTACCGTGCTTTGCTCTGCTTACATTACCCTGAATAGGTGCAGGTGGCAACTGACTCTGAGGATTTACACCCTGCTGTGAGTCATTCTGCGTCTGTGGATTTAAATTTTGATTTGGGCCATTATTATTCCGAATCTTTTTACATTCATCCTTCCAATGCCCCAATTTTCCGCATCCATGACAAGGAAATTTCTTTTTAGCTTCTTCTCTACTCATTCGTCCTCTCATTTTTCCACCATTCCCAGTATCACCACTCGTTCCAGAATCCTTTCCCTGATTTTCACTCGGAATTTTCCAAATTCATTCCCTGTTTCTCGGCCATTTTCACCTGTGCCCACATTACTTTTTCCTGCAATTTCTTATGCCTATCCTCAATATCATCTCCACAATATTTTGCATATTTCAAAATTTCGTCAATAGGTTTCCCTTGCCAACACAGCATGTGTTGTTTAATCATCTGACAAATCTCCGGCTTCAAACCGTAAACAAATCGATACACAAACTGACTCATGTTTTTGTCTCCAATGTCCTCAAATCCACTATACTGTTTAAATACCTGCAATAAACGCTCATAGTAGGAATGTACCGATTCATTAGCTTCTTGGGTAGTTCGATCTATTTTCACCCAATCTGTTTCTTACGGTGGTATTTTCCCTTTCAAATAAGTTATCACCTGCTGATACTTTTTCATCACCTCATTTCATTTGACGGGGCACCTGTTTTCGGTTCTCTAGGATACTCGTCACTTGGCCAATCAACTGTAATTTTACAATCTGTCCACAAATCGGCAGGTACCACTATGTCAAACAAACCATCCAAATCCTTCAACAATACCTTTGACACCTTCACAAACCTTTCAACCTGCTTGAACCATTCAATTGGTTTTTCTCTCAATTTTGGAAAATCATTCGTAAATGACAAAATATCCTGTCTGCTCCATGGGACATGTACGTATCCTCCTCCCGCAATTTCTCGCATTGGATACATTTGGTCTGCTTTCCCTGTCTCCTTCATCACATATTCCGACGCTGATCTACTTGATCGTACTTCTTCCTTTTTCTTGGCCCACCTAGTTCTCCATTTATCTAGGTCTCCCCATTTTTGTAAAACTATCATTAATTCCCTTACTTGTAATTTTCTTCCAGAGGCATTCATGTTTTCTAAATCTTTTTCTGAAAATTCTGCTCTATAGGGTTTCTGCAACACCTTTGATCTCCCTATTTCTATTCCCATCTGTAGTGCTAGATTGGATAATTTTTCATGGAATAATCTTACATTTCTTGTGATACTTCTGCACATAAATAATAATTCTTCATCATCATAGGTATTCAAGCGATCTAGTCCTACATTTCCTGCTATTATTTCTTCTAATTCGACTTTCAATTTATGAATGTCCATTATTTTTGGAGGTGTGCACTGTTTATCTGATTCTTGTGCCCACCTTTCTAAATCTTCTGGGGTGACTATTGTGGCATTTTTCGCTCCTGATGAAGTCACTAGACTTATATCTTTTGAACACCCAGGTGTAGTTCTCTTGGGGGTAATATTGACAGAATCTCGAATGGGTAAATCCATCAATGATATTGTGGATTCACTGTCACTAAAGTGATCTTCAACCATTACTACTGCTTCAGGTTTTGTAGCGTTTACAGGAGTAGGTGCAAGTATCGTTGGAGGACAGTTTCCCTGAGCACCTAATGAGCAGTGGTATTTAGTTGGGTAAATGAAGGCGCCACTCGGGAGAGATAACACAAATATTTGATATTTACTTGCTGTATTGATCACGGTGCTGCAAGGTGAAGAGAACCACTGACCTCCTCAAAATACAAAATGGCCTTGGCCAATTGACTAGATATACAAAGGAATTCCTCAGCATACGTCTGTTATGTCACAATATACATAAACATGCTAGATGTGAGCATAAGTCAAATACAAGTAGGTAAGTTCTTATTTCTTTTTCCTTTTATTTTCCGATGTTCAGACAGCCGACACGTGCTTAGCGCTTACATGGGAATTAATCCCGCGACTTTATCAAGGCTATTGTCTTCCTGTGTATAACCTTTATTAGTGGTGTTAATTCCAACCCACACTGGGATTCAACATCTCGCTGACGTCTCACTTCTCAATGTTAAATCCAGGGATCCTGTATGTCCCAGAAGTCCAGAATCTTACTTCTTAGTAGTTTGATCCACACACGGACGTCGCTCTCGTGTTGCCGAGTACGGTGCACCGTACTCGGCAACACGAGGAGCGACGTCCGTGTGTGGGATCAAACTACTAAGAAATAAGATTCTGGACTTCTGGGACATACAGGATCCCTTGGATTTAACATTGAGAAGTGAGACGTCGCGAGATATTGAATCCCAGTGTGGGTTGGAATTAACACCACTAATAAAGGTTATACACAGGAAGACAATAGCCTTGATAAAGTCGCGGGATTAATTCCCATGTAAGCTGACTTAAACACGTGTCGGCTGTCTGAACATCGGAAAATAAAAAGGAAAAAAGAAATAAGAACTTACCTACTTGTATTTTACTTATGCTCACATCTAGCATGTTTATGTATATTGTGACATAACAGACGTGTGCTGAGGAATTCCTTTGTATATCAGTTTCCCTGAGTACCATATAATGGAACTACTGGACCAATTGTTACAGGTATGGTCAATGAATCAGGATGTACTTTTATCTGTGTTATTTTCTGTATTAATTCTGCTCTGGTCTTCTCTAGGGCTTCCCTTTCTTTGTCATGAAGTATTCTACTAGGGGTGAATTCATGCATTTCCTGTGGTACCAATGGGGTTTTTAACGATGGTGCACTTGGGGTGCATCCACTTGTCCCTTCCTGATATGGTGGGGGGTTCCTTAACATTTCTTCCATAAATTCGTCTTCAGAATCATCACTTCTCATTAAATGTTTTGTCTTTTCTGTGCATTTACTTCCTAATTTTTCCTCTGCTGTTAACAATGGATATAGTCCTTCTGTAATCATTGCCCTTCTCCACTATTTCATCTGACTGTCCCTAGATTCATGTAGGTTCCTGGGAAAAAATCCTCGATAACCCCTATTACTCCTGGATCGGTCACGCTCAAATGCCTCAGTTTCCCATTCCTCTAAGGCTTCGTATTGAGTTAATCTAGGTCTGGGTTCTAGGTCATTCATCCTCAATCTCAAATTTTGAAGAATTCTTCCATTGAAAGTACCATTCTCGGGAAATGCTAGTATTCCATAATTTTTGGTACATTCTATCCAATTTTCTATCCATGCACAAGTATGATAACCTCTCTCCATCATCATAAATGAAGCGGGCGTTTTAGCTGGTGGAATGATAATTCCTTCCCTAGTTTTGATTGGTTTATCCTTTTAAAATAGTTCTTAATCTTTTGCAGAAAGGACATTTTTCTCTTCTCTCCGTACATCTTGGACAAATCTCGATGTATAAAATTATATTCTGCAAAACCTAGGAATCTCCGATCCGGACGAGTTCCTGTTAAAGTCGGATTGCGTTTTAACATGCAATCTCTATCCACCAAGATTTTCGCTTCTAGAATATCAACCAATCAAGAGTCTGCTATCTTTTATTCCCGAGCCAATCCTTGCGCGGCCTTTTGGTGACATTTGCCTGTCAACCCCTCCTTTACAATCTGCTCTTCACTGTCCTTCGCTGTTTCAACCAATCCCAGCGCGGCACCTGTGACGTTAGTACTGCTCCTGTCTACTGACCCCTCCTTTACAAGAGTCTTTCCACGCCCGCTGATTCAACCAATCCCAGCGCGGTGTTTTCTGACGTCAGCTCCCTCTCCGGCAACTGACCCTCCCTTTACAAATTCATACGCAAACTTATTTTCTCTACAATTCTTAATTAAATTTCAGTAACAACATAAAACATTTGCTATCGTGCCAGTTTCTCTAAATTTAGAAAAGATAGTTTCTCTCACACTTAGTAAAACCTTTCCGTTTACTAAACATACGCTACGAGTAAAAACCCTTCCGTTTACTCTTCACACAAGCTCCAGAAGTACCTGTTACTTCTTCAATGTTACCCTTTCTAGGTGATATAACATCAAATTTTCACCAGCGTACTCTTTTGCTATTACTCACACGCATAGATTCCCTAACCAGTACTGATAGTCCTGCTTAACTTTTCAGTACTATTTCTGCCTGACAGATAACCTCACTGCAGTATGGCTTCCACTTACCATCCGCTATTCTTTTTACCCCGGGGATTCTGGACAACATAAAACAAACTTTGAATACACGGATGTTAGTTCATAAAAAATAAAATTCTCATTACCAAATTAACAAAGAGTAACCATCCTCTGATTACCAGAAAACTGATCCAGCGCGATATTAGCAAACAGCATTCATACACCAGATACTCACTTGGGCCCATACATTCATACTACGCTAATACTTACGCTGGGTTTTATCAGTTGTACTCTTTTATCAAAAATCCCTGCTACCAATTACCTTCTGATTGAAGAGTAATGACTTACCAATGAATCCTTTGCTAATTGGGAAGTTTAAAATGAGTGACATTCATTACAGTACATAATCCTGAAATAACCACTGAGTCAGGAAGTTTTAAAATGTTTATCTAAAGATTTGAGCACAGTAAAATACAGAACCACACGGTACTTAATCGCAATACCCAAGATGAAGCATAGAATAACTATTGCTAATCAATGACGGTCCCTCAGAAAAGGAGAGGTTAGAGACAGCAGCGCAACTAAAGCTTGCATTATATTTACCTAAGTGCGAGAACCAAAACCCCTGGGCCAAGGAGTTGGAAAGAATAGGACCCAGGAAGGATGAAGAGCAAAGACTTCTTCCAGGATCAGGACAGGACCGGTGACCTCTCTACAACGACGCCTGCGTCGTTCCCCTCTCTGATACTCGACTTCTCCTCGATTCTCCCGTGCCTTCCTTCTAATGGACTCCGCCGCCCCCTCCTCAGGACCTCTCTGGACAGCGGTTCAGTCTGCAATCGATCAACTTGACAGTCTGGAGCTCTTCTGCCTGACAGCATGGACGCCTGTTCTGACTAATTAACTAATGCTATATTCTATTATACCCTTCTACACCCATGTACCTCCCCTTAATGTTGCTAAAATATGAGACCACTACTTCTGATTGGACAGGGACAGGGGGTGGATTCTCACACCATATTGATTTGCTTTGTATTTCTGAAGCCTATTGTTTTTAAACTACCGCCCCTTCAATTTAATACATTTGCTTTATTTCCCACCCGTCTCACGACAAAATTTACAATTTATTCATATAAAATGTTGCTTTTCGACTGAGAACATCTTGGTATGTAGTGGTGTCGGCCAGCAGGTCATGGCCTTGGGTGATGTCCAAGTTGACTTCATCTTTTTCTTTCTCGTCTGCCTCTCAGGGCGCATGTGCGGAATCTTTGTCACACGAGCTTTCAGTTCACCAAACCCAGGCCCAAGTTTACGAACTAATAAAAGTCAAGGAAGAAAACATTAAAATCACAAATAAAATATTTCACTGTATGCCCACTCTTTCTACTCTATTCCCATTTAATTATAAATTCTATCCCGCATTAGTAGCGTTAGAGAAACGACAGTTTAATAATGACATGAGAGCAAGCTGAAGCATGTGAAAACATCAAGCAGCCATTTTAATGCATACTGCGCAGAAGCAGAAATTTCCCACCAAGCAAAGAAAGACGTCACAACACGTGATGTGGTTGGGACATGCGCAGTAGGGTTCCCGCGCTTTAGCGGCCATTTTGGATTACAGACAAGCGTTATTCATTAGTAAAACACATAGGCAAGCATCCTTACTATTCGTGTAGTGTATGCAAGGATTAGTTAGAGACAATACAAATTTAATAAATTAATACTGTGAGGAGGTTGCGTACGAGCAAGTCTCATTTATGAGTCCTTGCTCCATCACCACCACCACCACCAATACCACCTATACCACCACCACCACCACCAATACAACCACCACCAATACCACCAATTCCACCAAGAATGCCATGACCACCACCAATACCACCAATACCAATACCACCGCCACCAACAATACCACCATGACCTCCAATACCACCACCAATACTACCAATACCATACCACCACCAATACCACTAATACCACCACCACCATAACCACCACCACCAATACCACCACCAATGCCACCACCACCACCAATACCACCACCACCAATACCTCTACCACCAATGCCACCAATACCACCACCACCACCAAACAATACCACCAATACAACCACCGATACCACCACCACTACCAATACCACTACCACCAATACCAGCACCACCAATGCCACCAATACCACCACCACCACCAATACCACCACCAATACCACCACCACCACCAATACCACCACCACCAAAACCACCACCACCAATACCAATACCACTACCAATACCACCACCAATATAACCAATACCACCACCACCACCAATACCACCACTACCACCACCAATACCACCAATACCACCACCAATATCACCACCACCAATACCATCACCACCTCCAATACCATCACCACCACCAATGCCAACATCACCACCAATATCACAACCACCAATTCCACCACCACCACCAATACCACCACCACCAATACCACCGCCAATACCAATACCACCACCACCACCAATACCACCACCAACACCAATACCAGCACCAATACCACCACTAATACCACCACCAATACCACCACCACCAATACCCCAAATACCACTACCACCAATGCCACCACCACCAATACCAATACCACCACCACCAATACCACCAACACCACTACCACCAATACCACCTATACCACCACCAATACCACCACCACCAATACCACCACCACCACCAATACCGAAACCACCACCAGCAATACCACCACCAGCAATACCACCACCACCAATAGCACCAATACCACCAACACCACCACCAATACCACCACCAATACCACCACCACCACCACCACCACCACCAATACCACCACCACCACCAATACCATCAGCACCACCAATACCACCACCACCACCACCAATATCACCACCACCAATTTCATCACCACCACCAATACCATCACCACCACCAATAGCACCACCACCACCAATACCATCACCACCACCAATACCACCACCACCAATACCACCACCATCACCAATATCACCACCACCAATGTCATCACCACCACCAATACAATCACCGCCACCAATACCACCATCACAACCAATACCACCACCACCAAAACCACCACCACCACCAATAGCACCACCACCAATACCAATACCAGCACCAATACCACCACCACCAATACCAACAACACCAATACAACCACCACCAATGCCACCACCACAACCACCAATACCACCACCACCACCAATACCACCACCACCAATATCAGCACCAATACCAATATCAGCACCTATACCACCACCAATATCACCACCAATACCACCACCACCAATAGCACCACCACCAATAACCCCACCACCAATACCACTATCAGCAATTCCAAAGCCAATATCAATACTACCACCACCAATACCAACACCACCAATACCACCACCACCACTAATACCACCACCACCACCAATACCACCATCACCAATACCACCACCACCAATACCACCACTACCACCAATACCAAAACCACCACCACCACCAACACAACCACCACCAATACCACCACCACCAATGCCACCACCACCAATACCAATAGCACCAATACCACCACCAATACCACTACCACCACCACCAATACCAATACCATAGCCAATACCACCACCACCAAAACCACCATCAATACCACCACCACCAATACCACCACCACCTAAAATACCACCAACACCAATACCAATACTACCGCCACCAATACCAATAGCACCAATACCAATACCACCCCAACCAATACCACCACCAATACTACCACCAATACCACCACCACCACCAATACTATCACCAATATCACCACCAATACCAATACCACCACCAACAATACCACCAATACCACTATCACCAAGAATACCACCACTAATAATACCACCACCACAAATACCACCACCAATACCACCTCTACCTCTACCACCACTACCAATACCACCACCAATATCACCAGAAATACCAATACCACCACCAACAATACCAACAATATCACCATCACCAACAATACCACCACTAATACTACCACCACCACCAATAACACCACCACAAAAACCAATACCACCACCACCAATACCACCATTACCACCATCAATGCCACCACCTCCACCAATACAACCACCCCTACCACGAATACCACCACCACCATCAATACCACCACCACCACCACCACCAATACCACCACCAATACCATCACCACCACCAATGCTACCAACACCAATACCACCACCACCAATACGAATACCACCAATACCACTACCAGCAACACCTTCAACACCACCACCAATACCACCACCAATACCACCGCCTCCAATACCACCAATACCATCACAAATACCACCAATACACCACCACCAATACCACCAACATCAATTTCACCACCACCACTAATACCACCACCAATACCACCCCCACCAATACCACCACCAATACCATCTCCAATACCATCAATACCACAAACAATACCATTAATACCACCACCACTACCACTAATACCAGCACCACCAATACCACCACCACCAATACCAATACCACCACCACCAATACCACCAATACCAATACTACCACCACCAATCCCACCACCACCAATACCAATACCACCACCAATACCAATACCACCACCACCAATACCACCAGCAATACCAATACCACCACCAGCACTATCACCACCACCACCATCAATACCACCACCACCAACAATACCACCAATATCACCACCACCAATACCACCACAACCACCAATACCACCACCACCATTACCACTAATACCACCAGCACCACCACCAATACCAGCACCAATACCACTAATACCACCACCACCAATACCATCACCACCAATACCAATACCACCACCACCAATACCACCAATACCAATACTACCACCACCAATACCACCTATTCCAATACCACCACCAACAATACCAATACCACCACCAATACCAATACCACCACCAACAATACCAATACCACCAGCAATACCAATACCAACACCAGCACCATTACCACCACCACCATCAATACCACCACCACCAACAATACCACCAATATCACCACCACCAATACCACCACCACCACCAATACCACCACCACAATTACCACCAATACCACCAGCACCACCACCAATACCAGCACCAATACCACTAATACCACCACCACCAATATCACCACCACCAATACTACCACCACCACCAATACCACCACCACCATTACTACCAATACCACCAGCACCACCACCAATATCAGCACCAATACCACTAATACCACCACCACCAATACCACCACCACCACCATCAATACCACCAATACCACCACCACAAATAACAATACCACCACCAATACCAATACAACCACCACCAATACCACCACCACCATCAATACCACCACCACCAACAATACCACCAATATCACCACCACCAATACCACCACCTCCAACAATACCCCCACCACCAATACCACCACCACCACCAATACCACCAATACCACCACCACCACCACCAATACCACTAGAACAACACCACCGCAAATAGCACCACCACCAATACCATCAATTCCACCACCAATGCCACCACCACCAATACCACCACCACCACAAATACCACCGCCACCTCCACCAATATCACCAATACAACCACCAGTACCACCACCAACACCAAAACCACCACCATCACCACCAATACTACCACCAATACCTCCACCAAAACCACCACCACCACCAATATCACCTATACAACCACCAATACCACCACCACCACCAATACCAATACCACCACCACCAATACCACCACCACCACCACCACCAATACCAATACCACCACCAATACCACCACCAATGCCAATACCACCAATACCACAAATAGCAATACCACCACCAAAACCAATACCAATACAACCACCACCAATATCACCACCTTCACCATCGATACCACCACCACCACCAATACCACCTATACCACCACCACCCATACCACCAATACCCTCACCATCAATAACACCACCACCACCAATACCCCCACCACCACCAATACAACCACCTTCAATACCACCAATTCCACCAACAATGCCACGACCACCACCAATACCACCAATACCAATACCACCGCCACCACCAATACCACCACCACACATCCCAATACCCCCACCACCATTACCACCAATACCACCAGCACCACCACCAATACCAGCACCAATACCACTAATACACCACCACCAATACCACCACCACCACCATCAATACCACCAATACCACCACCACCAATAACAATACCACCAATACCAATACCACCACCACCAATACCACCACCACCATCAATACCACCACCACCAACAATACCACCAATATCACAACCACCAATACCACCACAATACCACCAATACCACCACCACCATCAATATCACCACAACCAATACCATCACCACCGCAAACACCATCACCACCACAAATACCACTATCACCACCAATACCACCACCATAAATATCAACCCAATATCAATATCATCACCAATACCACCACCACCACCAATACCACCACAATACCACCAATACCACCACCACCAATACCACCACCACCAATACCCCCACCTCCAATACCACCACCACCAATGCCAATACCAATACCACCTCCACCAATACCAATACCACCACCACCAATACCAATACCAATACCACCACCACCAATACCAATACCACCCCCACAAATACCAACACCACCACCACCAAAACCACCACCAATACCACCACCACCACCAATAATACCAACAATAGTGCCACCAATACCAATACCACCACCAACCATACCACCAATACCACCATCATCAACAATACCATCACTAATACTACCACCAACACCACCAATACCATGACCACCACAAATACCACCACCAATACCACCTCTACCACCACTACCAAATCCACCACCAATACCACCTCCAATACCACCACCACAAAAACCAATACCACCACCACCAATACCACCATTACAACCATCAATGCCACCACCACCACCAATACCACCACCACTACCATGAATACCACCACCACCATCAAAACCACCACCAATACCACTGATACCAACAATAAAAATACCACCACCACCAATACCACCACCAACAATAGCACCACCACCACCAATACCACCACCAATACCACCACCACCAATACCACCAATACCAATACCACCACCAGCAACACCTTCAATACCACCACCAATACCACCAATACCACCGCCACCAATACCACCAATACCATCACAAATACCACCAATGCACCACCACCAATACCACCACCACCAATGTCACCACCACCACCAATACCACCACCATTAACACCCCCACAGAAACCACCACCAATACCACCTCCAATACCACTAATACCACAACCAATACCATTAATACCACCACCACCAATACCACCACCACCAATACCACCACCACCAATACCACCACCTCCACCAATACCACCACCACCAATACCAATAACATCACCAATACCACCATCACCAATACCAATACCACCAGCAATACCAATACCACCACCAGCACCAATACCACCACCACCAGCAATACCAATACCACCACCACCACCAATACCACCACCACAATCAATACCACCACTAACAACAATACCACCAATATCACCACCACCAATACCATCACCACCACCACCAATACCCCCACCACCAATACCACCAATACCATCAGCACCACCACCAATACCAGCACCAATACCACTAATACCACCACCACCAATACCACCAATACCACCAATACCAATACCACCACCAATACCACCACCACCAATACCACCACCACCATTAATACCATCACCAATACCACCACTACCACCACCAATATCACCAATACCACCAATACCACCACCAATACCATCACCACCTCCAATACCATCACCACCACCAATGCCACCATCACCACCAATATCACTACCACCAATTCCACCACCACCAATTCCACCACCACCAATACCACCACCACCAATACCACCGCCAATACCAATACCACCAATACCACCACCACCACCAATACCACCACCACCAATACCCCAAATACCACTACCACCAATGCCACCACCACCAATACCACCGTATACCAATACCACCACCACCAATGCCACCAACACCACTACCACCAATACCACCACCAATACCACCTATACCACCACCAATACCACCACCGCCAATACCACCACCACCACCAATACCGAAACCACCACCACCAATACCACCACCACCACCAATACCACCACCACCAATAACACCAATACCACCAACACCACCACCAATACCACCACCAATACCACCACCACCACCACCAATACCACCACCACCACCAATACCATCAGCACCACCAATACCACCACCACCACCAATATCACCACCACCAATTTCATCACCACCACCAATTTCATCACCACCACCAATACCATCACCACCACCAATACCACCACCACCACCACCACCACCACCAATACCATCACCACCACCACCAATACCACCACCACCACCAATATCACCACCACCAATTTCATCCCCACCACCAATACAATCACCACCACTAATACCACCATCACAACCAATACCACCACCACCAAAACCACCACCACCACCAATACCACGACCACCAATACCAATACCACTGCCAATACCACCACCACCAATACCACCAACACCAATACCACCACCACCAATACCACCACCACAACCACCAATACCACCACCAATACCACCACCAATACCACCACCAATACCACCACCACCAATATCAGCACCAATACCAATATCAGCACCTACACTATCACAACTATCACCACCAATACCACCACCACCAATAGCACCACCACCAATAACCCCACCACCAATACCACCACCAATACCACTGCCTCCAATACCACCAATACCATCACAAATACCATCAATACAACACCACCAATACCACCAACACCAATTTCACCACCACCACTAATACCACCACCAATACCACCCCCACCAATACCACCCCCAATACCACCAATACCACAAACAATACCATTAATACCACCACCACTACCACTAATACCACAACCACCAATACCACCACCACCAATACCAATACCACCACCACCAATACTACCAATACCAATACTACCACCACCAATCCCACCACCACCAATACCACCTATTCCAATACCACCACCAACAATACCAATACCACCACCAATACCAATACCAATACTACCACCACCAATACCACCAGCAATACCAATACCAACACCAGCACTATCACCACCACCACCATCAATACCACCACCACCAACAATACCACCAATATCAACACCACCAATACCACCACCACCACCAATACCACCACCACCATTACCACCAATACCACCAGCACCACCACCAATACCACTAATACCACCACCACCAATATCACCACCACCAATACCACCACCACCAATACCACCACCACCATTACCACCAATAGCACCAGGACCACCACCAATATCAGCACCAATACCACTAATACCACCACCACCAATACCACCACCACCACCATCAATACCACCAATACCACCACCACAAATAACAATACCACCACCAATACCAATACAACCACCACCAATACCACCATCACCATCAATACCACCACCACCAACAATACCACCAATATCACCACCACCAATACCACCACCTCCAACAATACCCCCACCACCAATACCACCAATACCACCACAGCCACCAATACCACCACCAATACCACCAATACCACCACCACCAATACCACTAGAACAACACCACCGCAAATAGCACCACCACCAATACCATCAATTCCACCACCAATGCCACCACCACCACAAATACCAATGCCACCACCACCAATATCACCAATACAACCACCAGTACCACCACCAACACCAAAACCACCACCATCACCACCAATACTACCACCAATACCTCCACCAATACCACCACCAATACCACCACCACCACCAATATCACCTATACGACCACCAATACCACCACCACCAATAGCAATACCACCACCACCAATACCACCACCACCAATACCACCAATACCAATACCACCACCACCAATACCACCACCAATTCCAATACCACCAATACCACCAATACCAATACCACCACCAAAACCAATACCAATACAACCACCACCAATATCACCACCTTCACCATCGATACCACCACCACCACCAATACCACCTATACCACCACCACCCATACCACCAATACCCTCACCACCAATACCACCACCAATACCCCCACCACCACCACCAATACAACCACCTTCAATACCACCAATTCCACCAACAATGCCACGACCACCACCAATACCACCGCCACCAACAATACCACCATCACCTCCAATACCACCACCAATACTACCAATACCATACCACCACCAATACCACTAATACCACCACCACCAATACCACCACCACAAATACCACCACCAATACCACCACCATAACCACCACCACCAATACCACCACCAATGCCACCACCAATGCCACCAATACCACCACCACCACCAATACCTCCCCACCAATGTCACCAATACCACCAATACCACCACCACCAAAATCACCACCACCAATACCAATACCACTACCAATACCACCACCACCATTATATCCCCAATACCACCACCAATATCACCACCACCAATTCCATCACCACCTCCAATACCATCACCACCACCAATACCACCATCACCACCAAGATCACTACCACCAATTCCACCACCAATACCACCAATACCAATACCACTGCCAATACCAATACCGCCACCACCACCACCAATACCACCACCAATACCACCACCAATACCACTACCAATACCGCCACTAATACCACCACCAATACCACCACCACCAATATCCCAAATACCACTACCACAATGCCACCACCACCACTCCCACCGATAGCAATACAACCACCAATACCGCCAACACCACTACCACCAATACCACCACCAATACTACCTATACCACCACCAATACCACCACTACCAATACCACCACCACCTCCAATACCGAAACCACCACCACCACCACCAATACCACCACCACCAATACCACCACCAATACCACCACCACCACCAATACAACCACCACCACCAATACCATCAGCACCACCAATACCACCACCACCAATACCACCACAACCACCACCAATATCACCACCACCAATTCCATCACCACCACCAATACCATCACCACCACCAATACCACCAACACCATCAATACCATCACCACCACCAATACCACTACCACCACCACCACCACCAATATCACCACCACCAATTTCATCACCACCACCAATACAATCACCACCACCAATACCACCATCAGAACCAATACCACCACCACCAAAACCACCACCACCACCAATACCACCACCACCAATACCAATACCACCGCCAATACCACCACCACCAATACCGCCAACACCAATACAACCACCACCAATACCACCACCACAACCACCAATACCACCACCACCAATATCAGCACCAATACCAATATCAGCACCTATACTATCACAACTTTCACCACCAATACCACCACCACCAATAGCACCACCACCAATAACCCCACCACCAATACCACCATCAGCAATACCAAAGCCAATATCAATACTACCACCACCAATACCAACACCACCAATACCACCACCACCACCAATACCACCACCACCACTAATACCACCATCACCAATACCACCACCACCAATACCACCACCACCACCACCACCAATACCAAAACCACCACCACCAAAACAACCACCACCAATACCACCAATACCACCACCACCAATACCAATAGCACCAATACCACCACCAATACCACTACCACCACCACCAATACCAATACCATAGCCAATACCAATACCACCACCATCAATACCACCACCAATACCACCAACACCAATACCACCACCACCACCACAAACACCACCAATGCCAATACTACCACCACCAATTCCAATACCACCAATACCAATACCACCCCCACCAATACCGCCACCACCACCAATACTACCACCTATACCACCACCAATACTACCACCAATATCACCACCAATACCAATACCACTACCAACAATACCACCAATACCACTATCACCAAGAATACCACCACTAATACTACCACCACCACCACAAATACCACCACCAATATCACCTCTACCACCACTACCAATACCACCACCAATATCACCAGAAATACCAATACCACCACCAACAATGCCAACAATACCAACATCACTAACAATACCACCACTAGTACTACCACCACCAATAACACCACCACAAAAATAATACCACCACCACCAATACCACCATTACCACCATCAATGCCACCACCTCCACCAATACAACCACCCCTACCACCAATACCACCACCACCATCAATACCACCACCACCACCACCGCCACCAATACCATCACCACCACCAATACCACTACCACCACCAATACCACCAATACCACCACCACCAATACGAATACCACCTATTCCAATACCACCACCAACAATACCAATACCACCACCAATACCAATACCACCACCACCAATGCCAATACCACCAGCAATACCAATACCACCACCAGCACCAATACCACCACCACCATCAATACCACCACCACCAACAATACCACCAATATCACCACCACCAATACCACCACCACCACCATTACCACCAATACCACCAGCACCACTACCAATACCAGCATCAATACCACTAATACCACCACCCCCAATACCACCACCACCACCATCAATACCACCAATACCACCACCACAAATAACAATACCACCACCAATACCAATACCACCATCACCAATACCACCACCATCAATACCACCACCACCAACAATACCACCAAGATCACCACCACCACCACCAATACCTCCACCACCAATGTCACCAATACCACCACCACCAAAATCACCACCACCAATACCAATACCACTACCAATACCACCACCACCAATATCACCAATACCACCACCAATATCACCACCACCAATACCATCACCACCTCCAATACCATCACCACCACCAATACCACCATCACCACCAAGATCACTACCACCAATTCCACCACCAATACCACCAATACCACTGCCAATACCAGTACCGCCACCACCAACACCACCATCACCAATACCACCACCAATACCACCACCAATACCACTACCAATACCGCCACTAATACCACCACCAATACCACCACCACCAATATTCCAAATACCACTACCACAATGCCACCACCACCACTTCCACCGATAGCAATACAACCACCAATACCGCCAACACCACTACCACCAATACCACCACCAATACTACCTATACCACCACCAATACCACCACTACCAATACCACCACCACCTCCACCTCCAATACCGAAACCACCACCACCAATACCACCACCACCACCAATACCACCAACACCAATACCATCAATACCACCAACACCACCACCAATACCACCACCAATACCACCACCACCAATACAACCACCACCACCAATACCATCAGCACCACCAATACCACCACCACCAATACCACCAATACCACCACCACCATCAATATCACCACCACCAATTCCATCACCACCACCAATACCATCACCACCACCAATACCACCAACACCATCAATACCATCACCACCACCAATACCACTACCACCAATACCACCACCACCACCAATATCACCACCACCAATTTCATCACCACCACCAATACAATCACCACCACCAATACCACCATCACAACCAATACCACCACCACCAAAACCACCACCACCACCAATACCACCACCACCAATACCACCGCCAATACCACCACCACCAATACCGCCAACACCAATACAACCACCACCAATACCACCACCACAACCACCAATACCACCACCACAACCACCACAACCACCAATACCACCACCACCAATATCAGCACCAATACCAATATCAGCACCTATACTATCACAACTTTCACCACCAATACCACCACCACCAATAGCACCACCACCAATAACCCCACCACCAATACCACCATCAGCAATACCAAAGCCAATATCAATACTACCACCACCAATACCAACACCACCAATACCACCACCACCAATACCACCACCACCACTAATACCACCACCACCAATACCACCAATACCACCATCACCAATACCACCACCACCAATACCACCACCACCACCAATACCAAAACCACCAAAACAACCACCACCAATACCACCAATACCACCAATACCAATAGCACCAATACCACCACCAATACCAATACCACTACCACCACCACCAATACCAATACCATAGCCAATACAAATACCACCACCACCAATACCACCACCAATTCTACCAACACCAATACCACCACCACAAATACCACCAATGCCAATACTACCACCACCAATTCCAATACCACCAATACCAATACCACCCCCACCAATACCACCACCACCACCAATACTACCGCCAATACCACCACCACCACCAATACTACCACCAATATCACCACCAATACCAATACCACCACCAACAATACCACCAATACCACTATCACCAAGAATACCACCACTAATACTACCACCACCACCACAAATACCACCACCAATATCACCTCTACCACCACTACCAATACCACCACCAATATCACCAGAAATACCAATACCACCACCAACAATACCAACAATACCAACATCACTAACAATACCACCACTAATACTACCACCACCAATAACACCACCACAAAAACCAATACCACCACCACCAATACCACCATTACCACCATCAATGCCACCACCTCCACCAATACAACCACCCCTACCACGAATACCACCACCACCATCAATACCACCACCACCACCAATACCACCACCAATACCATCACCACCACCAATACCACCACCACCACCAATACCACCAATACCACCACCACCAATACGAATACCACCTATTCCAATACCACCACCAACAATACCAATACCACCACCAATACCAATACCACCACCACCAATGCCAATACCACCAGCAATACCAATACCACCACCAGCACCAATGCCACCACCACCATCAATACCACCACCACCAACAATACCACCAATATCACCACCACCAATACCACCACCACCACCATTACCACCAATACCACCAGCACCACCACCAATACCAGCATCAATACCACTAATACCACCACCCCCAATACCACCACCACCACCACCACCACCATCAATACCACCAATACCACCACCACAAATAACAATACCACCACCAATACCAATACCACCATCACCAATACCACCACCATCAATACCACCACCACCAACAATACCACCAAGATCACCACCACCAATACCACCAATACCACCACCTCCAACAATACCCCCACCACCAATACCACCAATACCACCACCAATACCACCACCAATACCACCACCAATACCACCACCACCAATACCACCACCACCAGCACCAATACCACCAGAGCAATACCACCGCAAATAGCACCACTACCAATACCACCAATTCCACCACCAATGCCACCACCACTAATACCACCACCACCACGAATACCACCGCCACCACGACCAATATCACCGATACAACCACCAGTGCCACCACCAACACCAAAACCACCACCATCACCACCAATACTACCACCAATACCACCACCAATACCACCACCAATACCTCCACCATCACCAATACCAACACCAACAATACCACCACCAATACCAATACGACCACCACCAATACCACCACCACCTAAATCACCAATACAACCACCATTACCACCACCATCTCCACCAATACTACCACTAATACCACCAATACCAGCCTCAATAGCACCACCAATACCACCACCAATACCACCACCAATACCACCACCACCAATACCACCACCACCACCAATATCACCAATACAACCAACGATACCACCACAACATCACCAATACCACCACCATCTCCACCAGTACTACCAACAATACCACCAATGCCAGCCTCAATACCACCACATATACCACCACCAATACCAACACCACCACCAATACCAGCACCACCACTACCACCACAACCACCAATACCACCACACCAATACCACCACCACCAATACCATCAATATCAATACCAATACCACCACCTCCAATACCAATACCACCACCAATACCAATACCACCAATACTAATACCACCACCAAAAACAATACCAATACCACCACCACCACCAATATCACCACCTTCACCATCGATACCACCACCACCACCAATACAACCTATACCACCACCACCCATACAACCAATACTCCCACCACCAATACCCCCACCACCAATATCATCAATACCACCACCACCACCACCAATTCCTCTACCACCACCATCAATACAGCCACCACCAATACCACCAATTCCACCAATACCAATACCACCACCACCACCAATACCACCATCACCTCGAATACCACCACTAATACCACCAATACCACACCACCACCAATACCACTAATACCACCACCACCACGAAAACCACCACCACCAATATCACCACTACCACCACCAAAACCACCAATGCCACCAACAATGCTACCACCACCACCAATGCCACCAATACCACCACCACTAATACCACCACCACCAATGCCACCAATACCACCACCACCATCACCAATACGACCAATACAACCACCAATGCCACCACCAATACCACTACCATCAATACCAGCGCCACCAATGCCACCAATACCACCACCACCAATACCACCACCAATACCACCACCACCAAAACTACCACCACCAATACCACAACCAATACCACTACCACCAATACCACCACTCCCAATACCACCACCACCAATACCACCACCAATATCACCAATACCACCACCACCACCAATACCACCACCACCACCAATATCACCACCACCAATACCATCACCACCTCCAATACCATCACCACCACCAATACCACCATCACTACCAATACCACCAAAACCACCAATACCACCATTACCACCGCCAATACCAATACCACCACCACCAATACCACCACCACCAATGCCATCACCAATACCAATACCACCACCAATATCACCATCAATACCGACACCAATACCAACACCAACATCAATACCACCACCACCAATACCCCCAATTCGACTACCACCAATGCCACCACCACCAATACCACCAATACCAATACCACCACCACCAATACCATCAACACTACCACCACCAATACCACCACCAATACCACCTATACCACCACCAATACCACCAATACCATCACCAATACCACCACCAATACCATCACCAATACCACCACCAATACCACCACTACCAAAACTACCACCACTGTAGGAGAGTCGGATCTGCTTCTTATAGTTGCCCCCACTTTTTGCTGATGTTTCACTGTTTTCGACTTAGTCCGACTGGGATCCTGCTATTCAGGACCCCAGTCTATCTGCTTTCTCCTCTAAATTGATTGCATGTACCTTAGGTACACTCCAGATTGGATTCTGGGGTACCCTTATAAGTCCCTAGTGTAGGAGAGTAGGTTCTGCTTCTTATAGTACCCCCACTTTTTGCTGATGTTTCACTGTTTTCAACTTAGTCTGACTGAGATCCTGCTATTCAGGAGCCCAGTCTAGCTGCTTTCTCCTCTAAATTGATTGTATGTACTTTAGGTACACTACAGATTGGATTCGGGGGTACCCTTATAAGTCCCTAGTATATGGTATACTATGTACCCAGGGCATAGGTACCCCAGAGGCCTCCCAGGGGCTGCAGCATGTATTGTGCCACCCCTGAGAGGCCATTCAAACTGACACCACAGGTCTGCGACTGCAGCCTGTGTAAGGTGGTGCATGCACCCCTTACTTAGATATAGGTTCACTATATCTATCCTGATCACTGCACATATACACCTATCAGTCACCCCTATGGCAGGCCTTATCAATCCTGAAGGCAGGGTTCTGGGTTTTATGTGAGAGGGTGCCCATGCATGAGCAGAGCCCCTCTGCAGCTTTCGGAACCACTATTCCAGGGTTGTCTGTGATGCAGCCAACCATATACTCTTAAGTGCATTATAACCTCACGGTAAATGCTAACTTTAAAATGGCTGCAAGGAATTATGTCGTGTTTGGTGTCAAACACCTTGGAATCATACCTCCACACCAGTAACTGGTGTGGGAGGTATGATTTCTCCCTCCTAGAGGGAGAAATATGACAGAACCGGTACACCCGGTACCAGCTTCACAGAGCCCTGGCATCACAAAATGGATGCTGCCAGCCACAGACACGAGTCTGCCCTCCTGCCGCTGGACGAAACTCCAGCAGTGGAAGGCTTGACAATAGGTTTCCTGTCACAGGGAGGTGTGACCACCTCCCAGACAGGCTTTAGTGTATTGGGGCTGGGTGGGTGCACTCCAAGAGTGCTTTGATGTCTGCACTGGGGGCACATTTGGTGTCCTTGTGCATAGTCCAGCTCAAACTGGTTGCAGGGGCACTCAGCCCCTGCTCTGGCGCGAAACTGGACAAAGGACATCGGTGTAGCCACCCCTCTGTCCTGACCCTCCCATAGGTGGGTCCCCAGAGTTTGTCCCATCCCTTCCTTGGGTATAAAGTAGGAACCCCTGTCTACAGGACTTAAGATTTTACCTGGACTAAACTCTGCAACAGAATCCAAGTACTTCAATGATATACACTACGCTGGATGACTGAAGAATCTCCCTTGGAGTAAAGGAGTTACTCCCCTGCAAGGCAGGCACCTTTAATGCATCTGACCGGTTTGCATCTCCGAAGCTCCCGAGGACTTCGAAGAATATTGCAACACACGAGGTGGGTTCCCAAGGTCTTAGAGGTTGATCTGTGCCCCCAGCAAGTCTGAGGCCCGTATCCCTTGTGGTGACCATGCCACCTGAACCCCTGGACACCGCGTCTATTTGCAGAAGCATCAGCTTTCCGGCAACCCCTGAGGCTGAGCTTTGGGTTACTTGTAGCCCTGACCCCGAGCAGTAATTACTCTGAAGATTGCTGGCCTACACACAATGAGTGTTCTGTGGGCCACCATTTTGTGATTCCTCTCAAGGTCGCTTTGCGATCCCTGGTCCGTTGACCTGTGGGTCCCCAAGAAGACAACTCTAACTTTCAATGGGCTTCCCTGGTTGCTCCAGACAAGCCCTGACTCTCCATTGCTTGGGGAGTCCCCAGGACCTTGCTGGTCCTCACAGAAGCATCATTACTCTGACCGCGTGGGTTGCAGTTGCCAAGGCTTGCTTGTCTCCAATCCGGAAACTGACCCCTCAGCAATCGACATCCTTTGTGGGACAGCTCGCCTATGGATCCTGGTTATCGTTGACGTCTCCTGGTCCCCGTGGCTGCAGAGTCAAGCTTCACCTCTTCGCATCTGAAGCACCCAAAATCGGTGGGCATTTGATTGCTCCGCTCCTGGTCACGTGAAGTGACCCAGACTTTGTCCCCTCTGCTTTCAGGTTCTTCACATCTTCGATCCAGGCTTGGATCACACCGGACACTTTTCTTCTCCACGGCAGCAGCTCTTCTTCGCAACACGCCATAGAAAATGACGAGGGTTTCCGACACCACTTGACCCCTATGCACCCGGCTTCCCTGGGCTAGGTAACACGGGTACCTCAGTACTCACGAGGTTGCTGGCCTTTGAACCTTCTAAGTTTAGCTGGGTTTGCTTGAAGTCCTCTCCGAAGTGTCCTTAAACTCAAAAATTCCAACCGCGACTTTCCCTTAGGGTTGTACGGAGCTCGCGTCTATGTTCCCACACTGCACCCGTCCTCCGTGGGTCCCCTGTGTCACTACCTTGGGTGGTTTCTTGGGGTCCCAGCGATTCTACGTTCTCTAGGCACTGTGTCTAGTCAAGTTGTGGTTCTTATACCACTTTCTTAGTATATGGTTTGGTCTCCCCCTGGAGCCCACTGTGTATTGTGCTATTTACTGTTGTTCTTGTACTGTGTAATTGTGTGCCTTGTTCTCTAATCTCATAAAGAGGTTAGTAGAGAGTGTTTAGTAATAAATACATATATTTTATATATACCTTGTGTGGTTCTCCTTTCATTTGGGCATTCAAGAGGTTATATACTGGTAAAACAAGCTGCTTTACATTCCTTCAAGACTTAGCCTGAAGGCTGCTCTCCACAGCTACCACTAGGATAGCTTTCTATAAAGGTTGTCTTTAACCTAATCATCAATAAGGGTCGTTTGGACTGGTGCAAGGTGCCCACTTTAATTAGTGGACAGCCTATACCAGGGCAACTTCTCACATTTAGTATATGGTATACTATGTACCCAGGGCATAGGTACCCCAGAGGCCTCCCAGGGCCTGCAGCATGTATTATGCCACCCCTGAGAGGCCCTTCAAAATGACACAACAGGTCTGCTACTGCAGCCTGTGTAAGGTGGTGCATGCACCCCTTACTTAGATATGGGTTCACTATATCTATCCTGATCACTGCACATATACGCCTATCAGTCACCCCTATGGCAGGCCTTATCAATCCTGAAGGCAGGGTGCTGGGTTTTATGTGAGAGGGTGCCCATGAATGAGCAGAGCCCCTCTGCAGCCTTTGGAACCACTATTCCGGGGTTGTCTGTGATGCAGCCAACCATATACTCTTAAGTGCATTATAACCTCGCGGTAAATGCTAACTTTAAAATGGCTGCAAGGAATTATGTCGTGTTTGGTGTCAAACACCTTGGACTCATACCTCCACACCAGTAACTGGTGTGGGAGGTATGATTCCTCCCTCCTAGAGGGAGAAATATGACAGCACCGGTACACCCGGTACCAGCTTCACAGAGCCCTGGCATCACAAAATGGATGCTGCCAGCCACAGACATGAGTCTGCCCTCCTGCTGCTGGATGAAACTCCGGCAGGGGAGGCTGGACAATAGGTTTCCTGTCACAGGGAGGTGTGACCACCTCCCAGCCAGGCTTTAGTGTATTGGGGCTGGGTGGGTGCACTCCAAGAGTGCTTTGATGTCTGCACTGGGGGCACATTTGGTGTCCCTGTGCATAGTCCAGCTCAAACCGGTTGCAGGGGCACTCAGCCCCTGCTCTGGCGTGAAACTGGACAAAGGACATGGGTGTAGCCACCCCTCTGTCCTGACCCTCCCATAGGTGGGTCCCCAGAGTTTGTCCCACCCCTTCCTTGGGTATAAAGTAGGAACCACTGACTACAGGACTTGAGATTTTACCTGGACTAAACTCTGCTACGGAAACCAAGTAACCTTCGATGATCTACGCTTTGCTGGATGACTGAAGAATCTCCCTTGGAGTAAAGGAGTTACTCCCCTGCAAGGCAGGCACCTCAACACATCTGACCAGTTTGCATCTACGCAGCTCCTGATGGACTCCGAAGATTTTGCAACACAGGAGGTGGGTTTCCAAGCTTTCCCGAAGCCGACTAGTGCTCACAGCACACCTGAGACCCGCAGCCCTCGTGGGGACCGTGCAACCCGAACCCCTGGACACCATGCAGATTTGCAGCAGCATATGCTTCTAGGCAACCCCTGAGGCTGTACTTTAGGCTACTTGTAGTCCAAGCCCGAGCAGTGTTTCCACTGAAGATTGCTGGCCTACACTCAACGAGTGTTCCGTGGGCTGCCATTTTGTGATTCCTCTTGAGGTCCCTTTGCGATCCCTGGTCCATTGACCTGTGGGTCCCCAAGAAAGCAACTCTAACATTCAATGGGCTTCCCTGGTTGCTCCAGATGTGCCCTGACTCTCCATCGCTTGGGGAGTCCCCAGGACCTTGCTGGTCCTTACAGAAGCATCAGTACTCTGACCGCGTGGGTTGCAGTTGCCAAGGCTCGTTGGTCTCCAATCCGGAAACTGACCCCTCAGCAATCGACATCCTTTGTGGGACAGCTCGCTTGCGGAATCTGGTTGTCGTTGACATCTCCTGGTCCCCGTGGCTGCAGAGTCAAGCTTCACCTCTTTGCACCTGAAGCACCTGACATCGGTGGCCATTTGATTGCTCCGCTCCTGGTCACGTGAAGTGACCCAGACTTTGTCCCTTCTGCTTTCAGGTTCTTCACATTCTCGATCCAGGCTTGGATCACACCGGACACTTTTCTTCTCCACGGCAGCAGCTCTTCTTCGCAACACGCCATAGAAAACGACGAGGGTTTCCGACACCACTTGACCCCTATGCACCCGGCTTCCCTGGGCTAGGTAACACGGGTACCTTGGTACCCACAAGGGTGCTGGCCTTTGAACCTTCTAAGTTTAGCTGGGTTTGCTTGAAGTCCTCTCCTAAGTGTCCTTAAACTCTAAAATTCCAACCGTGACTTTCCCATAGAGTTGTACGGAGCTCGCGTCTGTGTTCCCACACTGCACCCGTCCTCCATGGGTCCCCTGTGTCACTACCTTGGGTCTTTCCTTGGGGTCCCAGCGATTCTACGTGCTCTAGGCACTGTGTCCAGTCAAGTCGTGGTTCTTATACCACTTTCTTAGTATATGGTTTGGTCTCCCCCTGGAGCCCACTGTGTATTGTGCTATTTACTGTCGTTCTAGTACTGTAATATTGTGTGCCTTGTTCTCTAATCTCATAAAGAGGTTAGTAGAGAGTGTTTAGTAATAAATACATATATTTTATATATACCTGGTGTGGTTCTCCTTTCATTTGGTCATTCAAGAGGTTATATACTGGTAAAACAAGCTGCTTTACATTCCTTCAAGACTTAGCCTGAAGGCTGCTCTCCACAGCTACCTCTAGGATAGCTTTCTATAAAGGTTGTCTTTAACCTAATCATCAATAAGGTTCGTTTGGACTGGTGCAAGGTGCCCACTTTAATTAGTGGACAGCATATACCAGGCCAACTTCTCACATTGGTGTGCAGCGGTTAGAATTCAAGCTGCTATTGTTTTACCAGATAATCTCAGTGAGTGACTAACTGAAAACCACTAAAGGTACTTAGGTACATATAAATTAAGTCTAGAATAAAGTAAGTTCTACTGAACTTAGAGTTGGGTGTCAAGGGCCTAGCACACCCTTTCTCCAACTCAAGAGAGTTTAGTAGTTCCCACTAGAGTAGGTAGGTGCATACACCACGCCACACTAGAATGTCTTCAAGGCCTGAAGTCAGTGACTCCTTGCCAACTAAGTATGACCAGCTCACATTCCAAGAATTGAGAAACATGTGTTCATCAAGGAAACTGAAGACAGGGAAAAACCCAAACACCCAAAAGCTCATAGTGACTTTGCTTTTAGATGACCTCAGAAAGACCCCAGGGTCTGATGAGGCAGGCAAAGGTGGTGGGACAGCAGAAGAGGAAAGGCCAGGGAGTGAAAACCTCAATGACCAGGACTCTGATGCTGGCCAGGAGGATCAAAATGATTCTAAACTGGAAAATCCAATTCTTCCTGAAGGTGAGGAAGGAGACCCCAGTGGGCCTCTCTTTACCCCACCTGGAAGGGTTAACAGTTTACCAAGAAGATCTAGATCTCCTTCTCTGGAATCTAATCGTTCTGGTACATCTGTAGGGAGGTCTGTGTCTCATAGGACTTCTTCTCATAGAAGGGAGTCCTCTTATGAGAAGAAGTGCCAACTGCTTGAGTTTGAGAGAGCTAAGCTCAGGATCAAGAGAGAGCAATTGGCCTTAGACAGGGAATCCCTGGAGCTTCAGAGAGCTTCTCAGAAGTTGGGACTAGAGTCCCATGGTGGCAGCCACAGTGTCCCTAGAGCTAGAGATCATACTCATGATCATAGGAACCTGAACAAGATTTTCCCTCCCTACCAGAGTGGGGATGACATCCATAAATGGATAACTGCACTTGAGAGGGCCTGTAAGTTACAGAGGGTCTCTCAGGAGCAGTGGGCAGCAATCTTGTGGCTCTCCTTTGCAGACAAAGGTAGAGACAAGCTCCTCACTGTTAGAGAATAGGATGCTAATAATTACAAAGTCCTGAAGAGTTCTCTGATTGATGGGTTTGGCCTAACCACTGAACAATACAGGTTAAAGTTCAGAGACACCCAAAAGGCACAGACTCAGGACTGGGTTGACTTTGTAGATTGTGCTACTAAGGCTCTGGAAGGTTGGATACATGGCAGCAAGGTGCATGACTTTTTAGGATTGTACAATTTGTTTATAAGGGAGCGGATCCTTAATAATTGTCAAAACCAGCTTTTACACTAGTACCTGGTGGACTCTGATCTGACCTCTCCCCAAGAATTGGGAAAGAAGGCAGACAAATGGGTCAGAACCAGTGTAAAGCCAAAGAATCAGGGTGGTGACCAGAAGAAAGATTCTTCCAAAAACCAAGAGAAAGGTGGGGATAAATCAAAAGATAAATCCACAACAGGACCCCAAAAGTCCTCTTCTGGGTGTGGGTCCCAAACTCCTTCCTCCCTGAAAAGAAACCTTATTGCCATATATGTAAGAAGCCTGGCCACTGGAAAAATGACCCCAGTTGCCCTAAGGCCAGCAATAAGGAAAATGTTCCTTCCAGCAATACTACCACTCCTCCTGGTACTACAAGTAGTAATCCCTAGGTGGTAGTAATGCACCCAAAAGGTAGGTGCATTCTCATGGGGAACTGAGGTGGACCCCAGCTTATCAAGGTCCTCCTCACAGGCCTCCTTAGTCTGTGATGGTGGCATGGGATTTGCCACTTTTACTATGAGTCCCAATACTTTGGGCAAGTACAGACAGGAGCCCTTAATAAATGGTCAGAAAGCTGTGGTACTCAGGGACACAGGGGCTAGTGTCACCATGGTGACAGGGAAACTAGTCCCCCCTCAACAGCTTTTACCTGAGTTCAAGTACCAGGTGACCAACATTGATGGTATCAGCACAGATCATTCCATGGCCATAGTCAATCTCAGCTGGGGAGGGGTCACTGGCCCAAAGAGAGTGGCAGTGTCCCCAAACTTGCATGTAGATTGCCTGTTGAGCAATGATCTGGACGTTTCAGCCTGGGCTGAAGTTGAATACCAGGCCCATTTAAAAATGTTGGGCCTCTCTGAGAAGGTTGGTGGGGCTGTTAGGGCCTCAGCCCCATCCCAGGGAAATATTGGAGCAGTGGAGCCTGAAAGAATGGCCCACTCTACTCCACAAGAGAGCAGAAGGGTTGAAGAAAAGTCTTCTTCCCCCCAGACTATAGGTAAGGGTCAGCTTCCTCAGGGAACTGATCCTACCCCTAGTGAAGGAACTGCCCCAGAGGTGGTCAGGCCTGGACTGGCAATGCCCCTGATGGCAGGGGACCCTTCCAAGGTGGTACCCAGTCTGGAGCAGGTATCCTGCCCCTCTCTACCCTACCTCACTCAGCCTAGGGCTGCAGAGGTCAGGGAGGTCAGTGGACCCCTTAGGGCCCATTGTCCAGAGGAACCCCCTCATCCACAGATTAGGGGCACCCAGTCTAGTAGCCCTAGCCCGGTGAAAATTCCTCAACCCACTGAGGGAACCCTCTTACCATTGGATAGGGACCTCCCCCAGATGGATTCTGTTGGGCAAAGGCAAACCTGGGACCAAGTGGTTCCAAACCTACCATATCCCTCCAGTGTTCCAACCAAAGGGACCCAACCCCCAGCTGTAGGCAGCCAGAGGTTGACCCTTATGGCCAGATACAACTCAGTCATGGAAAGAAAGGCCTCCATGGTGACCAGTGATCTGAGGAAGCTGAGGCCAACTTTATTAGGGCCTCACTTCTCTACTAAGACACCCCACCAGCCTTTTACTTTGCCAAAACATACCACAGGTAGTAATTCCAAATGGTGGAGATCATCCAATACCCTTGGGGTTAGGGATTGCTTAGTGGACCATAAGACAGGGGGTAACCATGCTAGTGCAGGTTGTTCCTTATATGGCCACTTAGTCAATAAAGGCTCAACTGGGCAAGGTTAGCCTTATCTCCTTTCATTTGGGGGGTTATGTAGGAAGGTGGAATCTGACTGCATGGTTGCCCCCACTTTTTCCTGGTGTTTTGCTGGTTTTCGACTTAGTTTGGCTGGGATCCTGCTATTCAGGACCCCAGCCTATCTGCTTTCCCCTTAAATTGATTGCATGTACTTTAGGTACACTCCAGATTGGATTCTGGGGTACCCTTATAAGTCCCTAGTATATGGTATACTATGTACCCATGGCATAGGTACCCCAGAGGCCTCCAAGGGGCTGCAGCATGTATTATGCCACCCCTGAGAGGCCATTCAAAATGACACAACAGGTCTGCTACTGCAGCCTGTGTAAGGTGGTGCATGCACCCCTTACTTAGATATAGGTTCACTATATCTATCCTGATCACTGCACATATACGCCTATCAGTCACCCCTATGGCAGGCCTTATCAATCCTGAAGGCAGGGTGCTGGGTTTTATGTGAGAGGGTGCCCATGAATGAGCAGAGCCCCTCTGCAGCCTTTGGAACCACTATTCCGGGGCTGTCTGTGATGCAGCCAACCATATACTCTTAAGTGCATTATAACCTCGCGGTAAATGCTAACCTTAAAATGGCTGCAAGGAATTATGTCGTGTTTGGTGTCAAACACCTTGGAATCATACCTCCACACCAGTAACTGGTGTGGGAGGTATGATTCCTCCCTCCAAGAGGGAGATTTATGACAGCACCGGTACACCCGGTACCAGCTTCACAGAGCCCTGGCATCACAAAACGGATGCTGCCAGCCACAGACACGAGTCTGCCCTCCTGCTGCTGGACGAAACTCCAGCAGGGGAAGGCTTGACAATAGGTTTCCAGTCACAGGGAGGTGTGACCACCTCCCAGACAGGCTTTAGTGTATTGGGGCTGGGTGGGTGCACTCCAAGAGTGCTTTGATGTCTGCACTGGGGGCACATTTGGTGTCCCTGTGAATAGTCCAGCTCAAACTGGTTGCAGGGGCACTCAGCCCCTGCTCTGGCGTGAAACTGGACAAAGGACATGGGTGTTGCCACCCCTCTGTCCTGACCCTCCCATAGGTGGGTCCCCAGAGTTTGTCCCACCCCTTCCTTGGGTATAAAGTAGGAACCCCTGGCTACAGGACTTTAGATTACACCTGGACTAAACTCTGCTACAGAAACCAAGTACTTCGACGATCTACACTATGCTGGATGACTGAAGAATTTCCCTTGGAGTAAAGGAGTTACTCCCCTGCAAGGCAGGCACCTTTAACGCATCTGACCAGTTTGCATCTCCAAAGCTCCTGAGGACTGCGAAGAAAATTGCAACACAGGAGGTGGGTTCTCAAGGTCTTAGAGGTTGATCTGTGCTCACAGCAAGTCTGAGGCCCGTATCCCTTGTGGTGACTGTGCAACCCGAACCCCTGGACACCGTGTCTATTTGCAGAAGCATCAACTTTCCAGTGACCCCTGAGGCTGAGCTTTGGGTTACTTGTAGCCCTGACCCGGAGCAGTAATTACACTGAAGATTGCTGGCCTACACTCAACGAGTGTTCCATGGGCTGCCATTTTGTGATTCCTCTTGAGGTCCCTTTGCGATCCCTGGTCCATTGACCTGTGGGTCCCCAAGAAAGCAACTCTAACTTTCAATGGGCTTCCCTGGTTGCTCCACATGTGTCCTGACTTTCCATCACTTGGGGAGTCCCCAGGACCTTGCTGGTCCTCACAGAAGCATCATTACTCTGACCATGTGGGTTGCAGTTGCCAAGGCTTGTTGGTCTCCAATCCGGAAACTGACCCCTCAGCAATCGACATCCTTTGTGAGACAGCTCACCTGCAGAATCTGGTCACCATCGACATCTCCTGGTCCCCGTGGCTACAGAGTCAAGCTTCACCTCTTCGTACCTGAAGCACCCAACATTGGTGGGCATTTGATTGCTCCGCTCCTGGTCACGTGAAGTGACCCAGACTTTGTCCCCTCTGCTTTCAGGTTCTTCACATCCTCAATCCAGGCTTGGACCACACCTGACACTTTTTTTCTTCACAGCAGCAGCTCTTCTTCGCAACACGCCATAGAAAACGATGAGGGTTTCCGATACCACTTGACCCCTATGCACCCGGCTTCCCTGGGCTAGGTAACACGGGTACCTCGGTACTCACAAGGGTGCTGGCCTTTGAACCTTCTAAGTTTAGCTGGGTTTGCTTGAAGTCCTCTCCTAAGTGTCCTTAAACTCTAAAATTCCAACCGCGACTTTCCCATAGAATTGTAAAGAGCTCGGGTCTGTGTTCCCACACTGCACCCGTCCTCCGTGGGTCCCCTGTGTCACTACCTTGGGTGGTTCCTTGGGGTCCCAGCGATTGTACGTGCTCTAGGCACTGTGTCTAGTCAAGTCGTGGTTCTTATACAACTTTCTTAGTATATGGTTTGGTCTCCCCTGGAGCCCACTGTGTATTGTGCTATTTACTGTCGTTCTAGTACTGTAATATTGTGTGCCTTGTTCTCTAATCTCATAAAGAGGATAGTAGAGAGTGTTTAGTAATATATACATATATTTTATATATACCTGGTGTGGTTCTCCTTTCATTTGGTCATTCAAGAGGTTATATACTGGTAAAACAAGCTGCTTTACATTCCTTCAAGACTTAGCCTGAAGGCTGCTCTCCACAGCTACCACTAGGATAGCTTTCTATATAGGTTGTATTTAACCGAATCATCAATAAGGGTCGTTTGGACTGGTGCAAGGTGCCCACTTTAATTAGTGGACAGCATATACCAGGCCAACTTCTCACAAATACCACCACCACTACCAATACCACGACCAATATCACAACCAATAGCACTAATACCACTACCTCCACCAATACCAATACCACCACCACTAATACCACCACCACCAATACCACCAATACCGATACCACCACCAACAATACACATACCACCACCAATACCAATACCACCACCACCAATACCAATACCACCACCATCAATACCACCACCACCAACAATACCAACAATATCACCACCACCACCAATACCACCACCACCAATACCACAATATCAATACCACCAATACCATCACCAGCAACACCATCAATACCACCAGCAATACCACCTCCAATACACCCACCAATACCACCACCACCAATACCTCCAATACCATCACAAATACCACCAGTACACCACCATAAATATCACCACCACCAATACCAACACCACCACCAATAAAACCACCAATACCACCACCACCAATACCAATTCCACAAATACCACCACCACCACCAATACCAATAACACCACCAGCAACAATACCACCATCACCATTACCACCACCACCTATACCAGCACCAATACTACCACCACCAAGACAAATACCACTACCACCAATACTACCACCACTACCCCTGCCACCACCACCAAATCCAATACCATCACCAATACCACCACCACCAATGCAAATACCACCACCACCAATACTACCCCCACCACAAACACCAATAACACCAACAATACCACCACCACCACCAATACCATGACCAATATCACCACCATCACCACCAATACTACTACCAATACTAGCACCAATACCACCAACAATGCCACCACCACTACCAATACTACCACCACCCCAATACCACCACCACCAATTCCACCACCACCATCAATACCACCACCACCAATACCTCTACCAGCAACACCACCATCGAGGGGATCGGTCTGGACGTTTACACGCCGACGGAGCTACTATCCATCATACACTACTTTTTATCTTACACCTATAAGGGAGAACTATCATATACTCCCTTGGAACTACTTTTCGCACAGAAAGCTGACAAATTCGAAGTTTTTATAAGTAACAACATATATTTCAGATTTTAAGGCATAGACTTTGCGTCAAGTGCATATGAACACGCATTTTATACAAAAGAAAGACAATTGAAAGTCTTACAAGAAAGAAATAGAGAAGTTGTTTATTCTTCAACTTGGTGAAAATAATATTGTGGACTACCAGATATTTGACACTACGCTCAATATATAGAGTAAATGTGTGGCTTTTCCTGACGAAGACGCAGTTTGCGTCGAAACGCGCGTTGAAGACATTTATTTTTTGTGCCACTACTTGACTGTTTCTATAAGATTGAACATACGATTTTAAATGTTATTTTGATACATAGTATAGTTTGTTATGTATTATGAAGTGTTTTTTTATTTTTTATATTATAAAATAAATTGTAATAAAGATATTCTTTGTTAAAATCATTCACCTTTGTATTGTTTACATAGATTGTTACACTAAGTTCACAAATAAGATGTACTGAAGAGACACATTTATTCATTGATTTATAACTATTATTAATTTTTAATTGCCTAGGGATATATATTACACTGTACCACCACTACCAATACCACCACCACCAATAAATCCACCACCAATACCACCACCACCACCACCAGCACAATATCACCACCACCAATACCAATACCACCACCAATACCACCACCACCAATACTACCAATTCCACGACCACCACCACTACCACCACCACCAAATCCAATACCATCACCAATACCACCACCACCAATGCAAATACCACCACCACCAATACTACCCCCACCACAAACACCAATAACACCAATACCACCACCACCACCAATACCATGACCAATATCACCACCATCACCACCAGCACTAATATCACCACCACCAATACCAATACCACCACCAATACCACCACCACCAATACTACCAATTCCACGACCACCACCACTACCACCACCACCAAATCCAATACCATCACCAATACCACCACCACCAATGCAAATACCACCACCACCAATACTACCCCCACCACAAACACCAATAACACCAACAATACCACCACCACCACCAATACCATGACCAATATCACCACCATCACCACCAATACTACTACCAATACTAGCACCAATACCACCAACAATGCCACCACCACTACCAATACTACCACCACCCCAATACCACCACCACCAATTCCACCACCACCATCAATACCACCACCACCAATACCTCTACCAGCAACACCACCAATACCACCACCACCAATAGCAATACCACCACCACCAATACCACCACCAATATCACCACCACCAATACCACCAGCACCATTACCACCACCACTACCAATACCACCACCAGCACCGATACCACCACCACCAATACCACCACCATCATCAATACCACCACCACCAATACCTCCACCAGCAACACCACCAATACCACCACCATCAATAGCAATACCACCACCACCAATACGACTGCCACTGCCACCACCACTACCAATACCACCACCACCAATAACACCACCACCAATACCACCACCACCACCACCAGCACTAATATCACCACCACCAATACCAATACCACCACCAATACCACCACCACCAATACTACCAATTCCACGACCACCACCACTACCACCACCACCAAAACTGATACCATCGCCAATACCAATACCACCACCACCAATACCAATACCACCACCACCACCACCACAAATACCACCACCACCAATACCAATACCACCACCACCAATACCAATACCACCACCACCAATATCACCATCATCAATACCACCACCACCACTAATACCAATACCACCACCACCAATAACACCACCACCACCAACTCCACCACCACCAATACCACCACCAATACCACCACCAATGCCACCACCTCCACCAATACCAACCCCAAGAATACTACCACCTCCATCCATACCACCACCATGACCAATAGCCCCACCAATAAAAATAAGACCACCACCAATAACACCACCACCACCACCAAAATCACCGCCAATAGCACCACCACTACCAATAACACCACCGCCACCAATACCACCAATACCAATACCACCACCAGCAACACCATCAATACCACCACCAATACCACCACCAATACACCCACCAATACCACCACTGCCAATACCTTCAATACCATCACAAATACTACCAATATGCCACCACCAATACCACCACCACCACCAATACCACCACCACCACCAATACCACCACCATCACTACCAAAACCACCACCACCAATACCACCACCAACACCATGACCAATAGCACTAATACTCCCACCTCCACCAATACCACCACCACCAATATCAACACCAGCAATACCACCAATACCACCACATCCAATTCCACCACCACCAATACCACCAATACTGATACCACCACCAACAATACACATACCACCATCAATACCAATACCACCACCACCAATACCAATACCACCACCACCATCAATACCACCACCACCAACAATACCACCAATATCATCACCACCAATACCACCACCACCAATACCACAGTACCAATACCACCACCAGCAACACCATCAATACCACCAGCAATACCACCACCAATACATCCACCAATACCACCACCACCAATACCTCCAATACCATCACAAATACCACCAATATCACCACCACCAATATCAACACCACCACCAATACCAGCACCAATACCACCACCACCAATACCACCACCACCAATACCAGTTCCACCAATACCACCACCACCACCAATACCAATACCACCACCACCAATACCACCACCACCAACAATACCACGACCACCAGTAACACCACCACCTATACCAACACCAATACTACCACCACCAAGACAAATACCACCAATACCAATACCACCACCACCAATACCACCCCCACTACAAACACAAAAAACACCAACAATACCACCAGCACCACCAATACCATGACCAATACCACCACCTTCACTAATACCACCACCATCACCACCAATACTACCACCAATACCAGCACCAGTACCACCACCAATACCACTAATACCACCACCAATACCAATACCAATACCACCACCACCAATACCACCACCACCAATACCAATACCACCACCAACAATACAAATACCAACACCAATACATACCACCACCACCAATACCACCACCAATACCAATACCACCACTACCAACAATACCACCAATATCACCACCACCAATACCACCACCACCAATACCACAATACCATCACCAATAACACCAATACCACCACCAGCAACACCATCAATACCACCACCAATAGTACCACCAATACACCCACCATAACCACCACCACCAATACCATCACAAATACCACCAATACACCACCACCAACACCACCACCACAATACCACCACCACTAATACCAATACCACCACCAATAACACCAACAATACCACCACCACCACCAACACCACCATCAAGAATAGCACCACCACCACCAAAACCACCACCACAAATACCAATACCACCACCACCACCAATACCACCACCTCCAATACCACCACCACCAAGACAAATACCACCAACACCAATACCACCAATACCACCGCCACCAATACCACCACCAACATCAATACCACCACCAATACCACCACCACCAATACCAATACCACCACTACCACCAATAACATCAACAATACCATCACCACCACCAATACCATCACAAATATCACCACCATCACCAATACCACCACCATCACCAGCAATACTACCACCAATACAGCACAAAATCCACCACCACTACCAACACCAACACCAATACCCCCACCAATACCACCACCAATACACCCACCAATACACCACCAACAATACCACCACCACCAATACCACCACCAACAATAGCACCACCACCAATACCAATACAATACCAACACCACCAATACCACCACCACCTATACCAGCACCAATACTACTTCTACCAAGACAAATACCACCAACACCAATACCACCGCCACCAACAATACCACCACCAATATCACCACCACCACCAATAACACCAATACCAATACCACCACCAGCACCAATAACACCATCAATACCAATACCACCACCACCAATACCACCCCCACTACAAACACCAATAACTCCAACAATACCACCACCACCACCAATACCATGATCAATACCACCACCATCACCAATACCACCACCATCACCACCAATACTACCACCAATACCAGCACCAATACCATCACCACTACCAATACCACCACCAATACCACCACCACCAATACCACCACCACCATCAATACCACCACAACCAATACCACCACCACCACCAATACCATGACCAATACCACCACCATCACCACCAATACTACCACCAATACCAGCACCAATACCATCACCATCACCAATACTACCACCACCAATACCAATACCAGCAATACCACCTCCAATACCGATACCACCACCACCAATACCACCACCAATACCCCCACCACCAATACCACCACCAATACCAGCAATACCACCACCATCAACACTACCACCACTAATACAACCAGCACCACCAAGACCACCACCACCACCACAAATACCACCACCAATACCACCTCCACCTACAATACCGCCACCACCAATACCACCACCACCAATTCCACAACCACGACCACCAAAACCAATACCACCACCACCACCAATACCACCACCAATGCCACCGCCTGCACCAATACCACCACCACGAATACCTCCACCTCTATCATTTCCACCACCACCACCAATACCACCACCAATAAAAATGCCACCACTACCAATACCACCACCACCACCACCAATATCACCACCAATAGCACCACCACTGCCAATAACACCACCACCAATACCACCAATACCAATACCACCAATACCACCACCAGCAACACCATCATTACCACCACCAATACCACCACCAATACACCCACCAATACCACCACCACCAACACCTCCAATACCATTACAACTACCACCAATACACCACCACCACCAATACCACCACCACCACCAATAACACCACCAATACCACCACCACTACCACCACCACCACTACCACCACCACCACCACCAATATCACCACCAATACCAGCACCAATACCATGACCAATACCACTAATACCACCACCAACACCAATACCAATACCAACACCACCAATACCACCATCACCAATACCACTGATACCAATACCACCACCAACAATACAAATACCACCACCGATGCATACCAATACCACCACCAATACCAATATCACCACCACCATCAATACCACCACCACCAACAATACCACCAATATCACGGCCACCAATACCACCACCACCAATACCACAATTCCATCACCACCAACACCAATAACACCAATACCACCACCAGCAACACCATCAATACCACCACCAATACCACCACCAATACAGCTACCATAACCACCACCACCAATACCATCACAAATACCACCAATACACCACCACCAACACCACCACCACCAATACCACCCCCACTAATACAAATACCACCACCACCAATAACACCAACAATACCACCACCACCACCACCAAGAATAGCACCACCACCAATACCACCACTACCAATACCACCACCACCAATACCACCACCACCTATACCAGCACCAATACTACTTCCACCAAGACAAATACCACCAACACCAATACCACCAATTCCACCGCCACCAATACCACCACCAACATCAATACCACCACCACCAATACCAATACCACCACCACCACCAATAACACCAACAATACCACCACCACCAATAATACCATCACCAATATCACCACCATCACCAATACCAGCACCATCACCACCAATACCACCAATACCAGCACAAAATCCACCACCACTACTACCACCACTACCAATACCACCACTACCAATACCCCCACCAATACCACCACCAATACACCCACCAATACCACCACCACCACCACCACCACCAATACCACCAATACCATCACAAAAACGACCAATACACCACCACCAATACCACCACTACCAATACCACAATACCATCACCACCAGCACCAATAACACCAATACCACCACCAGCAACACCATCAATACCACCACCAATACCACCACCAATACACCCACCATAACCACCACCACCAATACCATCACAAATACCACCAATACCACCACCACCAATACCACCGCCACCACCACCACCAATACCACGACCACCTATACCAGCACCAATACTGCTTCCACCAAGACAAATACCACCAACACCAATACCACCAATACCACCGCCACCAATACCACCACCACGATCAATACCACCACCAATATCACCACCACCACCAATACCAATACCACCACCACCACCAACACCAACAATACCACCACCACCACCAATACTATCACCAATATCACCACCATCAGCAATACTACCACCAGAACCACCAATACTACCACCAGTACCATCAATACCAGCACCAAATCCACCACCACTACCACCACCACCAATACCACCACCACCAACACCACCACCATCAGGACCAATACCACCACCACCAATACCACCACCACCAATACCACTACCACCACCAATACTACCACCACCAATACCACCACAACCACCACTTCCACCACCACCAAAACCAATACCATCACCAATACCAATACCACCTCCACCAATACCAATACCACCATCACCACAAATACCACCACCACCAATACCACCACCACCAATACCACCACCATCAATACCACCACCAATACCAATACCACCACCACCAATACCACCAATACTACCACCACCAATAATACCACCACTAATACAACCACTACCACCAATACCACCACCACCACCAATTCCAACACCAATACCAGCACCAATACCATGACCAATACCACTGATACCACCACCACCACCACAACCAATACCAATACCAACACCACCAATACCACCAATACCAATATCACCACCACCAATACCACCAATACCAATACCACCACCAACAATACAAATACCACCACCAATACCACCACCACCATTACCACCACCAATACCAAAACCACCACCATCAATAGCACCACCACCAACAATACCACCAATATCACCACCACCAATAACACCACCACAAATACCACAATACCATCTCCAATAATACCAATACCACCAATACCACCACCAGCAACACCATCAATACCACCAAAACCACAGCCAATACACCCAACAATACCACCACCACCACCAATACCTTCAATACCATCACAAATACCACTAATACACCACCACCAATACCACCACCACCACAAATACCAGCACCAGTACCACTTCCACCAAGATCAATACCGCCAACACCAATACCACCACCACCACCACCAATACCAGCACCATCAATACTAATACCGCCAACAACACCAATACCACTACCACCAATACCACCACCACCGATACCACTACCAGCAATACCACCACCACCACCTATACCAGCACCAATACTACCACCTCCTAGACAAATACTGCCAACACCAATACCACCACCTCCAATACCACCACCATCGTCAATACCAGCACCAATACCAGCACCACCAATACTACCACCACCAATACCAATACCACCAACAATAACATCAACAATACCACCACCACCACCAATACCATCACCAATATCACCACCATCACCAATACCACTACCATCACCACCAATACTACCACCAATACCAGCACCGATACCACCACCACTACTAATACCACCACCACCACCAATACCACCACCACCAATACCACCACCACCACCACCACCAATACCACCACCACCAATACCAATACCACCACCACCACCAATACCACCACCACCACAAATACCACTACCACCAATACCAGTACTACCACTATCAATACCAATACCACCACCACCAATACCACCACCACCACCAATACCGCCACCACCAATACTACCACCAATACCACCACCATCAATACCACCACCACCAATACCACCACCACCAATACCACCACCAACAATACCGCCACTAATATAACCACCACCAATAATACGACCACCACCACAAATACCACCACCAATATCACCTCCACCTCCAATACCACCACCCCCACCAATACCACCACCAATAACACCACCAATAACACCACCACCAATACCACCACCACCAAAACCAATACCACCACCACCAATACCACCAATACCTCCATCAATACCACCACCACCACTAATACCACCACCACCACCAATAGCACCACCACTGCCAATAACACTACCACCACCAATGCCACCACCAATACCACCACCACCAATATCACTATTCCCATCACTAACCAATACCAATACCACCAATACCACCACCAGCAACACCATCAATACCACCACCACCACCAATACTATCACCAATATCACCACCATCAGCAATACCACCACCAGAACCACCAATACTACCACCAGTACCATCAATACCAGCACCAAATCCACCACCACTACCACCACCACTACCACCACCACTACCACCACCACCAATACCACCACCACCAATACCACCACCATCAGGACCAATACCATCACCACCAATACCACCACCACCAATACCACCACCAATACTACCACCACCAATACCACCACAACCACCACTTCCACCACCACCAAAACCAATACCATCACCAATACCAATACCACCTCCACCAATACCAGTACCACCATCACCACAAATACCACCACCACCAATACCACCACCACCAATACCACCACCATCAATACCACCACCAATACCAATACCACCACCACCAATACCACCAATACTACCACAATAATACCACCACTAATACAACCACTACCACCAATACCACCACCACCACCAATTCCAACACCAATACCAGCACCAATACCATGACCAATACCACTGATACCACCACCACAACCAATACCAATACCAACACCACCAATACCACTAATACCAATATCACCACCACCAATACCACCAATACAAATACCACCACCAATACCACCACCACCACTACCACCACCAATACCAAAACCACCACCATCAATAGCACCACCACCAACAATACCACCAATATCACCACCACCAATAACACCACCACAAATACCACAATACCATCTCCAATAATACCAATACCACCAATACCACCACCAGCAACACCATCAATACCACCAAAACCACAGCCAATACACCCACCAATACCACCACCACCACCAATACCTTCAATACCATCACAAATACCACTAATACACCACCACCAATACCACCACCACCACAAATACCAGCACCAGTACTACTTCCACCAAGATCAATACCGCCAACACCAATACCACCACCACCACCACCAATACCAGCACCATCAATACTAATACCGCCAACCACCAATACCACCACCACCACCACCGATACCACTACCAGCAATACCACCACCACCACCTATACCAGCACCAATACTACCACCACCAAGGCAAATACTGCCAACACCAATACCACCACCTCCAATACCACCACCATCGTCAATACCGGCACCAATACCAGCACCACCAATACTACCACCACCAATACCACCAACAATAACATCAACAATACCACCACCAATACCATCACCAATATCACCACCATCACCAATACCACTACCATCACCACCAATACTACCACCAATACCAGCACCGATACCACCACCACTTCCACCACCACTACCAATACCACCACCACCACCGATACCACCACCACCACCAATACCACCAATACCACCACCACCACCACCACCAATACCACCACCACCAATACCAATACCACCGATACCACCACCACCACCAATACCACCACCACCACAAATACCACTACCACCAATACCAGTACTACCACTACCAATACCAATACCACCACCACCAATACCACCACCACCACCAATACCGCCACCACCAATACTACCACCAATACCACCACCATCAATACCACCACCACCAATACCACCACCACCAATACCACCACCAACAATACCGCCACTAATATAACCACCACCAATAATACGACCACCACCACAAATACCACCACCAATATCACCTCCACCTCCAATACCACCACCCCCACCAATACCACCACCAATAACACCACCAATAACACCACCACCAATACCACCACCACCAAAACCAATACCACCACCACCAATACCACCAATACCTCCATCAATACCACCACCACCACTAATACCACCACCACCACCAATAGCACCACCACTGCCAATAACACTACCACCACCAATACCACCACCAATACCACTATTCCCATCACTAACCAATACCAATACCACCAATACCACCACCAGCAACACCATCAATACCACCACCAATACCACCACCAATACACCCACCAATACCACCTCCACCAATACCTCCAATACCATTACAAATACCACCAATACACCACCACCAATACCACCACCAATATTACCACCACCAATACCACCACCACCACCAATATCACCACCAACACCACCAATACCACCACCACCACCAATACCAGCACCAATACCACCAATACTATGACCGCTACCAGTAATACCACCACCACCACCAAAACCACCCCCAACAATACCACCACCACCAATACCCCCAATACCAATACCACCACCACCAATACCACCAATACTATTAACCAACAATACAAATACCACCACTGTAGAAATAAAAACCTTCTTAGGGGTTCACTGATACATCTGGTCCTTAAGACCAACAAAGAAGAGATTGGCACAGAAGCTGTAATATCAAAAAACATGTTTTATTAACCTCAGATGAGGGAGATTGCATCTTACGGTACCCGCAGGCCACTGTAGGAGGCATTCTAATGAGTGCAGAGAACAGGGTCCTTATATATGTATTTGTTACATAGTCAGCATAAAATCAAGGGGAGGTCCTAGCACATACAAGCATGCTTATTGACTAATATGGGTATACAAAATTTGCTTGCTCCACAAAGTGGGAGGGGAGACTAAACTGCTTACATGAGTAAGAATAGCCTGACAGTTCTATACTAGGAGCAGGTGCATTCTACCAGCTAGGCCTCTCTGAGCATGTGCAAGACTCTGGAAGAGGGAGAAAGCACATGGCGAGCACATGGCTAACTAAAATGGCTGCCAAGTACAAAATGGCTTTCAGCTCATGCTAACAGCGATTCCTGCAATCTTTAACAGATGATCCTTTTAGCATGAGCTAAAGACATTCCCATGATCTAGTAGAGACATAGAAAATATTTTGCACATTTTCTTCTCATAAATTCATCAATATCCTATGCTAGGTGGGCATTTACATTCTAAACATTTCATTAAGCAGGTATATACAAGGTATAAGCAGGAGTACAAAGTGAACAGAGCATTGGGTCATACAGGTAGCAAGAGAGAATAATGACTATTATCTCAAACAGAAATCTCAATATTTTCCAATCCTAAGCAGAAAGCAAATACCAAAACCATCTAGTCTAATTTTAAGTTTCAGGGCTCTGATGTATTTCAGTGACTATTTATGTCAATTTCAAAATAGCCAACAGCACATACCTAATAAAAACATTTTCAATAGACTTTCTCAGTATTTTTTATGAGGGCTAAATTATCAATTAATATACTTAAGGAAAGAGTAAAGTAACATGCTCAGATGAACTTTTCTCGTGCAGAATAAACATTACTCTTAAAAAATATTAAAGCAATCAGACATATTATTACAAAAACAATCCTGGCTCCGGGGGACCAGGAGGACCACACAGGGCCATAGGAATTAGGACAAGGAGCCGCAAAGGGCTGCTCCTCCTCAAAAATGGGACGACCAAAGGGGTACATTACTAACAAAAAAAAGAGTCCTTGGGAATTTCTAGAACCAACCAACCAGAGGGGAGTCTTCTCCCTGTGTCCGTTTTGAGCCTCACAGGCAGGCTCTTGTTGTTCCCACGGTGGAGCTGCACAACTCGCAACTGAAGAATCACGGAGAAGGAAAAGTCTTTCTTTCAGGATAGGGCAATCACCCCCCAGGGCAAATACCCTCAATGATCCTGTCCAGTGTCTCAGGCAGTGCACCAGTTTTCTTCACTTTAATCTAACAGGCACCAAGGGCACAGCACCTGTACCCTAAACTCAAGTCCTTCCCTAACTCCTGTATTGCACCTCTGGCGCACTGCTCTTTTGTTAGGGCCACAAATTGTACCCAGTGTGCTCGGGCATCTCTTGATCAACAAACAAAGGCGTAGACTTGCATTCACTTGGGACCAGGTCTCAAAGGCCTGAAGCAACCCTTGTTTCAAAGGGGTCACCTCAAGCAAAAGCCTCCTTGCCGTCCTTGTCGTTCTGTGACTCTCTCAGCTGGGCATCAAAAACTGGATCCACACAAAGATTTCTCCATCCTGATTTGTAACCCCGTCTTTCGCCCAAGACAGTGGCAGGGGTACACACTTCACGTCCCAGTGCTTCCGCCTTCACTGAGGTCCTAGTTGCCAGCAACGCCTATGCTGGTTCCTTTCGTTTTGACTGTAGGCTGGACTGGTGCTGACTCCCAGGCTGGATCTGATGTCCGGGCCCCTCTGGCAATGGTTGTAAGGCAGCAAATATCTATTGGTGGACAGAACAAGAGGTCTTTAGACAAGGCACAGAAATAATCTAACAACAGAGAGGATAGTCTCAGAATACTTCCTTAGTCTCGGGGCGCCCCATACATTAGCAAGGCACCCAAGAGCCACTTCATCTATCTGAGAGTAGAAAACCCTGGACCTATTGGCAAGTATAAAAGGAACGTTTTGGTGAACTGACAAGAGTAATACATCACCCAATCCCAAACAGCCAAGGAAGTCTGTGTTCATTTACTAAATTCTGAGAAAAGAGAAAAACAATACAGACATACTCCAAATACTTACATTGGTGTATTCCTATATTACCAATCTGAAGAACCCTCAAGAAAAAGGAAATGTTCTACACTTTTACTCATAGATTTTACATTACTTGTACAGGACTGCAGACACTTGTAAAATAATTTCTCTTACATGTTATGCTTAGGACCATGCTCTCATGTTATAGGTGCAGCAGGAAAATCTAAAACTGCTAATTTAACAGGGATTCTTATTGCAAAAAGAACTAAACTTCAACATAGTGAGTACATTTTCTCCAGCAGAACATGTTATGACAAACAAACTCCTATAAAACAATATTTTCCTTCAAAATGTTTGCTAAGGATCACATGAGCGTCTTTCCTGCATTGTACTTTTCACGATCTGGACTATGCAACATCATTTTCAAAAGGAAAAAAAACCCTATCTCCAGCTCTAATAAGGGCTGTCAGCTTATTGACAGAGACTAGCTAATAAAAGACTAGCAATGCCCTTGCAAAACTGTATAGAACATGAGAATAACATAAACAATAATAGTGTTGCCACCTGAGATTTTTGAACAGAAACCCCCACTATACAATTTTCCTTAAAGATCAAATAAGGGAACATCAATCTGTTCTACTCATTCTTTCATACAGGATGGGCAGTAACATAACATAGATTTTATCATTTTATTAATGCTAACAATTTTTAAAACAGTATTACTGAATAGCCAATGAAATGTCTCATGGCTATTTCACAGACAGCTTAGACAGACTAAAAAAAGTAAGAAAAAGAAGAGAGAAAACATAATTTTGCCTACCCTTAATTTGTAGAGGAGCTAGCCTCCTTCCCCCATTTTGACAGTAGGAAAACCTGAAACAGGTTTTACTTCTGTCAACACTTTCAACCCCTATTTGTAGCAACTGGGCACAAACAAACCAATGTATCAATTTCTTGAGCAATTGTACTAGATTAACATGAGGGCGCATGAATGCAAACTAAAATCCATTTCCTCCTTATCGTAGCCCCTACACAGTATTCTTTAAACTAAAACCATTATTTTTATATACATGGCAGATCAATGCTCAACTGAAGGCTGCCTTTCCTTCGTTTCATATGACTGCGCAAAACGTGTGTTTGCCAAAAATAGGAAGCAAAGCTTCTCTTTCTCTCTTTGCGCTATCATCTCGTCTTTCAAAAACTTTTCGAAGGTCGAAGTGTCCCAGCAAACATTACCCTTCACCCTGCTAAGTTGCTAAATGCAGAACTCCGACCTTTGACCCGTTCAGCAGCTGTTCATTTTGTTTGTGCAAGACTTGCCATGCGGTTTTCATAATGCAAAGCAACTCTGGAGAATCACAGCTAAAAGGCAGTCCTGTCCGATCCGTTTGCCAGTAATTTAAAGGTAGGATAATAACGTCTGCTGGTTTCTGTATACTTATTTTCATTTGTACAGTGTGTGGTGTGCAGTCTAGTAATACAGAGATCAGCTGTTTGTTTTATACTTGCATATACTTTATTGAAGCCTGAGAGCACGTTAAAACTGCCTTGAGTGGTAGAACTGCTTGTAAAATTGTGAATTTAGCTCAATTTCGACTTTGGTGGTAGGGGCACTTAAAAATGAATATCCTACAATATTTTTGCATAATAGGAACCCCCAGAGTGTTCTCTAGATAGCCCAGGAATGGGAAATCAGAAATGTATAAGATATACCCTTATAAAAATGAGTTTTGTACGGCTGGGTAAAGTGACATTTCACATTTAAGTTCCCTTCTTATTGCGGTACAGCACTGCTTAAATTCAACTTTGATACTAGGAATTCACAGTATGATGATTAGGCTTTATAAAGATGAAAAAACGAATTTAAAGCATTTATGTTTAACAATATATTTTTTTCATATAATTATTTTTTTTTTTTTTAATCAAAACCAACCATTTTGATGATTCCACATTGGAAAAGCAAGCTTCATTCGTAGCCTATCATATTTAAACGCATTCATTCATAACCCTAAGCACAGAAGCCTTACTTGAAACAGGAAAAGTCTGCGCCACTTTTTAAAAGGACAGTTATCATTTAACATCAGAACCACAGATGTACTTATGTAAAGAAGGCATTAAGAAAGGAAATCCCTACTTTCAATTTTGTTCTCTGTTATCCAAAATAATGAAACTGGTGTTTTGAAACTTTTAAAATAATGCAGGCCTGTATACCAGTTGTACACTGACTTAAAATTTCGCTGACTCAGCATTCCTGTCTGTGGCCGTGATCAGGAATAGCCATATGCTATTTATGCAGCTGTTGTTTGTCAGCAGGCGTCGAATTTTCACGCCTTTCTCAGGAAAAAACCCCTTTATTATTTGAAATACCCTGACAGAGTTAAATCCCCATTTGCTGTGTCAAACAGTTTCTTTTCAGTTAGTCAGTTTAAACACAGCTGTTGGAAAGCTTTTTCTCGGATGCTGAAAGAAAAGCATGTCACAGTCTATTTAAAAACTGAGGCATTTCAATGCAGTCAAATCTATCTTTCTATAATGTGTATTTAGTTCAGCAACGACCAAATTCACTCATATGATGTGCATGCCTTTTAATGTCTAATACGATGTATTTAAGGAAAATGCTGTAACATGTGTATTTTAGTCTATTGATTACAAAACACACAATTTCGTTTTTCTTCCTCTGTATGAGGCCTATTTTAATCCTATTGAATATGAATTCTAATTTTATCTTTAGCATTGTGGCAATTTGCACACATGTACAGTGTCTTACTCTGTCAATTTAATAGTAACATGCAGCTGTTTAGCGTATGTTATATAATTCATTTCTGGATTTTTATTTAATATGTAAGTAACTAAATGACATTTTGCATAACAGAATGATGACAGCAAAAAAACATAAACAAACTCATTGAGCTCATTCAGACATTTACAGAAGGGGGTCATATACGCAGAGCACACAACACAGCGCGCTTAAAGCTAGCCATTCTTACACAAAGAGTATTCACACAAGTATTACCAATGTCAAACCAAAAACCCACATAGAGATTTAAACACACATTTAACCCACAAATCAATACTTAGGACTTTAAGACAGCTTACAAACTGTACGCAAGAACAACCTATTTGTAAATACTAATTGTAAGTCATATTTACAAGAAGAGCTCTCAAAAGTAGCCCAAAAAACTGTTCCATGGTCAAGAAGCCAAAATACACCAAATTCGCCAGTTTTGGCTGGTAGAACACTCAAAAAGCGCTCTGCATATCACCACTTATGAATGTTACTAAGTGCGCAGATCCGGATCCGTTTTATGTACATATTTAGTTCCATGGGGTACTTAGTCACCAAGGAAGAAATATCTTTTTACTATACGTAAACCTATTTAGGTATCCCCTCTGAGGGGAGTCAACTAAGTACTTACTAAATCCATATCGGTACCTCCAAAACAGCAACACTTTCTGCGAAGTGTACTGGAAACATGCATGCCAAAAATAGTGCATAATATGCAGTATTATAATCAAAGTAGCGCTTAAGGTACTCTTTGTACGTTGCGCTGTTCAAACAATTTCAAATAGAGAAAAATCTCCTCATTACCCGCCTATATGTATTGCAATGCATATATAATTACAAAACAAATTCCAAAATTGGCCAATCATACAAACAAAGCCACAGTAAGTGTTACTAAAACTACCTTACCAATCAAAGGCATCAAACCAACAGCAAGTGCCGCAAAACGGCTCTTACCAATCAAATGGTGTCCAGGTTCCAACTGCCAAGTTCTGAGTGACCTAACGGTCGTTTTAAAATACTCACGCCAAAGAAGTTCTCAGTCGGGAGCGGCAAACACTTGGAGGATCAGATCAGGAAGACCAGAAATATACTGGGCTGGAAGACAAACAATCTCCATGCGCAGGGTACCTCCTCAGTAGATTCCTGTCCTGTATGCCTCAGTAGATTCCTGTCTCCCTTCAAGACCACTCCCTTGGATAGCCGCTGCACCGATGAGGTCCCTATTCGGGCGCCATTTGTAGAAATAAAAACCTTCTTAGGGGTTCACTGATACATCTGGTCCTTAAGACCAACAAAGAAGAGATTGGCACAGAAGCTGTAATATCAAAAAACATGTTTTATTAACCTCAGATGAGGGAGATTGCATCTTACGGTACCCGCAGGCCACTGTAGGAGGCATTCTAATGAGTGCAGAGAACAGGGTCCTTATATATGTATTTGTTACATAGTCAGCATAAAATCAAGGGGAGGTCCTAGCACATACAAGCATGCTTATTGACTAATATGGGTATACAAAATTTGCTTGCTCCACAAAGTGGGAGGGGAGACTAAACTGCTTACATGAGTAAGAATAGCCTGACAGTTCTATACTAGGAGCAGGTGCATTCTACCAGCTAGGCCTCTCTGAGCATGTGCAAGACTCTGGAAGAGGGAGAAAGCACATGGCGAGCACATGGCTAACTAAAATGGCTGCCAAGTACAAAATGGCTTTCAGCTCATGCTAACAGCGATTCCTGCAATCTTTAACACCACCATTACCAATACCACCACCAATACCACCATTACCACCACCATCAATACCACCACCAAAAACAATACCACCAATATCACCACCACCAATAGCACCAATACCCCCAACCACCAATACCACTGATGGAGCAGGAAAAATGAAAAATTTTAACCCCTAACAAATTTATAATTAATTAAGTAAAATGTTCGTTTAAATGTATTAATCAACACTGTATGTGTGGGAATGGTAATATGCCAATGTGTGTGCTAAATAATCTATTAATAAATGTCTGTGTGTCTAATTATAACGTAAAAATAAATGCGTACTAATAAAAATAAATGCATGTTGTTGTGCTTCGTAGAAATAAAATGTGTCGTTGCAAAAACAAATAGTGATGGTAAGTAAGGAACAGCTTAAGTGTTGCTTTCTGCTAGGTAACAACTAATTGGGGTACGTAGACGGGAGGGAAACGAAAGGGATATTTTTCTCTATTTTAATTATGTTTTATTTGCCTCAAATTAGTGCTTCTAAAAGTATAACCGAGTGGCGATATAAAATGGCCGCCAGTGGGAAGATGTGCGCAGGCGCAAGGGGACACGTGGTACGGGATGAGATTGAAGAAATCCGGAACCTCGTGATGTCTCTGAGAGGCTAGGATGCAAGAAATGGTCAAGGCTGGTGTGACCTAATTGAACTGATAGTGTGCCATGATGATCAGCAGAGAGCCCGTGGGAAACAAGTCTAAGAGAAAGGACAATGACTGCGGAGTTCTCGAATGTGTCGAAAGAAGTTACAAATGAACTGATCGAATCGGATGGAAATGTTTAAGCGTATGGGAAAGGAAATGATCCAAGGACCCTTGAATCCAAGAGAACTTGATTAAAGAATGAATAAGCTGACATGCATGGACCAATGAAAGAAAAGCGTGATATTAATGTTGCAACAGTTAGTTAGCAAAGTTAGAATTAGGGTATAAGAGGGCCTACTCTTAGTGGGAGGGGTCAGTTCCAGGCAGTTCGAGAGTCGTGGTTGCAGTCACAGTCAGGAGAGGAGTTGAAGAGTCGTGTTGGTGGCTTCCAGTGCTGGGTGGTCCTGATCGATCCCTTACTGAGCGGGAGATGCTGAAAGACTGTTAGAAGAGACGGGTTGCAGGTAGCTGATGCTGACGAGCTGAAGTTGCTGTTGCTGTCTTTATTTTACAGTTGAGTATGAGAATCAGGCTATTTCTAATTCCTAACTTAGGTTAGAAATCATTAGGCTAAAATTAGGAAGCTAGGCAGGTAATTAGGGTTTTGGCTTCATGACAAAATTTCCTTTCTGCAATAAATTGATTATGCTTAATAAAATTGTGAATTTAAGAATGAATAATTGAATAAAGTATTAAAATTCTTTTCATGCTTTTAAAATTATATAAAATTTAAGATTCTTTAAACCCAAAATGACTCAGTGGTTATTTTCCTAAATGATTGTGACATAAGTAATTTTTTATTGTGATTCAGCTGGTCTTAATCACTATGAACTAATTTCTTAAATGAATGATTCATCGACAAACAATAAGCAGGAATATCTTAAGAAATAACAAAAATAAAGGGACAAAATAAGGTAATAAGATATCCTGGCTCTTCCAGCGGTACATAAAATGGTGTTCTCCATTTAGTTCTCATGCTTCTCCTAGGAGTACAGAATTTCACAAAGGTGTAAAGGAAATCCAGGAGTGTGCGTGTGTGTTAGACGATGTTTATGGGCCCCATCGTCATGTGGATATGAGAAATATAGTTTGCCCCTGGATGACCTATAAGTAACCTAGGAGGAGAATAGTTTTTATTGTACGCGCTGCATCAGATTTCTTGGTAGCAGAGTTATGGTTTTCTATAGATTAGTTTAGTGATTATTGTTTATTGATTATTGATTATTTTTTGATGACTAACACTATATGTTGAGTTACGTTATGTTATATGTAAGTTTTCACGCTTCTGGGATGTAGGAAGTGGAACACGTGTGACAAGAGAAGTCACATGGAATTTGGTACATGGTCTGAATTCATTTTTGGTTATAACGCAGGTTGTGTTATGTTAGGGATTTCTGTGTGAAAAGTGTGTAATTGAAATAGCAAATCACGTTTACTTGTGAAACTTTGGCCTTAATTCTCAGGAGCCTAGTCTCCACATGTGTCTTATCCCCAGAGAAACGAGTAAATTGTTTGTTTGAAAGAAGGGTAAGGTAGAGGGAAGTGCTACTTTATCGGCGAGAGTAAATAATTCTGTGGTAGGGTAGAGGTAAGCGCTGCCTACTGGAAAAACAGGATTCTTGTGTAAAAGGACGAAGCTGTCACTTTGTTTAGCGAATCAGACTATGGAATTGTTTATTTGTTGTAACTAACGAAGAAAATAGCGAAAAGAAAAAATTGCCGAAAATTTTTGTAAAAGAGGGGTAAAGAGCAGAAGTGACGTGGAAAAGTGCCGCGCTAGGATTGGTTAGTGCACTAGTCACGTGAATACAGAACAGGAGTGACGTAGAAAAGTGCCGCGCTAGGATTGGTTGGTTCGCGGACGGTGGGAATTGTTCTGATTGGTACGTTAGTGTGAATCGCGCTGTAATTGGTCGAAGTTCCGTACACAGAAACAGCGTTAGAGTAAAGAGAAAACAAATAGAAAACATGCCGTATTACGAGTATGAAAGGGAGAGAACGTCATGGACGACGAAATTGAAGAATTTCTTTAAGAAAGACAAAAAGGTTGTGACTAGAGAGGGACAAGTAATTCCTCCGCCGAAATCAGCAGCTTCACATATGATGCTGAAATATGGATATCATACGTGCATATGGTTGGACAATTGGGTAAAATATACAAAGAATGATGGAGCATTGGCTTTTCCTGAAAATGGTTCTTTTAATGTAGCGGTTTTACGGAATCTAAGAGAGAAAATGTTTAAATTGGAACCTAGACCTAGACCGACACAGTTTGAGGCTTTAACAGAATGGGAAGATGAGATGTACGAGAGAGAAAGGTTCAGAGGAATGAAAGGTTATGAGTTTGTGCCCGGAAGATTGTGGGGAATGAATCATGAGGACAGAATAAAACGATGGAGATGTGCTAACATGACAGGAGGTTTGTTTCCAGCTTTTACAGTCGAGGAGGGGACAAAGAAAAAACGGACTGAGAAAAAGAAACATATAGAGAGAGAAAAGTATATGCATGAGAGCGAAACGGATGACGAGTTGCTGGAAGATATTTTAAATAGAAATCCACCTCCGTATCAGCAGAGTTCAACAGTGGTGACACCAAATGCGCCACCAATAGAAACTATGCGAAATAAAAGTCCGGAAAAGAGAAATGAAGTAAATAGGTCACAAGAACAAATGAGAGTTTCTCAAAATGAGGGAATAGAAAGCGACAATGCAAGTGAATTGGCAAGGACAACAAAAGAACTAACTGAGAAAATTAGAGAATTAACGAAAAATATGGAAGCAGTTACTGTGCCTGTAACAATAGGTCCAGTAATACCAGTTTTTGAGAATCAGAAAATTGATGAGCGATCCTTGGTGATTCCCTTGAGTTCACAATTTCAGAGAGAAAAGGAAAGAATGGAAACAAGTCCAGGTACAAGTAATTTGGCTAGTGCTTACAGACCAAGTCCACCTGAAAATTTAACAGTAAATGAGTGTAATGGTAGGAAAATACCTATGGTAACTGAATCTGCAACAGTGACACCTGAAAAGAGTGGAAATTGGACAGAAATAAATAGTACTCCCATAGGTCCGACTCCTGATGAGTTAAATGAGTGGATAAAAGCTTTTAAAATAAAAGAAACGGAAGAAAAACCATTAGATGTGATCAGATTAAAAATTGACATGGAAGAATTAATACTAGGAACGATTGGTACTGAAAAGATAAAAAATTATCAGGATGATGAAATAATGTTTCTGTGCAAAAGTATAACATGGAGGGCAAAGAATTTACATGACAAACTAGAAGAAGTGGCTAGTGAGATTGGAATAGATTTTGCAAAAGTAAAAACATTGCAGAAACCATACAGAGTAGATTTTTGTGAAAAAGATATTGAAAATTTGAATACAGCAGGAAGGCTGACACAGATAAAAGAGTTGATTGTTTTGTTGAGAAAATGGGGTGATGTGGACAGATGGAAGGTTAGATGGACAAAGAAGAATGAGAAAAGTATAGACAAAGGTTCATTGGCTTTTATGATAACAGAAAAGAACCTGTTGTTAAAGAATACCCTATGAGAGAAACTCCAGGTGGTAGTTACGTGCATGTTCCATGGACTAGGCAGGACATCCTGTCATTTACAAATGACTTTCCAAAACTAAGAGAGAAGCCAGTTGAATGGTACCGACAGGTAGAAAGGTTTGTAAAGGTCTCAAAAGTGTTGTGGATAGATTTGGATGGATTGTTTGACATAGTGGTACCAACGGATCTGTGGTCAGAATGTAAGATTACAGTTGACTGGCCAACTACAGAATATCCAAGAGATCCTAAGACAGGAGCTCCAGGACCAGATGTGATGAAGAAATACGACAAGGTGATTACCTTTTTGAAGAATAAGATTCCTCCCAAAGAGACAGATTGGGTTAAGATTGATAGAACTACACAGGAAAGTAAGGAGTCTGTACATGCATATTATGAGCGTTTGTTATTGGTTTTCAAGCAGTATAGCGGTTATGAGGAATTGAGTGAAAAGGACATGAGTCATTTTGTATACCGATTTGTGTTTGGCCTGAAACAAGAAATAAGCGATATGATTAAGCAACATATGATAAACTGGCAGAATGGAAGTGTAGATGAGGTGCTGAGGTATGCTAAGTATTGTAGTGATGAAATAGAGAGTAAACAGCGTAAATTGAAAGAAAAGGCAATGTGGGCACAAGTGAAAGTAGCAGAGAAACAAGAAGCCCAATTGGACAATAATAATGGAAACTAATCAGGACAGAATAAGATGCGACCAAACATAGGTAAAGGAAAAGGACAAGTGAGTCTAGAAGAGGCAAAGAAGAAATGGCCATGTCATAATTGCGGAAAATTAGGGCATTGGAGAAATGAGTGTAAGTTCCCACCTAAACCTAATCCGGAACATCAATCATTAACTCCACAGGTGCAGAATGAGGTAGTTGTTCAACAAAGTCAGGTGCCACAACCACCACTTCCCAACACTGTTAACCAGCAAAGATACAGTACAGAAACAGGATTCTACGGAGGAGAGCAGGTAACACAGTTGCCGCGAGCAGCTAACGTTTCTCAGTATTGGTTGCGTCAGAGTGAGGATGACCCGGATGAAAGTTTCTGACGGTGCGCAGGAGAGGGGAAAGAGTGTGTGCTTGGCGCAACTCTAGAGGTAGATCAGTCTGGTCCCTTTGTGGATGGAGAAGTGAATGGTGCAAACGTAACATTCCTTGTCGATACTGGAGCTACCCGTTCTACTGTTAGATCAGTGGAAATTCCGAACCTTCCTCTCTCAGGTGAATACATCCAAGTGGTAGGAGTAGCCAATCAGCAGATTAAAACCCCACTTACTGAATTGGTAGAAGTAAAAATTGGTTCTTTTAGCAAAATGCATAAATTTGTAGTGTGCGATTGTAGTCCTGTAAATCTTTTAGGTCGTGACCTTTTGTGTAAAATGAATTGCACAATTTATTGTACGCCAGATGGAATAGGTTTTCAGACTTCAGATGAAGATGTTTTGTACAAAGTAACTTTGATGAATCAAGAACCTGAAACGAATGGTTTGTTTCCTGCATTTGATGCAGAAAAACTTCCAGAAGAACTAAAAAGTGCTGTAAAAGAAAGTGTGTGGGATTTTACAGGAGAAGACATTGGGTTAATGAGAGAAGTTGATCCTGTAAAAGTGACAGTGAAAGAAGGGATAATTTATAAAAACACGCCACAGTACAAATTAACTCCAGAAATAATTGAAGGAATAACTCCTGTGATAAAAAAGATGATTGAACAGGGAATTCTGAAAGAGATCATGAGCAGTCCATGTAATTCACCTATTATGGGACTGAAAAAGCCAAATGGAACATATAGAATAGTACAGGATTTGAGAAAGATAAACAAAATAGTTGTACCATGTTGTCCAATAGTGCCAAACCCTGCAGTGATTCTATATCAAATCCCGCATGAAGCTGAGTGGTACACTGTGATAGATTTGTGTCACGCATTTTTTCTATTCCTTTGCATCCAGATAGCCAGCCATTATTTGCATTCCGTTTCGGAGAGCGTATTTTGGCATGGTGCCGAATTCCGCAGGGGTATACAGAAAGCCCCTCAATTTTTAATCAGATTCTAAAGAAATCTCTGGAAGATTTGAAGATGCCAGAAAAATCAGTGATGGTGCAGTATATCGATGACCTATTGGTGGCATCGAAACCAAAGAAGCATGTGTAAGTGACACAATTGCTTTGCTGAACCATTTGGAGAAAAGAGGACATAAAGTGTCTCCTTCAAAATTACAGTTTTGTCAGAAAGAAGTCCAGTATTTAGGGCATAAAATTGAGAAAGGAGTGCGGAAAATAGCGACAGAAAGAGTAAGAATGATTCAAGGAATGAGAGCACCAATGACTCAAAGAGAGGTAAGAATGTTTTTGGGAATGGTTGGATATTGTCGACAGTGGATAAGTGGATTTTCTTTGATTGCAAAACCCTTACAAAAATTGACAAAGAAAGATGTAAAAGACCCTTTTGAGTTAAACAAAGAAGAAATGAAATCTTTCAAAGAATTGAAAAGGAAACTGTGTGAGGCCCCTGCATTAGGCATGCCTGATTATGAGAAGGATTTTGAGTTGTACTGCAGTGAAAGAGATGGATGTGCATTTTCAGTACTGGTACAAAAACACGGGACCATGAAGAGGCCTATCGCTTACTTTTCAGCTGTTTTAGATCCTATAGCAAAAGCATTGCCTGGGTGTCTGAAAGCAGTTGCTGCTACTTGTGTAAGTTTGGAACAAAGTGAAGGTATAGTGATGGGGTATCCACTGAGAGTGTATGTTCCCCATTCAGTAGAAATTCTTTTGACAAGAACAGAAACATAGTACATGACACATAGTCGGCTGACTAAGTACGAAAAAGTCATCTTGAGTGCTGAAAATGTGACCATAGATAGATGCATAAATGTAAATCCTTCTACATCATTGCCAGATGAAGAGAGTATAATTGAACAAGACGAAGTAGATCATGATTGTCTGAATGTGCTGGAATATTGCACAAAACCAAGAGCTGACATAAAAGATGAGCCCTTAAAGGAATCGGATTATGTCATGTTTGTAGATGGTTCATGTTTACGCACAAAAGAAGGAGTGTTAAGCGCAGCTTACGCAGTATGCACAGTGGCAACTGTGATGGAAGCGTCTTGTCTGAAAGGAGTTAGGTCTGCCCAAGTTGCGGAACTAATTGCTTTGATTCAAGCATGTAAATTGGGGAAAATGTACGAATCACGATTGTGACCGATAGCCAATATGGTTTCGGCATCGTACATGATTTTGGTCAAATTTGGTCACAAAGAGGATTTTTGACATCTGCAGGAACACCTATCAGAAATGGAGAGTATGTTAAAAAACTGCTTGAGGCGATACAGTTGCCTAAACAAATAGCTGTAGTGAAGTGCAAGGCGCATAAGAAAAACGAAGACTACATAGCGGTCGGCAATAATTATGCTGATGAGATCGCTAGATATTGTGCGGAAAACATGGCGTCCCTGAACAAAAATAGAGAAAGGGAGCATGTCTCTTGTCCTTTGCTTTTCACTAATACTGTTGAAACATGGGATGAAGTAAGGCAGTTACAAGAAACAGCAAGAGATGAGGAAAAAGATTACTGGATAAAAGCAGGATGTAGAAGACAGGAAAATAATGGTGTGTGGGTATACAGAGATGAAAGACCAGTTATGCCTGATAGCATGATTGCAGACATGGCACGGATGTACCATGGACAAGCTCATATTGGGAGAGATGCAATGATCAGACTTTTTAGACAGACCTGGTATAACCCAAAATTCAGAGCCATTGCTGAAAGTCTTTGTCAAAGATGTCTTATTTGTCAACAGTTTAACCCAGGAAGAAAAACCGTAGTGAGTCTAGGAACAATAGGACGAGAAGGAGGTCCATTCACAAGAATACAGATGGACTTTATTGAGATGCCCCCTAGTAACAGATTAAGATATGTTCTAGTGGTTGTCTGTTTGTTCTCTCGTTGGGTGGAAGCATACCCCACAAGAAGGAATGATGGAACAACAGTGGCAAAACTTATGCTGCGAGAGTTCATTCCAAGGTATGGTTTTCCAGTCACGGTTGAGACAGATAGAGGAACACATTTCCAAAATGAGTTGATCCAATTGATTTGTGAAGCTCTGAGTATTAAACAAAAACTTCATTGTGCTTACAGACCAGAGGCTTCTGGGGTAGTAGAGCAGATTAATGGAACAATTAAAAACAGATTAGGAAAAATGTGTCAAGCTACAGGACTCAAATGGCCGGATGCACTGCCTCTTGTTCTGATGACCATCAGAAGCATCCCTGAAAAGAAAACTGGACTCAGTCCCCACGAGATGATTATGGGACGAGCAATGAGGCAAGCACACGTACCTGTCAACAAGTTATTAACTATAACTGATGATCTAGTACTGGATTATTGCAAGGGACTGGCTGATGTGGTGCATTCTGTGTTTCATCAGGTTGGACCGGATGCGACCACTCTTGAAAGAAAACCAGCCCACGACTTGAATCCAGGAGACTGGGTCCGCATAAAAGTCCACAAGAGAAGAAACTGTCTAGTTCCGCGTTGGGATGAGCCAAGACAGGTAATCCTAGTAACAACGACTGCTGTCAAGTGTGCAGGAGTGAAGAACTGGGTTCATGCCAGCCACACAATCAGAGTTCCAGAACCTACTGATCGACATGTGAGTCGACGACTGGAAGTGTGGGATAAAAGCTTAACAGCTGGGACAACAAGGATAAGTGAAAGGGTGCCAGAACTTGAAGATCGACCTGAAAGTCGACATCTGGAAACCCCAACGGAAAACACCTCTAGAGAAGAAGAGGAACAAGAAGAAGAAGAAGAAAGAAATTCAGAAGTTCCAGAACTTGAAGATCGACCTGTAAGTCGACATCTGGAAATATCTGACACAACTTCAGGATCTGATGATTCAGCTGCAAACTGGGAAGAATTCCGAAAGAGAACTTGGGGTTATAAACCAATTGGAGAAGAAACTGAGCAAGAAATTGAGTTAGATGAACAACCAAGTACAAGTTATGGTGGAAATCCTTCAGAAACAATATTAATAGATGAAGTAGGGAAAGAAGTACACAAAAGGTTAGAAAATCGAGAAGAACCCCGAGGAGCAATAGGGATAGATAGAGAAACAGGAGAACAGGGAAATTTAGAAACAGAAAAGGAGAAAAACACCAAATCGGAAGAACCCCGAGGAGGGACAGTAATAAGGGAAAACAAAAGGAGAAGACAGATCCACCAGTAGGAGATGACGAGATTATAAGTTTCAAAATAAGAGACAATAGTGAAACAGTTGAAACAGAAACAGAAGAAAGTGGAGGAGAGGAAAAAGCAAAGACTGAATCAAGAAAAAGAAATTGGAAATCGGAAAGAGAAGAAAGAGAAGGTGAGGTCAAAAGGCCAAGAAAAGGAGATAATTGGCCCAACAGCTATGTAAGAAAATTGAGATATAGAATAATAAGAGCGGAAGACGAAGGTGCTGAACAAGTAAATGAAGTAACAAGTCAAAAGGGACAAGAAAAACCCAGTGGAAAAAGATTACAAAAGTCCAAAAGGACAAAGAAAGTGAATTCAAAATTTAAGTCACCTGAGTGGCTGTATATTGCACTAACTGATTACAAAGAAGAAGAAGAAAACACTCACGGAAACCAGAGACTGAGAAGTCGGATGGGAAAAGGTGAGATGCAACAAAACTGAAGTGAAGACTTATAGTGCTTCTGCCGGACGTGACAAATTTACTGGACGTGACAAATCACCGGATGTGACAACGAAAGAATTCTGGAGAGAATTAAAGAAAGTACCAAGCAAAGACTTTTTGAAAGCAGAGTGGCATCTAAGTCATTTCTGAGGTGTAGTGACACAATTTTCTGAAACTTAACAAATAGAAAAAGAAAAAAATGGAAAATAATGAGAGTAGAAGAAATAAATGTGAATTTATAAAAAGATGGTGCAAAATGTGCTGTTTTTGTACAGGGTTATTAATGACCATATGGATAGTTTTAGCAATCACAATTCCTATTAGTGTAGCGGTGATAGAAGCAAAGAATGATACTAAACCAGAAAAAGAAACTAGTAATAAAGAACCAGTTATTTTAAGAAGTAGTGCAGAGTTGCATAAGGATAGGTCAGTAACAGATTTCTCAAAGAATGTTTTTACAAAGTTGTTGTATGAGTACGTAAAAACAATGGACGTAAGAGATTGTTATGTTTGTATGCAGTTGCCTGCATCAGTATCCGAAGGTGTGACTTATCATCACCTACCTTTGACTTATGGAATAACATGTAGTGTAATAGCAAGTTTATTTTATAAAACAGGTAGATTAGAATCTTATTATACTGATATAGATAAGATTTTTGCAAACATTCCAGTAGTACCAGAACTTAACAAAGTAAAACCAGCAAAAGTTTTAGGAGAATTCTTTTAGAACATAGAAAATTAACGTTAGAAGAAATAGTTAGTAACAACCTTACCTGTGAGTTAAAGAAAGAAGAAAAGGTATTTTTAGATATGGTTGAAGAAAGAAAAATGAAATTTCAAAAAGAAGCAATAAAGAGGAAGGAAAACGCTTATGGACGTTTGAGGAAGGAAATCATGAAGGGAAAAAGATAAATGCAGCAATGACATTAGACTGGCCGCAAACAGGAAAGTTGTGCATTAGGAGAAATAAGACAGTCTATGACAATTACTTTGTAGGTTCCAGTATCTGCCATGACAATTATCAAATTCTGGGAGGTTGGGGATTCAAAGGTGGAAAGGACCCAATATTTCCAGGTATCTATTATATTTGTGGGAATAGAGCTTATTACAGGTTACCGGACCATTGGTATGGAACTTGCTATGTAGGCCTGGTCTTTCCAAAAAAATTTCACATGGACAGAGAAGAAAAGGAAACATACAAGATGATTAATAGATTTACACGTAGAAAGAGGGAAAGTTTTTCAGAAATTGTAGGTGATATTTTTGGAGCATTGATACCAGCAGTGGGAATATCTTTGAATGCATTTAAAATTCGGAAGTTATCCACAGTAGTAGATCGTTTATCTACAGATACTGCGGGAGGGTTCTTAATGGTAAATACCGAAATGGTTGCCATGAGAGCTATGGTGATGCAAAATCGGCTTGCCCTTGATATTCTTTTGGCAAAAGAGGGTGGAGTCTGTGGAATGTTGAAAGTCCAACATTGTTGTACTTACATTCCTGATAACAGTGAAAATATACAGAAGTATATTACAAATATTACAAGTTTGCACAAAGAATTAGTTCCACTGGAGGTTGAAAGTGTTTTGGGAAAACTTGGTAGAGGGTTTTCCTCAGTAGCGAATTGGTTAACTAGGATGAGTAGACTAGTGATAGGGAAAGTTATAATAGTAGCAACTATAGTAATATTATTAGCCATGATGTTGAAAATAGTAATAACATGTATAAAGAGAAAAGTAAGACAGAATAAGATAAGAAGAAATAACAGAATAATGAGAGAAAGAGAGAGAGAAATGGGTGAAATTGAGTTGGAGAAAATGAAAGAAAGCATGTATAAAGAGACTAAAAGGCAAGATGAAGAAGAAACAGATGTATAAATAACAAAAAGCAAAGGATGAAAGACATGCTGCCTGAAAAGAAGTATGACTTGGGTTTTATGTGGTGATTTAAAAATCACCAAAGGGGGGATTGATGGAGCAGGAAAAATGAAAAATTTTAACCCCTAACAAATTTATAATTAATTAAGTAAAATGTTCGTTTAAATGTATTAATCAACACTGTATGTGTGGGAATGGTAATATGCCAATGTGTGTGCTAAATAATCTATTAATAAATGTCCGTGTGTCTAATTATAACGTAAAAATAAATGCGTACTAATAAAAATAAATGCATGTTGTTGTGCTTCGTAGAAATAAAATGTGTCGTTGCAAAAAACAAATAGTGATGGTAAGTAAGGAACAGCTTAAGTGTTGCTTTCTGCTAGGTAACAACTAATTGGGGTACGTAGACGGGAGGGAAACGAAAGGGATATTTTTCTCTATTTTAATTATGTTTTATTTGCCTCAAATTAGTGCTTCTAAAAGTATAACCGAGTGGCGATATAAAATGGCCGCCAGTGGGAAGATGTGCGCAGGCGCAAGGGGACACGTGGTACGGGATGAGATTGAAGAAATCCGGAACCTCGTGATGTCTCTGAGAGGCTAGGATGCAAGAAATGGTCAAGGCTGGTGTGACCTAATTGAACTGATAGTGTGCCATGATGATCAGCAGAGAGCCCGTGGGAAACAAGTCTAAGAGAAAGGACAATGACTGCGGAGTTCTCGAATGTGTCGAAAGAAGTTACAAATGAACTGATCGAATCGGATGGAAATGTTTAAGCGTATGGGAAAGGAAATGATCCAAGGACCCTTGAATCCAAGAGAACTTGATTAAAGAATGAATAAGCTGACATGCATGGACCAATGAAAGAAAAGCGTGATATTAATGTTGCAACAGTTAGTTAGCAAAGTTAGAATTAGGGTATAAGAGGGCCTACTCTTAGTGGGAGGGGTCAGTTCCAGGCAGTTCGAGAGTCGTGGTTGCAGTCACAGTCAGGAGAGGAGTTGAAGAGTCGTGTTGGTGGCTTCCAGTGCTGGGTGGTCCTGATCGATCCCTTACTGAGCGGGAGATGCTGAAAGACTGTTAGAAGAGACGGGTTGCAGGTAGCTGATGCTGACGAGCTGAAGTTGCTGTTGCTGTCTTTATTTTACAGTTGAGTATGAGAATCAGGCTATTTCTAATTCCTAACTTAGGTTAGAAATCATTAGGCTAAAATTAGGAAGCTAGGCAGGTAATTAGGGTTTTGGCTTCATGACAAAATTTCCTTTCTGCAATAAATTGATTATGCTTAATAAAATTGTGAATTTAAGAATGAATAATTGAATAAAGTATTAAAATTCTTTTCATGCTTTTAAAATTATATAAAATTTAAGATTCTTTAAACCCAAAATGACTCAGTGGTTATTTTCCTAAATGATTGTGACATAAGTAATTGTTTATTGTGATTCAGCTGGTCTTAATCACTATGAACTAATTTCTTAAATGAATGATTCATCGACAAACAATAAGCAGGAATATCTTAAGAAATAACAAAAATAAAGGGACAAAATAAGGTAATAAGATATCCTGGCTCTTCCAGCGGTACATAAAATGGTGTTCTCCATTTAGTTCTCATGCTTCTCCTAGGAGTACAGAATTTCACAAAGGTGTAAAGGAAATCCAGGAGTGTGCGTGTGTGTTAGACGATGTTTATGGGCCCCATCATCATGTGGATATGAGAAATATAGTTTGCCCCTGGATGACCTATAAGTAACCTAGGAGGAGAATAGTTTTTATTGTACGCGCTGCATCACCACCAATACCACCAGCATCACCAAAACCACCACCACAAATACCAACAATACAACCCCCAATGCCACCACCACCACCAATACCACCACCACCAATACCACCAATACCACCACCAATACCACCAATACAACCACCAATGCCACAACCAATACCACCATCACCAATACCACCAATACCATCACCACCACCAATACCACCACCACCAATATCACCACCACCAATACAATCACCACCACCAATACCATCACCACCACCAATCCCACCACCAACAACACCACCACCTCAACCAATCCCACCACAACCAATACCACCACCACCAATACCATCACCACCACCAATACAATCAGCACCACCAATACCATCACCACCACCAATACCACCATCACCACCAATACCAACACCAGTTCTACAACCACTACCAATACCACCACCACCACCAATACCACCACCATCAATGCCAATACCACTGCCACTACCAATACCACCACCACCAATACCACCACCACCACCAATACCACCACCATCACCACCAATACTACCAATAAAACCACCACCACCAATACCACCACCACCACCAATACAACCACCACCACCTCCAATACCACTAATTCCAAAAACAATGCCACCACCACCACCAATTCCACCACCATCAATGCCACCAATACTACCACCGCCACCAATACAACCACCAATACCACCAGCAATACCACCACCACCAATACCACCACCAACAATACCACTACCTCCATCAATGCCACCTCCACCAACACCACCACCACCAATACCATCACCACCACCAATACCACCACCACCAATTCCACAACCACTACCAATACCACCACCACCACCAATACCACCACCATCAATACCAATACCACTGCCACTAACAATAATACCACCAATACCAACCTCAATACCACCACCAATACCACCACCACCAATACCACCACCACTACCACCACCTTCACCAAAACCATCACCAACACCACCACCACCAATACCTTCACCAATACCACCTCCAATACCACCACCAATACCACCACCAATACCAGCACCAATACCAACACCACCAAAACCCCCACAACCACCACCCCCACAACCAATACCACCACCACCAATACCAACACCACCAGTACTAATACCTCCACCACCAATACCACGACCACCAATACCACGACCAATACCAATGCCACCAATACCACCACCAAAACCAGTACTAATACCACCAGCACCACCAATATCACCACCACCACCATCAATACCACCACCACCAATACCACCAATACCACCACCACCAATATCACCAATACCCCCAGCACCAATTCCCTACCACCAATGCCACCAATACCACCACCACCACCACCAATACTACCACTTATACCACCAATACCACCAATACTACTAACATCAATACCACCAATTCCACCAACAATGCCACCACCACCACCACCAAAACTAATACCACCACCACCAATATCAACACCACCAATATCACCAATACAACTGCCAATACCACCACCATAACCAATACCACCACCATCACCACCAATACTACCACCAATACCACCATTACCAGCCTCAATACCACCACCAATACCACCACCAATACCACCAATACCGCCACCACCAATACCAACACCACCAATACTACCGCCACCAATACCACCACCAAAGCCACCACCAATACCACCACCACCAATACCTCCACCAATTCCACCACCAATACCGCCACCAATACCTGCACCAATACCACCACCAACACCACCACTACCACCACAGCCACCACCACCAATACCATCACCACCAATACCAATACCACCACCACCAATACCACCACCAATACCACCAAAACCAATAGCAAGACCACCAACACCACCACCAATACCAATACCACCAATACTAATACCTATACCACCACCAAAACCAATATCACCACCACCACCACCACCACTACCAATACCACCACCACCAATACCACCACAATACCACCACCACCACAAATGCCACCACCATCACCACCAATACCACCAATAAAACCACCACCACCACCAATACCACTAATACCACCACCAATATCACCACCATCACCAAAACCACCACCACCAATACCAACAATACAACCCCCAATGCCACCCCCACCACCAATACCACCACCACCAATACCACCAATACCACCACCAATACCACCAATACAACCACCAATGCCACCACCAATACCACCACCACCACCAATACCATCACCACCACCAATACCACCACCACCAATACCACCACCAATCCCACCACAACCAATACCACCACCACCAATACCACCAATACCATCACCACCACCAATACCACCACCACCAATACCACCACCAATATCACCACCACCAATACAATCAGAACCACCAATACCATCACCACCACCAATACCACCATCACCACCAATACCACCACCAATACCACAACCACCAGTTCTACAACCACTACCAATACCACCACCACCAATACCACCACCATCAATGCCAATACCACTGCCACTACCAATACCACCACCACCAATACCACCACCACCAATACCAACACCACCATTACTACCACCACCAATACCACCACCAATACCACCACCACCAATACCAACACCACCATTACTACCGCCACCAATACCACCACCAAAACCACCACCAATACCACCACCACCAATACCTCCACCAATTCCACCACCAATACCACCACCAATACCTGCACCAATACCACCACCAACACCACCACAGCCACCACAGCCACCACCACCAATACCACCACCACCAATACCAATACCACCAGCACCAATTCCACCACCAATACCACCACCAATACCACCAAAACCAATAGCAATACCACCACCAATACCAATGCCACCAATACTAATACCTATACCATCACCAAAACCAATACCAATATCACCACCATCAATACAATACCACCACCACCAATACCACCAATATCACCAATACAACTGCCAATACCACCACCATAACCAATACCACCACCATCACCACCAATACTACCACCAATACCACCATTACCAGCCTCAATACCAGCACCAATACCACCACCAATACCACCACCACCAATACCAACACCACCATTACTACCGCCACCAATACCACCACCAAAACCACCACCAATACCACCACCACCAATACCTCCACCAATTCCACCACCAATACCGCCACCAATACTGCCACCAATACCTGCACCAATACCACCACCAACACCACCACAGCCACCACAGCCACCACCACCAATACCACCACCACCAATACCACCAGCACCAATACCACCACCAATACCACCACCAATACCACCAAAACCAATAGCAATACCACCAATACCACCACCAATACCAATGCCACCAATACTAATACCTATACCATCACCAAAACCAATACCAATATCACCACCATCAATACCAATACCACCACCACCAATACCACCAATACCCCCACCACCAATACCACCACCACCAATTCCACCAATTCCAACAACAATGCCACCACCACCACCAATACCACCCCCACCAATACCACCACCACCACCAATACCACCACCACCAATACCACCACCAATACCACCACCAATACCACCACCACCACAAATGCCACCACCATCACCACCAATACCACCAATAAAACCACCACCACCACCACCAATACCACTAATACTGTTGTAGGGATTCTGCACATACACAGAGCTATGCACAGGAGATTAGGACCTCGGAATATGGTGGTGAGCCAACCATAAACCTTAGCACCTAAAACCCAACCCGATTAGCTGTAGCTTCTCATTAGCAACAATGCTACCAATGATTAGACAACCCAGAACATGATATCTCTCTCTCTCAGGACTCGCAGTAGCAAGAACACCCTTTTATAACTCACTCATACCTGTCCACAACGCGCGTAAGAAGAGGCACTGTATAGTTTAAAATGTTTATTTCAACTAACGTGCTCTAAGATACAGTACACGTGCCAGTACTATCAGCATAATGCATAATGATAACATAAGCAGCATAGTTACAACTCCATAGAATACAAACGGGGAAAGCATTTCATAAAGCAGTGGATATAAGGCTAAAAGACCGTACCACCCTCCCCGTGCTAGTAGCTAGTTTATTATAAAAATAGAAGACCTCTGGGCTTTGACTAGCGAACCCCCATACCTCAATATCTAGATGCAAGTTTTACATCATCAGATAAGCACAGCTCTTCTCTCTGGAAAGGTTTTTCTCCAAGTGTGTCTAACAGTGAAAAACACAATATTAAAAGCACATGAATTTCTCCAGGGCAGCTGTACATAGAGTGTTATGTCTAAGTGCGAGGACTGGCCAAATCAGCAGGAACAAGGGACGTTGTTGTTCGACCTTGTACATGGTGTGCAGACGTAGCCCAAAAGGGAACAGGAGAAAAGGTGAAAGATAGAAATGCAGACAGTGCTAAAATAGCCGGGCAGAAGAAGAGGCTTGAAAAACAACGGCACAAAGTAACGTGTGCAAAAAGGCCTCATGGCAGCTAGGCCTAAGCCAACGTAGCAAGGCAGACCAGGAGGCCACAAACCACACAACACCCTCCCCTGGTCAGTCCAACGTCCAAGAAGATGACAGAGTTCAAATAAACTGAGCAGAACATATGTTGGGAAGCGAATCCCAGGAAGGACAACGAAAGGGAGATGTGAATAAAAAAATTAAAAAACAAAAAGATACAGATATATATATATCCAGCGAGGCAGGTCACAGAAAGTGAAAGCCCTCTCAATCCAATAGAGTGTAAGTGCAGAAAAACGCCACACCTTCCAAGAGGACATCATTGGAATCGTCGGAAAAAAGTGACGCCATCCAGTCAAGTAAATCAAAGCTGCAGTCATGTTCCTCGCAAGAGGGAGCAGCGAACAGCATTGCGGGACAACTTGCGTGATACTCAATATAACTCTGTTGTAGGAGATTCTGAGCAGCCGCCCAGATATCCCATTGTGCCAAAATCCCCAGTGCAGCCACACGCACCATGTAGCCCGCAGCGGAACAGTCCCGTTCATGGGCCTCTAGGGGACCCATCAACTGAACAAAGTCCGGAACAGACAAAGACGTATTGGAGAGGCAATAATCCATGGCCCACGAGAATGGACATCTGATGCAAGACATCACAGGTTGCACGCAAGTGAAATACGCAAAGCGAAAAGAAAGTGTATAGGACACACTCATTGTCGCCAACGGAAGGACGCCGAAGCCAGCGAGGACGCGTTCACGGAGCATCTGCAGCCGACCTGGCTTGAGAAGGGCCCATGGAGGTGCAGCCATTGCGTAGTAAACAGACCAACAGCAGGACACCAGCCGCCAAGGCGAGGATCAGTGGAAAGCCACCAAAGACGCTGGAAAAGATGGAATGAATAAAAGCCGGTATTACACCAAAAATAGTTTGAAAAGAGGTCACTAGGCCAGAGCCCACAACTTTAAAAAAGTGCACCAGACCTTCAGTGCGGGACGCATTAAAAACACGGTGAATCAGAGCATAACCTCCTAGTTCAATAATAGCGCCTTTATTCTGCTCAATTTATTGAAATCCGCCTTCAGAGTAGGAATGGAAGGCCACACAGAACCATCTATGATGTCGTGCGGGGGAGGAAAAAGAACATTCTTGCAGCAGACAACCCCGTGGGAAACAGTAACAATATGGTACGCCGGCCAGCAGGCCACAGCAGTCTCGGCCATTTAAAAGCAAACAGCTACCATTAGCAAGCACAGTGAAAGTAGGAGAAATAGCAGGAGCTGGAATACCCTTTAACACACAAGCAAGATTCGGAGCCGAAACGTTACAAGCTCCGTGCAACTTAATGTGTTTGCAAATCAGGGAATGACCCACAGTTGAATCGCATGACTCCCCCGTGAGAAAAACCTCCCTCCCGTCTCTAAGGCATTTAAACATGAATGGCAGGGACCAAAGTTCATGCAGGAAGGCACTGCCTAAAGGCTGGAAACGGCCAACAGGATAATGCTTCATGCACAAACCAAATTCAAACAATGAAAAAGGCAAAGCGATAACCCTGTGTACTAGCCACACAGCAGAATCCAATTCAGCAATAGAGAATGGTAAGGGCTCTATCTTTTCAATATGCAACAGAGTGTATGCTGCATCCTTCATGGACATAAACCGCTGTTTCTCAGTCAAATTAAAAGGTGAAAATAAGGCAGAGGTGTTCAAAAATTGCCAAGGAACTTTCCCATTTTAAGTGTTTGCAAAGTCCATGCAAACTGCATTACTGAACGCAATTGATTTTGACCATGATACAACACAGAAACATCATCTTGTACAATATCAACAACAGAGGAAACAATATTCTCTAATGTGTAAATGCGGGAAGACAGGGTATTAATACTATTGTCAACAACAGCAAGCACCTTTTCCAAATTTGCTTGATCGATTTCCCGCAGACGGGAAGCAGCTTTAATTTGCGAAAGCTTCCAGAGTTCATTATAAGTTTCATAAATGAATCTCTTAGGTCGAGGACCACGAGGCCCCAGAACAAAATCGGACAGATCAATGTTGCCTGATAGGAGCGATAAATGTTGTTTAACAGAATCTAGGGAAGAGTGCTGCAACCACTGTTTACATAATTTACCAACAGAATATGTCATCACAGTACGAGAGGCAGAAAACCGTGGATCAGGCCTATCCTGTTAGTAACCAGGAACTGAGTTATGAAAACGCAATTGGCAGGCATTAGATGCAATGGGCCAAGCCAACCAGGGTGACCGAACCAACGTAGAGACATTAAACGAATTGTTCAGAAACAAAACCCGCAACTCGGTAAGGGACATATTAAAGTACAAGCTTTTGTTGGGAGTGGAGGACAAAACAGGAAAGGATGGGGCATTCAATTGTTTGGACGTAGCCAAGCCCCAACATGTCGTTTGATAGATGGTCTGATTTAAAAATAGAATTTGGGCTGGGATGAGGCAAGCACGGCGCAAGGCTTCTGTGCCCTGCACCTGCCATGCTTTTGTGCCCCAAATAGATTTTAAATCTATGGTGTCACGCCAGTGTTCATACCCACCCACAGCCAAGGCACTTAAAAAGGAGCCTGAATATAACAATTTTGTATGGGTCAACATGATTTTCTGTGTAGAGGAAGTGTTTAATTTAAAGAAATAGGACCCAGGGTTCGATCTGTTAAAATCGGTAAAATAAGTAAACTTATTTCTAAGCGTTTGGGAGCTACCTGGCAAAGGAGTCGGACAATGTTCCCACTGGGTGTAATTAAAAAGACCCCGAAGGGTACTGGGTTTATGGAGAAAATGGTTGCCCCAATGCTGGTAACAATACAAATCAGCATAACTTGCAGAATTCATGTACAGATCTTCAGCATGAAAAGCAGCATAATATTTCAAATCACTAAATAATGCTTCAACTGCATGCACATCTCAATCGTCAGAATGAATATTACTTTTTACGACATCACCCATTGAAACACGAAGGACATTTGGTACATTAATAATTTCGGTTGGTCCATGAATTTGAAAATTTACCGCATCCCAAACGATGCCATCAGCAACTGGAAAAGCTGAAATGTTCACAAATGTGTGGTCTCGCTTCATGATGTGAGATGAAGAATGTGGAGCCAAAGTTCCAGCAACAGGGTTCACCGCAGAGCGTTCTGGCAAATAGTGTCCATTGATGAGCAGAAAAAACACGGTGACAAAGCCAATAGACATGAACAAAAAAATCAGGAAAAGTACCAACCAGATGTATGTCCATGGGGGGATCAAAAAATTGTCTCTGAACCAGGATACAAGAATGCTGAATTTGGACGGGACAAGGGACGAGGTGGGATCCGAGTCAAAGGAATAACTTGTTGGGCTCAGTGGCGTTGTTGGTAGGTGTGCCACCGACTCGTTAGCGGGATAGGTATACTCAGACTCGTCGTTGCAGGGGGAGTCCGGGTAGTCGAGTAAGCGATCAGGCAAATCTACCATCTCGATGGCAACATCAGTGACCGTTCGGGCAGGAGAGCCACAAACATTCGTCCGGGAAATGACAGGACAAGAGACCGCTGGTGTAACACTATTCAGGATCGGCCAGATGTTGTAGCTTGACATTTTCCACTGAGATGTATCTGTTCTCTTTGCGACCAGGAAGCGGAGGTAAGATGACTGTACGAGTTCCCTTCAAGCCAAGGACTGGAACCGGTGCACGATAAGAGGGGCCGAATTCTTTTTGTTCTCCACCTTCTCTCGAACCAGATCTCCAATCTTCGGAAGCCAGCCGGCAACCGGAATCTGCAGCGCAGCGTCTGTGGCTGAAGGTAAATGTGCAATTGCAAGTTTGTCTCAGGCTTCTTGTAAGTCCTGTAACATAGTAGAATGGTTATCTACATCAAAGATGGCGGATTGCGCCGCCATGTCTAGACCATCAAGGTCAGGCATAAACATTCTTATGCCAAAGAGCATTTCGTATGGGGTCCGCCCACCCAGAGGTCTTCTCGGGAGATTATTAAGTGCACGTTGTACGGTATACAAGGGGGCCAGCCAGTTCCTGCCAGTACCTAAGACTCTAGCTGTCAAGGATTGCTTTAAGTCACGGTTCATTCGTTCAACAATCGAATTGCCCTCAGGCCGATATGGTGACGAAAATTTCACCCGCACCCCCAGTGAACCCATTGCGTCCTTGTAAGCCTTAGAGGCAAACGCTGGACCTTGGTCAGAATGGAAGGTGCCACAGGCGAAATTCCCACAAAGACACGCAAATCCCTTATGACATTTCGAGCGTCAGCACTCCATTGTGGCCAGACCCATATGAAACGTGTGCACGAATCCACTGCAACTAAGATATATTTATATGCAGTGTCTGAAGAGAATGGACCGCAGTGATCCAGGTAAACACACCCAAAAGGTCTGTTTGAAATGCAGAGCGGGGTCTGTGGTGGCCGTGTAACCGTGGAAGGCTTAATCTGCTGACAAACGTCACAAGAAAGCACGTAAGTACAGGTTTGTTTGTATAAACCACGCCACCAGTAACACTGCTGCAAGATGGAAACTGTCGCAGACACTCCAGCATGAGCCGAAGCCATGCATTCATGTGCTGCAGTAATCAAGGAAAGTCTGCGGTCCGCGTTGGGAATCAGCCGATCACCAACGTCTGGAATTCTTACATAAGGAGCCTGTTCGGGACATAATTGATACCAGTATTTGGAAGGGAAACCCCGTGGGTAATTAGCACCTTCCTTTGTCGCAGCAATAGCTGCTAGAATATCGGAATCCATTTTAGATATGGATCTGGTAACTGCTGCGACTGAGCACGTGGCTACCGCTGACTTGGCAGCTTCATCTGCCAAGCCGTTACCGACAGCGTGTGCACCCACACGCTGGTGGCCAAGGGTGTGAACCACCTGTGTGAGGGGCAGACGCTGTTGCAAATCTGCCACTCGAACCCAAAGCATTTTATGCTTGATTGTGCTGCCTTTTGCATCTCTATAGTCATTTTGTGACCAAAAGAATAGATTCTATTTATCAAAAGAGGGGGACTCTAGGAGCTATTCTAAAAGGTCCGGTGACCCGTGCTCCCGAAATTAAACTTATACCAAAGGGAGTCACCGTTCCTGAGTGGAGATGGAGAGGAGGGAAGTAGGGGGTACTCTTGTCGTGTGCTACTCTGCTTGTGGGAGGCAGGGTGTCCTCATCTTGATGCCCTCACACACCCCAAAGGATGTCATGCTTAATCATTGGGCTTTTCCTCCTCGTCGGGCCGGCGCTGCAATGCCCTACGGGTCCCCCGAAGGGTCTCTTTTTCGGAGATCTTTTGATGAAGCCGTATGGGTGCGTGGGTGTAAGTGGCAGTGAAGTCCTAGAAAGTGTATTAAAAAATGGCTGGAGGGAGAGTGATTAATTTTTAATAAAGTGATCCCTCTGTCATTATTAAAACAACGTGTATGGAGCTGCTTTAAGGGGTATTATGTCCCTTGGTAGCTGGGTGATTATATGTCCCTAGTGGGCATATGTTATGGTCAACATGTTTCGCGCTTCAGTGGTCTCAGGGGGAGATCCAGGGCGCTTCGTCAGGACCGAATAAGAAATTTATATCTACAGTGGCCCGAAAATTTCGGTGCCCCCGGATAAATGAAAGGAGTAGAGATTCCCTTAGTAGGTAGGGTAAGATCCCATGAGATCAGGGAGGGTCACTTGAGAGGGTTCTCTCGGTGCATCTGGGCTGTGTCACCTGTGTGCCTCTCGCTGTCTCCGGGGGCACCGAAATTTTCAGGCCACTGTAGATATAAATTTCTTATTCGGTCCTGACGAAGCGCCCTGGATCTCCCCCTGAGACCACTGAAGTGCGAAACATGTTGACCATAACATATGCCCACTAGGGACATATAATCACCCAGCTACCAAGTGTGCGAAGGGAGTTGTGGACAAGCACAAGTACTACTCAAGCGTCTCGCAGATAAGCAGCCCACTCGTTGGTTGCGCCATGTTGTAGGGATTCTGCACATACACAGAGCTATGCACAGGAGATTAGGACCTCGGAATATGGTGGTGAGCCAACCATAAACCTTAGCACCTAAAACCCCAACCCGATTAGCTGTAGTGTCTCATTAGCAACAATGCTACCAATGATTAGACAACCCAGAACACGGTATCTCTCTCTCTCAGGACTCGCAGTAGCAAGAACACCCTTTCATAACTCACTCATACCTATCCACAACGCGCGTAAGAAGAGACACTGTATAGTTTAAAATGTTTATTTCAACTAACGTGCTCTAAGATACAGTACACGTGCCAGTACTATCAGCATAATGCATAATGATAACATAAGCAGCATAGTTACAACTCCATAGAATACAAACGGGGAAAGCATTTCATAAAACAGTGGATATAAGGCTAAAAGACCTTACCACCCTCCCCGTGCTAGTAGCTAGTTTATTATAAAAATAGAAGACCTCTGGGCTTTGACTAGCGAACCCCCATACCTCAATATCTAGATGCAAGTTTTACATCATCAGATAAGCACAGCTCTTCTCTCTGGAAAGGTTTTTCTCCAAGTGTGTCTAACAGTGAAAAACACAATATTAAAAGCACATGAATTTCTCCAGGGCAGCTGTACATAGAGTGTTATGTCTAAGTGCGAGGGACTGGCCAAATCAGCAGGAACAAGGGACGTTGTTGTTCGACCTTGTACATGGTGTGCAGACGTAGCCCAAAAGGGAACAGGAGAAAAGGTGAAAGATAGAAATGCAGACAGTGCTAAAATAGCCGGGCAGAAGAAGAGGCTTGAAAAACAACGGCACAAAGTAACGTGTGCAAAAAAGCCTCATGGCAGCTAGGCCTAAGCCAACGTAGCAAGGCAGACCAGGAGGCCACAAACCACACGACAATACCACCACCAATACCACCACCATCACCAAAACCACCACCACCAATACCTGCTTTAATTGCAGACCAAATGCCCAGCCAACACGTGTACCAGCGTCTGTAGTATCGTGCGGTGTGAAGAAACGCGTGGCAAGCGAGTACGCTTGACTGCCCAAGTTCGCGCGGCAGTACAGGAAGTTGGGCAGTCAAGCGTACTCGCTTGCCACGCGTTTCTTCACACCGCACAATACTACAGACGCTGGTACTTACTACAGCATCAACTAATGTGCTATACTGTCACCACTCATCCTTATAGCTGGGACGGAATTACAACCGGCGGAGAGATATTGTCTTTTTTCTTTCATATGTCCTTAGCCCTGAAGAAGTCGTGGGTTCCTACCCTGATGAAACACGTGTTGGCTGGGCATTTGGTCTGCAATTAAAGCACAAGAAGAAAATGGCAATCTGACTACTGTATATGTTTTGTATGCATGTTATTCGCAGTAATTATACTGTCAACACTGATCACGTGTGCACAGGCCTTCTATATCACCACCAATAACACCTCCACCAATACCACTAGCAATACTGATACCACCACCAATACTGCCACCAATACCACCACCACCAATACCACCACCAATACCACTAATACCACCACCACCAATACCAACACCACCAATATTACCGCCACCAATACCACCACCAAAACCACCACCAATACCACCACCACCAATACCTCCACCAATTCCACCACCAATACCGTGACAAATACCTGCACCAATACCACCACCAACACCACCACAGCCACCACCACCAATACCACCACCACCAATACCACTATCACCAATACCACCACCAATACCACCACCAATAACACCACCAATACCACCAAAACCAATAGCAAGACCACCAATACCACCACCAATACCAATGCCACCAATACTAATACCTATACCACCACCAAAACCAATACCAATATCACCACCATCAATACCAATACCACCACCACCAATACCACCAATACCACCACCACCACCACCAATTCCAACAACAATGCCACCACCAATACCACCCCCACCAATACCACCACCACCACCACCAATACCACCACCAATACCACCACAAACCACAAATGCCACCACCATCACCACCAATACCACCAATAAAACCACCACCACCACCAATACCACTAATACCATCACCAATACTACCACCATCACCAAAACCACCACCACCACCAATACCAACAATACAACCCCCAATGCCACCACCACTACCAATACCACCACCACCAATACCACCACCAATACCACCAATACAACCACCAATGCCACCACCAATACCACCACCACCAATACCACCAATACCATCACCACCACCAATACCATCACCACCACCAATACCACCACCAACAACACCACCACCTCAACCAATCCCACCACAACCAAAACCACCAATACCACCAATACCATCACCACCACCAATACCACCATCACCACCAATACCACCACCACCAATTCTACAACCACTACCAATACCACCACCAATACCACCACCATCAATACCAATACCACTGCCACTACCAATACCACCACCACCAATACCACCACCACCAATACCTATACAACCACCACCAATAACACCTCCACCAATACCACTAGCAATACCGATACCACCACCAATACTGCCACCAATACCACCACCAATACCACCACCACCAATACCACCACTAATACCACCACCACCAATACCACCACCACCACCAAAACCACCACCACCAATACAACCCCCAATGACACCACCACCAATACCACCACCACCAATACCACCACCACCAATGCCATCAATACCACCAATACAACCACCAATCCCACCACCAATGCCACCACCACTAATACCACCACCACCAATGCCACCAATACCACCACCACCACCAATACCACCACCAACACCAATTCCACCACCATCACCACCAATACCACCAGCAATACCACCACCACCACCAATACCACCAGCAACAATACCAACACCTGCACCAAAACCACCACCACCAATAAAAATACCACCATCACCAATACCACCACCAATATCACCACCACCAATACCATCACCACCACCAATACCACCATCACCACCAATTCCACAAACCCCACCAAATACCACCATCACTACCAATACCACCACCACCACCATCAATACCAATACCACCACCACTAATACCACCACCACCACCAATACCGCCACCACCACCACCACCACCAATACCAATACCACTACCACCTCTACCAATACCACCACCAATACCACCGCCAATACCGCCACCAACACCACCACCATCAATACCACCACCAATACCACCACCACCAATACCAACACCAATACTACCACCAAGACTAATACCACCAATACCAACAATACCACCACCACCATCAATACCACCACCAATACCACCACCACCACCAATACCACCAATACCAATACCACCACCACCACCAATAATACCATAAATACCACCACTACCACCAATACCACCACCACCACCACCAATACCACCACCATCAATACCAATACCACTGCCACTAACAATAATACCACCAATACCAACCTCAATACCACCACCAATACCACCACCACCACCAATACCACCAATACCACCACCACCACCACCAATACCACCACCACCAATACCACCACCTTCACCAAACCACCACCAATACCACCACCACCAATACCTTCACCAATACCACCTCCAATACCACCACCAATACCAGCACCAATACCACCACCAACACCACCAAAACTACCACAACCACCACCACCAATACCACCACCACCAATACCAACACCACCAATACTAATACCGCCACCACCAATACCACTAATACCACGACCACCAATACCACTACCAATACCAATGCCACCAATACCACCACCAAAACCAGTACCAATACCACCACCACCACCAATATCACCACCACAACCATCAATACCACCACCACCAATACCACCAATACCACCACCACCAATACCACCAATACCACCACCACCAATACCACCAATTCCACCACCACCAATACCAATACCACCACCACCACCACCACCACCACCAATACCACCATCACCACCAATACTACCACCACCAATACCACCAATTCCAGCAACAATGCCACCACCACCAAAACTAATACCACCACCACCAATACCACCACCACCAATATCACCAATACAACTGCCAATACCACCACCATAACCAATACCACCACCATCACCACCAATACTACCACCAATACCACCATTACCAGCCTCAATACCACAACCAATACCGCCACTAATACCACCAATACCACCACCACCACCAATATCAACACCACCAATACTACCGCCACCAATACCACCACCAAAACCACCACCAAAACCACCACTACCAATACCTCCACCAATACCGCCACCAATACCGCCACCAATACCTGCACCAATACCACCACCAACACCACCACAGCCACCACCACCAATACCACCACCACCAATACCACCACCAATACCACCAAAACCAATAGCAAGACCACCAATACCACCACCAATACCAATGCCACCAATACTAATACCTATACCACCACCAAACCCAATACCAATATCACCACCACCATCAATACCAATACCACCACCACCACCAATACCACCAATACCCCCACCACTAATACCACCACCACTACCACCAATTCCACCAATTCTAACAACAATGCCACCACCACCAATACCACCACCACCACCAATACCACCACCACCAATATCACCACCAATACCACCACCACCACAAATGCCACCACCACCACCATCACCACCAATACCACAAATAAAACCACCACCACCACCAATACCACTAATACCACCACCAATACCACCACCATCACCAAAACCACCACCACCAATACCAACAATACAACCCCCAATGCCACCACCACCACCAATACCACCACCACCACCACCAATACCACCAATACCACCACCAATACAACCACCAATGCCACCACCAATACCACCACCACCAATACCACCAATACCATCACCACCACCAATACCACCACCACCAATACCACCACCAATATCACCACCACCACCAATACATTCACCACCACCAATACCATCACCACCACCAATACCACCACCAACAACACCACCACCTCAACCAATCCCACCACAACCAATACCACCACCACCAATACCACCAATACCATCACCACCACCAATACCACCACCAATATCACCACCACCAATACAATCAGCACCACCAATACCATCACCACCACCAATACCACCATCACCACCAATACCACCACCACCAATTCTACAACCACTACCGATACCACCACCAATACCACCACCATCAATGCCAATACCACTGCCACTACCAATACCACCACCACCACCACCACCAATACCACCACCATCACCACAAATACCACCACCACCAATACCTATACAACCACCACCAATAACACCTCCACCAATACCACTAGCAATACCGATACCACCACCAATACCGCCACCAATACCACCACCAATACCACCACCACCACCACCAATACCACCACTAATACCACCACCACCAATACCACCACCACCGCCAAAACCACCACAACCAATACAGCCCCAATGACACCACCACCAATACCACCACCACCAATGCCATCAATACCACCAATACAATCACCAATCCCACCACCAATACCACCACCACTAATACCACCACCACCAATGCCACCAATACCACCACCACCACCAAAACCACCACCAACACCAATTCCACCACCATCACCACCAATACCACCAGCAATACCACCACCACCACCAATACCACCAGCAACAATACCAACAGCTGCACCAAAACCACCACCACCAATACCAATACCACCATCACCAATACCACCACCAATATCACCACCACCAATACCATAACCACCACCAATACCATCACCACCACCAATACCACCATTACCACCAATTCCACAAACACCACCAATACCACCACCACTACCAATACCACCACCATCAATACCAATACCACCACCACTTATACCACCACCACCACCAATACCACCACCACCACCACCACCAATACCAATACCACTACCACCAATACCACCACCAATACCAATACCACCGCCAATACCGCCACCAACACCACCACCATCAATACCACCATCAATACCACCACCACCAATACCAACACCAATATTACCACCAAGACTAATACCACCAATACCATCAATACCACCACCAATACCACCAATACCACCACCACCAATAATACCAAAAATACCACCACTACCACCAATACCACCACCAATACCACCACAACCAATACCACCACAACCAACACCAATACCACCATCACCAATACCACCACCACCACCAATACCACCTCAAATACTACCACCAATACCACCATGACCACCAATACCACCACCACCAATACCACCACCAATACCACCACCACCACCAAAACCAACACCAAAATACCATCGACAATAACAATACTACCACCAATACCACCTCCAATACCAATACCACCTCCACCAGTACCACCTCCACCAATACCACCACCACCACCAATACCACCAGTACCAATACCACCGCTAATACCAATGACACCACCACCAATACCACCTCCTCCAATACCACCACCACCACCAATACCACCACCAACAATACCATCAACCACCACCAATATCAGCACCAATACTACCACCACCAAGACCAATACCATTGATGGAGCAAGGACTCAAAAATGAGACTTGCTCGAATGCAATCTCCTCACAGTATTCATTTATTAATCTTGTATTGTTTATACTAACGTTGCATACATTACACGAATAGCAAGGAAGCTTGCCTATGTGTTCTAACAAACAAGTAACGCTTGTCTTTTTCTAAAATGGCCGCTAAAGCGCGGGAACCTTACTGCGCATGTCTCAACCATATCACTTGGTGTGACGTCTTTCTTTGCTTGGTGGGAAATTTCTGCTTCTGCGCAGTGTGCATTAAAATGGCTGCTTGATGTTTTCACATGCTTCAGCTTGCTCTTGTATTATTATTAAATTGTCGTTTTCTTAACGCTACTAATGCGGGATAGATTTATAAGTAAATGGGGATAGAGTAGAAAGAGTGGGTATACAGTGAAACATATTATTTGTGATTTTAATATTTTCTTCTTTGACTTTTATTAGTTCGTAAACTTGGGCCTGGGGTTGGTGATCTGAAACTCGAGAGACAGTGATTCTGCGCATGTGTCCTGCTTGGCTGCCAAAGAATAAAAGATGAAATCAACCTGGACGTCGTCCAAGGCCACGACCTAATGGCCGATATTGATTTATTTATGTGTTCTTGCCAAACTTGCAACTATGTATATGGAAAATGAATAAACTTTGTCGTGAGACGGGTGGGAAATAAAGCCAATGTATTAAAATTGATGGGCGGTAGTTTAAAGTCAAAGGTCTTCAGAAGTCGAACCAAATCAATATGGTGTGAGGATCAACCCCCTGTCCCTGTCCAATCAGAAGTAGTGGTCCCATATTTTGGCAACATTAAGGGGAGGTACATGGGTGTAGAAGGGTATAATAGATATAGTATTAGCAAATTAGCTAGGGCATTGCATTAGCATTAGGACGCTGACCGAGTGCATGCTGAACCGCTGTCCAGAGAGGTCCTGAGGAGGGGGCGGCGGAGTCCATTAGAAGAAAGGCATGGGAGAATCGAGGAGAAGCCGAGTATCAGAGAGGGGAACGACGCAGGCGTCGTTGTAGAGAGGTCACCGGTCCTGTCCTGATCCTGGAGGAGGTCTTTGCTCTTCATCCTTCCTGGGTCCTAATCTTTCCAACTCCTTGGCCAAGGGGTTTGGTTCTCGCATTTAGGTAAATATAAATGCAACCTCTAGTTGCGCTGCTGTCTCTATCTTCTCCTTTCTGAGGGACCGTCATTAATCAATAATTATTATTCTATGCTTCATCCGTGATATGAGATTAAGTACCATGTGGTTCTGTAATTTACTCTGCTAAATCTTTAGATAAACATTTTAAAACTTCCTGACTCAGTGGTTATTTCAGGATTATGTACTATAATGAATGTCAATCATTTTAAACTTCCCAATTAGCAAAGGATTCATTGGTAAGTCATTACTCTTCAATTGGAAGGTAATTGGTAGCAGGGATTTTGATAAAGAGTAATAACTGATAACCCCAGCGTAAGTATTAGCGTAGTATGAATGTATGGGCCCAAGTGAGTATCTAGTGTATGAATGCTGTTTGCTAATATCGCGCTGGATCAGTTTTCTGGTAATCAGAGGATGGTTACTCTTTGTTAATTGGGTAATGAGAATTTTATTTTTATGAACTAACATCTGTGTATTCAAAGTTTGTTTTCTGTTGTCTAGAATCCCAGGGGAAAATTGAATAGCAGATGGTAAGTGGAAGCCATACTGCAGTGAGGTTATCTGTCAGGCAGAAATAGTACTGAAAAGTTAAGCAGGACTATCAGTACTGGTTAGGGAATCTATGCGTGTGAGTAATAGCAAAAGAGTACGCTGGTGAAAATTTGATGTTATATCACCTAGAAAGGGTAACATTAAAGAAGTAACAGGTACTTCTGGAGCTTGTGTGAAGAGTAAACGGAAGGGTTTTACTCGTAGGTATGTTTAGTAAACGGAAAGGTTTTACTAAATGTGAGAGAAAACTATCTTTTCTATTTTAGAGAAACTGGCATGATAGCGAATGTTTTATGTTGTTACTAAAATTTAATTAAAGATTTATAGAGAAAATAAAGTTTGCGTGAGATTTTGTAAAGGGAGGGTCAGCTGCCGGAGAGGGAGCTGATGACACAAACGCTGCGCTGGGATTGGTTGAATCAGCGGGTGTGGAACGACTCTTGTAAAGGAGGGGTCAGTAGTCAGGAGCAGTACTGACGTCACAGGTGCCGCGCTGGGATTGGTTGAAACAGCGAGGGACAGAGAAGAGCAGATTGTAAAGGAGGGGTGGACAAATAAACATCACCGAAAGGCCGCGTTAGGATTGGTTTAGAATTAAAAGAAAGAAGACATTTGATTGGTTGATATTCTAGAAGCTAAAATCTTAGTGGATAGAGATTGCATGTTAAAACGCGATCCGACTTTAACAGGAACTCGTCCGGATAGGAGATTCCTAGGTTTTGCAGAATATAACTTTATACACCAAAGATTAGATAAAATGTACGGAGAGAAAAGAAAAATGTCCTGTCTGCAAAAGATTAAGAACTATTTTAAAAAGGATAAACCAATCAAAACTAGGGAAGGAATTATCATTCCACCAGCTAAAACGCCCGCTTCATTTATGATGATGGAGAGAGGTTATCATACTTGTGTATGGATAGAGAATTGGATAGAATATACCAAAAATGATGGAATATTAGCATTTCCCGAGAATGGTACCTTTAATGGAAGAATTCTTCAAAATTTGAGATTGAGAATGAACGATTTGGAACCCAGTCCTAGATTAACTCAATATGAAGCCTTAGAGGAATGGGAAACCGAGGCATTTGAGCGTGACCGATCCAGGAGTAATAGGGGTTATCGAGGATTTTTCCCCAGATACCAACATGAATCTAGGGACGGTCAGATGAAACAATGGAGAAGGGCAATGCTTACAGAAGGATTATATCCATTGTTAACAGCAGAAGAAAAATTAGGAAGCAAGTGCACAGAAAAGACAAAACATTTAATGAGAAATGGAGATTCCGAAGATGAATTTATAGAAGAAATATTAAGGAACCCCCCCACCATATCAGGAAGGGACAAGTGGATGCACCACAAGTGCCCCACTGTTAAAAACTCATTAGTACCACAGGTAATGCATGATTTCACCCCCAGTAGGATACTTCACGATAAAGAAAAAGAAGCCCTAGAAAAGGCAAGAGCAGAATTAATACAGAAGATAACACAGATAAAAGTACATCCTGATTCTTTGACCATACCTGTAACAATTGGTCCAGTAGTCCCATTATATGGTAATCAGGGAAACTGTCCTCCACCGTTAGTTATGCCTACTCCTGTGAATATTCCTAAACCTGAAGCAACAGTAATGGTTGAGGATCATTTTAGTGATTGTGAATCTACGATATCATTAATGGATTTACCAATTCGGGATTCTGTCAATAGTACTCCAAGAAGAACTACACCTGGGTGCTCGAAAGAGATAAACTTGATAACTTCATCAGGAGCAAAAAGTGTCACTGTAGTTAGTCCAGAAGACTTAGAAAGATGGGCACAAGGATCAGAAAAACAGAGTTCACCACCAAAGATCATGGATATTTATAAATTAAAAGTCGAATTAGAAGAAATAATAGCAGGAAATGTGGGGCTAAATCGCCTAAATGCTTACGATGAAGAAGAATTATTGTTCATATGCAGAAGTATCACCAGAAATGTAAAAATATTTCATGAAAAACTATCAGATTTGGCTTTGCAGATGGGAATTGAAATAGGAAGATCAAAGGTGTTGCAGAAACCCTATAGAGCAGATTTTTCAGACAAAGATTTAGAAAATATGAATGCCTCTGGAAGAAAGTTACAAGTAAAAGAGTTAATGACAGTCTTGCAAAAATGGGGAGACCTAGATAAATGGAAAGTTCGATGGGCAAAGAAAAAGGAAGAGGCACGATCCAGTAGAACAGCCTCTGAATATTTAATGAAGGAAACAGGGAAAGCAGACCAAATGTACCCGATGCGAGAAGTACCAGGAGGGGGATATGTACATGTCCCATGGAGCAGACAGGATATTTTGTCACTTACGAATGATTTTCCAAAATTGAGAGAAAAACCAATTGAATGGTACAAGCAAATTGAGAGGTTTGTGAAGGTGGCAAAGGTATTGTTGAAAGATTTGGATGGTTTGTTTGACATAGTGGTACCTGCCGATTTGTGGACAGATTGTAAAATTACAGTTGATTGGCCAAGTGACGAGTATCCTAGAGATCCAAAGACAGGTGCCCCGTCAAATGATGTAATGAAAAAGTATAAGGCAGGTGATAACTTACCTGAAAGGCAAAATACCACCGAAAGAAACAGATTGGGTGAAAATAGACCGAACCACCCAAGAAGCTAGTGAATCGGTACACGCCTATTATGAGCGTTTATTGCAGGTATTTAAGCAGTATAGTGGATTTGAGGACATTGGAGACAAGAACATGAGTCAGTTTGTGTATCGATTTGTTTATGGTCTAAAGCCAGAAATTTGTCAGATGATTAAGCAGTACATGTTATGTTGGCAAGGGAAGCCCATAGACGAGATTCTGAAATATGCGAAATACTGTGGAGACGATATTGAGGATAGGCACAAGAAATTGCAGGAAAAAGTGATGTGGGCACAGGTGAAAATGGCCGAGAAACAGGGAATTAATTTGGAAAATCCAAGTGAAAATCAAGGAAAGGATTCTGGAACGAATGGCGATACTGGAAATGGTGGAAAAGTGAGAGGACGAATGAGTAGAGTAGAAGCTAAAAAGAAATTTCCTTGTCATGGATGCGGAAAATTGGGGCATTGGAAGGATGAATGTAAAAAGATTCGGAATAATAATGGCCCAAATCAAAATTTAAATCCACAGACGCAGAATGACTCACAGCAGGGTGTAAACCCTCAGAGTCAGTTGCCACCTGCACCTATTCAGGGTAATGTTAGCAGAGCAAAGCACGGTACAGACGTCGGATATCAAGGAGGAAGTGGCAAGAATGATTATGTAACATCACAGTTTCTTTTACAGGACGATTTCTGTCAATGCAGTTCATGACGGTGCCTGGGAGAGGGGGAGAAGGAGTGCGTACTTGGCGCATCCTTATCGGTAGATCAGTCAGGTCCATATGTTGAAGGGAGTGTAAAAGGTAATGATATTACTTTTCTTTTGGACACTGGTGCTACCCGGTCTACTGTGAGAACAGCAGACATTCTAGACCTTCCTCTCTCTGGAGAAGCTATCCAAGTAGTGGGGGTAGCTAATCGAAAGATTAGAACACCTCTTACCGAACCAATGGAAGTTAAAATTGGAAATTTCAGAGAAATGCATCAATTTGTAGTGTGTGATTCCAGTCCAGTAAATTTATTAGGTCGTGATTTGCTGTGCAAAATGAATTGCACAATTTTCTGCACACCGGATGGTGTGGCAGTTCAGACCCCAGATGAAGATCATGTATATAAGTTTATGATTGCAAAACAAGGTACAGAGGTAGATGAGATGTTTTCGTTAATAACAAAAGATGAGCTGCCAGAAGAATTAAAAACTACAGTAAACCCCATAGTATGGGATTTCACAGGAAAGGAAGTAGGACTTATGGCCAAAATAGACCCAGTTAAAATTACTGTAAAAGAAGGTGCGATTTTCCCAAATACCAGACAGAACAAAATGAGTGCAGAAGTAAAGATAGGAGTCATTGAAGAAATCAATCGAATGGTAGAACAAAACATACTAAGAGAAGTAATGAGTAGCCCATGTAATTCACCAATAATGGGTTTAAAGAAACCTAGCAAAAAATATAGGATTGTTCAAGACCTGCACAAAATAAATAAGATTGTGGAACCATGTTGTCCTATAGTGCCAAATCCTGCAGTAATTCTATATCAAATCCCTTGGAGGGCAGGATGGTTCACAGTGATTGATTTATGCCAAGCGTTCTTTTCAATACCCTTGCACCCAGACAGCCAGTATCTTTTTTCATTTAAATTCGAGAACAAAGTCTATGTATGGAATCGTGTTCCTCAGGGGTACACGGAAAGTCCTTCTATTTTTAATCAGTTATTGAAAAAGTGCCTAGAGAAACTAGTGATGGCAGGAAGCTCAGTCCTAGTGCAATATATCGACGACTTACTGGTGGCATCAAACACCAGAGAGGACTGTGTTGTTGATTCCATAGCACTGTTAAATCATTTGGCTGAAGAAGGGCATAAAGTCTCACCAGAAAAATTACAGTTCTGTACAACAGCAGTTAAATATCTGGGACACCAAATTGAGAGGGGAAAAAGAAGAATAACCTCAGAAAGAGTACAATTGATTAAGAAAATGCAAATGCCTGTAACCCAAAGAGAAGTGAGAATGTTCCTAGGAATAGTAGGTTACTGTCGACTATGGATACTAGGATTTTCCTTGTTAGCGAAGCCCCTAATTCAAATGACAAAAAAGAAAGCCAAGGACCCAGTTGAATGGGATGATGAGAGTGTAGGAGCTTTTGTAAAATTGAGAAATGCTTTGTGCTCAGCACCGGCCCTAGGCATGCCCGACTATAAGAGAAGCTTCGCATTGTTCTGTCATGAGAGAGAAAATTGTGCACTTTCAATCCTAACCCAGAGACATGGTTTGGACAGACGTCCTATAGCATATTTTTCTGCTACATTGGACCCAGTGGCAGCCGCGTTGCCAGGATGCTTAAAAGCAGTAGCGGCTACCTGTTTAAGTATTGAACAAAGTGAGTCAATTGTAATGGGACACCCAGTAAAGGTGTTTGTTCCACATGCGGTTGTGATTCTGTTGACAAGAACTCGAACTCAGCATCTTACGCCTAGTCGGCTGACTAAATATGAGAGAATAATAATGGGCGCTGAAAATGTGAACATAGTGAGGTGTACAATAGTAAATCCTGCTACCTTACTACCAGACCCATATCATGAGGAAATTAAAAATTACGAAGAAGAAGAACATGATTGTTTACAAGTCACAGAATTATGCACGAAACCACGTCCAGACATTGAGGAAATGCCCCTAAAGAAGCCAGACAGGGAGCTGTTTGTTGATGGTTCATGCCAGAGGCATGAAGATGGTAAACTGACTTCAGCCTATGGGGTATGTGAATTAACTGGAATAGTCGAAGCATCCTACTTACCAGGAGTGAAATCTGCACAAGTAGCTGAATTGATTGCTTTGATAAAAGCTTGCAAAATTGGGAGGAATCAAAAAGTAACTATATTTACAGATAGCCAATATGGTTACGGGGTTGTGCATGATTTTGGCCAACTATGGATGCAGAGGGATTTCATGACTTCTTCAGGATCCCCCATTAAAAATGGACAGTTCGTAAAAGAACTACTGGAGGCAATACAATCACCAAAAGAATTGGCTGTGGTGAAATGTGCCGCACACCAGTCAGGAGATGACTGGGTGGTAGTCGGCAACAGATATGCAGATCTTGTGGCTCAACATTGTGCCAGCAATAGATTGTCAGTCAATAAAAGGGTGGAAAGAATGGGAATCAGCTGCCAACTTATGCTGTATATGCCACCTGAAACATGGAATGAAGTTAGAAGATTACAAGATGGTGCTGATGAAAGTGAGAAGAAAACATGGATCAAAGTGGGTTGTTCCCAAAGGGGAGATGATGAAGTGTGGATTTGTGCTGATGGCAGATCTGTCATGCCTGACTGTCTGCTCTCTCAAATGGCCAGGATGTATCATGGAGACACACACATAGGGAGAGATGCAATGATTAGGCTTTTCAGACAGAACTGGTACAATCCCAAGTTCAGGGCTGTAGCAGAGAGCCTTTGCCAGAGATGTTTGACTTGCCAGATGCATAATCCAGGAAGAAAAACAATAATTGGGTTTGGGAAAATTGGAAAAGCAGAAGGGCCATTTATAAGACTACAGTTCGACTTTATACAGTTACCACCATGCAGAGGGTTGAAATATGTACTAGTCATAGTATGTCTGTTTTCAAAGTGGGTGGAGGCTTACCCTACCAGGAGGAGTGACAGCATTTCAGTCGCAAAGCTGTTACTACGAGAACTCATTCCTAGGTTTGTTTTCCCAGTAACTTTGGAATCAGATAGAGGAAAACATTTTAACAGTGAAGTGATTCAAATAATCTGTGAAGCATTTCAAATTGAATAAAAATTGCACTGTGCGTATTGTCCAGAGGCTTCTGGAGTGGTTGAACAATTGAATGGCACTATAAAATCCAGACTGGGAAAAATGTGTGCATCAACATCATTGGAGTGGCCAGATGCATTGCCACTCGTCTTAATGGGACTCAGAAGCATTCCCGATAGAAATACGGGATTGAGCCCACACGAGATAATGATGGGAAGAGCAATGAGACAAGCACATGTTCCCATAAACAAACTGCTGAATATATCTGATGATGTGGTTCTGGATTATTGCAAAGGATTGGCTGACCTAGTGCGTTCTGTCTCTCATCAGGTCGGAGAAGACGCTGTTTCGAGGCAGCCTGAACAAGAACATGATCTGAATCCTGGTGACTGGGTGGTAGTGAAGAATCACACCAGAGAGACGTGTCTATCACCTAGATGGGGAAAACCTTGTCAAGTCATACTGACTACCAATACAGCAGTGAAGTGTGCAGGATTTCCTAATTGGATTCATGTAAGCCACACCAAAAGAGTACCAGACCCTGAAGAAGAAAATCCTCAGACAGCATCAATCACTGAGGAAGCTGAAGGTTGCCCAGCTGAAGAATCTCAGGCTCGAGATTCCAGAGAAGCTGCAGAAGAACAACCGAGCACAAGTCAGGACTGGATACCGGTGGTAGAAATTCCTGAAGTTTACTACAGAACAAGAAGCCAAACAAAATTGGAAGAAATTGAAGAAGATCAGATAGGTGAAGAAGAAGCAGCTCAGGGAAAAGAAGAACCTACAATAAAAGAACCTGAGCAGGACCAGATAGGGAAAGGGAACTGGGCTCAAAATAATGAAGAATCGACAAATTTTGAGCAGGGACAGACAGGTTTAGAAGAATCCGGTCAGGCTGCAGAAGTACAAAGTGCAATAAGCCCTGATCAGAACCAGTTAGAACCAGAAAATCACACAGAAGAAAAAGATCTCGAGAAACATAAACATGAAGAATTAAACAAAGAACAAGGTCAATTATTGGAAACTCACGGAGGAGCTGCAGAAGAAAAACAAATAAGGCCTGGAAAAGAGCAAGAAAGAAAAACAGTAATTGCAGAAAACGAAAAGGTGTCAAACAGTGAAAATAAAGAGATTGCTGAAGACAAAAATAAAGAAACAGTGCAAACAAAGAAAACAAGAAAAGGTGATCATTGGCCTAGTGTCATTAAAAGAGTAAAATACCACATAACAACCAGAAGTGAAGATCCAGATCAAGTAAATGAAGTAACAAGTCAAACCGAACAAGAAAACAGAACTAAGAAAAGAAAAAGCAAGAGACTGAAACTTGTGGATAACAAATTCAAGGGTCCTGATTGGACTTACATTATTCTTGAAGATTACGAGAGCTCAGAGTGAAAGTGGTGACGAAGGAACAAGTGCAGAATTGACGTATGAGAAAGAAACAAGACCACCTTGACTACGCAAAAGAGTCATATAAAGAAAAGCGAAAATAGATAAGAAGAGCAATCTTCCTTGTCGAAATGCCTGATGATAGAGTTGCTGGGAGACCAAAACAGAGATGTTGTAGAAGATGCTGTGCAATATGCATATGCAGTCTAGTAATGGTGCTTATAGTATGGTTAGTACTGATCGTAGCAGTCCCTTACCTTATGATAATGGATAAAAAGATTAATAATGAAACTAAAGGAAGGACAGCACACATGAAGGGAAATAGAGTAGAACTAATGGCAGAAAATGAACCAGAGTTTCACCATGAAATAACTGATAACGACACTAGTTTAAATGTTTTCACAAAATTATTATTTCAATATGTAGATACCATGGAAGTTAGTAATTGTTATGTCTGTATAAAGTTACCTGAATCAGTAGCAGAAGGATTAACATATCATCACTTACCATTGACATATGGCATATCATGTAGTGTATTAGCTAGTTTATTTTATAGAACAGGGAGACTTCAATATTATTATTCAAAACATAGATGTGATATTTACTGAGGTTCCGATTCGAAAGAGTATGAACCCAGTGCTTAGTAGTCAAGACGCACAGTTTATGGGAGAATTTTTCTTAACAATGAAATCGATAGACAACACATGCACATAGACACAATTTAACATGTTCTTTACACGAAGAAGAAAAGATATTTTTGAATTTAGTAGAAGATAGAAGACAAGATTTTCAAAAGAAAGCTTCTGAGCATAAGGCTCATTTGCCACCTTGGGCTGAAAAAGAAGGGAGTTACACACCTGGCAAGGCTCAAGCTGCTATGGCTCTGGATTTTGTAAAGACGGGGAAAATTTGTCTACATAGATTAAGGACTGATTATAACAATGTTTTCATCGGTACCAGTGAATGTGAACACAATTTCTTAATTCTTGGAGGTTGGGAAATAAAAGGAGGAACAGATTCAGTTTTTCCTGGAATCTATTATGTATGCAGGAATAAGGCTTATTTTAGGCTTCCTGCACAGTGGTATGGAAGTTGTTATTTTGGAATAGTATTTCCAAAAATATACCACCTAAAAAGAAACACTGGGAGCAATGAAAACAATAGCGAATTAACACTTAGTAAAAGAGCTAGTTTTTCTGAAATTGTAGGTGATATATTTGGTGCATTGATACCTTCGGTGGGAATAATTCTGAACTCAAGGAAAATATGTAAATTGTCTACAGTGGTTGATCGTTTATCAACTGATACTGCTGGAGGATTTCTAATGATTAATGCGGAGATGGTTGCGATTAGATCTATGGTAATGCAAAATAGACTTGCTCTTGATATTTTATTGGCAAAAGAGGGCGGAGTCTGTAAATTACTGAAGACGAAACATTGTTGCACTTACATTCCTGATAAAAGTGCAGAAATTGGAACGTATATACAGAATATAACTAAACTTGAGAAGGAACTTAAACCACTGGAATTGATAGTGTATGGGAAAGATTGACAAGTAGTATTGCGTCAATTGGTACCTGGTTTTCTAATGTAGGAAAAGGGCTTATAGGTCAAATACTAGTACCCTTAGCAGGAATAGCAATAATAGTACTGACGATAATAATATGGTGCAAATGTTGTAGAAAGAATGAATCGTATAGTGTGACAGGAAGAGGAAAGAAGAGAAAGGTTGATGAAATTGAACTTGAGGATGTGAGAAGTGAATTATACAAGAAATTGAAAGGGGATGTTAAAAATAGAAAATGTAAAAATGAGAATGAAACTATTTGCTAGAAGTTGGCATTTGATTGAGGGTAGTATTTTGATGGCTCTTAAACGTCATCAGAGAGGGGATTGATGGAGCAAGGACTCAAAAATGAGACTTGCTCGAATGCAATCTCCTCACAGTATTAATTTATTAATCTTGTATTGTTTATACTAACGTTGCATACATTACACAAATAGCAAGGAAGCTTGCCTATGTGTTCTAACTAACAAGTAACGCTTGTCTTTTTCTAAAATGGCCGCTAAAGCGCGGGAACCTTACTGCGCATGTCTCAACCATATCACATGGTGTGACGTCTTTCTTTGCTTGGTGGGAAATTTCTGCTTCTGCGCAGTGTGCATTAAAATGGCTGCTTGATGTTTTCACATGCTTCAGCTTGCTCTTGTATTATTATTAAATTGTCGTTTTCTTAACGCTACTAATGCGGGATATATTTATAAGTAAATGGGGATAGAGTAGAAAGAGTGGGTATACAGTGAAACATATTATTTGTGATTTTAATATTTTCTTCTTTGACTTTTATTAGTTCGTAAACTTGGGACTGGGGTTGGTGATCTGAAACTCGAGAGACAGTCATTCTGCGCATGTGTCCTGCTTGGCTGCCAAAGAATAAAAGATGAAGTCAACCTGGACGTCGTCCAAGGCCACGACCTAATGGCCGATATTGATATAATTATGTGTTCATGCCAAACTTGCAACTATGTATATGGAAAATGAATAAACTTTGTCGTGAGATGGGTGGGAAATAAAGCCAATGTATTAAAATTGATGGGCGGTAGTTTAAAGACAAAGGTCTTCAGAATTCAAACCAAATCAATATGGTGTGAGGATCAACCCCCTGTCCCTGTCCAATCAGAAGTAGTGGTCCCATATTTTGGCAACATTAAGGGGAGGTACATGGGCGTAGAAGGGTATAATAGATATAGTATTAGCAAATTAGCTAGGGCATTGCATTAGCATTAGGACGCTGACCGAGTGCATGCTGAACCGCTGTCCAGAGAGGTCCTGAGGAGGGGGCGGCGGAGTCCATTAGAAGAAAGGCATGGGAGAATCGAGGAGAAGCCGAGTATCAGAGAGGGGAACGACGCAGGCGTCGTTGTAGAGAGGTCACCGGTCCTGTCCTGATCCTGGAGGAGGTCTTTGCTCTTCATCCTTCCTGGGTCCTAATCTTTCCAACTCCTTGGCCAAGGGGTTTGGTTCTCGCATTTAGGTAAATATAAATGCAACCTCTAGTTGCGCTGCTGTCTCTATCTTCTCCTTTCTGAGGGACCGTCATTAATCAATAATTATTATTCTATGCTTCATCCGTGATATGCGATTAAGTACCATGTGGTTCTGTAATTTACTCTGCTAAATCTTTAGATAAACATTTTAAAACTTCCTGACTCAGTGGTTATTTCAGGATTATGTACTATAATGAATGTCACTCATTTTAAACTTCCCAATTAGCAAAGGATTAATTGGTAAGTCATTACTCTTCAATCGGAAGGTAATTGGTAGCAGGGATTTTGATAAAGAGTAATAACTGATAACCCCAGCGTAAGTATTAGCGTAGTATGAATGTATGGGCCCAAGTGAGTATCTAGTGTATGAATGCTGTTTGCTATTATCGCGCTGGATCACCATCAACACCAATACCACCAATGCCACCACCCATACCACCATCACCATCAATACCACCACCACTACCACCAATACCACCACCAATTCCATCACCACCACCACCACCAATACCACGAAAACCAATACCACCACCACCGTTACCACCAATACCACCACTACCACTAATACCACCACCACCAATTCCACCACCAATACCACCACCAATACCAGTAGTATCACAAATACCACCACCACCATTTCTACCACCAATAGCGATACCACCACCACCAATACCAATACAATTACCAATAGCAAAACTACCAATACCAATACCACTAATACCAATACCACCACCACCAATACCACCACCACCACCATCAATACCAATACCACCACTACTAATACCACCACTACCAAATTTTAGTTCCAAAAGTGATGATTCACATCTGACAGTTATTTACAGTCGAAAGATTCAACGTTAAAAAATCACCATTTCTGACCATCCGGAGAAAGTTTCACAGGTCCGGGGTCTTTGTTGTTCATCAGAAATTGGATTTTTGGACTGTACAAAAAATAATTCAAAATGTCAATTGTATCATGCCTCATGTTGAATAACCACTTGTTAAGGCTTCTCAGTGTCCAAAATAGTCATTTTTACAGCCTTTTTCTCTTAATCGCAAGATTGTATTTTGCCCGATTTCGACCATGAAAATGACTCTAAACACACTAATTTTAGTTCCAAAAGTGATGATTCACATCTGACAGTCATTTACAGTCGAAAGATTAAGCACTAAAAAATCACAATTTCTGACCATTCGGAGAAAGTTTCACAGGTTCGGGGTCATCGTTTTTCATCAGAAATTGGATTTTTTGGACTGTACAAAAAACGTATTTAAAATGGCAACTGTATCATGCCTCATGTTGAATAATCACTTTTTAAGGCCTCCCAGTGACCAAAATTGCCATTTTTATAGACTTTTCCAAAATCAGACAAAATCAAGTTTCTGAGTAGGAGGAATGGCTATACAAATGGCAATTTTGGTCACTTGAAGGCCTTAAAAAGCGGTTATTCATCTTAAGACGCGATACAATTGACAAGTTGAAACATTTTTTGTACAATCCTAAAAATCCAATTTCTGATGAAAAATTAGGACCCCGGACCTGTGGGACTTTCTCTGAATGCTCAGAAATTGTGTTTTTTTTAATGTTAAATCTTTCGACTGTAAATGACTGTCTGAAATGAATCATTACTTTCGGAACTAAAATAAGTGCGTTTAGAGTCATTTTCAAGCTTGAAATCAGGCAAAATCAATGTTCTGAGTAGGAGGAAATGTCTATAAAATGACAAGGATTCTAAAGGTACCCAGAGTTTGTGGATTCCCCTGGAGGGGACCCAGAAATTAGCCAAAATACAGCTAAGTTTTATTTGTGAAAAATGGGGAAAAAGTGCTGCAAATGAAAGCATCTGGTTTTTTCCCTACAAATGGTATCAACAAAGGGTTTGTGGGGCTGAAATCACCATTTTCCCAGCTTTCAGGGACTGACAGAATTTTGTCAGAAAACGAACATTTTTTACACAGTTTTGGCATTTTACTGGGACATAGCCTATTTTTGCTATTTTTTGTGCTTTCAGCCTTCTTCTGGTTAATGGTAGAAATGGGTTTGAAAGCAATAATGGATCCTGAAAAGCTATACATTTTAGATATGTAGACAAAATTCTGAATTCAGCAAGGGGTCATTTGTGTATATCCTTCAAGGTTTCTTTATAGAAACTAACAGTTGAATATAGGAAAAATTGAAAATGAGTTGAAAAAAACAGCCATTTGTGCCAACATTTTCACCTGTAACTTCTTCTAATTATGACAGCTGTTTGAAAGCAATATACCGTTACATCCGCTGGACCTTTCTGGTTGTGGGGATATATAGGACTTGTAGGTTCATTAAGAACCCGACGAACCCAGAGCCAATAACTGAGCAGCGTCTTGCAATGGTTTTTATTATGTACCGGGTATATAGCAATTAATTTGGGAAAATATATACAGAGAGAAATCGGTATGAAAGACACCTATGTATTTCTGAAATTGGAACAAAATATAGAGTTTAGAAACAGTAGCTATTTGCACATTTCCGAAATTGTGAGTACCCATACTAGCATGAGAATTATAGGACATTTTCCAAAGTGACTTCTTTTTTACACATTGTCTTTCATTTGGAAGGCAGAAATGCATTGGAAGTCAATAGGTAATAACAGTTGCTCTACAATTCTGTGTTACCCTAAGTCTCCCGATAAAAATGGTGCCTAACTTGTGTGTGTAGGCCTAGTGCCCGCGGCAGGAAACGGCTCAAAACACAACATGGACACAATTTATTTTTATAATGAAAACTGACCCTTTTTTTGCAAAGTGCCTAGCTGTAGATTTTGAACCCTAGCTCTGCCGGCACCTAGGGAAACCTAGCAAACCTATATATTTTTTAAAACTAGACACCCAGGGGAATCCAGTATGGGGTGACTTGACTGGCTCTCACCAGGTTCTGTTACCCAGAATCCCTTGCAAACCTCAAACTTTGTAAAAAAAAAAACAATTTTCTCCACATTTCTGTGGTGGAAAGTTCTGGAATCTGCGTGGATACACAAAATTCCACCCACCCCGCATTCCCCAAAGTCTTCAGAGAAAAATGATACCTCACTTGTGTGGGTAGGCCTAGTGCCCGCGACAGGAAACAGCCCAAAACGCAACGTGGACACACCACATTTTCACAGTGAAAACTGACCCTTTTTTGCAAAGTGCCTAGCTGTAGATTTTGAACCACAGCTCTGCCGGCACCTAGGGAAACCTAGCAAACCTATAAATTTTTTAAAAGTAGACACCCAGGGGAATCCAGGATGGGGTGACTTGACTGGCTCTCACCAGGTTCTGTTACCCAGAATCCCTTGCAAACCTCAAACTTTGGAGAAAAAAAAAACATTTTCTCCACATTTCTGTGGTGGAAAGTTCTGGAATCTGCGTGGCTACACAAAATTCCACCCACCCCGCATTCCCCAAAGTCTTCAGAGAAAAATGATACCTCACTTGTGTGGGTAGGCCTAGTGCCCGCGACAGGAAACAGCCCAAAACGCAACGTGGACACACCACATTTTCACAGTGAAAACTGACCCTTTTTTTGCAAAGTGCCTAGCTGTAGATTTTGAACCACAGCTCTGCCGGCACCTAGGGAAACCTAGCAAACCTATAAATTTTTTAAAAGTAGACACCCAGGGGAATCCAGGATGGGGTGACATGTCTGGCTCTCACTAGGTTCTGTTGCCCAGAATCCCTTGCAAACCTCAAACTTTGTCCAAAAAACCACATTTTCCTCACATTTCTGTGGTGGAAAGTTCTGGAATCTGTGTGGATCCACAAAATTCCACCCACCCCGAATTCCCCAAAGTCTTTCGAGAAAAACGGTACCTCACTTGTGTGGGTAGGCCTAGTGCCCGCAACAGGAATAGGCTCAAAACACAACGTGAACACACTTTATTTTTACAGTGAAATCTGACCCTTTTTTTGCAAAGTGCCTAGCTCTAGTTTTTGAACCCTAGTGATCCAGCGGTGTACTAACAACAGATACTCCGCTACCATATACTCACCTGGGCCCATAAATCACAACACACTCCGTATCGAGTAGACTGCTGGAGTCTTTTAGTTTTTAAATTTTCATATGTCAGGATTAGTTATTTCTTATTCCTAACTAAACTTTCACTGATCATAAAGTTCTTTCCTCTGGTCGATGGACCATTAGTTGAACTAATTGATGGTGATAATGAACATAATTCTTAACTGTTCTTAATTTAAAGTAAATAACCACAGACTCAGGAAATTTTAAAATCTTTATCTAAATTAAATGAATGTGAACCATCTCAAAATTTCAGCACAAACACCCTCATTCATAAGAGTGTAAATTCAATCGTAATAATCATTTAAACAAAATACTTCAGACTCATGCAATAATTATGCTCAGAAAAGAGAGGATAGAGAGAAAAAACATCTATAAACAAACAAAAAATAATAATTACCAAGGATGGTGTGAAGACCAAACCCCCTGGCCAAAGGCTGGTGAGGGTCCCCCGAGATATATCACGAGACAAAGACTTCAGGACAGGATTCAGGATAGGATACTTGACCTCTCTAAATACCGACGACTGCGTAGCACCCCTCTCTGACACTTTCTTCCTCCTGGAGTTTCTTCCGCGATCTTCTTGTCTAACCCAATTAAATTAAGATAGATGGTTCTGCATTTGGTTTCTTCATCAGCATCTCACAGCATCCCTCCCTGCGTCAGCAACTCAGCAACACGAACTCCCAGACAGCATCCCGAGCTCTGCATCACCTCCAGCATCGATGTCTCCGCTTCTCACTCTAACTAACTAACTAAAGCTACCTCAATTATATCCTACGTTCATCATGTACCACCCACTAAAGTTTCAATATCGTAAAAATACGAAATCTAATTGGTCAGGCAAGGGGGATAATCATCACACCATGCTTACATATTACTTTATTCTATCATTTCATTGTTTGCAAAACCCATCCCCTTAAACTTTATTCATTTCTCTCGTTCCCATACATATCCAAACTTTATTAGTTACATTTATTTCAAAATCATGAATAAGAGTCTTCTTGGCTGAACTCTTCACTTTTCGTTCTCAGGGCACATCATTCTCGTCCTTGGACGGCTGTCAAAAGCTTGGTCATCCTTCCGGGTTAACTCTCATGTAGGCATGCGCAAACTTGAATCAGTCGGCTCAATTCAGATAAACGTGAAAGGCCCAAATGCGCACTAATAATAAAGTCATAAGAAGAAATATTAATTTCACAAAATAAATGGTCACACTGTATACCACCCATCTCTACTCTAACCCCCTTTATTTATTAATACTTTCCCCGCATTAGCATTAGTAAAATAGCTGGTTTTCATTCCGGCTAAACAGATGCCATGCACGTGAGTCTTAAAGACTCCATTTTAATGCCTTCTGCACATGCGCTAGATTTTCCCTCCAAGCGTTAGCTCGTCATATTGCGTAGATGCAATTGACCCATGCGTGGTAAAGATTTCCCGTTACAGCTGTATTAGTCCGTTTTCATTGTTCTTTACATTAGTACACACATATGCAAGCTTCGCTAACCCGCGTGTTTCCTGTGGTGCGTGTTATTATTTACAAGACATTGTTAGTAATTCGTTAGCGAGTTAAACGAGAGGATTGCTTCTGAGCAAGTCTCTTTCTTTACGAGTCCTTGCTCCATCAATCCCCTCTCTGATGGCATTGTAAGCCATCACAAAATTACCCATCCCATCCCAGATGCCAACTTTAGCACATCACAATTTCTATTTCTTTTCTCATTTTTACATTTGTTACTTCTTTCCCTTCTAAATCTTTCATCTTTTTATATATTTCTCCTTTCATTTCTTCTAGTTGTATCTCCTCATATTCTCTTTTTCGTTTATTTCCTTTTCCCTCTCTTTCTAAATGTATTTTTTCGTTTCCCTCTGTTTCTACAACATTTATATGTAATCAATAATATCATTACTATTGTCATTATTACAACTAATGGTAATATTATTTGACCTAGAAAACTTTTCCCAAAATCAGTAAACCATTTCCCTATTGATGTTATACTCTTTGTTAGTTTTCCCCACACACTGTCAACATCCAGTTGGGTCAAGTCATTATGCATTCTTGTAATATTTCCAATATACCTTTTAATTTCTTTACTCTTGTCTGGAATATAAGTGCAGCAATGTTGAATTTTCAACATACCACAGACTCCACCCTCTTTTGCTAGTAAAATATCAAGAGCAAGACGGTTTTGTAAAACCATAGACCTGATTGCAACCATTTCTGTGTTAATCATTAAGAATCCTCCTACAGTGTCTGTAGAAAGACGATCAACTATGGTTGATAATTTACAAATTTTCTGTGAATTTAGAATGACTCCAACTGAGGGTATCAATGCACTAAATATATCTCCTACTATTTCAGAAAAACTAGCTCTTCTTTTTCATGTTAGTTCATTAGATTTTCCATTGATTCCATTGATTCTGTCCACATGGTATATTTTCAGGAAAACTATTCCAAAATAACAGCTCCCGTACCATCTTGCAGGTAACCTATAATAGGCATTGTTCCAGCAGACATAATAAACTCCTGGAAATACAGGATTAGTTCCCCCTTTTAGTCCCCACCCTCCTAAAATTAGGAAGTTGTGTTCACACTCACTGGAACCAATGTAGTTATTATTGTAATCTGTCTTTAATCTATGGAGGCAGAATTTTCCCCTTTTCACAAAATCCAGGGACATCGCAGCATGAGCTTTGCCTTTTGCATAAATTTCCTCTTTCTTAGCCCATGGAGGTACATAAGACTTCTGTTCAGCAGCTTTCTTTATCAAATCTTGTCTCCTTTCTTCTACTAAATTCAAAAACTCTTTTTCTTCTTCGCGTAATATACAAGTCAAGTTATTTTTGTGTGCTTGAACTAGATCTATTGAACTCATAGTTAAGAAAAATTCACCCATACACTGTGCATTCCTACTACTAGCTACTGGATTCATATTCTTTCTAATAGGCAATTCTGAAAATACTACATCTAGATTTGAATAAAAATACTGAAGTCTCCCTGTTGCATAAAATAAACTTGATAAAATACTACATGACACACCACATGTTAAAGGTATATGGTGATACGTCACCCCCTCTGATACTGATGAAGGTAACTTCATATAAACATAACAATTACTAATCTCCATTGTATTAACATACTGAAATAACAATTTAGTAAACACATTTGAAGACATATTATAGTGTGATTCATTATGATAATTTGCCTCATCTTCTACCCCTATTTCTATTTTAATTCCCTTTATTCTATCTACCTTTTCATTAGTAATTGTATTATTTTTGTCACTTGTTTCCATTAACAAAGGTACTCCTACTGTTAGGAATAACCATACTAATACTACCAATAAAATACTACAAAAACAAAATCTAAAACATTTTCTTTTCAAACCTCGTTTTGGTCTTTCTGTGACTTCAACTTCTGCCATTTCAATCTGAGAAAATGTCTTCTCTTTTTTTCTTTCTTTGTCTGTTTAATTTTTCTTTTTATTTTAAGGAGGTCTCAATTTGCTTTCATCAATCTGTGCAACATGAACCCTTTCTGTTTCTTCACTTAAATCTAAGTTTTCAAATTCTTCTAGTATAACGTAGGTCCACTCAGGGGCCTTGTATTTTCTATTTACATTTCTCAATCTTGGGCTTCTTCCTGTAAGTTTTACTAAGGTTTGTTTAGATCGCGTTTGACTCGTAACTTCATTTACTTGCTCTGGTTTCTTTTCTGATTTTCTCAAATAATACCTTAATTTCTTCACTCCTTCTGGCCAATTGTCTCCTTTTCTAACTCTTTTGACCTGAACTGCACTTTCACCTTCCCTATCTCCTTCTAGAGTCCTTTTATTTTCACTTAATCTAGGCACAATCTGTCATTGTTCTTTATTTTCTGTGTTTGGACCTTCCTCTACTTGCACCTGTTCAGGTCTTATTATAATTTGTTCTTCTTCTTCTGCCTGAACTTGTTCTTCTAGATCTACCTTATCCTGTTCAGGTCTTATTCCAGATTGTTCTTCTTCTGCCTGAACTTGTTCTTCTAATTCTGCCTCTCCCTTCTCAGGTTCCTGAATGTCTTTATTTATTTCGACCTGAGTGTGTTCTTCTTCCCCTGTCCTTCCCTGTCTACCTTCCTGCCTTTTCAGTTTTGTTATTCTTCTTGTTTCGACAGCATCATCAGGTATTCCAATTATTGGTATCCAATCTTCCTGACTTGTACTTGGCTGTTCGTCATATAGTTGTCTTTCAGAATCTATCACTCTAGATTCTTCAATTTCACAGCTTTCAACTTTTGACGTTTCAGCCTGTTCAGTCAGTGGTTGCTCTTGTTGTTCTGATGGGCTCGGAACTCTTCTGGTATGACTAGCATGAATCCAGTTGAGCAATCCTTACCACTTAACTGCTGTGGTAGTGACTAATATGACTTGACGCGGTTTATCCCACCTTGGTGCTAGACACGACTTCCTTGCGTGTTTCTTCACTAGCACCCAATCTCCAGGATTCAAATCATGGGCTTGGTCTGGCTGTCTTTCAACTGCGTCTTCTCCAACCTGGTGAGAGACAGAACGCACCATTTCAGCCAATCCTTTGCTATAGTCCAATACCAGATCATCAGTTATAGTCATTAATTTATTTCCAGGAATAAATGCTTGTCTCATTTCCCTTCCCATGAGAATCTCATGTGGACTCATTCCTGTCTTTCTGTCAGGAATACTTCTGAGACCCATCAGTACAAGAGGTAATGCATCTGGCCATTTCAGCATTGTGGATGCGCATACTTTCCGTAATCTTGACTTGATTGTGCCATTTAGCTGTTCAACTATTCCAGAAGCCTCTGGACGATAAGCACAGTGTAGTTTTTGTTCTATGTTAAATGCAGCACAGATTAATCAAATTATCTCATTATTAAAATGAGGTCCTCTATCTGATTCCAAAGTGACTGGAAAACCAAAACGAGGAATCAACTCCCTCAACAATAGTTTAGCAACTGTAAGACTGTCATTTCTTCTGGTGGGGTATGCCTCCACCCATCTTGAGAACAGACACACTATGACAAGTACATACTTTAGTTCATTACAAGGAGGCAACTCAATGAAATCTAACTGCAACCTGGTGAAGGGTCCTTCTGCCTTTCCAATCTTTCCCCAGCTAACCACTGTCATCCTACCTGGATTTTGCTGCTGACAGGTTAAGCAACTTTGGCAAAGGCTCTCTGCGACTACCCTGAATTTCGGATTGTACCAACTCTGTCTGAATAATCTGATCATTGAATCTCTCCCTATGTGTGTTGCTCCATGATATACTCTTGCCATTTTAGAGAGTAAACAATCTGGCATGACTGGTCTTCCATCTAAGTACACCCATACTTCATCTTCCGACCTTTTCTGTACAAGCTGATTTTATCCAAATTTCTTTTTCCTTTTCCTCAACTTCTTCCTGCAACTGTCTAATCTCATCCCATGTTTCTGGAATTGAGAAAAACATAAGTTGGCAGCTGGTTTCACCCGTTTCAATTTTTCTGTTTATTGCCATTGTATTTTTCGCACAGTATCGAGCAATTTGATCAGCGTATCTATTGCCAGCTGCCACATAGTCATTTCCTGACTGATGTGCAGCGCATTTAACAACTGCTACTTCTTTTGGCAATTGTAATGCTTCCAGCAGATCTTTCACATTTTTACTGTTTCTAATATGAGATCCTGAAGAAGTCAGAAATCCCCTCTGCATCCAGAGTTGGCCAAAATCATGCACAACCTCGAAACCATATTGACTGTCCGTAAATATGGTTATTCTCCAATTTGTTCCATTTTTGCATGTCTTTGTTAAGGCCACCAATTCAGCTACTTGTGCAGATTTGACTCCCGGTAAACAGGATGCTTCATTTACCCCCGATATTTTACACACAGCATAAGCAGCACTTAATCCTCCTTCTTCATTTCTCAGACAAGACCCATCCACAAATAACTCATGATCAGCTTCCTTTAATGGTGTTTCTATTATGTCAGGACGGGGCTTAGTACACAATTCAGTCACATCCAAACAATCATGATCAATTTCATCTCTTACTTCCTCATTGCATGGGTCTGGCAATAATGTGGCAGGGTTCATGACTGTACATCTTATCACTATCACATTTTCTGCTCCCAAAATCACTCTTTCATACTTAGTCAGCCGACTAGGTGTGAGATGTTGCGTTCTTGTTCTTGTTAGAAGAATTTCAACTGAGTGTGGAACGTAGACTTTTACAGAATGTCCCATCACTACTGACTCACTTTGCTCCAGACTCATACAAATAGCAGCTACTGCTTTTAAGCAGCCAGGTAAAGCTGAAGCCACTGGATCCAATGTGGCAGAAAAATATGCCACTGGACATCGGCTCAGTCCATGTCTCTGTGTTAAGACTGAAAGTGCACAATTTTCTCTCTCACAGCAAAACAAGGCAAATTCTTTTGAATAATCAGGCATGCCCAAGGCAGGAGCCTCACACAAACAATTTTGCAATTTCACAAATGCCTCTAAACATTCATCATTCCATTCAATTGGATCTTTTGTTCTTTTCCGGGTCATTTGTATCAATGGTTTTGCTAGCATGGAAAAACTGTTAATCCACTGCCTACAGTATCCAACCACTCCCAGGAACATTCTCATCTCTCTTTGTGTCTGAGGTAGTTGCATCTCTTTGATTATTTTTATTCTTTCTGGTGTCACTTTTCTAACTCCTCTTTCTATTTTATGCCCTAAATATCTAACTTCTTGTTGACAGAACTGTAATTTTTCTGGAGACACCTTGTGTCTTCCTTCAGCCAAATGGTTCAGTAATGCAATTGTGTCAGTGAGACAATCTTCTCGTGTTTTTGATGCCACCAGTAGGTCATCAATGTACTGAACCAGAACCGAATTTCCAGGCATAACTAATGACTCTAAACAGTTTTTCAGGATTTGGTTAAAAATTGAGGGACTCTCTGTGTACCCTTGAGGAACTCGGCTCCATGCGAGAATATGATTCTCAAACTTAAAGCGAAAAGATACTGGCTGTCTGGGTGCAAAGGAATAGAAAAGAATGCTTGGCATAAATCAATTACTGTAAACCAGCCTGCATTCCAAGGTATCTGATAAAGGATCACTGCTGGATTTGGCACTATTGGGCAACATGGCACTACAATTTTGTTAATTTTTCTCAAATCCTGCACGATCCTATATTTTCCACTAGGCGTTTTCAGTCCTATTATTGGCGAATTACAAGGACTACCCATTATTTCCTTCATAATGCCTTGTTTAACCATTCGATCGATTTCTGGAATAATTCCTGCTTTCTCTTCTGGACTCATCTTGTACTGTCGTGTGTTTGGGTAAACTGCACCTTCCTTCACTGTCACTTTAACTGGGTCTACATTTGACATCAGCCCAATATCTTTTCCTGTAAAATCCCACACTTCTGGATTGACTGTGGCTCTCAACTCTTCCGGCAATTCATTTTCAGCCATTAATGAAAACATCTCATCTACTTCTGTTCCTTGCTTCACTAGCATCATTTTGTATATAACATCCTTATCAGGGGTCTGGAAAGCGACACCATCTGGTGTACAATAGATCGTGCAATTCATCTTGCACAGTAGATCTCTTCCCAACAGATTTACGGGACTGGAATCGCAAGCTACAAACCAATGCATTTCTTTAAAGTTTCCGATATGCACCTCCATCGGTTTTGTGATTGGGGTTCTAATCTGTTGATTTGACACTCCTACAACTTGGATGGACTCTCCCGAGAGGGGTAGGTTTGGGATGTCTGCTGTTCTCACAGTAGACCGGGTAGCACCAGTATCCAATAGAAAAGTGATGGCTCTACCTTCCACTTTCCCATCAACAAATGGACCTGACTGATCTACCGGCAAGGATGCGCCAAGTACGCACTCCTCTTCCTCCCCCCTCAGGCACCGTCATTGCACGAAGTCTGAATTTTCCTCATCATTCTGCAAAAAAATATTGTGTAACCGTTCTATTATTCTTACCACTTTCTCCTTGAAATCCGGTGTACGTACTGAACTTTTGGTGGTTCACAAAGTTTGGCATAGGAGCTTGTGGCACCTGATATTGTGGAGTAACTACCTGCTGCTGCTGATTCATAAGTACTTCATTCTGCATCTGTGGAATTAAATTTTGATTTGGCCCATTATTATTCTGAATACTCTTACACTCGTTCTTCCAATGTCCAAGCTTTCCGCACGCATGACAAGGAAACTTCTTCTTCACTTCTTCTCTGTTCATTCGTCCTCTAAATTTACTACCATTCGCCACTTGATCATTCTGACTCTGCTCTTTCACTTGCTTATCAGTCTGAGTGTTTGTTTTATTCTCCTACTGCTCTGCCAATTTTACTTGTGCCCACATCATTTTCTCCTTTAACTTTCTACGCCTTGCCTCAATATCGTCTCTGCAATATTTTGCATACTTTAAAATTCATCTACTGTCTTACTCTGCCAACACAACATGTGCTGCTGAATCATCTGACTAATCTCCGGTTTCAAACCATATACAAACCGATACACAAAATGTCCCATATCCTTATCACCAATATTCTCAAAGCCACTATACTGCTTAAACACCTGCAGTAACCTTTCATAATACGCATGTACAGACTCATTTGGTTCTTGAGTTGTCCTATCTATCTTTACCCAATCTGTTTCTTTAGGAGGAATTTTCCCTTTCAAGAATGTAATCACTTGGTGATATTTCTTCATCACCTCCTCTGAGGGTGCTCCTGTCTTCGAGTCTCTAGCATACTCCTCACTTGGCCAATCAATTGTAATCTTACACTCTGTCCATAAATCAGCAGGTACCACAATGTCAAATAAACCATCCAAATCTTTCAATAAAACCTTTGAAACTTTCACAAATCTTTCCACCTGTTTATACCATTCCACTGGTTTTTCTCTCAATCTTGGAAAGTCATTTGTAAATGACAAAATATCTTGTCTACTCCAAGGGACATGAACATATCCACCTCCAGGAACCTCTCTCATTGGACACAATTTCTCAACCTTTTCTGTTTTCCTTACTGGAAATGCAGATGATGCTTCTCTTGCTTGAACTTCCTCTTTCTTTCTTATCCATCTTATTCTCCATTTGTCAATGTCTCCCCATTTTCGCAAAATATTCATCAATTCCTTTATCTGTAGTCTCTTACCAGAAGTATTTACACTTTCTAAATCCTTGTCAGTAAAATCCACTCGATATGGTTTCTGCAACAATTTTGATTTCCCTATATCTATTCCAATCTCTGAAGCAACTTCTGTTAATTTCTCATGAAATACTCTTGCTCTCCTGGTTATACTCTTACATAAGAATAATAACTCTTCATCATTATAAACATTCAATCTTTCTATACTCACACTTCCCACTATCATTTCTTCCAATTCCACTTTCAATCTGCTGATATCTAGAATCTTTGGTGATGGGTTTCGATTATCTATTTCCTGTGCCCATCTTTCTATATCTTCAGGGGTAACTATTGTTGCACCTCCAGTTCCTATTGGAACCAAAGATCTTTTCTCTCTCAAATTTGTAGGTTTAACTCTTTTCGGAGTTTCAGTTGAAGGTTCTACATTCGGGAGATCCATTAGTGAAATAACTGATTCACTTTCACTGACCTAATCATCTGTAATTATTACTTCTTTTCTGGGACTATTCAACAGAATTGTTACAGTTTGTGGTTTCTGGCAAGTCTTTTTATCTCCATACAATGGGATTACTGGACCAATGGTCACGGGTACTGTCAAAGCTTCAGCATTCAAATGTAATTGGCTTATTTTCTGAACTAATTCTTCTCTTGTTTTATTCAAAACATCTCTCTCATTATCCTGCAGCACCCTATTAAATGACGTATCATGTAAAATTTGTGGGGTCAAAGGCATTCCTATCACTGGTGCACTTGGGGTAACCTTACTAGTTGCTTCTTGATACAGTGGTGGATTTTTTATTAAAATATCCTCTAATAACTCATCATCTGATTTACCATATCCTGTTGTATTCAAGTGTTTCGTTTTCTCTTTACACTTTCCTCCAGACTGTTCTTCAGTCATTAACACTGGATATAAACCTTCTGATACCATAGCTCTCCTCCATTGTTTCATCTGCCGTTCGTGTGACTCATGCAAGTATCTGGGGAAATATCCTCTATATCTCCCACTTCTGCCTTTCTCGCGTTCATATGACTCAGTCTCCCATTCTTCTAAAGCCTCGTATTGAGTTAACCTTTAGCTATACTCTGGCCAGTTCTACTTAACCTTGGTGCCCCAGAGTCTATTATTCATTTTCTTGCAAGGCTGTATGAAAAATTATTAACTAGAGTTCGGTATGGTCAACGGGGCGAATGCACTCCTAATTTTAAGGTTAAACGTGGCATCCGCCAAGGCTGCGTCCTAGCACCATTGCTTTTTACCTTATTTATTAACGAAGTTGACGCAGTCCTTAAGTCGATACAGGCGGATGCCCCCCAAGCAGATGGTCATGATATACCGGTTCTGCTGTATGCAGATGATGCGGTGCTTTTATCAAGGACACCGTTAGGTTTACAGCGATTAATTGATAGGTTCACAGATTTTATTAAGGGGAGGAAGTTGTTGATAAATAAGGCTAAAACATATACAATGGTCTGTGGAATAAAACCCAAGAAAATGAAAAGCTTTTTTATAGATGGGGAAAGAGTGGAATCTGTTGACACCTTTTGCTACCTGGGGCTAACTTTTTCTGGTAATGGTAAATGGTCACGTGAAATATCTAATGTCCGGGTTAAGATGTCTAAAAGTGCACATGGGGTGTTTAGGTTTGCTTCCAAATTAGGGGATCGTCGTATTAAAGATATGACCGATAACTATAAAGCTAGATGTGTCTCCATTGCACTATATGGTGCAGGGGTTTGGGGCTACCACCCCAGTTTAGATCTACAAATAGAGGAAAACTCTTTTTAAAAAAGCTATTGTGCCTGCCAGCATCAGCATCCTCCGAGTTAATCCATCGTGAAGTGGGGCTTGAATACCTGTCAGATTTGATTGCACTGAGACCGCTTCTGCTTTGGAGATCGATGTGGTCTAAAGAGGAGACTATATTCACGCAAACAATTATTAAGGACTGTTTGCGATTGGATGATTGTTTTAAGATCCCTTGGTTAAAATACATAGCATATGTTAGCAGAGACCTATTTAAACTCACGATCTCGAGAAATCCAATTGATGTGATAGGTCTGCCCAAACAGGAGATGAGGAACATATTTCTGTCCAATAAGAAGGAGTGTAGGATGAGAAATGTGGAGAAACAACCTACATATCAGCTTTATCAACTGTATATAGACTTTGTTGGTTTTCAAAGTTATCTATCACTAGTTTCAAGATCCTCTCACCGTTTTGTACTAACGAGGATGAGACTAGGTCTTGTCCATCATCTAGTCGCGTTCCCAGAAACGAAAAAGCATCCAGTCACCCCATGTCCATGTGATAAGCACAACAAACAGAGCACTATGCACTTTTTATTATTATGCGATTTGTACTTGAACTATAGAATCATCTATTTAAAACCATTGTTTAAGAAATATAATGTCACAACTATTAATGCTGCTATGAGTCTACTGTTTACATTAAAAGAGCCCGAGATTTGTTTTTATGTGGCGACATTTATTTTAAAATCTATTCATGCTAGGAAAAGAATGGTCTTTTAATGTATCTATCAATTGAATCTATATTTTTATAATTGCACTAAACCGATTGTATATATACTATATGAAACTGTAATTGGATTTTAATGTTTGTGTATGTATGTTTGCTTTTATGGTTGCTACCCAAACCGAATAAAGCTTTCTTTGAATTGAATTGAATTGAGTTAACCTAGGTCTTGGTTCTAAATCATTCATTCTCATTCTCAAATTCTGAAGAATTCTCCCGTTAAATGTACCATTTTCAGGAAACGCTAGCACTCCATCACCTTTTGTATATTCTATCCAATTTTCCAACCACACGCAAGTATGATCTCCTCTTTCCATCATCATAAAAGAAGCTGGTGTCTTCGGTGGCGGAATAGGAATTCCCTCCCTAGTCAACACAGGCTCATCTTTCTTAAAGAAATTCTTAATTTTCTTTATAAATGACATTTTTCTCTTTTCTCCATACATCCTAGGTGAACGATATATAAAATTGTATTCTGCAAACCCTTGAAATCTTCTATCTGCGCGTCTCACACTGGCAGTCAAATCAGAATCCTGTATACAATTTCTCTTTCTACCAATCCTAGCGCGGCTTCTAACTGATTATCCAATCAAACTCAGGCTCACGCTCGTGGTCTGACCAATGCCAGCGTGGCCTTTTGTGACGTCAGTTCTGCTCCTTACTACTGACCCCTCCTTTACAAGGCTGCTTTTGTCCCACGCCCGCTGTTTTCACCAATCCCAGCGCGGCTCACTGTGACGTCAGTACATCTCCGGCGACTGACCCTCCCTTTACAAGGTAATACGAAACTTATTTCTTAATACTTTTCATTTAATTCTTTGTTATTGACAACATAAAAACATTTGCTACTCTGTCTGTTCCACTAAACAAAAGGATAGAATTTTTCGACTTATTCTGGAGTCTCAGAATTGCTCCTCTGCTACTGCGAGTAAAAACCTATGTTTACCCTTCACTCAAGCTCCAGAGAACCTGCTCCTCCTCCAGTGTCACCCGTATTAGGAAAAGAGACCAAAGTTTCACCAGCGAACCCCTTTTGCTATCATTCGCACTCCACTTTTATACGAAATAGTCCCTAGTTTAACACCGCCAGCCCTACCTAGCTTTTCAGTGTTATTCCAACAGACGAGTAACCTCACTGCAGTATGGCTTCTGTCACCACCCGCTATTCATTTCCTGGGAATTCTGGACAACATAAAACAAAGACGCTAACTCTTTTGTTAAAACATAAATCAATAATCAATAATCTATACTTATCACCAAACTAGTCAATAATAACCATAACTCTGCTACCAGAAAACTGATCCAGCGGTGTACTAACAACAGATACTCCGCTACCATATACTCACCTGGGCCCATAAATCACAACACACTCCGTATCGAGTAGACCGCTGGAGTCTGTTAGTTTTTAAATTTTCATATGTCAGGATTAGTTATTTCTTATTCGTAACTAACCTTTCACTGATCAAAAAGTTCTTTCCTCTGGTCGATGGACCATTAGTTGAACTAATTGATGGTGATAATGAACATAATTCTTAACTATTCTTTATTTAAAGTAAATAACCACAGACTCAGGAAATTTTAAAATCTTTATCTAAATTAAATGAATGTGAACCATCTCAAAATTTCAGCACAAACACCCTCATTCATAAGAGTGTAAATTCAATCGTAATAATCATTTAAACAAAATACTTCAGACTCATGCAATAATTATGCTCAGAAAAGAGAGGATAGAGAGAAAAGAACATCTATAAACGAACAAAAAAATAATAATTACCAAGGATGGTGTGAAGACCAAACCCCCTGGCCAAAGGGCTGGTGAGGGTCCCCCGAGATAGATCAGGAGACAAAGACTTCAGGACAGGATTCAGGATAGGATACTTGACCTCTCTAAATACCGATGACTGCGTAGCCCCCCTCTCTGACACTCTCTTCCTCCTCGAGTTTCTTCCGCGATCTTCTTGTCTAACCCAATTAAATTAAGATAGATGGTTCTGCATTTGGTTTCTTCATCAGCATCTCACAGCATCCCTCCCTGCGTCAGCAACTCAGCAACATGAACTCCCAGACAGCATCTTGAGCTCTGCATCACCTCCAGCATCGACGTCTCCGCTTCTCACTCTAACTACCTAACTGAAGCTACCTCAATTATATCCTACGTTCATCATGTACCACCCACTGAAGTTTCAATATCATAAAAATATGAAATCTAATTGGTCAGGCAAGGGGGATGATCATCACACCATGCTTACATATTACTTTTATTCTATCATTTCATTGTTTGCAAAACCCATCCCCTTAAACTTTTTTCATTTCTCTCATTCCCATACATATCCAAACTTTATTAGTTACATTTATTTCAAAATCATGAATAAGAGTCTTCTTGGCTGAACTCTTCACCCTTCGTTCTCAGGGCACATCATTCTCGTCCTTGGACGGCTGTCAAAAGCTTGGTCATCCTTCCGGGTTAACTCTCATGTAGGCATGCGTAAACTTGAATCAGTCGGCTCAATTCAGATAAACGTGAAAGGCCCAAATGCGCACTAATAATAAAGTCAAAAGAAGAAATATTAATTTCACAAAATAAATGGTTACACTGTATACCACCCATCTCTACTCTAACCCCCTTTATTTATTAATACTTTCCCCGCATTAGCATTAGTAACATAGCTGGTTTTCATTCCGGCTAAACAGATGCCATGCACGTGAGTCTTAAAGACTCCATTTTAATGCCTATTCACATGTGCTAGAATTTCCCTCCAAGCGTTACCTCGTTATATTGCGTAGATGCAATTGATGCATGCGCAGTAAAGATTTCCCGTTAAAGCTGTATTAGTCCGTTTTCATTGTTATTTACATTAGTACACACATATGCAAGCTTCGCTAACCCGCGTGTTTTCTGTGGAGCATGTTATTATTTACATGACATTGTTAGTAATTCGTTAGCGAGTTAAACAAGAGGATCGCTTCCGAGCAAGTCTCTTTCTTTACGAGTCCTTGCTCCATCACTAGCTCTGCCGGCACCTAGGGAAACCTAGCAAATCTATACATTTTTGAAAACTATACACCCAGGGGAATCCAGGATGGGGTGACTTGACTGGCTCTCATCTGGTTCTGTTACCCAGAATCCCTTGCAAACCTCAAACTTTGTGAAAAAAACTACATTTTCCTCACATTTCTGTAGTGGAAAGTTCTGGAATCTGCGTAGATCCACAAAATTCCAGCCACCCCGCATTCCCCAAAGTCTTCCCAGAAAAATGGTACCTCACTTGTGTGGGTAGGCCCAAAATGCAACATGGACACACTTTATTTTTACAGTGAAAACTGACAATTTTTTTGCAAAGTGCCTATCTGTAGATTTTGAACCCTAGCTCCCCTTTCCAACAATACCTCTCCCATCTGTTTCGGTGCTCGGGGGGCTGAGATAGCCCCACAAGCACCAAAACTGAGAATGCACTTGATCGTCATTGCAAGCAAATCACAAAACAGGCTTGGTGAGGTATGGGAAGCTCTTCCCCACCTCCTCAGGCAAAAATAAAATGGAAATCCCTCTGCTGCCTGCAGCAGAGGGATTTTCTGAGCATGTGCTCATGACGGAATGGTTCCATCATAAGCACAGGAGCACTGGTGCTCATGACGGAACCATTCCGTCATGAGCACCCAAAGGGTTAAAAAGTGGTTATTCAACATGAGGCAGGATACAATTGAAATATTGAATCATTTTTTGTACAGTCCAAAAAAATCTAATTTCTGATGAAAAACGATGACACTGGACCTGTAGAACTTTCTCGAGATAGTCAGAAATGGTGATTTTTTAATGTTTAATCTTTTGACTGTAAATGACTGTCAGATGTGAATCATCACTTTTGGAACTAAAATAAGTGTGTTTAGAGTCATTTTCATGCTCGAAATTGTGCAAAATACAAGCTTCTGAGTAGGTGAAAAAGTCTATAAAAATGGCAATTTCCTTTACTGGGAGGCCTTAAAAAGTGGTTATTCAACTTGAGGTGCGATATAATTGACATATTAAATCATTTTTTTACAGGCCAAAAAATCTAATTTCTGATCAAAAACGATGACACTGGACCTGTGGAACTTTCTCCAAAGGGTCAGAAATGGTAATTTTTTATGTTTAATCTTTCAACTGTAAATGAATGTAGGATGTGAATCATCACTTTTGGAGCTATAATAAGTGTGTTTAGAGTCATTTTCATGCTCAAAATTGGGCAAAATACAAGTTTCTGAGTAGGAGGAAATATCTATATATATATGGCAATTTTCGTCACAGGGATGCCTTAAAAAGTGGTTATTCAACATGAGGCGTGATAGAAGTGAAATTGCGAATCATTTTTTGTACAGTCCAAAAAATCTAATTTCTGATGAAAAACAATGACCCCGGACCAGTGGAACATTCTCCAAATGGTCAGAAATGGTGATTTTTTATGTTTAATCTTTCGACTGTAAATGACTGTCGGATGTGAATCATCACTTTTGGATCTAAAATAAATGTGTTTAGAGTCATTTTCATGCTCGAAATTGTGCAAAATACAAGCTTCTGAGTAGGAGCAAAAGTCTATAAAAATGGCAATTTTCTTCACTGGGAGCCCTTAAAAAGAGGTTATTCAACTTCAGGCGCGATATAATTGACATATTAAATAATTGTTTTACAGGCCCAAAAAAATCCAATTTCTGAAGAAAAACGATGACCACTGACCTGTGGAACTTTCTCCGAATGGTCAGAAATTATGATTTTTTTTATGTTTAATCTTTCAACTGTAAATGACTGTAAGATGTGTATCATCACTTTTGGAGCTATAATAAGTGTGTTTAGAGTCATTTTCATGCTCAAAATTGGGCAAAATCAAGGTTCGGAGTAGGAGGAAAAGTCTATAAAAATGGCAATTTTTGTCACTGGGAGGCCTTAAAAAGAAGTTATACAACTTGAGACGCGGTACAATTGACATTTTGAATAATTTTTTGTACAGTCCAAAATATCCAATTTCTGATGAAAAGCAATGACCCCGCACCTGAGGATCTTTCTCCGAATGGTCATAGATGGTGATTTTTTTAATGTTTAATCTTTCGACTGTAAATGACTGTCAGATGTGAATCATCACTTTCAGTACTAAAATTAATATGTTTAGAGTCATTTTTATGCTCGAAATCTGGCAAAATCAAGGTTCGGTGTGGGAGGAAAAGTCTATTAAAATGGCAATTTTGGTCACTGGGAGCCCTTAAAAAGTGGTTATTCAACTTGAGGTGCGATATAATTGACATATTAAATCATTTTTTTACAGGTCAAAAAATTCAATTACTGATGAAAAACGATGACCACTGACCTGTGGAACTTTCTCCGAATGGTCAGAAATGGTGTTTTTTAATGTTTAATCTTTCAACTGTAAATGACTGTAGGATGTGAATCATCACTTTTGGAGCTATAATAAGTGTGTTTAGGGTCATTTTCATGCTCAAAATCTAGCAAAATCAAGGTCGGAGTAGGAGGAAAAGTCTATAAAAATGGCAATTGTGGTCACTGGGAGGACTTAGAAAGAGGCTATACAACTTGAGACGCGATACAATTGACATTTTGAATCTTTTTTGTACAGTCCAAAAAATCGAATTTCTGATGAAAAACGATGACCCCAGACTGTGGAACCGTCTCCGAATGTTCAGAAATGGTGATTTTTTAATGTTTAATTTTTCGACTGTAAATGACTGTCTGAAATGTGTAGGAAAGTAGGATCTGCTTCTTATGGTTACCCCCACTTTTTGCCTGGTGTTACACTGTTTTGACTAGTCTGACTGGGATCCTGCTAATCAGGACCCCAGTCGATCTGCTTTCTCCTTAAAATGTTATGCCATGTACTTTGGTACACTCCAGATTGGATTCTGGGGTACCCTTATAAGTCCCTAGTATATGGTACTCATGTACCCAGAGCATAGGTACCCCAGAGGCCTCCCATGGGCTGAAGCATGTATTATGCCACCCATGAGAGGCCATGCAAAATCGAACTACAGGTCTGCCCTTGCAGCCTGTGTAAGCTGGTGCTTGCACCACTTACTTTAGATATAGGTTCACTATATCTATAGGTCACTACACTTAAAACTTATAAGTCACCCCTATAGCAGGCCTTAACAATCCTGAAGGCAGGGTTCTGGGTTTTACGTGAGAGGGTGCCCCTGCATGAGCAGAGCCCCTCTGCAGCCTTCGGAGACCATTCTCCCGGGTTGTCTGTGACTCAGCCAGACATATAGGTAGAGGTGCATTATAACCTCGCAGTAAATGCTATCTCGAAAACGGCTGAAACAAAACATGCCGTGTTTGGTATCAAGCACCTTGAAATCATACCTCCACACAGGAAACCGGTGTGGGAGGTATGATTCCACCGTTCTGAAGCGAGCTTCATGGGGTCACTGGTCTTTCCGGTGCCGGCCTTCTCGACCCGGTCAGCACAAAATGGATGCTGCCGACCAGCGACACCGTTCTGCCCTCCTGCTGCTGAGACAAGCTGGAGCAGAGGAAGGCAGAACAATAGGCATCCTGTCACAGGGAGGTGTGACCACCTCCCAGACAGGATTTAGTTGTATTGGGGCTGGGTGGGTGCACTTCCAAAGTGCCTGAAAGTACTGTCCAAAAACTCCATGTTTCTGATGAAAAACAATGACCCCGGACTGTGGAACTTTCTCCGAATGGTCAGAAATGGTGATTTTTTTAATTTTTAATCTTTCGACTGTAAAGGACTGTCAGATGTGAACCATTACTTTCGCAACAAAAATAAGTGTGTTTGCAGTCATTTTCATGCTCGAAATCGTGCAAAATCAAGGTTCTTAGTAGGAGGAAAAGTCTATAAAATGACAATTTTGGACACTGGGTAGCCTTAAAAATTGGTTATTCAACATGAGGCATGATACAATTAACATATTGAATCATTTTTTGTACAGTCCAAAAAATCCAATTTCTGATGAAAAACGATGACCCCGGACTGTGGAACTTTCTCCGAATGGTCAGAAATGGTGATTTTTTAAAGGTTGACTGTAAATGTCTGTCGGATGTGAATCATCTCTTTTGGAACTAAAATAAGTGTGCTTAGAGTCATTTTTATGCTCGAAATCGGGCAAAATCAAGGTTCTGAGTAGGAGGAAAAGTCTATAAAAATGGCAATTTTAGTCCCTTGGAGGCCTTAAAAAGTGGTTATTCATCTTGACAGGCGATACAATTTACATTTTGAATCATTTTTTTGTACAGTCCAAACAATCCAATTTCTGATGAAAAACAATGACCCCGGACTGTGGAACTTTCTCCGAATTGCCAGAAATGGTAATTTTTTAACATTTAATATTTCAACTGTAAATGACTGTCGGATGTGAATCATCACTTTTGGAACTATAATAAGTGTGTTTACAGTAATTTTCATGCTTGCAATTGGGCAAAATACATGGTTCTGAGTAGGAGGAAAAGTCTATAAAAATGGCAATTTTAGTCACTCTGCAGCCTTAAAAAGTGGTCATTCAACATGAGGTGCGATACAATTGACATTTTGAATAATTTTTTGTTCAGTCCAAAATATCCAAATTCTGATAAAAAACGTTGAGCGCGGACCTGAGGAACTTTCTCAGAATGGACAGAAATGGTGATTTTTTTAATGTTAAATCTTTCGACTGTAAACGACTGTCAGATGTGAATCATTACTTTCGGAACTAAAATAAGTGTATTTAGAGTCCTTTTCATGCTCGAAATCTGGCAAAATCAAGGTTCTGAGTAGGAGGGAAAAACTATAAAAATGACAATTTTGGACACTGGGAAGCCTTAAAAAGTGATTGTTCAACATGAGGCATGATACAATTAACATATTGAATCATTATTTGTACAGTCTAAAAAATCCAATTTCTGATGAAAAACGATGACCCCGGAATGTGGAACTTTCTCCGAATGGTTAGAAATGGTAATTTTTTAACATTTAATATTTCGACTGTATGACTGTCAGATGTGAATCATCATTTTTGGAACTAAAATAAGTGTGTTTAGAGTCATTTTCATTCTCGAAATAGGGCAAAATCAAGGTTTGGAGTAGGAGGAAAAGTCTATAAAAATGGCAATTTTCGTCACTTGGAAGCCTTAAAAAGTGGTCATTCAACATGTGATGCGATACAGTTGACATTTTAAATAATTTTTTGTACAGTCCAAAATATCCAAATTCTGATGAAAAACGATGAGCCTGTACCTGAGGAACTTTCTCCGAATGGACAGAAATGCTGATTTTTTTAATGTTTAATCTTTCGACTGTAAATGACTGTCAGATGTGAATCATTACTTTTGGAACTAAAATAAATGTGTTTAGAGTCATTTTCATGCTCGAAATGTGGCAAAATCAAGGTTCTGAGTAGGAGGAAAAGTCTAAAAAAAATGGCAATTTTGGTCACTGGGAGGCCTTAAAAAATGGTTATCTAACATAAGGCATTATACAATTGCCATTTTAATTTTTTTTGTACAGTCCAAAATATCCAATTTCTGATGAAAAACCTGTGGAACTTTCTCTGAAGGGTCAGAAATGGTGTTTTTTAATGTTTAATCTTTCGACTGTAAATGACTGTTGGATGTTAATTATCACTTTTGGAACTGAAATAAGTGTGTTTAGAGTCATTTTGACGGTCAAAATCGGACAAAATACAAGCTTCCGATTAGGAGAATAAAGCTATAAAAATGAGTATTTTGAACACTGGGAAGCTTTAAAAAGTGGTTATTCAACATGAGGCATGATACAATTAACATATTGAATCATTTTTTGTACAGTCCAAAATATCCAATTTCTGATGAAAAACAATGACCCCGCACCTGAGGAACTTTCTCCGTAATGGTCAGGAATAGTGATTTTTTAATGTTTAGTCTTTTGACTGTAAATGACTGTCAGATGTGAATCATCACTGTTGGAACTAAAATAAGTGTGTTTAGAGTAATTTTCATGCTCGAAATCCGCCAAAATACATGCTTCTGAGTAGAAGGAAAAGTCTATAAATATGGCAATTTTCGTCACTGGGATGCCTTAAAAAGCGGTTATTCAACATAAGGCGTGATACAATTGACATTTTGAATAATTTTGTGTACAGTCCAAAATATCCAGATTCTGATGAAAAGCAATGACCCCGCACCTGAGGAACTTTCTCCGTATGGTCAGAAATAGTGATTTTTTTTAAAGTTTAGGGGCATATTCTCAAGGAGCTATCGCCGAGTTATTGGCACTTTATCGCAGCCAAAGTCGCGATAAATTTATCGCCCCATTCACAAGCTGGTGCTAACAGCTGATACCACCAGTTAACTTGCGAAAGCATCCGCAAAAAACATTGCCACAGATGAGCCCGGCAACTATCGCTAATGAGATGCAGAGTAGGCGTTCCCGAGCAAAAATCAGCGACAACACCACACCTCAACATTCTCAATGACCAGCAAATTAACACCTGCTCCGACCTGGTGTAAATTCGGATGACAACCTGCACCATCAAAGGGAGCCCAGCCCAGAGCCACACATGAAGAACAACAGATGCCATGGAGCCACTCACCATGCATCCCGGAGCCCCGAGAGGGCAACAACACCCACCGCCACCACCCCCAAGACGCCACCCCCCCGCCCCCCCGGACCACCACAGAGGCAGCGCAGACAAAGACAGCGGACCTTCAGGAAATGCACCGGCCTCACAGACCTAACACCAGACAATGTCAATGCCCACTACAGGCTCAAAAGGACAACCATCCTCCGCATCCTGAACATCATTGCCCACAGGATGACGGTACCAACACAGCGGACAACCAACATCCCTCCGCAGACAAAGCTGCTGGCTGTGCTGCACCTGTTGGCCTCTGGTACCTCCCAACCAACAACCGCCAGAGTCGGAGGAGTGGCACAGCCAGCCCCATCCAAGTTCCTCACACCTGTCCTGGATGCCATCATCAGCTAGGCACCCCAAGACCTATACATCCCCCACAATGTGCAGGAATAGCTGGAGACCAAGCAAGGACTATACACCATAGCTGGATTCCCGCACGTGTTGGAGGCAATCGATTGCATACATGTCCTACTTGTGCCCACTGCCGACACCGCACACAATTACCGCAACAGAAAGCACACGCATCCCATCAACGTGCAGGCAATAGTGGACCACAGGGGACTCTTCACCAATGTCATAGCCAACTACCCAGGCAGTGTGCATAATCCCTTCATCTTCCGACAGTCCAACATCAACCAGCGCTTCCAGGATGGCACCTATGGAAATGCACTGCATGTTGGCAAGTACCAAATGAACACACCACACACCTCAACTCCGCAATCATGCAACTCACAACTCTGGCACTGCACACGTCACAAAATCACATACAACATGCCAAACAACATGCCCACCCACCAGACACGACAGCACAACTTACTGTGGCTACCTTGGTTAGCCATGTACATGAGCCATCAATGGCATGGCACCTCAGCCACACAATACCGGAATGTGGGGAGAGGTGGGAACCAGGCATGTGCGAAGGAGGCAAGTGACCCATGAATGAGAATGTATACAATGCCAAGTGTGGCGGAGATGTGCTGGACAGACTGCAGTATGCAGACCACAGACATATCCATGTCTACATGCACTGCTGGTGTTTGGTGTCTAGTGGACAGTGGACGCAACCATGTTACCCCAGCCAGTGGGGAAGCCCGTGGAAATGTAGCTTGTGACGTCCCCCCCTGTAAGCGTGTGCGGAGTGGGCTGGCCCGGCGTACTCCAGGCCAGCGTAGGGGTGTGAATAAAAAGCACGTAGCTCTGGGTGTGGTTCTCTTCCGGAATGCCCAATGTGTCTGCTAGGGTGGTGCCTCCCACCCCGCCACGAGGCTGTTGCCGTGAGCGGTGTGGCCTGCGATCCTGTGCGCCTGCTGCACCCTGGGCCGCTGAACCCCGAACCCGTCATGCCCGCCCCTGCGCAGCCAGGCCTCACTGCTCACCTGCCAACACCAGCGTGTGTCAAAGAGGGCCCACCACGTGCCGGCGCAAGCTCCAAGCCCGAAGCCCGCAACCATGGCAGCCTCCTCAGACCATCACGGCCTCCACGACACAGGCCCGCTTTACTCCTTTTTTGTTGACGTACTCCACCGCTGCCTCGGGCCTACACTACAGTCAAGTAGGTCACACATTTGGGACTGAGTCTTGATTATGCAATGGCAGAGTACACACAATTTATGGCTGCGTTTATATCACTATACTCCCTTCGATGTGATGCCACCAACCCTGTGCATAGCATTTGAACTACACCTGTCTGTGGTCCCTTGCTGACTACTGCCTTCGGCCTACACTGCGGTCGAGTAGGTCACACATTTGGAACTGAGTCTTGATTACACAATGGCTGAGTACACATGTCAATGCAGAGTTTATATCACTATACTCCCTTCGATGTGGTGACACAAAGTATGTGCATGGCATCCCAACCACACGTATCTGTGGGCCCTTGATGACTACGCATTCGGCCTACACTGCAGTCGAGTAGGTCACACATAGGGGATTCAGTCATGAATCATTTATGGCAGACTTGATATCATTGTACTGGCCTCATCGCAGACTGCATCACCTTTCAGCTCCGGTGTCACTAAGTCTGTTCCCCGACATCCATGGACACTTTCTGGTTGAACTTTGGTGGCGACTGAGTCTATGGACTGGGGCTTGTCTTCATCATCATGTCGGTGATACTGACTTTTGTGGCAAAAACGAGGCTGTAGCATTCCACTCCTCCATTTGCCGCTTCTGGCTGGCTTCTGCCCTCTGCATCATGCCCTGGAGGACACCTTCCACTGTCCCCCGCGAACCTCCGCTACATTCACCTTCGACATCGACGAGGACCCGCTCACCTCGTGTGGCCCTATCTCACTGCACCGCAAGTCACCATCCCGTGACGGTGTGCCTGTGCCGACCGCAGTGCATCCGGGGCCACTAACTCTGTGCAGCTCAAGTCATGGCCCCTGTCTGATAGCATATTGGATGGCCTCTGGGTCGATGGACTGGGGGTCATCAAGGCCATGTGTCTGTGGCCCTGCGCTGTCCGCTGCCTCCGGCCTCAACTGCTGCCCACCTGGGCTCACACATCAAATCGAGTCCTGGACTGCCCGGACGTCGCATCACCGCAGGATGCACACGCCACCACCGCTAGGACCAACTCCAAACAACAGGTGCCAGAGTCGTAAGTGTCTTACTGCCAGACTATCAGAGTTGCTCACACCAGTCGTGGGTGCCATCATCAGCTTGTTCCCTGCTCAGCTCTTCAGGTGCCACTAACTCAGTGCACCACAAATCATGGACCACTCTGCTTGCATGTTGGGTGAACACTGTACTTTCTCCGGCATCATGCTTCACAGTTGTTTCTGTTATGCTGGTGTTTTCTGTTTCCACTTTAATTGTGATCACTGTTCAAGTTGTTGCCAGCACCATTCCATGAGGGCTGGGTTACACTCACCCCACACACATCCAGCACATGCGTCACTGTACATGTGACCATGCCAATAAAGGTGTCGAGCGCACGTGCCCGTAGCCAGTTCAATAAACTATCTGAGTGTGTCCGTGTGCTCATGATGTATGCATTTGGGCCCCGGGCCCTACAACATTACATTGTGCCGTGTACAGAGGACGCAGCCATGACACCGCAGGCAGCGGGTGAGACATTGCACATGTAGCTTTGTCGTCCCCCACTCAATACGTAAGAGGAGTGAACTGGGCCGGCATACGCCAGTCCAGCGTGGGGGTGTGGATGATTATCCCGTGGCTCTGGGTGTGGTTCAGTACTGGAAATGTGCAAAGGCATGTGTCTCTGTCGCAGTGTGGGTCTCTGTTGGGGAGTGTAGGTGGTCCCTGATGGGACTTAGACACCCACGTATGTGATCTAGTTCGGCTTCCATGAAGTAGTACCCCACCGGCACATGTTCAGCCACCCCCTTCTGGCAGTCTGACACCTGGCCTTGGAATGCGATGTGTGCTTCGGTGGGCTGCTGGGAGCCAGCCGGGGTGGTGGGTGCATCCAGCTGTGTTGTCTGTGCAGGGGGTGGGGTATCCTCAATGCAGCAGTGCTGCCCTGCTCCTGGAGGTCGATTGCCTAAGATGTCTATGGACTGTTGTGGGGCGTCTGTGTCGGAAGTGTGGAGGTCCTCTTCAGCATCACTGTAGAGTTGTCTGGTCTGCTCTGCTGGAGGTGTTGTTTGTCCCTCTGCAATGTGAAGGGGAGATGCTTGTTGACATTGTGTTGGCATGTATGTTGACGCATTGTTCAAGTTTACATATAGACTGCATGACAATGTACATTGTGACTGTTTGGGAGGGGCGGATTATTTGATGCGGGACAGTGGACATTTGGACTACATGACGTAGGTGAGGTTGTACACGTACATTTGCATGTCACAGTTTCCTGCTGAGGAACCGGAATAACCCACTTACTGGGTCTCGGCGGCGGGGGAACCGCCCAAGTCTTCCATACCCTTCATACGTAGTAAAAGGAGACACAGGAGCCTTCGTCTGCAGGAGGAACCCAGATTTATTCAAATAGCCCGGGCTATGGAACAGAGTCCCAAGCTCGTTAGAAACAAGACAGAGGAGGCTGCTGCTTTACTCCGCAGCTTACAAGCCTTTTATACTTTTTCATTCCAGTCTTTTGGCTGTTAGTCCATTGTTCAATCAGGGCAGTGTTTGCAGTTGATAACCAGATCCAGACGATGTTTGTAGTTGGTGACCTGGTCAAGGCTTGGTACTCAAATCATTGTTCACTCAGCTTGATCAAAGCACGGTCATTCAAACCATTGTCCAATCACCCTGATCAAGGCCCAGCAGTCAGACCATTGTCCAGATAACCTGTTCACGGTGTCAAGGATGTTTACCAGGCAGGGAGCAGGAGATGGAAAACAAATCATTTACACAGGGCGTGAGTGTCTCATGGCTTTCTGTCGAACTGCAAAGAACAGGGGGTTGGGTGTGCGACAGTTCCTGGGCAGAAATGCAGGCTGCAAGATGGTTTTTGTCGTGTTAGTTAGAATTTCCTCAGGCATCAGCAGAAACGACCAGGTGGGTCGTGTGGAAGTGTTTGACACGAAATGGCAATGAAAAACAATGGAGTCCCGGTACAAATGATGCCGATCAGAAGAACACTTTTCCTCACTGCTATGTCAGATGTGATTGGCCATTTTCTACATACAGGCGGACCCAGTTGTGTCCTCTGTTCTGCAGTTTAGGTGTTGGACTGTGTACCACATTGTCGTCCATGTGGATGTGCTGTCATTGCTATGTGTGTGTGCTGCATTGTGTGGGAGTCACACCTGCAGGTGTGATTTTGCTGCCCCTTATCCCTTGGAGGCGGTGTGCCTTTGGCTTTTGTGCTTTTGAGGTGCTGTGATGTTGGCGACTTGGGTCATTTGTGCTCTTGGACGGTTTTTGTACTCTTGTGCATTGTTTGTCTGCAGATGTGTTGTTGAGGTCAGTGGTTGTTTGTGCACGTGGAGGTGTCAGAGTGTGATCTGCTCCTTTCCGGATATGGTCCACACTCAGCCACCTCAGTCTCGTGGCGTGCACAGTGTCATGGTGATTGTACTCCAGCCATGCTGCTCGTCATGTGGTGTCACTTGCATTGTCAGTGTGGATCTCACATACGCATCTTTGCTGTGTTTCGCACGGGTGCATGTGTGTGTTGTGTAATTGGTGATGTGTGGGGTGGGACCCCTTTGGGCACATGGTGGACAAGGGCCTACTTGATGTTTGTATGTGTGCTGCAGTGTGCCACGGGGATCAGGGACATGACCCAGGGTCATTGTGGGTGTGCGGTGTGCTACACGTTGTTGTGCATGTGTGCCATTGTGCCCGTCCCCCCCGTCCCCACAGTCCCTGTTCGCTACTCACCCTGTTGCTGTTGTGTCAGGTCATGTCGAGCAGTGTCCGGACTCCCGACTCCTTGCACCGTCTCCACACTGATGACTGTGGCTGCCATTTGCTCCAGCTCCTCCTGTGGCGAAGGACTCCCACCTCCATTCGCCATTGCTGCCTTCCTGTTGATAGCGGGTTTCTGCTTGGTTTGGCTTTACACATCGTGCCAGCGCATCTTGGCCTCCTCGACACTCCGGCTGCATTCACAATGAAATGCCATTTTTCCGTCTGTGTTTCCAATGACACGGTGGAGGTGACGGACAGTTGTTGTTGGTGCTCTGTCACCTCCGTGACGGCGATCCAGTTGTCATGCGGACTGTACCCCGTCTTCCTCTTCCTCTTCTCCTTGGCCTTCCCCGACCCCGAGGTTCCTTGCTGGTGGTCTGTGGGGCTTGTGGCGTTCGCGTTGACCTGGGCACTCGTTTCGGGTGCCTCCATGTTGCTACGCAGTTTATTTTGTTTATGGTGTGTTTTTCTTGTTCAGCTTTTATAGTGCATTTTCCCGCATGACGCGTGGGGATTGCAGGCCTGTCACTGGTTATCTCTGATTTTTGTATCGCAGTTGGCCTCATCGCAACTTTATTCGCGTTCGTGTTTCGCATTTTTTGCAGCGTTGTGTTGATTTTAACGCGGTCATTTGACGCGTTATCGTGGGGCTATCGCATGGTGCCGCCAGGTTGGGAATACTACGTTAACACAGCATTGTTTTCCCGCGATAGACTGCGATGTGCAAAGTTGCATTAAGCTAAACTTGCGGTGGTTATCACACGTTCTTGAGAATATGCCCCTTAGTCTTTCAACTGTAAATGACTGTCAGATGTGAACCATCACTTTTGGAACTAAAATAGGTGTGTTTAGAGTCATTTTCATGCTCGAAATCTGGCAAAATCAAGGTTCTGAGTAGGAGGAAAAGTCCCTAAAAAGAAGTTATTCAACTTGAGGTGCGATACAATTGACATATTAAATCATTTTTTGTACAGTAAAAAAATCAATTTTCTGATTAAAAAACGATGACCCCGGACCTGTGGAACTTTCTCCGAATGGTCAGAAATGGTGATTTTTTAATGTTTAATCTTTCAACTATAATGACTGTCTGATGTCAATCATCACTTTTGGAGGTAAAATAAGTATGTTTACAGTCATTTTCACGCTTGTAATCGGTCAAAATCACGGCAGCCGATTCACAGAACTAATCTTTTTTTAAAATTTTTAAATTTTATTATTTTTTCGTTTGTAGTCCTCATTCTGCCAACTCTCTTGCTGGTATTACTCTTATCCCTCAGATGCCAGGAGGGAAAAATGAGCATTTCCACACAAGAATACTGCTGTTTCCACTTCCATCTCCTTCACGTAGGGACCGGGACACAGAAGAGCCAGGACCGACAGCATGTATGGCTTAATCATCGGACCTGCTAGACCGCTGCCGCAAATCAACCAACAATGTCCATACCTTATCCAAACTTCTAGGGTCATAGGCCACATCCGACTGACTCATGCAGATAATACTTTTAAGGCACTCAGCAAAGGATGGGGGACTTTCGGATTTCCAAAGCCTACATATCTCCCGCCTTGCCAACAAAATCACATTGAAGATGAATTTAGTGATGACTGTGTTTGTTCGCACATTTCCCTTCTTGATGAAGCCCAAAAAATATAAGTCGAGGGCTTACCTTGATCCGTTCGCCAGTTACTTTCCCAAGAAAGTTACACACCGATGCCCAGTAGGGAACAATCTTTGGACACTGCATAAACAAGTGCAGGTCATCTGCTGATGTGAGCATACACCTTGGACAGACGTATGTGTTCCCTGTAACTCTTGATAACTTAGCTGGAGACCAATGTACTCTATGGGTAGTAAACAGATGGTTACGCTTAAGCGAAGCTGGTTTCACCACTGCACGTAGAATGGAGAAGGAATCATACCAAGCTTGCTTCAGATCTCCTTCCCCAAGCTCTTCTACCCATAGATTGGAAATTTCTGAGACAATCTTATCATCCGCCTCCACAAAGGCCCAATGCCAAAATGAGACTTCCTTTTTCCATCGGTCAGTTCTCATCACCTCATCAAGCCTCAAGTCATCTTCTTCTTCTGCCCACTCTTGTGTGGCCCACCAAGAACATAATTGGTAGTATTTGAATCTCGTCAATTGTCCCTTGGTACAATTACTTAACACTTCCTAGCTCACTAAGCTTGATCCTGTTTTAAGATCTGCCCAATAACATAGCCGCCAGATTTTAAGGGCTGACTAAGTTGGTCCATCAAGCAATTGGAGGTACCCGGGGATTCCCAAATCAGGGCCCGTGATGAGTAATATAGGACTCCCAACCTTTTCTGAAAATACATCCAAGTTCTTAAGGCGGACTTCAGAATCTTCAACCTCACCTTTTTGAAGTATTTCGGGTCTCAATATTTAAAAAGGAAGTGACACTGGCCTTGACACACATCAGCTAACATTGCCCCAAAAAGTAAACCCATAGGTGACCTATCCGTTTTATTAGCAAGCATGCAAAAGTTCTTAAAGTAAAAAGCGTGACAGTATGCAAGCAGATCCGGTAGAGCCAAGTCCCCCGCCTCCAACCTCCTCCTCAACTTTTTCCAAGCTATCCTAGGTCCCTTTGAAGCCCATATGAAGCTACCTATTTTCCCCTGGAGTTTGGCTATATCCTCCTTCCGAAAAGTTAAAGGAATAGAATTGAAAAAAAAAGTAATTTTGGGGAGGACAATCATCTTAATGAGATTCACACAACCATATATGTTTAAAGGTAGATTGGCCCATCTTATCAACAAACAACCTATCTCCGGCTAACTTTTTTCCAAATTATTCTAGGAACATCCTCAAGTTTCTGTGTAATTAATACACCCAGATAACGCATTTGAGATTTTCCCCCCCAACTACCCTTGTCCTGGTTCCATTCCATAACTTCGTTTTTTTCCGCATTCACCTTGTACCCTGAAATCAAACCAAAGCTCTCTGCCTTTGCCATCAGATTGGGGATTGCCGCCTAAGGGTTGGTGGTATAGAGAGTCAAATCATCCGCATACAGAGCCAGTTTCGCCACTAACCCGGAAGATTTAAAAGGGGAAATTGTGGAATCTGCTCTGATCAAATTTGCAAAAGGCTCAATATACAGATTAAAAAGGGGCGGATACATGGGACAACCCTGTCTCGTGCCCCTAGTGATGTCAAAACAATCTGACAGTTCTCCATTTACCAACACCCTAGCCCTAGGGAGATAATATAAGTTTTGCACAGCCCTCACCCTGTTCTGCGGAAAACCAAAGTTTTCTAAGGCCTCCCAAAGATACACCCAATGCACTTGGTCGAAGGCCTTTGCTGCATCTACAGCTACTACAGTCAAAGGCAAATTCTGGGCCTCCGCAATATCTATAACCCCCATCATCAGGAACGTAGGCTCATTAAGCTGCCTCCCTGGAACAAAACCTCTTTGATCTGAGTGTATAACTCCCCTAATGACCTGTGCTACTCTTGAAGCTACTATCCTTGAAAAGATCTTAGAATCTGTGTTCAAGAGAGATATTGGTCTATAAAAGTCTACTCTCAACGGATCTTTATTTGGTTTCAATATTAAAGTTACCATGGCCTCTGACCAAGGTCAGGGAGCTGTTTCACCATCTATATATATTGCATTAAATATATCTTTCAAGACCAGAGCTACTTTATCTATGATTTTAGTGTAGATCTCACCTGGGAGGCCATCTGGCCCGGCTGCCTTCCCACCTTCCATTTTCCTACACTGTATCCTGATCTCCTCCTCCGTAATCTCTCCATCCATAACCCTCTTTTGCTCGTTTGTTAATTGCGGAAGCTCCGTCCTCTTTAGCCATGCCTATATACATTCTTTCCTGGGTTGTATATCCTCTCTATAAAGAATACTCATATATCTCCGAGCTTCTCCACTTATATCTGCATTGGAATTCAGCATCTCCCCAGACTCTACGTTTATTAAATTCCGTATTGAATTTCTGGCCCTATCAGTTTTAGCCTTCCAAGCCAAAAGCGAATTGCACCTTTCACCATATGACAAATGCTGGAGCTTGCTCACTTTCCATTTATCCAATATCCTTTTATCTTGCTGTGCTTGAAATTCTGCCTGTAACCCCTCCAATTCAAAACACAGTACGGAGACTGCCTTGATTGAAGTTACCGATAACATCAGAATGTCCCTAGACAACGGACAAGCGGTACTGCTGGTGCTACTTGACTTATCGGCAGCCTTCGATACCATCTCTCATCAGACCTTGCTCAGGAGGCTTGGGGAAATCGGCATCCATGGGAGTGCTTTGAAATGGATGACGAGTTTTCTGTTTCATAGAACCCAAACTCTAAACCTGGGCCTGTTTCATTCTAAAACCACACAACTGACTAAGGGAGTGCCGCAGGGCTCATGTTTGAGTACCACACTATTCAACATTTATGTTGCCCCCTTAGCAAGACTGCTAAAGAACTTAGGTTTTGTCCCTATGTCCTATGCTGATGACACTCAGCTTCTATTCTCGTTTGATAGGAACAATCCCAATGCCCAGATAATCTTCGCAGAGGGCATGCGCTCCATTGAAAGATGGATGCGAAATAACTTTCTCCAGCTTAATGCAGGAAAAACGGAGATAATACAGTTTGGCAAGGCAATGTTGAGGGGGTCTCCTGGGTGGTGGCCCGAGGAAATGGGCACCGCAACCACACCAAAATTAGTAGCAAAAAGCTTGGGGGTCCGCTTGGACCAAAAGTTGACTATGAAAGAGCACGCAACATCTACGGTAGGGGCATGTTTTTATGTGCTGGGGCTTCTAGGGAAGGTATTCCCCTTTCTGCCTCTACACACGCGAAAAACTCTCATCCAGGCGTTAGTGTTAAGCCGGCTAGATTACTGTAACTCTCTGATGATTTCAGCAAATGAAGCATCTTTGAATAGGCTGCAAGTAGTTCAGAACACCGCGGCCCATTTGGTAGCCAACTGCCCCCCACAAACTTCTTCTCTGCCCCTTTTGCGACAGTTACACTGGCTGCCAATACGAATGCAAATTGAGTTTAAGATTTGCTGCATTGTGCACAAATCCTTGAATGGAAAATGCCCCAGCTACTTAACAAAGAAATTGACCAACTACCTGCCAACCCGATCCCTCCGTTTAGGATCCAAATCTCTCCTTGTCACTCCTCGCTATAGGAAAGAGCACCTGGGAGGGAAAGCTTTCTCCCATGTAGCCCCAACCCTCTGGAATGCACTACCAGTGCACCTCCGACTCTGTCCGGATTACTTACAGTTTAGAAAACACCTTAAAACCCTACTGTTCTAACCCTCTCTATATGTGACTGGTAGCAGCAACCCGACAGCGCAGAGATACCCCTGAGGGGGTGATTCAGGCGCATTATAAGAAATCAAATCAAATCAAATTCTCTACTAAGCACAGGGACTCTACCTGATCCCTCCATCGAAGCCTTCTGAAGATCACATTCTCTGGCCTTGATCTCTTTAATTTGCTCATCATCTTCCTGCTTCACCGCACGCATCTTACCAACCATTATAGAGCTTAATATTGCCCTTAGATAAGCTTTAAAAGCATCCCAGACTATTTGCAGTTTTGCAGAGCCCCTATTAAGAAGAAAAAAGTCAACTGTCTTTTCCGCTAAGTTGAGTACCACCCTCTCATCTAATAGAATAGTCCTATCCAACGTCCACCTTCTCTGTCCCATTTTTTGGTGGTGTCTTAGGGACAGGGCCACAGGAGAATGGTCTGAGAGAACTGCAGGAACATGTATTACTGTCTCCACCTCTGCATATAACTCCTGATCCACCAATAACTAATCAATACGAGAGTGATGCCCATACTTTTTTACTATAAAAAGTAAAATCACTGGTTCTCCCCATCTTACTGCGCCAAATTTCAATCAGATTAAATTCAGCCATCATATTTTTCAACCTAGCAGATGTTTTGGGGGGGCTAACATATTTAACTTTTGATTTTCTATCTAGTTCTTTGTTTAGAACTCCAAGTATAATCGGGGCCGTAGTCTCCAACAGACAATATTCTAACTTCATTAGAGCTTCTGGATTGTAATTGTTTGGACCATAATACATTGCACACGATACTGGCCTACCTTGAATCACTAAATAAACCACTAACCACCTACCAGAGAGATCCGATTCATATTTTACAAGCCTTATTCCAGAATTGTTTCTGATAATTAAAGCCACTCTTCTAGTACAACCTCTCTGATCTGAGCACACTACCTCCTGGACCCAACGTAGCTTGCTAAAAACATAACCCACACTCTTTCCGTTCCAGATGGGTCTCTTGAAGCAGTATAATTTGTGCCTCACAATTCTTGAGGTATTCTGTCACTCGGGCCACCTTCTTCCTAGATCGCAAACCATTGGCATTCCAAGATATAAATTGAACTAGGTTTAACTTATTCATACTCAAAACACCAGACTCTACCCCTATTCAGCTCCTTCAGCATAAACTCTTGATTCAACCTCCCAACCTGATAGGACCCATAAATGGCTAAAACCATATTAGAGTATAACAAAAAGAGGACCAATTTTTTATTTGTTCCCCCATGCTCCCAACACCCAGTGCCCCCCATCACCCACCCTCCCTGGGAAACCCCCTTTCCTATCCCTGGGCGATAGAGTCCGCCCTTCGCGACCCCCCCTCCCAAAGAGAGATAATTAAATGTGCATTAATGGAAAAGAAAGCCTAGCAACTCATAATAAACTTGTTTTGATGCACCTACACTATTTCACCTGATAAGGGACCCACACAAAGACTTTAAGGGCTACATGCTCATCCCTCCATCTGAGCTAGAAAGGTGTCCACCTCTTCTGGATTACTAATATTGTGCATCTTATTTCTCCACATAATTTTCAACATCGCTGGAAACTTCATCTGGACCTGAGCCCCTCTACTCCGTAGGTCATTCATCTTTGTCTCCAATTCCCATTTCCTCTGAGCAGTTCTCTTGCCTATGTCCGATCTCACTTGGTAGCTAAAGTCCCCATACTTCAGAGATCCTTCCTTCAGGGCACGTCCCAACACCAACTCTTTAACTGCATAAGTAAAAAAATTATCAGAATTTTCCTAGGAGTCTTCCTAGCAGGGTTTAACTTAAAGGGATCCCTGTGCACTCTCTGAATCTCTTTCTCAAGATCTAGGTCCGGCCTGTCATGTAGTATTTCGTCTCTTAGTAGTTTACAAATTAAACTTTTAATGTCACCTTTTTCCATGCCTTCCGGAATACTAGGGACTCTCAAATTGTTATGCCTGGACTGAGTTTCAAGCCTCTCCAAATCTTCCTGCAGGGATTTATTTTGGGATTTCAAGGTCTCTATATCACTGGAATTCTCAGACATGGCTGCAGACTGAGCCTTCCCCTCCCCTTCCAAAATTGCAGTGCGTTGCGCTATACCATCCAGTTTTTCCTCTAGTACCCCACATTTTTCTTGAATACCTTTTTGGTTACCCTCAGAGATCTCGAATTTCATAAGAATGTCCTGCCTCAGGTTCAATATCATTTTTTCCAACTGATTTACAGTCCCTCCTTCAGCCTGAGGACTAGCTTCTCCTTGGCTTAGGTTATCTGCCATAGATGGTCGACTGCTGTCTTGAGGCAGTCTCAAGCTAGGACTTGGATCGCTCCCATCTTGTACGTCCCCAGCCAAGTTAGCCAACAAAGAAAAACGGTTTTCCAGAGGGAGCGGTACTGTCTGCATCAGCGTCGGATTTACACTACTCCTCACACTCTGCGTAGACACAGCAACCTGTTCCATTATTCTAAAGTAGGAGCTAAGGGATGGTGATGGCTTTGAGAGTGAACACACCTCTTTAGGCCCGCAATGCTTAGGTTTCCCCGTAGTTTTCACCGTCTTTTAAACAGGGGAAACAGCTACCACCTCCCGCATCGTCTGCTACCTTGATTTCCCACCTTTACCTTTTCTCTCAGGGACCGACCGTAATTGGTACCGATTCCTTACTTGCGGTACTCTATCCGCTAGGGTATTAACTGAGGAGTTTTCCTCTCTAGTACTCCGTACACTAGTGCTTACTCCGGCACTTCCTATGGCAATCTCCACCCCCACCTTCAAACAATCCTTAGAAGAATAAAGTACCCGCGGGGAGAGATCTCTTTCCATCAGCCCCAGCTGTACCTGCAATATTTTCCGAGGTTGCACTCCGTTCTCCCCTACATTCCTCTCAACTGAACAAGTCTGTTTGGTCAATTTCTTCGGCCACTCGTCCTCCTCCGTGTAGTCAGCGCAGCATCTTTCCTCCGTAAACTGACGTCCTGTGCTGCCTCTACCTCGACCGACCCGGAAGCCGGCCAGTGCTGTTGCCGTGCGGGACCTCTGCCAAAGAGCCGCTGCCCAGCACCAGATCACCCGATGACGCCTCGCGTCGGATCCCATATGGGTTTATGGGTTTACTCAAAAAGAAAAAACAGGTAAGCCTCCACACTCTATGTCCAGCGGCGCATAAACTAAGTGTTCATTTCCGCAAAAAACTCAGCAATTCCTGCTTTCTCCAGTGTGCCTCTCTCCCCTCAGTCCGGGAGCTCCCGCGACCGGCGTCAGCCTTCCGCCATGTTTCCCCCGTTTTGTTCACAGAACTAATCTGAGACAAAATACTAAACTTACTAGTTTTGGTATTCACAGAAGGCCTTACGATTTATGGTATTCACAGAAATCACTTACGACTCCTAACTTTACTTCCGCACTCGGGCCGGAATTTCCGCACCCGGAGCGGAATTCCCACACTTGTGCCGGAATTTCCTCACCCGGGTCGTAATCTCCGCTACTGGGCTGGAATACCTGCATTTTGGCCGTTTGAGCATCTCCCTCAATGCTAAACACCTGCCAAGTGCCCACCATCTCCCACCATGCATCAGCTGACACACTGATGCCCAACAGCCAATCCCAGCCCTGCAGCACATATGAAAGCAGAGCAGACACAAACTCTTTCAACATGTCGCTGAATGAGTTTGTTGGTCTGCCCCTTGCCATGCAGCAAAAGACTTGAGGAGGAGGAGGAGGAGAGTAGAGAGGATCTTCAGACAAAGGATCAACCTATTTGGGATGTCCAGCCAAGATGTCAGGGCCAGATACCGTTTCCCTCCAGAAGTCATCTTGGAGATGGTATGTGATTGGGAGGAGGAACTTGACTCTGTGACCTGCTGCTCCCATGCCATTCCAGCCTATCTCAAGATCCTTTCTGCTCTCCATTTCTTTGTGACGGGGTCATTCCAAAGGGTCTCCAGTGACCTTGTGGGCATCTCTCAGGCAAGCCAGTCGCGGTGCTTGCATCAGGTACTGAGCTGCATCAATTCTAGAGCCCACATCCACATACGAATGCCCCATACACTTGCCAGCAGACAAAGGGCAGCTAGGGATTGTTATCTCATCTCTTGCTTCACACATGTGCTGGGTGCAATTGATTGCACCCATGTGGCCCTTCAGCCACCCTGCCGTATTGCACACATATTCTGCAACAGACACCGACGATATTCCATCAATGTGCAGGCTGTCTGTGATGCCAGTGGGAGATTCATAGATGTGCATGCAGAGTTTCCAGGCAGTACCCATTACAGCTTTGTATTCCGCATGTCACCTCTTGCCCAGCAGATGGCTGCGGGAGAATTTGGCAACATGTGGCTACTAGGTAAGTACCAAGCACTAAAAATGAGTGATATGTGCAAATGAAAGGGCTTATTTACAAGCCCCTTGTGCTGCCGGTACGTCACTTTTTCCCCACATGAAAAGTGACGCACCCGCGGAGCAAGGGGCTTGTAAATAAGCCCTGAAATGTATGAATGCCATATTACAATAACAACCATTGTACAATAAGAATCACCAAGCCACATACACGGTCTCAACAGACACTGCATGTACCAAAGTATAGATCATGAAATGTAACCTATTGCACTATCTTCTCTTCTCAGACGATGCTGGGTATGCACTCTCCCCTCAACTCCTTACACCTTACAGACATCCAACCACTGTACCTCAGCATAGGTACAATCGGGCACACATACGAACTCGAGCCATCATAGAGCGCACTTTTGGTCTGTTGAAGTCGCGATTCAGATTACAGGGGGTGTGCTGATGTACTCCCCTGAAGTCGTGTGCAAGATCATATTAGCCTGTTGTGTTTTGCACAGTATAGCTTTAACGCATGGCTTACACATACCTCTTGTACCTCGGCTAGCTCTGAATCCGGGCAACCGGGTCATTGCACATAACCGAGGTCAGGGTATGCAAGTCCGTGATCAGCTGGTTGCCACGTTTTTCGCATGAGCAACCTGTTGTGTCATGGACAAAATGTGGTTTGCTGCCTGTTGTCAATGATGAAAGTTGGATAATTACGACTCTGTCCAAAAATTCCATCCTGAGACTACTTTGCAAACCACACTAACTGTATGTAAACCTCAGCTGTTGACAGGAGTCAAAAGATTGACAGTGCATCAGGTCATGTGCCAATGTCAGCAATCAGTGTAGTGGATGTCCCTAAGGAATCTATTGACTCAGAGGATGAGATATATATGTTCTGAGAGACCCTCCTGTACCTTTTGAGAATGGATGTCTGTATCAAAAAAGTACATAACTATAGCATTGTTGAGTTTTTGCCCCCAACTGATTTGACTCCACCACGAATGATGAGCCCACAACGTGAGTGATGATGTTCTGACTGAATCTGCCACTATGTGTCTGGGATACACAGCACTGCTTCCCCGAAATTTACTGTAACACAACAGACAACTCTTGTGTTGAGCACTAAATATGGACTACATGTACCATAATGCAAAGGAGGAGAAAACTAAACTGGGGTGTGATGTTGTGCCAGCCCCCCCCTTGTCCCAGCCCAAATCTCATTAAATGATCTGTTCTCCTTTTTGTTTCATGTCTATAATTTTCTCTTACACTGTCATTTCAGGTTTCTCAGCTACAGAAAAACAGGATGGCAGTGGATTTGATCTGTGATTGTGGATGAATCAGAATGAACACAAAATGGCTGCCAACTACTGCCTGTGATGTATTTCCTGTCTCCCACTTCCTGTCTGTCATTTCCTGTATGAAATAATGGGTTCCGGTTCAATTTTGCAACTTCCGGCACAACTGCCCACTCTCCTTATGCGGAGCGTGCGCCTCGTATGCGGACCCTACGCTCTGCAACCGGAAATTACGTATTTGGGCCGTAACCTCCGAAATTGAACCGGAACCCATTATTTCATTACATCACAGGAAGTTGTTGACAGCCATTTTGTATAATTCTGAGTCAGCCTCTCTCACAGATCAGATCCTCTGCTATCCTGCTGCTCTTTTAAACCTTATTTCCCCAAAATGGCTGAGGGTTATGAGGAGAAAGCATCCCCTTTCACTGAAAGGGAATTAGACACATTAGCTGAGGGGGTGCTACTAAAATATCCTCAGCTATATGGGGGGCCAGAGGACCAGTTGAGTAATGCAGCGCGGGCCAGACTATGGGCCACCATTGGTGAGCACTGCAGTGCAGTGGGCGTTCACACCAGGAAGGAAAGGGCATGCCGCAAGCGCTGTGAGGGCCTAAAATGCTGGGCCCCGGATCAAGGCTGAGGAGCTACTAGGCCAGTCTTCCCAGCACCATGTGCATTGTCCCAGCTTCTCACCACTGTACAGGAGGTTCCTGCGTGCACCTTGCCGACCCTCCATGCTCAGCTGGAGGAGCATGAGCAGCAGAGACCTGGTAAGTGCATCATATGCAATATGTGTCTGGAAGTATGATGTGAGTGAAGACAGAGCTGTACCATCATGTGTCCCATGCCTCCATTCACCTATTCTGTGTCAATGCAGCAGTCATCATGAAGCAAAAGGCTCACTGTAGCGCATTGACTGTACAGGGCAGAGTGCCTTCTGGGAGTTGTAGTTTCATTATGACAACTGGGGAATTGCGCCACACACGTGCATTTGTACAGAAAGTTGCACTGCCAGCACCACTAACAGTGAACCAAGGGAATCATAACTGATGTGTGCATTGGATGAGGAATGGTATAGACACTGTCCAGTGTGTGTATGAGAGGCCAATGGATTTTGGATGCTGTGACTTGTATTGCATTCGGTGAGTTTGGGTTCTGATTGAGACAGATCATCATGTGCCATGGAGTCAAGACAGACTTTGAGATCCTTGCCTCACTCTTCAGTGTTTCCAATTTTGCCAAGTGTGTCCACAGACACACGTCTTACCCTCAGTGGCTTGTATGCCATTTATCATGTACAGGTAACTGTAACAATGAGCCACTACTGTTCACCAGTACACAGCACTACCTGATCAGTCTCCGAAGCCAATATGTGGCACTGGATTGTCAGCTTTTGTGAGGGAATATCAAAAGGTTAGACTCACAACTTAGCAAACCTAATAGCCCAGACCCTATATGGATGTGTGACCCCCAATCGGCATTTGTCTTGTCTCATACAATGCTACACAGCAGATAACATTTGTCCAGACGTAAAAGTGCTGAGACTCCATATCACAGGCCCTTTTCAATACCATCTGGACTCTCTCTGATCTCCTTTTGTAGACTGGGATGACAGTGAACATACACGTAATTTAAGCTCATAAACACTGACAACTGTATAGTGTGATCAGAGGAGAACAAAGTCTGACCGTGGCTCATCTAGGTATGTGTCTTGTCCTGACGTGTACAACCACTACATAATGATTTGTCTTACATTTCAGTGGGCTCAGCTGGCCAAAAGGAACATCCGAAGGACACGGTTCAGAGCAGGACATCTTTGGTGTGCCGGCGGCTACTACCTTATTCCACTAGTGAGGAAGAAGAGGATGAGGCGGGACCCTCAACATCAGGAGGCAGGTGGATTGCGCCCACCCGGACTGACCAGGAAGAGCAACTCTGGTGCTACGGACCGGGTGGAGGCTGAGGACATTGAAGTGGGGGGAAGAACTGGACACCTCTGGCCAGAAGGGGGGTGGAGAGCTACTTTGCCCTGGACCGTTCACCAGTTAGTTTTGGCGAGGTGTCCCCGGGGCAGGCCACTGCCCAACCTGGGCCTGCCATCAGCCCCTCCCTAACTCTAGAGGCCCAATTCCATCGGGGCCTCCAGCTGCATCCCCTGCAACCTGTCCCCCTCATCATAGCTGCTAGGTCGACACCAACATTGGCTCCAAACCTGAGGCACCACACCCCTCATGTTCAACCCAAAGCCCCCCTGTGTTGTTCCTTCTGTGACTGTACCAGAAGACTTGATGTGGGCATGTGAGGGTCAGCCAGACATGTCCTCTCGCATCATGCTGCAGATGTGTCTAGAGCTGTGCATCATGCAAGAGGAAACTGCCCGAGCTCTGGCCACCCTCACTGCCAGTGTCAATTCCCTGACTGCAGCCATGTCGTCTTTTGTATCCCAACCTCCTTCCCATACCACTGTCAATGTCTCCCCCTGTCCGCTGTGCCACACTGTTTCCCCCGTACTCCTCATGTGTCCTGACCCCATGTGGTGCCTGTTCCTGCACCGATGACCAGAAGGACACTTGACCTGTTGGACAGAATTTTCTTTGTGGACAATTATTTACTTTTCCCCTTGTAAATAGAATGGTTCCCCTGACTCTCCCTGATGTGTTATATTTATGTTGCCCCACCCCAATCGAAGATCCCATCTGTAGTAAGAACATCATTTGTTTTCCTTTCTCCCTTCCAAACGGACTGTTGTTGTGTGAGAAGTTGGCCTGGTATATGCTGTTCACTAATTAAAGTGGACACCTTGCACAGAACAATTCGACTCTTATGGTAGATAGGTTTAAGACAACCTTTATAGAAAGCTATCCTAGTGGTAGCTGTGGAGAGCAGCCTTCAGGCTAAGTCTTGAAGGAATGTAAAGCAGCTTGTTTTACCACACAATCTCTTGAATCACCAAATGAAAAGACACCACACAGGTATATATATCAAATATATATGTATTTATTAATAAACACTCTCTACTAATCTCTTTATGAGATTAGAGGATAGGAACATAAGTAGAAGTCAAATATTATCAGGATAAATTTAGCACAATTGATTATTACAATCTTAGTTTGCTAGACCTAGGTCTAGGGCATCTAGAATCGAGGGACCCCCAAGAACCACCCCAGGCAGTTGTAGGAGACCCACAGGGGACGGACGCGGTGACCTGGCACCGATGCGAATCCTGTACGAGTCTATGCGCTCAGACGCGATTGAGATATCAATGTTCAAGGTCCCTTGCGTGTTCGAGGCGAACACACCGATCGGACTCAGTACGAGTCGGAGGATACGGTCTACAGATAGGATTTGCAAGGGAGTCGGACGCGGTGTGTCTAACACAGACGCGCACCAGGTACGAGTCAGTGCGAGAATCGCACGGGGAAAGTAAGAGTTTTAGGATACTTCTAGTGAACCTACAAGCAAGTCACTTACAGGGTAAGTAGTTCGAGGGCCCACACCCACAGGAGCACCGTAGTGCTGGAGTTACCTCACCCAGGGAAGCCGGGTGCACAGGTGTCCTTTGGTGTCGGGTCGCGGCGTCGTTTTCAATGGCGATCAAAGAAGACTTGCTGCTTGTGATGGTTTGAAGAAGCGTCCGGTGGAATCCAAGCCTGGATTCGGTGGAAGGATGACCTGAAAGCAGAGGGGACAGTGTTCAAAGTCACTTGGCAGTGACTCGGGGCAAAGAAGATGAATGCCCACCGTCGTTGCAGGATTCAGGTCGTTCACAGTTGCCTTGACTCTTCAGCCACGAGGTCCAGGAGGCATCGACGACAACCAGGAGCTGGATTCGGCATATCCCACGATGTCTGCGGCTTACTGCAGTGTCGGCAACTCGATCGGGGCCAACAAGCCTTGGTAACAGCAAGTCTCGGGGAAAGTGTGAAGAGGCGATGGCGCAGACCAGCAAGGTCTGTGGAACTCACCCAGCAAAGGTAAGTCAGGGCAGGCCTGGAGCAACCAGGGGAGCCCTTCGGTTTCTTTAGGAAGTCTTCTGGAGACACACAAGCCGGCTGGCAAGGGATCACGAAGATGCCTTGGGAGGATTCTCTCACAGGGGCCCACGGTCACTCGGGACGTGGTAGGCCTCTGATCTTAGGAGGGATTTTTGCTGGAGGCTGGGACCACACGTGGTCCAAAGTACAAGTTCGTGGAACGTTGTGAGGGGTTGCACTCGACAATAGTGCATGGTACCCAGGGGTCGCGGTTCCTCATTACTCTTGGGGTCCACTGGCCTCAGCTTTGCTGGAGACTCACAATGGCCTTTGAGAAGTCAGGAAATCTACTTCTTGGGCTGCAGGGACTTCGGACTTTGGCGGGAGCAGCGTAGTTTGCGACCATCGTTTGTAGTTTTTGGTGCCTGCCAAGCAGGGGAGTCACTCCTTGACTCCAAGGGAGATTCTTCAGTCTTCCAAAGGTAGTGGAACGTCGAAGGTCTGGGATTCTTCTTGTAGAGCGTCGTCCAGGGAAATCTAGGGTGCAATGCACAGGTTCCCCTCTTATACTAAAAGAAGGGGAGGGACTAGCTCTATGACCCTACCTATGGGAGGGTCAGGGGAGTGGGTGGCTACACCCACTTCCCTTTGTCCAGTTTCACGCCAGAGCAGGGACAGGTAGCCCCTGAGCCGGTTTGAACTGGCATATGCACAGAGGAGCCTTCTGCTCCCCCAGTGCAGGACTTCAAAGCACTCTAAGAGTGCACCCACCCAGCCCCAATACACTAAACCCTGTCTGGGAGGTGGTCACACCCCCTTGGGACAGGATATCTATTGTTGGGCTTCCTCCACTGCGAGTGTTGGTCATCAGCAGGAGGGCAACCCAGTGTCCGTGACTGGTGGCATCCATTTTGTGATGCCAGGGCTCTGCAGGATTCTACTGTGTTTCCACCGTAGGTACATGTCTATCCCTCTAGAAGGGTGGAATGCTACCCCCGCTGCCAGGACTGGCGGGGGGGGGTAGTATTCCAAGATGTTTGACACCAAACACGACATGTTTCGATGCAGCCGTTCCAAAGTTAGCATTTTACCGCGAGGATATAATGCACTTAAAAGTATATGGTTTAACTGCATCCACAAACAGCACCAGAGAATGGACTCTGAGAGCTGCAGAGGGGCCCTGCTCAGGCAGAGGCACCCCCTCACATAGAAGCCAAGCACCCTGCCCTCAGGATTGATAGGGCCTGCTTTAGGGGTGACTGATAGGTTTATATGTGTGTGCAGGAGAGATATAGGGAACCTATATCTCAGTGAGGAGTGCTAGCACCACCTCACCCAGGCTGCAGTAGCAGGCCTGTGGTGTCAGATTTAGCCTGCTTCCCAGGGGTGGCATAATACATGCTGCAGCCCCTGGTAGGCCTGTGAAGTACCTATGCCCTTGGTACCTAAGGTACCATATACTAGGGACTCATAAGGTACCACAGTATCCAATCACTAGTGCACCTAGAGTGCACTCCAAGTCGTTTAAAGAGAAAGCAGATAGGCTGGGGACCTGAATAGCAGGTTCCCAGCCAAACTAAGTCAAAAACCAACAAAACACCAGGAAAAAAGTGGGGGCAACCATGTAGTCAGATTCCACCTTCCTACATAACCCCCCCAAATGAAAGGAGATGAGGCTAACCTTGTCCAGGTGAGCCTGTATTTACTGAGTGGCCATATAAGGAAGTACCTGCACTAGCATGGTTACCCCCTGTCTTATGGTCCACTAAGTTATCCCTCACCCTAAGGGTATGAGAGGGTCTCCACCATGGGGAATTACTACCTGTGGGGTGTTTTGGTAAAGGACAAGGCTGATGAGGTGTCTGAGCAGGGAAGTGAGACCCTAGGGAAGTTGGTCTCAGTTTCCTCAGATCACTGGTCACCATGTATGCCTGTCTTTCCATGACTGAGCTGCACTTTGCTCTAAGGGTCAACCTTTGGCTGCCTACAGCTGGGGGTTGGGTCCCTTTGGGTGGAACACTGGAGGGACATGGCAGGTTTGGAACCTTTTGGTTCCAGGTTTGCCCTGCCTAACAGAGTCCTTCTGGGGAAGGTCCCTACCCAAAGGTATGGGGGATCCCTCAGTGTGTGGAGGAATTTTCACCTGGCTAGGGCTACTAGACTGGGTGCCCCTAATCTGCTGATGGGGGGTTCCTCTGGACAGGGGGCCCTGCGGGGTCCACTGACCTCCCTGACCTCTGCAGCCCTGGGCTGACTGAGGCAGGGTAGAGAGGGGCAGGTTACCTGCTCCAGACTGGGTACCACCTTGGAAGGGTCCTCTGCCATCAGGGGTGGGGCCAGGCCAGGCCTGACTACCTCTGGGGCAGTTCCTTCACTAGGGGTAGGATCAGCTCCCTGAGGAGGCTGACCCTTACCTGCTGTCTGGGGGGAAGGAGACTTTTCTTCAACCCCTGTGCTCTCTTTTGGGGGAGAGTGGGCCATTCTTCTAGGCTCCATCTCTCCAGCATTTCCCTGGGCTGGGGCCATCACAGCCCCACTAGCTTTTTCAGGGACGCCTAGCATCTTCAGATGTGTTTGGTGTTCAACTTCAGCCCAGGCTGAAATTTCCAGATCATTGCCCATCAGGCAATCTAGAGGCAAGTTGGGGGACACTGCTACTCTTTTTGGGCCTGTGACCCCCTCCCAGCTGAGATTGACTACGGCCATGGGGTGATCTGTCCTGACACCATCAATGTTGGTCACCTGGTACTTAAACTCAGGTAAAAGCTGGTGAGGGGGGACTAGTTTCCCTGCCACCATGGTGACACTAGCCCCTGTGTCCCTGAATGCCACAGCCTTCCGACCATTAATCATTGGCTCCAGTCTGTTCCTGCCCAATGCAATGGGACCCATGGTAAAGGTGGCAAATCCTATACCACCCTCAGAGTGTGAGGAGTTTGTTGAGGGGTACCTGTCTAAACTAGGGCCCACCTCTGTTCCCCTTGCAAAAGCACCTAACTTTTTGGGTGCACTACTCCCAACTGGAGGATTACTACTGGTAGTACCAGGAGGGGTGGTAGTAATAGCCGGAGGAACAGTTTCTTTATTGCCAATCCTGGGGCAACTGGGATCAGTTTTCCAGTGTCCAGGCTTTTTACAGACATGGCAATAGGGTTTCTTTTCAGGAGAGGAAGGAGTTTGGGACCCACCCCCAGAAGAGGACTTTCGGGGCCCTGTAGTGGATTTATCTTTAGATTTATCCCCACCTTTCTCTTGGGACTTGGTAGAATCTTTCTTCTGGTCACCGCCCTGGTTCCTAGGCCTTACCCTGGTTCTGACCCATTTGTCTGCCTTCTTTCCCAATTCTTGGGGAGAGGTCAGATCAGAGTCCACCAGGTACTGATGTAAAAGCTGGTTTTGACAATTATTAAGGATCTGCTCCCTCATGATCAAATTGTACAATCCTTTGAGATCAGTAACCCTACTGCCAATCAGCCAACCCTCCAGAGCCTTGGTTGCACAATCTACAAAGTCAGTCCAGTCCTGAGTCTGTGCCTTCTGGGTGTCTCTGAACTTCAACCTGTACTGCTCAGTGGTTAAGCCAAACCCATCTATCAGTGCACTCTTCAGGACTTCATAATCATCAGCATCCTCTTCTCTAACAGTGAGGAGCTTGTCTCTACCTTTATCTGAAAAGGAGAGCCACAAGATTGCTGCCCACTGCCTTTGGGGGACCTGTTGGACTCTACAGGCCCTCTCCATAGCAGTTATCCACTTGTGGATATCATCCCCACTCTGGTAGGGAGGAACAGCCTTGCTCAGGTTCCTATGGTCTGGAATAGATTCTCTGTCTCTAGGGACACTGTTGCTGCCACCAAGGGGTTCTAACCCCTCTCTTCTAGAAGCTCTCTGGATCTCCAGGGCTTCTCTATCCAGTGCCAACTGCTTGGTTCTGAGGGCAACTCTTGCTTCCTCATACTGCAGCAGTTTGCACATTCTTTCAGAGGAGGTCTCTCTTATGGGAAAGTATGAGTTCCTCTGGTGGACAGATTCTCTGCCAGAGTGATAAGAGTGCTCAGATTCCCTGGAAGGGGACCTACACCTCTCATCCACTCTGTCAGTTCTCTTAGGGAGAATTCCTCTGTCCTTTTCAGGCCCCTTGAGGCCTGGCCCTTCAATCACAGAGTCCTGGTCATTCTGATGTTCATCATCTGACCCAGATACTGTAATTGACCCACCCCCTGATTCAGACCCATTAGCTCCTAGAGCCAATCTAAGATCATCTGCTGTTAGCAGATCTATCAGGTGTAGGGTTGAGGGACTCTGTCCTAGTCTCATGTGTCTTTCAACACACATGGCTCTCAAGTCAGAGAAAGCCATGTCCTTATACTGAGGCTGAGGGGATCCACTGGTTCCACCCTTTAAGGACATTCTAGTGTTGTGCAGTGTTGTACTACCTACACTAGTTTGTGGCCTACTGATCCTAGCTTGAGCTGTAGAAAGGGTGTGCTATCCCTTGGCACACAGCTCTAAGTTCAGTAGAACTTATTGATACTAAGCTTGACTTTATATGTACCTTAAGTACCTATAGTGGTTTTCAGTTAGTAATTCAAATAGAGATTTTCTGGTAAAACAATAGCAAGCTGGAATCCCACACGCTGCCCACCAATGTGAGAAGTTGCCCTGGTATATGCTGTTCACTAATTAAAGTGGACACCTTGCACCAGAACAATTCGACTCTTATGGTAGATAGGTTTAAGACAACCTTTATAGAAAGCTATCCTAGTGGTAGCTGTGGAGAGCAGCCTTCAGGCTAAGTCTTGAAGGAATGTAAAGCAGCTTGTTTTACCACACAATCTCTTGAATCACCAAATGAAAAGACACCACACAGGTATATATATCAAATATATATGTATTTATTAATAAACACTCTCTACTAATCTCTTTATGAGATTAGAGGATAGGAACATAAGTACAAGTCAAATATTATCAGGATAAGTTTAGCACAATTGATTATTACAATCTTAGTTCGCTAGACCTAGGTCTAGGGCATCTAGAATCGAGGGACCCCCAAGAACCACCCCAGGCAGTTGTAGGAGACCCACAGGGGACGGACGCGGTGACCTGGCACCGATGCGAATCCTGTACGAGTCTATGCGCTTAGACTCGATTGAGATATCAATGTTCAAGGTCCCTTGCGTGTTCGAGGCGAACACACCGATCGGACTCAGTACGAGTCGGAGGATACGGTCTACAGATAGGATTTGCAAGGGAGTCGGACGCGGTGTGTCTAACACAGACGCGAACCAGGTACGAGTCAGTGCGAGAATCGCACGGGGAAAGTAAGAGTTTTAGGATACTTCTGGTGAACCTACAAGCAAGTCACTTACAGGGTAAGTAGTTCGAGGGCCCACACCCACAGGAGCACCGTAGTGCTGGAGTTACCTCACCCAGGGAAGCCGGGTGCACAGGTGTCCTTTGGTGTCGGGTCGCGGCGTCGTTTTCAATGGCGATCAAAGAAGACTTGCTGCTTGTGATGGTTTGAAGAAGTGTCCGGTGGAATCCAAGCCTGGATTCGGTGGAAGGATGACCTGGAAGCAGAGGGGACAGTGTTCAAAGTCACTTGGCAGTGACTCGGGGCAAAGAAGATGAATGCCCACCGTCATCGCAGGATTCAGGTCGTTCATGGTTGCCTTGACTCTTCAGCCACAAGGTCCAGGAGGTGTCAACGATGACCAGGAGCTGGATTCGGCGTGTCCCACAATGTCTGCGGCTTACTGCAGTGTCGGCAACTCGATCGGGGCCAACAAGCCTTGGTAACAGCATGTCTCGGGGAAAGTGTGAAGAGGCGATGGCGCAGACCAGCAAGGTCTGTGGAACTCACCCAGCAAGGGTAAGTCAGGGCAGGCCTGGAGCAACCAGGGAAGCCCTTCGGTTTCTTTAGAAAGTCTTCTGGGGACCCACAAGCCGGCTGGCAAGGGATTGCAAAGATGCCTCGGGAGGATTCTCTCACAGGGGCCCACGGTCACTCGGGACGTGGTAGGCCTCTGATCTTAGAAGGTATTCCTGCTGGAGGCTGGAACCACACGTGGTCCAAAGCACAAGTTCGTGGAACGTTGTGAGGGGTTGCACTCGACAATAGTGCACGGTACCCAGGGGTCACGGTTCCTCATTACTCTTGGGGTCCACTGGCCTCAGCTTCGCTGGGCACTCACGATGGCCTTTGAAAAGTCAGGAAATCCACTTCTTGGGCTGCAGGGACTTCGGACTCCGGCGGGAGCGGCATAGTTTGCGACCGTCGTTTGTAGTTTTTGGTGCCTGCCAAGCAGGGGAGTCACTCCTTGACTCCAAGGGAGATTCTTCAGTCTTCCAAAGGTAGTGGAACATCGAAGGTCCGGGATTCTTCTTGTAGAGCGTCGTCCAGGGAAATCTAGGGTGCAATGCACAGGTTCCCCCTCTTATACTAAAAGAAGGGGAGGGACTAGCTCTATGACCCTACCTATGGGAGGGTCAGGGGAGTGGGTGGCTACACCCACTTCTCTTTGTCCAGTTTTGCACCATAGCAGGGACAGGTAGCCCCTGAGCCGGTTTGAACTGGCATATGCACAGAGGAGCCTTCTGCTCCCCCAGTGCAGGACTTCAAAGCACTCTAAGAGTGCACCCACCCAGCCCCAATACACTAAACCCTGTCTGGGAGGTGGTCACACCCCCTTGGGACAGGATATCTATTGTTGGGCTTCCTCCACTGCGAGTGTTGGTCATCAGCAGGAGGGCAGCCCAGTGTCTGTGACTGGTGGCATCCATTTTGTGATGCCAGGGCTCTGCAGGATTCTACCGTGTTTCCACCGTAGGTACGTCTATCCCTCTAGAAGGGTGGAATGCTACCCCCGCCGCCAGGACTGGCGGGGGGGTAGTATTCCAAGATGTTTGACACCAAACACGACATGTTTCGATGCAGCCATTCCAAAGTTAGATTTTTACCGCGAGGATATAATGCACTTAAAAGTATATGGTTTAACCGCATCCACAAACAGCACCAGAAATGGACTCTGAGACCTGCAGAGGGGCCCTGCTCAGGCAGAGGCACCCCCTCACATAGAAGCCAAGCACCCTGCCCTCAGGATTGATAGGGCCTGCCTTAGGGGTGACTGATAGGTTTATATGTGTGTGCAGGAGAGATATAGGGAACCTATATCTCAGTGAGGAGTGCTAGCACCACCTCACCCAGGCTGCAGTAGCAGGCCTGTGGTGTCAGATTTAGCCTGCTTCCCAGGGGTGGCATAATACATGCTGCAGCCCCTGGTAGGCCTGTGAAGTACCTATGCCCTTGGTACCTAAGGTACCACAGTATCCAATCACTAGTGCACCTAGAGTGCACTCCAAGTCGTTTAAAGAGAAAGCAGATAGGCTGGGGACCTGAATAGCAGGTTCCCAGCCAAACTAAGTCAAAAACCAACAAAACACCAGGAAAAAAAGTGGGGGCAACCATGTAGTCAGATTCCACCTTCCTACATGTCGTTTTTCAAATCCCACACTTTTTTAGCATAAAATCTTATTTTGAATCATACTTTCTCTATCTTGTTTAACTTCATTGTGAATGTCTTGTACAAAATATGGACATGTATTTTGGGAGTCATCTGCTCTGCACATCATGGCTTGTTGCAATGATGGGGTTACACTTGTACATGTGTCACACACACACATACATCCTCACATCTCTAGGTCACCAAAATTGGTATACATTTGCCTATCAGGACATTATACGCAACAGAGTCTTGACTTGTGAAGAGAATTACTTTTTATTTACACATATTCACACCGGTCAAAACGTTTTTGGGATGTGATCAATGGGGATCACGCTTGCGACTTCACAATTTCGTAGGTGAGGATCGCTGTGATGGATCATGTCTGGGTTGTCGCCGAGGTGCAGGTGGGTGTTGTGCATGTGCCTGTTCAGGGTGAAGTTCATGTGAAGGAGCGGATGGTGTATGTACAGTTGGTGTTTGTGTGTGGACAGGGGCTGTTTGCGCAGGTGTTGGTAGTGCCTGTTCAGGGGTGGTGGTGGATGTACAGGTGGTGTGAGTGCCTGTTCAGGGCATGGGGGTGTGTGCACCCTTGCTGTGGCCCGGTGCAGTTTGTGGTACAGGTGTGTGGGTGTGATGTGCTGCAGGCAGATGTGATGGCTTCCCTCCCTGTGTTGACCGTGAAGGGAGACTTTGGATCACTTTCATCATGCCCTCCATCATCTTTATGGCCAAGGCATGGTGTCTTAAACTCTCTTCCCTTTGGATAGATATCATGTCTCTGATATTCTTGGACATGTCTTGCCAAGATCTATCCATCCTATCCAAAACATGGGTCAGTCTTTCCACCACCTGAGGGATTTAGTGCATGTCCTGCAGGGCCTCAGACATGTCTGACAGGGTAGCCCCTATGGCATGAATGTCCTGCCTCACACCTGTTTGCTGTTTGAAGAAGTCCTGCTCCCACTGGCCACCATGGCCATGTGCAGGCCCTCTCTGCAGGGGTCGGCAATGGATGAGACTGCCAGGTCCAACAGCAGAGGGGAAGGTGGCATGTGGAAGCTTGTGGACAGGAGAATGGTGCCCAGGGGATACCTGCTCCACAACAGGGTTGGTACTTCCCTCAGATGGTGGAGAGAATGCCTGGGATGTATGGGAGGAGTGTGTAGGGGAACCACCACATCTGTCCCAGATGTGAGGGCTGTGAGGGAGTGATATCTGTGTTGGGGTGTGTGTGAGCTGTGGCTGGTAAGCTCTATGCTGGGGACAGGCAATCATTTGTTTTGGAGGAGGCTGAGGCACTTTGCTGGGCAGAGGGAGTGAGGCCTTACAAAATGTGGGCGATGTGGGAAAATTTCTGTCCATGGCATCAGAATCTTCATCCTCTGAGAGGATGGGGAGATAGTCACCATCATCGTCCAATCCTTCATCCTCCTCAGGTACTTCCTCCTCCTCCTCTTGCGCAGTACTTGCAGCTGACATTACTGCCTGGAGGAACAGTAGATTTCCCCCTTTGATTGCCCATCGCCCAACACTGGTGGGAGGTCCATCCTCCTCATTGTCATCATCACCTGGAACATAGAGGTTGCAACAGGATAAGTAATTGACCTATTATAAGATGTGGTGCAACACAAGGGTTTGTTCTACTGTACTTTGCTTCAACAGATGATGCACATGTGACCTGGCTAGGGTACGCCTACAAGTGACAGCTCACACCATAGCACTGAGGGGTGAAACGGAGATGTACATTGCACAAGCAAACTCACCAGCTCCAGCCACAGCTTTGTGTCCCTTTGCGATCCCCCCTGATGTCAACTGCTGAACTATGCTCCTCATAGGCTTTGTTGACAAAGCGGTCTCCGATCCAGCAGCTATTGAGGGAAGTGACACCATTCTCAATCATCTGCATTACTAATTTACAAACAGGCACATGTGACACTTATGATATGTATGTAACTTTGTAAACACCAACTGCAGGTTCTATGCAGAAGGGGATTTTGATCTTTGTCATGGTTTTGATAGGGAAACACTTCACGCCACATTTACCTAATGGACAGGTGCAAGAGGGTTTCACTGCTGCAGCCAGGATGTCTTGCATTCCCCGGGAGGGTGTTGTACGCTGCACTGGTGTCATCCTGTCAGCAGTTGTGATGAGACATACATGTCCATATTTCAGTACACCAGATGGTAGCTATGAGCTCACATGTATATGTCCTTCTCAATGACCATTGATAGGATATTCATGGACAATGTGCAGCATGTTTACCTCATGGGCTTTACATGTGGGCCCCTGCTCACATGCAGCAATTGCCAGCTGTTACCTCCACACAGCACTGACATCAATGAGATGACACATCAACAGACAAACGTGTATGAGAAGGTTACTACTATTTGAAGGAAGGGGAGAAATAATCAGGACGCCACCGCAGTACATTGATTACACCTTCACGGTTAAGACGAACATGTCTCATGAGTATGATGTTGTCTGTTGACAAGTTGAAAGGAGTGTACATCCACAGGCTGACCAGTTTCACATTTGCACATGAGTTCAAACATTGCATTGCAGAGTACATATGTGAGATGTGCAATAGTCAGGTACAATTTGTGTCATTTGTGCTTCCCTACCCATGAAGTCACAAAGCTCATTTTGGAATGAGAGATCACACATTTGTTATGTCCATCCTTTGAGTGTCCTCTGTTCCCATAATCCATTTCCTACATCATGGTAGAACTAAGCTGACAATCGATGATGTCTTGTACAGCAGACATCCTAACCTCATATATTATACACTCACTTATATAGGTGGCTACAGTAGAAGAGGAGGCAAGCAGAAAGCAACATTTGACTCGGATCCCACATTGTGGGTAAGTTGCAAAGCTTTGATGGTTGCCGCCTACACTGGATTTGAGTTGTGCCTTTCAGCCAAGATATTTTAAAATTTAACTTCCTGAAGATTCACCTTAGCAGCCCATACATCCATCACAAAAGTACACAACTGGCATCAGTGCGAGCCTCATCCACACCAATTTCAATATGATTTGTCCATTGGAATTTTGCTAGGGAGTTTTCATATCATTGAATTGAAATCCAGTTGTGTCTAGTACACTTCATATGACACTATATACAATTTTATGTCCATTCTGCACTCACTTGTCATACATTTTGTGTCATCCTTTCACTAGCCACCATGGTGTTATCTGGTATGTGGTTAAATGCCATATGTAGACATATTGTGATGCGGGACAACAGTGATGTAAAACACATACAACATACAGTGGAGATTAAAGGCACATTTCATGGGCATGAGCATTCAGGTACATTATTCTTGGGTTTACTTACCATGGCCCCGCACCTGCCCAGTGTGTGGTTCCTGACCAGATGTCACAGCCAACCTTGTATCAGAAGTCAATGTGGGTCTTGGAATCTGGGAGGACATTATTGGACCTACAATGATAAGTGTGTTTGCAACTTTACATTTCTGCTGCCACATGTGATGCACTCAATTTCAGGCACAAAGGATGAGCACAAGCAGTGTGGGCCCTACCGTTGCAGAAGTGTGTAGCACTAATTGTCATGAGTGATCACACATTCAACTTATAATTGCCCCACTGCCTAGAAGCAACGTCTATCAAATTGACACAACAACAATTCCTGAAGTAAGGTCCACTATCGTGTTTTGTTAATGGCCCAAAAAAATGCCATCCGATGATAATATCTATAACCAGCTGGGTGGACTAGACTATTTCATGTATCGAAAAAACATTCTAAGTTGGACAGTGGACGCATTCTCAGTCCTCCTGAAAATTGTATCTCACTTCTTGTTCATCATTGTTATATTTGTTAACATTGGACTTCTTGATTTAGTCTACAAAAACAATTACAATCTAGTGGAGGTTCCTTTTTGACTTGTTGTGGCACTCGATTCCAGGATTGAGTTCACAGTTCTGGAACTGTTGGTGGAATACATGTAAAGTTCAGAAATCACAAAGGTATGATGAGCCTAGATATGTTATATTTTGTCTTTCGCTATTCACAAATGTCATTTCCTCTCCAGTTACCTTTGATATTCGGACACTATATGTCCCTCTGTTGTCTATTGGCAATGTATGCATTTTGACCATCTCCTGACCAGTTTGACTTAGCAGTTAGTGAGAGTGGTATGCGTTGCTCTGGATGATGTTGTTTCCTCCCAGAAGACGCAGGGACCTCTGCTACTGTGGTTGTCTGTACTCTGGCTGAATGTGTCAAGAGGTGAGAAGAGAGAAAAGTCACCAAATGAAAAATGTACATGTGGAATTTGTCAGACATTTCCTCATATCTTCTGCATGCTAACAGTATTGTGAAGTACTGCCACAGCCGGTGCAGGAGGGAGCAGTGGGGCGTTGGGGATGTAATGGCATTGCAGGGTGGGAAATAGACAACGGAATATGGGAATGAAATGTTTTAAAATAAGGATTCTCTCACCTTCTGCTTCGTGATTTTGGCAGGCACAAGGTGAGTTACTTTTAGGATAATTTGTATTTATTTTCCCTATTCTGTTGTCTGTTGATTTTCCTCTGCACCGCACCCCCACCTCCTTATGTTCTTGACTGACTCAGCCGCATCTGGATAAGTGGAAGGGGCACTTTGACAATTGCTACTTAACAATGTTATGTATATACAGCAGCAGTACTGGGCCCATGTTTTAAATAGTGGGAAAGGGGTTTGCCATTTCTAATACAAAGGATTCTGGGACTTGTGGTGCAACATACAGAGGGAAACACATGAGCCTCTGACTGACTATATTTTTATATGAACTTTGGGCAACTTCCTTACTCACAATGGCAGTGCAACACAGACAGTCATTTTGTATACTTGTTCTTGTCATCCCATTTACCTGGTACCACATTGCGGACATCACTCACAGGCAGCCCATGGAGCATGTGGGGGTGGATTGTAGTGAGGACATCCTCCTCAAGCGGGGTGAGACGTTGGTGGGTTCGAGATTGTGGGGCAGGGAGAATCCTGTTCAACTCGATCCTGGAGTACTTCTCCTTCACCCTCGTCTTTGTAAAAAGTGGTTAATCAACATGAGGCATGATACAATTAACATATTGAATAATTTTTTGCACGGTCTAAAAAATCCAATTTCTGATGAAAAACAATGACCCCAGACTGTGGAACGTTCTCACAATGGTCAGAAATAGTAATTTTTTAACATTTAATATTTTGACTGTAAATGACTGTCGGATGTGATTCATCATTTTTGGAACTAAAATTAGTGTGTTTAGAGTCATTTTCATGCTCGAAATCGGCAAAATCAAGTTTCTAAATAGGAGGAAACGTCTACAAAAATGGCAATTTTGGTCACTTGGAGGCCTTAAAAAGTGGTTATGCATCATGAGACGCGATACAATTGACATTTTGAATACTTTTTTGTACAGTCCCAAAAAATAATTTCTGATGGAAAATGAGGACCCCGGACTGTGGTACTTTCTCTGAATGGTCAGAAATGGTAATTTTTTAACATGAATTATTTCGACTGTAAATGGCAAACGGATGTGAATCATTATTTTTGGAACTAAAATAAGTTTGTTTAGAGTAATTTTCATGCTTGAAATCGGCCAAAATCAAGGTTGTAAATTGGAGGAAACATCTATAAAAATGGCAATTTTGGTCACTTGGGGGCCTTAAAAAGTGATTATTCATCTTGAGACCTGATACAATAGACATTATGAATCATATTTTGTACAGTCCAAAAAAATCAAAGTTTCTGATGAAAAACAATGACCCCAGACCTGTGGAACTTTCTCCGAATGGCCAGAAATGGTGATATTTTTAATGTTTAATCTTTCGACTGTAAATGACTGTCACATGTGAATCATCACTTTCAGAACTAAAATAAGTGTGTTTAAAGTCATTTTCATGCTCGAAATCTGGCAAAATCAAGGTTCTGAGTAGGAGGGAAAGTCTATAAAAATTACAATTTTGGACACTGGGAAGCCTTAAAAAGTGGTTATTCAACATGAGGCATGATACAATTAACATATTGAATCATTTTTCGTACAGTCTAAAAAATCCAATTTCTGATGAAAAACGATGACCCCAGGCTGTGGAACTTTCTCCGAATGGTCAGAAATGGTAATTTTTTACCATTTAATATTTCGACTGTAAATGACTGTCGGATGTGAATCATCATTTTTGGAACTAAAATCAGTGTGTTTAGACAAATTTTCATGCTCAAAATCGGGCAAAATCAAGGTTCTAAATAGGAGGAAACGTCTATAAAAATGGCAATTTTGGTCACTTGGAGGCCTTAAAAAGTGGTCATTCAACATGAGGTGCGATACAATTGACATTTTGAATAATTTTGTGTACAGTCCAAAATATCCAAATTCTGATGAAAAACGATGAGCCCGAACCTGAGGAACTTTCCCCAAATGGACAGAAATGGTGATTTTTTTATGTTTAGTCTTTCGACTGTAAATGACTGTCAGATGTGAATCATCACTTTTGGAAGTAAAATAAGTGTGTTTAGAGTCATTTTTATGTTCGAAATCGGGCAAAATCAAGGTTCTAAATAGGAGGAAACGTCGGTAAAAATGGCAATTTTGGTCACTTGGAGGCCTTAAAAAGTGGTTATTCATCTTGAGACACGATACAATTGACATTTTGAATCATTGTTTTGTACAGTGCAAAAAAATCCAAGTTTCTGATGAAAAACAATGACCCCGGACCTGTGAAAGTTTCTCCGAATGGTCAGAAAGTGTGATTTTTTAATGTTTAATATTTTGACTGTAAATGACTGTCGGATGTGAATCATCATTTTTGGAACTATAATAAGTGTGTTTAGAGTTATTTTCATGCTCGAAATTGGGAAAAATACAAGGTTCTGAGTAGGTGGAAAAGTCTAAAAAAAAGGGTAATATTCATCACTTGGAAGCCTTAAAAAGTGGGCATTCAACATGAGGCGCGATAGAATTGACATTTTGAATAATTTTTTGTACAGTCCAAAATATCCAAATTCTGATGAAAAACGATGAGCCCGGAACTGAGGAACTTTCTCCGAATGGACAGAAATGGTGATTTTTTAATGTTTAGTCTTTCGACTGTAAATGACTGTCAGATGTGAATCATCACTTTTGGAAGTAAAATAAGAGTGTTTAGAGTCATTTTCATGTTCGAAATCGGGCAAAAGCAAGGTTCTAAATAGGAGGAAACGTCTGTAAAAATTGCAATTTTGGTCACTTGGTGGCCTTAAAAAGTGGTTATTTATCTTGAGACGCGATACAATTGAAAGTTTGAAAAAAAATTTGTACAGTCCAAAAAAATCCAAGTTTCTGATGAAAAACAATGACCCCAGACCTGTGGAACTTGCTCTGAATGGTCAGAAATGTTGATGTTTTAATGTTTAGTCTTTCGACTGTAAATGACTGTCAGATGTGAACCATTACTGTCAGAACAAAAATAGGTGTGTTTAGAGTCATTTTCATGATCGAAATCGGGCAAAATGAAGGTTCTGAGTAGGAGGGAAAGTGTATAAAAATCACAATTTTGGACACTGGGAAGCATTAAAAAGTGGTTATTCAACATGAGGCATGATACAATTAACAGATTGAATAATTTTTTTGTACTGTCTAAAAAATCAAATTTCTGATGAAAATCGATGACCCTGGATTGTGGAACTTTCTCCGAATTGTCAGAAATTGTCATTTTTTAATGTTTAATTGTTTGACTATAAATGACTGTGGGATGTGAATCATATCTTTTGGAACTAAAATAAGTGTGTTAAGAGTCATTTTTATGCTTGAAATCGGGCAAAATCAAGATTCTGAGTAGGAGGAAAAGTCTATAAAAATGGCAATTTTGGTCACTTGGAGGCCTTAAAAAGTGGTCATTCAACATGAGGCGCGATACAATTGACATTTTGAATAATTTTTTGTACAGTCCTAAATATCTAAATTCTGATGAAAAACGATGACCCCAGACTGTGGAACTTTCTTCGAATGGTCAGAAATGGTGATTTTGTAATGTTTAGTCTTTTGACTGTAAATGACTGTCAGATGTGAATCATCACTTTTGGAACTAAAATAAGTGTGTTTAGAGTCATTTTCATGATCGAAATCGGGCAAAATCAAGGTTCTGAGTAGGAGGGAAAGTGTATAAAAATGACAATTTTGCACACTGGGAAGCCTTAAAAACTGGTTATTCAACATGAGGCATGATACAATTAACATATTGAATTATTTTTTTGTACTGTCTAAAAATCAAATTTCTGATGAAAAACGATGACCCTGGACTGTGGAATTTCTCCGAATTGTCAGAAATGGTCATTTTTTAATGTTTAATTGTTTGACTATAAATGACTGTGGGATGTGAATCATATCTTTTGGAACTAAAATAAGTGTGTTAAGAGTCATTTTTATGCTCGAAATCGGGCAAAATTAAGATTCTGAGTAGGAGGAAAAGTCTAAAGAAATAGCAATTTTGATCACTTGGAGGCCTTAAAAAGTGGTTATTCAACATGAGGCGCGATACAAATGACATTTTGAATAATTTTTTGTACAGTCCAAAAAATCAATTTTCTGATGAAAACGATGACTCCTCACCTGTCGAACTTTCTCCAGATGGTCAGTAATGGTGATTTTTTGATGTTTAATCTTTTGACTGTAAATAACTATTGCATAGGAATTATCACTTTTAGAACTAAAATAAGAGTTTTTAGAGTCATTTTCCTGCCTGAAATCGGTCAAAATAGAAGCTTCTGAGTAGGAGGAAAGGTCTGTAAAAATGGCAATTTTTGTCACTGTGAGGCTCTAAAAAGTGGCTATTCAACATGAGGCACGATCCAATTGACATTTTGAATCATGTTTTGTACAGTCCAAAAAATCAATTTTCTGATGAAAAACGATGACTCCGGACCTGTCGAACTTTCTCCAGATGGTCAGTAATAGTGATTTTTTAATGTTTAATCTTTTGACTGTAAATAACTATTGCATGTGAATTATTACTTTTGGAACTAAAATAAGTGTGTTTAGATTCACCTTCCTGCCCGAAATCATTCAAAATAGAAGCTTCTGAGTAGGAGGAAAGGTCGGTAAAAATGGCAACTTTGGTCAATGTGAGGGTTTAAAAAGTGGTTATTCAACATAAGGCACGATCCAATTGACATTTTGAAACATTTTTTGTACAGTCCAAAAAATCCACTTTTTGATGAAAAATGATGACACCGGAACTGTCGAACTTGCTCCAGATGTTCAGGAACGGTGATATTTTAATGTTTAATCTTTTGACTGTAAATAACTATTGCATGTGAATTATCATTTTTGGAACTAAAATTAGTGTGTTTAGAGTCATTTTCCTGCCTGAAATCAGTCAAAATAGAGGCTTCTGAGTAGGAGGAAAAGTCGGTAAAAATGGCAATTTTGTTCACTGTGAGGCTTTAAAAAGTGGTTATTCAACATAAGGCACGATCCAATTGACATATTAAAAAAAAATTGTACAGTCCAAAAAATGAATTTTCTGATGAAAATTGATGACCCCGGACCTGTTGAACTTTCACCAGATAGTCAGTAATGGTGATTTTTTAATGTTTAATATTTTGACTGTAAATAACTATTGCAAGTGAATTATCCCTTTTAGAACTAAAATAAGTGTGTTTAGAGTCATTTTCCTGCCCGAAATCAGTCAAAATAGAAGCTTCTGAGTAGGAGGAAAAGTCTGTAAAAATGGCAATTTTGGTCACTGTGAGGCTTTAAAAAGTGGTTATTCAACATAAGGCACAATCCAATTGACATTTTGAATCATTTTTGTGCAGTCCAAAAAATCCACTTTCTGATGAAAAATGATGACCCCGGACCTGTCGAACTTTCTCAAGATGGTGTAATGGTGATTTTTTAAATGTTTAATCTTTTGACTGTAAATAACTATTGCATGTGAATTATCACTTTTGGAACTAAAATAAATGTGTTTAGAGTCATTTTCCTGCCCGAAATCAGTCAAAATAGAAGCTTCTGAGTAGGAGGAGAAGTCTGTAAAAATGGCAATTTTGGTCACTGTGAGGCTTTAAAAAGAGGTTATTCAGCATGAGGCACGATCCAATTGACATTTTAAATCATTTTTTGTACAGTCCAAAAAATGAATTTTCTCATGAAAAACGGTGACCCCGGAGCTGTCGAACTTTCTCCAGATGGTCAGGAATGGTGATTTTTTAATGTTTAATCATTTGACTGTAAATAACTATTGCATATGAATTATCACTTTTGGAACTAAAATTAGTGTGTTTCGAGTCATTTTCCTGCCTGAAATCAGTCCAAATAGAAGCTTCTGAGTAGGAGGAAAGGTTTGAAAAAAGGGCAATTTTGGTCACTGTGAGGCTTTAAAAAGTGGTTATTCAGCATGAGGCACGATCCAATTGACATTTTAAATAATTTTTTGTACAGTCTAAAAAATCCACTTTCTGATGAAAAATTATGACCCCGGACCTGACGAACTTTCTCCAGATTGTCAGTATTGGTGATTTTTTAATGTTTAATCTTTTGACTGTAAATAACTATTGCCTATGAATTATCACTTTTGGAACTTAAATAAGTGTGTTTAAAGTCATTTTTCTGCCCGAAATCGGTCAAAATAAAAGCTTCTGAGTAGGAGGAAAAGTCTGTAAAAATGGCAATGTTTGTCAATGTGAGGCTTTAAAAAGTGGTTATTCAACATGAGGCACGATCCAATTGATACTTTGAATCATTTTTTGTACAGTCCAAAAAAATCAATTTTCTGATGAAAAACGATGACCCCGGACCTGTCGAACTTTCTCCAGATGGTCAGTAATGGTGATTTTTTAATGTTTAATTTTTTGACTGTAAATAACTATTGCATGTGAATTATCACTTTTGGAACTAAAATAAGTGTGTTTAGAGTCATTTTCCTGCCTGAAATCGGTCAAAATAGAAGCTTCTGAGTAGGAGGAAAGGTCTATAAAAATGGCAATTTTGGTCACTGTGAGGCTTTTAAAAGTGGTTATTCAACTTGAGGCACGATCCAATTGATATTTTGAATAATTTTTTGTACAGTCCAAAAAATCAATTTTCTGATGAAAAACAATGACCACCTGTCGAACTTTCTCTAGATGGTCAGGAATGGTGATTTTTTAATGTTTAATCTTTTCACTGTAAATAACTATTGCATGTGAATTATAACTTTTGGAACTAAAATAAGTGTGTTTAGAGTAATTTTCCTGCCTCAAATCGGTCAAAATAGAAGCTTCTGAGTAGGAGGAAAGGTCTTTAAAAATGGCAATTTTGGTCACTGTGAGGCTTTAAAAAGTGGTTATTCAACGTGAGGCACGATCCAATTGATATTTTGAACAATTTTTTGTACACTCCAAATAATCAATTTTCTGATAAAAAACAATGACCCCCAGACCTGTCGAACTTTCTCTAGATGGTCAGGAATGGTGATTTTTTAATGTTTAATCTTTTGACTGTAAATAACTATTGCATGTGAATTATCACTTTTGGAACTAAAATAAGTGTGTTTAGAGTCATTTTCCTGCCTGAAATCGGTCAAAATAGAAGCTTCTGAGTAGGAGGAAAGGTTTGTAAAAATAGCAATTTTTGTCACTGTGAGGCTTTTAAAAGTGGTTATTCAACGTGAGGCACGATCCATTTGATATTTTGAATAATGTTTTGTACAGTCCAAAAAAATCAATATTCTGATGAAAAACAATGACCACCTGTCGAACTTTCTCTAGATGGTCAGGAATGGTGATTTTTTAATGTTTAATCTTTTGACTGTAAATAACTATGGCATGTGAATTATAACTTTTGGAACTAAAATAAGTGTGTTTAGAGTCATTTTTCTGGCCGAAATCAGTCAAAATAGAAGCTTCTGAGTAGGAGGAAAGGTCTGTAACAATGGAAATTGTTGTCACTGTGAGGCTTTAAAAAGTGGTTATTCAACATAAGGCACGATCCAATTGACATTTTGAAACATTTTTTGTACAGTCCAAACAATGAATTTTCTGATTAAAATTGATGACCCCGGACCTGTTGAACTTTCTCCAGATTGTCAGTAATGGTGATTTTTTAATGTTTAATCTTTTGACTATAATAACTATTGCATGTAAATTATCACTTTTGGAACTAAAATAGGTGTGTTTAGAGTAATTTTCCTGCCCAAAATCAGTCAAAATAGAAGCTTCTCAGTAGGAGGAAAGGTCTGTAAAAATGGCAATTTTGGTCAATGTGAGGCTTTAAAAAGTGGCTATTCAACATAAGGCAGGATCCAATTGACATTTTGAAACATTTTTTGTACAGTCCCAAAAATCCACTTTCTGATGAAAAATGATGACCCCGGACCTGTCGAACTTTCTCCAGATTGTCAGTAATGGTGATTTTTTAATGTTTAATCTTTTGACTATAATAACTATTGCATGTAAATTATCACTTTTGGAACTAAAATAGGTGTGTTTAGAGTAATTTTCCTGCCCAAAATCAGTCAAAATAGAAGATTCTGAGTAGGAGGAAAAGTCTGCAAAAATGGCAATTTTTGTCACTGTGAGGCTTTAAAAAGTGGATATTCAAAATAAGGCACGATCCAATTGAGATTTTGAAATATTTTTGTACAGTCCAAAAAATCAATTTTCTGATAAAAAATGATGACCCCGGAACTGTCGAACTTTCTCCAGATGGTCAGTAATGGTGATTTTTATAATGTTTAATCTTTTGACTGTAAATAACTATTGCATATGAATTATAACTTTTGGAACTAAAATAAGTGTGTTTAGAGTCATTTTCCTGCCCGAAATCAGTCAAAATAGAAGCTTCTGAGTAGGAGGAAAAGTCGGTAAAAATGGCAATTTTGGCCACTGTGAGTCTTTAAAAAGTGGTTATTCAGCATGAGGCACGATCCAATTGACATTTTAAATCATTTTTTGTACAGTCCCAAAAATGAATTTTCTGATGAAAATTGATGACCCCGGACCTGTTGAACTTTCTCCAGATGGTCAGTAATGGTGATTTTTTAATGTTTAATCTTTTGACTGTAAATAACTATTGCATGTGAATTATCCCTTTTGGAACTAAAATAAGTGTGTTTAGAGTCATTTTTCTGGCCGAAATCAGTCAAAATAGAAGCTTCTGAGTAGGAGGAAAGGTCTGTAAAAATGGCAATTTTTGTCACTGTGAGGCTTTAAAAAGTGGTTATTCAACATAAGGCACGATCCAATTGACATTTTGAAACATTTTTTGTACAATACAAAAAATGAATTTTCCGTTGAAAAATGATGACCCCAGACCTGTCGAACTTTCTCCAGATGATCAGTAATGGTGATTTTTTAATGTTTAATTTTTTGACTGTAAATAACTATTGCATGTGAGAGACATATTCCTGCCCGAAATCAGTCAAAATAGAATCTTCTGAATAGGAGGAAATGTCTGTAAAAATGGCAATTTTAGTCACTGTGAGGGTTTAAAAAGTGGTTATTCAACATGAGGCATGATCCAATTGATATTTTGAATAATTTTTTGTACAGTCCAAAAAATCAATTTTCTGATGAAAAACAATGACTCCGGACCTGTCGAACTTTCTCTAGATGGTCAGGAATGGTGATTTTTTAATGTTTAATCTTTTCACTGTAAATAACTATTGCATGTGACTTATAACTTTTGGAACTAAAATAAGTGTGTTTAGAGTCATTTTCCTGCCTCAAATCGGTCAAAATAGAAGCTTCTGAGTAGGAGGAAAGGTTTTTAAAAATTGCAATTTTGGTCACTGTGAGGCTTTTAAAAGTGGTTATTCAACGTGAGGCACGATCCAATTGATATTTTGAATAATTTTTTGTACAGTCCAAAAAAATCAATTTTCTGATGAAAAACAGTGACCACCTGTCGAACTTTCTCTAGATGGTCAGGAATGGTGATTTTTTAATGTTTAATCTTTTGACTGTAAGTAACTATGGCATGTGAATTATAAATTTTGGAACTAAAATAAGTGTGTTTAGAGTCATTTTTCTGGCCGAAATCAGTCAAAATAGAAGCTTCTGAGTAGGAGGAAAGGTCTGTAACAATGGAAATTGTTGTCACTGTGAGGCTTTAAAAAGTGGTTATTCAACATAAAGCACGATCCAATTGACATTTTGAAACCTTTTTTGTACAGTCCAAACAATGAATTTTCTGATTAAAATTGATGACCCCGGACCTGTTGAACTTTCTCCAGATTGTCAGTAATGGTGATTTTTTAATGTTTAATCTTTTGACTGTAAATAACTATTGCATATGAATTAGCACTTTTGGAACTAAAATAAGTGTGTTTAAAGTCATTTTCCTGCCCGAAATTGGTCAAAATAGAAGCTTCTGAGTAGGAGGAAAGGTCTGTAATAATGGCAATTTTGGTCACTGTGAGGCTTTAAAAAGTCATTATTCAACATGAGGCACGATCCAATTGACATTTTGAATCATTTATTGTACAGTCAAAAAATCCATTTTCTGATGAAAAACGATGACCCCGGATCTGTCGAACTTTCTCCAGATGGTCAGGAATGGCCATATTTTAATGTTTAATCTTTTGACTGTAAATAACTATTGCATGTGAATTATCACTTTTGGAACTAAAATAAGTGTGTTTAGAGTCATTTTCCTGCCCGAAATAGCTCAAAATAGAAGCTTCTGAGTAGGAGGAAAAGTCTGTAAAAATGGCAATTTTGGTCACTGTGAGGCTTTAAAAAGTGGTTATTCAACATGAGGCACGATACAATCGATATTTTGAATCATTTTTTGTACAGTCCAAAAACTAATTTTCTGATTAAAAACGATGACCCCGGACCTGACGAACTTTCTCCAGATGGTTAGTAATGGTGATTTTTTAATGTTTAATCTTTTGACTGTAAATAACTATTGCATGTGAATTATCACTTTTGGAACTAAAATAACTGTGTTTAGAGTCATTTTCATGCCCGAAATCAGTCAAAATAGAAGCTTCTGAGTAGGAGGAAAAGTCTGTAAAGATGGCAATTTTGGTCACTGTAAGGCTTTAAAAAGTGGTTATTCAAAGTGAGGCACGATCCAATTGACATTTTGAATCATTATTTGTACAGTCCAAAAATCAATTTTCTGATGAAAAACGATGACCCCGGAACTGTCGAACTTTCTCCAGATGGTCAGTAATGGTGATTTTTATAATGTTTAATCTTTTGACTGTAAATAACTATTGCATATGAATTATAACTTTTGGAACTAAAATAAGTGTGTTTAGAGTCATTTTCCTGCCCGAAATCAGTCAAAATAGAAGCTTCTGAGTAGGAGGAAAAGTCGGTAAAAATGGCAATTTTGGCCACTGTGAGTCTTTAAAAAGTGGTTATTCAGCATGAGGCACGATCCAATTGACATTTTAAATCATTTTTTGTACAGTCCCAAAAATGAATTTTCTGATGAAAAACGATGACCCCGGATCTGTCGAACTTTCTCCAGATGGTCAGGAATGGCCATATTTTAATGTTTAATCTTTTGACTGTAAATAACTATTGCATGTGAATTATCACTTTTGGAACTAAAATAAGTGTGTTTAGAGTCATTTTCCTGCCCGAAATAGCTCAAAATAGAAGCTTCTGAGTAGGAGGAAAAGTCTGTAAAAATGGCAATTTTGGTCATTGTGAGGCTTTAAAAAGTGGTTATTCAACATGAGGCACGATACAATCGATATTTTGAATCATTTTTTGTACAGTCCAAAAAACTAATTTTCTGATTAAAAACGATGACCCCGGACCTGACGAACTTTCTCCAGATGGTTAGTAATGGTGATTTTTAATGTTTAATCTTTTGACTGTAAATAACTATTGCATGTGAATTATCACTTTTGGAACTAAAATAACTGTGTTTAGAGTCATTTTCATGCCCGAAATCAGTCAAAATAGAAGCTTCTGAGTAGGAGGAAAAGTCTGTAAAGATGGCAATTTTGGTCACTGTAAGGCTTTAAAAAGTGGTTATTCAAAGTGAGGCACGATCCAATTGACATTTTGAATCATTATTTGTACAGTCCAAAAAATCAATTTTCTGATGAAAAACGATGACCCCGGAACTGTCGAACTTTCTCCAGATGGTCAGTAATGCTGATTTTTTTAATGTTTAATCTTTTGACTGTAAATAACTATTGCATATGAATTATCACTTTTGGAACTAAAATAAGTGTGTTTAGAGTCATTTTCTTGCCCGAAATCAGTCAAAATAGAAGCTTCTGAGTAGGAGGAAAAGTCGGTAAAAATGGCAATTTTGGCCACTGTGAGTCTTTAAAAAGTGGTTATTCAGCATGAGGCACGATCCAATTGACATTTTAAATCATTTTTTGTACAGTCCCAAAAATGAATTTTCTGATGAAAAACGATGACCCCGGATCTGTCGAACTTTCTCCAGATGGTCAGGAATGGCCATATTTTAATGTTTAATCTTTTGACTGTAAATAACTATTGCATGTGAATTATCACTTTTGGAACTAAAATAAGTGTGTTTAGAGTCATTTTCCTGCCCGAAATAGCTCAAAATAGAAGCTTCTGAGTAGGAGGAAAAGTCTGTAAAAATGGCAATTTTGGTCACTGTGAGGCTTTAAAAAGTGGTTATTCAACATGAGGCACGATACAATCGATATTTTGAATCATTTTTTGTACAGTCCAAAAAACTAATTTTCTGATTAAAAACGATGACCCCGGACCTGTCGAACTTTCTCCAGATGGTCAGTAATGGCCATATTTTAATGTTTAATCTTTTGACTGTAAATAACTATTGCATGTGAATTATCACTTTTGGAACTAAAATAAGTGTGTTTAGAGTCATTTTCCTGCCCGAAATAGCTCAAAATAGAAGCTTCTGAGTAGGAGGAAAAGTCTGTAAAAATGGCAATTTTGGTCATTGTGAGGCTTTAAAAAGTGGTTATTCAACATGAGGCACGATACAATCGATATTTTGAATCATTTTTTGTACAGTCCAAAAACTAATTTTCTGATTAAAAACGATGACCCCGGACCTGACGAACTTTCTCCAGATGGTTAGTAATGGTGATTTTTTAATGTTTAATCTTTTGACTGTAAATAACTATTGCATGTGAATTATCACTTTTGGAACTAAAATAACTGTGTTTAGAGTCATTTTCATGCCCGAAATCAGTCAAAATAGAAGCTTCTGAGTAGGAGGAAAAGTCTGTAAAGATGGCAATTTTGGTCACTGTAAGGCTTTAAAAAGTGGTTATTCAACGTGAGGCACGATCCAATTGACATTTTGAATCATTATTTGTACAGTCCAAAAAATCAATTTTCTGATGAAAAACGATGACCCCGGATCTGTCGAACTTTCTCCAGATGGTCAGGAATGGTGATATTTTAATGTTTAATCTTTTGACTGTAAATAACTATTGCATGTGAATTACCACTTTTGGAACTAAAATAAGTGTGTTTAGAGTCATTTTCCTGCCCGAAATCAGTCAAAATAGAAGCTTCTCAGTAGGAGGAAAGGTCTGTAAAAATGGCAATTTTGGTCAATGTGAGGCTTTAAAAAGTGGCTATTCAACATAAGGCAGGATCCAATTGACATTTTGAAACATTTTTTGTACAGTCCCAAAAATCCACTTTCTCATGAAAAATGATGACCCCGGACCTGTCGAACTTTCTCCAGATTGTCAGTAATGGTGATTTTTTAATGTTTAATCTTTTGACTATAAATAACTATTGCATGTAAATTATCCCTTTTGGAACTAAAATAGGTGTGTTTAGAGTAATTTTCCTGCCCAAAATCAGTCAAAATAGAAGCTTCTGAGTAGGAGGAAAAGTCTGCAAAAATGGCAATTTTTGTCACTGTGAGGCTTTAAAAAGTGGATATTCAAAATAAGGCACGATCCAATTGAGATTTTGAAATATTTTTTGTACAGTCCAAAAAATCAATTTTCTGATAAAAAATGATGACCCCGGAACTGTCGAACTTTCTCCAGATGGTCAGTAATGGTGATTTTTATAATGTTTAATCTTTTGACTGTAAATAACTATTGCATATGAATTATAACTTTTGGAACTAAAATAAGTGTGTTTAGAGTCATTTTCCTGCCCGAAATCAGTCAAAATAGAAGCTTCTGAGTAGGAGTAAAAGTCTGTAAAAATGGCAATTTTGGTCACTGTAATGCTTTAAAAAGTGGTTATTCAACATAAGGCACGATCCAATTGACAGTTTGAAACATTTTTGTACAGTCCAAAAATCCACTTTCTGATGAACAATGATGACCCCGGACCTGTTGAACTTTCTCCAGATGGTCAGTAATGGTGATTTTTTTAATGTTTAATCTTTTGACTGTAAATAACTATTGCATGTGAATTATCACTTTTGGAACTAAAATAAGTGTGTTTAGAGTCATTTTCCTGCTTGAAATCAGTCAAAATAGAAGCTTCTGAGTAGGAGGAAAAGTCTGTAAAAATGGCAATTTTGGTCACTGTGAGGCTTTAAAAAGTGGTTATTCAACATGAGGCACGATCCAATTGACATTTTGAATAATTTTTTGTACAGTCCAAAAAAATCAATTTTCTGATGAAAAACAATGACCACCTGTCGAACTTTCTCTAGATGGTCAGGAATGGTGATTTTTTTAATGTTTAATCTTTTGACTGTAAATAACTATGGCATGTGAATTATAACTTTTGGAACTAAAATAAGTGTGTTTAGAGTCATTTTCCTGCCCGAAATAGCTCAAAATAGAAGCTTCTGAGTAGGAGGAAAAGTCTGTAAAAATGGCAATTTTGGTCACTGTGAGGCTTTAAAAAGTGGTTATTCAACATGAGGCACGATACAATCGATATTTTGAATCATTTTTTGTACAGTCCAAAAAACTAATTTTCTGATTAAAAACGATGACCCCGGACCTGTCGAACTTTCTCCAGATGGTCAGTAATGGCCATATTTTAATGTTTAATCTTTTGACTGTAAATAACTATTGCATGTGAATTATCACTTTTGGAACTAAAATAAGTGTGTTTAGAGTCATTTTCCTGCCAGAAATAGCTCAAAATAGAAGCTTCTGAGTAGGAGGAAAAGTCTGTAAAAATGGCAATTTTGGTCATTGTGAGGCTTTAAAAAGTGGTTATTCAACATGAGGCACAATACAATCGATATTTTGAATCATTTTTTGTACAGTCCAAAAAACTAATTTTCTGATTAAAAACGATGACCCCGGACCTGACGAACTTTCTCCAGATGGTTAGTAATGGTGATTTTTTAATGTTTAATCTTTTGACTGTAAATAACTATTGCATGTGAATTATCACTTTTGGAACTAAAATAACTGTGTTTAGAGTCATTTTCATGCCCGAAATCAGTCAAAATAGAAGCTTCTGAGTAGGAGGAAAAGTCTGTAAAGATGGCAATTTTGGTCACTGTAAGGCTTTAAAAAGTGGTTATTCAACGTGAGGCACGATCCAATTGACATTTTGAATCATTATTTGTACAGTCCAAAAAATCAATTTTCTGATGAAAAACGATGACCCCGGATCTGTCGAACTTTCTCCAGATGGTCAGGAATGGTGATATTTTAATGTTTAATCTTTTGACTGTAAATAACTATTGCATGTGAATTACCACTTTTGGAACTAAAATAAGTGTGTTTAGAGTCATTTTCCTGCCCGAAATCAGTCAAAATAGAAGCTTCTCAGTAGGAGGAAAGGTCTGTAAAAATGGCAATTTTGGTCAATGTGAGGCTTTAAAAAGTGGCTATTCAACATAAGGCAGGATCCAATTGACATTTTGAAACATTTTTTGTACAGTCCCAAAAATCCACTTTCTCATGAAAAATGATGACCCCGGACCTGTCGAACTTTCTCCAGATTGTCAGTAATGGTGATTTTTTAATGTTTAATCTTTTGACTATAAATAACTATTGCATGTGAATTATCACTTCTGGAACTAAAGTAAGTGTGTTTAGAGTAATTTTCCTGCCCAAAATCAGTCAAAATAGAAGCTTCTGAGTAGGAGGAAAAGTCTGCAAAAATGGCAATTTTTGTCACTGTGAGGCTTTAAAAAGTGGATATTCAAAATAAGGCACGATCCAATTGAGATTTTGAAATATTTTTGTACAGTCCAAAAAATCAATTTTCTGATAAAAAATGATGACCCCGGAACTGTCGAACTTTCTCCAGATGGTCAGTAATGGTGATTTTTATAATGTTTAATCTTTTGACTGTAAATAACTATTGCATATGAATTATAACTTTTGGAACTAAAATAAGTGTGTTTAGAGTCATTTTCCTGCCCGAAATCAGTCAAAATAGAAGCTTCTGAGTAGGAGTAAAAGTCTGTAAAAATGGCAATTTTGGTCACTGTAATGCTTTAAAAAGTGGTTATTCAACATAAGGCACGATCCAATTGACAGTTTGAAACATTTTTGCACAGTCCAAAAAATCCACTTTCTGATGAACAATGATGACCCCGGACCTGTTGAACTTTCTCCAGATGGTCAGTAATGGTGATTTTTTTAATGTTTAATCTTTTGACTGTAAATAACTATTGCATGTGAATTACAACTTTTGGAACTAAAATAAGTGTGTTTAGAGTCATTTTCCTGCTTGAAATCAGTCAAAATAGAAGCTTCTGAGTAGGAGGAAAAGACTGTTAAAATGGCAATTTGGTCACTGTGAGGCTTTAAAAAGTGGTTATACAACATGAGGCACGATCCAATTGACATTTTGAATCACTTTTTGTACAGTCCAAAAAAAATCAATTTTCTGATGAAAAACGATGACCACCTGTCGAACTTTCTCCAGATGGTCAGTAATTATGATTTTTTAATGTTTAATTTTTTGGCTGTAAATAACTATTGCATATGAATTATCACTTTTGAAACTAAAATAAGCTTGTTTAAAGTCATTTTCCTGCCCGATATCGGTAAATATTGAGGCTTCTGAGTAGGAGGAAAAGTCTGTAAAAATGGCAATTTTGGTCACTGTGAGGCTTTAAAAAGTGGTTATTCAACATGAGGCACGATACAATTGACATTTTGAATAATTTTTTGTACAGTCCAAAAAAATCAATTTTCTGATGAAAAACAATGACCACCTGTCGAACTTTCTCTAGATGGTCAGGAATGGTGATTTTTTTAATGTTTAATCTTTTGACTGTAAATAACTATGGCATGTGAATTATAACTTTTGGAACTAAAATAAGTGTGTTTAGAGTCATTTTTCTGCCTGGAATCTGTCAAAATAGAAGCTTCTGAGTAGGAGGAAAGGTCTGTAACAATGGAAATTGTTGTCACTGTGAGGCTTTAAAAAGTGGTTATTCAACATAAGGCACGATCCAATTGACATTTTGAAACATTTTTTGTACAGTCCAAAAAATCCACTTTCTGATGAACAATGATGACCCCGGACCTGTTGAACTTTCTCCAGATGGTCAGTAATGGTGATTTTTTAATGTTTAATCTTTTGACTGTAAATAACTATTGCATGTGAATTATCCCTTTTGGAACTAAAATAAGTGTGTTTAGAGTCATTTTCCTGCCCGAAATCAGTCAAAATAGAAGCTTCTGAGTAGGAGGAAAAGTCTGTAAAAATGGCAATTTTGGTCACTGTGAGGCTTTAAAAAGTGGTTATTCAACATGAGGCACGATCCAATTGACATTTTGAATCATTTTTTGTACAGTCAAAAAATCAATTTTCTGATGAAAACGATGACCCCGGATCTGCTGAACTTTCTCCAGATGGTCAGGAATGGTGATTTTTTAATGTTTAATCTTTTGACTGTAAATAACTATTGCATGTGAATTATCACTTTTGGAACTAAAATAAGTGTGTTTAGAGTCATTTTCCTGCCCGAAATAGATCAAAATAGAAGCTTCTGAGTAGGAGGAAAAGTCTTAAAAATGGCAATTTTGGTCACTGTGAGGCTTTAAAAAGTGGTTATTCAACATGAGGCACGATACAATCGATATTTTGAATCATTTTTTGTACAGTCCAAAAACTAATTTTCTGATTAAAAACGATGACCCCGGACCTGACGAACTTTCTCCAGATGGTTAGTAATGGTGATTTTTTAATGTTTAATCTTTTGACTGTAAATAACTATTGCATGTGAATTATCACTTTTGGAGCTAAAATAACTGTGTTTAGAGTCATTTTCATGCCCGAAATCAGTCAAAATAGAAGCTTCTGAGTAGGAGGAAAAGTCTGTAAAGATGGCAATTTTGGTCACTGTGAGGCTTTAAAAAGTAGTTATTCAACGTGAGGCACGATCCAATTGACATTTTGAATCATTATTTGTACAGTCCAAAAAATCAATTTTCTGATGAAAAACGATGACCCCGATCTGTCGAACTTTCTCCAGATGGTCAGGAATGGTGATATTTTAATGTTTAATCTTTTAACTGTAAATAACTATTGCATGTGAATTACCACTTTTGGAACTAAAATAAGTGTGTTTAGAGTCATTTTCCTGCCCGAAATCAGTCAAAATAGAAGCTTCTCAGTAGGAGGAAAGGTCTGTAAAAATGGCAATTTTGGTCAATGTGAGGCTTTAAAAAGTGGCTATTCAACATAAGGCAGGATCCAATTGACATTTTGAAACATTTTTTGTACAGTCCCAAAAATCCACTTTCTGATGAAAAATGATGACCCCGGACCTGTCGAACTTTCTCCAGATTGTCAGTAATGGTGATTTTTTAATGTTTAATCTTTTGACTATAATAACTATTGCATGTAAATTATCACTTTTGGAACTAAAATAGGTGTGTTTAGAGTAATTTTCCTGCCCAAAATCAGTCAAAATAGAAGCTTCTGAGTAGGAGGAAAAGTCTGCAAAAATGGCAATTTTTGTCACTGTGAGGCTTTAAAAGTGGATATTCAAAATAAGGCACGATCCAATTGAGATTTTGAAATATTTTTTGTACAGTCCAAAAAATCAATTTTCTGATAAAAAATGATGACCCCGGAACTGTCGAACTTTCTCCAGATGGTCAGTAATGGTGATTTTTATAATGTTTAATCTTTTGACTGTAAATAACTATTGCATGTGAATTATCACTTTTGGAACTAAAATAAGTGTGTTTAGAGTCATTTTCCTGCCCGAAATCAGTCAAAATAGAAGATTCTGAGTAGGAGGAAAAGTCAGTAAAAATGGCAATTTTGGTCACTGTGAGTCTTTAAAAAGTGGTTATTCAACATGAGGCACGATCCAATTGACATTTTAAATCATTTTTTGTACAGTCCCAAAAATGAATTTTCTGATGAAAATTGATGACCCCGGACCTGTTGAACTTTCTCCAGATGGTCAGTAATGGTGATTTTTTAATGTTTAATCTTTTGACTGTAAATAACTATTGCATGTGAATTATCCCTTTTGGAACTAAAATAAGTGTGTTTAGAGTCATTTTTCTGGCCGAAATCAGTCAAAATAGAAGCTTCTGAGTAGGAGGAAAGGTCTGTAAAAATGGCAATTTTTGTCACTGTGAGGCTTTAAAAAGTGGTTATTCAACATAAGGCACGATCCAATTGACATTTTGAAACATTTTTTGTACAATACAAAAATGAATTTTCCGTTGAAAAATGATGACCCCAGACCTGTCGAACTTTCTCCAGATGATCAGTAATGGTGATTTTTTAATGTTTAATTTTTTGACTGTAAATAACTATTGCATGTGACTTATAACTTTTGGAACTAAAATAAGTGTGTTTAGAGTCATTTTCCTGCCTCAAATCGGTCAAAATAGAAGCTTCTGAGTAGGAGGAAAGGTCTTTAAAAATGGCAATTTTGGTCACTGTGAGGCTTTAAAAAGTGGTTATTCAACGTGAGGCACGATCCAATTGATATTTTGAATAATTTTTTGTACACTCCAAATAATCAATTTTCTGATAAAAAACAATGACCCCCAGACCTGTCGAACTTTCTCTAGATGGTCAGGAATGGTGATTTTTTAATGTTTAATCTTTTGACTGTAAATAACTATTGCATGTGAATTATCACTTTTGGAACTAAAATAAGTGTGTTTAGAGTCATTTTCCTGCCTGAAATCGGTCAAAATAGAAGCTTCTGAGTAGGAGGAAAGGTCTGTAAAAACGGCAATTTTTGTCACTGTGAGGCTTTTAAAAGTGGTTATTCAACGTGAGGCACGATCCAATTGATATTTTGAATAATTTTTTGTACAGTCCAAAAAAATCAATTTTCTGATGAAAAACAATGACCACCTGTCGAACTTTCTCTAGATGGTCAGGAATGGTGATTTTTTAATGTTTAATCTTTTGACTGTAAATAACTATGGCATGTGAATTATAACTTTTGGAACTAAAATAAGTGTGTTTAGAGTCATTTTTCTGGCCGAAATCAGTCAAAATAGAAGCTTCTGAGTAGGAGGAAAGGTCTGTAACAATGGAAATTGTTGTCACTGTGAGGCTTTAAAAGTGGTTATTCAACATAAGGCACGATCTAATTGACATTTTGAAACATTTTTTGTACAGTCCAAACAATGAATTTTCTGATTAAAATTGATGACCCCGGACCTGTTGAACTTTCTCCAGATTGTCAGTAATGGTGATTTTTTAATGTTTAATCTTTTGACTGTAAATAACTATTGCATATGAATTAGCACTTTTGGAACTAAAATAAGTGTGTTTAAAGTCATTTTCCTGCCCGAAATTGGTCAAAATAGAAGCTTCTGAGTAGGAGGAAAGGTCTGTAATAATGGCAATTTTGGTCACTGTGAGGCTATAAAAAGTCATTATTCAACATGAGGCACGATCCAATTGACATTTTGAATCATTTATTGTACAGTCAAAAAATCAATTTTCTGATGAAAAACGATGACCCCGGATCTGTCGAACTTTCTCCAGATGGTCAGGAATGGCCATATTTTAATGTTTAATCTTTTGACTGTAAATAACTATTGCATGTGAATTATCACTTTTGGAACTAAAATAACTGTGTTTAGAGTCATTTTCCTGCCCGAAATAGCTCAAAATAGAAGCTTCTGAGTAGGAGGAAAAGTCTGTAAAAATGGCAATTTTGGTCACTGTGAGGCTTTAAAAAGTGGTTATTCAACATGAGGCACGATACAATCGATATTTTGAATCATTTTTTGTACAGTCCAAAAAACTAATTTTCTGATTAAAAACGATGACCCCGGACCTGACGAACTTTCTCCAGATGGTTAGTAATCGTGATTTTTTAATGTTTAATCTTTTGACTGTAAATAACTATTGCATGTGAATTATCACTTTTGGAACTAAAATAACTGTGTTTAGAGTCATTTTCATGCCCGAAATCAGTCAAAATAGAAGCTTCTGAGTAGGAGGAAAAGTCTGTAAAAATGGCAATTTTGGTCACTGTGAGGCTTTAAAAAGTGGTTATTCAACGTGAGGCACGATCCAATTGACATTTTGAATCATTTATTGTACAGTCCAAAAAAATCAATTTTCTGATGAAAACGATGACCCCGGACCTGTCGAACTTTCTACAGATGGTCAGGAATGGTGATATTTTAATGTTTAATCTTTTGACTGTAAATAACTGTTGCATGTGAATTATCACTTTTGGAACTAAAATAAGTGTGTTTAGAGTCATTTTCCTGCCCAAAATCAGTCAAAATAGAAGCTTCTCAGTAGGAGGAAAGGTCTGTAAAAATGGCAATTTTGGTCACTGTGTGGCTTTAAAAAGAGGTTATTAAACATAAGGCACGATCCAATTGACTTTTTGAAAAAAAAAATTGTACAGTCCCAAAAACCCACTTTCTGATGAAAAATGATGACCCCGGACCTGTCGAACTTTCTCCAGATTGTCAGTAATGGTGATTTTTTAATGTTTAATCTTTTGACTATAAATAACTATTGCATGTGAATTATCACTTTTGGAACTAAAATAAGTGTGTTTAGAGTAATTTTCCTGCCCAAAATCAGTCAAAATAGAAGCTTCTGAGTAGAAGGAAAAGTCTGCAAAAATGGCAATTTTTGTCACTGTGAGGCTTTAAAAAGTGGATATTCAAAATAAGGCACGATCCAATTGAGATTTTGAAATATTTTTGTACAGTCCAAAAAATCAATTTTCTGATAAAAAATGATGACCCCGGAACTGTCGAACTTTCTCCAGATGGTCAGTAATGGTGATTTTTATAATGTTTAATCTTTTGACTGTAAATAACTATTGCATATGAATTATCACTTTTGGAACTAAAATAAGTGTGTTTAGAGTCATTTTCCTGCCCGAAATCAGTCAAAATAGAAGCTTCTGAGTAGGAGTAAAAGTCTGTAAAAATGGCAATTTTGGTCACTGTGATGCTTTAAAAAGTGGTTATTCAACATAAGGCACGATCCAATTGACAGTTTGAAAAATTTTTGTACAGTCCAAAAAATCCACTTTCTGATGAACAATGATGACCCCGGACCTGTCGAACTTTCTCCAGATGGTCAGTAATTGTGATTTTTTTAATGTTTAATCTTTTGACTGTAAATAACTATTGCATGTGAATTATAACTTTTGGAACTAAAATAAGTGTGTTTAGAGTCATTTTCCTGCTTGAAATCAGTCAAAATAGAAGCTTCTGGGTAGGAGGAAAAGACTGTAAAAATGGCAATTTGGTCACTGTGAGGCTTTAAAAAGTGGTTATTCAACATGAGGCACGATCCAATTGACATTTTGAATCACTTTTTGTACAGTCCAAAAAAAATCAATTTTCTGATGAAAAACGATGACCCGGACCTGTCGAACTTTCTCCAGATGGTCAGTAATTATGATTTTTTTAATGTTTAATTTTTTGGCTGTAAATAACTATTGCATATGAATTATCACTTTTGAAACTAAAATAAGCTTGTTTAGAGTCATTTTCCTGCCCGAAATCGGTCAAAATAGAAGCTTCTGAGTAGGAGGAAAAGTCTGTAAAAATGGCAATTTTGGTCACTGTGAGGCTTAAAAAGTGGTTATTCAACATGAGGCACGATACAATTGACATTTTGAATAATTTTTGTACAGTCCAAAAAAATCAATTTTCTGATGAAAAACAATGACCACCTGTCGAACTTTCTCTAGATGGTCAGGAATGGTGATTTTTTAATGTTTAATCTTTTGACTGTAAATAACTATGGCATGTGAATTATAACTTTTGGAACTAAAATAAGTGTGTTTAGAGTCATTTTTCTGGCCGAAATCAGTCAAAATAGAAGCTTCTGAGTAGGAGGAAAGGTCTGTAACAATGGAAATTGTTGTCACTGTGAGGCTTTAAAAAGTGGTTATTCAACATAAGGCACGATCCAATTGACATTTTGAAACATTTTTTGTACAGTCCAAACAATGAATTTTCTGATTAAAATTGATGACCCCGGACCTGTTGAACTTTCTCCAGATTGTCAGTAATGGTGATTTTTTAATGTTTAATCTTTTGACTGTAAATAACTATTGCATATGAATTAGCACTTTTGGAACTAAAATAAGTGTGTTTAAAGTCATTTTCCTGCCCGAAATTGGTCAAGATAGAAGCTTCTGAGTAGGAGGAAAGGTCTGTAATAATGGCAATTTTGGTCACTGTGAGGCTTTAAAAAGTCGTTATTCAACATGAGGCACGATCCAATTGACATTTTGAATCATTTATTGTACAGTCAAAAAATCAATTTTCTGATGAAAAACGATGACCCCGGATCTGTTGAACTTTCTCCAGATGGTCAGGAATGGCCATATTTTAATGTTTAAACTTTTGACTGTAAATAACTATTGCATGTGAATTATCAATTTTGGAACTAAAATAAGTGTGTTTAGAGTCATTTTCCTGCCCGAAATGATTCAAAATAGAAGCCTCTGAGTAGGAGGAAAAGTCTGTAAATATGGCAATTTTGGTCACGGTGAGGCTTTAAAAAGTGGTTATTCAACCTGAGGCACAATTCAATTAACATTTTGAATCATCAATTGTACAGTCCAAAAAATCAATTTTCTGATGAAAAACTATGACCCCGGACCTGTCAAACTTTCTCCATATGGTCAGGAATGGTGATATTTTAATGTTTAATCTTTTGACTGTAAATAACTATTGCATGTGAATTACCACTTTTGGAACTAAAATAAGTGTGTTTAGAGTCATTTTCCTGCCCGAAATCAGTCAAAATAGAAGCTTCTAAGTAGGAGGAAAGGTCTGCAAAAATGGCAATTTTTGTCACTGTGAGGCTTTAAAAAGTGGATATTCAAAATAAGGCACGATCCAATTGAGATTTTGAAATATTTTTGTACAGTCCAAAAAATCAATTTTCTGATAAAAAATGATGACCCCGGAACTGTCGAACTTTCTCCAGATGGTCAGTAATGGTGATTTTTATAATGTTTAATCTTTTGACTGTAAATAACTATTGCATATGAATTATAACTTTTGGAACTAAAATAAGTGTTTAGAGTCATTTTCCTGCTCGAAATCAGTCAAAATAGAAGCTTCTGAGTAGGAGGAAAAGTCGGTAAAAATGGCAATTTTGGCCACTGTGAGTCTTTAAAAAGTGGTTATTCAGCATGAGGCACGATCCAATTGACATTTTAAATCATTTTTTGTACAGTCCCAAAAATGAATTTTCTGATGAAAATTGATGACCCCGGACCTGTTGAACTTTCTCCAGATGGTCAGTAATGGTGATTTTTTAATGTTTAATCTTTTGACTGTAAATAACTAGTGCATGTGAATTATCCCTTTTGGTACTAAAATAAGTCTGTTTAGAGTCATTTTCCTGCCCGAAATCAGTCAAAATAGCAGCTTCTGAGTAGGAGGAAAAGTCTGTAAAAATGGCAATTTTTGTCACTGTGAGGCTTTAAAAAGTGGTTATTCAACATGAGGCACAATCCAATTGACATTTTGAATCATTTTTTGTACAGTCCAAAAAATCCACTTTCTGATGATAAATGATGACCCCGGACATGTCGAACTTTCTCCAGATTGTCAGTAATGGTGATTTTTTAATGTTTAATCTTTTGACTGTAAATAACTATTGCATGTGAATTCTAACTTTTGGAACTAAAATAAGTGTGTTTAGAGTCATTTTCCTGCCCGAATTCAGTCAAAATAGAAGCTTCTGAGTAGGAGTAAAAGTCTGTAAAAATGGCAATTTTGGTCACTGTGATGCTTTAAAAAGTGGTTATTCAACATAAGGCACGATCCAATTGACAGTTTGAAACATTTTTGTACAGTCCAAAAAATCCACTTTCTGATGAACAATGATGACCCCGGACCTGTCGAACTTTCTCCAGATGGTCAGTAATGGTGATTTTTTTAATGTTTAATCTTTTGACTGTAAATAACTATTGCATGTGAATTATAACTTTTGGAACTAAAATAAGTGTGTTTAGAGTCATTTTCCTGCTTAAAATCAGTCAAAATAGAAGCTTCTGAGTAGGAAGAAAAGACTGTAAAAATGGGAATTTGGTCACTGTGAGGCTTTAAAAAGTGGTTATACAACATGAGGCACGATCCAATTGACATTTTGAATCACTTTTTGTACAGTCCAAAAAAATCAATTTTCTGATGAAAAACGATGACCCCGGACCTGTCGAACTTTCTCCAGATGGTCAGTAATTATGATTTTTTTAATGTTTAATTTTTTGGCTGTAAATAACTATTGCATATGAATTATCACTTTTGAAACTAAAATAAGCTTGTTTAGAGTCATTTTCCTGCCCGAAATCGGTCAAAATAGAAGCTTCTGAGTAGGAGGAAAAGTCTGTAAAAATGGCAATTTTGGTCACTGTGAGGCTTTAAAAAGTGGTTATTCAACATGAGGCACGATACAATTGACATTTTGAATAATTTTTTGTACAGTCCAAAAAAATCAATTTTCTGATGAAAAACAATGACCACCTGTCGAACTTTCTCTAGATGGTCAGGAATGGTGATTTTTTAATGTTTAATCTTTTGACTGTAAATAACTATGGCATGTGAATTATAACTTTTGGAACTAAAATAAGTGTGTTTAGAGTCATTTTTCTGGCCGAAATCAGTCAAAATAGAAGCTTCTGAGTAGGAGGAAAGGTCTGTAACAATGGAAATTGTTGTCACTGTGAGGCTTTAAAAAGTGGTTATTCAACATAAGGCACGATCCAATTGACATTTTGAAACATTTTTTGTACAGTCCAAACAATGAATTTTCTTATTAAAATTGATGACCCCGGACCTGTTGAACTTTCTCCAGATTGTCAGTAATGGTGATTTTTTAATGTTTAATCTTTTGACTGTAAATAACTATTGCATATGAATTAGCACTTTTGGAACTAAAATAAGTGTGTTTAAAGTCATTTTCCTGCCCGAAATTGGTCAAGATAGAAGCTTCTGAGTAGGAGGAAAGGTCTGTAATAATGGCAATTTTGGTCACTGTGAGGCTTTAAAAAGTCGTTATTCAACATGAGGCACGATCCAATTGACATTTTGAATCATTTATTGTACAGTCAAAAAATCAATTTTCTGATGAAAAACGATGACCCCGGATCTGTTGAACTTTCTCCAGATGGTCAGGAATGGCCATATTTTAATGTTTAAACTTTTGACTGTAAATAACTATTGCATGTGAATTATCACTTTTGGAACTAAAATAAGTGTGTTTAGAGTCATTTTCCTGCCCGAAATAGCTAAAAATAGAAGCTTCTGAGTAGGAGGAAAAGTCTGTAAAGATGGCAATTTTGGTCACTGTGAGGCTTTAAAAAGTGGTTATTCAACGTGAGGCACGATCCAATTAACATTTTGAATCATTATTTGTACAGTCCAAAAAATCAATTTTCTGATGAAAAACGATGACCCCGGATCTGTCAAACTTTCTCCAGATGGTCAGGAATGGTGATATTTTAATGTTTAATCTTTTGACTGTAAATAACTATTGCATGTGAATTACCACTTTTGGCACTAAAATAAGTGTGTTTAGAGTCATTTTCCTGCCCGAAATCAGTCAAAATAGAAGCTTCTCAGTAGGAGGAAAGGTCTGCAAAAATGGCAATTTTTGTCACTGTGAGGCTTTAAAAAGTGGATATTCAAAATAAGGCACGATCCAATTGAGATTTTGAAATATTTTTTGTACAGTCCAAAAATCAATTTTCTGATAAAAAATGATGACCCCGGAACTGTCGAACTTTCTCCAGATGGTCAGTAATGGTGATTTTTATAATGTTTAATCTTTTGACTGTAAATAACTATTGCATATGAATTATAACTTTTGGAACTAAAATAAGTGTTTAGAGTCATTTTCCTGCTCGAAATCAGTCAAAATAGAAGCTTCTGAGTAGGAGGAAAAGTCTGTAAAAATGGCAATTTTGGTCACTGTGAGGCTTTAAAAAGTGGTTATTCAACATGAGGCACGATACAATTGACATTTTGAATAATTTTTTGTACAGTCCAAAAAATCAATTTTCTGATGAAAAACAATGACCACCTGTCGAACTTTCTCTAGATGGTCAGGAATGGTGATTTTTTAATGTTTAATCTTTTGACTGTAAATAACTATGGCATGTGAATTATAACTTTTGGAACTAAAATAAGTGTGTTTAGAGTCATTTTTCTGGCCGAAATCAGTCAAAATAGAAGCTTCTGAGTAGGAGGAAAGGTCTGTAACAATGGAAATTGTTGTCACTGTGAGGCTTTAAAAGTGGTTATTCAACATAAGGCACGATCCAATTGACATTTTGAAACATTTTTTGTACAGTCCAAACAATGAATTTTCTTATTAAAATTGATGACCCCGGACCTGTTGAACTTTCTCCAGATTGTCAGTAATGGTGATTTTTTAATGTTTAATCTTTTGACTGTAAATAACTATTGCATATGAATTAGCACTTTTGGAACTAAAATAAGTGTGTTTAAAGTCATTTTCCTGCCCGAAATTGGTCAAGATAGAAGCTTCTGAGTAGGAGGAAAGGTCTGTAATAATGGCAATTTTGGTCACTGTGAGGCTTTAAAAAGTCGTTATTCAACATGAGGCACGATCCAATTGACATTTTGAATCATTTATTGTACAGTCAAAAAATCAATTTTCTGATGAAAAACGATGACCCCGGATCTGTTGAACTTTCTCCAGATGGTCAGGAATGGCCATATTTTAATGTTTAAACTTTTGACTGTAAATAACTATTGCATGTGAATTATCACTTTTGGAACTAAAATAAGTGTGTTTAGAGTCATTTTCCTGCCCGAAATAGCTAAAAATAGAAGCTTCTGAGTAGGAGGAAAAGTCTGTAAAGATGGCAATTTTGGTCACTGTGAGGCTTTAAAAAGTGGTTATTCAACGTGAGGCACGATCCAATTAACATTTTGAATCATTATTTGTACAGTCCAAAAAATCAATTTTCTGATGAAAAACGATGACCCCGGATCTGTCAAACTTTCTCCAGATGGTCAGGAATGGTGATATTTTAATGTTTAATCTTTTGACTGTAAATAACTATTGCATGTGAATTACCACTTTTGGCACTAAAATAAGTGTGTTTAGAGTCATTTTCCTGCCCGAAATCAGTCAAAATAGAAGCTTCTCAGTAGGAGGAAAGGTCTGCAAAAATGGCAATTTTTGTCACTGTGAGGCTTTAAAAAGTGGATATTCAAAATAAGGCACGATCCAATTGAGATTTTGAAATATTTTTTGTACAGTCCAAAAAATCAATTTTCTGATAAAAAATGATGACCCCGGAACTGTCGAACTTTCTCCAGATGGTCAGTAATGGTGATTTTTATAATGTTTAATCTTTTGACTGTAAATAACTATTGCATATGAATTATAACTTTTGGAACTAAAATAAGTGTTTAGAGTCATTTTCCTGCTCGAAATCAGTCAAAATAGAAGCTTCTGAGTAGGAGGAAAAGTCGGTAAAAATGGCAATTTTGGCCACTGTGAGTCTTTAAAAAGTGGTTATTCAGCATGAGGCACGATCCAATTGACATTTTAAATCATTTTTTGTACAGTCCCAAAAATGAATTTTCTGATGAAAATTGATGACCCCGGACCTGTTGAACTTTCTCCAGATGGTCAGTAATGGTGATTTTTTAATGTTTAATCTTTTGACTGTAAATAACTATTGCATGTGAATTATCCCTTTTGGAACTAAAATAAGTGTGTTTAGAGTCATTTTCCTGCCCGAAATCAGTCAAAATAGAAGCTTCTGAGTAGGAGGAAAAGTCTGTAAAAATGGCAATTTTTGTCACTGTGAGGCTTTAAAAAGTGGTTATTCAACATGAGGCACAATCCAATTGACATTTTGAATCATTTTTTGTACAGTCCAAAAAATCCACTTTCTGATGATAAATGATGACCCCGGACATGTCGAACTTTCTCCAGATTGTCAGTAATGGTGATTTTTTAATGTTTAATCTTTTGACTGTAAATAACTATTGCATGTGAATTCTAACTTTTGGAACTAAAATAAGTGTGTTTAGAGTCATTTTCCTGCCCGAATTCAGTCAAAATAGAAGCTTCTGAGTAGGAGTAAAAGTCTGTAAAAATGGCAATTTTGGTCACTGTGATGCTTTAAAAAGTGGTTATTCAACATAAGGCACGATCCAATTGACAGTTTGAAACATTTTTGTACAGTCCAAAAATCCACTTTCTGATGAACAATGATGACCCCGGACATGTCGAACTTTCTCCAGATGGTCATAATGGTGATTTTTTTAATGTTTAATCTTTTGACTGTAAATAACTATTGCATATGAATTATCTTTTTTGGAACTAAAATAAGTGTGTTTAGAGTCATTTTCCTGCTTGAAATCAGTCAAAATAGAAGCTTCTGAGTAGGAAGAAAAGACTGTAAAAATGGCAATTTGGTCACTGTGAGGCTTTAAAAAGTGGTTATACAACATGAGGCACGATCCAATTGACATTTTGAATCACTTTTTGTACAGTCCAAAAAAATCAATTTTCTGATGAAAAACGATGACCCCGGACCTGTCGAACTTTCTCCAGATGGTCAGTAATTATGATTTTTTTAATGTTTAATTTTTTGGCTGTAAATAACTATTGCATATGAATTATCACTTTTGAAACTAAAATAAGCTTGTTTAGAGTCATTTTCCTGCCCGAAATCGGTCAAAATAGAAGCTTCAGAGTAGGAGGAAAAGTCTGTAAAAATGGCAATTTTGGTCACTGTGAGGCTTTAAAAAGTGGTTATTCAACATGAGGCACGATACAATTGACATTTTGAATAATTTTTTGTACAGTCCAAAAAATCAATTTTCTGATGAAAAACAATGACCACCTGTCGAACTTTCTCTAGATGGTCAGGAATGGTGATTTTTTAATGTTTAATCTTTTGACTGTAAATAACTATGGCATGTGAATTATAACTTTTGGAACTAAAATAAGTGTGTTTAGAGTCATTTTTCTGGCCGAAATCAGTCAAAATAGAAGCTTCTGAGTAGGAGGAAAGGTCTGTAACAATGGAAATTGTTGTCACTGTGAGGCTTTAAAAAGTGGTTATTCAACATAAGGCACGATCCAATTGACATTTTGAAACATTTTTTGTACAGTCCAAACAATGAATTTTCTGATTAAAATTGATGACCCCGGACCTGTTGAACTTTCTCCAGATTGTCAGTAATGGTGATTTTTTAATGTTTAATCTTTTGACTGTAAATAACTATTGCATATGAATTAGCACTTTTGGAACTAAAATAAGTGTGTTTAAAGTCATTTTCCTGCCCGAAATTGGTCAAGATAGAAGCTTCTGAGTAGGAGGAAAGGTCTGTAATAATGGCAATTTTGGTCACGGTGAGGCTTTAAAAAGTCGTTATTCAACATGAGGCACGATCCAATTGACATTTTGAATCATTTATTGTACAGTCAAAAAATCAATTTTCTGATGAAAAACGATGACCCCGGATCTGTCGAACTTTCTCCAGATGGTCAGGAATGGCCATATTTTAATGTTTAAACTTTTGATTATAAATAACTATTGCATGTGAATTATCACTTTTGGAACTAAAATAAGTGTGTTTAGAGTCATTTTCCTGCCCGAAATAGCTCAAAATAGAAGCTTCTGAGTAGGAGGAAATGTCTGTAAAGATGGCAATTTTGGTCACTGTGAGGCTCTAAAAAGTGGATATTCAAAATAAGGCACGATCCAATTGAGATTTTGAAATATTTTTTGTACAGTCCAAAAAATCAATTTTCTGATGAAAAAATGATGACCCCGGACCTGTCGAACTTTCTCCAGATGGTCAGGAATGGTGATTTTTTAATGTTTAATCTTTTGACTGTAAATAACTATTGCATGTGAATTATCCCTTTTGGAACTAAAATAAGTGTGTTTAGAGTCATTTTCCTGCCCGAAATCAGTCAAAATAGAAGCTTCTGAGTAGGAGGAAAAGTCTGTAAAAATGGCAATTTTGGTCACTGTGAGGCTTTAAAAAGTGGTTATTCAACATGAGGCACGATACAATCGACATTTTGAATCATTTTTTGTACAGTCCAAAAAATCAATTTTCTGCTGAAAAACGATGACCCCGATTTGTCAAACTTTCTCCAGATGGTCAGGAATGGTGATTTTTAATGTTTAATCTTTTGACTGTAAATAACTATTGCATGTGAATTATCACTTTTGGAACTAAAATAAGTGTATTTAGAGTCATTTTCCTGCCCGAAATCAGTCAAAATAGAAGCTTCTCAGTAGGAGGAAAGGTCTGTAAAAATGGCAATTTTGGTCAATGTGAGGCTTTAAAAAGTGGCTATTCAACATAAGGCAGGATCCAATTGACATTTTGAAACATTTTTTGTACAGTCCCAAAAATCCACTTTCTGATGAAAAATGATGACCCCTGACCTGTCGAACTTTCTCCAGATTGTCAGTAATGGTGATTTTTTAATGTTTAATCTTTTGACTGTAAATAACTATTGCATGTGAATTCTAACTTTTGGAACTAAAATAAGTGTGTTTAGAGTCATTTTCCTGCCCGAATTCAGTCAAAATAGAAGCTTCTGAGTAGGAGTAAAAGTCTGTAAAAATGGCAATTTTGGTCACTGTGATGCTTTAAAAAGTGGTTATTCAACATAAGGCACGATCCAATTGACAGTTTGAAACATTTTTGTACAGTCCAAAAAATCCACTTTCTGATGAACAATGATGACCCCGGACCTGTCGAACTTTCTCCAGATGGTCAGGAATGGTGATTTTTTAATGTTTAATCTTTTGACTGTAAATAACTATTGCATGTGAATTATAACTTTTGGAACTAAAATAAGTGTGTTTAGAGTCATTTTCCTGCTTGAAATCAGTCAAAATAGAAGCTTCTGAGTAGGAGGATAAGTCTGTAAAAATGGCAATTTTGGTCACTGTGAGGCTTTAACCCCTTCCATGCTGCGGATGGCCCCCGGCCATCTGACGTCACGGTGGGCGTGTGCGGAGGACGGCCGGGGACGTCCGAATCCCGCCCACTGATCAATTCGCTCGCACAGCGGGAAAATTCCGGCCGCGTTGAAGCGGTTAAAAAGTAGTTATACAACATGAGGCACGATCCAATTGACATTTTGAATCACTTTTTGTACAGTCCAAAAAAATCAATTTTCTGATGAAAAACGATGACCCCGGACCTGTCGAACTTTCTCCAGATGGTCAGTAATTATGATTTTTTAATGTTTAATTTTTTGGCTGTAAATAACTATTGCATATGAATTATCACTTTTGAAACTAAAATAAGCTTGTTTAGAGTCATTTTCATGCCCGAAATCAGTCAAAATAGAAGCTTCTGAGTAGGAGGAAAAGTCTGTAAAAATGGCAATTTTTGTCACTGTGAGGCTTTAAAAGTGGATATTCAAAATAAGGCACAATCCAATTGAGATTTTGAAATATTTTTTGTACGGTCCAAAAAAACAATTTTCTGATGAAAAATGATGACCCCGGACCTGTTGAACTTTCTCTAGATGGTCAGTAATGGTGTTTTTTTAATGTTTAATCTTTTGACTGTAAATAAGTTTTGCATGTGAGTTATCCCTTTTGGAACTAAAATAAGTGTGTTTAGAGTCATTTTCCTGCCAAAAATCAGTCAAAATAGAAGCTTCTGAGTAGGAGGAAAAGTCTGTAAAAATGGCAATTTTGGTCACTGTGAGGCTTTAAAAAGTGGTTATTCAACATGAGGCACAATCCAATTGACATTTTGAATCATTTGTTGTACAGTCCAAAAAATCCACTTTCTGATGAAAAATGATGACCCCGGACATGTCGAACTTTCTCCAGATTGTCAGTAATGGTGATTTTTTAATGTTTAATCTTGTGACTGTAAATAACTATTGCATATGAATTAGCACTTTTGGAACTAAAATAAGTGTGTTTAAAGTCATTTTCCTGCCCGAAATTGGTCAAAATAGAATCTTCTGATTAGGAGGAAGGGTCTGTAAAAATGGCAATGTTCGTCAATGTGAGGCTTTAAAAAGTGGTTATTCAACATGAGGCACGATCCAATTGACATTTTGAAACATTTTTTGTACAGTCCAAAAAATGAATTTTCCGATGAAAAATGATGACCCCGGACCTGTCGAACTTTCTCCAGATGGTCAGTAATGGTGATTTTTTAATGTTTAATCTTTTGACTGTAAATAACTATTGCATGTGAATTCTAACTTTTGGAACTAAAATAAGTGTGTTTAGAGTCATTTTCCTGCCTGAAATCGGTCAAAATAGAAGATTCTGAGTAGGAGGAAAGGTCTGTAAAAATAGCAATTTTTGTCACTGTGAGGCTTTAAAAAGTGGTTATTCAACATAAGGCACGATCCAATTGACAGTTTGAAATATTTTTTGTACAGTCCAAAAAAATCTATTTTCTGATTAAAAACGATGACCCCGGACCTGTCGAACTTTCTCCAGATGGTCAATAATGGTGATTATTTTAATGTTTAATCTTTGACTGTAAATAACTATTGCATGTGAATTATCACTTTTGGAACTAAAATAAGTGTGTTTATAGTCATTTTCCTTCCTGAAATCGGTCAAAATAGAAACTTCTGAGTAGGAGGGAAGGTCTGTAAAAATGGCAATTTTTGTCACTGCGAGGTTTTAAAAAGTGGTTATTCAACATAAGGCACGATCCAATTGACATTTTGAAACATTTTTTGTACAGTCCAAAAAATCCACTTTCTGATGAAAAATGATGACCCCGGACCTGTCGAACTTTCTGCAGATGGTCAGTAATGGTGATTTTTTTAATGTTTAATCTTTTGACTATAAATAACTATTGCATACGAATTATCACTTTGGAACTAAAATAACTGTGTTTAGAGTCCTTTTCATGCCAGAAATCAGTCAAAATAGAAGCTTCTGAGTAGGAGGAAAAGTCTGTACAAATGGCAATTTTGGTCACTGTGAGTCTTTAAAAAGTGGTTACTCAACATGAGGCACGATCCAATTGACATTTTGAATCATTTTTTGTACTGTCCAAAAATCCACTTTCTGATGAAAAATGATGACCCCGGACCTGTCGAACTTTCTCCAGATTGTCAGTAATGGTGATTTTTTAATGTTTAATCTTTTGACTGTAAATACCTATTGCATGTGAATTATCACTATTGGAACTAAAATAACTGTGTTTAGAGTCATTTTCATGCCCGAAATCAGTCAAAATAGAAGCTTCTGAGTAGGAGGAAAAGTCTGTAAAGATGGCAATTTTGGTCACTGTGAGGCTTTAAAAAGTGGTTATTCAACGTGAGGCACGATCCAATTGACATTTTGAATAATTTTTTGTACAGTCCAAAAAAATCAATTTTCTGATGAAAAACGATGACCCCGGATCTGTCGAACTTTCTCCAGATGGTCAGGAATGGTGATTTTTATAATGTTTAATCTTTTGACTGTAAATAACTATTGCATGTCAATTATCAGTTTTGGAACTAAAATAAGTGTGTTTAGAGTCATTTTCCTGCCCGAAATCGGTCAAAATAGAGGCTTCTGAGTAGGAGAAAAGGTCTGTAAAAATGGCAATTTTGGTCACTGCGAGGCTTTAAAAAGTGGTTATTCAACATAAGGCACAATCAAATTGACATTTTGAAGCATTTTTTGTACAGTCCAAAAAATCCACTTTCTGATGAAAAATGATGACGCCGGACCTGTTGAACTTTCTCCAGATTGCCAGTAATGGTGATTTTTGAATGTTTAATCTTTTGACTGTAAATAACTATTGCATGTGAATTATAACTTTTGGAACTAAAATAAGCTTGTTTAGAGTCCTTTTCTTGCCCGAAATCGGTCAAAATAGAAACTTCTGAGTAGGAGGAAAGGTCTGTAAAAATGGCAATTTTGGTCACTATGAGGCTTTAAAAAGTGGTTACTCAAAATGAGGCACGATCCAATTGACATTTTGAATCATTTTTTGTACAGTCCAAAAAATCAATTTTCTGATGAAAAACGATGACCCCGAACTTGTCGAACTTTCTGCAGATTGTCAGGAATGGTCATATTTTAATGTTTAATCTTTTGACTGTAAATAACTATTGCATGTGAATTATAACTTTTGGAACTAAAATAAGCTTGTTTAGAGTCTTTTTCCTGCCCGAAATCGGTCAAAATAGAAGCTTCTGAGTAGGAGGAAAGGACTGTAAAAATGGCAATTTTGGTCACTGTGAGGCTTTAAAAAGTGGTTATTCAACATGAGGCACGATCCAATTGACATTTTAAAACATTTTTTGTACGATCCAAAAATCAATTTTCTGATGAAAAACGATGACCCCGGACCTGTCGAACTTTCTCCAGATGGTTAGTAATGGTGATTTTTTAATGTTTAATCTTTTGACTGTAAATAACTATTGCATGTGAATTATCGCTTTTGGAACTAAAATAAGTGTGTTTAAAGTCATTTTCCTGCCCGAAATTGGTCAAAATAGAAGCTTCTGAGTAGGAGGAAAGGTCTGTAAATATGGCAATTTTGGTCACTGTGAGGCTTTAAAAAGTGGTTATTCAACATGAGGCACGATCCAAATGACATTTTGAATCAATTTTTGTACAGTCCAAAAAATCAATTTTCGGATGAAAAACGATGACCCCGGACCTGTCGAACTTTCTCCAGATGGTCAGTAATGGTGATTTTTTAATGTTTAATCTTTTCACTGTAAATAACTATTGCATATGAATTATCACTTTTGCAACTAAAATAAGTGTGTTTAGAGTCATTTTCCTGCCTGAAATCTGTCAAAATAGAAGCTTCCGAGTAGGAGGAAAGGTCTGTAAAAATGGCAATTTTGGTCACTGTGAGGGTTTAAAAAGTGGTTATTCAACATGAGGCACGATCCAATTGACATTTTGAATCATTTTTTGTTCAGTCCAAAAAATCAATTTTCTGATGAAAAAGGATGTCCCCGGACCTGTCGAACCTTCTCCAGATGGTCAGGAATGTTGATTTTTTAATGTTTAATATTTTACTGTAAATAGCTATTGCATGTGAATTATCACTTTTGGAACTAAAATAAGTGTGTTTAGAGTAATTTTCCTGCCCGAAATCAGTCAAAATAGAAGCTTCTGAGTAGGAGGAAAAGTCTGTAAAAATGGCGATTTTGGTCACTGTGAGGGTTTAAAAAGTGGTGTTTCAACATGAGGCACAATCCAATTGACATTTTGAATCATTTTTTGCACAGTCCAAAAAAACAATTTTCTGATGAAAAACGATGACCGCGGATCTGTCGAACTTTCTCCAGATGGTCAGGAATGTTGATTTTTAATGTTTAATCTTTTGACTGTAAATAGCTATTGCATGTGAATTATCACTTTTGGAACTAAAATAAGTGTGTTTAGAGTAATCTTCCTGCCCGAAATCAGTCAAAATAGAAGCTTCTGTGTAGGAGGAAAAGTCTGTAAAGATGGCAATTTTGGTCACTGTGAGGCTTTAAAAAGTGGTTATTCAACGTGAGGCACGATCCAATTGATATTTTGAATAATTTTTTGTACAGTCCAAAAAAATCAATTTTCTGATGAAAAACGATGACCGCGGATCTGTCGAACTTTCTCCAGATGGTCAGGAATGGTGATATTTTAATGTTTAATCTTTTGACTGTAAATAACTATTGCATGTGAATTATAACTTTTGGAACTAAAATAAGCTTGTTTAGAGTCCTTTTCCTGCCCGAAATCGGTCAAAATAGAAACTTCTGAGTAGGAGGAAAGGTCTGTAAAAATGGCAATTTTGGTCACTATGAGGCTTTAAAAAGTGGTTACTCAACATGAGGCACGATCCAATTGACATTTTGAATCATTTTTTGTACAGTCCAAAAAATCAATTTTCTGATGAAAAACGATGACCCCGAACTTGTCGAACTTTCTGCAGATTGTCAGGAATGGTCATATTTTAATGTTTAATCTTTTGACTGTAAATAACTATTGCATGTGAATTATAACTTTTGGAACTAAAATAAGGTTGTTTAGAGTCTTTTTCCTGCCCGAAATCGGTCAAAATAGAAGCTTCTGAGTAGGAGGAAAGGTCTGTAAAAATGGCAATTTTGGTCACTGTGAGGCTTTAAAAAGTGGTTATTCAACATGAGGCACGATCCAATTGACATTTTGAATCAATTTTTGTACAGTCCAAAAAATCAATTTTCTGATGAAAAACGATGACCCCGGACCTGTCGGAATTTCTCCAGATGGTCAGTAATGGTGATTTTTAAATGTTTAATCTTTTCACTGTAAATAACTATTGCATATGAATTATCACTTTTGGAACTAAAATAAGTGTGTTTAGAGTCATTTTCCTGCCTGAAATCTGTCAAAATAGAAGCTTCCGAGTAGGAGGAAAGGTCTGTAAAAATGGCAATTTTGGTCACTGTGGGGCTTTAAAAAGTGGTTATTCAGCATGAGGCACGATCCAATTGACATTTTGAAAAAAAAATTTACAGTCCAAAAAATCCACTTTCTGATGAAAAACGATGACCCCGGACCTGTCGAACTTTCTCCAGATTGTCAGTAATGGTGATTTTTAAATGTTTAATCTGTTGACTGTAAGTAACTATTGCATATGAATTATGACTTTTGGAACTAAAATAAGTGTGTTTAAAGTCATTTTCCTGCCTGAAATCGGTCAAAATAGAAGCTTCTGAGTAGGAGGAAAGATTTGTAAATATGGCAATTTTGGTCACTGTTAGGCTTTAAAAAGTGGTTATTCAACATGAGGCACGATCCAATTGACATTTTGAATCAATTTTTGTAAAGTCCAAAAAATCAATTTTCTGATGAAAAACGATGATCCCGGACCTGTCGAAAGTTCTCCAGATGGTCAGGAATATTGATTTTTTCATGTTTAATATTTTGGCTGTAAAAAACTATTGCATGTGAATTTTCACTTTTGGAACTAAAATAAGTGTGTTTAGAGTAATTTTCCTGCCCGAAATCAGTCAAAATAGAAGCTTCTGAGTAGGAGGAAAAGTCTGTAAAAATGGCAATTTTGGTCACTATGAGGGTTTAAAAAGTGGAAATTCAACATGAGGCACGATCCAATTGACATTTTGAATATTTTTTGTACAGTTCAAAAAATCAATTTTCTGATGAAAAACGATGACCCCGGACCTGTCAAACTTTCTCCAGATGGTCAGTAAAGGTGATTTTTTAATGTTTAATCTTTTGACTGTAAATAACTATTGCATGTGAATTATTGCTTTTGGAACTATAATACATGTGTTGAGAGTCATTTTCCTGCCTGAAATCGGTCAAAATAGAAGCTTCTGAGTAGGAGGAAAAGTCTGTAAAAATGGCAATTTTGGTCACTGTGAGGGTTTAAAAAGTGGTTATTCAACATGAGGCACGATCCAATTGACATTTTGAAAAAAAAATTGTACAGTCCAAAAAATCAATTTTCTGATGAAAAACGATGACCCCGGACCTGTCGAACTTTCTCCAGATGGTCAGGAATGGTGATATTTTAATGTTTAATCTTTTGACTGTAAATAACTATTGCATGTGAATTACCACTTTTGGAACTAAAATAAGTGTGTTTAGAGTCATTTTCCTGCCCGAAATCAGTCAAAATAGAAGCTTCTCAGTAGGAGGAAAGGTCTGTAAAAATGGCAATTTTGGTCAATGTGAGGCTTTAAAAAGTGGCTATTCAACATAAGGCAGGATCCAATTGACATTTTGAAACATTTTTTGTACAGTCCCAAAAATCCACTTTCTGATGAAAAATGATGACCCCGGACCTGTCGAACTTTCTCCAGATTGTCAGTAATGGTGATTTTTTAATGTTTAATCTTTTGACTGTAAATAACTATTGCATGTGAATTCTAACTTTTGGAACTAAAATAAGTGTGTTTAGAGTCATTTTCCTGCCCGAATTCAGTCAAAATAGAAGCTTCTGAGTAGGAGTAAAAGTCTGTAAAAATGGCAATTTTGGTCACTGTGATGCTTTAAAAAGTGGTTATTCAACATAAGGCACGATCCAATTGACAGTTTGAAACATTTTTGTACAGTCCAAAAAATCCACTTTCTGATGAACAATGATGACCCCGGACCTGTCGAACTTTCTCCAGATGGTCAGGAATGGTGATTTTTTAATGTTTAATCTTTTGACTGTAAATAACTATTGCATGTGAATTATAACTTTTGGAACTAAAATAAGTGTGTTTAGAGTCATTTTCCTGCTTGAAATCAGTCAAAATAGAAGCTTCTGAGTAGGAGGATAAGTCTGTAAAAATGGCAATTTTGGTCACTGTGAGGCTTTAACCCCTTCCATGCTGCGGATGGCCCCCGGCCATCTGACGTCACGGTGGGCGTGTGCGGAGGACGGCCGGGGGACGTCCGAATCCCGCCCACTGATCAATTCGCTCGCACAGTGGGAAAATTCCGGCCGCGTTGAAGCGGTTAAAAAGTAGTTATACAACATGAGGCACGATCCAATTGACATTTTGAATCACTTTTTGTACAGTCCCAAAAAAATCAATTTTCTGATGAAAAACGATGACCCCGGACCTGTCGAACTTTCTCCAGATGGTCAGTAATTATGATTTTTTTAATGTTTAATTTTTTGGCTGTAAATAACTATTGCATATGAATTATCACTTTTGAAACTAAAATAAGCTTGTTTAGAGTCATTTTCATGCCCGAAATCAGTCAAAATAGAAGCTTCTGAGTAGGAGGAAAAGTCTGTAAAAATGGCAATTTTTGTCACTGTGAGGCTTTAAAAAGTGGATATTCAAAATAAGGCACAATCCAATTGAGATTTTGAAATATTTTTTGTACGGTCCAAAAAAAACAATTTCCTGATGAAAAATGATGACCCCGGACCTGTTGAACTTTCTCTAGATGGTCAGTAATGGTGTTTTTTTAATGTTTAATCTTTTGACTGTAAATAACTATTGCATGTGAATTATCCCTTTTGGAACTAAAATAAGTGTGTTTAGAGTCATTTTCCTGCCCATTATCAGTCAAAATAGAAGCTTCTGAGTAGGAGGAAAAGTCTGTAAAAATGGCAATTTTGGTCTCTGTGAGGGTTTAAAAAGTGGTTATTCAACATGAGGCACAATCCAATTGACATTTTGAATCATTTGTTGTACAGTCCAAAAATCCACTTTCTGATGAAAAATGATGACCCCGGACATGTCGAACTTTCTCCAGATTGTCAGTAATGGTGATTTTTTAATGTTTAATCTTGTGACTGTAAATAACTATTGCATATGAATTAGCACTTTTGGAACTAAAATAAGTGTGTTTAAAGTCATTTTCCTGCCCGAAATTGGTCAAAATAGAATCTTCTGATTAGGAGGAAGGGTCTGTAAAAATGGCAATGTTCGTCAATGTGAGGCTTTAAAAAGTGGTTATTCAACATGAGGCACGATCCAATTGACATTTTGAAACATTTTTTGTACAGTCCAAAAAATGAATTTTCCGATGAAAAATGATGACCCCGGACCTGTCGAACTTTCTCCAGATGGTCAGTAATGGTGATTTTTAATGTTTAATCTTTTGACTGTAAATAACTATTGCATGTGAATTCTAACTTTTGGAACTAAAATAAGTGTGTTTAGAGTCATTTTCCTGCCTGAAATCGGTCAAAATAGAAGATTCTGAGTAGGAGGAAAGGTCTGTAAAAATAGCAATTTTTGTCACTGTGAGGCTTTAAAAAGTGGTTATTCAACATAAGGCACGATCCAATTGACAGTTTGAAATATTTTTTGTACAGTCCAAAAAAATCTATTTTCTGATTAAAAACGATGACCCCGGACCTGTCGAACTTTCTCCAGATGGTCAATAATGGTGATTATTTTAATGTTTAATCTTTTGACTGTAAATAACTATTGCATGTGAATTATCACTTTTGGAACTAAAATAAGTGTGTTTATAGTCATTTTCCTTCCTGAAATCGGTCAAAATAGAAACTTCTGAGTAGGAGGGAAGGTCTGTAAAAATGGCAATTTTTGTCACTGCGAGGTTTTAAAAAGTGGTTATTCAACATAAGGCACGATCCAATTGACATTTTGAAACATTTTTTGTACAGTCCAAAAAATCCACTTTCTGATGAAAAATGATGACCCCGGACCTGTCGAACTTTCTGCAGATGGTCAGTAATGGTGATTTTTTTAATGTTTAATCTTTTGACTATAAATAACTATTGCATACGAATTATCACTTTGGAACTAAAATAACTGTGTTTAGAGTCCTTTTCATGCCAGAAATCAGTCAAAATAGAAGCTTCTGAGTAGGAGGAAAAGTCTGTACAAATGGCAATTTTGGTCACTGTGAGTCTTTAAAAAGTGGTTACTCAACATGAGGCACGATCCAATTGACATTTTGAATCATTTTTTGTACTGTCCAAAAATCCACTTTCTGATGAAAAATGATGACCCCGGACCTGTCGAACTTTCTCCAGATTGTCAGTAATGGTGATTTTTTAATGTTTAATCTTTTGACTGTAAATACCTATTGCATGTGAATTATCACTTTTGGAACTAAAATAACTGTGTTTAGAGTCATTTTCATGCCCGAAATCAGTCAAAATAGAAGCTTCTGAGTAGGAGGAAAAGTCTGTAAAGATGTCAATTTTGGTCACTGTGAGGCTTTAAAAAGTGGTTATTCAACGTGAGGCACGATCCAATTTACATTTTGAATAATTTTTTGTACAGTCCAAAAAAATCAATTTTCTGATGAAAAACGATGACCCCGGATCTGTCGAACTTTCTCCAGATGGTCAGGAATGGTGATTTTTATAATGTTTAATCTTTTGACTGTAAATAACTATTGCATGTCAATTATCAGTTTTGGAACTAAAATAAGTGTGTTTAGAGTCATTTTCCTGCCCGAAATCGGTCAAAATAGAGGCTTCTGAGTAGGAGAAAAGGTCTGTAAAAATGGCAATTTTGGTCACTGCGAGGCTTTAAAAAGTGGTTATTCAACATAAGGCACAATCAAATTGACATTTTGAAGCATTTTTTGTACAGTCCAAAAATCCACTTTCTGATGAAAAATGATGACGCCGGACCTGTTGAACTTTCTCCAGATTGCCAGTAATGGTGATTTTTGAATGTTTAATCTTTTGACTGTAAATAACTATTGCATGTGAATTATAACTTTTGGAACTAAAATAAGCTTGTTTAGAGTCCTTTTCTTGCCCGAAATCGGTCAAAATAGAAACTTCTGAGTAGGAGGAAAGGTCTGTAAAAATGGCAATTTTGGTCACTATGAGGCTTTAAAAAGTGGTTACTCAACATGAGGCACGATCCAATTGACATTTTGAATCATTTTTTGTACAGTCACAAAATCAATTTTCTGATGAAAAACGATGACCCCGAACTTGTCGAACTTTCTGCAGATTGTCAGGAATGGTCATATTTTAATGTTTAATCTTTTGACTGTAAATAACTATTGCATGTGAATTATAACTTTTGGAACTAAAATAAGCTTGTTTAGAGTCTTTTTCCTGCCCGAAATCGGTCAAAATAGAAGCTTCTGAGTAGGAGGAAAGGACTGTAAAAATGGCAATTTTGGTCACTGTGAGGCTTTAAAAAGTGGTTATTCAACATGAGGCACGATCCAATTGACATTTTAAAACATTTTTTGTACGATCCAAAAATCAATTTTCTGATGAAAAACGATGACCCCGGACCTGTCGAACTTTCTCCAGATGGTTAGTAATGGTGATTTTTTAATGTTTAATCTTTTGACTGTAAATAACTATTGCATGTGAATTATCGCTTTTGGAACTAAAATAAGTGTGTTTAAAGTCATTTTCCTGCCCGAAATTGGTCAAAATAGAAGCTTCTGAGTAGGAGGAAAGGTCTGTAAATATGGCAATTTTGGTCACTGTGAGGCTTTAAAAAGTGGTTATTCAACATGAGGCACGATCCAAATGACATTTTGAATCAATTTTTGTACAGTCCAAAAAATCAATTTTCGGATGAAAAACGATGACCCCGGACCTGTCGAACTTTCTCCAGATGGTCAGTAATGGTGATTTTTTAATGTTTAATCTTTTCACTGTAAATAACTATTGCATATGAATTATCACTTTTGCAACTAAAATAAGTGTGTTTAGAGTCATTTTCCTGCCTGAAATCTGTCAAAATAGAAGCTTCCGAGTAGGAGGAAAGGTCTGTAAAAATGGCAATTTTGGTCACTGTGAGGGTTTAAAAAGTGGTTATTCAACATGAGGCACGATCCAATTGACATTTTGAATCATTTTTTGTTCAGTCCAAAAAATCAATTTTCTGATGAAAAAGGATGTCCCCGGACCTGTCGAACCTTCTCCAGATGGTCAGGAATGTTGATTTTTTAATGTTTAATATTTTACTGTAAATAGCTATTGCATGTGAATTATCACTTTTGGAACTAAAATAAGTGTGTTTAGAGTAATTTTCCTGCCCGAAATCAGTCAAAATAGAAGCTTCTGAGTAGGAGGAAAAGTCTGTAAAAATGGCAATTTCGGTCACTGTGAGGGTTTAAAAAGTGGTGTTTCAACATGAGGCACAATCCAATTGACATTTTGAATCATTTTTTGTACAGTCCAAAAAAACAATTTTCTGATGAAAAACGATGACCGCGGACCTGTCGAACTTTCTCCAGATGGTCAGGAATGTTGATTTTTTAATGTTTAATCTTTTGACTGTAAATAGCTATTGCATGTGAATTATCACTTTTGGAACTAAAATAAGTGTGTTTAGAGTAATCTTCCTGCCCGAAATCAGTCAAAATAGAAGCTTCTGTGTAGGAGGAAAAGTCTGTAAAGATGGCAATTTTGGTCACTGTGAGGCTTTAAAAAGTGGTTATTCAACGTGAGGCACGATCCAATTGATATTTTGAATAATTTTTTGTACAGTCCAAAAAAATCAATTTTCTGATGAAAAACGATGACCGCGGATCTGTCGAACTTTCTCCAGATGGTCAGGAATGGTGATATTTTAATGTTTAATCTTTTGACTGTAAATAACTATTGCATGTGAATTATAACTTTTGGAACTAAAATAAGCTTGTTTAGAGTCCTTTTCCTGCCCGAAATCGGTCAAAATAGAAACTTCTGAGTAGGAGGAAAGGTCTGTAAAAATGGCAATTTTGGTCACTATGAGGCTTTAAAAAGTGGTTACTCAACATGAGGCACGATCCAATTGACATTTTGAATCATTTTTTGTACAGTCCAAAAAATCAATTTTCTGATGAAAAACGATGACCCCGAACTTGTCGAACTTTCTGCAGATTGTCAGGAATGGTCATATTTTAATGTTTAATCTTTTGACTGTAAATAACTATTGCATGTGAATTATAACTTTTGGAACTAAAATAAGGTTGTTTAGAGTCTTTTTCCTGCCCGAAATCGGTCAAAATAGAAGCTTCTGAGTAGGAGGAAAGGTCTGTAAAAATGGCAATTTTGGTCACTGTGAGGCTTTAAAAAGTGGTTATTCAACATGAGGCACGATCCAATTGACATTTTGAATCAATTTTTGTACAGTCCAAAAAATCAATTTTCTGATGAAAAACGATGACCCCGGACCTGTCGAACTTTCTCCAGATGGTCAGTAATGGGGATTATTTAATGTTTAATCTTTTCCCTGTAAATAACTATTGCATATGAATTATCACTTTTGGAACTAAAATAAGTGTGTTTAGAGTCATTTTCCTGCCTGAAATCTGTCAAAATAGAAGCTTCCGAGTAGGAGGAAAGGTCTGTAAAAATGGCAATTTTGGTCACTGTGGGGCTTTAAAAAGTGGTTATTCAGCATGAGGCACGATCCAATTGACATTTTGAAAAAAAAATTTACAGTCCAAAAAATCCACTTTCTGATGAAAAACGATGACCCCGGACCTGTCGAACTTTCTCCAGATTGTCAGTAATGGTGATTTTTAAATGTTTAATCTGTTGACTGTAAGTAACTATTGCATATGAATTATGACTTTTGGAACTAAAATAAGTGTGTTTAAAGTCATTTTCCTGCCTGAAATCGGTCAAAATAGAAGCTTCTGAGTAGGAGGAAAGATTTGTAAATATGGCAATTTTGGTCACTGTTAGGCTTTAAAAAGTGGTTATTCAACATGAGGCACGATCCAATTGACATTTTGAATCAATTTTTGTAAAGTCCAAAAATCAATTTTCTGATGAAAAACGATGATCCCGGACCTGTCGAAAGTTCTCCAGATGGTCAGGAATATTGATTTTTTCATGTTTAATATTTTGGCTGTAAAAACTATTGCATGTGAATTTTCACTTTTGGAACTAAAATAAGTGCGTTTAGAGTAATTTTCCTGCCCGAAATCAGTCAAAATAGAAGCTTCTGAGTAGGAGGAAAAGTCTGTAAAAATGGCAATTTTGGTCACTGTGAGGGTTTAAAAAGTGGATATTCAACATGAGGCACGATCCAATTGACATTTTGAATATTTTTTGTACAGTTCAAAAAATCAATTTTCTGATGAAAAACGATGACCCCGGACCTGTCAAACTTTCTCCAGATGGTCAGTAATGGTGATTTTTTAATGTTAATCTTTTGACTGTAAATAACTATTGCATGTGAATTATTGCTTTTGGAACTATAATACATGTGTTGAGAGTCATTTTCCTGCCTGAAAACGGTCAAAATAGAAGCTTCTGAGTAGGAGGAAAGGTCTGTAAAAATGGCAATTTTGGTCACTGTGAGGGTTTAAAAAGTGGTTATTCAACATGAGGCACGATCCAATTGACATTTTGAAAAAAAAATTGTACAGTCCAAAAATCAATTTTCTGATGAAAAACGATGACCCCGGACCTGTCGAACTTTCTCCAGATGGTCAGGAATGGTGATTTTTTTAATGTTTATTCTTTTGACTGTAAATAACTATTGCATGTGAATTACCACTTTTGGAACTAAAATAAGTGTGTTTAGAGTCATTTTCCTGCCCGAAATCAGTCAAAATAGAAGCTTCTCAGTAGGAGGAAAGGTCTGTAAAAATGGCAATTTTGGTCAATGTGAGGCTTTAAAAAGTGGCTATTCAACATAAGGCAGGATCCAATTGACATTTTGAAACATTTTTTGTACAGTCCCAAAAATCCACTTTCTGATGAAAAATGATGACCCCGGACCTGTCGAACTTTCTCCAGATTGTCAGTAATGGTGATTTTTTAATGTTTAATCTTTTGACTGTAAATAACTATTGCATGTGAATTCTAACTTTTGGAACTAAAATAAGTGTGTTTAGAGTCATTTTCCTGCCCGAATTCAGTCAAAATAGAAGCTTCTGAGTAGGAGTAAAAGTCTGTAAAAATGGCAATTTTGGTCACTGTGATGCTTTAAAAAGTGGTTATTCAACATAAGGCACGATCCAATTGACAGTTTGAAACATTTTTGTACAGTCCAAAAAATCCACTTTCTGATGAACAATGATGACCCCGGACCTGTCGAACTTTCTCCAGATGGTCAGGAATGGTGATTTTTTAATGTTTAATCTTTTGACTGTAAATAACTATTGCATGTGAATTATAACTTTTGGAACTAAAATAAGTGTGTTTAGAGTCATTTTCCTGCTTGAAATCAGTCAAAATAGAAGCTTCTGAGTAGGAGGATAAGTCTGTAAAAATGGCAATTTTGGTCACTGTGAGGCTTTAACCCCTTCCATGCTGCGGATGGCCCCCGGCCATCTGACGTCACGGTGGGCGTGTGCGGAGGACGGCCGGGGACGTCCGAATCCCGCCCACTGATCAATTCGCTCGCACAGTGGGAAAATTCCGGCCGCGTTGAAGCGGTTAAAAAGTAGTTATACAACATGAGGCACGATCCAATTGACATTTTGAATCACTTTTTGTACAGTCCCAAAAAAATCAATTTTCTGATGAAAAACGATGACCCCGGACCTGTCGAACTTTCTCCAGATGGTCAGTAATTATGATTTTTTTAATGTTTAATTTTTTGGCTGTAAATAACTATTGCATATGAATTATCACTTTTGAAACTAAAATAAGCTTGTTTAGAGTCATTTTCATGCCCGAAATCAGTCAAAATAGAAGCTTCTGAGTAGGAGGAAAAGTCTGTAAAAATGGCAATTTTTGTCACTGTGAGGCTTTAAAAAGTGGATATTCAAAATAAGGCACAATCCAATTGAGATTTTGAAATATTTTTTGTACGGTCCAAAAAAAACAATTTTCTGATGAAAAATGATGACCCCGGACCTGTTGAACTTTCTCTAGATGGTCAGTAATGGTGTTTTTTAATGTTTAATCTTTTGACTGTAAATAACTATTGCATGTGAATTATCCCTTTTGGAACTAAAATAAGTGTGTTTAGAGTCATTTTCCTGCCCAAAATCAGTCAAAATAGAAGCTTCTGAGTAGGAGGAAAAGTCTGTAAAAATGGCAATTTTGGTCACTGTGAGGCTTTAAAAGTGGTTATTCAACATGAGGCACAATCCAATTGACATTTTGAATCATTTGTTGTACAGTCCAAAAATCCACTTTCTGATGAAAAATGATGACCCCGGACATGTCGAACTTTCTCCAGATTGTCAGTAATGGTGATTTTTTAATGTTTAATCTTGTGACTGTAAATAACTATTGCATATGAATTAGCACTTTTGGAACTAAAATAAGTGTGTTTAAAGTCATTTTCCTGCCCGAAATTGGTCAAAATAGAATCTTCTGATTAGGAGGAAGGGTCTGTAAAAATGGCAATGTTCGTCAATGTGAGGCTTTAAAAAGTGGTTATTCAACATGAGGCACGATCCAATTGACATTTTGAAACATTTTTTGTACAGTCCAAAAAATGAATTTTCCGATGAAAAATGATGACCCCGGACCTGTCGAACTTTCTCCAGATGGTCAGTAATGGTGATTTTTTAATGTTTAATCTTTTGACTGTAAATAACTATTGCATGTGAATTCTAACTTTTGGAACTAAAATAAGTGTGTTTAGAGTCATTTTCCTGCCTGAAATCGGTCAAAATAGAAGATTCTGAGTAGGAGGAAAGGTCTGTAAAAATAGCAATTTTTGTCACTGTGAGGCTTTAAAAAGTGGTTATTCAACATAAGGCACGATCCAATTGACAGTTTGAAATATTTTTTGTACAGTCCAAAAAAATCTATTTTCTGATTAAAAACGATGACCCCGGACCTGTCGAACTTTCTCCAGATGGTCAATAATGGTGATTATTTTAATGTTTAATCTTTTGACTGTAAATAACTATTGCATGTGAATTATCACTTTTGGAACTAAAATAAGTGTGTTTATAGTCATTTTCCTTCCTGAAATCGGTCAAAATAGAAACTTCTGAGTAGGAGGGAAGGTCTGTAAAAATGGCAATTTTTGTCACTGCGAGGTTTTAAAAAGTGGTTATTCAACATAAGGCACGATCCAATTGACATTTTGAAACATTTTTTGTACAGTCCAAAAAATCCACTTTCTGATGAAAAATGATGACCCCGGACCTGTCGAACTTTCTGCAGATGGTCAGTAATGGTGATTTTTTTAATGTTTAATCTTTTGACTATAAATAACTATTGCATACGAATTATCACTTTGGAACTAAAATAACTGTGTTTAGAGTCCTTTTCATGCCAGAAATCAGTCAAAATAGAAGCTTCTGAGTAGGAGGAAAAGTCTGTACAAATGGCAATTTTGGTCACTGTGAGTCTTTAAAAAGTGGTTACTCAACATGAGGCACGATCCAATTGACATTTTGAATCATTTTTTGTACTGTCCAAAAATCCACTTTCTGATGAAAAATGATGACCCCGGACCTGTCGAACTTTCTCCAGATTGTCAGTAATGGTGATTTTTTAATGTTTAATCTTTTGACTGTAAATACCTATTGCATGTGAATTATCACTTTTGGAACTAAAATAACTGTGTTTAGAGTCATTTTCATGCCCGAAATCAGTCAAAATAGAAGCTTCTGAGTAGGAGGAAAAGTCTGTAAAGATGGCAATTTTGGTCACTGTGAGGCTTTAAAAAGTGGTTATTCAACGTGAGGCACGATCCAATTGACATTTTGAATAATTTTTTGTACAGTCCAAAAAAATCAATTTTCTGATGAAAAACGATGACCCCGGATCTGTCGAACTTTCTCCAGATGGTCAGGAATGGTGATTTTTATAATGTTTAATCTTTTGACTGTAAATAACTATTGCATGTCAATTATCAGTTTTGGAACTAAAATAAGTGTGTTTAGAGTCATTTTCCTGCCCGAAATCGGTCAAAATAGAGGCTTCTGAGTAGGAGAAAAGGTCTGTAAAAATGGCAATTTTGGTCACTGCGAGGCTTTAAAAAGTGGTTATTCAACATAAGGCACAATCAAATTGACATTTTGAAGCATTTTTTGTACAGTCCAAAAAATCCACTTTCTGATGAAAAATGATGACGCCGGACCTGTTGAACTTTCTCCAGATTGCCAGTAATGGTGAATTTTGAATGTTTAATCTTTTGACTGTAAATAACTATTGCATGTGAATTATAACTTTTGGAACTAAAATAAGCTTGTTTAGAGTCCTTTTCTTGCCCGAAATCGGTCAAAATAGAAACTTCTGAGTAGGAGGAAAGGTCTGTAAAAATGGCAATTTTGGTCACTATGAGGCTTTAAAAAGTGGTTACTCAACATGAGGCACGATCCAATTGACATTTTGAATCATTTTTTGTACAGTCCAAAAAATCAATTTTCTGATGAAAAACGATGACCCCGAACTTGTCGAACTTTCTGCAGATTGTCAGGAATGGTCATATTTTAATGTTTAATCTTTTGACTGTAAATAACTATTGCATGTGAATTATAACTTTTGGAACTAAAATAAGCTTGTTTAGAGTCTTTTTCCTGCCCGAAATCGGTCAAAATAGAAGCTTCTGAGTAGGAGGAAAGGACTGTAAAAATGGCAATTTTGGTCACTGTGAGGCTTTAAAAAGTGGTTATTCAACATGAGGCACGATCCAATTGACATTTTAAAACATTTTTTGTACGATCCAAAAAATCAATTTTCTGATGAAAAACGATGACCCCGGACCTGTCGAACTTTCTCCAGATGGTTAGTAATGGTGATTTTTTAATGTTTAATCTTTTGACTGTAATTAACTATTGCATGTGAATTATCGCTTTTGGAACTAAAATAAGTGTGTTTAAAGTCATTTTCCTGCCCGAAATTGGTCAAAATAGAAG